>JASDDO010000019.1:535766528-537059685 GCA_030015575.1 Agapanthus africanus
GCACCACCAACAACATCAGCAACATCAGTAGCAGCAACAACAACAAAGACTACAACAGCAACAGAGAGAGGGCAGCAGCAGCAACAGAGAGAGAGAGAGGCAGCAGCAGCAGCTGGGGGCAGCAGCAACATCATCATCATCATCATCATCAACAACACAACAACAACAACAACAACAACACAACAACAGCAACAGCAACAACAACAGCAACAATAGCAGCAACAGCAGCAACAGCAACAGGGGGCAGCAGCAACAGCAACAGGGACCCCAGCTCTCACAGGAGCTCTTCTCCACACCTTCACCTGCCTTCTAGGGTTCTGTGGGTATATTTCCTTAACCCCATTTCATGGTTTGCTTAGTTGTGCATCGATTGATTCGATTAGTGCTAAATTAGCTAGTTTAGTGCTAGTTTTGGGGTTTTGTGAGATATTGTGGTAATTTGTTGAATTGGTTAGCTACCTTAGGTTAGTTTAGTGTTAGTAAGGCCACTTCAACTGAAGAATAGCCAGATTACACTAAAATACCATAAGTTTTCCTATTTGTGCAAAATTGGTGACTTTTAAGCGATATTGTGATATCTGGAACCTGCTGTGATCCTAGATGTGTACTGGAAAATTAAGCAGTGTGGTATTGTTGTACTAGAGACCCTGGAGCACCACCTGAGAGACGGCACCCATGCCACCGGCCAGGGCCGGCGACGGCTGAAGTAGGGGCCGGCGACGCCGGCCATCCTGATGAGTTGGGTTTGGGTTTTTGGTCTGTAGGTTTATGCTATGGTTAGGGTTCCTCTAGTCTTGTTTATTTGATTAGTTTTCATGGTAGGCAAAATCTGGGATCTTATATCGCTTTTGTGTTTCGTTGTGTTTGCGCGATACGCGCGATACGTGAGTGGGTTATGTGATCCAGCGTATCGCGGCGTGTCGCGATAGTTTTAGACGCGTACACACACGTTTCAGCGTATCGTGCACACGCGCGTTTAGTTCGCGACGCGAGTTTCTCGTTTTGGTCCAATATCGCGTTTCGCAGGATATTTGGCTTATATGTGATTCCATGTCTTAATTGCAGGTTTGCAGGCAGGAGCTACAGACACCACTACAGAGGGAGCAGACGGTAGGATTCACCCAGCGTGGAGTGTAGGTGAGTAGATATAACATCTACAGGGGAATCGCCCGCATGGCGTTATGCGTCTGGGCTAGGATTCAATTACCTGTCGCACATTCTACGTCATTGTAGAATTGCGCCTTACTGCATTTCCTAGATATAGTTATATATTGTGACTAGCAGCCGTAGGACACTGCACACATTATTGACGGTTCATGTTGCACGAGCACGGATTGTATGCTACACACACACCGTCAATAATTGCCATGTCACACACTACCCCTTATAGCTACCATTGCTTGCCACACTTGACATCTAGTTTATCGGTATACCTATAGTGTATCATACCTTTAGTGATAGGTATATTTTCACTTTGCGATACAGCTACATGTATACCTCCTACATATTTTACCTATACCGGGAGGGATTTCCTACATATGTTACTTATACCCAGGGGGGTATACGACATCAGTTCCTATAGGTAGCTACCTATACATTGCTACACCTGTATGTTAGATACATATTCAGTTGTTGTCGCTTATTCATATTTACTGATGTTACTTAGCTGTACCTTATCATGATTTCGCATACATCTGGTTCGGCTATATACTTGTGTTTACCTGCTCGCATTCAGATATATCGCATACATTTATTCCTGAATTGCGCATTGTTTATCTGGATTTTACATGATGTTTTCGGGATTTGGGAACCGCGGGAGTTCATGAAATTATGCATACGTGTAACGACCCGGTTTCCTTGATATGATATTTGAGCGTCCCCCATGAGTTTTATCGGTGCTGATTTTATGCTCCATACGATGCGTGGATGCCGTATGAGAGTACATGGTGGGGCCCGGTATGGTTCCCCTCGGCAAGAAGATCGATGGGTTTGCCGATTGAGCCTGGAGGCGGGCGAGTACCTACCGGTGATTGATTTGACCTGGCAGTTGTCCGGAGGCTACTGGCCAGAGTAGAGAGATGGATACGGGATGACCTGTACTGTCGGGGCCGAGGGCCGACACTGCAGACGGACCCCGTGGGCTGATCCGGACTGACGGAGCCCAATATACGAGGATTTCTGTGTCGATGATTGGCACACGGTTTCATGATATTTCTTTAACCCCTTTTGTATATATAACAGGGTATTTAGCCGTTGTTATATATACCCTTACACCAATATTAGTGGTATGGGACGCTAATATATGTGTATTGCCCCATCATATTTATTTCTGTATATATATTTACCTTTAGGATGCTAGAAACTTGCTTGAGATTGGACTTGGGATATTAGGTGATTCATTGGGATTGGACATTGGATATACCTATGTGGTTTGTGATTTGTACATTCGGGATATAGGAGATTACTCGATATTGTACATTGAGAAGATGTGAGACTTATGGGATGTGAGTGCCCAATGTGGGGGCTGAATTGAGGATTCGGGATTGGAGTATCTTGTTGGATTGTGATCCTGCCACGACGTCAGGTTTCCGTGGAAAACGACATATTCCACCCTATACCTCACCCTTACCTACCTTTTGCACAGATTCATATATTGGTAGTACTTGTAGTGTACCCTTATGATAGTTGCATATTTGCTTTCTCATATCTCTATTGCATAGTCATTGCATACTACTATCATGCCATCATTGCTTCACATTTTGATTGTACCTGCTAGTGTACTCTCCCTATTTCAGCATTTGCATGGCATATTATTACTGTAATCGCATATCTTAGATTCATGCTGTACGTACATTCCTGCGATTACCTGCATATGTTTTATACTATTCACGAGTTGGCAACTCACCCCCGTTGTGCCACAGGTGTTTCAGGTTTTTCCCCCAAGTAGCCGAGGCAGGCTATTCCTTTATCCAGCTACCACCTTTTGCTACAGATACCGCATCAGCTCACAGTACCATTTTGCTTAGGTGGGTTAGACGGTTATCTGTAATTCATATTTGTACCTTCGTTGTATATTGTACTCTCTCTCCATCTACTATTGTATTATTGACATAGAGACTTGGTGAGGACGTTATGTGTATTAGTGTGGATTTGATGTCTTTTATATACAGCTTCTCTCTACTGTCTTTATTTCTTCGCTACGGCGTCGTATATTTGTATTGTATTCATCTTGGCTGGTTTTTACAAAAGGGGTGTTGCTAAAATTTTAAAGAAGGAAAATAAGACTTTTTAAAGAATTTGGGTTGCGATTTCAATGGTTTCAAAACTTATATTATCTTTTCCGTATTTCTCATGGTTTAGATTTCTGGGTTTGGCTTTCTTTTACTACGTTGCGTCTTTAGGCGTTGCGTAGTATTAGGGCCGTCACGGGCCAATTCTGGGTCGTGACAACGGGAATTCTGGTAATCTCCAATTTCCTGCTCTGTCTTATAACAATTATAAGTTGGAGCGGGACCAACGTTCCCTAGCTCAGTATAACAAGCGGGTTCGGTCAATATTCCGTATTATTATCTTGATTAAGGCGTGATATGGTCGCTACCTGGAGAGAGAGAGAAGAAAACACTCAGCGTATGCTCTTGCAAGATCAGATTGGTTATATTTTTTTTATCTAATCAGGATGGCTCCCACTGCTTTTTATCAAATCTTCCTTCAAACCCTAAAAGGAAAGACTAGCCGGGATTAATTACACGCTACAAGTTCGCCAATCTTTCAGCCAGGCCAATGTCGGTACTTTGAGGGAGGTCCCCCGTGCTTTCGCACGAACCTAATTAATGTAAACCTCGTTTTCCCAGAGGCGTAACCCCGTTGACAACTTTCTAGACACCTACTTGATCGGCTAATTATAATGTGTAAAACTCTTCTAGGAGTAACTCTTACTCGCAGTGGGTATCGGGATCCAACTATCTCATAGAAGGTATGCAATCTCATTGCAAATTTCAACACTTGAAATTCCCGATAATATTTTGCCCCAAACGATCTATGACCTTGACAAGGTCAACAAACCATAGACCGCAAGTCAAGTTCAACCCGTCATTTCTTGATTGAATCAAACCCACCCGCACGACCCTTGACAAGGTCAACAAGGCCGCACGACTACCCTAACCCAATCTGCATCATATGCATAAGCAGATAAATACTGGTTAGCTACCGCACACTGCGCCTTGACAAGGTCAACAAACGCAGCACGAATACTAAACAGGACTTATCTGAAATGACGGAGGGCTACGACAGGTTTTTCTGAAAACCTATTGCGTAATGAACTTGATATCGTTGTAGAATCAAATGATTTTAAAATGGAGTGCTTTTGAGGCTTTTCTAGTTTTGCTAAAGGAGTCACTCCCGGTGAAGGGATCGTCGGTCCTTTCCTCGTCGAATGAGGTGCGGGATATATCATATATATCTCTGTACAAAGCAAAAACTTTTAAAAGCAATCAAAAGACAAACCGAGTTTGTAGCATCTGCCAGTTATTGCTAAAGGAGTCACTCCCGGTGAAGGGATCTCGGTCCTTTCCTCATCGAATAAGGTGCAGGATATATCACATATACCGCTGTGCAAAGCAAGAACTGTAGCTACCTGTTTTGTTTTGAAATTCGATTCTTCAACATCTTAGGTTTCTTTTTACTTTCATTAATCATATTAATGAAGTCCCATCATTTAAGTACCTAAACATCATAGATAAATACGATGTACACTTATGCCATCCGCATTCGTCTCGATGTCCCCTCGTGCACCGTTAGGTTAGGTAACTAACGGCAGAGCGGGGCAGGGCTAGCGCGGGTGTAAAACATAAGTAACGTCTATATAATATATCATATATACTATATACAGTATCTATCACAGAACATCACATGATCACATCACAGATATCGCAGCAGAAGAATCATATGAAATATTGGATATACTAGGACGTCCGTGTTTTCAATACGAGCCAGTATAAAACACGGATTCCACGGTCGCGATGAATAGCCAAACCCACACCCCTAGACCCCTACGAGAGCGGCAAGCAACCCTACCAATTCTAGAGTTAGGAGACCCGGACTCGACTCCTCGAGTTGGTCTCCCACTGGACTCCAGAACCTGGTTACTTATGCTCCCCTCCTTGGGTCTATCCTAGTGCGGAAAAGTAAATAATATACAAAGGGTGACATCTTCCGCAACCTGGAAGTGTCCCAATAAAAGAATATTACATACAAGTTTTTACATGAATGAAAATGAAAAACACTCATCTCACATAAAAACCCCCGGCTATTCAAACACGACGATCCAATATAACATATCCAGTAACACATAACATCACATGTCATCAACGTAAGTAAATATGCGCATCCCAATTGTCGTTGACATATATCAACGAAACCGGCGATATCACATATTACACTTACGGTCACAGAAAAGAAAGTGTAAAACTACAACAGTTGGAATCCGCAATCTCTTTAGACATCACATGCCTAATCAAATGAATTCCTTAGACATCGCATGCCTAACAATCATAAACCCCGCATTTTAGTCTCAAAATCGAAAACACTTTTCAATACCAAGTCGGACAATTCAACAAGATTCCCGACATCCTGATCGAATGCTCGTCGCAAACTTTAGTAGACGGCCGCACCCTCGATACCGTCGACGAAGTGCACCAAGGCGGAACACCGCTGCCGCGAGCACCCGGACGGATGCTTTCGGCGACGGGGTTCTCCTACAGTCACTTGGTCGGGGCTACGGGGCGAGGCTGTCTATTAAGTTTACCCGGCGAGTATCCGCGTACGCTACGTGATTGCGACGGACTTTTGATCACATCAAAATTCCGTGGCAACCGATCAAGTGAGACTAAACTGCTATGTTTATAACATTCATTCAGTTATCTCATAACTACTTGTGAATTCCAATTATTGTATCCCATTCCAGATAAATAGAAAAATGTTAAATTTTCCGATCGAACAGTCGAACACCTAAGTTTTCCCGAAATAGCTCAACTCATGAAATAAGTTCAAAGACATTCACTTCGTGCCTCAGTACCAACGGTCCAGCCGTAAAAGGGTCAAGCCAACGCCTCACATGTGGCACGCCGTACTGCCCCAAACCCGAAGGTTCAAAGGGCAGTTCAAGACGGTCACATAATCGAGTTAAGGTTTGTTGTCTTCTAGAAGGACCATCGCGTTACTTGCACTACTTAGAACGTCTTTAAACCACGGAAAAATCCAACACTTGGAAATTTTCCGGCAGGGGAAAAGTTGGGTATTTATATCCGGTCGAACTTTTTAACATATTCTAAAATTTATCCGGAAAGCCACACAGACAAAATTTGATAATCCAATCGAACATTCGAATCCCCAAAACAACCCAGAAAATTCAACTCTTGAAAAAATATTAAAAATTCCCAGGAAAACCAGCACTGCAAATTATGAATTACTGTGCAAAATTCGATGCCACATAAGACAAAACCGCCGTGGAACCGCCGCACGAGCCATGCTCGTGCCGCGGAACCGCGGCTCATTGATGGAATTAGGCACACGAATTTTACAGTAACCCTTAGAATTTCCTGCTGATTTTTCTGCATATTTTTAATTTCGAAAAACTCCAGATTTTGGAAATAGTCCAGAGAGCATGTTTGTGTTAGGGTTTCGGGTTCGTTCGGGTTTCAAACTTCGTCTACGCATCGCCTAAGGCTCTACCTAGGCTCTGATACCACTGTAGGGTTCCTAGGCACTCTAATGAGGTCTCACAAGGCATCAACCATGCCAATTTCAAATTTTACGGGTGCCGAGAAACCCAAATACGGATCGTTAACTAGATTTTAGGCGAACAAGCAACTCGTTAACTACTTACCTAAAAGTATACGGAAATACAACCTTTGTAGATCCGGTCCTCCACCTCCATGGCTCCGCGATGAAGTCTCCTCGCTGTACAAATCGGATCTTGGGCTCTAGCGTCGGCTTCATCGGAGAAAAAGCGGGCTAGGTCATCGACGACGATGCCGAAGATGATCTACGTCGAGGCATCGCAAGATCAAGCTCCCACTTCACCAAGTCATGAAACTTGTGAAGAAAACACACTCTACTACTTGGCAAGAGGTAGAGGATGAAGAAATAGGAAGCGGGTTCACTTTAGAATTGGATTTCTCACTCATTTTCAAGAGTTGCCATTGATGGAGGAAGCTTTCTTCAAGTGAAGAAGAAGAAGAAGGGAAAGAATATGATAAGTTTCTTATTTTAAAAAGAAACTAATATGAATACTTATCATATCCTAACCGTAGTCAAGTGTAGAGAGTAAACTAGGGTTAGTTGGAATGGTTAGGGTTAAGGATGAGATAAGAATGGTGGACTAGGTCAAAGCTTCATGAAGCTTCAACAAAACTACAAATAAAGCCACCATTCTTTTCTTATCATTTCCAAAATGAATAAACAAATAAATAAATGAATAAGAAAATGAAAAACAAAACCCTAACCATTTAAATAACCATGGTTTAATCTTTACACAAACTCAAGTAAGCATGTATCATCAAACATGATACAATCAAGTGCACAAAAGTATATCACATATACAACTTGTGAACTTCAAGTGAGAAAATCCATTTAAAGTGAACCAATACTAGTTAATGCAAAGTAATATATCAAATATATAATTATGCATTAAATCATTAAATCAACACTTGATTCAATGATCCGGTCATGTCGCACACAACCGACTAGTATACAATGTATCGATTTATCGAATCAATCCTTGATTCGATAACTAGGTTATATCGCATACAACCAATCGACACATTCATCGCGAGAATGAAATACGGTATCACATACACGCATTATTCTCGGTCCCGCACATATCTCATATGCGCTCCTATTTCGTTTCGCTTGAGCCAGGAAACCTCTGTGTAGGACTCTAAAGACTCGTCAATACGCCGGCAGCAGGTGATGATCATATCAAACACCCACAAGCCGCAAGCGGTCTGCTAAACGTAACGGCCACCCGGGTATTGAGCGATCAGAAGATCGACGAGCAAGCCCGCTCACACTCCTGTGAATCCAACCAGCAACACTTACCGTACAGTCCGGTCTCGTCGTCTGATATGTCGCATATCTCGCCTAGGGGTGGTAAACGTCAGACCCCAATAGCTCGATAAGTCGTGTCGATATGAGGTCTATAACAATTCGAGAAACAACTGGTAACACTTACCAGTAAATCTCAGCAACCCTGGCCAGGGATTTCCGGTTATAGCCAATCAAACACAGCGCAACATCAACTCCCTATACCGGGAGAGACGAATCCCCTCCTATCGCTCATTGCCTCCATGTGATTCGGGACTGTACCCAAAAACCACCGTTTTGCACGCCCTCTTGGACGTGGTAAGGTGGAAATCAAAGCACAGTGGGAACCACACAAGACTCTATGACGATCTCGGGTCAACAGACTACTCTGTACCAGTGTCACCAGAGAACTGCCATCTGACGTAAGGTATAATACCATCTGGGAGTTCTCGGCGAGTCCGTCCAGTGTACCCAATCTCCACTGAGCACACGTATATCATCTCTGATGTCAAACACCAATGGATATGGGATCATCCATCGCCCATCTGTATGGGTCGAGAAGGTATACGCTAGTCTACTCTGGTATATCGATGCCCCGTCTCGATACACCCACGACTAGGGACTTTGAAGGATGTACTTATAGACTATCTGTCCCCAATAGTATGATCTGCATCATAGTCCAGGTAGTCAAGTACACATCCTAAGGGCTTTACCAACATGTATCGGAGAGACAATCAGTGTACACATTAAGGTAAAGATCAACCAGATAGCATACTATCATGTCGAGCAAGAAAGTCCTCCCTATATATGTCCCAGCATCCACTACAATATACATCCTATGTATAGTAATAGCCTCTAGGGCATACATATAACTAACAGGATCACAAGGATACCCCTCACCTGTATATACATACCTGCATCCGCATTCCGACTGAATGCGAATGCGATGAGACTAAAGTAATCCAACAAATCTAATACTAGGATCCGGCTTAAACCAAAGCCCACTAGTATGATCCGTCCGATCATGATCCGTGCACTATTGCACGTATATGATCGAACCCTGCCATAATACCATACGGCCTCTACAACGTTTCGCCCGAAACTTGAAAACTATTTGTGGGGGACTCTAAAGACTCCTCAATACTTTGGCTGTGGACTTAACCACTAGTATGTCAGAGGTACTAGCCGTACGTAACGGGCTACCAGGTATTGACCAAAAGGCAGGTCGATGAGCGAACTCATCCTGACACCTACTAAGCCTGTCAATGACAATATCCGTACAGTCCGGTCCATTCGTCTATGAGCATCGCATAGCAGGCCTAGGGGGTTGGTAAAATTCAGACCTCCAAAAGCGGTACAAGTCGTGTCGGAGTATAGCCCAGAACACCCTGAGATTCTACTGGAATACCTACCAGTAAATCTCCTGCCTTGGCTAAGGACTTCGTGTAATGGCTCTCCTAGACACAGCGCGATCTCACCCCCAATACCGGGAGAGACGAAACCCCTGCGGATCCGCTCACTGCCTCCATGTGGCTCGGGACTGCACCCAACTAAAACCTATTTGCACGACTCCTGTGAGCCGTGGTAGGGTAGTAATTAGAGCACAGTGGGAACTCACACGAGACAAATGACGATCTCAGGTCGATGAACTAACCTGTACACATGTTACCAGGGAACTGCTATCTGACGTTAGGTATAATACCAACTAGCATGTTCCCGCCGAGTCCTGTCCGGTGTACTCATAACCCAATGAGCACCTGTATACATCTTAGGTGAACCAACTTACACCAATGGCTTGTGAGACCGGCCACCGCCCCTTGTCGGGGTCTCGACTGTATACACTAGTTTACTAATGGAGTATCGCTGCCCAGTCTCGAAACTCCCACGACTAGGGACCACTTTAAGGATGTGCTTATAGACCCCAGCTCCCACGTATATGATCGCAATCATACAGTTGGCCGTCAAGCAAGTATCTTAAAGGCTCTATCAAAGTGTAATAGTGACCTGTAATGTCACCTAAAACTGTACACGATGATAAAGATAAACCAGATAGCATACTATCATCTTGAGTAAGACCGTCCTACCGGTATAGGTCCTTCCTCAATCATTGCAATCACGTGCCTGTGATCCAATAATTGACTCTGAGGGCACAATATCCAACACAAACACCCTAAACTAAATGGCTAATATAGTAGAGAATGATGAAATAGGAAATGTGCTCTCTTTAGATTTATTTTTCTCACAATATTTCTTCACCATTTCAAAAGCTTGCAAGCTTTTTCATGAGGAAGAAGAAGATGAAGTGGAGATGAGAATGAAACTCATGAGGTGAGAGTAGCAACCATGGGTAAGTTAGTGTGATACACTAACTCATGTAGAGAATGAACCATGGCTAATATTAATGGTTAGGTTAACAAATATCTATAAGTAAAACAAAATTAATGGACTTGGTCAATTGTTCCACAAGCTTCTACAAGCTTGAACCATGTGACTAATTTCCAACAAATTTTGATTAACTTTAAATAAATAAAACTTAACATTAACATAAGCATGGTGTGAGTCTCATACACCCATGAAGCATGTGGCATCAAGCATGACACAAAATAATGTACATTAATATATATCGCATATATACTAAGTGTACACAAGTGAGAAAAAGAAATATTAAGTGAGATAATATTAGTTAATGTAAGTTAATATATCAAATATATAATTATACATTAAATCATTAAATCAACACTTGATTTAACAATCTGGCTATATCACGTACAGCCGACCAATACCAAATGTAACAGCTTATCGAATCAACACTTGATCCGATAACCCGGCTATATCACATATAACCGACCGATATCACATATCGCGAGAATAGAATGCGATATCACATACGCACATTAATCTCGGTCCCGCACATATCACATATGTGCTCCTACTTTGTTTCGCATGAACAAGGAAACCTCTGTGTAGGACTCTAAAGACTTGTCAATGCGCCGGCAGTAGGTGATGAACATATCAAACACCCATAAGCCGCAAGCGGTCTGCTAAACGTAATGGCCACCCGGGTATTGAGCGATCAGAAGATCAACAAGCAAGCCTGCTCATACTCCTACGAATCCAATCAGTAACACTACCGTACGGTCCGGTCTCTTCGTCATATATGTCGCATATCGCATCCTGAGGGTGGTATAACGTCAGACCCAAATAGCCTGATAAGTTATGCTGATGCAAGGTCCATAACGGTTCGAGAAACTACTAATAACACTTACCAGTAAATTTCAGCAACCCTGGCCAGGGATTTCCTGTTATGGCCAATCAAGCATAGCGCAACATCAACCCCCAATACCGGGAGAGACGAATCCCCTCCTATTGCTCATTGCCTCCATGTGACTCAGGACTATACCAAAAAACCACCTTTTTGCACGATCTCTTGATCGTGGTATGGTGCAAATCAAAGCACAGTGGGAATCACACAAGACTCTATGACGATCTCGGGTCGATAGACTAACCTATACCAGTGTCTTAAGAGAACTGCTATCTGACGATAGGTATAATACCATCTAGGAGTTCTCGCTGAGTCCGTCCAGTGTACCCAGTCTCCACTGAGCACCCGTATACCTTCTCTGATGTCAAACACCAATGGATATGGGATCATCCATCGCCCATCATATGGGTAGAGAAGCGTATATGCTAGTCTACTCTGGAGTATCGATGCCCCGTCTCGATACTCCTACGACTAGGAACAATTGAAGGATGTACTTACCGACGACCTTTGCCCCACTAGTATAATCTGCATCATAATCCTGGTAGTCAAGTACTCATCCTAAAGGCTTTATCAACATGTAATAGAGAGACAATAAGTGTACATATTAAGATAAAGTGCAACCAGATAGCATACTATCATGTCGAGCAAGAAAGTCCTCCCTATATATGTCCAAGCATCCACTACAATATACATCGCATGTACAGTAATGGCCTCTAGGGCACACATATAAATAACAGTTAACAGTTCAATTGGGGCTAATACGGAGTATTTCGTAGTCGTGTTTTTAACATTGTTTCAAGTTGAAGTTTGATATGGATGCAGTAGTTGGAATCCATATTTAATTATTATTGTGAAAACTAGTTAGTGTTCATAAATTTAGCGTTTTGCTCTCGGTAGATTGATTGCCATGAAGTTTTGATTTAGATCGAAACTCCGTCGCAATCGCGTATTGTACGCGTACTCGCCGAATAATTTTACTAGACAGCCTCTCCCCATTTCCCTAACCAAGTGACTGTAGGAGAACCCCATTGCCAATAGCACCCACTCGGGTGCTCACGGCCACGGTGTTCCGCCTAAGTACACTTGGTCGACGGCATCGGGAGTACGGCCATCTACTATAGTTTCCGATGCGTATTCAATCGGATAGTCTGAAATCTTGTTGAATTACCCGACTAAATTATTGAAAAGTGTTTTGATAAGAGACTAAAATGCTGGGTTTATAGAGTTAGGCATGAAATTCGGAATATGTGATATTCCGGGTTTATGATGTCTAAGGAAATGCGGATTCTAATTATTGCAGTTTTACATTTCTTTTCTGCGACCGTAAGTGTAATACGTGGGATATCCCAAATCTCGTTGCTATATGTCAATAGAATTTGGGATACGCGTATTTACTTACGTTGATGATATGTGATATTATGTGTCGCTAATATGTTTTATTGGATCGTCATGATTGAATAGCCGGAGGTTTTTATGTGAGATGAGAGTTTTTCAATTTTCATTCATGTAAAATTTGTATGTAATATTCTTTTATTGGAGCACATCCGGGTTGAGGATGATGTCACCACTTATGTATATTATTTACTTTTCCGCATTAGGATAGACCCAAGGCGGGGAGCACAAGTAACCGGGTTTTAGGGTCCAGTGGGAGACCATCTCAAGGAGTTAAGACCGGGTCTCCTAACTCTAGAACTGGTAGGGTTACTTGTTGCACTCGTAGGGGTCTATGGGATGTGGGTTTGGCTATTCATCACGACCCTGGAATCCGTGTTTTACATTACTGGCTAAATTTAAAACACGGAAATCCTAGTATATCCAATATTTCATATGTTGCTTCTGCTGCTTGGTTCTGTGATGTGATCATATAACTGCGTGAGAAGAATGTTGTAATATATATATGATATATAATAAACGTTGCTTATATTTTTGTCATGGCCCGCTTCCCAAAATACGGAAAACGAGGGATGACTAGGCCAGCCATGCTCCTACGGTCAACGAATAATCCCGCCGTAGTCACACTTCGGTTTCTAGCATTACATGGTAATCAGTAAAAAAAGCACAGAAGTAAAGGAAATACATCACTAAAATATTACATCAACTTTCATGTTCACAATTTACAAATAAACAAGAAAAGAACTACTAACCAAGTTCGAATACAAGGTCTCTTTTAGGGAAAGCAGGAGAGAAGAAAAAGGTACTCCAGACTAGATCTCCGCTAGCTCGAAAGGTAAATCCGACTCCTGCGCTGGTTCTTCCTCGAGGTCTGAGCATGCATACTCAGGTCGTCAGAGCGACGTAATAGCAATATAGAAATAATCACATGAAGCAGGCAAATAAGATAATAACAGTGGAAGTAAAATGCAGATATCACTATGTCACTAAATGATGCAAACTATGATCTGTGTCCCTATCAGTCTCTAAGTCATGTTTGAAATCGAATAGTGAAAAGGAGGATCATGTTTAACGGGAGTCTCGTACATACCCGAGACAACGGCCCACACGCCCGGGACATAACCCTGTCAGCCGGATCGTTAGATCCTACCTAATATATATAAGAGTCGTTGTTCGAATGATCATCCTCTAAAACATGGTCCTCGCTAAATACGATGCTCTTTCCACTTCGATTTCCCCTTTTCCCCCAGGTTTACACTATTGACGAGTATGGTCTAGTCGTGTACAAGTATACACCAATAACACGGTTTTCTCACTATTCACTGTATCAATCACTGTCACGAATCATTCACTTTTTTTTTCCATTGGCGTACTCGACACTCCTAAACCAATACCGTTCATGCATGATAATGCATTGTATACTGAATAATAACGTGCACTATCACTAGGTATATGGCAATTGGGTAAGGTATGTACATTTATGCAGTTAATAAGTCATGTGTGATATGAACTAGTATGCACCTCATGAGCTTATAAAAATTTCAGTAAATCATTTGTAAAGAATTCAGTGAAATGATACAAATACAGTAACAAGTATACTCTGTCGGTAGTTCAGAAAAATTTGTTTCAGTGCAATTGGATTTCGGGTATTCAAGTTATAGCCATTTCAATTTAAGTGCTCGCTGCAGGAAATTCAGTTTCTGAACTGAACATCCGTTTCGCGGCACAATTTTCACCCAGTTGGGTTCCGAATTTAGCAATTCTACAGTAGAATGATATTTATAGTTTTCAATAGAGTTTCCAACGCACTTGACGGATTTTCAATCGCATCTCTACGTCAGAAGTTATACACTGTTCAACACTAGGGTATCAGTTCTGTTTCTGTTTGGGACTGCTATACGTCCTGTTCTTTTAAATTGCAGTTTAAATAGTAAACGACGATAAAAAGATGTGACATCACTTGAGTTATTTATCTAACAGTTTCATCTTCAATAAAGTGTAGGGTTCCGCAACATAAAAGTTCAGGAAGCAAGGTAGTAAGCATTACGAGATAGAAATTAACAGCCAGAGCTGCTCTGGACTGCAGTCCAGAGCTGCTCTCCAAACCAGTTCTCGTCAGATTTTCAGTACAGAAACAATTTAAATATTTTATAGGGTTCCAGGTCGTCGAGTCGGGTTCGATTCGATCCCTCGAACGCATCATTTCAATATGTACACAATTAACTATGATTTTAACAAGTTTCAGACACGGGAAATATTCAGTTTTAATGGGTGTAATTGGGGGTGATCGTTTAAGCAAGTAACAGTCATATTTTCTAGTCAAATTTCACCACAATATTCATTGCCACACGGGACAGCATATGCAATTGAGTTCCATCAGTTTAATGGAATATTTTCGTTCGGGTTTTGCATCAAGCACTTGTGTCGTATAAGTTTTCACGAGTTATAAACATGGAATTAATAGGTTTTAGCAATGTAACAGTAATAACTAGCATGTAGCAAGTAGGATACTTTCCTGGAGACGCTTTGGCGACGCACGGCAGCGGCAATGGCACGAACGTGCGACGAACGGTACGGTTTGCGGTTCACGGCCTCGGCTCGCGTTCGGGTTCGTCGTCGGAGTTTCCCGGGGACGGCTCGCAATCGCTGGAGGCGGAGTAGGGTTCTGTTGATCCCCTGTGAGTGCGCTGGGGTCGACGGTGGTCGGCGGTGGTCGCTCCGGCGATGGGTGCAGTAGGGGGTGAGGTTGCAGCGAGGGGTTTGGTGTGCATTTTGGAGTGAGGGAGTGAGGTAGTGGGGGCTCGGGTTTGGTGTTGATGGTGATGATGCTGATGACGCAGAGGGTGCAAAGGCATCGTCGATGTGGTCGGTGGTGTGTTGGGAGCTCATCGGCGTGAGGGTGCAGGGGAGTTCGGGCTCGAGTGAGGGGGTGCTCGGTTGAGGGGGTGAGGCAGTGTAGGGTTCGAAGTTTTGAAGAGAGGAGCGAGGGAGGAAAGACGAGGAGAGTCGTCGTCGGCATCGGCGCGTCGGGGATGTAAGGGTTGAGAGCTCGGTGATTTGGACAGAGCAGAGGAGAAGTTAGAGAGATCGAGAGTGAGGAGGGAGAGAGGAGTTTGAGACGAGGAGAGGTTGAGGAGCTCGAGGGGGTGCACGGTCGTGGTCGGCGAACGCGGGGGCATTGGCGACGTGGGCGACGTGGGTTCACGCAGTAGGGAAATCGAGCGGGAAAGAAACTAGTGGGGAAGGAGAGAAATGAAGCGGGTCGGGTCGGGTTTGTAGGGTTGTTGGGCACGGGCAGTTAAGGGAATTATGTGTGGGGGCTTGGAGTTTGGCTGGGCCAGGATTATAATTGTTTAATTTATTTTGTAGGGGAAAAGGAATGGGAGTGGGCCGGCTTGAGGTTTTTTTAATTATTTTCTCCTGTGGACTTGAGTTGTTTGGGCTGGTTTAAATGGGAAAATGTATATTTAGTTTTAGTTTTGGCCTTTGATTTTAATTGGTTTAGAAAAACAAATGCTACAACCTAAGCAACCGATTTGACACAAAAAAAAATATACAAGGAAAAATAGGAAAATATTCGGGGGACTAGGAAAAATACAGAATGATTTATTGATGGGAACTGGGATTTACATCATACCCCCCTTACAAAAATTTCGTCCTCGAAATTTAACAAGGATATAATGAAACAAAAGTACTAAATAAAGAGATGTGGAAAACGTGCACGGATATCTTCCTCCCGCTCCCAAGTAGATTCTCCTGGGGAACGACCGCCCCAAGACACTCAGACTAATGGAAGGACTTTATTCTACAGCACTTTCTCTCTGCGGTCGAGGATGGTGGTGCGCTGCTCCTCGTAAGATAGGTCGGTACCCAAAGCTTACTCCGAATAGTCCAGAACATGGCTCTCATCCCGAACATAACGCCGCAACTGAGACACGTGGAAGGTATTGTGTACACCAGCTAGCGATGGAGGCAAGGCAAGTCGATAGGCCACCTCTCCTACTCGCTCTAGCACCTCAAAACGTCCGATGAAGCGGAGAATGAGTTTCCCGTGACCTCCAAACATGGTTTCTCCGTGGGTAGGGGAAATCTTCAGGAACACGTGATCTCCGACTTCAAACTCTAGTGCTCTCCTGCTGGTATCTGCACAACTCTTCTGTCGATCCTGAGCCGTCTTAATACTCTGCCTGATCATTTGAACCTTCTCGACTGTCTGAACGATGAGCTCAGGACCCAGTAATCTTTGTTCTCCCACATCATCCCAACAAATTGGGGAACGACACTTCCGCCCGTAAAGTGCTTCGAAAGGAGCCATCTGAATGCTAGCCTAGTAACTGTTGTTATAAGAAAACTCGACTAGATGCAGATGATCTTCCCAGGAACCCTGAAAATCCAACATGCAGGCTCTCAACATGTCCTCGAGTGTCTGAATCGTACGCTCGGATTGTCCATCCGTCTGCGGGTGATAAGCTGTGCTGAACTTGAGACGGGTACCCAAACTCTCCTGTAAGCTCCTCCAGAAGTGTGAAACGAATCTGGTGTCTCGATCTGACACAATGCTGACCGGGACTCCGTGAAGTCGCACTATCTCCTGCATGTATCTCTCAGCTAGTGACTCTGTCGACTGTCCCACTCGAAAAGGTAAGAAGTGTGCAGCTTTCATGAGGCGGTCGACGATAACCCAAATGGCGTTGTTGCCCCTAGGGCTCCGTGGTAAGGCCGTCATGAAATCCATAGTAATGTGCTCCCACTTCCATTCTGGTATCGGAAGCGGTTGTAACAATCCTGCTGTCCTCTGATGTTCTGCCTTCACCTGCTGGCATACTAAGCATCTGGATACGAACCGCGCAATTTCTCGCTTCATCCCATTACACCAAAAATGCTGCTTTAGATCACGATACATCTTTGTACATCCCTGATGCACAGAATAAGCTGAACTATGCGCCTCAGCCAGTACCTCTTTTCGAACATCCTTTTTAGGTACGCAGAGTCTGCTACCGAATCTCAGAGAATCGTCGTCATGTATGATTAAGTCCGCTCTCAGCCCGGCTTCTACTTGCGCTCTGAACTTTTGCAATCGAGGATCGTCCGCTTGTGCAGCCTTGATGTGATCCACAAGGGAAGACTGCACCTGTAGTTGCCAAAATTGACTGAGTGCACTCGGTGTAACGACCTCAAGCTCGAGTCTCTGAAAATCCTCAATGATGCTCCTCTGCCTGGTCAACATCATGACCGCTGGCTTGCGACTGAGCGCATCTGGTACAACATTTACTTTCCCCTGGTGATACTGAAGATCCAAATTGTAATCTGCCATCAGTTTTAGCCATCGGCGCTGCCTCATGTTTAGTTCTTTCTGAGTGAAGACGTACTTCAGACTTTTATGATCCGTTTACACCTCTACCTTCTCGCCCAATAGATAGTGCCTCCAAATATTCAACGCAAAAACCACTGCAGCTAACTCCAAGTCATGCGTAGGGTAGTTCCTCTCGTGATTTCTCAGCTGTCGAGAGGCGTAAGCAACCACTCGACCGTGCAGTATCAGAACACAGCCTAATCCCTTCCCTGAGGCATCACTATGTATCACCAAACCACCGGAATCATCTGGTACTGTAAGAATAGGCGCCGTGGTTAACTTTTGCATCAGTGTGTCAAATGCCTGAGTACGCTCCTTTGTCCATGCAAACGGTACATCCTTCCGTGTCAGCCTCGTCAACGGTTCACCGATTCTTGAAAAGTCCTGGACGAACCGCCGATAATATCCTGCCAGTCCCAGAAAGCTTCTGATCTCGGCCACTGACTTCGGCGTTGGCCAATCTCTGACAGATTCTATCTTTGCCGGGTCTAATGAGATGCCTTCACCCGAAACAATGTGTCCCAAGAACTGAACCTTGTCGAGCCAGAATTCACACTTGCTCAATTTCGCATACAGCTTCTCTTCCCGAAGAATTTGTAAAACCGTGCGCAAATGCTCCATATGTTCCTCCTGGGTCTTCAAGTAGACAAGTATGTCATCGATAAATACAATAAAAAACGTGTCCAAGTACTTTGCAAACACCCTGTTCATCAAATCCATGAATATCACTGGAGCATTGGTAATACCGAACGGCATCACAAGGAACTCATAATGTCCGTATCGGGTCGTGAAAGCCGTCTTGCAAATATCCTCGGCTGCTACTCTGATTTGATGATATCCAGAACAGAGATCCAGCTTCGAAAATACCTTGGCCCCACTTAACTGATCGAATAAGTCGTCGATGCGCGGAATTGGATACTTGTTCTTTATTGTGACTTTGTTCAACTCTCGATAGTCTATACACATCTGCAGCGATCCATCCTTCTTCTTCACCAATAGAACTGGTGCACCCCACGGTGAAACACTTGGCCGAATAAATCCCTTCTCCAAGAGTTCTTCAATTTGCTTCTTCAATTCTGCCAACTCAACCGGTGCCATTCTGTACGGGGCCTTGGAAACTGGTGCTGTACCTGGAGTCAAATCGATCGAGAACTCCTAGACGCGTGGAGGTGGTAGACCTGGTAAATCTTCAGGGAACACGTCCAGAAAATCCCGAACAATCTCTGGGGCTGGGCTCTCATCAATCTCCATAGCCATCAGCTCCTTTGGCTTGGCTCTATACTTGGCTGGCTCCAAAGATTCGCTTCCGCCTTCGAAAATAAACTCCGGGTGATTGGGAATGCGGAAGATCACATTCCTTTCTCGGCAATCAATAAATGCATGGAAAGTACTCATCCAATCCATCCCGAGAATTGCGTCATAGCTGCCTGTCCCGATCAAAAGGAAATTCGCATAGAATTCCCTGCCGCACACTACAACCGGACATGATCTACATTCTTGACTAGATATTATACTGCCATTACCCGTATGTATCTCCCAGCCCTTGGTTAGTGGTTCAAGTGGTATGGAGTGCGTATCAATGAAATGCTCAGTTATGAAACAGTGCGATGCTCCAGAATCAAATAGTACTCTAGCTGGTAAGGAATGCACGAGTAGAATACCTGTGACAACTTCTCCTGAAGCCTCTGCCTGCTCGGCGGTCAAGGTGAAAGCCCGTCCCTGACCGCGACCTGTATAGGGTTGCCTCTATTCCTGTGATCTCTGCTGCTGTGGTCCAGACCCTCCCTGTATCTCTGCTCGCTCGGGGCAACTGCTAATCCTGTGCTGACTGGATCCGCAAATCAAGCACTGTCCTTTGGCGCAGTGACAGTCCTTCTGGGTATACCCATTTCTATTGCAGTAGCCGCAAACTACGTTCTTGCTCTGGAGGCGATGCTGAGGCACGAACGGGCACTTCATCTGAGTCATTCCAGGCCTGTGAACTGGTATGGCTCCTCGAAACGGTGCTGTTGGGGTCAAAATTTGCACCCCCGGTTGACCGAGTCAAAGTCAAGGTCAACCCCAAGCCAGGTAGGCCCAAGCCCAGGTCAAGCGGGCCCATGCCCAAGTTGAGCCCGCGGCCAGCCTCCTCCATGCCAAAATATAGATCATGTAATAAATACTTTTTATGTAATTTTTTATGCATAAATGTATGCAAAATAGGCATAAAGCCAAATTTTTGTAAGCCCATGGCATATGTGCAAAAAGAAATGGCACATGAGCCATGGGATGGCTAAAATGCTATTTTTGTAAAGCCCAAGGGGCTATATGTAAAGTGTATAGTCTATAAAGGCAAAGATAATGAAAATATCCCGACAACTTTTTCTCTCTCCAAAAAATTTTTAGATCTGAGATCTTTTCTCCTTCTTCAAGGTTCCAAAACCTTCTTCTTTCTTTTGAATTAAATCAAGAGTTTTACTCTTCATTTTATAAAACTAAATAGTTTTTCACCACAAAACCCATAAGGGGGAACTCAGATCTTACATTTGATCTCAAAAAGAAAAGATCTTTAAAATCTCACAACTCTTGATCTTCAAGATCTGGCCAAACAAAGGAAGAAGATGGAGATTCATCTCCAGAAACCCCACTTTGGGGAAGAACTAGGGCTCAAGGGGAGAAGCCCTTCATCAGCTTAAAAATATCCTATATACAAATATATATATAAAATAAATATTTCCTTTCTGAAGCATAGCTTCTGGTTCTGGGACTAAAAGCCCCCATTTTTCTCGCCGGCGCCCAAGCGCCCAAGCGCAAAGCGCCCACGTGCCGACACGTGGCGTGCTGGCACTCGATCGCCCTATGCTCAAGCGCAAAGCGCCCACGTGCCGACACGTGGCACCCCCAGCGCTCAAGCACAAAGCGCCCACGTGCCGACAGGTGGCTCGCTTGAGCTCAAGCGCCCAGCGCTCGAGCGCAAAGCGCCCACGTGCCGACACGTGGTGCGCTTGCGCTCCAGCGTCCTGCGCTCAAGCGCAAAGTGCCCATATGCCGACACGTGGTGCGCTTGCGCTCAAGCGCAAAGCGCCCACGTGCCGACACGTGGCGTGCTTGGGCTCCAGCGCCCTGCGCTCAAGCACAAAGTGCCCACGTGCCGACACGTGGTGCGCATGCGCTCAAGCGCCCCGCGCTGAAGCGCAAAGCTCCCACATGCCAACACGTGGCTCTTGCGCTCTTGCGCTCAAAGCGCTGGCCCAACGCATCCTTTGGATGTCTTTCCCCCCTTTTATATATATACATGTATATATATACATATGTATACATATGTACACACACACACTCCACAACACTGTCCCTCCCAAAAAAATTTTGGGCCGAGGCGCTGCCTCGCACCCAGCAAGGGGGCTGCTAGCCCCCTTGACCCCCAGCCCGCTATCCGGGTAGCGGGACCCCCGTAAAAACTCTGCGTGGCTCCCGATATATCCAAGCCCCCTCCAAAACAAAACACAACACTGCACATTGAGTTCGCATGACCAGTTTAACCCGTCAATCGGAGGTTCCCTCGCTCCAAAGGCGAGGGGTAATTAACGGCAGCTTAGTCCGCGGCTGCCGGAGATTCGGATCCCCACAATCAATAAACCCCCGCCTACCCTAGGCAGGGGAAATCTGTAGTACGCCTGACAAGCGCGCCTGTATTCCCTTCTCAATGGGGTGACGAAAAACACCCTACAGATTCTGACACGCCCGGTGGGACGAATCTCTCCTCCCATATTTCGGGTTAAACATTCATGCGAACTCAATCAATATACATATCTATATTTATACTAAAATAATGCTCTTTCATGCAGGTTTTCCAAGCAATCACTTTTCAACAATGTCTCCAAGGACGATCTCAGCTCTCAGCACGGCTCCCATCTCCTACACGATGAAGATAGACTCCATGACGGTCCTTCCGGCCAGTCTCGGGCGACAATGGGAGGAGGAGCCGCTACCATTTGGCTCTATTATGTTCGTGTCAGCTAACTCCGTCCCATCTCCTCAAGCTCCGGTAACAGACAAGCCGGTCTCAAAGGGGAAGAGGCCAAATGTGGTGGTCTCGAAGGCGCCCCAACTCAAATACAAGTCAGTGTTTGAACGACTCTCCTTGGCCCCAGCTTGGGGCAAGGCCATCAACACCAACAAAGCAATAAGGCGTCTCGATCAAGCTCTGGCGGTGCCCCTGACAACTGCTCGATCGGGTGTCTTCCCTAAGCTCCCCGCTAATCGACTCACAGTGGCTTTCCTGGAAACAGATGCCCGCCAAGCCCTTAAAATTAAGAAGCTAAGGCAGAAAAGGCTCTGATATAGAGTCAACAAAAATACTAGGGCTCCTGCTAGGCTGAACCTCATGAGGTTCGAGGAACAGGGTTACCCCGCCAAAGACGAGGAAATGGCTGGATATGTGGTCCACACTGTCTACATGGTGGGCATGTGCAGCAAGAGGAAGGACGAGGCCACCACATCTCAAATCCAATCTGGCTTGAATGTGGTTGCCGCTTCCCAAGAACAGCCGCCTCCACTGGATGATGCAAACCCTCTCGATGAGGATGATAGGAAGAAAGACCCTTCGGTCCATGAGGTGTCGGGCACGGAAAGTGAAGAGGAGGCAATCTTCCGTCCCAAGGATGCAGAGCAACAACTTCTCCAAGAGCTCCGAAAATAGCTCAGAAGCAAAGACAAGGAGATGGCCAAACTTTACTCCAAAATTGACGACTTGACGAACGTCGTCTTGCAGCTCACGGCCCGACTTGCCTCTCAGACGCCCAATCAAGCGCAGGGCTCTGCTCGTGAACCGAGAAACGGTGTCCCAATGCAGCCGAGGCCTATTCCCTCAAATCCAAAAGTGGGCGAACCGCATGAAAATCAGTCGCATCCTATCTCGGGAAATGTCTTGGCTACCAATGACAGTAGCCCGCTAACTCAAGATCAAATTATGGATATGGTTGCCAGCAAAGTCAAAACCTTGGTAGTCGAAGTCGAAGCGCAAAAGGATATCAACAGTAGTGGGAGACCATATCCTGCTCAATATGATCTGGTAGAATTTCCTAATGGCTATGTCATCCCCAAATTCGGAAGATTTGATGGGACGGGAAATGCGAATCAGCAAATCGCCCACTTTAAAGCCTCATGCGGGAACACTGGGGGCAATGATGTGCTTCTCCTCCGCCGGTTCGTTAATAGCCTGACCGATGTTGCTTTCGACTGGTACGCGAGCATACCGGATGGCTTCATTACTACTTTCGTCCAAATGGAATCTTTGTTTCGACAAAGGTTCGTGAACGTCAGCGATAAGATCACCAT
Source organism: Agapanthus africanus (assembly GCA_030015575.1). Classification (NCBI taxonomy): domain Eukaryota; kingdom Viridiplantae; phylum Streptophyta; class Magnoliopsida; order Asparagales; family Amaryllidaceae; genus Agapanthus; species Agapanthus africanus. The sequence goes on from JASDDO010000019.1 coordinate 535,789,934, forward strand.
TGCCGAGCTCATAAGGACCAAGCCCAAAATCAACGAAAGCAGCATGGATTTTATAACCCGATGGAGCAATCTCTCCGTTAAATGTGAACCACCGATAGAGCAGGACCAATCTGTCAGTCTCCTTGTCGGAAATCTCAACAATTGGATGGCCCCGTTTCTATGCACCGCGGGTCTCAAAACATTCCAAGAGCTGACCAGAAAAGTTCAGATGCTGGAGCGCTCAAAGCAGGAATCCTCCTCGGACTCCCAAAATAACAATAGGTCCTGGAGAAACTGAAAGGACGATAATCGCAAAGGCGGAAACTCCGATGATTCTGAATCTTTCAGCACTTCGGCTAACCGAAATAAGCAAGGGTTGAGCGGGCCTAATGCCAACCAGCCTCGGAAGCCAGTGTTCGGAGAGGGAGGAGAATCTCCACTAAAAGAGAAGATGGATAAGGTATATTCCTTCATGAGGGACAAAATCCGCAAAATATTCAAAGACACCCTGAGGAACGGTCTACAACTGCCAGAGTCAAAAAGACCGCAGGAAGCGAATATGACCGACGACCCCAATACTGCCTCTATCACAGAGTGATAGGTCATGCCATTGAGGACTGCTTCGTCTTCAAAGATTGGGTCGAAAAGCAATACAAGACAGGAGAGATAGAACTGTCTAAAGGCGTGTTAACAAACAGTCCACTGCGACCGCCAATTTCGTACAAACGGAGATCGAAGTTCTTCGTCAAACTGATTCTCTCAGACATCCGCCTTTCTCTGAGAACAATCGACCACCACGTCATTAAACTGGGAACAGTCGACCTCTAATTCGTTAAACTGGGATGTAAAAAAATATATATACATGTAAATAAACAAAAAAATGTGTAAAGAAAAGAAAAATAAAGAAAGCCGAAATGATGGGGCAACTCGTAATAAAAATCAGCGAGTAAAATAAAGATAAAAATAAAGCTGAAATGATGGGGCAACCGCGAATAAAATCCGAAATGATAGGGAAATCGCGATCTTCGCGATAAGAAAAGCTGAAATGATAGAGCAATCGCAGTGAAAAGAAAAACAAAAAAACAAACAAAACAAAGGCGAATGATGAGTCGCTCCTGGTACCATATTCCAGTGCAGCGATGCAGACGCCAACAAAAATTCAAATTTCCAAAATTCTGCCAGCCCTACGGCCAGTCCCCAAATTGATTACCGTATACAATCCACGGGCTCAAATAATTCTCATCATACCCATGCCCCACCGTGATCACCAGTTACGAGGCTGGTCTCCGCCTTTGGAATTATGCTCCACTAAGAAGACCCACTCATGTGTCCTCACGATGCATGAGGAGAACAAACCTTCGTGGGATCCTTACGACTCACAAAGGAAAAACACACTTGGGAGTCCTCATGACTCCTAAGGAGAAAATGCACCTACGGGATCCTTACGACTCGTAGGGAGAAAATTCTTTTATGGGACCCTCACGGCCCATAAAATTGAAAAGTCTTAGGTGATAGGGATCTAAACATGTCTCCTAAGCCATCGCTCCCCAATCCCCAAGTGGCGAATGATGAGTCGCTCCTGGTACCATATTCCAGTGTAGCGATGCAGACGCCAACCAAATTCCAAACTGAAATCCCAAATGGCGAATGATGAGTCACTCCCGGTACCATATTCCAGTGCAGCGATGCAGACGCCAACCAAAACTCAAATCCCCAAGTGGCGAATGATGAGTCGCTCCTGGTACCATATTCCAGTGCAGCGATGCAGACGCCAACCAAATTCCAAATCCGATACCCCAACGGCGAATGATGAGTCGCTCCTGATACTATATTCCAGTGCAGCGATGCAGACGCCAACAAAGGCCCGAAATGTTTCCATCCCTACGGTCTGGATCATAAATCCTGCAAAACCGTATACAATCCACGGGCGTAAAACGATCCCAATCTCTCCCAAGTCCTACTGGTGAGACCGCATTCAAAGTCCAAAAAAATAAAAAATGAAAAAAAATGATGAAAAATAAATAAATAAAATAAAATAAAATAAATAAAATGGTATGTCCACAAGCAAAATGGGCACGGATGAAAACCCGAAAGGGCTCCGTGAGTAAAAACAGCAGGACTGCCGGCGAGTTTGTGAAAACCCGTAAGGGCACAAACTCGTGAAAAAGAGATGAAATGCACTCACAAAGTCCTCTCGACTTTGTGAGGAGAAAATTCCCGCGTGAGATCCTTATGACTCACAAAGGAGCAATACACTTGGGAGTCCCCATGATTCCTAAGAAGAAAATACACTTACGGGATCCTTACGACCCGTAGGGAGAAAATGCTTTGTGAGACCCTTACGGCTCACAAAAATGAAAAGTCTTAGGTTATAGGGACCTAAAACCTGTCTCTTAAGCCATCGTTTCCTAATAAGCAAATGAAAATGATGATTCGCTCCTGGTACAATATTCCAGTGTAGCGATGCTGATGCCAAACAAAAAAAACCAATTCCCAAATCCTCTCATGACAAATGATGATTCGCTCCTGGTACCATATTCCAGTGTAGTGATGCTAATGTCAACCCAAATCAAATGAAACCGCACCAACCTCTACGGCGGAATCATGCTCCATCCCAGAAATTACCCCGTGTCAAAATCATGCATCGCCTCGGGATATCTACCTTCCCTGCCGGAATTATGCTCCTCCTCGGAATCAAATCAACCAACCAGCTCTGCGTCGGAATCATGTTTCGAGTCAGAATGGGCGCCCCGTGTCGAAATCATGCTTCGCCTCGGTATGTCTGCCTTCCCTGTCGAAATTATGCTTCGCCTCGGAATCAAGTCAACCAACAAACTCTGCGCCGGAATCATGCTCTGTCCCAGAATTTACCCCGTGTCGAAATCATGCTTCGCCTCGAGATATCTACCTTCCCTGCCGGAATTATGCTCTGCCTCGGAATCAAATCAACCAACCAGCTCTGCGTCGGAATCATGCTTCGTCTCAGAATGTGCACCCCGTGTCGAAATCATGCTTCGCCTCGGTGTATCTGCCTTCCCTGTCGGAATTATGCTTTGGCTCGGAATCAACCAACGACCTCCTCGTCGGAATTATGCTCCGCCTCGGAATCAAGTCAACCAGAAAGCTCTGCGTCGGAATCATGCTTCGTTTCAGAGCACGCCCCGTGTCGAAATCATGCTTCGCCTCGGTGTGTCTGCCTTCCCTGTCGAAATTATGCTTCGCCTCGGAATCAAGTCAACCAACAAGCTCTGTGTCAGAATCATACTTCGTCTCAGAGCGCACCCCGTGTCGAAATCATGCTTCGCCTCGGTGTGTCTGCCTTCTCTGTCGAAATTATGCTTCGCCTCAGAATCAAGTCAACTAACAAACTCTGCGCCGGAATCATGCTCCGTCTCAGAATGTACCCCGTGTCGAAATCAATACTTCGCTTCGGAATATTTGCCTTCCTTATCGGAATTATGCTTCACCTGGGAATCAACCATCGAAATCATGCTTCGGTCAGAATGTCTGCCGCTCATCGGAATGATGCTCCGATCCCCGGAATCATGCTCCGCTCATTGGAATGATGCTCCGCTCCCCTGGAATCATGCTCCGCTCATCGGAATGATGCTCCGATCCTCTGGAATCATGCTCCGCTCTTCAGAATGATGCTCCGATCCTTGGAATCATGCTCTGCTCATCGGAATCATGCTCCGAACCCTGGAATCATGCTCCTCCCTTCGGAATGATGCTTCGAACCCTGGAATTATGCTCCGTCCTTTGGAATGATGCTCCGAACCCTGGAAATATGCTCCGCCCTTCGGAATGATGCTCCGAACCCTGGAATCATGCTCCGCCCTTCGGAATGATGCTCCGATCTTGGAATTATGCTCCGCTCTTCGGAATATGCTCCGATCTCCTCCGATCTCTGGAATCATGCTCCGCGCTTCGGAGGGATACTCCGACCTTGGAATTATGCTCCGCGAATCGGAATGATACTTCGATCTTGGAATTATGCTCCGCGCTTCGGAATAATGCTCCGATCTCCTCCGATCTCTGGAATCATGCTCTGCGCTTCGGAGGGATACTCCGACCTTGGAATTATGCTCCGCGAATCGGAATGATGCTCCGATCTTGGAATTATGCTCCGCGCTTCGGAATGATGCTCCGATCTGCTCCGATCTTTGGAATCATGCTCCGCGCTTCGGAGGGATACTCCGACCTTGGAATTATGCTCCGCGAATCAGAATGATGCTCCGGTCCCCGAGAATCATGCTCCCTGGGATGATGCTCCGCCCCCGGAATGATGTTCCACCTCGAAGTTCAGCTTCAAGATCCATCAATTTCATGCATACAACTCAAATGTGCAGTGTGCATTTATTGATGGGGGCACTTTTTTGGGGTCAAAATTTGCACCCCCGGTTGACCGAGTCAAAGTCAAGGTCAACCCCAAGCCAGGTAGGCCCAAGTCAAGCGGGCCGATGCCTAAGTCGAGCCCGCGGCCAGCCTCCTCCATGCCAAAATATAGATCATGTAATAAATAATTTTTATGTAATTTTTTATGCATGAATGTATGCAAAATGGGCATAAAGCCAAATTTTTGTAAGCCCATGGCTTATGTGCAAAAAGAAATGGCATATGAGCCATGGGATGGCTAAAATTCCATTTTTGTAAAGCCCAAGGGGCTATATGTAAAGTGTATAGCATATAAAGGCAAAGATAATGAAAATATCCCGACAGCTTTTTCTCTCTCCAAAAAATTTTTAGATCTGAGATCTTTTCTCCTTCTTCAAGGTTCCAAAACCTTCTTCTTTCTTTTGAATTAAATCAAGAGTTTTACTTTTCATTTTATAAAACTAAATAGTTTTTCACCACAAAACCCATAAAGGGGAACTCAGATCTTCCATTAGATCTCAAAAAGAAGAGATCTTTAAAATCTCACATCTCTTGATCTTCAAGATCCGGCCAAACAAAGGAAGAAGAAGGAGACACGTCTCCAGAAACCCCACTTTGGGGAAGAACTAGGGCTCAAGGGGAGAAGCCCTTCATCAGCTTAAAAATATCCTAAGAGTTTAACTCCATATATATATATATATATATATATATATAATAAATATTTCCTTTTTAAAACATAGCTTCTGGTTCTGGGACTAAAAGCCCCTTTTTTTCTCGCCGGCGCCCAAGTGCTCAAGTGCCAAGCGCCCACGTGCTGACACGTGGCGTGCTGGCGCTCGAGCGCCCTGCGCTAAGGCGCAAAGTGCCCACGTGCCGACGCGTGGCACGCGTGCGCTCAAGCGCAAAGTGCCCACGTGCCGACACGTGGCGCGCTTGCGCTCAAGCGTCCAGCGCTCAAGGGCCCCGTGCTCAAGCGCAAAGCGTCCACGTGCCGACACGTGGCGCGCAAGCGCAAAGCGCCCACGTGGCGCGCTTGCGCTCAAGCACCCTGCGCTCAAGCGCAAAGCGCCCAGGCAAAAAGCGCCCACGTGCCGACACGTGGTGCGCTTGCGCTCCAGCGTCCTGCGCTCGAGCGCAAAGCGCCCACGTGCCGACACGTGGTGCGCTTGCGCTCCAGCGTCCTGCACTCGAGCGCAAAGCGCCCACATGCTGACACGTGGCGCGCTTGCGCTCAAGCGCCTAGCGATCAAGCAAAAAGCGCCCACGTGCCGACACGTGGCGCGCTTGCGCTCCAGCGCCCAGCGCTCAAGCGCAAAGCGCCTACGTGCCGACACGTGGCGCGCTAGCGCTCTTGCGCTCAAAGAGCTGGCCCCACGTATCCTTTGGATGTCTTTCCCCCTTTTTATATATATATATACATGTATATATATATATGTACACACACACACACACTCAACAACACTGTCCTCCCATAAAAAATTTGGGCCGGGGCGCTGCCCCGCACCCCGTAAGGGGGCTGCCAGCCCCCTTGACCCCCAGCCCGTTATCCGGGTAACGGGACCCCCGTAAAAACTCTGTGTGGCTCTCAATATATCCAAGGCTCCTCCAAAACAAAACACAACACTGCACATTGAGTTCGCATGACCAGTTTAACCCGTCAATCAGAGGTTCCCTCGCTCTGAAGGCGAGGGGTAATTAATGGCAGCTTAGTCCGCGGCTGCCGGAGATTCGAATCCCCACAATCAATAAACCCCCGCCTACCCTAGGCAGGGGGAATCTGTAGTACGCCTGACAAGCGCGCGCGTATTCCCATCTCAATGGGGTGACGAAAAACACCCTACAGGTGCGTGGGTGTGTGCTGGAACAACTGGGAGCTTCCTGAATTTGTTGATCAGTTTCTCCTGAATTCGCGCCGCGTTGAGTACCTGTGCAAAAGTCTGAAACTCGAGTGACGTGATCAACTGCTGTAGCTCGAAATCGAGTCCCTGCAAGAAGCGTCTGGCCCTGGTTGCCTCTGAAGCGACCATGTACGGAGCAAATCAGCTCAAACGGTTGAACTCTGCCGCATATACGTCCACGGGACGGCCATTCTTCTTCAGTAGAATGAATCTTTCTTCCATCTCTGCCTTGGCGGTGGAAAGGAAATAATGGTCCAGGAAACACTCCTTGAATTTGCTCCATTCGATTGGCTTGTCTAGTCTGCTTTCTTCCACTGACCACTATGTACGGGCTTCATCTTCCAACTAGATCATTATCACATTCACTTTATCTTCCTCTGGTACCCTGGCGGCCATCAGTAAGTTCTCCATATCCACCAGCCATTGCTCGGCCTCGAGTGGCTCGGCTAGCCCTGTAAATGCAGCTGGATGCAACCTCCGGAAATCTGACACGGTGCCAACCCTGGCAGTGTAAGCTGGTGGAGCAGTGCTCTCGGGGCGGTAATGAGTGCAGAGGGTCCCTCTGCAGCAGTAATAGCCCTGAGTCCCTCGGCGAGTAAGTCCGTCTTCCTCTCCTGAGCTTCTGCGAGAGAGGTCAGTGCACTAAGTATCCTATCTATGCGGTCCTGAGAACTTGAGTCCAAGGAGTGGTCGTTCGGGGACATCATATCGCTGGAAGATATTCAAAAGGCTATGATTAGATACAAGGATGAAAATCAAGAATAGTGAAGCAAAAATTAATGTAATACAATATAATTAATGTTATCCCTTACTACTAAACACGGCACTGATACCAACAAAACCATGTCACTCCCCGCTTCCCAAAATACGGAAAACGAGGGATGACTAGGCCAGCCATGCTCCTACGGTCAAAGAATAATCCCGCCGTAGTCACACTTCGGCTTCTAGCATTACATTGTAATCAGTAAACAAAGCACAGAAGTAAATGAAATACATCACTAAAATATTACATCAACTTTCATGTTCACAATTTACAAATAAATAAGAAAAGAACTACTAACCAAGTTCAAATACAAGGTCTCTTTTAGGGAAAGCAGGAGAGAAGAAAAAGGTACTCCAGACTAGATCTCCGCTAGCTCGAAAGGTAAATCCGACTCCTGCGCTGGTTCTTCCTCGAGATCTGAGCATGCATACTCAGGTCGTCAGAGCGACGTAAAAGAAATATAGAAATAATGACATGAAGTAGGCAAATAAGGTAATAACAGTGGAAGTAAAATGCAGATATCACTATGTCACTAAATGATGCAAAATATGATCTGTGTCCCTATCAGTCTCTAAGTCATGTTTGAAATCGAATAGTGGAAAGGAGGATCATGTTTAATGGGAGTCTCATACATACCTGAGACAACGGCCCACACGCCCGAGACATAACCCTGTCGGCCGGATCGCTAGATCCTACCTAATATATATAAGAGTCGATGTTCGAATGATCATCCTCTAAAACACGGTCCTCGCTAAATACGATGCTCTTTCCAGTTCGATTTCCCCTTTTTCCCCAGGTTTACACTATTGACGAGTGTGGTCTAGTCGTGTACAAGTATACACCAATAACACGGTTTTGTCACTATTCACTGTATCAATCACTGTCACGAATCATTCACTGTTTTTTCCATTGGCGTACTCGACACTCTTAAACCAATACTGTTCACGCACGATAATGCATTGTACACTGAATAATAACGCGCATTATCACTAGGTATATGGCAATTGGGTAAGGTATGTACATTTATGCAGTTAACAAGTCATGTGTAATATAAACTAGTATGCACCTCATGAGCTTATAAAAATTACAGTAAATCATATGTTCAGAATTCAGTGAAACGATATAAATACGGTAACAAGTAAACTCTGTCGGAAGTTCAGAAAAATTTGTTTCGGTGCAATCGGATTTCTGGTATTCAAGTTACAGCCATTTCAATTTAAGTGCTCGCTGCAGGAAATTCAGTTTCTGAACTGAACGTCCGTTTCGTGGCACAATTTCCACCCAGTTGGGATCCGAATTTAGAGACGCTACAGTTGAATGAAATTTAGGGTTTTCAATAGAGTTTCCAACGCACCAGACGTATTTTTAATCGCGTCTCTACGTCAGAAGTTATACACTGTTCAACACTAGGGTATCAGTTCTGTTTCTGTTTGGGACTGCTATACGTCCTGTTCTTTTAAATTGCAATTTAAATAGTAAAAGACGATAAAAAGAGGTGAAATCACTTGCGTTATTTATCTGATAGTTTCATCTTCAATAAAGTGTAGGGTTCCGCAACATACAAGTTTAGGCAGCAAGGTAGTAAGCATTACGAGATAGAAATTAACTGCCAGAGCTGCTCTGGACTGCGGTCCAGAGCTGCTCTGGATTGCGGTCCAGAGCCGCTCTCCAAACCAGTTCTCGTCATATTTTCAGTATAAAAACAATTTAAATCTTTTATAGGGTTCCAGGTCGTCGAGCCGGCTTCGATTCGAGCCCTCGAACGCATCATTTCAATATGTACACAATTAATTATGATTTTAACAAGTTTCAGACGCGGGAAATATTCAGTTTTAACGGGTGTAATTGGGGGTGATCGTTTAAGCAAGTAACAGTCATATTTTCCAGTCAAATTTCACCACAATGTTCATTGCCACACGGGCCAGTATATGCAATTGAGTTTCGTCAGTTTAATGGAATATTTTCATTCGGGTTTTGCATCAAGCACTTGTGTCGTATAAGTTTTCACGAGTTATAAACACGGAATTAATAGGTTTTAGCAATGTAACAGTAATAACTAGCATATAGTAAGTAGGGTACTTGCCTGGAGATGCTTTGGCGATGCACAGCAGCGGCAACGGCACAGACGTGCGACGAACGGTACGGTTTGCGGTTCACGGCCTCGGCTCGCGTTCGGATTCGTCGTCGGAGTTGCCCGGGGACGGCTCACGATCGCTGGTGGTGAAGTGGGGTTCTGTGGTGCACTGGGGTCGACAGTGGTCGACGGTGGTCGCTCCGGCGATGGGTGCAACAGGGGGTGGGTTGCAGCGAGGTGTTTGGTGTGGGTTTTGGAGTTAGGGAGTGAGGTAGTGGGGTCTCGGGTTTGGTGGTGATGGTGATGATGCTGATGATGCAGAAGGTGCAGAGGGGTCGACGATGTGGCCGGCGGCGCGATGGGAGCTTGTCGGCGTGAGGGTGCAGGGGAGTTCGGGCTCGAGTGAGGGGGTGCTCGGTTGAGGGGGTGAGGTAGTGTAGGGTTCGGAGTTTTGGAGAGAGGAGCGAGGGAGGAAAGACCAGGAGAGTCGTCGGCGTCGGCGTCGTCGTCGTCGGGGATGTAAGGGTTGAGAGCTCGGTGATTGGAGAGAGCAGAGGAGAAGTTGGAGATATCGAGAGTGAGGAGGGAGAGAGGAGTTTGAGATGAGGAGAGGTTGAGGAGCTCGAGGGGGTGCGCGGTCGTGGTCGGCGAACGCGGGGGCGTTGGCGACATGGGCGACGTGGGGGCGACGTGGGTTCGCGCAGTAGGGAAATCGAGCGGGAAAGAAAGGAGTGGGGAAGGAGAGAAATGAAGCGGGTCGGGTCGGGTTTGTAGGGTTGTTGGGCGCGGGCAGTTAAGGGAATTATGTGTGGGGGCTTGGAGTTTGGCTGGGCCGGGATTAGAATTGTTTAATTTATTTTGTAGGGGAAAAGGAAAGGGAGAGGGCCGGCTTGAGGTTTTTTTTAATTATTTTCTCCTGTGGGCTTGAGTTGTTTGGGCTGGTTTAAATGGAAAATTTATATTTAGTTTTAGTTTTGGCCTTTGATTTTAATTTGTTTAGAAAAACAAATACTACAACCTAAGCAACCGATTTCACACAAAAAAAATATACAAGGAAAAATAGGAAAATATTCGGGGGACTAGGAAAAATACAGAAAGATTTATTGTTGGGAACGGGGATTTACAGTTTTGCACCCGTGCAAGTCCAGCTCCCGCTCTGCCGGTAGTTATATAAGCTATTGGTGCATGACGGGGCCCAGTGGCGAATGCGGATAGCATAAGCGTACGTTCTATTTTCGTTTCACTTTTCTGTAATGTTTAGGAAACGTTAATTGATGGGACTTCATTAATGAGATGCAAAGAATGAAACATAAAGTTGCTGTAGAATCAAATTTTCAAAAAGGGTAGCACTAGTTTTTGCTTTGCAAAGTGGTATTCATTGATGAATACCCAGCACCTCATTCAATGAGGAAAGTGTCGAGATCCCTTCACCGGGAGTGACCTCTTTAGCGAAATTAGCAAATGCTACAACCCACTCAGTTTTGTTTTTGAAACCTTCTCTAGTTCTTTCTTTGCATAGTGGTATTTCTGAATATCCTGCACCTCATTCGATGAGGAAAGAGCCTGTTGGATGTAGTGCCCTCAAAGTCAATTATTGGATCGCAGGTACGTGATTGCAATGATTGAGGGAGGACCTATACCGGTAGGAAAATCTTACTCGAGATGATAGTATGCTATCTGATTTGCCTTTATCAGTCGTGTACAGCTTTAAGTGACATGTTCACTTTTACACGTTGATAGAGCCCTTAGGATCCTGCTTGACTACCAACAGTATGATGACGATCATATAGGTGAGAGTTGGGTAGTCCATAAGAACATCCTTAAAAGTGGTCCCTAGTCGTGGGAGTTTCGAGACAGGGCATCGATACTCCGGAGTAGACTAGTGTATACAGTCGAGACCCAGACGAGGGGCGGTGGCCGATCTCACAAGCCATTGGTGTCAGTTGGATCACCTAAGATGTATACAGGTGCTCATTGGGTTATGAATACACCGGACAGGACTCGCCGGGAACCTGCTAGTTAGTATTATACCTAGCGTCAGATAGCAGTTCCCTGGTAACATGTGTACAGGTTAGTTCATCGACCTGAGATCGTCATTTGTCTCGTGTGAGTTCCCATTGTGCTTTGATTTCTACTCTACCATGGCTCAAAGGAGTCGTGCAAACAGGTTTTTTTTGGGTACAGTCCCGAGCCACATGGAGGCAAGTGAGTGGATCGGCAGGGGATTCATCTCTCCCGGTATTGGGGGTGAGATCGCGTTGTGTCTAGTAGAGCCATTACACATAGCCCTCGGCCGAGGCAGGAGATTTACAGGTAGGTACTCCAGTAGTATCTCAAGGTGTTCTGGGCTGCACTCTGACACGACTTATACCGCTATTGAAGGTCTGACGTTACCAGCCCCTAGGCCCGATATGCGATACTCATAGAAGAACGGACCGGACTGTATGTATATTGTCACTGATAGGCTCAGTAGGGTTCCAGGATGAGTTCGCTCATCAGGCTTCCCTTTCAGTCAGTACATGGGTAGCCGTTACGCACAGCTAGTGTCGCTGACGTGCTTGTAGTTAAACCCACTGCCAGGATACTGAAGAGTCTTTAGAGTCCCCCACAGATAGTTTCCCAAGTTTGGGCGAAACGTTGTAAAGGCCGTATGGTTTTATGGAAGGGTTCGAAAATGCACGTGCATTTGTGCACGTGTCATATTTCGAACAGATAATACTGGTGGGCTTTGGTTTAAGCCGGATCCATGTATTATATTGAGTCGGAATATTTTAGTCTCTCGTATTTGAATTCGGTCGGAATACGGATACAGGTATGTATATACAGGTGAGGAGTATTCTCGTAATCCGTTACGAGAATATTTTAGAAAATGCATTTCTTTTTGGATTAATCATTTTGGTTTAAATGATTAAATAGCTTTTGGAATGGGTGACTCATTCTTGGTGACTTATTACTTCTAGAAAGATCACTAATGACTCATGTAATGAGTCATCTAGTGAGTCATTAAGTATTAATGAGTTTTGTTTTGTGGATAGATATTTGAGGAGATATTTGTATTAGATATTTTCTTTTGAAATATAACCTCATATATATCTATTCATAAGAGAAGAAACATACCATAAGTTTATGGGCTTGATTTTCTTTTGCTCATTAGTGTTTCTTGAGTTCACCATTTCCAATCCTTAGCATCTTCTTCAACCTCCACCCTAACCCTCTCATGTGATGAGAACCCTAAGGTGTTTGAGACAAAATATTCTACTCATTCTCTACTTCATCTTGGTCATCTCTTTTAGCAGACTTGATGACCGAGTTGCCTCGGTATAGAGGCGGGAACCCGTTTAAAGATCCGTTTACGTGGTGCCACCTCGATAAGGAGACGAGAGATCGGAGTTGCCGCGAGGAGCGTGGGATGATGGCTAAAGACCGAAGGACTCGGATCGATCGGTATAGCCTTTCTACCTCTTTATAGTTTGTTAGTTTAGCGTTAATGGCAAGATCCGGGTTATAGTATGCAATAGCGCCAGTTATAAAAGTTTTTGTTCCGCGTTTGGCGTCAGAATGATGTCCGGGGCGCTACCGTAGACTTACATGGTATCAGAGCCACGCCATTAACCTTTACTAACTTGTTCTAACGTGTTTAAAATATTGATCGAACGAAATTTCCAAAACCACGATTTCAATGTTAAAGTTTCTGTCGATTTTGTTTTGTCGTCTAAAAATTATTTTGAGCATCTCAAAAAATCGAGCAGGCTTTTTTAAGAGCACAGTAGAAATTCGAGCCACTGATTCAACCATAGTGCCGCGGAACCGCCGCACATGCCCAGGTTTAGCCACGGTTCCGCCGCAGGCTTGGTGCTTCAGTGTACCATATTTCTTCAGGGGCTCTGGCATAGGGAATTGTGGTTTCTGGAATATTTTGTTTGGGCCCAGATTTTGTTTGTGTACTGCAGTTGTACGTGAGGCCCACTTCGGGAAGTTTTGTCGATTGGAATTTTAAACTTGTTAGTTTACAGTACTTACATTATATCTCCGACCGTGAATATCATTCGAGCGGTAAATTGCGTCTATTTGCTATAGTCCTTTTAGACGGGTTTGCGAACGTGACATTCGCGTTGATGTTCTGTGTTATGCTGTGATATTGCGGATTTTTCGTGGTGGATGGCAGTGTGCAATGGTAGTGCTGTTTGGATTTATTTGTACATTTGATATTGCGGGGCGAGCGTCCAACATGTGGACTGCCGTCACTGCCTGTTTGTATAATATTCTTTTGGGGCACGACCGGGCTGAGGTCGATGTACCCGTTGTACATATTTTTCATTTCTGTACTAGGTTTACCCCGCGACAAAGTGCATGGATAGCCGGGTTCTGGAGGGCAACGGGTCCGCATCTCATGGCTTTGAGTGGCAGAGGGCCCCACTCTAGAATTGGCAGATTATTCACCGCACTCATAGGGGGTACAGGTTGACCCAAGATGGAGTGCCCAAGTTACCGAATTCCGTGAAGTGCTGAGTGGTCCATTCACTTTGCTGTAGGGGGCTGCCTCGCTTCAGGTTTTGGTGGGTAACTTGCCACACTCGTAGGGGTCTAGGTTTTCATTGCACAGGCTTTCCACACGACCAGGGGAACGTCGGGTTTCAGCAGCGGCTCTGTGAAACCCGGGGATCCCAGATTATCTGTATTGTTCTGTGATGCTTATTACTTTTCTGTAATGTTGCATATTATCACGCCTGGAGCGATTATTGTATATTGGTATATATACTAGTAGATGTTGTATATGTTTTGCACCCGTGCTAGTCCAGTCCCCGCTCTGTCGTTAGTTGAGTAACCTAACGGGTAAAGACGGGACCCAGTGACGAATGCGGATGGCATATAGGTACATTTTATTTTCATTCTTTTCCGGTGTGATTAATTGATGGGACTGCGTTGATTCTGTTCAATGCAAAGGAAAAAAAACCTGTTTGGACGTTTTTGGAACAGTTTTAAAAAGTGTTATTACAAAGACGTTTTCTTTTGTTTTGCACAGTGGTATTCAGTTGGAATATCCTGCACCTCATTCGACGAGGCAAAGGCCAAGATCCCTTCATCAGGAGTGACCCTTTGGGCAGAAGTTTGCATCAGGGTAATAACTTCACTATAGACGATTACATGTTGCTTTGCATCGCGGTATTCAATTGGAATATCCTGCACCTCATTCCACGAGGAAAGAGCCGAGATCCCTTCACCGGGAGTGACCTTTTTAGCAAAGGTTTTCGCCACTATAATTTTATAAAAAGCTATCAGGTTCCTTCAACGAGATCAAGTTCATTACGTTAAAGGTTTTTCGCCAAAAACCAGTCGTAGCCCTCCGTCGTTTCAGATGTGTTGCACGTAGTATTCATGCTATGTGTGTTGGCCTTCGTCAAGGCATAGTGGATGGTAGCAGCTTGTTACTTTTCTGTTGTATAGATAGATGAGTTGGTTTGGGACAGTCGTATTACCTTGTTGGCCTTCGTCAAGGGTATGTACGGGTGGGTTCAAATTGACAAGATAATGACGGGTAGAACTTGACATGTAACTTATGATTTGTTGGCCTTCATTAAGGTCAAAAGAACATGGGGTAAAAATCACATCGGGAGTTTCTAAAGAAACTGAAACTTGCCAGGCATGCGCATACCTTCTGGAGTGTGATAACGTGAGTTGATACCTTCACGTTATCATGCGATGAGAGTTGGATCCCGATTCCCACTGATGAGTTGGTTTACTCTTTGGGTGATCCCGATTGATTCTTCTTTCAGGTTTGGAGGAGAATTTGACAGTACAGTGGGAGGTTTCCTGATTAGATAAAGTAATAACCATTCTGATCTAGGTTAGAGTGCACGCAGAGTGTTTCTTTTCTCTCTCTCTTTGGTAGCGACCTTTGACCGATCCTAGACTATGACTTAGTGACCAAGTTGACCGAACATTCTTAAAATACCGGCTTTTGGATTGTACGAGTTGCATAAGTCATTGCCGCTCCTTCTTTTACCCTTTGCATTTCTCAGAACACCTCGTATCACTATGAATATCTACTTCCATTGGATAGATCCATCGTATGGTTATATACGAACTCGAAGGGTCTTCTTCGAGGATGGATCCAGGTTCATGAGAAATTGAATTGGTTTATTCAGTTGTCTTTTATCATCACCTTCTCTCAGGTTGCGAGGGCTCCTTAGTTTAGGAGAGTACACCTATTACGCTTATTGAATAGTTTTCTTCCAAACCATAGGCAGGTGCCGAAAGGTAGGGAATAAAGAAAACCAATTAGCCTAATTAGGGTGTACATATGGTAATAAGTAAAGACAAAATAAAGGGATTAGAAAGAGTGCAAAGTAAATTGCGACTGCTATCATTCACGACTAAACCGCGTACTTCATCGCCACTCCTACTTCACCTTTGCTTTTTTTCCCCAGTTCGGGAGAAATAGAATAAGGTATTATTCAGTTGTCTTTTATCATCACCTTCTCTCAGGTTGCGAGTACTCCTAGGATTAGGAGAGTACACCTATTATGTTTTCTGGATAGTCTTCTTCCAAACCATAGGCTGGTGCCGAACGGCAGGGAAGGAAGAAAACCACTTAGCCTAAAAGGGTGTACAGAAGGTAATGAATAAAGATAAATAAAGGGATTTCGAGAGATGGCAAAGAAATATACGGTTACAGTCATGAATTGGATTATGGAAGGGGCATTACTAGGAATACGAGGATACCCCTACGAAACATTTTCATGTTTCAGTTTCACTGTGTGTTGTTAAAGGAAAACTGATTTCCCGATTAGATACTTACTCCACGGTATGTATTTACCAGGTATGATTCTCACATCTGTATGGTTTTACAGATGATGGGTGGGAGTAAGTTATTAGGATCTAGGTGATCATCCTCATTATATCGGAATTCGTTGTAATTGGTGATATTTGAGGAAATCGCCTGGGTTTTTGCCGGACGGCATGTATTTGGTTTTGAGTATCCGTTGTTGTGCACCAATTTCAAAATGATATATCTGTACATTTATTTTTATAAAGTGAGATATAACTTTTTGATATTATGTCGATGACATTTACCTATAACAGTTGACGATTGGGTAAGGAGCATTGAACATCGGAGTAGTTCTTAACCATAAGTACAGTTTTCAACCTACGATGCACAAGTTTTGTGTTGTTCAACTCATCGGACTTATACAGAGTATTGTATGTTGTCCATTGTCCATCAGGACAAAGGGGTTGGTCCTCGTACTATGTTCTGTTTACTTATGACTTCTTTAGTTTATAGAGAAGTGTTTCGTAAAAATACAATGTCTAAGATTTGAGAAGTTGTGGGTAAAGGAATTAAGTAGAGAACTGGGTATCGCAAGTATCAGGATTCTTCAAAGAGATTGAAGATGTAGATACTTATGATTGGTATTCAGTTGATAGTAATGGTTTTGAGAAACTTGTTTCTCTTTCAGGTTTCTCATAATTGGATGTATTCCTAAGTTGAGTAATACTGATTAGCCTCTCTTCATTAAGTTGATATGCATTGGAGACAGCTGGATGATCAGAATCTGGTTCCAATTAAATAAGTGCCAAAATTTCTATATTGGATATAGAATGGTTAGTATCTTAATGATGTTAAGGTATGGGGAGTTATCCGGCTTATGCTTAAAACCAGACTCTGGATAACTCATAGCACATTTCTGTAATGGCAGTTTATGGGTTGGCCCAGGCTATGACGAGGGTTGACTTTCTACCATTGGGAAGATCAATGGTGATATTGTTCTAGACTCGCCACAGTTTTAGTAAAATGGATTTTTTCATAAAACAGTAGTGGGAGTATGGTAGAACTGGAAGTGATTCCAAAACCGCAAACGATTACGGAAAATTTAATAGGACTTAAAGATTCAATCAGGTTTGACATTCCATTAGCCACTCCGTAGATATGGTGGGTAACCTCAGGCACCCGAGAGGTACTCCGGTAGCCTCATAGACGGTGACAGGGAGGTTCTTATTTACCCAGACTTGACACTACTGTTGTTCCAAGTTATGAGACCCGGCAGGAGGTTAAGTATAGCGTCGTTCTAAACCAGCTTTAAAAGTGCACGTATATATTATTCTGCCAGAGGGTTGTTGTGGTCAGTGGGAACAGCGGAAGCATAGTGGGCAAGTATCTTATGTCTATTTATAGACTTGAGCAGATATAGCAGAGATAGATCATCTAATTTTGATGTGACAGTCATGGGTTTGACTTCATCAGAATAGGGGATGGATCTGTTAAGAAGGTAGTAGGGTGTGATGTCCTAGTATTTGGATGACATACACAGAGTAAGAAGTAAAATTCCTATACTACGATCGGTTATACTGTGGTTGTCATACAGTTGTTTCTCCACAAAGGATATGGATATAATATAAGACATTCTGGTTACTAGATCTATGGTTTTAGATCTAGATTTGGGTAGTTTCCCAATCTGGATACTTTGACAGTATTCTAAAGGTATTTGGAATAAATGACTCCTGGCATGGTGGTGTACCTGCAGGTGATGGAGTCACCCTCTCTAAAGGTGTCTCACAGACCAAAGGGGAGAGGGATGTGCATGATTAACATATCACTTGCTTAGGCAATTGAGTTGATCATCAGATGTCAAGTACCACACCAGATGTTGTTTTTGCACTAGATGCAATAAGTTTATATTAATCCAATTCTGGATAAACATACGGAAGCAGTTTTAGAACATAAGTGGATGTTCTAAGGATTTGATAACGGCAGCCTCCTTCGGGGGACGGTTATCATTCCAGGCTTCCAAAGGTGACATAGATGACAGAGTGATTGTCAGAGTTATAGTTTTTCCTCTGACAAGGGGCAGTATTATGGACAGGTGGTCCAAGAGGATACTGTGGGAGGCATGGTGCTGGACACTGATTAGTTTCAGTCGTCGATACAGTCTAAGAAGTTTGGATTTAGAGTTCATTTATGAACTAGGTCCCATCAGATATCCAGACATATTCTAAGACAGGTATTACTCAATTCGGGAGATGGCTTTCTCCGCGAACTTGAGATTAAGAGAGACATAGAAAGAAACATCGGGGCGGATCCACTCATTAAGGCTATTTCTCGAACACAAGAGTTTTACAAACGAGCTTTGTTAAACTGATTAGTAGAGGAGTTGGGTGTTCGGTATTACACGGGCTGTGAGTATGCGACATCGCAATAATTAGCCTTAAGTGCATGTGGGAGATTGTTGGATGTAGTGCCCTCAAAGTCAATTATTGGATCGCAGGTACGTGATTGCAATGATTGAGGGAGGACCTATACCGGTAGGACAGTCTTACTCGATATGATAGTATGTTATCTGGTTTACCTTTATTAGTCGTGTACAGCTTAAGGTGACATGTTCACTATTACACGTTGATAGTGCCCTTAGGATCCTGCTTGACTACCAACAGTATGATGGCGATCATATACATGAGAGTTAGGTAGTCCATAAGCACATCCTTACAAGTCGTCCGTAGTCGTGGAAGTTTCGAGACAAGGCATCGATACTCCAGAGTAGACTAGTGTATACAGTCGAGACCCCGACGAGGGGCGGTGGCCGGTCTCATAAGCCATTGGTGTCAGTTGGATCACCTAAGATGTATACAGGTGCTCATTGGGTTATGAGTACAACGGACAGGACTCGCCGAGAACCTGCTAGTTGGTATTATACCTAACGTCAGATAGCAGTTCCCTGGTGACATGTGTACAGGTTAGTTCATCGACCTGAGATCGTCATTTGTCTCGTGTGAGTTCCCACTGTGCTTTGATTTCTACCCTACCACGGCTTAAAGGAGTCGTGCAAACAGGTTTTTTTTTGGGTACAGTCCCGAGCCACATAGAGGCAAGTGAGCGGATCGGCAGGGGATTCGTCTCACCTGGTATTGGGGATGAGATCGCGCTGTGTCTAGGAGAGCTATTACACATAGCCCTCGGCCGAGGCACGAGATTTACTGGTAGGTACTCCAGTAGTATCTCAAGGTGTTCTGGGCTATACTCTGACACGACTTATACCGCTATTGGGGGTCTGATGTTACTAGCCCCCTAGGCCCGATATGCGATACTCATAGACGAACGGACCGGACTGTATATATATTGTCACTGATAGGCTCAGTAGGGTTCCAGGATGAGTTCGCTATCAGGCTTCCTTTTCGGTCAGTACATGGGCAGCCATTATGCACAGCTAGTGCCGCTGACGTGCATGTGGTTAAACCCACTGCTAGGGTACTGACGAGTCTTTAGAGTCCCCCACAGATAGTTTCCCATGTTCGGGCGAAACGTTGTAGAGGCCGTATGGTTTTATGTAAGGGTTCGAAAATGCACGTGCATTTGTGCACGTGTCATATTTCGGACAGATAATACTGGTAGGCTTTGGTTTAAGCCGGATCCGTGTATTATATTGAGTCGGAATATTTTAGTCTCTCGTATTCGTATTCGGTCGGAATACGGAAACAGGTATGTATATACAGGTGAGGGGTATTCTCGTATTCCGTTACGAGAATATTTTAGAAGATGCATTTCTTTTTGGATTAATCATTTTGGTTTAAATGATTAAATAGGTTTTTGAAACGGTGACTCATTCTTGGTGACTCATTACTTCTAGAATGATCACTAATGACTCAAGTAATGAGTCATCTAATGAGTCATTAAGTCTGAATGAATTTTGTTTTGTGGATAGATATTTGAGGAGATATTTGTATTAGATATTTTCTTTTGAAATATAACCTCATATATATCTATTCACAAGAGAAGAAACATAACACAAGTTTATGGGCTTGATTTTCTTTTGCTCACTAGTGTTTCTTGAGTTTACCATTTCCAATCCTTAGCATCTTCTTCAACCTCCACCCTAACCCTCTCATGTGATGAGAACCCTAGGGTGTTTGAGACAAAGTATTATACTCATTCTCTACTTCATCTTGGTCATCTCTTTTAGCAGACTTGATGACCGAGTTGCGTGGTGCCACCTCAATGAGAAGACGAGAGATCGGAGTTGCCGCGAGGAGCGTGGGATGATGGCTAAAGACCGAAAGACTCGGATCGATCAGTATAGCCTTTCTACCTCTTTACAGTTTGTTAGTTTAGCATTAATGGCAAGATCCGGGTTATAGTATGCGATAGCGCCAGTTATAAAAGTTTTTGTTCCGCGTTTGGCGTCAGAATGATAGCCGGGGCGCTACCGTAGACTTACACAGCCGAGATCCCTTCACCGGGAGTGACCTCGTTAGCGAAACTAGCAAAAGCCTCAAAAACACTCCTTTTCAAAATCACTTGATTCTACAACGATTTCAAGTTCATTACGCTCATGGTTTTCTTAAAAACCTGCGTAGCCCTCTGTCATTTCAGATACATGCTATTTTAGTATTCGTGCTACGGTTGTTTGGCCTGCGTCAAGGCGTAATGTACGGTAGCTGATTAGTACTTATCTGTAGCATGTGATGCGATTGGATTAGGGCAGTCATATGGCGTTGTTTGGCCTCCGTCAAGGATCGTGTGGGTGGGTCTAATTCAATAGAGAAATGAACTGGTTGAACTTGACTAGCGGCCTATGGGTTGTTTGGCCTCCGTCAAGGTCATAGGACGCTAAGGGTAAAAACTATTATTGGGAATTTCAAGTGTTGAAATTTGTAATGAGATTGCATACCTTCTATGTGATAGTTGGATCCCGATATCCACTGCGAGTAAGAGTTACTCCTGGGATAATTTTGCACTTTACAATTAGCTAATCTAGTAAGTGTCTTGAAAGGTGTCAACGGGGTTATGCCTATAAGGAAATGAGGTTTATTTTAATTAGGTCCGTGCGATAGCATGGGGAAGCTCGCTCGAAGTACCGATACCTACCTGGCCGAACAATTGGCGAACCTGTAGGGTGTAATTAATCCCGGCTAATCTTACCTTTTAGGGTTTGAAGGAAAATTTGATAAAAACAGAGGGAGCCATCCTGATTAGATAAAATAACCAATCTAATCTTGCAAAGAGCGCACGCAAAGTGATTATCCTTCTCTCTCTCCTGGTAGCGACCAATGAAATGCCTTAATCAAGATAATAATATGGATGTATTGACCGAACCTACTTATTATACTGGGCTAAGTTCAGCTCTATTTTATGATTGTCATAAGTCTGAGCAAGGAATAGGAGAATATCCGGATTCCCACGCTACCCAAACGAAGAATAAGTATGTTGATGCATTGTCTTCGGGTGTGTTCGTAACCAAGAACTGTTTCTCAGTCGTTTCTACGTCCTGGGTATGGGATACCGGATAAGGATCCTATATATATAATTTGTTACATGGGCAAAAAACAGGTAAAGAACTGGGATTGGGTGATATGTCTCTAAGTAGTAGAGAATGGTGCATTTGTTGCAGCCAAAGCAGTTGGCAGATATCACCTGGTGTTACCAACTGGTAATACATTGATTCTTAGCTACAGTTATTTAGTACCAAAAATATTGTGAATATTTTCCTAAATCAAGTGTTGATTGGGTAAGGTACGTTGTATAACATTATACACGTTCTGAATCAAAACACAGTTCTGACGTACAGAACACACACAAGAGGAACAGTTCAGAAATGAACGAAGTCTTCTTGTTACATTGTAGACTAAGTCATATCGATGAGACAAGACTGGTTAAAGTTGCATAAGGATGCATATTTGAATCCGTTCGAATTTGCATCTTATGTCTCACGATCCAAAATGGCACGTGACTGGCACTTGAATCATGTGAAGTCTATAGGACCCCACCTAATTCAAGTAAGCTAAAAGCCCAGAAATCTAAACCATTTTAAAGAAGAAGTGAAGAAAACTTGTTTTAAAGCAAGTGGTTTTAATATAAAAAAATAGTGGCATTAAACATTTAAAAGCAACGTCATATTTTTCCGAAAATTTCGGCAGAGGTTTCTTTGTAAATACTAACCCCAAACGGGTACAAACATGTATAATATAAAGGCATCCCCAAGCGGGAGCTAGCTCTTCGCCAATTGGCGGACACAACCACGCAATGAAATATAATATACAATGCCGAAGGGCGAGGATCAAAACTCAGAAAAAAACCAATATCCACCAGAAAACCATAATAATACAAGCGCGACTCTAAGGTCCAAAGAATACATACTGGTCTTCTAGGTCTAACAAATATACAAGTCTGGTTGATGGAGTTACTAGATACAACTGATTATAAATAAAGTACAAGGGTGGTCACGATGTGAGTGAACCCACCTACCAAAGCAATCACCCGGAAAGAAGCAATGTGCCAGCAAAGCAGCCAAGGAAACCTGTACGGAAAAACCTGCAAGAAACTGAGGCACAACGGGGGTGAGTTGCCAACTTGTGAGTAGAAAATATCACCGAGCAGAAATCACATGTATGGCTCTATCCTAGGTCATACGATAATATCCATAATATATAACCTGAAACATCTACACATAAGTGTAATATCAAGTGCTCGTGCCAGTGCCTCAGGTAGCAACATATGCCAAATATGATGTACGAATGCATTATGAATGGAAACAGAATACATCTTGCATGAGAAAAACTGCTTTCTTAATTTAGTGAGATTTCTGTATATAAAAATCGAGGTATCATCAATGAAATCAACATAGAATCCGTGTCAAGCATCAACACAAAACATATATCCCAATATCCAATATCTCGGGCTCCGGCAATCCAGACTGGCCCCTATCATATAATCAATATCTCAATATCTCAATATCTCGGGCTCCAGCAATCCGGACTGGCCCCTGGGCTCCGGCAATCCGGACTGGCCCAAATATCAAATCTCACGACAACGTCGATATTCTCCAGATATCTGCCGCGTCACAAATAACCGGTCGGTAGTGCTCCCCTGCCAGGCTCAACGCCATCATCTGCGACCATCTTGCCTCAGGGTACTGCATCGGGTCCACCATGCACCCGTAGACGGTTCCTCCTCCTCCTCGAATCAGGTGTATTATACCGCTCAAGAGCCGAGAAAACTCATGGTGGACACCTCTCAAATCATATCACGAGAAAACCTCAATTTTATCTTTTGAAATGAAAATGATCTTATAAAATCCTTGTGGTTTCTCCAAATCCAGAAATCTCATGCATATATCAAATCCCAAATCGAGAGTAAATAAACAGTGATTTACCGGCATAAGCCCCATAATATTTCATGACAAATAGATAAATACACATGCATGGACATCACAGTAATAAATGCAATGTCTAAGCTAGCATATAAAAGCAAGCGCACTAGTAATATGTCGAAACTATCAGCTAGCAATTTATACTAATGAAGTAGTGCTTTCTAATGTGTACGTGCCATGAAAATTACCGATGATGATTTGTGTTAGCCGGCAAGCAGGTGTACGTGGAGCATACGCATCATCGGTAATGGTGTTGGTGTCCTGACCATAGAGTTCATAATGACTAAAGAAAACGCAGGTATAAGCATGCAATGTGATATGAACAACAAGAATTAAACAGAGAATGAATAGTAATCACAACAATGAAGAATACACACACACACACACACACACACACGATTCATACAGTTTTCGCATTTGAAATAGCACGAATCGTGGTTTTTAGAAAATGGGGGCTACGGTGTTTTTAAGAAAGGTACGTCCTTTGAAATATCCGTAGTGTCTCTAGGCCTGTCTTTAAAATACTCACGATTCGTTAGCTTTAAAAATAAGTATGACTCAATGTAACATTTCAGAAAAATAAAATATTATTTTTTAAGAATTTTTATAATTAAATAATAATTATTATGAATATTTTCATAATGCGATATAATTAAATACCGATAAAATGGGAAATATTTGGAAAATTATAGAAATTACTGAAATGAAAGTGTTTTATATGATTTAAGCAAATTATAAATTTTTTATGATTAATTATATTCCATTTTAATACTAATCGCGATTAAATATCACTAATCGTGCATTAGGCTTGATTTGTGCACATGACATGCATCATGTCATATCACACATTGTTACATTTTTTCCTACCATGGCTTTTCCTTATTTTTCTTCATGCATGGATTTTAAATGAAAAGAAAAGAAAAGATAAGAAAAGAAAAGAAAAGGAAAAGGAAAAATAGTAAAGAAAGAGGTATGGGTAAGAGAGAGAAGAGAGAGAGAGATGAGGGGTCAACCTTGGACCTTGGCTCCCATTTGTTTCCTTCATCATCTTCATCATTTTCTTCCCCTCATCTCACATGGCTGCCCTCTCCCTTCACCTCCTCAAAAACCCTCACAGACACCCTCAATCCAACATCAAAACTTCATCCCCCCTTCATTAAAAACATGCACTAGCTCATCACAAGCACTTTGGACCAAGAAAAATCGGATTTTGAGCACTTGGGGCAACTCAAGAATTTTCTTGAGTTGCCAAATGAGCTAATTCTTACACCATTAGTGTAGTGTTTCATTCACTTTAGCACCTATGTATGTTCAGAAGTGTTTTATTGATATTTAGTGAACTTTGAAAATTCCAAGTTGAGAATTAGGGTTTGATTTGAATCCAAAGGTGAAATTGAGGCTTTATAGTGACCTTAAACCTCTGTGATCATCGTATATTGGACCAAAACCTAAGATTAGAACCCCAAACCCTAAACTTAGAAACCCTGATATCGGGAATTTGTGGAAATTTGAGGTGTTATTGGAAATCTGCTATGACTAGGAGACCTGGAAAATTATTTAGCAAACACAGTGAGTAGTGCAGGCAGCCTAGATGATAACCCCAAGACCCGAGACCCTAATTCCATTGCATGGCCGCAATTTGCGGCCAGGGTAGGGGAAGGTGGGTCCGTGTTCGGGTGGATGGCGTATAGCACCCCCGCAGTTTCGTAGTGCAGTATGCAAATGTGTTATATCTATATATTTATAGGTTATTATAAGATGTGTATACTTAGATAGAAATGGTTTAAAGGACCTTAGGTTAGTGTAAGCGTATTTGGTAGTTAATGCTATAGTTTAGTGTTAGTCGCGAAACCCTAGAATAAGGTTTACACCCACACGCACGTACACACACGCATAAATTTTATTACTTGTGCGTATATAGGGATATATATATATATATATATACATATATGTATGTGAGTATGTACATATATATAGGTATACATATACTTGGATATGAGGATAGAATGTGATACTTGGAGATGAGTCGATTAGATTGGGCATGATGCCATGAGATCGGTGATGTGATTTGGTTCGTATTATGAGATACGACATGATGTTATAGTGGGTCCTTAGGCGTTATGTTTTCATACACACGCATATATATATATGTAGATGGTATCAGTATGT
This sequence comes from Agapanthus africanus, assembly GCA_030015575.1. NCBI lineage: Eukaryota > Viridiplantae > Streptophyta > Magnoliopsida > Asparagales > Amaryllidaceae > Agapanthus > Agapanthus africanus. Next base: position 535,815,329 of record JASDDO010000019.1, read on the forward strand.
ACTAGACTTTAGATCAGTACCCCAGTTCATGATATGATGATAAGGATACCAGATAAATGATGAGATAAATGTGATATTCGACCCGTACCCAGATTTGGGATGTCATACGATGGATTTACCGTACGAGCTATATATTGATAATAGATCCGCACTCTTGATTCGAGGATGTCATATTATATATTGTATCGTATGTGATACTGTTGAGGCGGGATCACCGACTATTATATTTATATATATCGACTCAGACTTAGGTGGTTTCCTTACCCCCTTTCAACTAGTCTACTAGTTTAATCCTGTAGTTTACTTGTAGATATTAGACTAGACTCGAGTCATACCTATTTCAAAACTAATGAATCGTGAGTATTTTAAAGACGGGCCAAGGGATTCTACGGATATTTCAAAGGACGTACATTTTCTTCAAAACACCGTAGCCCTTATTTTCTAAACATCATGATTCGTGTTATTTCAAATGTCAAAACGGTATGACTCATATATATAAATATATTGCATGTTGCGTTATTATTCATGTTCCGCATATTCTTGCTGTTCGCATTGCATTGCATGCTTATTTGTGTTTTCATTAGTTATTATTAAAATCATGCTGTCAGGACACCGGAACCATTACCGATGATGCGTATGCCACATGTACACCTGCTTGCCGGCTCACACACATCATCATCGATAAGCCATGTCACGTACACTTTAGAGAATATTATTTCATTGCTATCGCTTGCTAGCTGATAGTTCCAATATATCATTATTGTGCTAGTTTAGATGTTGCATTTATTACTGTGATTTTTCATGTATATTTATATATTAATTGCCATGATATTATGGGCCAGTCCGGATTGCCGGAGCCCAGTATTTATTGTTATTGACCCTTTCTTTTGGGATTTCGGATTTCCATGAGATTTATGGATTTGGAGAAACCGCAAGGATTTTATAAACTGAAAATCATTTTAAAGATAAAATTGCGGTTTTCTCATGATATGATTTGAGATATGTCCACCATGAGTTTTCTCGGCTCTTGAGCGATATCATACACCTGATTCGAGGAGGAGGAGGAACCGTCTGTGGGTGCATGGTGGACCCGGTGCGGTACCCTGGGGCAAGATGGTCGCAGATGATGGCGTTAAGCCTGGCAGGGGAGCACTAACGACCGGTGATTTTATTGTGACTCGACGAATATCTGGAGGATACCGATCGAAGTGTGGGCCAGTTCGGATAGCCGGACCCCTAGATACTGAGATTTGATGATATAGGCCAGTCCGGATTGCCGGAGCCTGAGATATATTTATTTTGTGTCGATGCTAGATACTGATTTCTGTTGATTTCATTAATGATACTGCGATTTTTATACATAAATCTCACTGAGATAAGAAAAAAAGTTTTCTCATTTAGATGTATTCTGTTTTCATGCATTCATATATCATACTTATGATATGTTGTTACCTGAGGCACTGACACGAGCACTTGGTATTACACTTGTATAGATGTTTACCCTGGCCATTAGCAGATGTTTCAGGTTATTTATATTTTTGAAGATATATTTGATCGTATTGACCTAGGATTGAATCATACATACGATTTCTTCTCGGTAATGTTTTCTACTCACAAGTTGGCAACTCACCCCCGTTGTGCCATAGTTTCTTGCAGGTTTTGCCGTACAGGTTTCGTTACGGCTTTACTGGCACACTGCTTCTTTCCGGGTGATTGCCTTGGTAGGTGGGTTCACTTGCATCGTGACCACCATTGTATTTTATTTATATTCAGTTGTATCTAGTAACTCCATCAACCAGACTTGTATATTTATTAGACTTAGATGACCAGTTGTATATTATTTCGACCTTAGAGTCGCGCTTGTATTATTATGGTTTTCATGTTGATTTTGAGTTTCCTTTTGAGTTTTGATTCTCGCCATTCGGCGTTGGTATATTATGTTGCTTGTGTGGTTGTGACCGCCAATTGGCGAAGAGCTAGCTCCCGCTTGGGGATGCCTTTATTCATATAATCATGTTTGTACCCGTTTGGGACCAGTATTTACAAAGGAAACTCTGCTGAAATTTTCGGAAAAGACATGATGTTTTAAAAAGGTTTTACTACGACTTTTCAAGTGATTATATCAAACCTTAAAATAAGTTTTCCTTCGCTTCTTATTTAAATGGTTTAGATTTCTGGGATTTTTAGCATACTTGAATTAGATGGGGTCCTATAGACTTCTTATGATTCAAGTGCCAGTCACGTGCCATTTCGGGTCGTGACACTTGAGCCCAGTCTAACATCTACTAACTAACTACAGGACAAGCTAAGAGACTAATCAAAAGGGTAAGAAAATCCACCTAAGTTTGAGTCGATATATTTAGTAGTCGATGATCCCGCCTCAATAGCCTCACGTACGATAAAACATGTAATACGACATTCTCAAGTCATGAGTGCGGATCAATTATCATATTTATACTTCGTACGGTAAAATCCATCGTACGGCATCCCAAATCGGGGTACGGGTCGAATATCACATATAACAAAATATTCCTATGGTATCATTATCATCATATCCTGAATTAGGGGTACTGATCTAAAGTATAGTACATTCCGATACCATCAACACATAACCGCGTGTGTATGAAAGCACACCGCCTAACGATCCACTCATATATCATGTTCTATATCACAACACGACCCAAATCACATCACCGATCTCACGGCATCATGCCCAATCACATCGACTCATCTCCAAGTATCATATACTATCCTCATCATCCGTGTATACGTATATATATATATATTTATATATATATATATATATATACGTACCAACGCAATCCACATACATATATATACATATATACATATAAACATATATACCCAAACATATCCCGTGTGTGCATGTGTGTGTGTGTGTACACCTATACTCTAGGGTTCGCGATTAAGAAACTATACAATAAGCGCTATTTCAAATTCCACTAAAACTAACCCGTGAACACCTAAAGCTATCTTGATAATCATCCACGTATCACAATACACATATTTATATATATAATATAACGTATTCGTATATTACACTACGAAACTGCGGGGGTGCTATGCACCATCCACCCGACTTCCCCCATAGATATATATCTACTCACCTTGATCCTTGCTTGCCGAAGTCAACATCGCCATGCTCGTCCTTATCATCCGAAGTCCACGTGAAGGTGCTTACACATATAAACACATAGTATCGTAAACCAAAATCGCGCACGAAAACCAAAACGTCACACGAATCACACATAGGTAAAAACCCATGGTCTACTTATGCAAATTAACCAAACAACACCCGATATCGACGTACAAACGTCAAGTAATCGATACAAAACGCAAATATCAAAAGTTCAAGTCGTTTAAAAGTCAAAATTCAAAACAGCAACTCAAGAAAATGGTCACAGATTTTGTTTCAGGTAAAATGGGGATAAACAAACAATACTGAGGTATAGTATATAGGGTATATGAGATACAGAACCAATTTCAACACGATCCCCCACTATTTGGATGGCCACATTGCCCAAGAATCCGGTGAGCTCGGTTTTCTTGGCTTGGCTTGGGTTCGTTTTCACAGGGTGGTCTCGTAGTGGTCCATCTAGGCTACTGGTGTTGCTAGTTTTTCCTGTAAACTCTCGGGTCACTCCAGATTCCCTGTAGACCTCAATTTCTCAAAAAACGATACGGAAAGTTTCAGATTTAAGTTTCATGGCCTAGTTCTGGTTTGATCTGGGTTTTTAACACTAAGGGGGTTTTGTAGCAACTAATTACACTCACCTGCACCATCACAAGTCAAGAAATCCTCAAAACCTCATCTTGGAATTTTCCAAGATCGCTAAACTACACTAAATCGATTCTAAACTCAAATAGATGTTAAGGTAAATGAAATACTATTCTAATGGTGAAATAATTATCTCATTTGGCAACTCAAGAATTTTCTTGAGTTGCCCCAAGTGTTCAAAATCCAAACTTTCGTGGTTCCCCATGCTTGTAGTGAGCTTGTGCATGATTTTAGTGAACGGAATGCATGGTTTTGATGTAGAAATGGGGTTGTGGTGAAGTGGTAGAGGAGGGGGGAGTGAGAGGACATCCATAAGAGAAAGGAGAGAATAAAATGATTAAAATGATGAAGTGAGGGAAATGGCTAAGGTCAAAGGAACCCCTCACCCTCTCTCTCTCTTGCCCATATTTCATTGTTTAATCTTTTTCGTTTTTTCATTTTATTTATCTTTTCTTTTTAAAACCAAAGACAATAAAAACCAAGTAACATAAGTAATGAAGCATGGTTTCCAAACAAACCAAGAAATGTAACAAGTATTTTAAAATGTGATATGGTGCATGTCATGTGCATAAAACACAATCAATGCATAATTAGTGATTATAAATCAAGCTTAGACATAACTTGTATATAATAAATTATATAATAATTCATAAAATGTCTAAATCTCACAAACTCTTTAAAAATCAAAATTCGATGTAATTTTCCAATATTTTTCCAATCTATTGGTATATAATCATACCATAACATTAAAACTAATCTTCGTTCATCCAAATATTCTTAATATTTATTATTTGATTTATTCAAATTCCCAAATATAATATTTTACTTTTTCTGAAATGTTACAGTCTTCCACCTTTAAATAAATTCGGTCCCCGAATTTAAATTTAAACCCTTCAAATACTAAAACATTTTAGTAATATGATCAATTCGTCGGGGCTTCGAAATCATATACATAAACCATATCTTAGCGCAATACATGCGCATGGAAAGCAAGTATATAACTAAAAATCAAAACTCCGTCAAGCATCCCGCAATCATCGGAGTTATGGTGAAGACACCAATGTCAAAGTCAAATACGAAAACCAACATGATATACATCAAAACTATAACATGTACATAGTACGCATCGTTCTAAACTCATCAAAACATCTGAAAGAAATTCATGCCAAACCTTTTTCAAATCACGGCAAAGTAGCGGACGTTTATTGTAAGAAGATAACTATATACATATATATCCTTTGTTTAACATACACGTCCCACCGTTTTGAAATAGTTTAGAAGGGTTTCCTTGGAAAAATGTTTCGTGTCATCTCGGACACGTAGGTAAATACTGAGACTATAACTCCCTTTTGGAAATCCTTTCGGTAACTATCGATGCATGCAAAAACTTATTCAGGTACTGTCCTCTGACTAGTCCTGCTCAGTTACTATACCAATGGTAAATATCATAAAACATACTACTCCAAAAGAAACCAATCCCAAAATGCGTGTAAGAATGCCACGTGCGTCTGTTGCGCACAGAAATCGAAATCAATGTATGTGCCATACATGTGCACAGAAACAAAAATCTGTGTGCAATGGGTGTGTACGAAAACACCTGTCAAGGGCAACGAGTGTGCCTAACAGCAATACCGGGTGCATCTGATATGCACGAAGAATCCCGATTTAGTACATCTGGTGTGCACCAAAATCGCATCAAGCGCGTCAAGTATGAACAATAATCCAACTCAAGAGCACAAGGTGCACGAAAACAAATATCGAATATCACAAATCGACGATATACAATTGTTGGATATGTATGCCCTAGAGGCCATTATTGTATAGTACTAGTTTGTATAATACATTTTGGAAGCTTGGGATATATACATGGATTTACGACAGTCTTGCTCGATATAGTAGTATTCTACTTGGTTTGTATCTATCTTAATATGTGTATATGTTTCTTTTAACATATCGCTAATACATATTGATGGAGCCCTTAGGATCTTTGCTTCACTACCAGCGTTGTGATGGCGATCACACTAGTGGGGGCTGGGTAGTCTATAAGCACATTCTTATACAGGTCCCTAGTCGTAGGATTATCGAGACAGGGCATCGATACTCCAGAGTAGACTAGTGTATACGCTTCTCATCCCAGCAGGGGAGATGGTCTGTCCCACAGCCATCAGTACATCATACTGGAGATAGTATGCAGATGCTCATTGGGTTATGAGTTACACTGGACGGACTCGTTGGGTACTTCTGGTTGGTATTATACCTATCGTCAGTTAGCAGTTTCCAGGTGACATGAGTACAGCTTAGTCCGTTGACTTAACACTGCTACTTCGCCTCAAGTGTGTTCCCACTGTTCTTTGAATGCTACCCTACCATGGCTCTATTGAGTCGTGCAAACAGGTAGTAGTTGGGTGCAGTCCCGAATCACTTGGAGGCAGTGGCGGTTATATAGGATTCGTCTCTCCCGGTATTGGGGGTTGATATCGCGCTGTGTTTAGGAGAGCCATTACACAAAGTCCCTGGCCAGGACAAGTGAGATTTACTGGTAGGTGTTCCAGTAGTTTCTCAAGGTGTTCTGGGCTACACTCCGACACGATTTATACCGCTATTAGGGGTCTGATGTTTACCACCCCCTAGGCCCGATATGCGATACTCTTAGACGAACAGACCGGACTGTACGGAGATTGTCACAGATAGGATCAGTAGGAGTTTGGATGAGCTTGCTCGTCGACCTTCTTATCGACAAATACCTAGGTAGCCGTTATGCACTGCTAGTGCCGCTGACGTGCTTATGGTTAAAGCCACTGCCAGAGTACCGTCGAGTCTTTAGAGTCCCACATAGAGGGTTTCCCAACTTCGGGCGAAACGAGTAGAGGTCGTATGATTTTACGACAGGTTTCGATCACATACGTGTACTTGTGCGCGTGTGGTGTTCGAGCGGACAATACTAGTGGGTTTTGGTTTAAGCAGGATCCTAGTATTTGATTGTTGGATTAGCTTCGTCTCATTGTATTCATGTTTTTCGGAACACTGATGCGGGTATGTATATACGGATGAGAGGGGTATAAAAGGAGACAACTCATTAGGGTTTTGACCATTGACTTAATTAAAACCATTATGAGGTGGAGAAAAATATTTTGTTATTTTTGCTAATGATAATTATGGCATGGCTACTTGTTCTTGACCACTTGACTTGCATTGACCATTTGACTTGGATTGACTTTTTGACCATAGATATTTTTGTGAGATATTTTGTGAGCTAGATATTTTGATGAGATATTTTTCATCATATGGGGGTGGTCATGTCAAGCTAGCCATCACAATTTCTATTCTGGTTATCAAAATTTTTTTCTCTTTCCTCAAGAGAGCTCTCATACTTGCTCTCTCCTTCTTCCTCTCTCAAACCCTAGTGTATCATGTGTTGATAATCAAAAGTTAATGAGACTTAGCTACTCTAAATCACACTCTACTCACTCCAGTCTACTTAGATTAGCAAGCTAAGTATTCTAGTTACCTCAACTTGGAGGTTTAGCTCAAGGTTGGAACTCTCGGGTGGATCATCGTTGACACAAGGAGGCCGAAGTTCAAGAACGATCCATACTTCCATCGAGGAGCTTAAGGAGAGGATCAAAGACCCAAAGGACTTGTTTTCTTTAGGTATACTTTCTATCAGTAGATAGAACCCCAACATGCTAATTTAGTTTATGGTAAAGATCCGGTTTTTGTGTTATCCTAGCGCCAGGTTTCGTATCGTTGTAAAATTTTTGTTCCGCAATTGGTCACGGAAGTTGGCCGGGGCGCTAGCGTAACCCTTCATGGTATCAGAGCCAATCCATAAACCCTACTAGCTAGTTTGCACAAGGTTAAAATCTCGATCGACCAAAACTTCCAAATCGTATTTCCATTTTGGTGTGCTTGCTGTCGAATCTTAAAGTTGTTCATAAAACTTTTTTAGGCATCTTAAAAATATATGCAGGAAAAACTATAGCTGTGGAAAAAATTTGGGCACGTAACTCCAAAATTCGGCGGCAAAACCGGAGCAAAATGGCACATTTTGCAGCGGTTCCACCGCGCTTTTTGGGCTATGGTGCCTGAAATTTTTTCTGGGGCTTTAGTTCATGGAAATATGATTTTTTTGATATATGGTTTTGGACCATATTTGTTTGAATGCTCTATTTTCCTTTGGGCCAATTTTGGAATGTTTAGTCGATCGAAATTTTAAAATACGTATTTTGTTAACAATACATTCACTTTTATCTGCGACCATTAATGTCATTTGATCAGTAAACTCGTCTGATTGCTATATGTTCTTTTAGACGGGTTTTCGAACGTGACATTCGCGTTGATGTTTTGTGCTTGTGCTGTGATTGTGGTTGGATACTCATGATGGATAGCATGTGGTGCAATATTAGCAGTACAATTTATATTCATTTGTACATTTGATATTGCGGGGCGAACGTCCGACATGTGTACTACCGTCTTTGCCGGGTTGTATATTATTTTGGGGCACGACCGGGTTGAGGTCGATGTCACCATTTGTACATATTATTTTTTTTTCTGTACTAGGATTACATCACGGTGGAGTGCACGGATAGCCGGGTTCTAGAAGGCAACAAGCCCGCATCTCATGACGTTGAGACGGAGGGGGCTTCATTCTAGAATTGGCGGGCTATTCGCCGCGCTCGTAGGGGGTATAGTTTGACCCACAGAAAGGCGCCTAAGTTACCAGATTCCGTGAAGTGTTGGGTGGCCCATTCACTTTGTTGAAGGGGCTGCCTCACTTCTGCGATTGGCGGGTAACTTGCCACGCTCGTAGGGGTCCATGTTGTCATTGCACAGTCTGTATTATTGGCTCGTAGGGGTAACTTGCGGCTCAAATGAAACCCGGGGCTCCAAGATTATCCACCATTCTGTATTGTTGGCTGAGATTCTGTGATGTTGATTATTATCATGCCTGGGAAGAATGTTGTATATACTTATATATATACTGGTAGATGTTGTATATGTTTTGCACCCGCGCTAGTCCAGCCCCCGCTCTGTCGTTAGTTAAGTAACCTGACGGGTGATGACGGGCCCCGTGGTGAATGCGGATGGCATATACGTACATTTTATTTTTGTTCTTTTCTAGTATGATAGGTTAATTGATCGGACCGCATTAATTTTGATTAATGCAAGAAAATAAACCTAAAAGATGTTGTTGGAATAAATTTCGAAAAACTACAGTTATATTCTTTCGCTTTGTATGGTGGTATTCGGTCATGAATATCCAGCACCTCATTCTATGAGGCAAGAGCCGAGATCCCTTCACGGGGAGTGACCTCTTGAGCTAAAGTCTGTACTGTAGATTACTCGGTTTTTCAAAACCAGAAATTTTCAAAAGGCAAAGCTTAAACCACAATTTTTTCAAAATTGCTCAGGTTCCTTCAACGATATTAAGTTCATTACGTTAACGGGTTTTTCGCCAAAAAACCCAGCCGTAGCCCTCCGTCATTTCCTACATGTACTACTTAGTATTCGAGCTACGTATTTTGGCATTGTCAAGGCGTAGTGATCGGTAGCTGAGTATTGCTTGTTTGCAGCTTTATTTCCGATTATTTAGGACAGCCGCATAGCTATATTGGCATTGTCAAGGGATATGCGGGTGGGTCTAAGTTAATCAAGATAATGACGGGCCGAACATGACTAGTGGCTTATGATATGTTGGCATTGTCAAGGTCATGAAGCCGTTAGGGGCAAAAACCACATCGGTAGTTTCAAATATACAGGAAACATGCAGATTTAGCTTACCTTCTGCAGTGTAGTGACTAGAGTAGATTCCATCTAGGTCATTGCACAATGATAGTTGGATCCCAATCCCACCGATGAGTTGGATTACTCTCGGGAGATTATTCCACTTAACAATCAATGCTATAAACCAAGTAGGTGTCTAGAACGGTGTTAGCGGGGCTACGCCTCCAGGGAAAAGAGGTTATATAATTAAGGAACTTCACAAAAGCGTTGGAAAACCTCCCTCGAAGTACCAACACTAGGCTGGCTGAAAGGTTAAGCAAGTATTGTGACGTGTGATTAATCCTGACTAGTTCTTCTTTTAGGGTTTGAAGAAGAATTTGAGAAAACGGTGGGAGCCATCCTGGTTAGATAAATTAATAACCAATCTAATCTTGCAAGAGCGCACGCTGAGTGTTTCTTTTCTCTCTCTCTAGGTAGCAACCATTTCACGCCCTAATCAAGATAATAAAATGTATCGCTTGACCGATCCGAATTCTTACTCAGGGCTGGGGAATGTCGGTTTGGCTCTAACTTATGATGGCGATCGTAAGTATGAGCAGAGGAAAGAGAATAGTTTGAATTCCAAGGAGACCCCATTGAAGAAGAAGCATGGTAATGCATCTACTTCAGGTGTTTTTGTAATTGAGAACTGCTTTTCGGTCAGTCCTGGGTACTGGATACCGGATCAGGATCTCATATCTGTAATTTATTGCAGGGACTGAGAAAAAGTAGGATAGTTGGACCTGGTGATATGTCCCTCAGGGTAGGGAACGGAGCATAAGTTAATGTTGCAGCCGTCGGTGAATAACACCTAGTGTTGCCAAATGACAATACTATGATTTTGAACAATTGCTACTATGTACCTTCCATGGTTTGCAACATCATATCAGTTTCTTTACTTGATAAAGATGGATATAACTTTGTTCTTGATAGAAATATCATGAACATTTACCTTGATAAGGTACTGGTTGCAGAAGGTACACTGTGTAATGGTATCTATGTTTTAAATCAGAATACAGTTCTCAATGTACAAAATACACGCAAGAGGAAGATTTCAGATACGAACGAATCCTACTTGTGGCATTGTAGACTTGGTCATATCGGAGAGAAAAGACTAAGTAAGTTACATAAAGATGGACTCTTGAATACGTTCGAATTTTCATCTAATGAAACTTGTCAGTCTTGTCTCAAACGAAAGATGACCAAATCTCCATTCACCGGACATAGAGAAAGAGCAGCAGAGCTCTTGGGACTCATACACGGTGATGTGTGTGGTCCGATGTCTATACATGCAAGGGGAGGGTTCTCGTACTTCATCACATTAACTGACGATCTCTCTAGATTCGGATATGTGTATCTTATGAAACACAAATCTGAAGCTTTTGAGAAATTTAAATAATTCAGAAACGAAGTAGAGTACCAGACTGGCAAAAGTATCAAGATCATCCGATCTAATAGAGGAGGGGAGTACTTAAGCACTGAATTCAGGGACTTTCTAAAAGAGAATGGTATTCTCTCTCAGCTTACTCCTCCGTATGCACCACAGCATAACGGCATATCGGAGCGGAGGAATCGTACCCTATTGGACATGGTTCGCTCCATGATGAGTAATGCTGAGTTACCTCTTTCATTCTGGGGACTTGCGCTTGAAACAGCAGCGTACTTGTTGAATCAGGTTCCGTCTAAATCTGTGCCTAAAACTCCATATGAAATATGTGTTGGAGATAGTTCCCTTAGAGTCAATTATTGGATCACAGGCACGTGATTGCAATGATTGAGGGAGGACCTATTCCGGTAGGACAGTCTTACTCAAGATGATAGTATGCTATCTGGTTTACCTTTATCATCGTGTACTACTTCAGGTGACCTTACAGGTCGCTATTACACGTTGATAGAGCCCCTAGGATTCTTGCTTGACTGCCAGCAGTATGTGGGCGATCATATACGTGGGAGCTGGTAGTCTATAAGCACATCCTTAAAAGGTCCCTAGTCGTGGGAGTTTCGAGATAGGGCATCGATACTCCAGAGTAGACTAGTGTATACAGTCGAGACCGCGATGAGGGGCGGTGGCCGGTCTCACAAGCCACTGGTTTCAGTTGGTTCACCAAAGATGCATACAGGTGCTCATTGGGTTATGAGTACACCGGACAGGACTTGCCGGAAACATGCTAGTTGGTCTTATACCTGACGTCAGATAGAAGTTCCTTGGTGACATGTGTACAGGTTAGTTCATCGACCTGAGGATCGTCATTTGTCTCGTGTGTGTTCCTACTGTACTTTGATTACTACCCTACCACGCTCAAAGGAGACGTGCAAACAGGTTTTAGTTGGGTACAGTCCCGAGCCACATGGAGGCAGTGAGCGGATCTTCAGGGGTTCGTCTCTCCCGGTATTGGGGGTGAGGTCGCGCTGTGTCTAGGAGAGCCATTACACAAAGCCCTCGGTCGAGGCAAGAGATTTACTGGTAGGCATTCCAGTAGTATCTCAGGGTGTTCTAGGCTACACTCCGACACGACTTGTACCGCTTTTGGGGGTCTGACTTTTACCAACCCCCTAGGCCCGCCATACGATGCTCATAGACGAACGGACCGGACTGTACGGATATTGTCACTGACAGGCTCAGTAGGGTGTCAGGATGAGTTCGCTCATCGACGTCCCTTTTGGTCAATACCTGGTAGCCCGTTACGTATAGGCTAATACCTCTGATGTGCTAGTGGTTGAATCCATAACCAAAGTATTGACGAGTCTTTAGAGTCCCCCATATACCGTTTTCTCAAGTTTCGGGCGAAACGCTGTAGAGGCCGTATGGAGATATAGCATGGTTCGATCAGATACGTGCGGTGTTGTACGGATCATGATCGGACGGAAAATACTAACGGGCTTTGGTTTAAGCCAGATCCTAGTATTGCACAGTGTGGATTTTGTCTCATTGCATTTGTATTCGGTCGGAATACAAATGCGTGTATGTATATACAGTGGCGGGGTTTTCCTGTAATTTATTACGGGATCAGTTTTTTGGAGTTGCCAGTTTGCTTTCCGTTTCGGCCATTTTCCTTTGTATCTTTCATTGACCGAAAAATGGTGGAGGAGGGCTTATTTGCATTTGTGCAAATAAGCATTTTGGAGGGTTGTCTTTGCATATTGTTGCATCATGATGGTGCACTTTCATTGACTCCATGACTTCATGATTGCTTAACTTTGGGTATGATGATTAGTTGATGGAGTATTGATTTTGGTTGATGATCATTGCTTTTCATCATGGCCCTTTTTCTCTCTCTTGCATGAGGTGGGCTCTCTCATTTTTTTTGATCCACCCTCTCTCCTCTCATTCTCTCCTTTACTTTTGGCCGGCCAAGCAAGAGGGAGGGGCTGCCCAATATTTGAGTGGAGATTTTTGGTTCTCTTGTGCTTGCAAAAATCCCCAATTTCATCTCCAAAATGCTATCATCTTATTCCTCCACAAAAGGCAACTTCCTACAACCCCAAGAGACAAAGCATTCTACAGTTAACCTACAGCACCCTTGGGCACGTCGACTCGCCAAGTTCGTTCCCGAGTTGCCTCGGTCCAGAGGTGGGAACCCGTAAAAGAAGCCGGCGATGTGGTGCGCTTCCGGCGAGGAGGTGAAGACTGGAGATTCCGCGGGGAGATCGGGACGACGACGAGAAGACCGAAGGACACGGATCGCTCGGTATATCTTTCTACCCGTTCTTTAGTTAGCTAGAATTAGATTAATGGCCCGATCCGGGATTTTTGTGCGCGGTGGTGCCAGTTCATAAGTTAAAGTAAATTATCGTTTCCGCATTTTGGCCTCGGATTGACGGCCGGGGCGCCGCCGTGCACTTACAATATGGAGTGGTAAAAGACCATACCTTGAAAGTATTTAGATATGGGGTTGTCCGGCCTATGTAAAGGTACAAAATCCGGACAAGCTTCAGGCACGATCAGTTCTGTGCAAGTTTGTGGGATATCCTAGAAATTCTCAGGGATATCTATTCTACCACACTGAGAAACAGAAGGTGTTCATTGCTCGTCGCGCCACCTTTTTGGAGTGGCAATTTCTAGCAAAAGAAATAAGTGGGAACACGGTAGAACTGGATGAAATATCTGAACCACAAACTCAAACCGAGGATTTAGTAGAACCAGAAAATTCAATAGTCCCAGACGAACCTCAGCCACTCTGCAGATCTGGTAGGATTTCTTATCCGCCCGAGAGATACTACGGTTTTCTCATAGACGGGGATCGAGAGGATTGTATCTTGGAAGAAGATGATCCTACCAGTTTCAAGCAGGCCATTATCAGTAGGGACTCTGATAAGTGGCTGGATGCTATGCGATCTGAAATGGAGTCCATGTACACCAATAAAGTGTGGACCTTGGATATTGCTCCACCTGGAGTAAAACCCGTTGGATGAAAATGGATTTACAAAAGGAAACTTGGTGTAGATGGGCAGGTGGAAACCTATAAGGCTAGACTCGTTGCAAAAGGTTTTCGTCAAAGACCTGGTGTGGACTATGACGAAACTTTTTCTCCAGTGGCTATGCTCAAATCCATTCGGATCCTACTTGCCATTGTTACCTTCCATGACTATGAGATCTGGCAGATAGACGTAAAAACGACTTTTCTAAACGGCAGTTTGGAAGAGTGCGTTTATATAGATCAGCCAGAAGGCTTTGTAGACAATGGGAGCAGCGGGAAGGTGTGCAAGTTGCTCAAATCCATTTATGGATTAAAGCAGGCATCGCGGAGTAGGAACATCTGTTTTGATGAAACAGTCAAGGAATTTAACTTCATCAAGAATGAAGATGAGCCATGTATATATAAGCAAATTGTAGGACGAACTAGCGTATTCCTAGTCTTGTACATGGATGACATTCTTTTGATAGAAAATGACATTCCTATGCTACAATCAGTCAAGCTATTCTTGTCACAGCGGTTCTCCATGAAAGACCTGGGTGATGCCTCGTGCATTCTGGGGATCAAGCTCTACAGAAATAGATCTAAGAGATTACTAGGAATTTCGCAGTCCAGATATATAGAGACCGTACTAAAGAGATTTAGTTTGGAAGATTCCAAGCGAGATAATATACCCGCATTTCACGGAATCACCCTCTCCAAGAAGATGTCTTCCAAGACTGACGAAGAGAGGGTTCGCATGAGCACTATGCCCTAAGATTCGGCGGTAGGATCTATAATCTATGTGATGCTATGTACAAGACTAGATGTAGCTTACACGCTAAGCATGGTGAGCCGGTATCAGTCAGACCCATGTGAGAACCACTGGACAGCAGTGAATAACATTCTCAAGTAGCTGAGAAGGACTAAAGAGATGTTCCTGGTTTACGGTAATGGAGACCTCAGGGTCGAGTCCTTTAAGGATTCAAGCTTCCATAGTGACATGGACGACATCAAGTCTGTCTCAGTTTTTGTGTTTACCCTCAACGGAGGGACGGTGTGTTGGAGGAGTTCCAAACAGGATACCATCCCAGACTCGATGATGGAGGCTGAATACATTGCTGCAAGCGATGCTATAAAAGAAGCAGTCAGGATGAAGAAGTTCATTAGTGAACTTCAGGTAGTTCCGTCCATTGTTGACCCAATACCTTTGTATTGCGATAACAATGGGGCTATAGCTTTAGCGAAGGAACCACGGTCGGTCCCATCAGAAATCCAGACACATCTTAAGGCGGTATCTCCTGATCAGGGAGATCATTAATAGCTAGGAGATCGAGGTACCGAGAGTGGACTCTAAAGACAACACGGTGGATCCATTGATAAAGGCCCTCCCTTAAACACAGTTCGAGCGACTTTTTGAGCTATTGGGTATGCGGTACACCAGCAGTTGGCCTTAATGCAGACGTTGGGTATGTGGTACACCAATTACTGGCCTTTAGTGCAAGTGGGAGATTGTTGGATATGTATGCCCTAGAGGCCATTATTGTATAGTACTAGTTTGTATAATATATTTTGGATGCTTGGGATATATAAACGGATTTACAACAGTCTTGCTCAATATAGTAGTATGCTACTTGGTTTGTATCTATCTTAATATGTGTATATGTTTCTTTTAACATTTCGCTAATACATATTGATGGAGCCCTTAGGATCTTCGCTTGACTACCAGCGTTGTGATGGCGATCACACTAGTGGGGGCTGGGTAGTCTATAAGTACATTCTTATACAGGTCCCTAGTCGTAGGATTATCGAGACAGAGCATTGATACTCCAGAGTAGACTAGTGTATACGCTTCTCATCCCAGCAGGGGAGATGGTCTATCCCACAGCCATCAGTACGTCGTACTGGAGATAGTATGCAGGTGCTCATTGGGTTATGAGTTACACTGGACGGACTCGTTGGGTACTGCCAGTAGGTATTATACCTATTGTCAGTTAGCAGTTCCCAGGTGACATGAGTACAGCTTAGTCCATTGATTTGACACTGCTACTTCGCCTTAAGTGTGTTCCCACTTTTCTTTGATTGCTACCCTACCACGGCTCTATTGAGTCGTGTAAACAGGTAGTAGTTGGGTGCAGTCCCAAAGCACTTGGAGGTAGTGGCGGTTAGACAGGATTCGTCTCTCCTGGTATTGGGGGTTGATATTGCGCTGTATTTAGGGAAGCCATTACACAAAGTCCCTGGTCAGGAAAAGTGAGATTTACTGGTAGGTGTTCCAATAGTTTCTCAAGGTGTTCTGGGCTACACTCCGACACGACTTATACCGCTATTAGGGGTCTGACGTTTACCACCCTCCTAGGCCCGATATGCGATACTCTTAGACGAACAGACCGGACTGTACGGAGATTGTCACAGATAGGCTCAGTAGGAGTTTGGATGAGCTTGCTCGTCGACCTTCTTATCAATAGATACCTGGGTAGCCATTACGCACAGCTAGTGCCGCTGACATGCTTGTGGTTAAACCTACTGGCAGAGTACTGTCGAGTCTTTAGAGTCCCACACAGAGGGTATCCCAGCTTCGGGCGAAACGAGTAGAGGTCGTATGGTTTTACGACAGGGTTCGATAACATATGTGTACTTGTACGCGTATGGTGTTCGAGCGGACAATACTAGTGGGCTTTGGTTTAAGCAGGATCCTAGTATTTGATTATTGGATTAGCTTCGTCTCATTGTATTCATGCTTTTCGGAACACGGATGCGGGTATGTATATACGGATGAGAGGGGTATAGAAGGAGACACCTCATTAGGGTTTTGACCATTGACTTGATTTAAAACATTATGAGGTGGAGAAAAGTATTTGTTATTTTTGCTAATGATAATTATGGCATGGCTACTTGTTCTTGACCACTTGACTTGCATTAACCATTTGACTTGGATTGACTTTTTGACCATAGGTATTTTTGTGAGATATTTTGTGAGCTAGATATTTTGAGGAGATATTTTTCATCACATGGGGGTGGTCATGTCAAGCTAGCCATCACAATTTCTATTATGATTATCAAAAATCTTTTCTCTTTCCTCAGGAGAGCTCTCATGCTTGCTCTCTCCTTTTTCCTCTCTCAAACCCTAGTGTATCATGTGTTGATAATCAAGGGTTAATGAGACTTAGCTACTCTAAATCACACTCTACTCACTCTAGTCTACTTAGATTAGCAAGCTAAGTATTCTAGTTACCTCAACTTGGAGGTTTAGCTCAAGGTTTGAACTCTCGGGTGGATCATCGTTGACATAAGGAGGCCGAAGTTCAAACACGATCCATACTTCCATCGAGGAGCTTAAGGAGAGGATCAAAGACTCGAAGGACTTGTTTTCTTTAGGTATACTTTCTATCTTAGTAGATAGAACCCCAACATACTAACTAGGCTTATGTTAAAGATTCGGTTTTTGTGTTATCCTAGCTCCAAGTTTCGTATTGTTGTAAAATTTTTGTTCCGTAATTAGCCATGGAAGTTGGCTGGGGCGCTAGCGTAACCCTTCAACAACACATCTCAATCCAAATCCGGTATACCGTGATATATAATCTAACAACCACATGCATCAGCGTGCACAAAATCGAATCAAAGTACTAAAAGTACATGAAACTTATACCAAAGGCACGAGTCAAATCACATACATACCATAGGCATGAAATCATAATCAAACAGCTCGAACGACATCAAATCGAAATCGAGTGCAACTGTGGTGTACGAAAACTCAATCATGCAAATAATTTGCCCAAAATACCGAAATCCAAAATAATAGACACATGATATTTGAATCACCAAATCGCAAATCGTAAACGCTGTCGTCGATGTGTCCTTCCTTCAAGTCGAGAAGGTGTCGGTGCCTCTAAAGCTAGCAGAGCAAGATATCTACTTGCCTCCTATTCATGGCATGGAACGTGGTGCCCTTAGGCTCTCGTCTCTCACTGCGAATTTCCAGTTACATAACTCCTCGGCTCAACGGTCCAATATGGAAATGATGATGGAAACGGTTCCGCTCTGGCACATCCTCTAAAGATCTCTGGCAAACAATCATGGTCACTCATAACAAGTCTCGTCGATGCTGCCGAACTCTTGCCTACTGGGTGTGCATAATACGACCGATCTTGGGTCCAAGTCTTCTCGTTTAGTAATTCCAGAAAGATCTTGTCGGGGTCTCTCCCAAATCTCGTTTCTGCCGAACTGCTCGGAGGTTATCACCCTTTACTAAATCTATTTCTTGTTCCGGAACGGCTGCATACTCATCACGACTCTTCCTGGAAGATATATCCAAAATCAACGCCTATGCATGCGTATCACATCTCTGATGTCACCGGAGTGGAACATCATCTCATCAAAATCTCGTACGAACCTCTTACTCCACATTTCTCTAATGTCGACCGATACGGACTCGTCTCTTCGTTCCTGTATGGACTGAGCTACAACGGCTACACTCATATCTAGAGTCTCCAAAGTAATGTATCCCATCACATGATATCCGGACGACGTCGACTTTCAGATCGATTCATCAAAGTCCCATAATTTTTCCGAGAACTCAACACTTGAGCACAATTTAATAATATCCAGTACATACCACAGTACCTATGGACCAGCCGCAGGAGGGCAAACCCAAGCCTCATTAATGGCACCGCGGAACTGCCACAAACCCTAAGGTTCAAAAGCATTTCCATGGTCATTATGTCGAGTTAGGGTTTTATTCTTCTAGAGGGTTCACAGAATTACTTGCATGTTTTTCCGAATACCTTAAACTTGGAAAAATGGGTTTCTGACATTCGATCGTTTTCTATCGACTCTCAACGTACCTGCGTGAAGTCTTCTATAGCTAAAATCAATCAATCTGATGACCTCGCACTGGGTATGCAAATGAACCACATGTCCTAATCATTCATCCATGGGTGACTAGCGATCTTCTATCACATCTCTATGTACAACTCGTGCTGCAATAGCTCCAAACATTTTGGGCGATAACTTGTCAGTCGCAGCAACAACTGGCTCATTCCTCAAGAATAGACGATACATCAACGGTCATCACATTCTGGCTGGCCTCTAGCGGTATCCCGATCATCTGGTGTAAATATCAAACGCTCGCGTCCACGAGAAAACATAGTAAAACGACATATCGAAACGCTCATGGCGCGAAAAACACAATAAAACGACACATCTATGCAATCGTGTGTCACCAGAATTACGCCCTGGTCAGTCCTCATCTAAGATGAGCTCATGCTGACCGCATCTCTAGTAGCAGCTCTCTCTGCCCGTGCAACCATGGTAACAGAAACCACAAACCGATATCGATGAGGATAGATCATAGGAATGAATATAATACTGTGCAAGAAAATGTACATCCTAAAGCTTCTTAAGAGGAGTAGTGTATCGTAAGTATGCCATGGAACATACACACGGTACGTCACTCTATATAAGTCACCTACTCCATCAACCAAGGTCAACCTATGCGACGAAGGTTCGGGTCTAATACCCCTCTCGGCCAAGTCTAAATTCCGTAAGGTCAAGCCTAGGTTACGAATATATATACGCCCTAGACTCCGCATAGTCAAACATAGACTCAAACCAAGGTTAAACCTAGCGCTCTGATACCAACTTTTTCACGACCCGAAATAGCACGAATCGTGTGAAGTCTATAGGACCCCACCTAATTCAAGTAAGCCAAAAGCCCAGAAATCTAAACCATTTTAAAGAAGAAGTGAAGAAAACTTATTTTAAAGCAAGTGGTTTTAATATAAAAAAAGTGGCATTAAACATTTAAAAGCAACGTCATATTTTCTCGAAAATTTCGGCAGAGTTTCCTTTGTAAATACTGGCTCCAAACGGGTATAAACATGCATAATATAAAGGCATCCCCAAGCGGGAGCTAGCACTTCGCCAATTGGCGGACACAACCACGCAATGCAATATAATATACAACGCAGAAGGGCGAGGATCAAAACTCAGGAAAAAAAACCAATATCCACCAGAAAACCATAATAATACAAGCGCGACTCTAAGGTCGAAAGAATACACACTGGTCTTCTAGGTCTAACAAATATACAAGTCTGGTTGATGGAGTTACTAGATACAACTGATTATAAATAAAGTACAAGGGTGGTCACGATGCGAGTGAACCCACCTACCAAAGCAATCACCCGGAAAGAAGCAATGTGCCAGCAAAGCCGCCAAGGAAACCTGTACGGCAAAACCTGCAAGAAACTGTGGCACAACGGGGGTGAGTTGCCAACTCGTGAGTAGAAAACATCACCGAGCAAAAATCGCATGTATGACTCTATCCTAGGTCATACGATAATATCCATAATATATAACCTAAAACATCTACACATAAGTGTAATATCAAGTGCTCGTGTCAGTGCCTCAGGTATCAACATATCCCAAATATGATGTACGAATGCATTATGAATGGAAACAGAATACATCTTGCATAAGAAAAACTGCTTTCTTAATTTAGTGAGATTTCTGTATATAAAAATCGAGGTATCATCAATGAAATCAACATAGAATCTGTGTCAAGCATCGACACAAAACATATATCTCAATATCCAATATCTCGGGCTCTGGCAATCCGGACTGGCCCCTATCATATAACCTCGATATCTCAATGTCTCAATATCTCGGGCTCCGGTAATCCGGACTGGCCCCTGGGCTCCGGCAATCCGAACTGGCCAACATATCAAATTTCATGACAACGTCGGTATCCTCCGGATATCCGCCGCGTCACAAATAACCGGTCGGTAGTGCTCTCCTTCCAGGCTCAATGCCATCATCTGCAACCATCTTCCCCCGGGGTACCGCACCGGGTCCACCATGCACCCGCAGACGGTTCCTCCTCCTCCTCGAATCGGGTGTATGATACGGATCAAGAGCCGGGAAAACTCATGGTGGACACCTCTCAAATCATATCACGAGAAAACCGCAACTTTATCTTTTGAAATGAAAATGAGCTTATAAAATCGTTGCGGTTTCTCCAAATCCAGAAATCTCATGGAAATATCAAATCCCAAATCGAGAGTAAATAAACAGTGATTTACCGGCATAAGCCCCATAATATTTCATGACAAATAGATAAATACACATGCATAGATATCACAGTAATAAATGCAATGTCTAAGTTAGCATATAAAAGTAAGCGCACTAGTACTATGTCGAAACTATCAGCTAGCAATTTATACTAATGAAATAGTGTTTTCTAATGTGCACGTGACATGAAAATTATCGATGATGATGTGTGTGTAGGGTTCCTAGGCACACTCATGAGGTTCTACAAGGCATCTACCAAGCCAAAGTCAAAATTTTTATGTGCCGAACAACCCTATGCAAGATCGTATACTAGAGATTAGGCGAAACTAAAAGCAAGTAAACTACTTTACTACTAAGTGAAAGGGATTACAACCTTTGTAGATCCGGTCCTTCACTTCTAATGCTCCGTGTTGACGTCCCTTCGCTGCGATTATCGGGATCCCGGACCCTAGCAATGGTTTCTTCGGCGAAATGAGCGGGCTAGGTCGTTGACTTCGAAGCCGAAGATGATCTAGGTCGAGGAGACTCAAACTCAAGCTCCATCTTCACTTGGTCTTGAACTTTGTGAAGAGAACACCCTGTACTACATGGCAAGTGGTAGAGGATGAAGAAATAGGAAGTTGGTTCACTTTGGATTTGGATTTCTCACTCTTTTTCTTCACTTGAAATTTTTCTACCAAGGTTTTTCTTCACTTGAAGAAGATGATGAAGAAGAAAAGAATAAGAATGAATAATGAATTAACTAAAATGAATAATCAAGTGAAGTATATCATAATGCACCATGGGTGAGTTAACCTTTGTAGAGACTAAACCCTAGTTTAAGTTAATGGTTAGGTTAGTGAAAATTTCATGCAAAACAAAATGGTTAGACTTTGTCAAAGATGCTTAATAGCTTCATGAAGCTTCAAGCAAAAAACAAAGAAAGCCACCATTTTGTTTTTGCCAAAATAAACAAAATAAATAAAAACCCCAACCATTAACCTAAACATGGTGTAAGTCATACACACACCCAAGTTTGCATGTATCATCAATCATGATACAAACTTGTGCACAAACATATATCATATATACAACTTGTGCACATCAAGTGAGAAAATCAATCTTAAGTAAACAAATACTAGTTAATGTAAAGTAATATATCAAATATATAATTATACAATAAATCATTAAATCGATACTTGATTTAATGATCCGGTCATATCGCATATAACTGACTAATATCAAGTGTATCAATATATCGAATCAACACTTGATTCGGTAACCCGGCTATATCTCATATAACCGTCCGATGATACAAATCGCGAGAATAGAATACAGTATCACATACTGGTATTATTCTCGGTCCAGCACATATCTCATATGCGCTCCTATTTCGTTTCGCTTGATCCCGGAAACCTCTGTGTAGGACTCTGAAGACTCGTCAATACGCCGGCAGTAGGTGGTGATCATATCAATCACCCACAAGCCGCAAGCGGTCTGCTAAACGTAACGGCCAGCCGGGTATTGATCGATCAGAAGATCAACAAGCAAGCCTGCTCACACTCCTGTGAATCCAATCAGTAACACTTACCACACAGTCCGGTCTGTTTGTCTGATATGTCGCATATCTCGCTTAGGGGTGGTAAACGTCAGACCCCAGTAGCTTGATAAGTCATGCCGATGTAAGGTCCATAAAAAGCATGAAACTACTGATAACACTTACCAGTAAATCAGTGCAACCCTGGCCAGGGATTTCCAGTTATGGCCAGTCGAGCATAGCGCAACATCAACCCCCAATACCGGGAGAGACGAATCCCCTCCTATCGCTCATTGCCTCCATGTGAATCGGGACTGTACCCAAAAACCACCTGTTTGCAAGACTCAGTAGAGTCGTGGTAGGGTGGAAATCAAAGCACAGTGGGAGACACACAAGACTCTATGACGATCTCGGGTCAACAGACTAAGCTGTACCAGTGTCACCAGAGAACTGCCATTTGACATGAGGTATAATACCATCTGGGAGTTCTCGGTGAGTCTTTTCAGTGTACCCAGTCATCACTGAGCACCTGCATACCATCTCTGATGTCAAACACCAATGGATATGGGATCATCCATCGCCCATCACATGGATCGAGAAGATATACGCTAGATTACTCTGGAATATCGATGCCTCGTCTCGATATTCCTACGACTAGGAACATTGAAGGATGTACTCATTGACTACCCAGGCCCCACTAGTATGATCTGCATCATAGTCCTGGAAGTCGAGCACACATCCTATGGGCTTTATCAACATGTAATAGAGAGACAGCAAGTATACATGTTAAGATAAAGAGCAACCAGATAGCGTACTATCATGTCGAGCAAGACATTCCTACCTATATATGTCCCAGTATCCACTACAATATACATCTCATGTACAGTAATGGCCTCTAGGGCATACATATAACTAACAATCTCCCACTTGCACTAGGGTCATCTGTAGCAGGGGTTGCAGTATCACATACTCAACCATCCCATATAAGTCTCTCTCTGGGAAAAGGCCTTTGTGAGTGGATCCGCCGCGTTGTCCTCTGAGTCTACTCTCCTAACCTCGATCACGCTGGAGATCAACTATCTCTATGATCAGGTGATGCTGCCTCAGAATATGTCTGGGTCACTGATGGGACCGGGGTTCCTGGGCCAAAGACACACTTCCATTGTCACACAATGGTAGGAACCTAGTTCATATCATGAACTAATATACACCCAAACTGCCTCTTTGGTAGTATCTTTGATAGCGATTTCACCAGCCTTTATCGTCTAGTCTGCTACAGTATCTCAGCTTAGAACTCTTCCAACATACCGTCCCTCTATTGAGGGTAAAGACAATGCCTGCGACTGACATTCAGTCGTCCTTATCACCCTGGAACCTTTCCAGTGATTCTCCCCAGGATCCATTGATACCATCTTACTACACCTAGTGAGAATCCTAACATCCATTTAGATCTATCTCATAGATCCAAAACCCAGGATTTATGAGGTATCACTTTGATCCTATATGGAGAATCCATGTGATAAGAGGATATTGACCGAGCGTAGCATAGGAAACTCTTTTCCTATCAAGAGTATGATGTCCACGTACAATACGAGGATGACCACCTTACTTTCTACTACCCTTTTGTACATGCAAGGTTCATCTACCATTTTGATGAAGTCAAACACTTTGACTACCACATCAAAACAGACGTTCCAACTCCGCGATGCCTGCTTTATTCTGTAAAGCAACTTGCACACGTTTCCGCTACTCCCACTGTTTACGAAGCCCTCTGGCTGTGTACTTATAGACATTCCCTTCTAAATCAGTATTTAGAAAAATAGTCATGACACCCAACCACCAGATATCGTAGTCATGGTGTGTAGCAATAGCAAGTAAGATCCGGATGGACTTAAGCATAGCCACTTGGAAAAGGTTTCATCATTATCCACGCCTGGTCGATGACGAAAAACTTTAACAAGTCTAGCTTTGAAAGTCTCAACTTTTCCATCTACACCAAGTAATCTTCTCAAGATATACTTGCTTCTGATGGGGATTTAACCCTTCAGATATAGCATCCAAAGTCTATACTTTGTTGGTGTACATGGATTCCATCTTAGATCGCTAAGCATCCAGCCATTCTTACAGAGTCCCCACTCTTGATGGCCTGCTCGAAACTAGTTGGGTCATCATCTCATGATGCAATCCCCGCTCCCACTGTCATCGAGAAACCGAAGTATCTCTCAGGCGGATGAGGAACCCTACCAGATCGGCGGAGAGGCTGAGGTTCGTCGGGGGCCATTGAATCCTATGGTTCTATCAAATCATCAGCTGTAGTTTGTATAGCTGGAAATCCTTCCAGTTCTACAGAACTGACCTTGCCTCGAGCTTGTTCGGATTTTGCTTTTGACATAAGCCGGACAACCCCAAATCTTAACTTGCTAAAGAGAAACAGGTAACTCAGCAGTACTCATCATAGAGCGCACCATATCATATAGGGTGTGATTGCTCTGCCCCGATACACCATTGTGCTGTGGTGTATACGGAGGAGTAATGCTGAGAGAGAATCTCATTCTCCTTTAGAATAGTCCAGGAATCCCGTGCTCAAGTATTCTCCTCCCTGATCACATCAAAGGACATAATACTTATACCCGTTTTTGGTTCTCTACTTCTAACTTATATTCTGTGATTATCTCAAAAGTTTCGGACTTGTGTTTTAACAGGAACATGTGTCCGAATCTTGAGAGATCATCAGTGAATGTAAGGAAGTACAAAGAATCAGTCCTACCATATGTAGACTGGGGACCTTCATACATCACTATGTATTAGTCCCAAGAGTTCACTAACTCTTTCTCTGTTTCGAGTAAACAGAGCTATGGTCATATTATCTTTGCGACATGACTGGCAAGCTTCATAAGATGTAAATTTAAACTGATTTAAATATGCATCTAAATATAACTTTAGCTAGTCGGGTCACATTAATATGACCTAGTCTACAATACCTCAAGAAGGATTCGTTCATTTCTGAACTCTTCCTCTTATATGTGTTCTGTACGTAAGGAACTGTAGTTTGATTTAGAATGTATATGCTTTTAGATAACGTGCCTGAACCGATCAACTATTGATATAGGAAATGTTCAAAACATTATCCAACAATACAAAATTATATCCTTCTTTAGTAAATAAAGAGACTGATATGATGTTGTATATCAGATTCGGTATCAATAACATTCGTTCAGAATCAAAGTATTTGGAAATACAGGGTGATAGTGACCAACAGACTTGGCTGCAACACTTGCACCGTTTTCTGTCTCATGAAACTTTTCACCCGTTCTCAGTTCTCTACCTTTCTGTAGCCCATGTAACAGATTACATATGCGGGATCCGGATCCGGTATCTCATACCCAGGACGTAGAGGATACAGAGAAACGGTTCTTTGTAATGAACACACCCGAAGAAGATGCATCATCATGAACTTTCTTCGTTTGGGCGGCATGGGAATCCTGGTATTCCCCTATTTCCTGCTCGGTCTTATAACAATTATAAGTTGGAGCGGGACCAACGTTCCCCAGCTCAGTATAACAAGCGGGTTCGATCAATACATCCATATTATTATCTTGATTAAGGCATGACATGGTCGCTACCTGGAGAGAGAGAGAATAAAACACTCTGCGTGCGCTCTTGCAAGATTAGATTGGTTATATATTTTATCTAATCAGGATGGCTCCCACTGTTTTTATCAAATCTTCCTTCAAACCCTAAAAGGAAAGACTAGCCGGGATTAATTACACTCTACAAGTTCTCCAATCTTTTAGCCAGGCCAGTGCCGGTACTTTGAGGGAGGTTCCCCGTGCTTTTGCACGGACCTAATTAAAATAAACCTCGTTTTTCCAGGGGCGTAACCCAGTTGACACCTTTCTAGACACCTACTTGATCGGCTAATTGTAAAGTGCAAAACTCTCCCAGGAGTAACAATTACTCGCAGTGGGTATCAGGATCCAACTATCATATAGAAGGTATGCAATCTCATTGCAAATTTCAACACTTGAAACTCCCGATAAAGGTTTTTACCCCTAGCACTTATGACCTTAACTATGGTCAACAAATCATAAGCACTAGTCAAGTTCTACCCGTCATTTCGTGATTAATTAGACCCACCCACATGACCCTTAACTAAGGTCAACAAAGTCACGCGACTGTCCTAACTAATCGCATCATATGCGGTGTAGGAAGACATCACTTAGCTACCGTACACTGTGCCTTGACTATGGTCAACAAACACAGCACGAATACTAAGTACTCTACTTCCTAAAATGACGGAGGGTTGCGGATGGTTTTTTTGAAAACCTTTAACGCTTTGAACTTGATCTCGTTGCAGAATCAAATGGTTTAAAATGGAGTGTTTTTGAGGCTTTTGCTAGTTTCGCTAAAGAGGTCACTCCCGGTGAAGGGATCTCGGCTCTTTCCTCGTCGAATGAGGTGCAGGATATTCACAATACCACTATGCAAAGTAAGAACTAGAAAAGCAATCAAAATACAAACCAAAGGTTGTAGCATCTGTTAGTTATTGCTAAAGAGGTCACTCCCGGTGAAGGGATCTCGGCTCTTTCTCTATCGAATAAGGTGCTGGATGTTCTACAAGGAACACCGCTATGCAAATCAACAACTAGAGCTACTTAATTTTTTTTGAAATTTGATTTCACAACATCTTTTAGGTTTATTTTCTTTCATTAATCTCATTAATGAATGTCCCATCATTTAAGTCCACCTAAACATCATAGATAAATACAACGTACGTTTATGCCATCCGCATTCGCCTCGATGTCCCGTCTGCACCGTTAGGTTAGGTAACTAACGGTAGAGCGGGGCAGGGCTAGCGCGGGTGTAAAACATAAGCAACGTCTATATAATTTATCATATATACTATATACAATATCTATCAGAACATATCACATGATCACATCACAGACAACGCAGCAGAAAACAACATATGAAATATTTGATATACTAGGACGTCCGTGTTTTATTTTGAGCCTGTATAAAACACGGATTCCACGGTCGTGATGAATAGCCAATCCCACACCCGTAGACCCCTACGAGAGCGGCAAGCAACCCTACCAATTCTAAAGTTAGGAGACCCGGACTCGACTCCTCGAGATGGTCTCCCTCTGGACCCTAGAACCCGGTTACTTGTGCTCCCCTCCTTGGGTCTATCCTAATGCGGAAAAGTAAATAATATACAATGGTGACATCATCCTCAGCCCGGAAGTGCCCCAATAAAAGAATATTACATACAAGTTTTTACATGAATGAAAAAGAAAAACACTCATCTCACATAAAAAAAACCCGGCTATTCAAACACGACGATCCAATATAACATATCCAGCAACACATAACATCACATGTCATCAACGTAAGTAAATATGCCCATCCCAATTGTCGGTGACATATAGCAACGAAACTAGCGATATCACATATTACACTTACGGTCGCAGAAAAGAAAGTGTAAAACTACAACTGTTGGAATCCGCAACCTTCTTAGACATAGCATGCCTAACGATTATAAACCCCGCATTTTAGTCTCATTATCGAAAACACTTTTCAATATCAAGTCAGGCAATTCAACAAGATTCCCGACATCCTGAACGAATGCTCGTCGCAAACTTTAGCAGACGGCCGCACCCCCGAATGCCGTCGACAAAGTGCACTAAGGTGGAACACCGCTGCCGCGAGCACCCGAACGGATGCTTTTGGCGACGGGGTTCTCCTACAGTCACTTGATCGGGGCTATGGGGCATGGCTGTCTGTTAAGTTTACCCGGCGAGTATCCGCATACTCTACGTGATTACGACGGACTTTTGATCACATCAAAATTCCGTGGCAACCGATCAAGTGAGACTAAACTGCTAGATTTATAACATTCAGATTAGTTATCTCATAACTATTTGTGGATTCCAAATATTGTATCACATTCCAGATAAATAGACAATGTTAAACTTTCCGATCGAATAATCAAAACACCCAAGTTTTCCCGATAGCTCAACACTTGAGGGGAGTTTTAAAAAAGCATCCATTTAATGCCACAGTACCAACGGTCCAGCCGTAGAAGGGTCAAGCCAACGCCTCACATGTAGCATGCCGTACTGCCCCAAACCCTAAGGTTCAAAAGGCAGTTCAAGACGGTCACATAATCGAGTTAAGGTTTGTTATCTTCTTGAGGGTCCATCGTGTTACTTGCACGATTTAGACGTTCTTAAACAATGGAAAAATCCAACACTTGGAAATTTTCCGGCAGGGGAAAAAGTGAGTTATTGATATCCGGTCGAACTTTTTAACACTTTCTAAATTACCCGGAAAAACACAGACAAAGTTAAACTCTTCGATCGAATCAACGAACTCCCAATACAACCCAGAAAACTCAACACTTGAGTATAAATTAAAAATTCCCAGAAAACACAAGAACATTACTGTGCAAACAGTGTAGAATAAAGCTACAAAATGGCCGCGGAACCGCCGCGCCACTTAGCGTAAGGCCGCGGTTTCACGGTGCCTTAATTGAACTGGGGTCACGTGCTGTACAGTAATTCCTAGAAAACCCTGCTGAATTTTTTGAGTATTTTTAATTAGGAAAATCCACGGTTTTAAAAAATGTACAGAGATGGGTATAGATTAGGGTTTCGGGGTTCGATCGGATTTCTAACTTCGTCTACACTTCGCCTAAAGCTCTAGCTAGGCTCTGATACCACTGTAGGGTTCCTAGGCACACTCATGAGGTTCTACAAGGCATCTACCATGCCAAAATCAAAATTTTTATGTGCCGAACAACCCTATGCAAGATCGTATACTAGAGATTAGGCGAAACTAAAAGCAAGTAAACTACTTCACTACTAAGTGAAAGGGATTACAACCTTTGTAGATCCGGTCCTTCACTTCTAATGCTCCGTGTTGACGTCACTTCACTACGATCATCGGGATCCCGAACCCTAGCGATGGTTTCTTCGAAGAAATGAGCGGGCTAGGTCGTTAACTTCGAAGCCGAAGATGATCTACGTCGAGGAGACTCAAACTCAAGCTCCATCTTCACTTGGTCATGAACTTTGTAAAGAGAACATCCTATACTACATGGCAAGTGGTAGAGGATGAAGAAATAGAAAGTGGGTTCACTTTGAATTTGGATTTCTCACTCTTTTTCTTCACTTGAAATTTTTCTAGCAAGGTTTTTCTTCACTTGAAGAAGATGAAGAAGAAGAAAAGAAT
Organism: Agapanthus africanus; assembly: GCA_030015575.1. NCBI lineage: Eukaryota > Viridiplantae > Streptophyta > Magnoliopsida > Asparagales > Amaryllidaceae > Agapanthus > Agapanthus africanus. The sequence continues at coordinate 535,845,105 of JASDDO010000019.1, forward strand.
GAGAATGAATAATGAATTAACTAGAATGAATAATGAATTAACTAAAATGAATAATCAAGTGAAGTATATCATAATGCAACCATGGCTGAGTTAACCTTTGTAGAGACTAAACCCTAGTTTAAGTTAATGGTTAGGTTAGTGAAAATTTCATGCAAAACAAAATGGTTAGACTTTGTCAAAGATGCTTAAAAGCTTCATGAAGCTTCAAGCAAAAACCAAAGAAAGACACCATTTTGTTTTTGCCAAAATAAACAAAATAAATAAAACCTCCAACCATTAACCTAAACATGGTGTAAGTCATACACACACCCAAGTTTGCATGTATCATCAATCATGATACAAACTAGTGCACAAATATATAATTATACATTAAATCATTAAATCGATACTTGATTTAATGATCCGGTCATATCGCATATAACCGACTAATATCAAGTGTATCAATATATCGAATCAACACTTGATTCGGTAACCCGACTATATCTCATATAACCGTCCGATGATACAAATCGCGAGAATAGAATACAGTATCACATACTGGTATTATTCTCGGTCCTACACATATCTCATATGCGCTCCTATTTCGTTTCACTTGAGCCAGGAAACCTCTGTGTAGGACTCTAAAGACTCGTCAATACGCCGGCAGTAGGTGGTAATCAAATCAATCACCCACAAGCCGCAAGCGGTCTGCTAAACTTAACGGCCACCCGGGTATTGATCGATCAGAAGATCAACGAGCAAGCCTGCTCGCACTCCTGTGAATCCAATCAGTAACACTTACCACACAGTCCGGTCTGTTCGTCTGATCTGTCGCATATCTTGCCTGGGGGTGGTAAACGTCAGACCCCTGTAGCTTTATAAGTCATGCCGATGTAAGGTCCATAACAGGCATGAAACTACTGATAACACTTACCAGTAAATCAGCGCAACCCTGGCCAGGGATTTTCAGTTATGGCCAGTCGAGCATAGCGCAACATCAACCCCCAATACCGGGAGAGACGAATCCCCTCCTATCGCTTATTGCCTCCATGTGAATCGGGACTGTACCCAAAAACCACCTGTTTGCACGACTCAGTAGAGTCGTGGTAGGGTGGAAATCAAAGCACAGTGGGAGACACATAAGACTCTATGACGATCTCGGGTCAACAGACTAAGCTGTACCAATGTCACCAGAGAACTGCCATCTGACATGAGGTATAATACCATCTAGGAGTTCTCGGCGAGTCCGTTCAGTGTACCCAGTCATCACTGAGCATCCGCATACCATCTCTGATGTCAAACACCAATTGATATGGGATCATCCATCGCCCATCACATGGATCGAGAAGATATACGCTAGTCTACTCTTGAATATCGATGCCCCATCTCGATATTCCCACGACTAGGAATATTGAAGGATGTACTCATTGACTACCCAGGCCCCACTAGTATGATCTGCATCATAGTCCTGGAAGTCGAGCACACATCCTAAGGGCTTTATCAACATGTAATAGAGAGACAGCAAGTATACATGTTAAGATAAAGAGCAACCAGATAGCGTACTATCATGTCGAGCAAGAAAGTCCCACCTATATATGTCCCAGCATCCACTACAATATACATCTCATGTACAGTAATGGCCTCTAGGGCATACATATAACTAACAGTGTGTGAGCCGGCAAGCAGGTGTACATGGAGCATACGCATCATCGGTAATGGTGCTGGTGTCCTGACCATAGGGTTCATAATGACTAAAGAAAACGTAGGTATAAGCATGCAATGCTATATGAACAACATGAATTAAACAGAGAATGAATAGTAATCGCTACAATGAAGAATATACACTTATATATATATATATATATACGAGTCATACAGATTTTGCATTTGAAATAGCACGAATCGTGGTTTTTAGAAAATGGGGGCTACGGTGTTTTTAAGAAAGGTACGTCCTTTGACATATCCGTAGTGTCCCTCGGCCTGTCTTTAAAATACTCATGATTCGTTAGCTTTGAAAATAAGTATGACTCGAGCCCAGTCTAACATCTACTAAGTAACTACAGGATAAGTTAAGAGACTAATCAAAAAGGTAAGAAAACCCACCTAAGTTTGTGTCGATATATCTAGTAGTCGGTGATCCCGCCTCAATAGCGTCACGTATGATAAAACATGTAATACGACATCCTCGAGTCAAGAGTGTGGATCAATTATCATATTATACTTCGTACGGTAAAATCCATCGTACGGCATCCCAAATTAGGGTACGGGTCGAATATCACATATAACACATTATTCCTATGGTATCATTATCATCATATCCTGAATTAGGGGTACTGATCTAAAGTATAGTACATTCCGTTACCATCAACACATAACCGCGTGTGTGTGAAAACTCATCGTCCAACAATCCACTCATATATCATGTCGTATATCATAACACGACCCAAATCACATCACCGATCTAACGGCATCATGCCCAATCACATCGACTCATCTCCAAGTATCATATACTATCCTCATCATCCGTGTATACGTATATGTATGTGTGTGTGTATATATATATATATATATATGTACTAACGCAATCCACACACACACACACACATATATATATATACATATAAACATATACACACAAACATATCCCATGTATGCATGTGTGTGTGTACACCTATACTCTAAGGTTCGGGAGTAAGAAACTATACAATAAGCGCTATTTCAAATTCCACTAAAACTAACCCGTGAACACCTAAATCTATCTTGATAATCATCCACGTGTCACAATACACATATTTATATATATAATATAACGTATTCGTATATTACACTACGAAACTGCGGGGATGTTATACGCCATCCACCCGACTTCCCCCGTAGATATATATCTACTCACCTTGATCCTTGCTTACCGAAGTCGACGTCGCCATGCTCGTCCTTATCATCCGAAGTCCACGCGAGGCTGCCTACACATATAAACACATAGTATCGTAAACCGAAATCGCACACGAAAACCAAAACGTCACACGAATCGCACATAGGTAAAAACATATGGTCTACTCATGCAAATCAACCAAACAACGCCCGATATCGACGTACAAAAGTCAAGTGACTGATACAAAACACAAATATCAAAAGTTCAAGTAGTTTCAAAGTCAAAATTCAAAACAGAAACTCAAGAAAATGGTCCCAGATTTTGTTTCAGGTAAAATGGGGATAATACTGGGGTGTAGTATATAGGGTATTTAAGCTACAGAACCAATTTCAACACGATCCCCCACTGTTTGGCTGGCCACATTGCCCAATAATCCGGTGAGCTCGGTTTTATTGGCTTGGATTGGGTTCGTTTTCACAGGGTGGTCTCATAGTGGTCCATCAGGCTAGTGGTGTTGCTAGTTTTTCCTGTAAAACTCTCCGGTCACTCCAGATTCCCTGTAGGCCTCAATTTCTTACAAAACGATACGGAAAGTTTCAGATTTAAGTTTCATGGCCTAGTTCTGGTTTGATCTGGGTTTTTAACACTAAGGGGGTTTTGTAGCAACTAATTACACTCACCTGCACCATCACAAGTCAAGAAATCCTCAAAACCTCATCTTGGAATTTTCAAAGATTGCTAAACAACACTAAATCGATTCTAAACTCAAATAGATGTTAAGGTAAATGAAATACTGCTCTAATAGTGAAACAATTACCTCATTTGGCAACTCAAGAATTTTCTTGAGTTTCCCCAAGTGCTCAAAATCCGAACTTTCTTGGTTCCCCATACTTGTAGTGAGCTTGTGCATGATTTTAGTAAAGGGAATGCATGGTTTTGATGTAGAAATGGGGTTGTGGTGAGGAGGTAGATGAGGGGGGAGTGAGAGGGCAACCATGACAGAAAGGAGTGAAGAAAATGATGAAGATGATGAAGTGAGGGAAATGGCTAAGGTCAAAAGAACCCCTCACCCTCTCTCTCTCTCTCTCTCTTGCCCATACTTCATTGTTTAATCTTTTTCCTTTTTTCCTTTTTATTTATCTTTTCTTTTTAAAACAAAAGACAATAACAACTAAGTAACATAAGTAATAAAGCATGGTTTCCAAACAAACCAAGAAATGTAACAAGTATTTTTAAAATGTGATATGGTGCATGTCATGTGCACAAAACACAATCAATGCATAATTAGTGATTATAAATCAAGCTTAGACATAACTTGTATATAACAAATTATATAATAATTTATAAAATGTCTAAATCTCACAAACCCTTTAAAAATCAACATTCGATGTAATTTTCCAATATTTTACAATCTATTGGTATATAATCATACCATAACATTAAAACTAATCTTCATTCATCCAAATATTCTTAATATTTATTATTTGATTTATTTAAATTCCCAAATATAATATTTTACTTTTTCTGAAATGTTACATTATGAAATTTGCCAATCATGTCTCAAAGGATAGGTGACCAAATCTTCGTTTACTGGAAACGGAGAAAGAGCTACTGAACTCTTGGATAGATACATAATGATGTATGCGGTCCTATGTCTACACATGCCAGAAATGGTTCCGTGTACTTTATTACATTCATCAAAGTTCTCTCAAAATATGGACATGTGTTCTTGTTGAAACACAAATCTGAATCTTTTGAGAATTTCAAGGAATATAAGTACGAAGTTGAGAACCAGATGGGTAAAGGTATTCAAATCCTTCGATATGATCGGGGAAAAGAATACCGGAGCATGGAATTCCGAGACTATTTAAAAGAGAATGAGATTCTCTCTCAGCTTACTCCTCCGTATACACCACGGCACAACGGTATATCGGGGTGGAGGAATCGCACCCTAAGAGATATGGTGCGCTCTATGACGAGTCCTGATGAGTACCTATCTCCTTTTAGGGACATGCACTTGAGAAAAGATGCATACCTATTGAATAGAGTTCCGACCAAATCTGTTGCCTACCACTCCATATGAGATATGGAATGGGAAGAGACCATCTCTTAAACGAGTTAAGATATGGGGTTGTCCGGCCTATGTTGAAAAGCAAAATCTGGACAAGCTTGAGGCAAGGTCAGTTCTGTGCAAGTTTGTAGGATATCCTAAACATTCGCAAGGGTATATCTTCTACCACACCAAGGAGCAAAAGGTGTTTTGTTTCTCGACATGCCACATTTTTAGAAAAGGAATTTCTTGTGAAAGAAGTTAGTGGCAATGAGGTAGAACTGGAAGAAGTTCTAGCAACGCAAACAATAACTGACGATTTGGTGGAACCGGAGGATTCAATAGTCCCCGACGAACCGCTGCCACTCTGCAGATCTAGTAGGGTTCCTCATCCACCAAAGAGATACAACGGTTTTCTCATAGACGGTGGGAGCGAGTATTGCATCATGGAGATGATGACCCAACTAGTTTCAAGAAGGCCATTACAAGTGGAGACTATGTGAATTGGCTGTATACTATGCGATCTGAGATGGAATCCATGTACACCAACAAAGTATTGACTTTGGATGTTGCTCCTGAAGGGTAAAACCCATCGGGAGCAAGAGGATCTTTGAGAAAGATAATTTGGTGTAGATGGAATGGTTGAGACTTTCAAAGATAGACTTGTAGCAAAAAGCTTTCTTCAATTGCAAGTGCACGGCGGCGCCCCGGCCGTCAATCCGACGCCGGAATGCGGAAGCGATGCAATACTTTAAACTTTTCAAACCGGTACCACCGCGCACTATAACCCGGATCGTGCCATTAAACTAGTCCTAGCTAACTAGAGAAGTGGTAGAGAGATATACCGAGTGATCCGAGTCCTCCGGTCTTCTCGCCGTCGTCCCGATCTCCCGCGGAATCTCCGGACTTCTTCTCCTCGCCGGAAGGGCACCACGTCGCCGGCTTCTTTTACGGGCTCCCACCTCTGGACCGAGGCAACTCGGGCATGAAGTTGGCGAGTCGACGTGCCGAAGGTTTGCTGTAGAATAGTGTAGTGAGCTATGTCTCATGGGGTTTGTAAGATGTTGCCATTTGGTAGAGAAAATGATATGAACTTTTGGAGGAGGAGCAATATGATTTTGCAAAGCCAAATGAAAGGATTTTCCCACACAAAGAATTTTGGGGCAGCCCCTACACAATGTGGCCGGCCAAATGAGGTGAAGGAGGATGGGAGAAAATCCAAGTGGGGGTGTATCAATAATACAAGGAAAAAGAATGATAGATCATCAAGTCAAAAAGCAAACCACACTCCCTCATCATGACCAACCATCATCATCAAGCATGAAGACTCCAAAAGGTCAAGCCATCATGAAACAACAAGTCAAATGATGGTACAATTATCATGACACTACAACTTGCAAAAACAACCCTCCAAAATGCCAATTTGCACATTTGCAAATTCGCCCTCCTCCACCAACTTTCAGCCAATGAAAGATACAAAGAAATATGGCTGAAACGGAAAACAAATTGGCAACTCCAAAAACTGATCCCGTAATAAATTACAGGAAAACCCCGCTACTGTATATACATACCCGCATTTGTATTCCGACCGAATATAAATGCAATGAGACAAAATCTACACTGTACAATACTAGGATCCGGCTTAGACCAAAGCCTGCTTGTATTAACCGTCCGATCCTGATCCGTGCAATGCCGCACGTATCTGATCGAACCCTGCCATATCTCCATACGGCCTCTACAACGTTTCGCCCGAAACTTGAGAAACTGGTCTGTGGGGACTCTAAAGACTCGTCAATACATTGGTTGTGGATTTAACCACTAGCACGTCAGAGGTATTAGCCTATACGTAACGGGCAACCAGGTATTGACCAAAAGGGACGTCTGTGAGTGAACTCTGCCTGACACCCTACTAAGCCTGTCAGTGACAATATCTGTACAGTCCGGTCCGTTCGTCTATGAGCATCGCATGGCGGGCCTAGGGGGTTGGTAAAAGTCAGACCCCCAAAAGCGGTACAAGTCGTGTCGGAGTGCAGCACAGAACACCCCGAGATACTACTGGAATACCTACCAGTAAATCTCCTGCCTTGGCCAAGGACTTTTCATGTACTGGCTCTCCTAGACACAGCGCGACCTCACCCCCAATACCGGGAGAGAAGAACCCCTGCAGATCCGCTCACTGCCTCCATGTGGCTCGGGACTGTACCCAACTAAAACCTGTTTGCACGTCTCCTTTGAGCGTGGTAGGGTAGTAATCAAAGCACAGTGGGAACTCACACGAGACAAATGACGATCTCAGGTCGATGAACTAACCTGTACACATGTCACCAGGGAACTGCTATCTGACATCAGGTATAATACCAACTAGCAGGTCCCCGGCGAGTCCTGTCCGGTGTACTCATAACCCAATGAGCACCTGTATACATCTTAGGTGAACCAACTGACACCAGTGGCTTGTGAGACCGGCCACCGCCCCTCGTCGGGGTCTCGACTGTATACACTAGTCTACTCTGGAGTATCGATGCCCTGTCTCGAAACTCCCACGACTAGGGACCTTTTAAGGATGTGCTTATAGACCCCAGCTCCCACGTATATGATCGCCCTCATACTGCTGGTAGTCAAGAAAGAATCCTAGGGGCTTTATCAACGTGTAATAGCGACCTGTCAGGTCACCTAAAGCAGTACACGATGATAAAGATAAACCATATAGCATACTATCATCTTGAGTAAGACTGTCCTACCGGAATTGGTCCTCCCTCTATCATTGCAATCACGTGCCTGTGATCCAATAATTGACTCTGAGGGCACTATCTCCAACAATCTCCCACTTGCACTCAAGGCTAATTATTGCGATGTCGCATACTCACAGCCCGTGTGATACCGAACATCCAACTCCTCTACTAGTCAGTTTCACAAAGCTCGTTTGCGAAACTATTGCGTTCGAGGAATAGCCTCAGTGAGTGGATCCGCTTTGATGTTTCTTTCTATGTCTCTCTATATCTCAAGTTCGCGGAGAAAGCCATCTCCCGAAATGAGCAATACCTGTCTTAGAATGTGTCTGGATGTCTGATGGGACCTAGCTCATAAATGAACTCCAAATCCAAACTTCTTAGACTGTATCGTCAACTGAACTTAATCAGTATCCTGCGCCATGACTCCCTCAGTATTGCCTTGGACCACCTGTCCAAAATACTTCCCCTCGTCAAAAGGAAAACTATAACTCTGACAACCTCCTTGTCGTCCAGGTCACCTTGGAAGCCTGGAATGATAACTGTCTCCCGAATGAGGCTGTCGTTATCATATCCCTAGAACATCCACTCATGTTCTAAAACTGCTTCCGATTGTTTCACCAGGATTGGATTAATGTCAACTTCTTGCATCTACTGCAAAAGCAACATCTGGTGTGGTACTTGACATCTCACGATTGACTCAATTGCCTAAGCAAGTGATCTGCCAATCATGCACATCCCTCTCCCCTTTAGTCTGTAAGACATCTTTAGAGAGGGTGACTCCATCACCTGCAGGTACACTACCGTGCCAGGAGTCGTCCATTCTAAATACTCTTAGAATGCTGTCTAAGTACCCTTAATTGGGAAACCACCCAAATCTAGATCTAAAACCATAGATCTAGTAACCAGTATGTCTGATATAATGTCTAAGTCCCATGTGAAAGAAACCACTGTGTGACAACCAAAGTATAACCGATCGTAGTATAGGAATATCACTTCCTTCTCTGTGTATGTCATCCAAATACCATGACATCACACCCTACTACCTTCTTAACAGATCCATCCCCTATTCTGATGAAGTCAAACCTATGACTGTCACATCAGAAATAGATGATCTATCTCCGCTACATCTGCTTTAGTCTATAAATAGACACAAGCCACTTGTCCACCAATGCATCCGCTGCTCCCACTGACTACGACAACCCTCTGGCAGAGTCATATAGACGTACACTTCTAAAGCTAGTTCAGAACGACGCTATACTCATCCTCCTGCCGGGTCTCACAGTCTGGAACAACAGCAATGGCAAGTCTGGGTAAACAAGAACCTCCCTGTCACCGTCCTTGAGGCTACCGGAGTACCTCTCGGGTGCCTGAGGTTACCCACCGTATCTGCGGAGTGGCCAATGGAATGTCAATCCAGATTGAATCTTTAGGTTCTTATCAAATTTTCAGTAATCGTTTGCGGTTCTGGAATAGCTTCCAGTTCTACCATACTCCCACTACTGTTTTCTGAAAAAAAATCCATTTTTATTAAAACTGTGGCGAGTCAAGAACAATATCACTATTGATCTTCCAGATGGTAGAAAATCAACCCTCGTCATAGCCCGGGTCAACCCACAAACAGCCATTACGGAAACGTGCCTTGAGTCATCCAGAGTCTGGTTTTAAGCATAAGCTGGACAACTCCCCGTACCTTAACAATGTCAAGATATGAACTGTTCTATATCCAATATAGAAACAGAGGCACTGATTTAATTGAACCAGATTCAAATCATGCAGCTGTCTCCAGTGCATTTCAACTAAATGGAAGAGAGACCGATCAGCGTTACTCAACTTAGGAGTACTTCCAATTATGAGTAACCTGAAAGAGAAGCAAGTTCTCTTAATCATTACTATCAACTGAATACTCTACACAAGTATCTACATCTTCGATCACCTTGAAGAATCCCGATACTTGCAACATCTGGTTCTCTACTTTACTCTTATACCTATAACTTCTCAAAACTTGGACCCTGTGTTTCTACGAAACACCTGTCTAAGAACTAGAGAAGTCATAAGTAAACCGAATATAGTACGAGAACCAACCCCTTTGTCCTCATGGACGCTGGACAACATACAATACTCTGTATAAGTCCCTTGAGTCTAAAAACTCACTCCATGTATGTTGTAGGTTGAAAACTGTACTTATGGTTAAGAAGAATTACACCGCTGTTTAATGCTCCTTACCTAACCATCCACTGATATAGGTAAATGTCATAGACATAATTTCAAAAAGGTATATCTCACTCTATAAAAATAGACGTACAGATATATCAATTTGAAATTGGTGCATTATAACGGATATTCAAAACCAAATATTCGCCGTCCGGCAAACAACCCAGGCGACTTCTTCAAATATCACCAATTACAACGAATCCCGATATAATGAGGATGATCACCTAATCCCCAATAACTTACTCCCACTCATCATCTGTAGAACCATACAGATAAGAGAATCAAACCTGGTAAATACATACCCTGGAGCAAGTGTCTAATTGGGAAATCGGTTTTCTTTTAATAGTACACAGTGAAGAAGAAACATTGAAATGTTTCATAGGGGTATCCTGGTATTTCTAGTAATGCCTCTTCCAGATTCACAACTGTAACCGTATAAATCTCTGCCACCTCTCCAAATCCCTTCATATGTCTTTAGTCATTACCTTCTGTACACCCCTTTAGGCCAAATGGTTTTCTTCCTTCCCTACCGTTCGGCACCAGCCTATGGTTTGGAAGAAGACTATCCAATAAGCATAATGGGTGTACTGTCCCAATCCTAGGAACACTCGCAATGCGAGAGAAGGTGAAGATAAAAGACACCTGAATAAACCTTATTCCTATTTCTCCTGAACCAGAATCCATCCCCGAACTGGAACAAGTTCCTTTCGAGTTCGTATATAACCATACGATGGAGTATCCAATAAACTGTGGATCTTCGTAGTGATACGGAGTGTCCTGGAGAAATACAAAGGTGAAGTGGGAGTGGTAATGAAATATTTGGTTTGGTCGTGAATAGCAGTCGCAATTTACTTTGCCCTCCTTCTAATGCCTTTCTTTGTCTTTACATAATACCTTCTGTACATCGTTTAGGCTAATTGGTTTTCTTCATTCCCTACCGTTCGGCACCTGCCTATGGTTTGGAAGAAGACTATCCAATTTGCGTAATAGGTGTACTATCTCCTAAACCAAGGAGTACTCGCAACTTGAAAGAAGGTAAAAAGAAAAAGACAACTGAATAGTCCTATTCATTTTCTCCAGAACCGGAAACCATCCTCGAATAAATTCCTTCGAGTTCGTATCTAACCATACGATGGTTTTGTCCAATGGAAGTGGACGTTCGTAGTAATACGGGGTGTCCTGAAGAAAAGGGTAAAAGTAGGAGTGGCAATGAGGTATGCAACTCTGACAATCCAAAAGCCAATGTCAAAGAAGGTTCGGTCAACTTGGTCTCTGAGTCATAGTCTAAGGTCGGGTCAATGGTCGCTGCCAAAGAGAGAGAGAAAAGAAACACTCAGCGTGCACTCTAACCTAGATCAGAATGGTTACCAATTTATCTAATCTGGAAACCTCCCACTGTACTGTCAAATTCTCCTCCAAACCTGAAAGAAGAATTAGTCGGGATCACCCGAGGAGTAAACCAACTCATCAGTGGGAATCGGGATCCAACTATCATCACATGATAACGTGACGGAATCCGCTCACGTTATCACACTCCAGAAGGTATGCGCATATCTGGCAAGTTTCAGTTTCTTTTGAAACTCCCGATGTGATTTTTGCCCCATGCTCTTATGACCTTGACTTTCGCCAACAAATCATAAGTCACATGTCAAGTTCTACCCGTCATTCTCCAGGTTAATTTGAGCCCATCCGCACAAGCCCTTGACTTTGGCCAACAAGGCTATACGACTGCTCCAAACCAACGCATCTATCTATGCTGCACATGAATACCCAATAGCTACCAATCACTATGCCTTGACTTTGGCCAACAAACATAGCTTGAATACTGATTGACTATCCATGTGAAACGACGGAGGGCTACGAATGGTTTCTGGCGAAAACCTTTAACGTAATGAACATGATATCGTTGAAGGAACGGATAGCTTTTAAAAATATAGTGACGAAAAGCTTTGCTAAAGAGGTCACTCCCGGTGAAGGGATCTCGGCTCTTTCCCCGTAGAATGAGGTGCAGGATATTCCAACTGAATACCACGATGCAAAGCAAAACTAATCGGCTATAGTGAAGTTATTACCCTGACGTAAACTTTTGTCCAAGGGGTCACTCCCGGTGAAGGGATCTCGGCCCTTGCCTCGTCGACTGAGGAGCAGGATATTCCAACTGAATATCACTGTGCAAAACAAAAGTGAACGTCCTTGCAATAACAGCTTTTTGAAAAGTGTTCCAACAACATCAGATTAGGTTTGTTTAACTTGCATTGATCCGAATCAACGCAGTCCCATCAATTGATCACATCACAAAGAACGAAAATAATGACGTACGTATATGCCATCCGCATTCGCCACTGGGTCCCGTCATTACCCGTTAGGCTAGCTAACTAACGACAGAGTGGGGACTGGACTAGCGCGGATGCAAAACATACACAACATCTACTAATATATGTATAAATATATAATATTTCGCTCAAGGCGTAATAAAATGCAACATCACAGAAATGTACAGCATCACAGAACAATACAGATATTTGGGATCCCCAGGTTTCACAGAGCCGCTACTGAAACCCGACGTTCCCCTGGTCGTGTGGATAGCCTGTGCAATGAAATCCTAGACCTCTACGGGCGCGGCAAGTTACCCGCCAAAACCTGAAGCGAGGCAGCCCCCTTCAGCAACGTGAATGGACCACCCAGCACTTCACGGAATCCTGTAACTTGGGCATCCCTCCTGGGTCAACCTGTACCCCCTACGAGTGCGGCGAATAGCCCGCTAATTCTAGAGTGAAGCCCCCTCCGTCTCAATGCCATGAGATGCGGGCTCGTTGCCCTCTAGAACCCGGCTATCCGTGCACCCCTTTGCGGGGTAATCCTAGTACAGAAAGTAAAATATACGTACAACGGGTACATCGACCGCAACCTGGTCGTGCCCCAAAAGAATAATATACAGACAGGCAGTGATGGCAGTCCACATGTCGGACGCTCGCCCCGCAATATCAAATGTACATAATACAACAAAAACTGTACTACCATTGCATCCAGGCTATCCCCCACGATCGATCCGTAACATCACAGCAAAATCACATAACATCAACGTGAATGTCACGTTCGCAAATCCGTCTAACCGGGCTATAGCAGTTAGACAGGATTTACCGATCAAGTGACATTCACGGTCGCAGATATAATGTAAATACTGTGAACTAATGTGTTTAAAATTTTTGATCGATCAAATTTACCCAAGTGGGCCCCCAAGCACTACTGTAGAACTTAAAGAAATTCTGGGCCCAAAAAGAATGTTCCAAAACCCCAATTTCACTGTAAAAAGATCACTGTGGAAAAATGGTGCAGTGAACTCCCTGAACCGCGGTGGAACCGCGGTGCCAAGGGGGTTTTGGCCGCGGTTCTGCGGCGGTTCTACATTATCACTCTACCAAATTTTCACAGATGTCTTAGAATTTCCTGCACAGTATTCTGAAACAACCTGAAAAATTTTTGGAGCAAAAAAAATTTTGACAGGAACTGGTACACATTGAAAATGCGGTTTTTGAAAATCCGATCGATCGAACTTGTAAACACGTTAGACCAAGCTAGACTAGGTTAATGGCGAGGCTCTGATACCACTGTAAGTACACGGCGGTGTCCCGGCCGTCAATCCGACGCTGGAATGCGGAAGCGATGCAATACTTTAAACTTTTCAAACCGGCACCACCGCGCACTATAACCCGGATCGTCCCATTAAACTAGTCCTAGCTAACTAGAGAAGGAGTAGAGAGATATACCGAGTGATCCGAGTCCTCCGGTCTTCTCGCCGTCGTCCCGATCTCCCGCGGAATCTCCGGTCTTATTCTCCTCGCCGGAAGGGCACCACGTCGCCGGCTTCTTTTACGGGCTCCCACCTCTGGACCGAGGCAACTCGGGCACGAAGTTGGCGAGTCGACGTGCCTAAGGTTTGCTGTAGAATAGTGTAGTGAGCTATGTCTCATAGGGTTTATAGGATGTTACCATTTGGTGGAGGAAATGATATGAACTTTTGGAGGAAGAGCAATATGATTTTGCAAAGCCAAATGAGAGGATTTTCCCACACAAATTATTTTGGGGCAGCCCCTACACAATGTGGCCGGCCAAATGAGGTGAAGGAGGATGGGAGAAAATCCAAGTGGGGGTGTATCAATAATACAAGGAAAAAGAATGATAGATCATCAAGTCAAAAAGCAAACCACACTCCCTCATCATGACCAACCATCATCATCAAGCATGATGACTCCAAAAGGTCAAGCCATCATGAAATAACAAGTCAAATGATATTACAATTATCATGACACTACAACTTGCAAAAACAACCCTCCAAAATGCCAATTTGCACATTTGCAAATTAGCCCTCCTCCACCAACTTTCAGCCAATGAAAGATACAAAGAAATATGGCTGAAACGGAAAACAAACTGGCAACTCCAAAAACTGATCCCGTAATAAATTACAGGAAAACCCCGCTACTGTATATACATACCCGCATTTGTATTCCGACCGAATATAAATGCAATGAGACAAAATCTATGCTGTACAATACTAGGATCCGGCTTAGACCAAAGCCTGCTTGTATTAACCGTCCGATCCTGATCCGTGCAATGCCGCACGTATCTGATCGAACCCTGCCATATCTCCATACGGCCTCTACAGCGTTTTGCCCGAAACTTGAGAAACTGATCTGTGGGGGACTCTAAAGACTCGTCAATACATTGGTTGTGGATTTAACCACTAGCACGTCAGAGGTATTAGCTTATACGTAACGGGAAACCACGTATTGACCAAAAGGGACGTCTGTGAGCGAACTCAGCCTGACACCCTACTGAGCCTGTCAGTGACAATATCCGTACAGTCCGGTTCGTTCGTCTATGAGCATCGCATGGCGGGCCTAGGGGGTTGGTAAAAGTCAGACCCCCAAAAGCGGTAAAAGTCGTGTCGGAGTGCAGCCCAGAACACCCTGAGATACTACTGGAATACCTACCAGTAAATCTCCTGCCTTGGCCAAGGACTTTTCATGTACTGGCACTCCTAGACACAGCGCGACCTCACCCTCAATACCAGGAGAGACGAACCCCTGCAGATCCGCTCACTGCCTCCATGTGGCTCGGGACTGTACCCAACTAAAACCTGTTTGCACGTATCCTTTGAGCATGGTAGGGTAGTAATCAAAGCACAGTGGGAACTCACACGAGACAAATGACGATCTCAGGTCGATGAACGAACCTGTACAGATGTCACCAGGGAACTGCTATCTGACATCAGGTATAATACCAACTAGCAGGTTCCCGGCGAGTCCTGTCCGGTGTACTCATAACCCAATGAGCACCTGTATACATCTTAGGTGAACCAACTGACACCAGTGGCTTGTGAGACCGGCCACCGCCCCTCGTCGGGGTCTCGACTGTATACACTAGTCTACTCTGGAGTATCGATGCCCTGTCTCGAAACTCCTACGACTAGGGACCTTTTAAGGATGTGCTTATAGACCCCAGCTCCCACGTATATGATCGCCCTCATACTGCTGGTAGTCAAGCAAGAATCCTAGGGGCTCTATCAACGTGTAATAGCGACCTGTCAGGTCACCTAAAGCAGTACACGATGATAAAGATAAATCAGATAGCATACTATCATCTTAAGTAAGACTGTCCTACCGGAATAGGTCCTCCCTCAATCATTGAAATCACGTGCATGTGATCCAATAATTGACTCTGAGGGCACTATCTCCAACATCAATGACCTGGTGTCGACTTTGATGAACCCTTTTTTCCTGTCGCTATGCTTAAGTCCATCAGGATCCTACTTGCCATTGCTACATACCATGACTACGAAATCTGGCAGACTGCATATCAAAATAGCTTTCCTAAATGGTGATTTAGAAGCGAGCGAGTATATGACACTGCCAGAGGGCTTCGTAGACAGTGGGAGCAGCGGAAGCATGTGCAAGCTGCTTAAATCCATCTACGGGTTAAAACAGGCATCGCGGAGATGGAACATCTGTTTTGATGAAGCTGTGAAAGAGTTTGACTTCATCAAAAAGGTAGATGAACCATGTATAAATAAAAAGGTTGTAGAGAGTAAGTTTGTCTTCCTCGTATTGTACACTGTATACACTAGTCTACTCTGGAGTATCGATGCCCTGTCTCGAAACTCCCACGACTAGGGACCTTTTAAGGATGTGCTTATAGACCCCAGCTCCCACGTATATGATCGCCCTCATACTGCTGGTAGTCAAGCAAGAATCCTAGGGGCTCTATCAACGTGTAATAGCGACCTGTCAGGTCACCTAAAGCAGTACACGATGATAAAGATAAATCAGATAGCATACTATCATCTTAAGTAAGACTGTCCTACCGGAATAGGTCCTCCCTCAATCATTGCAATCACGTGCATGTGATCCAATAATTGACTCTGAGGGCACTATCTCCAACATCAATGACCTGGTGTCGACTTTGATGAACCCTTTTTTCCTGTCGCTATGCTTAAGTCCATCAGGATCCTACTTGCCATTGCTGCATACCATGACTACGAAATCTGGCAGACTGCATATCAAAATAGCTTTCCTAAATGGTGATTTAGAAGCGAGCGAGTATATGACACTGCCAGAGGGCTTCGTAGACAGTGGGAGCAGCGGAAGCATGTGCAAGCTGCTTAAATCCATCTACGGGTTAAAACAGGCATCGCGAAGATGGAACATCTGTTTTGATGAAGCTGTGAAAGAGTTTGACTTCATCAAAAAGGTAGATGAACCATGTATAAATAAAAAGGTTGTAGAAAGTAAGTTTGTCTTCCTCGTATTGTATGTGGATAACATACTCTTGATAGGAAACGATGTTCCTATGCTACACTCGGTCAAGCTCCTCTTATCACACAAGTTCGCTATGAAAGATCTAACTGATGCCTTCTACATCCTGGAGATATAGATATATAGAGGTAGATCTAAATGGATTTGGGATTGTCCCAATCCAGGTACATAGACACCATGCTAAAGGGGTTTAGTATGGATGATTCTAAGCGTGGTAATGTACCCGCTTGTTTAGGAATCACTCTCTCCAAAGAGATGTCTCCCAAAACTGATTTGGAGAGGGCTCGCATGCAAGGGATGCCCTATGCTTTAGCAGACGGGTCAATCACGTATGCGATGTTATGTATAAGACTAGATGTAACTTACTCACTAGGTATAGTGAATAAGTATCGAAAAGATCTTGGGGAAAACCACTGGACAGCTGTGAAGAACATTCTTAAGTTCTTGAGAAGGACTAAAGAGATGTTCTTGGTGTATAGTAACGGTGAACTCCAGATGGAGTCCTTTACCGATTCGAGCTTCTAAAGTGATAAGGACGACAGAAAGTCAGTCTCGGGTTTTGTCTTCACCCTCGGTAGAGGGACGGTATGTTGGAAGGGTTCTAAGCTATATACCGTAGCAGACTCGTTGATAGAGGCTAATTACATCGCTACCAACGATGCTGCCAAAGTGGTTGTCTGGATGAATAGGTTCATAGGATGAACTTGGTTCCTACCATTGAGCATCCAATACCTGTGTATTGCGACGAAAATGGAGCTGTGGCTTTGGCCTAGGAACCCCGGTCCCGTCAGTGATCCAGACATATTCTTAGACAGTATCACCTGATCAGGGAGATAGTTGATCTCCGGGAGATCGAGCTCAGGAGAGTTGACACAGAGGATAACACAGTGGATCCACTCACCGAAGCCATTCCCTATATGCTATTCGAGAGACTTTTGGGACGTTGGGTATGAAATACTACAACAACTGGCCTTAGTGCAAGTGGGAGATTGTCAGGAATATGTATGCCCTAGAGGCCATTATTGTTGATATAGTGGATGTAGGGTTACTAGGAACACTAATGAGGCTCTACAAGGCATCGACCATGCCGGATTAAAATTTTTAGGTGCTTAACAACCCTAAGCAAGATCGTTAACTAGAGATTAGGCGAAACATAAAGCTAGTAGATAACAATTATCACTAAGGGAAGGGACTACAACCTTTGTAGATCCGGTACCCCACTTCCAAAGCTCCGTGACGACGTCCCTTCACTGCGATCATCCAACTCTCGGACTCTCGGACGGCTCCTTGAGAAATTGCAACGGGATCGCATGAAGTCTTCGATGCCGAAGATGATCTACGTCGAGGGAATACGGACTCAAGCTTCAACCTCACTAATCATAGAATTAGTGAAGCAAACACCCTAAACTAAAGTGCTAGTCTAGTAGAGGATGGTGAGATAGGAAATGGTTACTCTTTAGATTTTGATTTCTCACACTTAATATTCACTTGATAATTTTCTAGCAAGTTTTTCCTTTTCTTCAAGAAGAAGAAGAAGAAAAGAAAAGAATAATAATAAAATTTCAAAATGAATTATCAAGTGATGTCTATCATAATGCAACCATGGGTGAGATAAACCATTGTAGAGACTAAACTTTAGTTTAGGTTAATGGTTAGGTTAAGGAAAATGACTTGCAAAACAAAATGGTGGACTTTGTCAAAGATGTTTGAAAGCATCATGAAGCTTCAAGCAAAGACAAAGCAATCCACCATTTTATTTTACCAAAATAAATGAAAACCCAAACCTTTAACCTAAAAATGGTGTAAGTCATACATGTAAGGTTAGTATAGCACCCTATGAAGTGTTTTGAAGCATCACATGACCCAAAGTTATAATTTTTGAGGTGCTAAACTAACATGCAAGTGGATCGATCCTAGAAAATTAGGGTTATTAAACTTTAAGCTAGAAAAGATTAGGGTTTAAAAGGCTACAACCTTTGTAGCTCCCCTTTGCTAGACTCCTTGGTGTCTTGGGTGTTGAGTCAAGGTCCTCTCGAAGTTCCCTTGCGTCCACGACGATCCACCACGGAGCACTTTGTCCAAGCTCGCAACTTCAACAAACCGAAGAGAACACTCTAAACAAAGCGGCTAAGCTTGTATAGAATGATGTTGTGGTTAGGTTTCTCACTTCAAAAACCTTTCTTTTGTTGTATTTAGCTCACTAGAAAAGACTAGAGAGAAAGAGATGAAGGAGGATGAAGATGGTGGCTAAAATGAACAAGAGGTATACGAAAATAACCTTGAGTTCAAAAAAAAAAAGAAATATATATCACTATATATATTTATTTCCTTCTTAACTCCAACCATGATTAAATCATAGATAGTTAATTTAACTTGGGTTGAATGATAAAGAGAAGGATAACCCTTGGTTAGTGGTAGTTGAGATAGGTTAGGTTAGAAGAAGAATGTAGAAGCAAGAATGTTTATCCTTTCCTTTTTCATTTTACTTTAAAACCAAAATTAAATAATTATCCATTGTTTAATCTATGGTGTGAGGCTTATATTGCCACCATTTCCATATATAATCAACCATGATGGTTTGATGTATGTATGTGTACATGTATGCACATCTACATGTGCATGAAACTAGAAAAGAAGAAAGAAACACATGCATGCATACATCCATCAAACCCTAGAAAAGTTTTAAGTGAGAAAACTAATGGTTAAATGATAAATCAACACTTGATTTATCAATCCGGTCATATCTCATATGACCCCACCAAAAGCAGTTCACCCGATCAATGTTCGGTATCATATACGCACATTTCAATCGGGTGCATGCGCATATCGCATATGCGCACCACAACGTTTCGCCTGGACTGGGTAACTCCTCTGTGGGACTCTAAGACTCGTCAATACGCCGACAGAGGGTAATGATCATATCAAGAACCCTCAAGCCGCAAGCGGTCAGCTAAACGTAACGGCCACCCGGGTATTGAGCGATCAGAAGACAACAAGCAAACCTGCTACAACTCCCGTCGAGCCATCCGGCAACACTACCGTACAGTCCGGTCTCTTCGTCAGATATGCTGCATATCGAGCCTAGGGATGGTCACGTCGACCCCAATAACTCAATAAGTCGTGTCGGTGAATGGTCTATAACAGATCGAGAAACTACTGATAACACTTATCAGCAAATCTCAGCAGCCCTGGCCAGGGACTTGCTGTTATAACCAGTCGGGCACTGCACAGCATCAACTCCCAATACCGGGAGAGACGAAACCCCTCCTATCGCTCATCGTCTTCGTGTGTCTCGGGACTGTACCCAACGGCCACCTGTTTGCACGACTCAGTAGAGCCGTGGTAGGGTGGCAATCAAAGTGCAGTGGGAGAACACACAAGACTCCATGACGATCTCGGGTCTACAGACTAACCTGTACCAGTGTCACCTGAGAACTGCTATCCGACGATAGATATCATTCCATATAGGAGTTCTCGGTGAGTCCGTCCAGTGTACCCAGTCACTACTGAGCACCCGTATATGATCTTGATGTCAAACATCGATGAATGTGGGAACATCCATCGCCCATCATATGGGTCTAGTATCATATACGCTAGTCTACTCTGGTATATCAATGCCCCGTCTCGATATACCTACGACTAGGGACGTTCCAGGATATGCTTATAGACTACAGATGTCCCACTAGTATGATCTCCATCATAATCAGAGTAGTCAAGCCGATATCCTCAGGGCTTTATCAGCATGTAGGAGTGAATAGAAGCATGATCAAATAAACATGTCACATAAAGAAGAACCAGATAGCATACTATCATGTCGAGCAAGAATGCAAACTGAATATATATACATGTATAGATACATCCACTATCACATAATGGCCTCTAGGGCATACATATATCCATCAATCTCCGACTTGCACTAAGGCCAGTTATTGGCGTATCTCATACCCAACATCTCAAAAAGTCGCTCATGCTGCGGCTGAGGGAGGGCCTTGGTGAATGGATCCGCGGCGTTGTTCTTTGTGTCTACTCTCTTAATCTCGATCTCGCGGCGATCTACAATCTCCCGGATCAAATGAAAGCGCCTCAGGATGTGTCTGGACCGTTGATGGGATCTGGGCTCCTTGGCTAACGCCATCGCCCCATTATTGTCACAATACAAAGGTATTGGATCAATAATGGTTGGAACTACTCCTAGCTCCGAGACGAACTTCTTCATCCAGACGGCTTCCTTGGCGGCATCATTTGAGCAATGTACTCAGCTTCCATCGTGGAGTCTGCAACGGTATCTTGTTTGGAACTCTTCCAACTTACCGCCCCTCCATTGAGGGTAAATACAAACCCTGATATAGATTTGTTGTCATCCTTATCGCTCTGGAAGCTCGAATCGGTAAAGGCCTCCATTTGGAGATCTTTATTACCATACACCAAGAACAATTCTTTAGTCCTTCATAAGTACTTAAGAATGTTCTTCACAGCTGTCCAGTGGTTCTCCCCTGGGTTGGATTGATACCTGCTTACAACACTAAGTGCATAAGCTACATCTGGGCGTGTACATAACATTGCATACATTATAGATCCTACTGCCGAAGCATAAGGTATAATGCTCATGCGAGCTCTCTCTTCATCGGTCTTTGGACAAGAATCCTTGGAGAGAGTGACTCCATGGCAAGCGGGTAAGGCACCCCGCTTGGAGTCTTCCATACTAAACCTCTTTAGGATGGTGTTGATGTACCTGGTTTGGGACAGTCCCAATAACTTTTTGGATCTATCCCTATAGATCCTTATGCCCAGGATGTATGTGGCATCACCCAGGTCCTTCATGGAGAACCTCAGTGATAAGAATGATTTGACCGACTGTAGCATAGGAATATCATTTCCTATCAGAAGAATGTCATCAACGTACAATACGAAGAATGTGACAGCTCTTCCTACAGCCTTCCTATAAACACAAGGTTCATCTGGATTTTTGATGAAATCAAACTCTTTGATAACATCATCGAAACAGATGTTCCAACTCCGAGATGCCTGCTTTAACCCATATATGGATTTAAGCAATCTACATGCTTTCTCGCTGCTCCCACTGTCAATGAAGCCCTCTGGCTGATCCATATAAACGCATTCTTCTAAATCTCCATTTAGAAATGCTGTTTTAACGTCCATCTGCCAGATTTCATAGTCGTAGTGAGCAGCAATAGCAAGTAGGATCCGAATGGATTTAAGCATGGCTACGGGCGAAAAAGTTTCGTCATAGTCCAAACCTGGTCTTTGACGAAAACCTTTCGCCACAAGTATTGCCTTATAGGTCTCTACCTGCCCATCCACACCAATCTTTCTTTTAAAGATCCATTTGCACCCTACAGGTTTTACCCCAGGGGGTACAACGTCCAAAGTCCATACTTTGTTGGTGTACATAGACTCCATTTCGGATCTCATGGCATCCAGCCACTTCACAGAGTCACCACTCGTGATAGCTTGCTGAAAACTGGTAGGATCATCATCTTCCATGATACAGTCTTCTCTGTCACCATCAATGAGGAAACCATAGTACCTCTCCGGTGGGCGAGAAGTCCTACCAGACCTACGGAGTGGCCGAGGTTCTTCAGTTTCTGCTGCAACAGTCGGTTCAACCAAATCGTCATTTGTAGTTTGTGTCTCTAGAACCTCTTCTAGATCCACCACTTTGCCATCATCTTTATCTGTGAAAAACTCTTTTTCCAAGAATGTGGCATGTTGAGAAACAAACACTTTTTGTTCCTCTTTGTGGTAGAACAGATATCCATAAGAATTCTTTGGATATCCTACAAAGTTACACATGACTGACCGTGTCTCGAGTTTGTCCGGATTCTGCTTTTTAACATAGGCCGGGCAACCCCAAATCTTAATTCTCTTAAGAGATGGTCTCTTCCCATGCCATATCTCATATGGCGTGGTAGACACGGCTTTGGTTGGAACCCTGTTTAGTAGAAATGCTGCAGTCTCCAATGCATGCCCCCAAAATGAGACTGGTAACTCAGTGTCACTCATCATGGACCGGACCATATCTAATAGGGTCCTATTCCGTCGTTCTGACACACCGTTGTGCTGTGGTGTGTAAGGAGGAGTGAGCTGAGAGAGAATCCCATTCTCTTTTAGGAAGTTTGCAAATTCTGTACTGAGATACTCTCCACCTCGATCTGATCGAAGCATCTTAATACTCAAGCCGGTTTGTTTTTCTACTTCTTGTTTATATTCAATGAATTTCTCGAAAGCGTCGGACTTGTGCTTTAATAAAAATACATGACCGAATCTTGAGAAATCATCAGTGAATGTAATGAAGTATGAAAAACCGCCTCTAGCCTGTGTAGACATAGGCCCACATACATCACTATGTATAAGGCCCAGGAGCTGAGTAGCTCTTTCTCCGTGTCCGGTAAACGGAGTTTTGGTCATTTTACCCTTGATACAAGACTGGCAAGTCGCATAAGATTTATATTCAAAAGGATTTAAATATCCATCTTTGTGTAACTTGTTTAGTCTTGTTTCGTTAATATGACCAAGTCTACAGTGCCAAAGAAAAGCTTCATTTAATTCTGAAAGTTTTCTTTTATTAGTGTGTTGTATACTGAAAACTGTGTGTTGATTTAGGACATATATTCCGTTATTAAGTGTACCATACCCAACCAACATTTGATTCAGGTGAATGTTCATAACATTGTTTTGCAATACAAAATTATACCCTTCATTGTCCAACAAAGAAACGGATATTATATTACATAGCATAGTTGGTACAAAATAACATGGATTTAAAACCAAAATACATCCAGAAGGCAACCCGAAGTGATACTCTCCCACTGCGACTGTATGTACATTGGAACCATTTCCAACGCGGAGAGTATGGTCACCTGTCCTCAAAACCTTGCTATTTCTCAGCCCCTGCATAGAATTGCAAGTGTGAGAACCTGAACCGGTATCCAATACCCAGGAAGCAGAGTTTATAGAAAAACAGTTTTCAGTCACAAACGCACCTGAAGCAGAAGCATCACCATGCTTCTTCTTGAGTCTTAAGTACTCTGTGCAATTGTGCTTCCAATGTCCTGTCTTGTGGCAATGAAAACATTCGCCCTTCCCCGAGTCTCCAGCCTTGGACTTTCCCTTTCCCTTCACCTTTTGAACTCCGCCTTTAGGATTAGTGGGTTTCTACTTTTTCTTTCC
The DNA here is from genome assembly GCA_030015575.1 of Agapanthus africanus. Taxonomy (NCBI): domain Eukaryota; kingdom Viridiplantae; phylum Streptophyta; class Magnoliopsida; order Asparagales; family Amaryllidaceae; genus Agapanthus; species Agapanthus africanus. The sequence continues at coordinate 535,868,949 of JASDDO010000019.1, forward strand.
CTTGGCTTTAGCTTTCGGGCGAGAAGAAGAAGACTGTCCAATAGTCATAACGGGAGTTCGAACTGACTTCATAGTGCTCTCTGCACTCCTTAACATGTTAAGGAGTTCAGGGAGATCCTTCTCCATGCTGTGCATGTTGAAGTTCACTATGAACTGAGCAAAGGTGGAGGGGAGGAACTGCAGAATAATATCTATATATTGTTCATTGTCCATTGTCCATCCCAGGTCCTCAAGCTCTTCTATAAGAGCTATCATCTTCAATACATGGTCTCCTACTGGTGTGCCAGGGGCCATTCGCATCTGAAACAGTTTCCTTGATGCTTCGTATCGTAATACGCGGGATTGCTCCCCATACAACTCCTTTGTATGGAGAAATATACCGTGAATATCCATGTCCTCGTGCTGCTTTTGATGTGTATTGTCCATCGATGCAAGCGCGAGGCATGTGGCCGTGGCACAGTCAGCGTCCCATGTCTTGCGGACTTCAATGTCCGCAACTGAGGATTTTGGGCCTGGGACGGGCGGGGCTGAAGCCGTGAGGACATATGATACTTTATCATAAGTCAAGGCGATCTTCAGATTCCTTAGCTAGTCTTTATAGTTGGTCCCATTCAGTTTGTTCTTATCTAGTAGAAGCTTAAGTCCAGTCATTGGTATCTGCCATTAAGAGAGAGAAAAGAATACACTCAGCGAAAGCTCTTGCACAGATTAGATTGGTTTATTATCTTGTCTAATCGATGTTTCCCACTGCTTTTTATCAAGTTTTTCTTTCAAACCTTAAAAAGAAAAACTAGCCAGGATTAATTACAGTCTACAACTTCGCTAACCGTTCAGCCAGGCCAGTGTCGGTACTTTGAGGGAGGTTCCCCGTGCTTTCGCACGGACCTAATTAGAGTAAACCTCGTTTTCCCAAAGGCGGAGCCCCGTTAACACCTTTCTAGACACCTAATGAGTTAGCTAATTGTAAACTGTAAAACTCTCCTAGGAGCAACTATTGCCCACAGTGGGATCGGGATCCAACCATCATATGGAAGGTATGCAATCTCATTGCAAATTTCAACTATTGAAATTCCCGATGTGGTTTTTACCCCTAATACTCGTGACCTTGGCTAAGGTCAACAAATCACGAGCACTAGTCAAGCTCAACCCGTCATTTCTTGATTAATTAGACCCGTTCACATGACCCTTGGCTAAGGTCAACAAAGTCATATGCCCGTCCTAATTAATCTGCATCATATGCGTTTGTAGGAAGACATCACTTAGCTACCGTACACTACGCCTTGGCTAAGGTCAACAAACGTAGCACGAATACTAAGTACTCTACTTCCTAAAATGACGGAGGGTTGCGGATGATTTTTAAGAAAATCTTTAACGCTTTGAGCTTGATATCGTTGTAGAATCAAAAGGTTTTCAAAAGGAGTGGCTTAAGCTCCGCATTTTTGAAATATAGCTTTTTCATAAATAGCCGAGTAGTTTTTAAATCCGATTCTACAACATCTTTTAGGTTTATTTTCTTTACATTAATCACATTAATGTAATCCCATCATTTAAGTCCTTAAGCCAATCATAGAAAAGAAACGAAAATAACACGTACCCTTATGCCATCCGCATTCGCCGCAATGTTCCGTTATGCACCGTTAGGTTACTTAACTAACGGCATACCGGGACGGGACTAGCGCGGGTGTAAAACATAAGCAACGTCTACTATATATCATATATATAATATGTCATTCGTCTCAGATATCACAGAACACAGGCAGCAGAAATATAGATATAACGTGGGATATACTAGGACGTCCGTATTTAGTATTTAGCCAGAATAGAAAATACGGATTCCACAGTCGCGATGAATAGCCAAGCCCACACCCTGGACCCCTACGAGAGCGGCAAGTGACCCTACCAATCCTGGAGTTTAGGAGACCCGGTCTCGACTCCTCGAGATGGCCTCCTACTGAACCCCAGAACCCGGTCACCTGTGCTCTCCTCCTTGGGTCCATCCTAATGCGGAAAAGTAAATAATATACAACACTGGTGACACAACCGCAACCTGGAAGTGCCCCAAATAAAAGAATATTACATTACATTTGAATTTACATGAATGAAAATATAAAACTCTCATCTCACAAAAACCCCCGGCTATTCGATCGCGACAATCCTGCACATCATATCTCAGTAACACATAATATCACATATCATCAACGTAAGTAAGTATGCGTACCCCGATTGTCGTTGATGTATAGCAACGAAACCGGCGATATCTAACATACTACACTTACGGTCACATAAAAGAAAGTGTAAAACTACAATATTTGGAATCCAGATTCTCTTTAGACATCATAAATGCGAAATATCACATATTTCGTATTTCATGCCTAAACCATATGAATTCCACATATTGTATCACATTCCAGACAAACAGACAGTATTAAAGTTTTCGAACGAACAATCAAGCACCCAAGATTCACTAAAGCTCAACACTTGAGCAGGGTTCAAAAAATCTGGAGTGTGACACAGTAGCGGCGGTCCAGCCGTAGAAGGGTCAAGCCAACGCCTCACATGTGGCACGCCGTACTGCCCCAAACCCTAGGGTTCAAAGGGCAGTTCGAGACGATCACATAATCGAGTTAAGGTTTGTTGTCTTCTAGAGGGACCACCGCAAAAAGACTTGCACGTATTTCCAAACTATTTAAACCCCGTGAATAGTGAGTAAATGATACTCGTTCAAACACTTCAATACTTTCTAATTTACCCGGAAAAGCTACGAAATGAAAGTCCCGATCGAATCGACGAATCCAAAAACATCTCCAGAATTTTTCAAAACTTTATACAGTTTAAAAATACCCAAAAATTTATACATGCAGAACCAAGAATTACTGTGCAAAATATATCCATCAATCAATATGTACGGCCGCGGAACCGCGGCCTAAGCAAGCTTAGACCGCGTTTCCGCGGCTAAAATCACTGTTCACTGAACAAATTTTGTACCGTAAATCTTAAATTTTCCTGCTGTATTTTTTACATATTTTTAATTCTGCAAAATGTCAAAATTTAGAAAATTTCCAGAGAGCACCCAAAAATACGGTATTTTTGACCGATCGGGGTTTTCACTTCGTAAAAACGTCGCCTAATGTTCTAGGTCGGCTCTGATACCAATGTAAGATTAGTATAGCACCCTATGAAGTGTTTTGAAGCATCACATGACCCAAAGTTATAATTTTTGAGGTGCTAAACTAACATGCAAGTGGATCGATCCTAGAAAATTAGGGTTATTAAACTTTAAGCTAGAAAAGATTAGGGTTTAAAAGGCTACAACCTTTGTAGCTCCCCTTTGCTAGACTCTTTGGTGTCTTGGGTGTTGAGTCGAGGTCCTCTCGAAGTTCCCTTGCGTCCACGACGATCCACCACGGAGCACTTTGTCCAAGCTCGCAACTTCAACAAACCGAAGAGATCACTCTAAACAAAGCGGCTAAGCTTGTATAGAATGATGTTGTGGTTAGGTTTCTCACTTCAAAAACCTTTCTTTTGTTTTATTTAGCTCACTAGAAAAGACTAGAGAGAAAGAGATGAAGGAGGATGAAGATGGTGGCTAAAATGAACAAGAGGTATATGAAAATAACCTTGAGTTCAAAAAAAAAAGAAATATATATCACTATATATATTTATTTCCTTCTTAACTCCAACCATGATTAAATCATATATAGTTAATTTAACTTGGGTTTTGAATGATAAAGAGAAGGATAACCCTTGGTTAGTGGTAGTTGAGATAGGTTAGGTTAGAAGAAGAATGTAGAAGCAAGAATGTTTATCCTTTCCTTTTTTCATTTTACTTTAAAACCAAAATTAAATAATTATCCATTGTTTAATCTATGGTGTGACGCTTATATTGCCACCATTTCCATATATAATCAACCATGATGGTTTGATGTATGTATGTGTACATGTATGCACATCTACATGTGCATGAAACTAGAAAAGAAGAAAGAAACACATGCATGCATGCATACATCCATCAAACCCTAGAAAAGTTTTAAGTGAGAAAACTAATGGTTAAATGATAAATCAACACTTGATTTATCAATCCGGTCATATCTCATATGACCCCACCAAAAGCAGTTCACCCGATCAATGTTCGGTATCATATACGCACATTTCAATCGGGTGCATGCGCATATCGCATATGCGCACCACAACGTTTCGCCTGGACTGGGTAACTCCTCTGTGGGACTCTAAGACTCGTCAATACGCCGGCAGAGGGTAATGATCATATCAAGTACCCTCAAGCCGCAAGCGGTCAGCTAAACGTAACGGCCACCCGGGTATTGAGCGATCAGAAGACAACAAGCGAACCTGCTACAACTCCCGTCGAGCCATCCGGCAACACTACCGTACAGTCCGGTCTCTTCGTCAGATATGCTGCATATCGAGCCTAGGGATGGTCACGTCGACCCTAATAACTCAATAAGTCGTGTCAGTGAATGGTCTATAACAGATCGAGAAACTACTGATAACACTTATCTGCAAATCTCAGCAGCCCTGGCCAGGGACTTGCTGTTATAACCAGTCGGGCACTGCACAGCATCAACTCCCAATACCGGGAGAGACGAAACCCCTCCTATCGCTCATCGTCTTCGTGTGTCTCGGGACTGTACCCAACGGCCACCTGTTTGCATGACTCAGTAGAGCCGTGGTAGGGTGGAAATCAAAGTGCAGTGGGAGAACACACAAGACTCCATGACGATCTCGGGTCTACAGACTAACCTGTACCAGTGTCACCTGAGAACTGCTATCCGACGATAGATATAATTCCATATAGGAGTTCTCGGTGAGTCCGTCCAGTGTACCCAGTCACCACTGAGCACCCGTATATGATCTTGATGTCAAAAATCGATGAATGTGGGAACATCCATCGCCCATCGTATGGGTCTAGTATCATATACGCTAGTCTACTCTGGTATATCAATGCCCCGTCTCGATATACCTACGACTAGGGACGTTCCAGGATATGCTTATAGACTACAGATGTCCCAATAGTATGATCTCCATCATAATCAGAGTAGTCAAGCCGATATCCTCAGGGCTTTATCAGCATGTAGGAGTGAATAGAAGCATGATCAAATAAACATGTCAGATAAAGAAGAACCAGATAGCATACTATCATGTCGAGCAAGAATGCAAACTGAATATATATACATGTATAGATACATCCACTATCACATAATGGCCTCTAGGGCATACATATATCCAACAATACACGCACCCAAGTTTGCATGTATCATCAAATATGATACAAACTTGTGCACAAAAATATATCATATATACAACTTGTGTACATCAAGTGAGAAAATCAATCTAAAGTGAACCAATACTAGTAAATGTAAAGTAATATATCAAATATATAATTATACATTAAATCATTAAATCAACACTTGATTTAACGATCCGGTCAAATCGCATATAACCGACTAATATCAATGTATCGACTTATCGAATCAACACTTGATTCGATAACCCGGTTATATCGCATATAACCGATCGATACAAACTTCGCGAGAATCGAATACGGTATCACATACACGCATTATTCTCGGTCCTACACATATCACATATACGCTCCTATTTCGTTTTGCCTGAGCCAGTACAACCTCTATGTAGGACTCTAAAGACTCGTCAATATGCCGGCAGTATATGATGATCATATCAAGAACCCACAAGTCGTCAGCGGTACTAGCTGGACGTAACGGCTATCCGGGTATTGAGCGATCAGAAGATCAGCAAGCAAGCCCGCTCCAACTCCTGCAAAAAGCCTGACAGTGACACTACCGTACAGTCCGGTCTCCTCGTTTGATATGTCGCATATCAAGTCTAGGGGTGGTAAACGTCAGACCCCAATAACCGATAAGTCGTGCCGATATGAGGCGCATAACGGGTCGAGAAACTACGGGTAACACTTACCAGTAAATCTCTAAACCATCCCTGGCTAGGGACTTCCCTGTTATGGCCAATCGAGCACAGCGCAACATCAACCCCCAATACCGGGAGAGACGAAACCCCTCCTATCGCTCATTGCCTCCATTTGACTCGGGACTGTACCCAAAAACCACCGTTTTGCACGCCCTCTTGGACGTGGTAAGGTAGAAATCAAAGCACAGTAGGAATCACACAAGACTCTATGACGATCTCGGGTCTACAGACTAACATGTACCAGTGTCACCAGAGAACTGCCATCTGACGTAAGGTATAATACCATCTGGGAGTTCTCGGCGAGTCCGTCCAGTGTACCCAGTCTCCACTGAGCACCCGTATATCATCTCTGATGTCAAACACCAATGGATATGGGATGATCCATCGCCCATCTGTATGGGTCGAGAAGGCATACGCTAGTCTACTCTGGGATATCGATGCCCCGTCTCGATACACCCACGACTAAGGACCTTGAAGGATGTACTTATGGACTACCATGTTCCCACTGGTATGATCCGCATCATAGTCCAGGTAGTTAAGTACACATCCAAAGGGCTTTACCAACATGTAACAGAGAGACAATCAGTATACACGTTAAGGTAAAGAGTAACCAGATAGCATACTATCATGTCGAGCAAGAAAGTCCTCCCTATATATGTCCAAGCATCCACTACAATATACATCCTATGTATAGTAATGGCCTCTAGGGCATACATATACTAACAATCTCCCACTTGCACTAGGGCCATCTGATAGCAGTGGTTGTAGTATCTTATACTCAACCATCCCATAATAGTCTCTCTCCGGGAAAAAGCCTTTGTGAGTGGATCCGCCGTGTTGCCCTCTGAGTCTACTCTCCTGACCTCGATCCCCTGGAGATCAACCATCTCCATGATCAGGTGACACTGCCTCAGAATATGTCTGGATCACTGATGGGACGGGCGTTCCTAGGCATAAGCCACAACTCCATTGTCACAAAATGGTAGGAACGAAGTTCATTTCATGAACTAATATACACCCAGACAGCCTCTTTGGTTGTATCTTTGGTAACGATGTATCTTGCCTTTAATCGTCTAGTATGTCACGATATCTAGCTTGGAACTCTTCCAACATACCGTCCCTTTACAGAGGGTAAAGACAATGCCTGTGACTGACTTTCAGTCGTCCTTATCACCCTGGAACCATTCCAGTGATTCTCTCCAGGATCGATTGATACCATCTCACTACAGCTGGTGAGTATTCTAACACCCAATTAGATCTATCTTATAGATCCAAAATCCAGGATTTAGTAGGTATCACTTTGATCCTTTATGGAGAATCCTTGTGATAAGCGGAGATTGATCGAGCGTAGCATAGGAAACTCTTTCCCTATCATGAGTATGTCATCCACGTACTCTACGAGGATCACCACCATACTCCCTACTACCTTTATGTATATACAAGGTTCATCTACCATTTTGATGAAGTCAAACTCTTTGACTACCACATCAAAACAGACGTTCCAACTCCGCGATGCCTGCTTTATCACATAAAACATCTTGCACACGTTTCCGCTGCTCCCACTGTCTACGAGGCCCTCTGGCTGTGTACTTATAGACTCACTCTTCTAAAACATCATTTAGAAAATCAGTCATGGCACGCAACCGCCAGATATCGTAGTCATGGTATGTAGTCGTGGCAAGTAGGATCTGGATGGACTTAAGCATAGGCCCCAGAAAAGGTTTCATCATTAGCCACAACTCGTTTATGATGCAAACCTTTAACAAGTCTAGCTTTGAAAGTCTCAACTTTTCCATGTACACCAAGTAATCTTCTCAAGATATACTTGCTCCTGATGGGGATTTAACCCTTCAGATAAAGTAACCAAAGTCCATACTTTGTTGGTGTATAAGGATTCCATCTCAGATCACTAAGCATCCAGCCATTCTTACAGAGTCATACTCCTGATGGCCATCTCGAAACTAGTTGGGTTATCATCTCATGATGCAATCCTCACTCCCACTGTCATAGAGAAACTGAAGTATCTCTCAGGCGGGTGAGGAACCCTACTAGATCGGCAGAGAGGCTGAGGTTCGTTGGAATCTACTGAATCCTTTGGTTCTACCAAATCATCTGCTGTAATTTGTATAGCTGGAACCTTTTCCAGTTCTACCTCATGACCACTAATTTCTTCTCAAGAAATTCCCTTTCACAAAGGTGGCATGTTGAGAAACAAAATATTTTTGTTCCTCGGTTTGGTAGAAGATATTCCTTTGCTAATGCTTGGGATATCCAAAAAAATTCCACAGATCTTACTTTGCCTTGAGCTTGTCCGGATTATGCTTTTAGACATAGGCTAGACAATCCCAAATCTTAACTGACTTAAGATATGGGCTCTTCTCATTCCATATCACATATGAAGTGGTAGGCATCAGATTTGATTTGAACCCTATTCAATAGGTATGCAACTTCACAAGTGCATAACTCCCAAAAGGAAATAGGTAACTCAGTAGTACTCATCATAGAGCATACCATATCAGATAGGGTGTTATTGCTCCGCCCCGATATACTATCGTGCTATGGTGTATACGGAGGAGTAATGCTGAGAGAGAATCTCATTCTCCTTTAGAATAGTCCAGGAATTCCGTGCTCAAGTATTCTCCTCCCTGATCGCATCAAAGGACATAATACTTATACCCGTATTTTGGTTCTCTACTTCTAACTTATATTCCGTGAATATCTCAAAAGGTTCGGACTTGTGTTTCAACAGGAACATATGTCTGAATCTTGAGATATTATCAGAGAATGTAATGAAGTAAAAAGAACCTATCTTGGCATATGTAGACAGGGGACCTTCATACATCAGGATGTATCAATCCCAAAAGTTCACTAACTCTTTCTCCGTTTCCAATAAACAGAGCTGGTGTCATTATATCTTTGTGACATGACTGGCAAGTTTCACAAGATGTAAATTCAAACTGATTTAAATATGCATCTATATGTAACTTCAGCTAGTCGGGTCGCATTGATATGACCTAGTCTACAATGCCTCAAGAAGGATCCGTTCATTTCTGAACTCTTCCTCTTGTGTGTGTTCTGTACACTAAGAACTGTAGTTTGATTTAGAATGTCAATACTTTTAGATAACGTACCTGAACCGATCAACTTTTGATATAGGAAATGTTCAAAACATTATCCAACAATACAAAATTATATCTTTTCTTTACTGATAAAGAGACTGATATGATTTTGTATATCAGGTTCGGTATCTAATAACATTTGTTCAGAATCAATGTATTCTGGTAATACAGGGTGATAGTGACCAACAGACTTGGCTGCAACATTTGCACCGTTTTCTATCTCATGAAACTTATCACCCGTTCTCAGTTCTTTACCTATCTGTAGCCTATGTAACAGATTACATATGCGGGATCCTGATCTGGTATCATATACCCAGGACGTAAAGGACATTGAGAAACAGTTCTCTGTAATGAACACACCCGAAGATGATGCATCATCATTCATTTTCTTCGTTTGGGCGGCACGGGAATTCTGGTATTCCTCAATTTCCTGCTCTGTCTTATAACAATTATAAGTTGGAGCGGGACCAACGTTCCCCAGCTCAGTATAATAAGCGGGTTCGGTCAATAATCCGTATTATTATCTTGATTAATGCGTGATATGGTCGCTACCTGGAGAGAGAGAGAAGAAAACACTCAGCGTATGCTCTTGCAAGATCAGATTGGTTATTATTTTATCTAATCAGGATGGCTCCCACTGTTTTTATCAAATCTTCCTTCAAACCCTAAAAGGAAAGACTAGCCGGGATTAATTACACGCTACAAGTTCGCCAATCTTTCAGCCAGGCCAGTGTCGGTACTTTGAGGGAGGTGCCCCGTGCTTTCGCACGGACCTAATTAAAGTAAACCTCGTTTTCCCAGAGGCGTAACCTCGTTAACACCTTTCTAGACACCTACTTGATCGGCTAATTGTAATGTGTAAAACTCTCCCAGGAGTAACTCTTACTCGCAGCTGGTATCGGGATCCAACTATCTCATAGTAGGTATGCAATCTCATTGCAAATTTCAATACTTGAAATTCCCGATATTTTTTGCCCCTAACCTCCTATGACCTTGACAAAGGCCAACAAACCATAGGATGCTAGTCAAGTTCAACCCGTCATTTCTTGATTGAATTAAACCCACCCGCACGACCCTTGACAAAGGCCAACAAGGTCGTACGACTACCCTAACCCAATCTGCATCATATGCATAAGCAGATAAGCACTAGTCAGCTACCGCACACTACGCCTTGACAAAGGCCAACAAACGCAGCACGAATACTAACTACTACTTATTTGAAATGACGGAGGGCTACGACAGGTTTTTCTGAAAACCTATTGCGTAATGAACTTGATATCGTTGTAGAATCAAATGATTTTAAAATGGAGTGTTTTTAAGGCTTTTCTAGTTTTGCTAAAGGGGTCACTACCGGTGAAGGGATCGTCGGCCCTTTCCTCGTCGAATGACGTGAAGGATATATCATATATACCACTATGCAAAGCAAGAACTATAGAAGTAATCAAAATACAAACCGAGTGTAGTAGCATCTGCCAGTTATTGCTAAAGGGGTCACTCCCGGTGAAGGGATCTCGGCCCTTTCCTCATGGAATAAGGTGCAGGATGTTCTACAAGGAACACCGCGATGCAAAGCAAGAACTGTAGCTACCTATTTTTTTTTTGAAAATTCGATTCCACAACATCTTTTAGGTTTCTTTTCTTTCATTAATCATATTAATGAAGTCCCATCATTTAAGTACCTAAACATCACAGATAAATACGACGTACACTTATGCCATCCGCATTCGCCTCGATGTCCCCTCGTGCACCGTTAGGTTAGGTAACTAACGGCAGAGCGGGGCAGGGCTAGCGCGGGTGTAAAACATAAGTAACGTCTATATAATATATCATATATATACTATATATAGTATCTATCACAGCACATCACATGATCACATCACAGATATCGCAGCAGAAGAAGCATATAAAACATTGGATATACTAGGACGTCCGTGTTTTATTTTGAGCCTCTATAAAACACGGATTCCACGGTCATGATGGATAGCCAATCCTACACCCCTAGACCCCTACGAGAACGGCAAGCAACACTACCAATTCTAGGGTTAGGAGACCCGGACTCAACTCCTCGAGTTGGTCTCCCACTGGACCCTAAAACCCGGTTACTTGTGCTCCCCTCCTTGGGTCTATCCTAGTGCGGAAAAGTAAATAATATACAAAAGGTGACATCAACCTCATCCCGGAAGTGCCCTAATAAAAGAATATTACATACAAGTTTTTACATGAATGAAAAAGAAAAACACTCATCTCACATAAAAAAACCCGGCTACTCAAATACGACGATCCAATATAACATATCCAGCAACACATAACATCACATGTCATCAACGTAAGTAAATATGCGCATCCCAATTGTCGTTGACATATAGCAACAAAACCGGCGATATCACATGTTACACTTACGGTCACAGAAAAGAAAGTGTAAAACTACAATAGTTGGAATCCGCAAACTCTTTAGACATCGCATGCCTAACCAAATGAATTCTTTAGACATCGCATGCCTAACTATTATAAACCCCGCATTTTAATCTCTTTATTGAAAACACTTTTCAATATCAAGTCGGGCAATTCAACAGGATTCCCGACATCCTGATCGAATGCGCGTCGCAAACTTTAGTAGGCGGCCGCACCCCCGATACCGTCGACGAAGTGCACCAAGGCGGATCACCGCTACCGCGAGCACCCGAACGGATGCTTTCGGCGACGGGGTTCTCCTACAGTCACTTGGTCGGAGCTAAGGGGTGTAGCTGTCTATTAAGTTTATCCGGCGAGTATCCGCGTACGCTACGTGATTGCGACGGACTTTTGATCGCATCAAAATTCCGTGGCAACCGATCATTTGAGACTAAAGTGCTATGTTTATAACATTCATATTAGTTATCTCATAACTACTTGTGAATTCCAAATATTGTATCATATTCCAGATAAATAGAAAATGTTAAACTTTTCGATCGAACAATCAAACACCCAACTTTTCCCGAAACAGCTCAACACATGAAATAAGTCTAAAAACATCCATTTCATGCCACAGTACAAACGGTCCAGCCGTAGAAGGGTCAAGCCAACGCCTCACATGTGGCACGCCGTACTGCCCCAAACCCTAAGGTTCCAAGGGCAGTTCAAGACGGTCACATAATCGAGTTAAGGTTTGTTGTCTTCTAGAGGGTCCATCACGTTACTTGCACTACTTAGAACATCCTTAAACTACGAAAAGATCCAACACTTGGAAATTTCCCGACAGGGGAAAAAGTGGGTATTTATATCCAGTCGAACTTTTTAACATGTTCTAAAATACCCGGAAAAACACACAGACGAAGTTAGACTTCCCGATCGAAACATCGAGTCCCCAATACAACCCAGAAAACTCAACTCTTGAGCAAACTTTAAAAATTCCCATAAAATACAGCACTTAAAGAGAGAGATTACTGTTCAAACAGAAAATGATGAAGTGACATAACGGCCGCGGAACCGCCGCATGAGCCATGCTCATGCCGCGGTTCCGCGGTGCTTTAGTCGACTTAGACGCACGTGCAGCACAGTAACCCCTCAAAAACCCTGCTGAATTTTTTGGATATTTTTAATTAGGAAAAATGCACAGTTTCAGAAAATGTACAGAAAGGGGTGAAATTTAGGGTTTCGGAGTTCGATGGGGTTTCTAACATCGTCTACACTTCGCCTAAAGCTTTAGCTAGGCTCTGATACCACTGTAGGGTTACTAGGCACACTAATGAGGCTCTACAAGGCATCGACCATGTCGGATTAAAATTTTTAGGTGCTTAACAACCCTAAGCAAGATCGTTAACTAGAGATTAGGCGAAACATAAAGGTAGTAGATAACAATTATCACTAAGGGAAGGGACTACAACCTTTGTAGATCCGGTCCTCCATTTCCAAAGCTCCATGACGACGTCCCTTCGCTGTGATCATCCAACTCCCGGACTCTCGGACGGCTCCTTGAGAAATTGCAACGGGATCGCTTGAAGTCTTTGATGCCGAAGATGATCTACGTCGAGGGAATACGGACTCAAGCTTCTACTTCACTAACCATACAATTAGTGAAGCAAACACCCTAAACTAAAGTGCTAGTCTAGTAGAGGATGGTGAGATAGGAAATGGGTACTCTTTAGATTTTGATTTCTCACACATAATCTTCACTTGATAATTTTCTAGCAAGCTTTTCCTTTTCTTCAAGAAGAAGAAGAAGAAAAGAAAAGAATAAGAATAAAATTCCAAAATGAATTATCAAGTGATGTCTATCATAATACAACCATGGGTGACATAAACCATTGTAGAGACTAAACTTGAGTTTAGGTTAATGGTTAGGTTAAGGAAAATGACATGCAAAACAAAATGGTGGACTTTGTCAAAGATGCTTGAAAGCTTCATGAAGCTTCAAGCAAAGACAAAGCAATCCACCAATTTATTTTACCAAAATAAATAAAAACCCAAACCTTTAACCTAAACATGGTGTAAGTCATACACACACCCAAGTTTGCATGTATCATCAAACATGATACAAACTTGTGCACAAAAATATATCACATATACAACTTGTGCACATCAAGTGAGAAAATCAATCTAAAGTGAACCAATACTAGTTAATGTAAAGTAATATATCAAATATATAATTATACATTAAATCATTAAATCAACACTTGATTTAACGATCCGGTCATATCGCATATAACCGACTGATATCAATGTATCGACTTATCGAATCAACACTTGATTTGATAACCCGGTTATATCGCATATAACCGATCGATACAAACTTCGCGAGAATCGAATACGGTATCACATACACGCATTAATCTCGGTCCCACACATATCACATATGCGCTCCTATTTCGTTTTGCCTGAGCCAGTACAACCTCTATGTAGGACTCTAAAGACTCGTCAATACGCCGGCTGTAGATGATGATCATATCAAGCACCCACAAGTCGTCAGCGGTATTAGCTGGACGTAACGGCTACCCGGGTATTGAGCGATCAGAAGATCAGCAAGCAAGCCCGCTCCAACTCCTGCAATAAGCCTGACAGTGACACTACCGTACAGTCCGGTCTCCTCGTCTGATATGTCGCATATCAAGTCTAGGGGTGGTAAACGTCAGACCCCAATAACCGATAAGTCGTGTCGATATGAGGCGCATAACGGGTCGAGAAACTATGGGTAACACTTATCAGTAAATCTCTAAACCAGCCCTGGCCAGGGACTTCCCTGTTATGGCCAATCGAGCACGGCGCAACATCAACCCCCAATACCGGGAGAGACAAAACCCCTCCTATCGCTCATTGCTTCCATGTGACTCGGGACTGTACCCAAAAACCACCGTTTTGCATGCCCTCTTGGACGTGGTAAGGTGGAAATCAAAGCATAGTGGGAATCATACAAGACTCTATGACGATCTCGGGTGTACAGACTAACCTGTACCAGTGTCACCAGAGAACTGCCATCTGACGTAAGGTATAATACCATCTGGGAGTTCTCGGCAAGTCCATCCAGTGTACCCAGTCTCCACTGAGCACCCGTATATCATCTCTGATGTCAAACACCAATTGATATGGGATCATCCATCGCCCATCTGTATGGGTCGAGAAGGCATACGCTAGTCTACTTTTGTATATCGATGCCCCGTCTCGATACACCCACGACTAGGGACCTTGAAGGATGTACTTATGGACTACCATGTCCCCACTAATATGATCCGCATCATAGTTCGGGTAGTTAATTACACATCCTAAGGGCTTTACCAACATGTAACAGAGAGACAATCAGTATACACGATAAGGTAAAGAGTAACCAGATAGCATACTATCATGTCGAGCAAGAAAGTCCTCCATATATATGTCCAAGTATCCACTACAATATACATCCTATGTATAGTAATGGCCTCTAGGGCATACATATAACTAACAGTGGATGCTTGGACATATATATAGAGCACTTTCTTACTCGACATGATAGTATACTATCAGGTTACCTTTATCTTAACATGTAGACTGGTATTTATACTGCCTGTCTCTTACATGTTGATAAAGCCCTTAGGATAAGTACTTGACTACCAGGATTATGATAAGATCATACTAGTGGGGCCAGGGTGGTCCAAAAGTACATCCTTTAATCAGTTCCTAGTCGAAGGAATATCGAGACTAGGGCATCGATATTCCAGAGTAGACTAGTGTGTACGTTTCTTGTCCCTTAGAGGGCGATGGTTGATCCCACAACTATTGGTGTATGACATCAAAGATTGTCCACAGGTGCTCATTGGAGAATAGGTATACCGAACGGACTCGCCGAGGACTCCTAGTTGGTAGTATACCTATCGTCAGATAGCAGTCCTTTGGTGACACTGGTACAGGTTAGTCTGTAGACCCGAGATCATCATAGAGTCTTGTGTAGCTCCCACTGTACTTTGATTTCCTCCCTACCACGCTCAAGAGGAGTTGTGCAAACAGGTGGATTTTGGTACAGTCCCGAGTCACATAGAGGAAATGAGCGATAGTAGGGGTTTCGTCTCTCCTGGTATTGGGAGTTGATGTTGCGCTATGCTCGATTGGTTATAACTGGAAGTCCCTGGCCAGGGCTGCTGCTGAGATTTACTGATAAGAGTTATCAGTAATTTCTCGAACCGTTATAGGCCAGACATCGGCATGACTTATCACGTTACTGGGGTCTGACGTTTACCACCCCTAGACATGATATGCGACATATCAGAAAAAGAAACCGGACTGTACGGTAGTGTTACTGATAAGCTTCATGGAGAATATGGACAAGCTTACTTGTTGATCTTCATATCGCTCAATACCCGGGTAGCCGTTACATCCAGCTAGTACCGCTGACGGTTTGTAGGTGACTGATGTGATCATCACCTACTGCTGGCGTATTGACGAGTCTTTAGAGTCCCACACAGAAGTTTCCCGGTTCAAGCAAAACGAAGTAGAACACATATGTGATATGTGTGTGGGCCTAATTAAATACGTGTATATATGTGATACCGTATTGTAATCTGACAGTTATCTGTTATCGAGTTAGGTTATATGTGATATAACCAGATTATCGAATCAAGTGTTGATTTGATACTGTGATATAACCAGATTATCAAAACAAGTGTTGATTTGATAATATGATACACAAATAAATGATATTAGTCGATTATATGTGATATAACCGGATTATTAAATCAAGTGTTGATTTAATAATGCGATATATATTATATGTGATATAATTATATCTTAACTAATATCATTAGCTGATTAATTATTCTTCCATTATATATATATATATATATTAATATATATGATATATTTATATATATATAATAATAATAATAATGAAGCATGTCATGAAATTCTATTTTGTGAAAATAGAAATGAGGTGGAATTTGTGGAATGGTGTGAGGTATGGCACAAAATATATTTTATTAGTTTGGCTTCACTATTGAAGCATGGTGCATATTTTCTTTTTGAAAATATTCATGCTTCAATGAGTGAATGATATTTGTGTGAGCCATTCTTTTCTTATTCCAACACTTAGCCATTTTTTGATGGCATGCTCTCATTTGCTCTCTTGGTCTCATCTTCTTCTTCTTCTTCATGCCACCATGGTTCAAGCTTCAACCCTCACATGTGATGTGAATCTTGAAGCTTGAACACATATTAGTGAGCCTCAAATCCCCTACTTCACCATCCTACTCTTGACTAGAGATCAAGTGTAGCGCGTTTCCTACGCTAAAAAGTTTAGTGTAGAGGTAGTTTGAGTTGGAGGGACTTCGCGTGGATCATCTTCGGCACGAAGGTCATCTGAGGAAGCTCATACAAACCCTCAAGTGGAGCCTAGTGGAGTCGCGGGATTACTATACGGAACATGTGAAGTGAAGGACTACGGAACATGTGAAGTGAAGGACTCGATCTACGAGAGTATAGCCATCTTTCACTTCTTACAGTTTACTTAGATATCAAACTTAAAACCCTAATCATCTAGTTAACGATCTTGTTTAGTCTAGCTTAGCACCTATAAAAATTTGAATTTGGCATGCCTGATGTCACTTGGACCTCATTGTGGTGCTAGGGTAGACTTTCATTAAGCGGGTTTAGTGCACGTGGCAGCGTGTGCCAAAAACTTGTTGGGAATTCACCCGCGCACGCAAACACGTATGTTATGGAAGCAGATATAAAATGAAGGAAATGGATTACGCACGTGAGATCGTTCTCGTTTTAAATATTTATAAACCGCAAGTGCACTGCACGTTGTAGCAAGCCGGCAAGTACGGGTCGATCCGCAAGGAATTGTGTATTAGGTCTTGTTGTTTAAGGTTCAAAAAATAATGAATTGGGTTGGTTGTCACAAAAAATAGAAAAGATTACGAAAACAAGAAAACCAAGAAAAGGAGATAAGAAAGAGGTGGTTGTGGCTTTGGCTCGGAAGATCGAATAGCGGCGATTCCTTCGACGCTTCCCTTGATCATGGGTTGTCCGTCCTTACGCCGATCCCGGCATGAAGCATGGCTTGTCAACGTAGTTGCGGAGCACAAGTCATCAAATTCCGATGTTCGCCACAAAACACGAAACTAGTCCGTTTGTCCACTTACCATTTGTATGTCCAAGCTTGGGGTATCAACACTAAACATAAGGGTTAGCAAGCATGACAAAACATCAAAACACATAGTGAGTGAGAGCAAATGATTTTAGTATTGAGTTTTCTAGGTTTTTGTGATAGTATATCGTATATGAAACCAAGTGATTGTCAAGCACTTGATCACAAAATATGATATCTAAACCTAGCAACCTTAACACTAAATTGATTTTAACTTTGAAATAGGGAAAGGGGGTGAATATGGTGTATGAGGAGGTTACAAAGTAACCATGTTTCAAAACACCAAATCACATCAATACATAAGCAATCTTTAAGTTAGAATCATATAATTAAGCACATTAAACATAAACAAGAGGGGGAGGAGGCAAAGCCTTTAATCTCACTTCCTTACCATCACCACCACCACAAAGATTAGTTAAGCATGATGAAAAAGATAAGCAATTAAAGAAAAGAAAGCAAGTATAAAAGAAACAACAATATTATTAACACTTGAAGAAGAGGTACAAGATTTTGGTAACTTATTCAACCTCCATAATAAAGCTCTCCAAAGAAAGATTCAAGAGGGAAGAAGAAGAAGAAACTAATTGAAACCCACTCAACTCTCAAGCTAAACCAAAAACAAACCAAAACAAAAAGATAGAATATGTGCATATGAGAGAATGAGAGAGAGATTCCCTTGCTTCACTGGTTCTGCTTTTATAGGCACCAAAGAAAAATAAACAAGCAATAAAATTAAGATGACTTGACAGCAAGGGAGGAACCACAGAAATTTGGTGCATATTGGGGCAAGGGGGGCCGGCCTGCTCGGTTAGAATGGGGATGTGGCCGGTCCTAGACCGAGCATTGAGGCTCGTGCTTGTTGTTTGGTTATGTGTGCATCCCAATATCACTCTTGTGCTGCTAGTTTTGTCTGTAGAGGCCTTGGATGCACTCAGGGATTTGGAGGGAAAATAGATACTTCAAATCACATCATAATCTTTAGCATTCAATGCACATTTAATGCACATCACACCACACATGTGCCTACTTGCATGAATTATGCAAGGGCAGCCCCTATATGGTCCATGTCAAAGAGCTAGTGTCACACATGTATTGTGTTGGACCAAAAGTTGTGTGCTCACATTTATTTTGCAAAAGCTCTTTGAATATCAGTCGGTTTTCTGTTCTGTTTGCAGTGTCAGCTCCCAAATTCTATATCCGTGATTTTGAGTGTATTTTCAATGTTGTATCACGAATACCTGTAATCTGTAATTACTGAGCAGAGACTAGTTGATAGTACCAATATATAACAAAATAGATAATGAATGAGCTGTATTAAAATGCAGTTTTCTGTGATGAACAAATACCCCCAAACTTATCTTTTTCTCGTCCCGAGAAAAACAAAAAATCCTAGCCTCACTTTCCCAGGGAACGCGATTGCACTGAGCACGTGCAACAAGCCGTTAAACCTCTAAGTGTCCCTAGTAGGAGGAGTGTTGTCTCCTGAGGGTTTTCAGCGGATTACATCCACAAAATCCAGTCAAGTTAGTGTCGCGCGGAAACTCTTTATTCTAATCTTAAGTTAGAGATCAAAGTTAAATGCTATTACCCAAGTCAGAAACGTTAAACCCTATTTTTCACTCCTCGCAATTTGTTTAACATAAGCTTATACGCGTCTTTACGTGATTGTGCGGATCGTGTCCATAAGGTTTTAAGAACTTTGATTAGGGTTATCATGTCATAATTACAGACCAGGATAAACTTCTGAAGGATCACAGGAGTTTGAAAGGAGTTAAGATTTTCTCAAGTTTTATTCTCCAGTTAGGTTTCAAGTCAGAATATATATCAATTTTAACAGAAAACCTAAGTCTTATACTTCACTCCACCCTTTCACCTGTTTTGGTTCATACACACCCTTCGTTATCGTGCAAACGTCTTAGTAAATACAAACCTTCGTATCTCCGCGAAAAAAAAACTATTTTAATAGAAAATTCGTCTCCGCAAGATTGTTCTCCCACAAAGAACCGTTAGGACTTTTAACTCGGAGAGAACACTTGCTTAGCTTATTTTATCTGGCGATTGGAAACTTAGCGAGCTTTGGGTCAATGACTCCCAAACCAGATGGTTTTTGGGCATTAAGTATGGAGACACCCTAAGGACTTAATTACCTAAGTTACCGAGGCCACAAAACAAAAGACTCATTTTATTTTGAAATATTCTGAACTCAGTGAAAACGGAGATATAGCCAGCTTTTCTTTTAAATCCAAAGACGCTACATGTGGATAAGGTGTGTAATTACTCCAACAAGGTTCCAGATGGGTTATTTTTCAGACTTATAGCTCTTATTAAAACCTCAATAATATCCTTCATATTCTCCTTACTTTATGAACAATTCTTGATATTACTTAACTCAGAACAAACCTGTTTGATCCGAAAGATATTTATCAATTTTAAAAGTTTACAGACATGTCGGACTTTCATCAAATTCTCACAAACATACGACACGTGAAAGTGTTATAAAAAGACGTATATTAGCAAATAAAGGAGGGTTATCTTTCGGGTCGTCAATCTCACAATAAGGATTTAGTTATTTCTAACTCATCAACCGAACCGTCAGACTTCGAATCTAAGTTCCTCCACTAGCTAACATGAATTTTTTTTTTTTGGGAAATTTTTTCAATTTTTATGGGTTTTTTTAATATGTATGCGATGCAGAATATCCAATATACACATGATGCAGCAAAATTAACGCAGTGCTCACCCCCAAACCTAAGTTTTACGATGTCATCATCGTTGCCCCCGTCTCCGATAGCTATACTTAGACATCAGGGCGAGAATTTTATTCAAAGAAAAAGAAAAAAACTAAGACTAATTACAACATTTACAGGTTAAACGATTGGGTTAGTCCAGAAATTAATACCAGCCATTTAAAGATTTTGTCTATATAGTGCAATGGCTGGTCAAAGAATATGTATATACAAAAGAAAAAGAAAAAGAAAAGGTATATGTTTGATGTTAGTGAAGGGCATGGGTGTGCAAAAGTAGGGATCAGAAGACGCTGAAGATGAAAATGAAGTTTTGAAGATGTCAAAGAATTGTTATCTGAATGAATTGAATGTTCAAGAAGCACATGTTGAGTTCCGAAGTCAGGTTCGTTTAAAAACTGGAGTTCATCCGCAAAAAGTTCGGCAAAAGAATGGTTCATAGGATGTTCCCAAATTGATGCTGACTCAAACTTACCAAGAATATCAAGTTCATCCGTAAAAATTTCCTCAAAACTCGATATGAAAGAATACTTTTCAATGATGTCTTCCTCACTATGATTTTTCACAACCCTATTCTTATCACTATGGTTTTCTAACTCTCCTAATATCATTTTCTCCTCATCATATTCACAAATGGGTAGGTATATGTCATCCAAAAAAGTAGGTTCCCTCACTAATATTTCTTCCGAAACAATATCACGAGGTGATACAAAATTGTGGGTTCCTGATCATTAATCTCTTCTAACAAACTATCCAAACCATACCCGACAAATTCACAAGGTTCCTCCTCAAAAATTGGAATGCAAAAATTAGACAGAGGTTTTTCTTGTGTGCCCTGATAACACTCAGTCAATTCATTTGCATCATCATCTATGAAATCATCAAAATTCGTTTGATCGTTTATTGCACTCGGATGACTTCCTAAATGATAGACATTAACACTATTGGGTTCCAATTTACTGTGTTCACTCCCTAGAATCCTCACAGCTAAATGTTTCGCTTGTTCTTCTATTCTAGCCAAAGATTGAGCTTGAGCGGGAAATAATTGCTTAGACTGCTATATACACAGGCCTAGCGTAGCAGCTGTTTGATTCTCGACCTCAATCATCACTTCAATACCCTTTTCTAAAGCGGTCAGCTTAGCATCCATCTCACTATCACTCCCTAATGATGGTTCAATTATTTCGGGTTGAAGGGGTTGTGATGGTGGTGATGCTAAAACAGTCAATCTGTCGACCTTCCGTGAGAATGTTAAGACGAAAAGATCCCTATAAGCTTCTTGCTAGCTTGACAGCTAAGGAAGCAAGGGCAGTGACTATAGAGAAAAGCAGTTCAGCGAGGCAGGTGATCACGCCAAAGCAAAGGAGGAAAGGCTTATCCGCTTGAGAGCTCGGGTCGGGTGAGGTTAAGGATAAAGAAAGTCAGTAGTTCGAGTTAGAAGCAAAAGCGCAAGTAAGCAAGGAGAGCAGACGAGTGAGTGTAAAATCCCCGAACGATCTCTAAATCATCAATCATTAGGTCTCTAATTGAAGTGGGACTAGGTTCAAGAGTGTTAGGTGGGTGGCCGTTAGCAAAACTCTAGGACGGTTGGTCACCCCCTAGAAAAGGACAGTTTTCATGAATGTGGGAAGAATCATGGAAATATGAACAAATGAATTAGGACTGAGTATAAACAAAAGAATAAGAATCGTGAAAATTGAAGTAAATTGTGTATCACCCATATTAACAAGAATTCACAGATATCACAAACACAAAGAATATCACACCCCTAGCAGTCTACGGTATGCTAGTCAACTAGAAATGCTCAAGAACCTGATTGTCGAAATAAAACTGTGTCGAGAAATGGGCTCAAGATATACGGATCACGAAGCCAGGTAAGTGCAAGAGAGAATGGGAGGTTTTCCAACGCTTTCGCGAAGTTCCTTAATTAGATAACCCTTTCTCTTGAACACTTGCCTAGACACCCCGTGAACGATATACCGTTAAGCGGTGTTCTAAACACAATTAACTTCTCCTAATGAGCGCGAAGTCCTTAAAGTCAAAGCCTAGTTGATTTTAAATTACTGTGGATATGCAAGAATGCAGTTTTGTGATCTGTGGGCTACGGAGAAAAAGCGATGAAAACCTTTACCGTATCTTGTTTGGTCTTTTTTCCCTAAAATCCGTATTAAGATGCAAATGCGCAATTAATAAAAGAATTCAAAAAATCAAGCAATTTAAGAAATTCTTTTTCGTTTTAACTTTATGTTAGTTATATGTATGCCCTAGAGGCCATTACTGTACATAGGATGTATATTGTAGTGGATGCTGGGACATATATAGGGAGGACTTTCTTGCTCGACATGATAGTATGCTATCTGGTTACACTTTACCTTAACGTGTATACTGATTGTCTCTCTGTTACATGTTGGTAAAGCCCTTAGGATCTGTACTTGACTACCTGGACTATGATGCGGATCATACTAGTGGGGACATGGTAGTCCATAAGTACATCCTTCAAAGTCCCTAGTCGAGGGTGTATCGAGACGGGACATCGATATACCAGAGTAGACTAGCGTATACCTTCTCGACCCATACAGATGGGCGATGGATGATCCCATATCCATCAGTGTTTGACATCAGAGATGATATACGGGTGCTCAGTGGAGACTGGGTACACTGGACGGACTCGCCGAGAACTCCCAGATGGTATTATACCTCACGTCAGATGGCAGTTCTTTGATGACACTGGTACAGAGTAGTCTGTTGACCCGAGATCGTCATAGAGTCTTGTGTGGTTCCCACTGTGCTTTGATTTCCATCTTACCACGTCCAAGAGGGCGTGCAAAACGGTGGTTTTTGGGTACAGTCCCGAGTCACATGGAGGCAATGAGCGATAGGAGGGGATTCGTCTCTCCCGGTATAGGGGGTTGATGTTGCACTGTGTTCGATTGGCTATAACAGGAAATCCCTGGCCAGGGTTGCTGAGATTTACTGGTAAGTGTTACCAGTAGTTTCTCGAATAGTTATAGACCTCATATCGACACGACTTATTGAGCTATTGGGGTCTGACGTTTACCACCCCTAGGCAAGATATGCGACATATCAGACGATCAGACCGGACTGTACGGTAGTGTTACTGGTCGGATTCACTGGAGTGTGAGCGGGCTTGCTCGTCGATCTTCAGATCGCTCAATACCCGGGTGGCCGTTACGTTTAGCAGACCGCTTGCGGCTTGTGGGTGTTTGATATGATCATCGCCTGCTGCCGGCGTATTGACGAGTCTTTAGAGTCCTACACAGAGGTTTCCTGGCTCAAGCGAAACGAAATAGGAGCGCATATGAGATATGTGCGGGACCGAGAATAATGCGTGTATGTGATACCGTATTTCATTCTCGCGATCAATGTGTCGGTTGGTTGTATGCGATATAACCTAGTTATCGATTCAAGCGTTGAATCGATAAGCCGATACATTGAATACTAGTCGGTTGTGTGCGACATGACCGGATCATTGAATCAAGTGTTGATTTAATGATTTAATGCATAATTATATATTTGATATATTACTTTGCATTAACTAGTATCGGTTCACTTTAAATGGATTTTCTCACTCGATTGTACACATTGTATATGTGATATACTTTTGTGCACTTGATTGTATCATGTTTGATGATACATGTTATGCTAGGGTTTTTGTGTAAAGATCAAACCATGGTTACATGATTATGGTTAGGGTTTTGTTTTATTCACTTATTTATTTATCCATTTCATTTTGGAAATAAATGGAAAAGAGAAAAGAATGGTGGCTTTTTTTGGAGTTTAGTTGAAGCTTCATGAAGCTTTGATCAAGTCAACCATTCTTATCTCATCCTTAACCCTAACCATTCCCACTAACCATGATTCATTCTCTACACTTGACTATAGTTAACATTATGATAAGTTTTGATTTTCTATTGATTTTAAAAATAACTTATCATAAGACTTTCTTCTTCTTCTTCCTTGAACAAAAGAAGAAACCTTGACTTCATCAATGGTGATTGATGAATTAGAGTGAGAAATCCAAAACTAAAGTCTACCCACTTCCTATTTCTTCATCCTCTACCTCTTGCCAAGTAGTAGAGTGTGTTTCCTTCACAAGTTTTCACGGTTTGATGAAGGTGGAGCTTGATCTTTCGATGCCTCGACGTAGATCATCTTCGGCATGGACATCGACGACCTAGCTTGCCCATTCTCCGACGAAGTCGACGCTTGAGCCCGGATTTGATTTGGACAGCGGAGAGGACCTCGTTGCGGAGCTATGGAGGTGGAGCACCGGATCTACAAAGGTTGTATTTCCGTATCTTGTAGTTAAGTGTTAACTAGTTAGCTTTTTCGCCTAGTTTTCTAGCAAACGATCCGTAGTCGGGTTTCTCGGTCCCGTTAAAATTTTAATATGGCATGATCGATGCCTTGTGAGACATCTTTAGGGTGCCTAGGAACCCTACAGTGGTATCAGAGCCTAGCTAGAGCCTTAGGCGAAGTTTAGACGGAATTTGAAGTCCGAACGACCCGAAAACACAAACCGGAATATGCTCTCTGGACTGTTTCCGAAAATGCGGATTTTTGTGTATTAAAAATGCCTTAAAAATTCAATAAATAATTATAAGAATTACTGTGCAAACTCAGGCGAAAGATTCATCCAACAGAGCGCGGAACCGCGGCAGAAGCCCAGCTTCTGCGGCGGTTCCGCGGCTAGGTAGTGACGTCATCACATATTTTCTGCACAGTAATTCCTATTTAATTATTCTGGATTTTATGGGAATATTTAAAATTTATTCCAGAGTTGAATGTTCTGGGTTGTTTTGGGGATTCGGTGTTTCGATCGGGGTATCAAATTTTGTCTATTTGGCTTTCCGGATAAATTTTAGAATATGTTAAAAAGTTCGACCGGATATAAATACCCAATTTTTCCCCTGTTGGGAAATTTCCAAGTGTTGGATTTTTCCGTAGTTTAACGACGTTCTAAGTAGTGCAAGTAACGCGATGGACCCTCTGGAAGACAACAAACCTTAACTCGATTATGTGACCGTCTTGAACTGCCCTTTGAACCTTCGGGTTTGGGGCAGTACGGCGTGCCACATGTGAGGCGTTGGCTTGACCCTTCTACGGCTGGACCGTTGGTACTGAGGCATGAACGGAATGTTGTTAGACTTGTTTCATGTGTTGATCTGTATTGGGAAAACTTGGGTGTTCGACTGTTCGATCGGAAAGTTTAACATTTTCTATTTATCCGGAATGGGATACAATAATTGGAATTCACAAGTAGTTATGTGATAACTGAATGAATGTTATAAATCTAGCAGTTTAGTCTCACTTGATCGGTTGCCACGGAATTTTGATGTGATCAAAAGTCCGTCGCAATCACGTAGCGTACGCGGATACTCGCCGGGTAAACTTAATAGACAGCCTCACTCCATAGCCCCGACCAAGTGACTGTAGGAGAACCCCGTCGCCGAAAGCATCCGTTTGGATGCTCGCGGCAGCGGTGTTCCGCCTTGGTGCACTTCGTCGACGGTATCGGGGGTGCAGCCGTCTACTGAAGTTTGCGACGAGCATTCGATCAGGATGTCGGGAATCTTGTTGAATTGCCCGACTCGTTATTGAAAAGTGTTTTCGATAATGAGACTGAAATGCGGGGTTTATAATTGTTAGGCATGTGATGTCTAAGTGATTCATTTGGTCAGGCATGCGATGTCTGAGGTGGTTGCGAATTCCAACTGTTGTAGTTTTACACTTTCTTTTCTGTGACCGTAAGTGTAATATGTGATATCGCCGGTTTCGTTGCTATATGTCAACGACAATTGGGATGCGCATATTTACTTACGTTGATGACATGTGTTGTTATGTGTTGCTGGATATGTTATATTGGATCGTCGTGTTTGAATAGCCGGGGGTTTTTATGTGAGATGAGTGTTTTTCATTTTCATTCATGTAAAAACTTGTATGTAATATTCTTTTATTGGGGCACTTCCAGGTAGCGGAAGTTGTCACCGTTTGTATATTATTTACTTTTCCGCACTAGGATAGACCCAAGGAGGAGGGCACAAGTAACCGGGTTCTGGAGTCCAGTGGGAGACCAACTCGAGGAGTCGAGTCCGGGTCTCCTAACTCTAGAATTGGTAGGGTTGCTTGCCGCTTTCGTAGGGGTCTAGGGGTGTGGGTTTGGCTATTCATCGCGACCGTGGAATCCGTGTTTTATACTGGCTCGTATTGAAAACACGGACGTCCTAGTATATCCAATATTTCATATGTTTCTTCTGCTGCGATATCTGTGATGTGATCATGTGATGTTCTGTGATAGATACAGTATATAGTATATATGATATATTATATAGGCGTTACTTATGTTTTACACCCGCGCTAGCCCTGCCCCGCTCTGCCGTTAGTTACCTAACCTAACGGTGCACGAGAGGACATCGAGGCGAATGCGGATGGCATAAGTGTACGTCGTATTTATCTGTGATGTTTAGGTAATTTAAATGATGGGACTTCATTAATGTGATTAATGAAATAAAAGAAACCTAAGATGTTGTAGAATCGAATTTCAAAATAAAACAGGTAGCTACAGTTCTTGCTTTGCACAGCGGTATATGTGATATATCCTGCACCTTATTCGATAAGGAAAGGACCGAGATCCCTTCACCGGGAGTGACTCCTTTAGCAGTAACTGGCAGATGCTACACACTCGGTTTGTCTTTTGATAGCTTTTAAGTGTTTTTGCTTTGCACAGTGATATATATGATATATCCCGCACCTCATTCGACGAGGAAAGGACCAACGATCCCTTCACCGGGAGTGACTCCTTTAGCAAAACCAGAAAAGCCTCAAAAGCACTCCATTTTAAAATCATTTGATTCTACAACGATATCAAGTTCATTACGCAATAGGTTTTCAGAAAAACCTGTCGTAGCCCTCCTTCATTTCAGATAAATCCTGTTTAGTATTCGTGCTGCGTTTGTTGACCTTGTCAAGGCGCAGTGTGCGGTAGCTAACCAGTATTTATCTGCTTATGCATATGATGCAGATTGGGTTAGAGTAGTCGTGCGGCCTTGTTGACCTTGTCAAGGGTCGTGCGGGTGGGTTTGATTCAATCAAGAAATGACGGGTATAACTTGACTTGCGGTCTATGGTTTGTTGACCTTGTCAAGGTCATAGATCGCTCGGGGCAAAATATTATCGGGAATTTCAAGTGTTGAAATTTGCAATGAGATTGCATACCTTCTATGTGATGGTTGGATCCCGATACCCGCTGCGAGTTAGAGTTACTCTTGGGAGAGTTTTATACATTACAATTAGCCGATCAAGTAGGTGTCTAGAAAGGTGTTAACGAGGTTACGCCTCTGGGAAAACGAGGTTTACATTAATTAGGTTCGTGCGAAAGCACGGGGGACCTCCCTCAAAGTACCGACACTAGCCTGGCTGAAAGATTGGCGAACTTGTAGTGTGTAATTAATCCCGGCTAGTCTTTCCTTTTAGGGTTTGAAGGAAGATTTGATAAAAAGCAGTGGGAGCCATCCTGATTAGATAAAATAATAACCAATCTATTCTTACAAGAGCGCACGCTGAGTGTTTTCTTCTCTCTCTCTCCTGGTAGCGACCATGTCACGCCTTAATCAAGATAATAAAACGGATATTTGACCGAACCCGCTTGTTATATAGAGCTGGGGAACGTTGGTCCCGCTCCAACTTATAATTGTTATAAGACAGAGCAGGAAATTGGGGATTACCAGAATTCCCATGCCGCCCAAACGAAGAGAGTGCATGCTGATGCATCATCTTCGGGTGTGTTCATTATACAGAACTGTTTCTCAGTATCCTTTACGTCCTGGGTATATGATACCGGATCAGGATCCCAGATATGTAATCTGTTACATAGGGCTACAGATAGGTAGAGAACTGAGAACGGGTGATAAGTTTCATGAGGCAGAAAACGGGGCAAGTGTTGCAGCCAAGTCTGTTGGTCACTGTCACCCTGTATTCCAAATACATTGATTCTGAACGAATGTTGTTAGATACCGAACTTGATATACAAAATCATATCAGTCTCTTTATTAGTAAAGAAATGATAAAATTTTGTATTGTTGGATAATGTTTTGAACATTTCCTATATCAAAAGTTGATCGGTTCAGGCACGTTATCTAAAAGCATTAATGTTCTAAATCAAACCACAGTTCTTAGTATATGGAACACACACACAAGAGGAAGAGTTCAGAAATGAACGAATCCTTCTTGAGGCATTGTAGACTAGGTCATATCAATGCGACCCGACTGGCTAGAGTTACATAAAGATGCATATTTAAATTAGTTTGAATTTACATCTTGTGAAACTCGCCAGTCATGTCACAAAGATAAGATGACCATAGCTCCGTTTATTGGAAACAGAGAAAGAGTTAGTGAACTCTTGGGATGATACATGTTGATGTATGTAGGTCCCCTGTCTACACATGCCAAGACCGGTTCTTTGTACTTCATTACATTCTCTGATAATCTCTCGAGATTCAGACATATGTTCCTGTTGAAACACAAGTCCGAACCTTTTGAGATATTCACAGAATATAAATTAGAAGTAGAGAACCAATACGGGTATAAGCATTATGTCCTTTGATGTGATCAAGGAGGAGAATACTTGAGCACGGAATTTCTGGACTTTTCTAAAGGAGAATGAGATTCTCTCTCAGCATTACTCCTCCGAATACACCATAGCACGATGGTATATCGGGGCGGAGCATTCACACCCTATATGATAAGGTGTGCTCTATGATGAGTACTACTGAGTTACCTTTTTCCTTCTGGGAGTTATGCACTTGAGAAGCTGCATACCTATTGAATAAGGTTCGAATCAAATCAGTTGCCTACCACTTCATATGTGATATGGAAAGGGAAGAGCCCATGTCTTAAGCTAGTTAAGATTTGGAGTTGTCCAGCCTATGTCTGAAAAGCAAAATCCGGACAAGCTCGAGGCAAGGTCAGTTGTGTAGAACTGGAAAGGTTCCAGCTATACAAACTGCAGCTGATGATTTGAAAGAACCAAAGGATTCAATAGTTACCAACGAACCTCAACCTCTCCGCCGATCTAGTAGGGTTCCTCACCCACCTGAGAGATACTTCGGTTTCTCTATGACAGTGGGAGCGAGGATTGCATCATGAGATGATGACCCAACTAGTTTCGAGCTGGCCATCAGGAGTAAGACTCTATAAGAATGGCCGGATGCTTAGTGATCTGAGATGGAATCTTTATACACCAACAAAGTATGGACTTTGGTTGCAATATCTGAAGGGTTAAATCCCCATCAGGAGCAAGTATATCTTGAGAAGATTACTTGGTGTAGATGGAAAAGTTGAGACTTTCAAAGCTAGACTTGTTAAAGCTTTTCGTCATCGACCAGGCGTGGATCATGATGAAACCTTTTCAAGTAGCTATGCTTAAGTCCATCCAGATCCTACTTGTCACGGCTACATACCATGACTACGATATCTGGTGGTTGGATGTCATGACTGCTTTTCTAAATGATGATTTAGAAGAGAGCGTCTATAAGTACACAGCCAGAGGGCTTCGTAGACAGTGGGAGCAGCGGAAACGTGTGCAAGATGCTTTATAGGATAAAGCAGGCATCGCGGAGTTGGAACATCTATTTTGATGAATTAGTCAAAGAGTTTGACATCATCAAAATGGTAGATGAACCTTGTATAAACAAAAAGGGAGTAGGGAGTATGGTAACGATCCTCGTAGAGTACGTGGATGACATACTCTTGATAAGAAAAGAGTTTCTTTTGCTACGATCGATCGATCTCCGCTTATCACA
The DNA here is from genome assembly GCA_030015575.1 of Agapanthus africanus. Taxonomy (NCBI): domain Eukaryota; kingdom Viridiplantae; phylum Streptophyta; class Magnoliopsida; order Asparagales; family Amaryllidaceae; genus Agapanthus; species Agapanthus africanus. The sequence goes on from JASDDO010000019.1 coordinate 535,899,184, forward strand.
TGGATTCTCCATATAGGATCAAAGTGATACCTCCTAAATCCTGGATTTTGGATCTATGAGATAGATCTAAATGGATGTTTGGATACTCACTAGCTGTAGTGAGAAGGTATCAATCGACCCTGGGGAGAATCACTGGAAGTGTTCCAGGGTGATAAAGACGACTGAATGTCAGTCACAGGCATTGTCTTTACCCTAAGCAAAGGGACGGTATGTTGGAAGAGTTCCAAGCTAGATACCGTGGCATACTAGACGACAAAGGCAGGATACATCGCTACTAAAGATGCTACCAAAGAGGTTGTTTGGATGTATAATGGTTCATGAGATGAACTATGTTCCTACCATTGTGAGACAATGGAGTTGTGGCTTATGCCAAGGAACGCGGGTCCCATCAGTGATCCAGACATATTCTAAGGCAGTATTACCTGATCATGGAGATGGTTGATCTCCAGGGGATCGAGGACAGGAGAGTAGACTCAGAGGACAACACAGCGGATCCACTCACAAAGGCCTGTTCCCAGAGAGAGACTTTTATGGGATGGTTGAGTATGAGATACTTCAACCACTGCTACAGATGGCCCTAGTGCAAGTGGGAGATTGTTAGTTATATGTATGCCCTAGAAGCCATTACTGTATATAGGATGTATATTGTAGTGGATGCTGGGACATATATAGGGAGGACTTTCTTGCTCGACATGATAGTATGCTATCTGGTTACACTTTACCTTAACGTGTATACTGATTGTCTCTCTGTTACATGTTGGTAAAGACCTTAGGATCTGTACTTGACTACCTGGACTATGATGCGGATCATACTAGTGGGGACATGGTAGTCCATAAGTACATCCTTCAAAGTCCCTAGTCGAGGGTGTATCGAGACGGGGCATCGATATACCAGAGTAGACTAGCGTATACCTTCTCGACCCATACAGATGGGCGATGGATGATCCCATATCCATCGATGTTTGACATCAGAGATGATATACGGGTGCTCAGTGGAGACTGGGTACACTGGACGGACTCGCCGAGAACTCCCAGATGGTATTATACCTCACGTCAGATGGCAGTTCTTTGATGACACTGGTACAGAGTAGTCTGTTGACCCGAGATCGTCATAGAGTCTTGTGTGGTTGCCACTGTGCTTTGATTTCCATCTTACCACGTCCAAGAGGGCGTGCAAAACGGTGGTTTTTGGGTACAGTCCCGAGTCACATGGAGGCAATGAGCGATAGGAGGGGATTCGTCTCTCCCGGTATAGGGGGTTGATGTTGCACTGTGTTCGATTGGCTATAACAGGAAATCCCTGGCCAGGGTTGCTGAGATTTACTGGTAAGTGTTACCAGTAGTTTCTCGAATAGTTATAGACCTCATATCGACACGACTTATTGAGCTATTGGGGTCTGACGTTTACCACCCCTAGGCAAGATATGCGACATATCAGACGATCAGACCGGACTGTACGGTAGTGTTACTGGTCGGATTCACTGGAGTGTGAGCGGGCTTGCTCGTCGATCTTCAGATCGCTCAATACCCGGGTGGCCATTACGTTTAGCAGACCGCTTGCGGCTTGTGGGTGTTTGATATGATCATCGCCTGCTGCCGGCGTATTGACGAGTCTTTAAAGTCCTACACAGAGGTTTCCTGGCTCAAGCGAAACGAAATAGGAGCGCATATGAGATATGTGCGGGACCGAGAATAATGCGTGTATGTGATACCGTATTTCATTCTCGCGATCAATGTGTCGGTTGGTTGTATGCGATATAACCTAGTTATCGATTCAAGCGTTGAATCGATAAGCCGATACATTGAATACTAGTCGGTTGTGTGCGACATGACCGGATCATTGAATCAAGTGTTGATTTAATGATTTAATGCATAATTATATATTTGATATATTACTTTGCATTAACTAGTATCGGTTCACTTTAAATGGATTTTCTCACTCGATTGTACACATTGTATATGTGATATACTTTTGTGCACTTGATTGTATCATGTTTGATGATACATGTTATGCTAGGGTTTTTGTGTAAAGATCAAACCATGGTTACATGATTATGGTTAGGGTTTTGTTTTATTCACTTATTTATTTATCCATTTCATTTTGGAAAATAAATGGAAAAGAGAAAAGAATGGTGGCTTTTTTTGGAGTTTAGTTGAAGCTTCATGAAGCTTTGATCAAGTCAACCATTCTTATCTCATCCTTAACCCTAACCATTCCCACTAACCATGATTCATTCTCTACACTTGACTATAGTTAACATTATGATAAGTTTTGATTTTCTATTGATTTTAAAAATAACTTATCATAAGACTTTCTTCTTCTTCTTCCTTGAACAAAAGAAGAAACCTTGACTTCATCAATGGTGATTGATGAATTAGAGTGAGAAATCCAAAACTAAAGTCTACCCACTTCCTATTTCTTCATCCTCTACCTCTTGCCAAGTAGTAGAGTGTGTTTCCTTCACAAGTTTTCACGGTTTGATGAAGGTGGAGCTTGATCTTTCGATGCCTCGACGTAGATCATCTTCGGCATGGACATCGACGACCTAGCTTGCCCATTCTCCGACGAAGTCGACGCTTGAGCCTGGATTTGATTTGGACAGCGGAGAGGACCTCGTTGCGGAGCTATGGAGGTAGAGCACCGGATCTACAAAGGTTGTATTTCCGTATCTTGTAGTTAAGTGTTAACTAGTTAGCTTTTTCGCCTAGTTTTCTAGCAAACGATCCGTAGTCGGGTTTCTCGGTCCCGTTAAAATTTTAATATGGCATGATCGATGCCTTGTGAGACATCTTTAGGGTGCCTAGGAACCCTACAGTGGTATCAGAGCCTAGCTAGAGCCTTAGGCGAAGTTTAGACGGAATTTGAAGTCCGAACGACCCGAAAACACAAACCGGAATATGCTCTCTGGACTGTTTCCGAAAATGCGGATTTTTGTGTATTAAAAATGCCTTAAAAATTCAATAAATAATTATAAGAATTACTGTGCAAACTCAGGCGAAAGATTCATCCAACAGAGCGCGGAACCGCGGCAGAAGCCCAGCTTCTGCGGCGGTTCCGCGGCTAGGTAGTGACGTCATCACATATTTTCTGCACAGTAATTCCTATTTAATTATTCTGGATTTTATGGGAATATTTAAAATTTATTCCAGAGTTGAATGTTCTGGGTTGTTTTGGGGATTCGGTGTTTCGATCGGGGTATCAAATTTTATCTATTTGGCTTTCCGGATAAATTTTAGAATATGTTAAAAAGTACGACCGGATATAAATACCCAATTTTTCCCCTGTTGGGAAATTTCCAAGTGTTGGATTTTTCCGTAGTTTAACGACGTTCTAAGTAGTGCAAGTAACGCGATGGACCCTCTGGAAGACAACAAACCTTAACTCGATTATGTGACCGTCTTGAACTGCCCTTTGAACCTTCGGGTTTGGGGCAGTACGGCGTGCCACATGTGAGGCGTTGGCTTGACCCTTCTACGGCTGGACTGTTGGTACTGAGGCACGAACGGAATGTTGTTAGACTTGTTTCATGTGTTGATCTGTATTGGGAAACGCGTATGTTATGGAAACGGATATGAAATGAACGAAACGGATTGCACACGCGAAATCGTTCTCGTTTTAAATATTTATAAACTGCAAGTGCACGGCGCGTTGTAGCAAGCCGGCAAGTACGGGTCGATCCGCAGGGAATTGTGTATTAGGTCTTGTTGTTTAAGGTTCAACAAATAATGAATTGGGTTGGTTCTCACAAAAAATAGAAAAGAATACGAAAACAAGAAAACCAAGGAAAGAAGATAAGAAAGAGGTGGTTGTGGCTTTGGCTCGGAAGATCGAATCGCGATCATTCCTTCGACGCTTCCCTTGATCATGAGTTTTCCGTACTTACGTCGATCCCGGCATGAAGCATGACTTGTCAACACGGTTGCAGAGCACAAGTCATCAAATTCCGATGTTCGCCGCAAAACACGAAACGAGTCCGTTTGTCCACTTACCGTTTGTATGTCAAAGCTTGGGGTATCAACACTAAACAGAAGGGTTAGCAAGCATACCACAACATCAAAGCACAAAGTAGTGAGTGAGAGCAAATGATTTTAGTGTTGAGTTTGCTAGGTGTTTATGATAGTATATCGTATATGAAACCAAGAGATTGTCAAGCACTTGATCACAAAATACGATATCTAAACCTAGCAACCTTAACACTAAATTGATTTTAACTTTGAAATGGGGAAAGGGAGTGAATATGGTGTATGAGGAGGTTACAAAGTAACCATGTTTCAAAACACCATATCACATCAATACATATGCAATCTTTAAGTAAGAATCATATAATTAAGCACATTAAACATGAACAAGAGGGGGAAGAGGCAAAGCCTTTCATCTCACTTCCTTACCATCACCACCACCACAAAGATTAGTTAAGCATGATGAAAAAGATAAGTAATTAAAGAAAAGAAAGAAAGTACAAAAGAAACAACAATATTATTAACACTTGATTTTGGTAACTTATTCAACCTCCATAATGAAGCTCTCCAAAGAAAGCTTCAAGAGGGAAGAAGAAGAAGAAACCAATTGAAGCTCACTCAACTCTCAAGCTAAACCAAAAACAAAACAAAAAAAAAAGATAGAATATGTGCATATGAGAGAATGAGAGAGAGATTCCCTTGCTTCACTGGTTCTGCTTTTATAGGCACCAAAGAAAAATAAACAAGCAATAAAATTAAGATGACTTGGCAGCAAGGGAGGGACCACAAAAATTTGGTGCATATTGGGGCAAGGGGGCCAGCCTGCTCGGCTAGAATGGGGATGTGGCCGGTCCTAAACCGAGCGCTGAGGCTCGTGCTTGTTGTGTGGTCATATGTGCATCCCAATATCACTCTGGTGTTACTAGTTTTGTCTGTGGAGGCCTTAGATGCACTACGGGATTTGGAAGGAAAATAGATGCTTCAAATCACTTCATAATCTTTAGCATTCAATGCACAATTAATGAAAATCACACCACACATGTGCCTACTTGCATGAATTGTGCAAGGGCAGCCCTCATATGGTCCATGTCAAAGAGCTAGTGTCACACATGTATTGTGTTGGACTAAAAGTTGTGTGCTCACATTTATTTTGCAAAAGCTCTTTGGATATCGGTCGGTTTTCTGTTCTGTTTGTAGTGTCAGCTCCCAAATGCTATATCCGTGATTTTGACTGTATTTTCATCGTTGTATCACGAATACTTGTAATCTATAATTACTAGGAAGACACTGGTTAATAGTACCGATATATAACAAAATAGATAATGAATGAGCGGTATTAAAATGCAGTTTTCTATGATGAACACTTAGCACCTATAAAAATTTGAATTTTGCATGCTTGATGTCACTTGGACCTCATTGTGGTGCTAGGGTAGACTTTCACTAAGCGGGTTTAGTGCACGTGGCAGCGTGTGTGAGAACGATTTTTAAAAGGTTTGTTTTGAAAAAAGTCGGACTTAAGGATTGACTCAACAAATCACAAAATGCATAATCAAACCCTAGAACTAGGGTCACCTTTGTCAAGTTACTAGACCGCTCCTAGACTTCCAAAGGACAAGTCATAGGATCCATCCTCTACCACCTCTTTATTACTCTTGTGTCAGGTAAGTGCTAGGTAACTGGGAGCTATCCGTTATACGAATTACCGAAATAGCGGGCCTAATTTGTTGGATATAAGTATGCCCTAGAGGCCATTATATGATAGTGGATGTATATATATATATATATATATATATATATATATATATTCAGTGTACATTCTTGCTCGACATGATAGTATGCTATCTGGTTCTTCTTTATCTGACATGTTGATTTGATCATGCTTTTATTCATTCATACATGTTGATAAAGCCCTGAGGATATAGGCTTGACTACTGTGATTATGATAGAGATCATACTAGTGGGACATCTGTAGTTTATAAGCATATCCTGGAATGTCCCTAGTCGTAGGTGTATCGAGACGGGGCATCGATATACCAGAGTAGACTAGCGTATATGATACTAGACCCATATGATGGGCGATGGATGTTCCCACATTCATCGATGTTTGACATCGAGATCGTATACGGGTGCTCAGTGGTGACTGGGTACACTGGACGGACTCACCGAGAACTCCTATATGGAATTATATCTATCGTCGGATAGCAGTTCTCAGGTGACACTGGTGCAGGTTAGTCTGTAGACCCGAGATCGTCATAGAGTCTTGTGTGTTCTCCCACTGTACTTTGATTACCACCCTACCACGGCTCTACTGAGTCGTACAAACAGGTGGCCGTTGGGTACAGTCCCGAGACATACGAAGGCGATGAGCGATAAGGAGGGGTTTCGTCTCTCCCGGTATTGGGAGTTGATGCTGTGCTGTGCTCGATTGGCTATATCAGTAAGTCCCTGGCCAGGGCTATTGAGATTTACAGATAAGTGTTATCAGTAGTTTCTCGATCTGTTATAGACCATTCATCGGCACGACTTATTGAGTTATTGGGGTCGACGTTACCATCCCTAGACTCGATATGCAGCATATCTGACGAAGATACCGGACTGTACGGTAGTGTTGCCGGTTGGCTCGACGGGAGTTGTGACAGGTTCGCTTGTTTTCTTCTGATCGTTCAATACCCGGGTGGCCGTTACGTTTAGCTGACCGCTTGCAGTTTGGGGGTGCTTGATATAATTATCACCCACTGCTGGCGTATTGACGAGTCTTAGAGTCCGACAATGGAGTTGCCTAGTCCAGGCGAAACGATGTGGTGCGCATATGAGATATGCGCATGGACCCGGTTAAAATGCGCGTATGAGATACCGTATATTAGTCGGGCGGTTTGCTTTTGGTCGGGTCGTATGAGATATGACCGGTTTGCTAAATCAAGTGTTGATTTATCATTGACCATTAGTTTCTCACTTTAAACTCTTTCTTGTCCTTTTTGTTGTATGCATGCATGTATGCATTTATTCTCATTCATGCACATAGGATGTGCATGCACATAGGATGTGCATGCACACATACATGCATACATAATCTATCATGGTTGTTGATATAGTGGATGGTGGCAATATAAGACTCACACCATATATAAATATATAGATATTATTTATTGGAAAAGAAAAATGGAAATGCAAATTGTTATCAGGGTTTAATATTTTATTATTTCACTAACCCTTTGGTTTAACGATGATTCATTTTCTATGGCCATTTTTGTTCCAAACTAAAATATCTAGATATTTTATAACAATGGTTAAGAATGAGAAAGTGAAAATATATATATATTCATTTCTCATTTTTTATTCATAAGTTCATTATTATCTTGAGCTCTTTACAAGCCATCATCTTCTTCCTCCTTTCTCTCTTGCTCTCTAGTTCTCTCAAGTGAGCAAAAGAGTTACCAAGTTAGGATTTTGAAGTGAGAAAACAAACCACATCACCATTCTACACTAGTCTTGCCCATTAGTGTAGAGTGTTAGCTTCCATTTCTTCTCTTGATCTAGTGGAGCTTCAAGCTTGGACAAAGAGGACTCCGGGTGGATCGTCGTGGACCTAAAGGATCTCAAGCGAACCTTTTTCCAGCCCTCAAGTAGCCAAGGAGTCTAACATAGGGAGCTACAAAGGTTGTACTCTCAAAACCTTAGCTTTTACTACTTGTGTTTGTGTTGCCCTAAATTTTCTAGCATGATCCTTAAGAAAGTTTCTTTAGCACCATATAAAATTTAAATATGACATGTGTGTTGCCTCCAAACCATTGTAGTGGTGCTGTAGGAAACCCTTCATGGTATCAGAGCCAGGTTAGAACTTTAGGCGACGTTTAGGCGAAGTTAAAACTCCGATCGAACCACGAAATACGGATTTTGACCCTTCTCTGGACATTTTTTAAAACTGTGTTTTTTTCTGAATTAAAAATACATAAAAAATTCAGCGGGTAAATATAAGCAATACTGTAAAAAATGACACCATGATCCGTACATATCGCCGCGGAACCGCGGCCATACCTTGCTTGGGCTTATGGCATCGATTTTGTACAGTAATGTCATTATCATATTTTTGGGTATTTTTAATCTGACTCAAGTGTTGAGTGTTCTGGGGATTATTTTGGATTCGTTGATTCGATCGGAAAATTTAATTTCATGCTATTTTCGGGTAATTTAGAAAGTATTAAAAAGTTCGAACGGATATCATTAACTCACTTTTTCCCGGCACGAAAACTTTCAAGTGTTGAATTTTTCTCGAATTTAAATATTTCGGAAATACGTGCAAGTAATGTGGTGGACCCTCTAGAAGAACACAATCCTTAACTCGATTATGTGACCGTCTGAACTGCCTCTAAACCTTAGGGTTTGGGGCAGTACGGCGTGCCACATGTGAGGCGTTGGCTTGACCCTTCTACGGCTGGACCACTGCTACTGTGACATGTTCCAGGATTTTTGAACTCCGCTCAAGTGTTGAGCTATTTAGGAAATCTTGGGTATTTGATTATTCGATCGGAAAGTTTAATACTGTCTATTTATCTGGAATGTGATACAATATGTGGAATTCATATAGTTAGGCATGAAATGCGAAGTATGTGATATTTCGGATTTATGATGTCTAAAATGATTGTGGATTCCAAATGTTGTAGTTTTACACTTTCTTTTCTGTGACCGTAAGTGTAGTATGTTGCATATCGCCGGTTTCGTTGCTATACATCAACGACAATCGGGGTACGCATACTTACTTACGTTGATGATATATGATATTATGTGTTGCTGAGATATGATGTGCAGGATTGTCGCGATTGAATAGCCGGGGGTTTTTATGTGAGATGAGAGTTTTATTTTCATTCATGTAAAATTCAAATGTAATGTAATATTCTTTTATTTGGGGCACTTCCGGGTTGAGGTTGATGTCACCAGTGTTGTATATTATTTACTTTTCCGCATTAGGATAGACCCAAGGAGGGGAGCACGAGTGACTGGGTTCTGGGGTTCAGAGGGAGGCCATCTCGAGGAGTCGAGACCGGGTCTCCTAAACTCCAGAATTGGTAGGGTCGCTTATCGCTCTCGTAGGGGTTTAGGGGTGTGGGCTTGGCTATTCATCGCGACTGTGGAATCCGTATTTTCTATTGTTGGCTAATTACTAAATATGGACGTCCTAGTATATCCTATATTATCATATGTGTGTTTCTGCTGCCTGTATTCTGTGATGTGATATCTGAGACGAATGATATATTATATATAAGATATATAGTAGACATTGCTTATGTTTTACACCCGCGCTAGTCCCGTCCCGGTATGCCGTTAGTTAAGTAACCTAACGGTGCATAACAGAACATTACGGCGAATGTGGATGGCATAAGCGTACGTTGTATTTTCGTTTCTTTTCTGTGATTGACTTAAGGACTTAAATGATGGGGCTACATTAATATGATTAATGTAAAGAAAATAAACCTAAAAAGATGTTGTAGAATCGGATTTGAAAACCACTCGGCTCTTTATGAAAAAGCTATTTTTCAAAACTGCGGAGCTCAAGCCACTCCTTTTGAAAACCATTTGATTCTACGACGATATCAAGTTCAAAGCGTTAAAGATTTTCTTAAAAATCATCTGCAACCCTCTGTCATTTTAGGAAGTAGAGTACTTAGTATTCGTGCTATGTTTGTTGACTATAGTTAAGGCATAGTGTACGGTAGCTAAGTGATGTCTTCCTACACTGCATATGATGCAGATTAATTAGGACATTCATGCAACTTTGTTGACCATAGTTAAGGATCATGTGAGTGGGTCTAATTAATCAAGAAATGACGGGTAGAACTTGATTAATACTTATGATTTGTTGACCATAGTTAAGGTCATAGGTACTAGGGGTAAAAACCACATCGGGAATTTCAATAGTTGAAATTTGCAATGAGATTGCATACCTTACATATGATGGTTGGATCCCGATCCCACTGTGGGCAATAGTTGCTCCCAGGAGAGTTTTGCAGTTTACAATTAACTAACCCATTAGGTGTCTAGAAAGGTGTTAACGGGGCTACGCCACTGGGAAGACGAGGTTTACTTTAATTAGGTCCGTGCGAAAGCACGGGGAACCTCCCTCAAGTACCGACACTGGCCTAGCTGAACGGTTGGCGAAGTTGTAGACTGTAATTAATTCTGGCTAGTTTCCTTTTTAAGGTTTGAAAGAAAAACTTGATTAAAGCAGTGGTAGACATCGATTAGACAAGATAATAACCAATCTGATCTTTACAAGAGCTTTCGCTGAGTGTATTCTTTTCTCTCTCTTAATGGCAGATACCAATGATAGGACTCAAGTTTCTACTAGATAAAAATAAACTGAATGGGACCAATTATAAAGACTGGCTGAGGAATCTAAATATTGCCTTGACTTATGATAAGGTATCATATATCCTCACGGCTCCAGCCCCGCTCATCCCAGGTCCAAAATCCTCAGTTGCGGATATTGAAGTCCGCAAGACATGGGATGCTGACTGTGCCACGGCCAAATGCCTCGCGCTTGCATCGATGGATAATACACATCAAAAGCAGCACGAGAATATGGACATTCACGCCATATTCCTCCATACAAAGGAGTTGTATGGAGAGCAATCCCGCGTATAACGATACAAAGTATCAAAGAAATTGTTTCAGATGCGAATGGCCCCTGGCACACCAGTAGGAGACCATGTTCTGAAGATGATAGCTCTCATAGAAGAGCTTGAGGACCTTGGATGGACGATGGACAATGAACAATATACGGATATTATTCTGCAGTCCCTCCCCTCCACCTTTGCTCAATTTATAGTTAACTTCAACATGCACAACATGGAGAAGGAACTACCTGAACTCCTTAATATGTTAAGGAGTGCAGAGAGCACACTGAAATCAGTGAAAACTCCCGTTTTGAGTGTTGGGCAATCTTCCTCTTCTCGCCCAAAGGCTAAAGCTAAGGGAAAGATGAAGAAGAAGCCCACCAAGCCTAGGGGTGGAGTTAGAAAGGTTAAGGGGAAGAACAAGTCCAAAGCTGGAGAATCGGGGAAAGGGGAATGTTATCACTGCCACGAAACAGGACATTGGAAGCGCAACTGCACGGAGTACTTAAATCTCAAGAAGAAGCATGGGGATGCTTCCGCTTCAGATGTGTTTGTGACAGAAAACTGTTTTTCAATAAACTCTGCTTCCTGGGTATTAGATACCGGTTCAGGTTCTCACATTTGCAATTCTACGCAGGGGCTGAGAAATAGCAAGGTTTTGAAGACAGGTGACCATACTCTCCGCGTTGGAAATGGTTCCAATGTACATACAGTTGCAGTGGGAGAGTATCATTTGGGGTTGTCGTCTGGGTATATATTGGTTTTGAACCCATGTTATTTTGTGCCCAGTATGCTTTGTAATATAATATCCGTTTCTTTGTTAGACAATGAAGGATATAATTTTGTATTGCAGAACAATGTTATGAATATTCACCTGAATCAAATGTTGGTTGGGTATGGTACGCTTAATAATGGGATATACGTCCCAAATCAACACACAGTTTTCAGCATACAACACACTAATAAAAGAAAACTTTCAGAAATAATTGAAGATTTTCTTTGGCACTGTAGACTTGGTCATATTAACGAAACAAGACTAAACAAGTTACACAAAGATGGATATTTAAACCCTTTTGAATATAAATCTTATGCGACTTGCCAGTCTTGTATTAAGGGTAAAATGACCAAAACTCCGTTTACCAGACACGGAGAAAGAGCTACTGAGCTCCTAGGCCTCATACATAGTGATGTATGTCGGCTAATGTCTACATAGGCTAGAGGCGGTTTTTCATACTTCATTACTTTCACTGACGATTTCTCAAGATTCGGTCATGTATTTTTATTAAAGCACAAATCCGAACCTTTCGAGAAATTCACGGAATATAAACTCGAAGTAGAAAAACAAACCAGCTTGAGTATCAAAATGCTTCGATCAGATCGAGGTGGGGAGTACCTCAGTACAGAGTTTGCAAACTTCCTAAAAGAGAATGGGATTCTCTCTCAGCTCACTCCTCCTTACACACCACAGCACAACGGTGTGTCTGAACGACGGAATCGGACCCTATTAGATATGGTCCGATCCATGATGAGTGATGCTGAGTTACCCGTCTCATTTTGGGGGTATGCATTGGAGACTGCAGCGTTTCTACTGAACAGGGTCCCAACCAAAACTGTGTCTACCACACCATATGAGATATGGCATGGGAAGAGACCATCTCTTAAGAGAATTAAGATTTAGGGTTGCCCGGCCTATATTAAAAAGTAGAATCCAGACAAACTCGAGACACAGTCGGTCATGTGTAATTTTGTGGGGTATCCAAAGAATTCTTATGGATATCTTTTCTACCACAAGGAGGAACAAAAGGTGTTTGTTTCTCAGTATGCCACATTCTTGGAAAAAGAGTTTTTTACAGATAAAGCTGATGGCAATGTGGTGGATCTAGAAGAGGTTCTAGAGACACAAACTATAAATGACGACTTGGTTGAACCGGCTGTTGCAATAGAAAATGAGGAACCTCGACCACTCCGTAGGTCTGGTAGGACTTCTCGCCCACCGGAGAGGTACTACGGTTTCCTCATTGATGGTGACAGAGAAGACTGCATCATGGAGGATGATGATCCTACCAGCTTTCAGCAAGCTATCACCAGTGGAGACTCTGTGAAGTGGCTGGATGCCATGAGATCCGAAATGGAGTCTATGTACACCAACAAAGTATGGACTTTGGACGTTGTAGCCCATGGGTAAAACCTGTGGGGTGCAAATGGATCTTTAAAAGAAAGATTGGTGTAGATGGGCAGATAGAGACCTATAAGGCAAGACTTGTGGCGAAAGGTTTTCGTCAAAGACCAGGTTTGGACTATGACGAGACTTTTTCTCCCATAGCCATGCTTAAATCCATTCGGATCCTACTTGCTATTGCTGCTCACTACGACTATGAAATCTGGCAGATGGACGTTAAAACGGCATTTCTAAATGGAGATTTAGAAGAATGCGTTTATATGGATCAGCCAGAGGGCTTCATTGACAGTGGGAGCTGCGGGAAAGCATGTAGATTGCTTAAATCCATATATGGGTTAATGCAGGCATCACGGAGCTGGAACATCTGTTTCGATGATGTTATCATAGAGTTTGATTTCATCAAAAATCCAGATGAACCTTGTGTTTATAAGAAGGCTGTAGGGAGAGCTGTCACATTCCTCGTATTGTACGTGGATGACATTCTTCTGATAGGAAATGATATTCTTATGCAACAGTCGGTCAAATCTTTCTTATCATTAAGGTTCTCCATGAAGGACCTGGGTGATGCCACATACATTCTGGACATTAGGATCTATAGGGATAGATCCAAGAGATTATTAGGATTGTCACAAACCAGGTACATCAACACCATCCTAAAAAGGTTTAGTATGGAAGACTCCAAGCGGGGTGCCTTACCCACTTGCCATGGGATCACTCTCTCCAAGGACTCTTGCCCAAAGACCGATGAAGAGAGAGCTCACATGAGCATTATACCCTATGCTTCGGCAGTAGGATCTATAATGTATGCGATGTTATGTACACGCCCAGATGTGGCTTATGCACTTAGTGTTGTAAGCAGGTATCAATCCAACCCAGGGAAGAATCACTGGATAGCTGTAAAGAACATTCTTAAGTACTTGCGAACGACTAAAGAATTGTTCTTGGTGTATGGTAATGGAGATCTCCAAATGGAGACCTTTACCGATTCGAGCTTCCAGAGCGATAAGGACGACAGCAAATCTATCTTCGGGTTTGTATTTACCCTCAATGGAGGGGCAGTAAGTTGGAAGAGTTCCAAACAGGATACCGTTGCAGACTCTACGATGGAGGCTGAGTACATTGCTACGAATGATGCCGCCAAGGAAGCCGTCTGGATGAAGAAGTTCGTCTCGGAGCTAAGAGTAGTTCCAACCATTATTGATCCAATACCATTGTATTGTGATAATAATGGGGCTATGGCGTTAGCCAAGGAGCCCAGGTCCCATCAGCAGTCCAGACACATCCTGAGGCGCTTTCATTTGATCCGGGAGATTATAGATCGCTGCGAGATCGAGATTAAGAGAGTAGACACAAAGAATAACACCGTGGATCCACTCACCAAGGCCCTCCCTCAGCCGCAGCATGAGCGACTTTTTGAGATGTTGGGTATGAGATACGCCAATAACTGGCCTTAGTGCAAGTGGGAGATTGTTGGATATATGTATGCCCTAGAGGTCATTATATGATAGTGGATGCATTTATACATGTATATATATATATATATTCAGTGTACATTCTTGCTCGACAAGATAGTATGGTATCTGGTTCTTCTTTATCTGACATGTTGATTTGATCATGCTTTTATTCATTCACACATGTTGATAAAGCCCTGTGCATATAGGCTTGACTACTATGATTATGATAGAGATCATACTGGTGGGACATCTGTAGTTTATAAGCATATCCTGGAATGTCCCTAGTCGTAGGTGTATCGAGACGGGGCATCGATATACCAGAGTAGACTAGCGTATATGATACTAGACCCATATGATGGGCGATGGATGTTCCCACATTCATCGATGTTTGACATCGAGATCGTATACGGGTGCTCAGTGGTGACTGGGTACACTGGACGGACTCACCGAGAACTCCTATATGGAATTATATCTATCGCCGGATAGCAGTTCTCAGGTGACACTGGTGCAGGTTAGTCTGTAGACCCAAGATCGTTATAGAGTCTTGTGTGTTCTCCCACTGTACTTTGATTACCACCCTACCACGGCTCTACTGAGTCGTGCAAACAGGTGGCCGTTGGGTACAGTCCCGAGACACACGAAGGCGATGAGCGATAAGGAGGGGTTTCGTCTCTCCCGGTGTTGGAAGTTGATGCTGTGCTGTGCTCGATTAGCTATATCAGTAAGTCCCTGGCCAGGGCTGTTGAGATTTACTGATAAGTGTTATCAGTAGTTTCTTGATCTGTTATAGACCATTCATCGGCACGACTTATTGAGTTATTAGGGTCGACGTTACCATCCCTAGACTCGATATGCAGCATATATGACGAAGAGACCGGACTGTACGGTAGAGTTGCCGGTTGGCTCGACGGGAGTTGTGACAGGTTCGTTTGTTTTCTTCTGATCGTTCAATACCTGGGTGGCCGTTACATTTAGCTGACCGCTTGCGGCTTGGGGGTGGTTGATAAGATCAGCACCCACTGCCGGCGTATTGACGAGTCTTAGAGTCCCACAATGGAGTTGCCTAGTCCAGGCGAAACGATGTGGTGTGCATATGAGACAGATATGCGTGTGGACCCGGTTAAAATGCGCGTATGAGATACCGTATATTAATCGGGAGGTTTGCTTTTGGTCGGGTCGTATGAGATATGACCGGTTTGCTAAATCAAGTGTTGATTTATCATTGACCATTAGTTTCTCACTTTAAACCCTTTCTTGTCCTTTTTGTTGTATGCATGCATGTATGCATTTATTCTCATTCATGCACATAGGATGTTCATGCACACATACATGCATACATAATCTATCATGGTTTTTGATATAGTGGATGGTGGCAATATAAGACTCACACCATATATAAATATATAGATATTATTTATTGGAAAAGAAAATGGAAATGGAAATTGTTATCATGGTTTAATATTTTATTATTTCACTAACCCTTTGGTTTAACCATGATTCATTTTTTATGGCCATTTTTGTTCCAAACTAAAATATCTAGATATTTTATAACTATGGTTAAGAATGAGAAAGTGAAAATATATATATTTTCATTTCTCATTTTTTATTCATAAGTTCATTATTATCTTGAGCTCTTTACAAGCCATCATCTTCTTCCTCCTTTCTCTCTTGCTCTCTAGTTTTCTCAAGTGAGCAAAAGAGTCACCAAGTTAGGATTTTGAAGTAAGAAAACAAACCACATCACCATTCTATACTAGTCTTGCCCATTAGTGTAGAGTGTTAGCTTCCATTTCTTCTCTTGATCTAGTGGAGCTTCAAGCTTGGACAAAGAGGACTCCGGGTGGATCGTCATGGACCTAGAGGATCTCAAGCGAACCTTTTTCCAACTCTCAAGTAGCCAAGTAGTCTAGCGTAGAGAGCTACAAAGGTTGTACTCTCAAAACCCTAGCTTTTACTACTTGTGTTTGTGTTGCCCTAAATTTTCTAGCATGATCCTTAAGAAATTTTCTTTAGCACCATATAAATTTTAAATATGGCATGTGTGTTGCCTCCAAACCCTTGTAGTGGTGCTGTAGGAAACCCTTCATAATTAAGTAACCACTTTCCTTACTCACACTTGCCTAGACACCATAAGAGAAATACGGATAAGCGATAGATTACCCAGGACCCTCCTCTGTCCTAATTGAGCGCGACGGTCCTTAGAGCTTTGGTCTAGATATTTTTTAATTAATATAAGGTGAAAGTATGCTTGTTTTGTGATTTGTGGAGCCTAGGAAGGGTGATGAAATCCCCATATAAACTGGATTTGGGTTATTGCCCCTTAATGCCCGATTAAGATATGCAAAAACAAACCAATATCAAAACAAGCAAAAAAAAAATTTTAACGGCACTTTTTTCGAAGAATCCTGCAGGAAAAATCAGAATATTGGATCTTAGAGGAGAGAGAAAGATATTAGGAAATTACCAGAGAATTTTGGCGCTCCAATTTCCCCCACGCCGCCGCGGTTCTGCCGCCAAAACCAAGCTTCTGCCGCGGTTCCACCGCAAGACGGAAGGATCTTTTGCTAATTTTTTTTCAATGCCCTCCTATTATCCTCTGGGCTACGATGAAAGTATCTGAATCTCTTTTCCTTTGCTCCAGTTACTCCAGATTTCCTTGCAAAACTTGCACAATAATCGTTAAATATACAAGATGCGGTTTTGTTTATTTTATGTTATGGATTTTATAAGAATTCAACCTGAATAGCAAGAAAAAAATTACGCCCGTTTCCCCAGCAACGGCGCCATTTGATTGATCATGCAAAAAGTGTTTTCGTAAAGTAACCGCAATCAGAACGGTGTTGCTAGTAGCTAGCCGCGATGAGTATGTATCATCCACAGGGAAACATGAACCTTTTTCTTACTTTAGACGACTTAATGGAAGAATGATGATTGGTTGTAGTTACGGATATACTACAGATGTAAGATTTTTTAAGAAAAGGCTCGTAGGGTTCATAGAACTTAGTAGTAATGGATGAATAATTAAAATGACTCTTTTTATTTTTTAATAGTTTAAAACTAGATCGATAGTGATGAATGTGGATTAGGGTTATTTTGGAAGAAACTAGAGTTTCCCCGCTCTTAACCCTTGTCCTTGCATTGATCTCTATTCATGTTTAGCCCTTAACAAAACATGTGTTGAACAGATCTCGAATCGCGATCGTGACTTGCAATAGATTGGTAGCGCGCCCGATAAGGATGTTAACATTTATTTTACTGAAGTTTATAGACTTTAAAATGTATAAAAGAGATTAAATGATTTTATCATCCATTGATCTACCCTAGCCTACAAGCTAGGAATTTCTCGCTCATGGTTTGAGATTTAGAAGAAAGGATGAAGAAGAATGAAAGCATGATTAAGATGCAGAAAGTAGTGTGGAAAGTAAGTGCGGAAAATAATTGCAAAAAGAATAATAAAAACACTACCTTTATTAATCAACTATTTCATACAACTCTCTTTTTTTAAAGTAGATTACAAAGAACCCTAGTTTTTTCTCTCACTCTCTCTCTTATTGGAGATAGATGACTAGCTGATGATCAGCTGGATGCGTGGATCGTTTTGGACCTCTTGATCTCTTTGGTTTGATTATCTTAGATGTGAAGCTCTCGGTCCTATATATAATCACAGAAACTAGAAACCCTAGATGCCCTGAATGAATATATGTTGTTACAATATAATCAACAAAATATCACATCATGATGCCCTAGAACCACCGCGGAACCGCCATATATTGGCCTATTTGGCCGCGGTTCCGCCGCGTATTGATGGCTTCAGTCTCTGGGATTTTTTGTGCTATTTTATCTTGATTTTTAGAGATCCTATAGATGTCTAGATTCTTAAAATAATGTTATGAGTCTCTGCCGTTGCTAGATTTTACGATTTGCTTCAATATTCTGGCAGATTTGATTCCGACATCTTGATTTATCCTGGATCTCTTAGATTCTAGACCTGAGCTAATCTGCACAATATCTCAAATCAAAGTGTTAGTAGTAATTGGTATTTTTGAGATATTATCCTAACCATTTTATATGATATTATATGTTAAGAATATTGATTAGAAATATTTGATATGATATGCATATTTTAATTACTAATATTTTATATAAATATTATATGAATGTATTTTCCCTTATTATGTTAAATATAATGTAGAAACATATGATAATAAACTTTTTACACATAAACCCTCATATGTTCTATAATTACAATAAACACCTTTTAGTACTTAACAATAATAGAAAAATATTCATTCAAATGTGCAATATTTTATACTAATCAAGCCCAATACACCATGAGAAACTACTAGTGCACCTACCAGCAAATCTCGCTTGCCCTGGCCAGGGACTTTGTGTATTGGCTATCCGAACACAGTGCGATATCAACTCCTAATACCGGGAGAGACGAATCCCATCTAACCCCTACTACCTCCAAGTGCTTCGGGACTGCACCCAACAACTACCTGTTTGCACGAATCATTTGAGCCGTGGTAGGGTAGTAATCTAAGTACAGTGGGAACACACTCGAGATGAATAGTGATGTCAAGTCAACGGACTAACCTGTACTGATGTCATCCAGGAACTGCTAACTGACGATAGGTATAATACCAACCAGCAGTTCCCATCGAGTTCGTCCAGTGTAACTCATAACCTAATGAGCACCTGTATACTATCTCTGGTATTGCATACCAATGGCTACGAGACAGGCCATCTCCCTGACTGGGATGAGAAGCGTATACACTAGTCTACTCTGGAGTATCGATACCCTGTCTCGATAATCCTATGACTAGGGACAAGTATAAGGATGTGCTTATAGACTACCCAGCCGCCACTACTGTGACTGCCATCACAATGCTGGTAGTCAAGCAAAGATCCTAAGGGCTCTATCAATATGTATTAGCGATATGCTAAAAGAAATATATACACATATTACGATAGAATCAAACCAGATAGCATACTATCATATTGAGCAAGACTGTTATTATGTATGTTTATATCCCAAGCTTCCAAAATATAATATACAATCCAGTACTATACAATAATGGCCTCTAGGGTATATATCACTAACAGTTGTGACCTAATTAGATACATGGTTGCGTATGTTTGGCCTAGGGTTGGAAATAAGAGCATGTAGCGGACAGACAAGTGGCATTAGGAATGGAGTTAGCATTGTAAAGCTTGCTTAAACTCGCAAATCCCATTCCTATGTCCTCCTAATCCCTGCTACTTCCGATTATCCTAACATCATTTTAAGAATGGAAAAAGACAAGCACAAGGCTAATCCTAACTCTACTAACCAACCCTAACTCTAACAAGTTTACTTGAACATAAAATACGAACACTTAGGATAGAATTGAACATACATATACATTTTTCAATTGACTCATCTAAAATAAGAACAGAAAACATACTATCTCCCAGTGGACGACCCGTACTCAACCGGCTAGCTGCAAACCGACACCGTCTTGATTGCGGTAAGAAGAGAACAAAGTGGAGCGCATATCATAACATATACAGCGGTCGTTCCGTTGTTTCAATCTAGTGGTACCCCCTCTAGGCCCTCCGAGCGATAGCTAATTTTTTATACTTTCACCCCGCAAAAGTTCGGGCAAGTTTCGAGTTCGTTTTGACTCCCGGATTGGCTTAAAACGTTGGAATTTTGGGGCTTTAGTGCACTATTTTTCGGTTTTGGAAAAACTTGATGTGTTTACGATTTGTGCACGGAATTCTATTGTCTAGTTTTTGTTACTTATGTGATGTGTATATGTGTTGTTTAACGTCTTCTAATCACTATACTGTTGGGATTTCTCCTGCGCCCTGTCCATCTACCGTGACCGATGCGGAACAAAACTAGCATTTAAAAATTTTGGCACAAACAAAACCCGCTCAAGATCGAACCATAAACCTATACCAATATATACAAAGAGCTAAACTACTATTTTTAGAAATGTTATACCGAATGAACCAAGTCCTTAGGTCTTCCATCAACTTCCTTAGCTACTTGAGGCGTGCTTGAACAAGCTTGGCCGCCGGTCTTCCTCCGTTTAAGATGATCCACCCGAGGGATGTAGTCATGGCACTAGCTCCACATCGAGAAATGCAAGTGAAGCAACTAGGGATTCTAGGATGGTAGTATAGAATGCCTAGGATGTAGTGATCTATGTGTTTATCTATCTCATCTCACCTCCTCTCATGATTCTCAACACATGAGAGGGTGGAGAGAAGGTGGAAGATGAAGGTGGAGGAAACCCAAAAGAACCAAGAGGAGAGTGATGCTAATGGTGAGGAGAAGAGAGCTTAAGAAATGAACCATCTCCAAAAATAATCAAGCATCCATGGAAATAGAAAATCACATGGCTTGGTTTTGTAAAACCTTTCTTTCTAATTAAAAAATGTGCCCATACCTGAATAGTATACACAAATGAATTAATAATTCATTTGTGCACACTATGCAAGCATGGTCCTCACCATACCCCCATCAAATCCATGCCACCTTATTTATCCATTTATAATAAATGGTCAAACCCTAAAATGAAGTATCAACCTTATAAAATGTTTTCCGGAAAAATACGGATTACATTCTACTGTATATACTGTAAGTGCACGGCGGCGCCTGGCCTCCATCCCGAGGCCAAATGCGGAAGCGATGGTTAACTTTAATTTTCTGAACCGGCACCACCGCGCACTAAAACCCCGGATCGTGCCATTAATTAGTCCTAGCTAACTACAAGATGGGGAAGAGAGATATACCGACTGATCCGTGTCCTCCGGTCTTCTCGTCGTCGTCCCGATCTCCCGCGGAATGTCCGGTCTCCACCTCATCGCCGGAAGGGCACCACGTTGCCGGCTTCTTTTACAAGCTCCCACCTCTATACCGAGGCAACTCGGGCACGAAGTTGGCGAGCCGACGTGCCCAAGGTTTGCTGTAGAATGCGTGTAGTGCTCATGTCTCATTTTGGGGTTCATGGAGATTGCCTTTTGGTGGAGGGATGATACAAGCTAATGGAGATTGATCTTGTGGGATTTTTATCAAAGCAAAAGCACAAAAACCCCACCTATAGAATTTTGGACAGCCCCCAAGGAGCTTGGCCGGCCATGCATATTGGAGAGGGAAGAATGAGAGAGAGTGAGGGAGTGAAAAAGGATAGCCACACCAATAAGCAAGTGAAAGGAAATGGTTATCATATTCAACCATCATCAAAAGCATGATGACTCCAAAGTCAAGCAATGATCACTAACAAATCCACACTCCACCAACTAATCAACAACCATGATTGCTACAAAAAGTCAAGCAATCATGAACCATGGAAGGTCAAAGGATGAGGCTCCATCATGAAACCATCATGACACAAAAGTATGCAAAGAACACCTTCCACAAATGCTTATTTCCACAAATGGAAATAAGCCCTCCTCCACCAAACTTCGGCCATTGAAAGATACAAAGAAATATGGCCGAAACGGAAAGCAAACTGGCAACTCCAGAAAACTGGTCCCGTAATAAATTACAGGAAAACCACGCTACTGTGTATACACACCCGCATTTGTATTCCGACCGAATATAAATGCAATGAGACAAAATCTACACAGTACTATACTAGTATCCGGCTTAAACCAAAGCCTGCTAGTATTATGCGTCCGATCCTGATCCGTGCAATACCGCACGTATCTGATCGAACCCTGCCATATCTCCATACGGTCTCTACAGCTTTTCGCCCGAAAACTTGAGCAACTGAATGTGGGGGACTCTAAAGACTCGTCAACACCTTGGTTGTGGATTTAACCACTAGCACGTCAGAGGTATAAGCCAATACGTAACGGGCTACCAGGTATTGACCAAAAGGGACGTCGATGAGCGAACTCATCCTGACACCCTACTGAGCCTGTCAGTGACAATATCCGTACAGTCCGGTCCGTTCGTCTATGAGCATCGCATGGCGGGCCTAGGGGGTTGGTAAAGTCAGACCCCCAAAAGCGGTACTAGTCGTGTCGGAGTGTAACCCAGAACACCCTGAGATACTACTGGAATACCTACCAGTAAATCTCCTGCCTCGGCCGAGGGCTTCGTGTAATGGCTCTCCTAGACACAGCGCGACCTCACCCCCAATACCGGAAGAGACGAACCCCTGAAGATCCGCTCACTGCCTCCATGTGGCTCGGGACTGTACCCAACTAAAACCTGTTTGCACGTCTCCTTTGAGCGTGGTAGGGTAGTAATCAAAGTACAGTGGGAACTCACACGAGACAAATGACGATCCTCAGGTCGATGAACTAACCTGTACACATGTCACCTGGGAACTGCTATCTGACGTCTGGTATAATCCCAACTAGCAGATTCCCGGCGAGTCCTGTCCGGTGTACTCATAACCCAATGAGCACCTGTATACATCTTAGGAGAACCAATTGACACCAGTGGCTTGTGAGACCGGCCACCGCCCCTCGTCGGGATCTCGACTGTATACACTAGTCTACTCTGGAGTATCGATGCCCTGTCTCGAAAATCCCACGACTAGGGACCATTTAAGGATGTGATTATAGACTACCAGCTCCCACGTATATGATCGCCCTCATACTGCTGGCAGTCAAGCAAGAATCCTAGGGGCTCTATCAACGTGTAATAGCGACATGTCAGGTCACCTAAAGCAGTACACGATGATAAAGATAAACCAGATAGCATACTATCATCTCGAGTAAGACTGTCCTACCGGGATAGGTCCTCCCTCAATCATTGCAATCACGTGCCTGTGATCCAATAATTGACTCTGAGGGCACTATCTCCAACAATCTCCCACTTGCACTCAAGGCTAATTATTGCGATGTCGCATACTCACAGCCCGTTTGATACCCAACACCCAACTCCTCTACTAGTCAGTCTCACAAAGCTCGTTTGCGAAACTATTGCGTTCGAGGAATAGCCTCAGTGAGTGGATCCGCCTTGAAGTTTCTTTCTACGTCTCTCTATAATCTCAAGTTCGCGGAGAAAACCATCTCCCGAAATGAGCAACACCTGTCTTAGAATTTGTCTGGATGTCTGATGGGACCTAGCTCATAAATGAACTCCAAATCCAAACTTCTTAGACTATATCATCAACTGAACTTAATCAGTATCCAGCGCCATGCCTCCCTCAGTATCTGCTTGGATCACCTGCCCAAAATACTGCCCCTCGTAAGAAGGAAAACTATAACTCTGACAACCTCCCTGTCGTCCAAGTCACCTTGGAAGCCTGGAATGATAACTGTCTCCCGAATGAGGCTGACGTTATCATATCCCTAGAACATCCACTTATGTTCTAAAACTGCTTCCGACTGTTTCTCCAGGATTGGATCAATATCAACTTATTGCACCTACCGCAAAAAACAACATCTGGTGTGGCACTTGACATCTCATGATGACTCAATTGCCTAAGCAAGTGATCTGCCAATCATGTACATCCCTCTCCACTTTAGTTTGTAAGACACCTTTAGAGAGGGTGACTCCATCACCTGCAGGTACACTACCGTGCCAGGAGTCGTCCATTCTAAATACTCTTAGAATGCAGTCTGAGTACCCTGATTGGGAAAACACCCAAATCTAGATCTAAAGCCATAGATCTAGTTGTTGGAGATAGTGCCCTCATAGTCAATTATTGGATCGCAGGTACGTGATTGCAATGATTGCGGAGGACCTATACCGGTGGGACAGTCTTACTCGAGATGATAATATGCTATCTGGTTTGCCTTTATCAGTCGTGTACATGTTCAGGTGACTGATTACATGTTACATTTTGATAGAGCCCTTAGGATCTTGCTTTACTACCAACTGTATGATGGCAATCATATACGTGAGAGTTGGGTAGTTTATACGCATATCCTTAATTGTGGTCCCTAGTCGTGGGAGTTTCGAGACAGGGCATCGATACTCCGGAGTAGACTAGTGTATACAGTCGAGACCCCGACGAGGGGAGGTGGCCGGTCTCACAAGCTACTGGTGTCAGTTGGATCACCTAAGATGTATACAGGTGCTCATTGGGTTATGAGTACACCGGACAGGACTCTCTGGGAATCTGCTAGTTGGTATTATACATATCGTCAGATAGCAGTTCCCTGGTGACATGTGTACAGGTTAGTTCATCGACCTGAGGTCGTCATTTGTCTCGTGTGAATTCCCACTATGCTTTGATTTCTACCCTACCACGGCTCAAAGGAGTCGTGCAAACAGGTAGTTTTTGGTACAGTCCCGAGCCACATGGAGGCACGTGAGCGGATCGGCAGAGGATTCGTCTCTCTCGGTATTGGGGGCGAGATCGTGCTGTGTCTAGGAGAGCCATTACACAAAGCCCACGGCCGTGGCAGGAGATTTACTGGTAGGTACTCCAGTAGTATCTCAGGGTGTTATTGGGCTACACTCCGACACGACTTATACTGCTATTGGGGGTCTGACGTTACTAGCCCCCTAGGCAGATATGCGATACTCATAGACGAACGGACCGGACTGTATATACATTGTCACTGTTAGGCTCAGTAGGGTTTCCGGATGAGTTCGCTCATCGGCCTCCCTTGAGGTCAGTCCATGGGCTGCCGTTACGCATTGCTAGTGCCGCTGACGGTTTGTGGTTAAACCCACTGCCAGGGTACTGACGAGTCATTAGAGTCACCCACAGACAGTTTTCCAAGTTCGGGCGAAACGTTGTAGAGGCCGTATGGTTTTATGGCAGGGTTCGGAAAATGCACGTGCGTTTACGCACGTGTTATTTTTCGGACAGATAATACTGGTCGGCTTTGGTTTAAGCCGGATCCGAGTATTATATTGAGTAGATATAATATCTTTGTCTCAGTTGCATTTGTATTCGGTCGTAATACAAATGCGGGTATATTTATACAGTTACGGGGTTATCCTGAGATTCGTTTCGGGGTCACTTTTGGAAGTTGCCAGTTTCCAGTTTTCTATCAGTCGTCTTTTAACATTCGGTTAAAGACGGATTTATCTTTTCTTGGGATGAGTGTGGAAGTTTCTAGAAGTTTCTAGAAGAGGTGACTAGGTTAAATGGTGTTGGATTTTCATTGGTTGCTTTTGGTGTGTTCACACTTTGTGTTCACACTTGAGATATTTGTTTTGTGTTCACACATGATATTTTCATAAGGTCACCCCCCTCTCTCCTACACTCACCCTCCTCCTCCTATATATGGCCGGCCCCCCTCCTCTCTCTCTCTTACTTGATTTTCATTTGTGAAAAAGATTATGATAGTTTTCGGTGTATGGAATTTCACAGCTCATTTCATTCCATCACCCGATTCCCACGGCAACTTCATTAACCGTTCGTCCATAGCTTTGGACGGAACGAGACAAAGTCTTCTACTCATTCTCTACATCAATCTTGGTCGTCTCTTTTAGCAAACTTGACGACCGAGTTACCTCGAGTCAGAGGCGGGAGCCCGTTTAAAGAATCGTTGACGTGGTGCCACCTGAACGAGGAGATCGGAGATCGACGAGATCGGAGCAGCCGCAACGGAGCGTCGGATGATGGTTAAAGAACGAATGACTCGGATCGTTCGGTATAACCTTTCTACACTCTTTACAGTTTGTTAGTTTAGCAATAATGGCAGATCCGGGTTATAATATACGATAGCGCCAGTTAAAAGTTTTTTGTTCCGCATTTGGCGTCTGTAGACGGCCGGGGCGCTACCGTAGACTTACAGTGGTATCAGAGCCTCACCATTTTGCTATACTAACTTATGCTAACGCGTTTAAAACATCGATCGAACCGGATATCAAAAACCGCATTTTTACAATATCACAGTTTCTGTCGATTTTAAATGATGTCCTAAAATTATTCTACATATCACAGAAAGTTGTGCAGGGTTTTAGAAGCACACCGACCAAATTTGAGCACGTGATTCCACCAAACAGCCGCGGAATCGCGGCCAAACCCATGGTTTGGCCGCGCATCCACGGCCATTCTATGGGATCAGTGCACCAAATTTGGTCTGTGTCTTCTCTGTTGGAATTTGGGGTTTTTGGTATATATCTTCTGGGCCCATATTTTGTTACTGTTCTACAGATGTTCGTGGGGCCCACTTCGTGATATTTTGTCGATCGAAATTTAAACATGTTAGTTTACAGTGCTTACATTATATCTCCAACCGGGAATGTCATTTGATCGGTAAACCGCGTCTGATTGCTATAGTTCTTTTAGACGGGTTTGCAAACGCGACATTCGCGTTGATGTTCTGTGTTGTGCTGTGATGTTGCGGATTTGTCATGGTGGATAGCATTGTGCAATGATAGTACAGTTTGGATTTATTTGTACATTTGATATTGCGGGGCGAGCGTCCAACTTGTGGACTGCCGTCACTGCCTGTTGTATAATATTCTTTTGGGGCACGACCAGGTTGAGGTCGATGTACCTGTTGTACTATTATTCATTTCTGTACTAGGTTTTGCCCCACGACGGAGTGCACGGATAGCCGGGTTCTGAGGGGCAACGGGTCCGCATCTCATGGCTTTGAGAGGCAGAGGGGCCTCACTCTAGAATTGGCAGACTATTCACCGCACTCGTAGGGGGTACAGGTTGACCCATGGAGGGGTGCCCAAGATTACCGAATTCCGTGAAGTGCAGGGTGGTCCATTCACTTTGCTGTAGAGGGCTGCCTCGCTTCAGGTTTTGGCGGGTAACTTGCCGCACCCGTAGGGGTCTAGGTTTCATTGCACAGGCTATCCACACGACAGGGGAACGTCGGGTTTCAGCAGCGGCTCTGTGAAACTCGGGGATCCCAGATTATCTGTATTGTTCTGTGATGCTTATTACTTTTCTGTAATGTTGCATATTATCACGCCTGGAGCGATTATTGTATATTGGTTTATATACTATTAGATGTTGTATATGTTTTACACCCGCGCTAGTTCAATCCCCGCTTTGTCGTTAGTTAAGTAACCTAACGGGTGATGACGGGACCCAGTGACGAATGCGGATGGCATATACGTACATTTTATTTTCGTTCTTTTCTGGTGTGATTGATTGATGGGACTGCGTTGATTCTGATCAATGCAAACCAAAGCAAACCTGTTTAAAGTTGTTGGAACAATTTAAAAAAAATGTTATTGCAAAGACTTTTCCTTTTGTTATGCATAGTGGTATTCAGTGGAATATCCTGCACCTCATTCGACGGGGCAAGGGCCGATATCCCTTCACCGGGACTGACCCCTTAGGCAGAAGTTTGCGTCAGGGTAATAACTTCACTATAGTCGATTACAAGTTGCTTTGCATCGCGGTATTCAGTGGAATATCCTGCACCTCATTCCACGAGGAAAGAGCCGAGATCCCTTCACCGGGAGTGACCTCTTTAGCAAAAGGTTTTCGCCACTATATTTTAAAAAAAAAGCTATCAGGTTCCTTCAGCGATATCAAGTTCACTACGTTAAAGGTTTTTTCGCCAAAAACCAGCCGTAGCCCTCCGTCATTTCTTTTGGGTATTCAGTAGTATTCAAGCTATGTATTTTGACCTAACGCCAAGGCATAGTGTTTGGTAGCTGCTGGGTATTCAATTGTTGCATAGATAGATGAGTTGGTTTGGGACAGCCGTTCTGCCATTTTGACCTAACGCCTAGGGCATGTGCGGGTGGGTTCAAATTAACAAGATAGTGACGGGTAGAACTTGGCATGTGACTTATGACATTTTGACCTAACGCCAAGGTTATAAGAGCATGGGGCAAAAATCTTATCTGGAGTTTCTAAAGAAACTGAAACTTGCCAAGTATGCGCATACCTTCTGGAGTATGAGTAACGTGGATGCATTCCATCACGTTATCATGCGATGAGAGTTGGATCCCGATTCCCACTGATGAGTTGGTTTACTCTTCGGGTGATCCCGATTGATTCTTCTTTCAGGTTTGGAGGAGAATTTGACAGGACAGTGGGAGGTTTCCGGATTAGATAAAGTGATAACCATTCTGATTTAGGTTAGAGTGCATGCAGAGTGTTTCTTTTCTCTCTCTCTCTTTGGCAGCGACCTTTGACCGACCCTAGACTATTACCCATTGACCAAGTTGACCGAACCTTCTTAAAATACTGGCTTTTGGATTGTCCGAGTTGCATAAGTCATTGCCACTCCTTCTTCTACCCTTTGAATTTCTCAGAACACCCGTATTACTACGGACATCCACTTCCATTGGATAGATCCATCGTATGGTTATATACGAACTCGAAGGGACTTCTTCGAGGATGGATCCAGGTTCAGGAGAAATAGAATTGGTTTATTCAGTTGTCTTTTATTATCACCTTCTCTCAGGTTGCGAGGGCTCCTTGGTTTAGGAGAGTACACCTATTACGCTTATTGGATAGTCTTATTCCAAACCATAGGCAGGTGCCGAAAGGTAGGGAATGAAGAAAACCAATTAGCCTAGGTAGGGTGTGCAGAAGGCAATAACTAAAGACAAAATAAAGGGATTAGAAAGAGAGCAAAGTAAATTGCGACTGTTATCATTCACGACCAAAACCGCGTACTTCATCGCCACTCCTATTTCACCTTTTAAAGAATAAGGTATTATTCATTTGTCTTTTATCATCACCTTCTCTCAAGATGCGAGTACTCCTTGGTTTAGGAGGGTACACCTATTATGCTTACTGGATAGTCTTCTTCCAAACCATAGGCTGGTGCCGAACGGTAGGGAAGAAAGAAAACCATTTAGCCTAACGAAGGTGTACAGAAGGTAACGACTAAAGACAAATAAAGGGATTTGGAGAGAAGGCAAAGAAATATACGGTTAAAGTCATGAATTGGATTATGGAAGAGGCATTACTAGGAATACCAGGATATCCCTACGAAACATTTTCATGTTTCAGTGCATTGTTAAACGAAAACTATTTTCCCGATTAGATACTTACTCCAAGGGCTTGTATTTACCAGGTTTCATTCTCATATCTGTATGGTTTTACAGATGATGAGTGGGAGCAAGTTATTGGGAATTAGGTGATTATCCTCATTATATCGGAATTCGTTGTAATTGGTGATATTTGAGGAAATCGCCAGGGTACAGTTTTCAACCTACGAAGCACAGGTTTTGAGTTATTCAACTCAGCGGACTTATACAGAGTATTGTATGTTGTCCAGTGTCCATCAGGACAAAGGGGTAGGTCCTCGTACTTTGTTCTATTTACTTATGACTTCTCTAGTTTTTTAGACAAGTGTTTCGTAGAAATACAAGATCTAAGTTTTGAGAAGTTGTGGGTATAAGAATAAAGTAGAGAACCAGATGTCACAAATATCGGGATTCTTCAAAGAGATCGAAGATGTAGATTCTTGTGATTGGTATTCAGATGATCGTAATGATTTTGAGAAACTTGTTTCTCTTTCATGTTACTCATAATTGGAAGGATTCCTAAGTTAAGTAATGCTGATTAGTCTCTTTCCATTAAGTTGATATGCACTAGAGACAGCTGCATGATTGAATATGGTTCCAATTAAATAAGTGCCAAAGTTTCTATATTGGATATAGAATAGTTCGTACCTTAAAAGATGTTAAGGTACGGGGAGTTGTCCAGCTTATGCTTAAAACCAGACACTGGATAACTCAGGGCACGTTTCTGTAATGGCTGTTTGTGGGTTGACCCTGGCTATGACGAGGGTTGATATTCTACCATTTAGAAGATCAATAGTGATATTGTTCTTGACTCGCCACAGTTTTAGTAAAATGGATTTTTTCAGAAAACAGTAGTGGGAGTATGGTAGAACTGGAAGTGATTCCAGAACCGCGAACGATTCCGGAAAATTTAATAGGACCTATATATTCAATCAGGTTTGACATTCCATTAGCCACTCCGCAGATATGGTGGGTAACCTCAGACACCCGAGAGGTACTTCGGTAGTCTCAAGAACGGTGACAGGGAGGTTCTTATCTACCCAGACTTGACACTGCTGTTGTTCCAGACTATGATACCAGGCAGGAGGATAAGTATAGCGTCGTTCTAAACTAGCTTTAGAAGTGCATATGTATATTATTCTGCCAGAGGGTTGTCGTAGTCAGTGGGAGCAGCGGAAGCATAGTGGGCAAGTAGCTTATGTCTATTTATAGACTAGAGCAGTTATAGCGGAGATAGATCATCTAATTTTGATGTAACAGTCATGGGTTTGATTTCATCAGAATAGGGGATGGATCTGTTAAGAAGGTAGTAGGGTGTGATGTCATGGTATCTGGATGACATACACAGAGTAGGAAGTAAAATTCCTATACTACGATCGGTTGTACTGTGGTCGTCATACAGTTGTTTCTCCAGACAGGATATGGATATAATATTTGACATTCTGGTTTCTGGATCTATGGTTTTAGATCTAGATTTGGGTAGTTTCCCAATGTGGGTACTTTGACAGATATTCTAATGGTTTTTAGAATAGTTGACTCCTAGCATGGTGGTGTACCTGCAGGTGATGGAGTCACCCTCTCTAAAGGTGTCGTATAGACTAAAGGGGAGAGGACTGTGCATGATTGGCAGATCACTTGCTTAGGCAATTGAGTCAATCGTGAGGTGTCAAGTACCACACCAGATGTTGTTTTTGCACTAGATGCGATAAGTTTGTATTAATCCAATCCTGGAGAGACATAAGGAAGCAGTTTTAGAACATAAGTGGATGTTCTACGGATTTGATGACGGCATCCTCCATCGGGAGACGATTATCATTCCAGGCTTCAAAGGTGACGTGGATGATAGAGTGATTGTCAGAGTTTTAGTTTTCCCTCTGACGAGGGACAGTATTATGGACAGGTGGTCCAAAAGGATACTGTGGGTGGCATGGTGCCGGATACTGATTAGGTTCAGTGATCGATACAGTCTAAGAAGTTTGGATTTGGAGTTCATTTATGAACTAGGTCCCATCAGATATCCAGAAATATTCTAAGACAGGTATTACTCGATTCGGGAGATGGCTTTCTCCGTGAACTTGAGATTTAGAGAGATATAGAAAGAAACATCTAGGCGGATCCACTCACTGAAGCTATTTCTCGAACACAATAGTTTTACAAACGAGCTTTGTGAAACTGATTAGTAGAGGAGTTGGATGTTCGGTTTCACACGGGCTGTGAGTAGTCGACATCGCAATAATTAGCCTTGAGTGCAAGGGGGAGATTGTTGGAGATAGTGCCCTCATAGTCAATTATTGGATCGCAGGTACGTGATTGCAATGATTGCGGAGGACCTATACCGGTGGGACAGTCTTACTCGAGATGATAGTATGCTATCTGGTTTGCCTTTATCAGTCGTGTACATGTTCAGGTGACTGATTACATGTTACACTTTGATAGAGCCCTTAGGATCTTGCTTTACTACCAACTGTATGATGGCGATCATATACGTGAGAGTTGGGTAGTTTATACGCATATCCTTAATTGTGGTCCCTAGTCGTGGGAGTTTCGAGACAGGGCATCGATACTCCGGAGTAGACTAGTGTATACAGTCGAGACCCCGACGAGGGGTGGTGGCCGGTCTCACAAGCCACTGGTGTCAGTTGGATCACCTAAGATGTATACAGGTGCTCATTGGGTTATGAGTACACCGGACAGGACTCGCCGGGAATCTGCTAGTTGGTATTATACATATCGTCAGATAGCAGTTCCCTGGTGACATGTGTACAGGTTAGTTCATCGACCTGAGATCGTCATTTGTCTCGTGTGAGTTCCCATTATGCTTTGATTTCTACCCTACCACGGCTCAAAGGAGTCGTGCAAACAGGTAGTTTTTGGGTACAGTCCCGAGCCACATGGAGGCACGTGAGCGGATCGGCAGGGGATTCGTCTCTCCCGGTATTGGGGGCGAGATCGTGCTGTGTCTAGGAGAGCCATTACACAAAGCCCACGGCCATGGCAGGAGATTTACTGGTAGGTACTCCAGTAGTATCTCAGGGTGTTATTGGGCTACACTCCGACACGACTTATACTGCTATTGGGGGTCTGACATTACTAGCCCCCTAGGCAGATATGCGATACTCATAGACGAACTGACCGGACTGTATATACATTATCACTGTTAGGCTCAGTAGGGTTTCCGGATGAGTTCGCTCATCGGCCTCCCTTGAGGTCAGTCCATGGGCAGCCGTTGCGCATTGCTAGTGCCGCTGACGGTTTGTGGTTAAACCCACTGCCAGGGTACTGACGAGTCATTAGAGTCCCCAACAGACAGTTTCCCAAGTTCGGGCGAAACGTTGTAGAGGCCGTATGGTTTTATGGCAGGGTTCGGAAAATGCACGTGCGTTTACGCACGTGTTATTTTTCGGATAGATAATACTGGTCGGCTTTGGTTTAAGCCGGATCCGAATATTATATTGAGTAGATATAATATCTTTGTCTCAGTTGCATTTGTATTCGGTCGTAATACAAATGCGGGTAAATTTATATTGTTACGGGGTTATCCTGAGATTCGTTTCGGGGTCACTTTTGGAAGTTGCCAGTTTCCAGTTTTCTATCAGCTGTCTTTTAACATTCGGTTAAAGACGGATTTATCTTTTCTTGAGATGAGTGTGGAAGTTTCTAGAAGTTTCTAGAAGAGGTGACTAGGTTAAATGGAGTTGGATTTTCATTGGTTGCTTTTGGTGTGTTCACACTTTGTGTTCACACTTGAGATATTTGTTTTGTGTTCACACATGATATTTTCATAAGGTCACCCCCCCTCTCTCCTACACTCACCCTCCTCCTCCTATATATGGCCGGCCCCCCTCCTTTCTCTCTCTTACTTGATTTTCATTTGAGAAAAAGATTATGATAGTTTTCGGTGTATGGAATTTCACAGCTCATTTCATTCCATCACCCAATTCCCACGGCAACTTCATTAACCGTTCGTCCATAGCTTTGGACGGAACGAGACAAAGTCTTCTACTCATTCTCTACATCAATCTTGGTCATCTCTTTTAGCAAACTTGACGACCGAGTTGCCTCGAGTCAGAGGCGGGAGCCCGTTTAAAGAATCGTTGACATGGTGCCACCTAGACGAGGAGATTGGAGATCGACGAGATCGGAGCAGCCGCAACGGAGCGTGGGATGATGGTTAAAGAACGAAGGACTCGGATCGTTCGGTATAACCCTTCTACACTCTTTACAGTTTGTTAGTTTAGCAATAATGGCAGATCCGGGTTATAGTATACGATAGCGCCAGTTAAAAGTTTTTTGTTCCGCATTTGGCGTCTGTAGACGGCCGGGGCGCTACCATGGACTTACACTAGTAACCAGTATGTCAGATATAAAATCCATTTCCTTTGTGGAGAAACCACTGTGTGACGACCAAAGTATAACCGATTGTAGTATAGGAATATCACTTCCTACTCTGTGTATGTCTTCCAAATACCAGGACATCACACCCTACTACCTTCTCAACAGATCCGTCCCCTATTCTGATGAAGTCAAACCTATGACTGTCACATCAAAAATTGATGATCTATCTCCGCTATATCTGCTTTGGTCTATAAATAGACATAAGCTACCTGTCCACCAATGCTTCCGCTGCTCCCACTGACTACGACAACCCTCTGGCAGAGTCATATATACGTACACTTCTAAAGCTAGTTTAGAACGACGCTATACTCATCCTCCCGCCGGGTCTCACAGTCTAGAACAACAGCAATGGCAAGTGTGGGTAAACAAGAACTTCCCTGTCACCGTCCTTGAGGCTACCGGAGTACCTCTCGAGTGCCTGAAGTTACCCACCTTATCTGCGGAGTGGCCAATGAAATGTCAAACCAGATTGAATCTTTAGGTTCCTATCAAATCTTCAGTAATCGTTTGCGGTTCTGGAATCGCTTCCAGTTCTACCATACTCCCACTACTGTTTTCTGAAAAAATCCATTTTTATTAAAACTGTGGCGAGCCTAGAACAATATTTCTATTGATCTGCCAGATGGTCGAAAGTCAACCCTCGTCATAGCCTGGGTTAACCCACAAACAGCCATTACAGAAACGTGCCTTGAGTTATTCAGAGTCTGGTTTTAAGCATAATCCGGACAACTCCCCGTACCTTAACATCGTTAAGATATGAATTGTTCTATATCCAATATAGAACTAGAGGCACTGATCTTAAATAAACCAGATTCAAATTATGCAGCTGTCTCCAGTGCATGTCAACTAAATGGAAGGAGGCCTATCAGCGTTACTCAACTTAGGAATACTTCCAATTATGAGTAACCTGAAAGAGAATCAAGTTCCCTAAATCATTACTATCAACTGAATACCGTACACAAGTATCTACATCTTTGATCACTTTGAAGAATCCCGATACTTGCTACACCTGGTTTTCTACTCTATTCAAATACCTATAACTTCTCAAAATTCGGACCCTGTGTTTCCACGAAACACCTGTCTAAAAACTAGAGAAGTCATAAGTAAACCGAATATAGTACGAGTACCAACCCCTCTGTCCTGATAGACCCTGGACAATATACAATACTCTGTATAAGTCCCTTGAGTCTGATAACTCATTCACTGTGTGTCGTAGGTTGAAAACTGTACTTATGGTTAAGAAGAATTACACCGCTGTTTAATGCTCCTTATCTAACCATCCACTGATATAGGTAAATGTCATAGACATAATTTCAAAAGGTATATCTCACTCTATGAAAATAGATGTACAGATATATCAATTTGAAATTAGTGCACAACAGCGGATATTCAAAACCAAATATTTGCCGTCTGGCAAACAACCCAGGTGACTTCCTCAAATATCACCGATTACAACGAATCCCGATATAATGAGGACAATCACCTAATTCCCAATAGCTTACTCCCACTCATCATCTGTAAAACCATACAGATGTGAGAATCATACCTGGTAAATACATACCCCGGAGCAAGTGTCTAATTGGAAAATCAGTTTTCTTTTAACAGTACACAGTGAAACTGAAACATTAAAATGTTTCCTAGGGTTATCCTGGTATTCCTAGTAATGCCTCTTCCATTATCCAGATTCATGACTATAACCGTGTAATTCTTTGCCACCTCTCCAAATCCCTTCATATGTCTTTAGTCATTACCTTCTGTACACCCCTTTAGGCCAAATGGTTTTCTTCCTTCCCTACCATTCGGCACCAGCCTATGGTTTGGAAGAAGACTATCCAATAAGCATAATGGGTGTACTGTCCCAGTCCTAGGAACACTCGCAATGCGAGAGAAAGTGAAGATAAAAGACACCTGAATAAACCTTATTCCTATTTCTCCTGAACCAAAATCCATCCCCGAACTGGAACAAGTTCCTTTCGAGTTCGTATATAACCATACGATGGAGTATCCAATAAACTGTGGATCTTCGTAGTGATACGGAGTGTCCTGGAGAAATACAAATGTGAAGTGGGAGTGTTAATGAAATACTTGGTTTGGTTGTGAATAGTAGTCTCAATTTACTTTGCCCTCTTACTAATCCCTTTCTTTGTCTTAACTCAATACCTTCTGTACACCATCGTTAGGCTAATTGGTTTTCTTCATTCCCTACCGGTCGGCACCTGCCTATCGTTTGGAAGAAGACTATCCAATTTGCGTAATAGGTGTACTATCCCCTAATCTAAGGGGTACTCGCAACCTGAGAGAAGGTAGAAGGAAAAGACAACTGAATAGTCCTATTCGTTTTCTCCAGAACCGGAAACCATCTTCGAATAAATCCCTTCGAGTTCGTATATAACCATACGATGGTTTTGTCCAATGGAAGTGGACGTTCGTAGTAATACGGGGTGTCCTGGAGAAAAGAGTAAAAGTAGGAGTGGCAATGAGGTTAGCGACTATGACAATCCAAAAGCCAGTGTCAAGAAGGTTCGGTCAACTTGGTTACTGAGTCATAGTCTAGGGTCGGGTCAATGGGTCGCTGCCAAAGAGAGAGAGAAAAGAAACACTCAGCGTGCACTCTAACCTAGATCAGAATGGTTACCAATTTATCTAATCTGGAAACCTCCCACTGTACCGTCAAATTCTCCTCCAAACCTAAAAGAAGAATTAGTCGGGATCACCCGAGGAGTAAACCAACTCAGCAGTGGGAATCGGGATCCAACTATCATCGCATGATAACGTGACGGAATCTTCTCACGCTATCACACTCCAGAAGGTATGCGCATATCTGGCAAGTTTCAGTTTCTTTAGAAACTCCCGATGTGATTTTTACCCCATGCTCTTATGACCTTGACTTTGGCCAACATATCATAAGTCACATGTCAAGTTCTACCCGTCATTCTCCAGGTTAATTTGAGCACACCCGTACATACCCTTGACTTTGGCCAAAATAGTAGTACAACTGCCCCAAACCAACGCATCTATCTATGCTGCATATGAATACCCCAATAGCTACCAATCACTGTGCCTTGACTTTGGCCAACATATACAGCTTGAATGCTATTGACCACCCATATGAAACGACGGAGGGCTACGAATGGTTTCTGGCGAAAACCTTTAACGTAATGAACTTGATATCGTTGAAGGAACGGATAGATTTTTAGAAAATATAGTGACGAAAACCTTTGCTAAAGAGGTCACTCCCGGTGAAGGGATCTCGGCTCTTTCCCCGTAGAATGAGGTGCTGGATATTCCAACTGAATACCACGATGCAAAGCTAAAGTAATCGGCTATAGTGAAGTTATTGCCCTGACGCAAACTTCTGTCCAAGGGGTTACTCCCGGTGAAGGGATCTCGGCCCTTGCCTCGTCGACTGAGGAGCAGGATATTCCAACTGAATACCACGATGCAAAACAAAAGAGAACGTCCTTGCGATAACAGCCTTTTGAAAAGTGTTCCAACAACATCAGATTAGGTTTGTTTTTAACTTGCATTGATCTGAATCAACGCAGTCCCATCAATTGATCACACCACAAAGAACGAAAATAATATGACGTACGTATATGCCATCCGCATTCGCCACTGGGTCCCGTCATTACCCGTTAGGTTAGCTAACTAACGACAGAGCGGGGACTGGACTAGCGCGGATGCAAAACATATACAACATCTACTAATATATATATACCAATATATTATATTTCGCTCAAGGCGTGATAAAATGCAACATCACAGAAATGTACAGCATCACAGAACAATACAGATATCTGGGATCCCCGGGTTTCACAGAGCCACTACTGAAACCCGACGTTCCCCTGGTCGTGTGGATAGCCTGTGCAATGAAATCCTAGACCCCTACGGGCGCGGCAAGTTACCCGCCAAAACCTGAAGCGAGGCAGCCCCCTTCAGCACTGTGAATGGACCACCCAGCACTTCACGGAATCCGGCAACTTGGGCACCCCTCCTGGGTCAACCTGTACCCCCTACGAGTGCGGCGAATAGCCCGCCAATTCTAGAGTAAAACCCCTCCATCTCAATGCCATGAGATGCGGGCTTGTTGCCCTCTAGAACCCGGCTATCCGTGCACCCCTCCGCGGGGCAATCCTAGCACAGAAAGTAAAATATACATACAATGGGTACATCGACCGCAACCTGGTCGTGCCCTAAAATAATAATAAAAACAGGCAGTGACGGCAGTCCACATGTCGGACCCTCGCCCCGGAAAATCAAATGTACATAATACAACAAAACTGTATTACCATTGCATCCAGGCTATCCCCCACGACCAATCCGCAACATCACAGCAAAATCACAGAACATCAACGTGAATGTCACATTCGCAAATCCGTCTAACCGGGCTATAGCAGTTAGACCGGATTTACCGATCAAGTGACATTCACGGTCGCGGATATAATGTAAATACTGTGGACTAATGTGTTTAAAATATCCGATCGATCAAATTTTACCAAGTGGGCCCCCAAGTAATACTGTAGCACATCAAGAAATTCTGGGCCCAAAAATAATATTCCAAAACCCCTAATTTCCACTCAGGAACATTCTGCAAAAGTTTGGGGGACTGAACAGTTAAAGTCGCGGCGGAACCGCAGCCCAAGCATGGGTTTGGCCGCGGTTCCGCGGTGGTTTGGACTGTTCACGAGCCCAAATTTTCACAGAACTCTTAGAATGTCCTACACATCATTCTGAAACAACCCGAAAAATTTTTGGACTTCAAAAAAATTTTGACAGAAACTGATGTGAAGAAAAATACGGTTTTTGGAAAATTGTTCGATCGGAAATGTAAAACACATTAGACAAAGCTAGACTATGTTAATGGCGAGGCTCTGATACCACTGTAAGTGCACGACGGCGCCCGGCCTCCATCCCGAGGCCAAATGCGGAAGCGATGGTTAACTTTAATTTTCTGAACCGGCACCACCGCACACTAAAACCCCGGATCGTGCCATTAACTAGTCCTAGCTAACTACAAGATGGGGAAGAGAGATATACCGACTGATCCATGTCCTCCGGTCTTCTCGTCGTCGTCCCGATCTCCCGCGGAATGTCCGGTCTCCACCTCATCGCCGGAAGGGCACCACGTCGCCGGCTTCTTTTACGGGCTCCTACCTCTATACCGAGGCAACTCGGGCACGAAGTTGGCGAGCCGACGTGCCCAAGGTTTGCTGTAGAATGCGTGCAGTGCTCATGTCTCATTTTGGGGTTCATGGAGATTGCCTTTTGGTGGAGGGATGATACAAGCTAATGGAGATTGATCTTGTGGGATTTTTATCAAAGCAAAAGCACAAAAACCCCACCAATAGAATTTTGGACAGCCCCCAAGGAGCTTGGCCGGCCATGCATATTGGAGAGGGAAGAATGAGAGAGAGTGAGGGAGTGAAAAAGGATAGCCACACCAATAAGCAAGTGAAAGGAAATGGTTATCATATTCAACCATCATCAAAAGCATGATGACTCCAAAGTCAAGCAATGATCACTAACAAATCCACACTCCACCAACTAATCAACAACCATGATTGCTACAAAAAGTCAAGCAATCATGAACCATGGAAGGTCAAAGGATGGGGCTCCATCATGAAACTATCATGACACAAAAGTATGCAAAGAACACCTTCCACAAATGCTTATTTGCACAAATGCAAATAAGCCCTCCTCCACCAAACTTCGGCCATTGAAAGATACAAAGAAATATGGCCGAAACGGAAAGCAAACTGGCAACTCCAGAAAACTGGTCCCGTAATAAATTACAGGAAAACCCCGCTACTGTGTATACACACCCGCATTTGTATTCCGACCGAATACAAATGCAATGAGACAAAATCTACACAGAACTATACTAGTATCCGGCTTAAACCAAAGCCTGCTAGTATTATCCGTCCGATCATGATCCGTGCAATACCGCACGTATCTGATCGAACCCTGCCATATCTCCATACGGTCTCTACAGCTTTTCGCCCGAAAACTTGAGCAACTGAATGTGGGGGACTCTAAAGACTCGTCAACACCTTGGTTGTGGATTTAACAACTAGCATGTCAGAGGTATAAGCCAATACGTAACGGGTTTCCAGGTATTGACCAAAAGGGACGTCGATGAGCAAACTCATCCTGACACCCTACTGAGCCTGTCAGTGACAATATCCGTACAGTCCGGTCCGTTCGTCTATGAGCATCGCATGGCGGGCCTAGGGGGTTGGTAAAGTCAGACCCCCAAAAGCGGTACAAGTCATGTCGGAGTGTAGCCCAGAACACCCTGAGATACTACTGGAATACCTACCAGTAAATCTCCTGCCTCGGCCGAGGGCTTCGTGTAATGGCTCTCCTAGACACAGCGCGACCTTACCCTCAATACCGGGAGAGACGAACCCCTGAAAATCCGCTCACTGCCTCCATGTGACTCAGGACTGTACCCAACTAAAACCTGTTTGCACGTCTCCTTTGAGCGTGGTAGGGTAGTAATCAAAGTACAGTGGGAACTCACACGAGACAAATGACGATCCTCAGGTCGATGAACTAACCTGTACACATGTCACCGGGGAACTGCTATCTGACGTCTGGTATAATCCCAACTAGCAGGTTCCCGGCGAGTCCTGTCCGGTGTACTCATAACCCAATGAGCACCTGTATACATCTTAGGTGAACCAACTAACACCAGTAGCTTGTGAGACCGGCCACCGCCCCTCGTCGGGGTCTCGACTGTATACACTAGTCTACTCTGGAGTATCGATGCCCTGTCTCGAAACTCCCACGACTAGGGACCATTTAAGGATGTGCTTATAGACTACCAGCTCCCACGTATATGATCGCCCTCATACTGCTGGCAGTCAAGCAAGAATCCTAGGGGCTCTATCAACGTGTAATAGCGACATGTCTGGTCACCTAAAGCAGTACACGATGATAAAGATAAACCAGATAGCATACTATCATCTCGAGTAAGACTGTCCTACCGGGATAGGTCCTCCCTCAATCATTGCAATCACGTGCCTGTGATCCAATAATTGACTCTAAGGGCACTATCTCCAACATATACATACCTGTATTTGTACCAAAATACGAATACCCAAAGAGATAGAATAATACAAAGAACATAATACTAGAATATATATATATATGTAAATTATTAAATCAATACCTGATTTAATAATCCGGCTCAAACCCGAGCCGGCTAGTATCATTAACTGTCCGATGGAAAGTCCGGGTACAAAGTATAATAGATCGATCGGAACCTTGTACGTATCTAATACGGCTACTACATATTTCGCCAGAACCAGGGAAACTCTCTGTGTGGGACTCTAAAGACTCGTCAATACGCTGGCGGTAGGTTTAACCATAAGCACGTCTGCGGCACTAGCTGTACGTAACGGCTACCCAGGCATTGAACGAAAGGAAGGCCGATGAGCAAGCTCATCCAAACCCCTACTGAGCCTTTTTGTAATAATCTTCGTACAGTCCGGTCTGTTCTTCTAAGAGTATTGCATATCGGGTCTAGGGGGTAGATAAAGTCAGACCCCTAATAACGTGATATTTCATATCCGTATGAATCCCTTCACCCACTGAGAAACTACTTATCCAAATCAGTAATTCTCGTCCACCGTGGCCACGGATTTCTGGTGATGGCCATCTATGCACAACACGACATCAACCCCCAATACCGGGAGAGAAGAATCCCCGACGATCCGCTCACTGCCTCCATATGGCTTGGGACTGTACCGAACTAAAACCTGTTTGCATGACTCCTTTGAGACATGGTAGAGTAGTAATCAAAGCGCATAACGATCTCAGGTCGACAGACCTACCTGTACTCATGTCACCTGGGAACTGCTATCTGACAATAGGTATAATACCAACTAGCATGTTCCCGACGAGTCCGTCCATTGTACTCATAACCCAATGAGCACCTGTATACTATGTTAGGTGACTAACTGACACCAATGGCTTATGAGACCGGCCACCGCCCCTCATCGGGGTCTCGATAAGTATACACTAATCTACTCCGAAGTATCGATACCCAGTCTCGATACTCCTACGACTAGGGACATTTTAGAATGTGCTTATAGACTACCCAGCTCCCACGTATATGTTCGCCATCATAATGCTGGCAGTCAAGCAAGAATCCTATAGGCTCTATCAACATGTAATAGTGATCTGTAATGCCACCAAATATTGTACATGATGATAAAGACAAACCAGATAGCATACTATCTTCTCGAGTAAGACTGTTCTCCCCGTATAGGTCCTCCCTCAATCATCACAATCGCGTGCCTGTGATTCAATAATTAACTTAAGGGCACTATAGCCAACAATCTCCCACTTGCACTTAAGGCTAATTATTGCGGTGTTGCATACTCACAGCCCGTGTAATACCGAACACCCAACTTCTCTACTGATCAGTCTCACAAAGCCCATTTGTGAAACTATTGCGTTCGAGAAATAGCCTCAGTGAGTGGATCTGCTCCAGTGTTTCTTTCTTTATCTCTCTATATTTCAACTTCGCGGAGAAATACTATCTCCCGAAAAGAGAGATACATGTCTTAGAATTTGTCTGGATATCTTATGGGACATAGTTAACAAATGAACTCCAAATCCAACAAAATTCTTAGACTTTATCATCCACTGAATTTAATCAGAATCCAGCGCCATGCCTTCCTCAGTATCCGCTTGGACCACCTGTCCAGCATACTGCCCCTCAAAAAGTCGGAAAACTATAACTCTGACAGCCAATCTGCCATCCATGTCACCCTTGAAGTCTCAAATGATAACCTCCTTCCGAAGGAAGCTGCTGTTACCATATACCAATTACATCTACTTATGTTCATAACTACTTCCCAACGTTTCTCCAGGATTGGATTAATATATGCTTATTGCAGCCAGTGCAAAAGCAATATCTGGTGTGGTACTTGACATTTCATGATTGACTCAATTGCATAAGCAAGAGATATGTCAATCATGTAAATCCTTCTCCTCATCAGTCTAGAAGACATCTCTTTAGAGAGGGCGACTCCGTCACCTGCGGGTACACCACCACGCCAGGAGTCGTCCATTCTAAAACACTTTAGAACAGTGTCAAAGTACCCAAATTGGGACACTTCCCAAATCTAGATCTAAAACCATAGATCTAATGACCAGAATCCCTGATATTTTATCCAGATCCTATATGGAGAAACACCGTCTGACAACCACAGTATAACCGATCGTAGTATAGGAATATCACTTCCTATCAAGAGCATGTCATCCAAATACCAGGACATCACTCCCTACTACCTTCTTACCAGATCCATCTGTTATCCTGATGAAGTCAAACTCTATGACTGTCATATCAAAAATAGATGATCTATTTCCGCTATTCCTGCTTTAGTCTATAAATAGACATAAGCTACTAGCCTACTATACTTCCGTTGCTCCCACTGACTACAACAACCATCAGGCAGAGTCATATACATGTGCACTTCTAAAGCTAATTTAGAATGACGTTATACTCATCCTCCTGCCATATCTCATAGTCTAGAACAGCAGTAGTGGCAAATTTGGGTAAACAAAAACCTCCATGTCACCGTCTTTGAGGAGATCGAAGTACCTCTCGGGTGGCTGAAGTTACCCACCAAATCTTCGGAGTGGCTAATGGATTGTCGAATCCAATTGAATCTTTAGGTTCCATTAAATCTTTAGTAATCGTTTGTGGTTCTGGAATAACTTCCAGTTCTACCATACTCCCAATAATATTTTCTGAAAAGAATCCATTTTACTAAAACTGGTGGCGAGTCAAGAACAATATAACTATTGATCTTCCAGACGGTAGAATGTTAACCCTCGTCAATGCCCGGGATAACCCACAAACTGTCATTACTGAAACGTGCCTTGAGTTTATCCACATTCTGGTTTTAAGCATTAGCTGAACAATTCCGTATATCTTAACATCGTTATGATATGAATCCATTCTATATCCACTATAAAAACAAAGGCTGTAATTTAATTGGAACCGGATTCAAAATACATGCAGCCATTTCCAGTGCATATCAACTAAATGAAAGGAGGCCAATCAGCATTACTCATCAAGGAATGCATCCACATATGAGTAACATGAAAAAGAAGCAAGTTCTCAAAAACCATTATTTTCAACGGAATATCAGGCACAAGTATCTACATCTTCGATCACGTTGAAGAATCCTGATACTTTGCAACATATGGTTCTCTACTTTATTCTTATA
Source organism: Agapanthus africanus (assembly GCA_030015575.1). Classification (NCBI taxonomy): domain Eukaryota; kingdom Viridiplantae; phylum Streptophyta; class Magnoliopsida; order Asparagales; family Amaryllidaceae; genus Agapanthus; species Agapanthus africanus. The sequence goes on from JASDDO010000019.1 coordinate 535,942,899, forward strand.
CCTATAACTTGTTGCGCCACGGCAGCGCCCCGGCCGTCTTTCCGAGGCCAAAATGCGGAATCAAAATTTTCTTATCTTTTAAACTGGCGCTACCGCGGACAATGAAAAAACCCGGATCGTTAACCATTAACCTATACTAGCTAACAAGAGATGGGAAGAGAAGTATACCGAGTGATCCGAGTCCTCCGGTCTTCTCGTCATCATCCCGATCTCCTGCGGAAAGTCTTGTCTCCACATCGTCGCCTCCTCGCCGGAAGGGCACCACATCGCCTGCGTCTTTTACGGGCTCCCGCCTCAATACCGAGGCAACTCGGGCATGAAGCCGGCAACTCGACATGCTCAAGATATGCTGTAGAATATGTAGTGTAGAGGCTATGCCTCATTTGGGGTTTGTTGCCTTTGAAGATGATGGAGGAATCAAGATTAGAAAAATGGTGCTTGCATTTTTCTAGCATGAAAATGAGATCAAGAATGAAACTCTCAAGATGAAGTACTCATCTTCTTTTCTCTCAAATGTCTTCAAAACTCTTGTAATGAGAATGGTGGAGGAAAGAATACAAAAACCACAACCTTAGAAGGAAGGTAATGGTAGTAAAAGCAAGTGGTGACCACATCCTAAACATCATCATAACAATCTCACATCAACTTTCATCTCATTTCTAATCTTCATAAAGCAAGAAATGATGAAGGAAAAGAATGGTATCTAAAGATGCTATCATAATAAATACATTTGCAAGAAAACCCTCCACAATGTGTTATTTGCAAACTTGCAAATAACACCCTCCATCGGAAAAGTCCGGCCGGGAAAGAACAAAGGAAAACCGGCCGGAACGGAATGCAAACTGGCAACTCCAGAAAACTGGTCCCGTAATAAATTACAGGAAAACCCCGATACTGTGCATACACACCCGCATCTGTATTCGTACCGGATACAAATGCAATGAGACAAAATCTACACTGTACTAAACTAGGATCCGGCTTAAACCAAAGCCGGCTAGTAATATCCGTCCGATCCTGATCCGTGCAATACCGCACGTGTCTGACCGAACCCTGCCATGTATCCATACGGCTACTAGTACAAACCGTCCGATCCTGATCCGTGCAATACCGCACGTATCTGATCGGACCCTGCCATATCTCCATACGGCCTCTACAGCGTTTCGCCCGAAAGCTTGAGTAACTGAAAGTGTGGTGGACTCTAAAGACTCGTCAATACTATGGCTGTGGATTTAACCACTAGCACGTCAGAGGTATAAGCCAATAGGTGACGGGCCACCAGCTATTGACCAAAAGGGACATCGATGAGCGAACTCATCCTGACACCCTACTGAGCCTGTCAGTGACAATATCCGTACAGTCCGGTCCGTTCGTCTATGAGTATCGCATGGCGGGCCTAGGGGGTTGGTAAAAGTCAGACCCCCAAAAGCGGTACAAGTCGTGTCGGAGCGTAGCCCAGAACGCCCTGAGATACTACTGGAATACCTACCAGTAAATCTCCTGCCTCGGCCGAGGGCTTTGTGTAATGGCTCTCCTAGACACAGCGCGACCTCACCCCCAATACCGGGAGAGACGAACCCCTGAAGATCCGCTCACTGCCACCATATGGCTCGGGACTGTACCCAACTAAAACCTGTTTCCACGACTCCTTTGAGCCGTGGTAGGGTAGTAATCAAAGCACAGTGGGAACTCACACGAAACAAATGACGATCTCAGGTCGATGAACTAACCTGTACACATGTCACCAGGGAACTGCTATCTGACATCTGGTATAAGACCAACTAGCAGGTTCCCGGCGAGTCCTGTCCGGTGTACTCATAACCCAATGAGCACCTGTATACATCTTAGGTGAACCAACTGACACCAGTGGCTTGTGAGACCGGCCACCGCCCCTCGTCGGGGTCTCGACTGTATACACTAGTCTACTAATGGAGTATCGATGCCCTGTCTCGAAACTCCTACGACTAGGGACCTTTTAAGGATGTGCTTATAGACTACCAGCTCCCACGTATATGATCGCCCTCATACTGCTGGCAGTCAAGCAAGAATCCTAGGGACTCTATCAACGTGTAATAGCGACCTGTCAGGTCACCTAAAGCAGTACACGATGATAAAGATAAACCAGATAGCATACTATCATCTCGAGTAAGACTGTCCTCCTGGGATAGGTCCTCCCTCAATCATTGCAATCACGTGCCTGTGATCCAATAATTGACTCTGAGGACACTATCTCCAACAATCTCCCACTTGCACTCAAGGCTAATTATTGCGATGTCGCATACTCACAGCCCGTGTGATACCGAACACCCAACTCCTCTACTAGTCAGTCTCACAAAGCTCGTTTGCGAAACTATTGCGTTCGAGGAATAGCCTCAGTGAGTGGATCCGCTGTGATGTTTCTTTCTATGTCTCTCTATATCTCAAGTTCGCGGAGAAAACCATCTCCCGAAATGAGCAATACCTGTCTTAGAATATGTCTGGATATCTGATGGGACCTAACTCATAAATGAACTCCAAATCCAAACTTCTTAGACTGTATCGTCAACTGAACTTAATCAGTATCCTGCGCCATGCCTCCCTCGGTATCTGCCTGGATCACCTGTCCAGAATACTGTCCCTTGTCAGAGGGAGAACTATAACTCTGACAACCTCCTTGTCGTTTATGTCACCTTGGAAGCCTGGAGTGATAACCGTCTCCTAAAAGAGGCAGCCGTTATCATATCCCTAGAACATTCACTTATGTTCTAAAACTGCTTCCGACTGTTCCTCCAGGATTGGATCAATATCAACTTATTGCATCTAGTGCAAGAACAACATCTGGTGTGGTACTTGACATCTCATGATTGACTCAATTGCCTAAGCAAGTGATCTGCCAATCATGCACATCCCTCTCTACTTTAGTCTATAAGACACCTTTAGAGAGGGTGACTCCATTACCTGCAGGTACACTACCATGCCAGGAGTCGTCCATTCTAAATACTCTTAGAATGCTGTCAAAGTACCCTGATTGGGAAACCACCCAAATCTAGATCTAAAACCATAGATCTAGTAACCAGTATGTCTGATATAATGTCCAAGTCCCATGTGGAGAAAACACTGTGTGACGACCAAAGTATAACCGATCGTAGTATAGGAATATCACTTCCTACTTTGTGTATGTCATCCAATACCAGGACATCACACCCTACTACCTTCTCAACAGATCCATCCCCTATTCTGATGACGTCAAACCTATGACTGTCACATCGGAAATAGATGATCTATCTCCGCTATATCTGCTTTAGTCTATAAATAGACATAAGCCTGATGTCCACCAATGCTTCCGCTGCTCCCACTGACTACGACAACCCTCTGGCAGAGTCATATAGACATGCACTTCTAAAGCTAGTTTAGAACGACGCTATACTCAGCCTCCCACTGGGTCTCGCAGCCTGGAACAACAGCAATGGCAAGTGTGGGTAAACAAGAACTTCCCTGTCACCGTCCTTGAGGCTACCGGAGTACCTCTCGGGTGCCTGAAGTTACCCACCTCATCTGCGGAGTGGCCAATGGAATGTCAAATCAGATTGAATCTTTAGTTTCCTTATCAAATCTTCAGTAATCGTTTGCGGTTCTGGAATCACTTCCAGTTCTACCATACTCCCACTACTGTTTTCTGAAAAATGACCATTTCCTTTTAAAATGTGGCGAGTCAAGAACAATATCACTATTGATCTTCCAGATGGTAGAAAGTCAACCCTCGTCATAGCCTGGGTCAACCCACAAACAGCCATTACAGAAACGTGCCTTGAGTTATCCAGAGTCTGGTTTTAATCATAAGCCGGACAACTCCCCGTACCTTAACAATGTTAAGATATGAACTGTACTATATCCAATATAGAACCAGAGGCACTGATTTAATTGAACCAGATTCAAATCATGCAGCTGTCTCCAGTGCATGTCAACTAAATGGAGAGAGGTCGATCAGCGTTACTCAACTTAGGAATGCTTCCAATTATGAGTAACCTGAAAGAGAAGCAATTTCTGTTTATCATTACTATCAACTGAATACCATACAGAAGTATCTACATCTTCAATCACTTTGAAGAATCCCGATACTTGCTACACCTGGTACTCTACTCTATTCAAATACCTATAACTCCTCAAAACTTAGACCCTGTGTTTCTACGAAACACATGTCTAAGAACTAGAGAAGTTAAAAGTAAACAGAATATAGTACGAGCACCAACCCCTCTGTCCTGATGGACCTTGGACGACATACAATACTCTGTATAAGTCCCTTGAGTCTGATAACTCATTCACTGTGTGTCGTAGGTTGAAAACTGTACTTATGGTTAAGAAGAATTACACCGTTGTTCAATACTCCTTACCTAACCATCCACTGATATAGGTAAATGTCAAAGACATAATTTCAAAAAGTATATCTCACTCTATAAAAATAGACGTACAGATATATCAATTTGAAATTGGTGCATAACAACGGATATTCAAAACCAAATATTTGCCAACCGGCAAACAACCCAGGTGACTTCCTCAAATATCACCGATTACAACGAATCCCGATATAATGAGGATAGTCACCTAATTCCCAATAATTTACTCCCACTCAGCATCTGTAAAACCATACAGATGTGAGAATCATACCTGGTAAATACATATCCTGGAGTAAGTATCTAATCGGGAAATCAGTTTTCTTTTAACATTACACAGTGAAACTGAAACATTGAAATGTTTCGGTGGGGTATCCTGGTATTCCTAGTAATGCCTCTTCCATTATCCAGATTCACAACTATAACCGTATAATTCTTTGCCACCTCTCCAAATCCCTTTGTATGTCTTTAGTCATTACCTTCTGCACACCCCTTTAGGCCAATTGGTTTCCTTCCTTCCCTACCGTTCGGCACCAGCCTATGGTTTGGAAGAAGACTATCCAATAAGCATAATGGGTGTACTGTCCTAATCCTAGGAGCACTCGCAATGCGAGAGAAGGTGAAGATAAAAGACAACCGAATAAACCTTATTCCTATTTCTCCTGGACCAGAATCCATCCCCGAACTGGAACAAGTTCCTTTCGAGTTCGTATATAACCATACGATGGAGTATCCAAAAACTTGGGATCTTCGTAGTGATACGGAGTGTCCTGGAGAAATACAAAGGTGATTTAGGATTGGCGAAGAAATACTCGATTTGGTCGTGAATAGCAGTCGCAATTTACTTTGCCCTCTTACTAATCCCTTTCTTTGTCTTAACTTAATACCTTCTGCACACCATCGTTATGCTAATTGGTTTTCTTCATTCCCCACCGTTCGGCACCAGCCTAAGGTTTGGAAGAAGACTATCCAATTTGCATAATAGGTGTACTATCTCCTAAACCAAGGAGTACTCGCAATGAGAGAAGGTGAAAAGAAAAGACAACTGAATAATCCTATTCATTTTCTCCAGAACCAGAAACCATCCTCGAAGTCCTTCGAGTTCGTATATAACCATACGATGGTTTTGTCCAATGGAAGTGGACGTTCGTAGTAATACGGGGTGTCCTGGAGAAAAGGGTAAAAGTAGGAGTGGCAATGAGGTCTGCAACTCTGACAATCCAAAAGCTTGTGTTAAGAAGGTTCGGTCAACTTGGTCACTGAGTCATAGTCCAGGGTCGGGTCAATGGTCGCTTCCAAAGAGAGAGAGAAAAGAAACACTCAGCGTGCACTCTAACCTAGATCAGAATGGTTATCACTTTGTCTAATCTGGAAACCTCCCACTGTACCTCAAATTCTCCTCCAAACCTGAAAGAAGAATTAGTCGGGGTCACCCGAGGAGTAAACTAACTCATTAGTGGGAATCGGGATCCAACTATCATCGCATGATAACTTGACGGAATCCACTCAAGTCACCACACTCCAGAAGGTATGCGCATGCCTGGCAAGTTTCAGTTCTTTTGAAACTCCCGATGTGATTTTTACCCCTAGGACCCAAGTGACCTTGACAATGCCAACATATCAAAGAGTCCTAGTCAAGTTCAACCCGTCATTATCTTGATTGCGTTAAACCCACCCGTACGAGTCCTTGACAATGCCAACATAACCGTACGACTGTCCTAACCAATCCACTTATCCAAGCGACAGAAAAATATTACACAGCTACCGAACACTACGCCTCGGCAATGCACGACATACGTAGCACGAATACTAAGCAATACTAATCTGAAATGACGGATGGTTTTTGGCGAAAAACCTTTAACGTAATGAACTTGATATCGTTGAAGGAACTGGATAACCTTTTTAGAAAATATAGTGACGAAAACCTTTACTAAAGAGGTCACTCCCGGTGAAGGGATCTCGGCTCTTTCCCCGTAGAATGAGGTGCAGGATATTCCAACTGAATACCACGATGCAAAGCAAAAGTAATCGGCTATAGTGAAGTTAATGCCCTGACGCAAACTTCTGTCCAAGGGGTCACTCCCGGTGAAGGGATCTCGGCCCTTGCCTCGTCGACTGAGGAGCAGGATATTCCAAATGAATACCACGATGCAAAACAAAAGTGAACGTCCTTGCAATAACAGCTTTTTGAAAAAGTGTTCCAACAACATCAGAATAGGTTTGTTTAGCTTGCATTGATCTGAATCAACGCAGTCCCATCAATTGATCACACCACAAAGAATGAAAATATACTGATGTACGTATATGCCATCCGCATTCGCCACTGGGTCCCGTCATTACCCGTTAGGTTAGCTAACTAACGACAGAGCGGGGACTGGACTAGCGCGGATGTAAAACATATACAACATCTACTAATATATATACCAATATATTATATTTCGCTCAAGGCGTGATAAAAGGCAACATCACAGAAAAATACAGCATCACAGAATAATACAGATATCTAGGATCCCCGGGTTTCACAGAGCCGCTGCTGAAACCCGACGTTCCCCTGGTCATGTGGATAGCCTGTGCAATGAAAACCTAGACCCCTACGGGCGCGGCAAGTCACCCGCCAAAACCTGAAGCGAGGCAGCCCCCTTCAGCACCGTGAATGGACCACCCAGCACTTCACGGAATCCGGTAACTTGGGCACCCTTCCTGGGTCAACCTGTACCCCCTATGAGTGCGGCGAATAGCCCGCCAATTCCAGACTGAAGCCCCATCCGTCTCAATGCCCTGAGATGCGGGCCCGTTGCCCTCTAGAACCCGGCTATCCGTGCACCCCTCCGCGGGGTAATCCTAGTACAGAAAGTAAAATATACATACAACGGGTACATCGACCGCAACCAGGTCGTGCCCCAAAAGAATAATACAAGCAGGCAGTGACGGCAGTCCACATGTCTGACGCTCGCCCCGCAATATCAAATGTACATATAAAACAAAACTGTACTAACATTGCATCCAAGCTATCCCCCACGACCGATCCGCAACAACACAGCATAAACATAGAACATCAACGTGAAAATCACGTTCGCAAATCCGTCTAACCGGGCTATAGCAGTTAGACGGGATTTACCGATCAAGTGACATTCACGGTCGCAGATATAATGTAAATACTGTGAAATAATGTGTTTAAAATATCCGATCGATCAAACAATTAACAAGTGGGCCCCCAAGCAATACTGTAGCACTCACAGAAAATCTGGGCCCAAATTTAATATCCCAAAACCCCCAAAATCAGCCCACAAGCCCACTGTAAAAATTGGACACAGTGAGGACAGTAAAGTGCGGCGGAACCGCGGCCCAAGGGGGTGTTGGCCGCGGTTCCGCGCTTCATCCATCGACCGAGTGCGTCGAATTTTTACAGCAGTCTTATAATTTCCAGTACATTAGTTTTATACAACCTGAAAAAAAATTTGAGACCAAAAATTTTCAACAGAAAACTGATGTGAACAAAAATGAGGTTGTTGGAATTTCGGTCGATCGGATAAGTAAAACACATTAGAACAAGCTAGGCAAGGTTAATAGCGTGGCTCTGATACCATGTTGCGCCACGGCAGCGCCCCGGCCGTCTTTCCGAGGCCAAAATGCGGAATCAAAATTTTCTTATCTTTTAAACTGGCGCTACCGCGGACAATGAAAAAACCCGGATCGTTAACCATTAACCTATACTAGATAACAAGAGATGGGAAGAGAAGTATACCGAGTGATCCGAGTCCTCCGGTCTTCTCGTCATCGTCCCGATCTCCCGCGGAAAGTCTTGTCTCCACATCGTCGCCTCCTCGCCGGAAGGGCACCACATCGCCTGCGTCTTTTATGGGCTCCCGCCTCAATACCGAGGCAACTCGGGCATGAAGCCGGCAACTCGACATGCTCAAGATATGCTGTAGAATGTGTAGTGTAGAGGCTATGCCTCATTTGGGGTTTGTTGCCTTTGAAGATGATGGAGGAATCAAGATTAGAAAAATGGTGCTTGCATTTTTCTAGCATGAAAATGAGATCAAGAATGAAACTCTCAAGATGAAGCTCTCATCTTCTTTTCTCTCAAATGTCTTCAAAACTCTTGTAATGAGAATGGTGGAGGAAAGAATACAAAAACCACAACCTTAGAAGGAAGGTAATGGTAGTAAAAGCAAGTGGTGACCACATCCTAAACATCATCATAACAATCTCACATCAACTTTCATCTCATTTCTAATCTTCATAAAGCAAGAAATGATGAAGGAAAAGAATGGTATCTAAAGATGCTATCATAATAAATACATTTGCAAGAAAACCCTCCACAATGTGTTATTTGCAAACTTGCAAATAACACCCTCCATCGGAAAAGTCCGGCCGGGAAAGAACAAAGGAAAACCGGCCGGAACGGAATGCAAACTGGCAACTCCAGAAAACTGGTCCCGTAATAAATTACAGGAAAACCCCGATACTGTGCATACACACCCGCATCTGTATTCGTACCGGATACAAATGCAATGAGACAAAATCTACACTGTACTAAACTAGGATCCGGCTTAAACCAAAGCCGGCTAGTAATATCAGTCCGATCCTGATCCGTGCAATACCGCACGTGTCTGACCGAACCCTGCCATGTATCCATACGGCTACTAGTACAAACCGTCCGATCCTGATCCGTGCAATACCGCACGTATCTGATCGGACCCTGCCATATCTCCATACGGCCTCTACAGCGTTTCGCCCGAAAGCTTGAGTAACTGAAAGTGTGGTGGACTCTAAAGACTCGTCAATACTATGGCTGTGGATTTAACCACTAGCACGTCAGAGGTATAAGCCATTACGTGATGGGCCACCAGCTATTGACCAAAAGGGACGTCGATGAGCGAACTCATCCTGACACCCTACTGAGCCTGTCGATGACAATATCCGTACAGTCCGGTCCGTTCGTCTATGAGTATCGCATGGCGGGCCTAGGGGGTTGGTAAAAGTCAGACCCCCAAAAGCGGTACAAGTCGTGTCGGAGCGTAGCCCAGAACGCCCTGAGATACTACTGGAATACCTACCAGTAAATCTCCTGCCTCGGCCGAGGGCTTTGTGTAATGGCTCTCCTAGACACAGCGCGACCTCACCCCCAATACCGGGAGAGACGAACCCCTGAAGATCCGCTCACTGCCACCATATGGCTCGGGACTGTACCCAACTAAAACCTGTTTCCACGACTCCTTTGAGCCGTGGTAGGGTAGTAATCAAAGCACAGTGGGAACTCACACGAAACAAATGACGATCTCAGGTCGATGAACTAACCTGTACACATGTCACCAGGGAACTGCTATCTGACATCTGGTATAAGACCAACTAGCAGGTTCCCGGCGAGTCCTGTCCGGTGTACTCATAACCCAATGAGCACCTGTATACATCTTAGGTGAACCAACTGACACCAGTGGCTTGTGAGACCGGCCACCGCCCCTCGTCGGGGTCTCGACTGTATACACTAGTCTACTAATGGAGTATCGATGCCCTGTCTCGAAACTCCTACGACTAGGGACCTTTTAAGGATGTGCTTATAGACTACCAGCTCCCACGTATATGATCGCCCTCATACTGCTGGCAGTCAAGCAAGAATCCTAGGGACTCTATCAACGTGTAATAGCGACCTGTCAGGTCACCTAAAGCAGTACACGATGATAAAGATAAACCAGATAGCTTACTATCATCTCGAGTAAGACTGTCCTCCTGGGATAGGTCCTCCCTCAATCATTGCAATCACGTGCCTGTGATCCAATAATTGACTCTGAGGGCACTATCTCCAACATAACTTCCCAAAATATGGACCTTGTATTTCAACGAAATACTTGTCTAAAACTAGAGAAGTCATGAGTAAGCAGAATATGGTACGAGTACTAACCCCTTTATCCTAATGGATACTAGACAACATACAATACTTTGTATAAGTCCTCTGAGTTTAATAACTCAAATCCTGTGCGTCGTAGGTTAAAAACTGCAGTATGGTTAAGAAGAATTACACCGCAGTTGAATGCTCCTTACCTTACCATCAACTGATATAGGTAAATGTCATAAACATAATTTCAAAAAGTTATATCTCACTTTATAAAATAAACGTACAGATATATTAGTTTGAAATTGGTGCATAACAACGGATATTCAAAACAAAATATATGCCGCTAGGCAAAAACCTAGGTGATTTCCTCAAATATCACCAATTACAAAGAATTCCGATATAATGAGAATATAATTACCTAATTCCCAATATCTTACTCTCACTCAGCATCTGTAACGCCATACAGATGTGAGAATCAAATCTGGTAAATACATACCCTAGAGTCAAAATCTAATTGGAAAAACAGTTTTCAATTAACACCACACAGTAAAACTGAAACATGAAAAATATTTCGAAGGGGTATCCGGGTATCCTAAGTAATGCCACTTCCACTATCCAGATTCATGACTGTAACCATATATTTTCTTTCCCCCACTCCAATCCCTTTATATGTTTTTACTCATTACCTTCTATACACCGCACTTAGGCTAAATGGTTTTCTTCCTTCTATACCTTTTGGCACCTGCCTATGGTTTGGAAGATGACTATCCAATAAGCGTAATAGGTATACTCTCCTAATACTCGGAGCTCTTGCAACCTGAGAAAAGGTAAAGAGAAAAGACAACCGAATAATCATATTCAATTTCTCCAGAACCGGAAACCATCCTCGAAGTGAAACAAGTTCATTCGAGTTCGTATGTAACTATACGATGGCATATCCAATAAATGTGGATCTTCGTAGTGATACGGAGTTTTTCGGAGAAATGCAAAGTGGAGGCAGGAGTGGCAATGATATATGCGGCTTGGTCGTGAATGATAGCAGTCGCAATTTCCTTTGCCCTCATTCTAATCCCTTTATTTGTCTTTACTTATTACCTTTTGTACACCACCCTTAAGCTAAATGGTTTTCTTCCTTCCCTACCTTTTGGCACTAGCCTATGGTTTGGAAGAAGACTATCCAATAAGCGTAATAGATGTACTCTCCTAATACTAGGAGCTCTCGCAACCTTGGAGATGAAAGTCGACCTTAGCACCGTCAAGGGGTTCAAGAGGCATCAAGCATGCCAAATTTTAATTTTTTTAGGTGCTAAGCTAGACTACCAAGATCACTACTAGAATATTAGGTTTTTCCTTTGTAATGTGATAAAACTTAAGAGAAAGTTTAAGAGCATACAACCTTTGTAGTTCGTGTCCTTCTCTTCAAAGGCTCCGGGATGAAGTCCACGCGACTCTTCAAGGCTCCTCTCCAAGTTGAACGAACCTCCTTCGTGATCTTCGAGCCAAAGACGATCCACTCGAAGTCCACAAGCACAAGCTTTTCACTACACTAAACACTTTTAGTGTAGGAAACACACCACAAAAAATCGCTAGTTTGGTGTGGGATGATGAAATAGGGGATAAGTAAAGATCACTAAGGTCTAACAAGCTCAATGATTCACATCTCATGTGAGGGTTTTAAGCTTGGAGGTGAGATGAAGAAAATTGTAGAGAGCAAGAGAAGAAAAAAGCTCTTGAAAAATGGCTAAGGCATGAACCATGAAGCAAGTGTAGAATGAATAAAATGAATCATCTCTTTCCTCACTCATTCAAGCATGGAATAAAAATGCAATTAAAATTGCGACCATGCTTGAATAATGAGTCAAAAGTAATATAAAAACATATAAACCCATGCCTTGAACCATACCAAAAATATCTCCACAATTTACACCTCATTTTTCTATTTTCTAAACAATAGAAAAACATGCCATGCTTCGTATAATAATATATATTTTTATATATCAAATATACATTAATATATATATATAAATAAATTAATTAGTGAGCTAATGATATTAGTTAAGATATAATTATATCACATATAATATATATCACATTATTAAATCAACACTTGATCTAATAATCCGGTTATATCACATATAACCGACTAATATCATTAATCTGAATATCACATTATCAAACCAACATTTGATTCGATAATCCGGTTATATCACATATAACCTGACTGATAACAGATAATTGCCAGATTAAAATACTGTATCACATACTCGTATTTAATCAGGCCCACACACATATCACATATGTGTCCTATTTCATTTCGCTTGAACCAGGAAACTTCTGTGTGGGACTCTAAAGACTCGTCAATATGCCAGCAGTAGGTGATGATCAAATCAGTCACTTTCAAGCCGTCAGCGGTACTAGATGGACATAACGGCTACCCGGGTATTAAACGATATGAAGATCAACAAGAAAGCTCGTCCATACTCTCCATGAATCCTATCAGTAACACTACCGTACAGTCCGGTCTCTTCATCTGATATGTCGCATATCATGTCTAGGGGTGGAAATCGTCAAACCCAGTAACGTGATAAGTCATGCCGATGTCTGGCCTATAACGGTTCGAGAAACTACTGATAACACTTATCAGTAAATCTCGGCGGCAGCCCTGGCTAGGGACTTCCAGTTATAGCCAATCGAGCATTGCGCAACATCAACCCCCAATATCGGGAGAGACGTAACCCCTCCTATCACTCATTACCTCCATGTGACTCGGGACTGTACCCAAAATCCACCTGTTTGCATGACTCCTTTGAGCCGTGGTAGGGAGTAAATCAAAGCACGGTGGGAGCCACACAAGACTCTATGACGATCTCGGGTCTACAGACTAACCTGTACCAGTGTCACCAGAGGACTGCTATCTGACGATAGGTATACTAACACATAGGAGTCCTCGGCGAGTCCTGTTCAGTGTACCTAGTCTCTACTAACCACCCCTATACCATCTTTGATGTCAAACACCAATGGATGTGGGATCATCTATCGCCCATCATATGGGTCAAGAAGCGTATATGCTAGTCTACTCTGGAATATCGATGCCCTAGTCTCCATATTCCCACGACTAGGAACTGATTAAATGATGTAATTGTGGACCACCCTGGCCCCACTAATATGATCTCATCATAGTCCTGGTAGTCAAGTACATATCCTAAGGGCTTTATCAACATGTAAGAGACAGTATAAATACTAGTCTACATGTTAAGATAAAGGTAACCTGATAGCATACTATCATGTCGAGCAAGAAAGTCCTCTATATATATTTCCAAGCATCCACTATATCATCAATAATGGTCTCCAGGGCATACATATTGCTAACAATCTCCCAATTGCACTAAGGCCTGTTATTGTAGTATCGCATACCCAACGTCCCAAAAAGCCTCTCGAATAGCATCTAGGGGATGGCCTCGGTGAGTGGATCCGCTGTGTTATCCTCTGTGTCAACTCTCCTGACCTCGATCTCCCGGAGATACAACTATCTCCCTGATCGGGTGATACTGTCCAAGGATATGTCTGGATCGCTGATGGGACCGGGGTTCCTAGGCCAAAACCACAACTCTATTGTCATCACAATACACAGGTATTGGATGCCCAATGGTAGGAACCTAGTTCATCTCATGAACTCTATTCATCCAGACAACCTCTTTGGCAGGATCGTTGGTAGCGATGTAATTAGCCTCTATCAACGAGTCTGCTACGATATATAGCTTGGAACCCTTCCAACATATCGTCCCTCCACTGAGGGTGAAGACAAAACCCGAGACCGACTTTCAGTCGTCCTTATCACTCTGGAAGCTCGAATCGGTAAAGGACTCCATATGGAGTTCACCGTTACCATACACCAAGAACATCTCTTTAGTCCTTCGCAAGCACTTTAAGAATGTTCTTCAGCTGTCCAGTGGTTTTCCCAAAGATCTTTTCGATACTTATTCGCTACACCTAGTGAGTAAGCTACATCTGGTCTGGTACATAACATCGTATACATGATTGACCCGTCTGCCAAAGCATAGGGTATCCCTTGTATGCGAGCCCTCTCCAAATCAGTCTCGAGAGACATCTCTTTGGAGAGAGTGATTCCTGAACAAGCGGGTACATTACCACGCTTAAAATCATCCATACTAAAACCCTTTTAGCATGGTGTCTATGTACCCGGATTATGACAATCCCAAATCCATTTAGATCATCTCTATAGATCTATAACCCCAGAATGTAGGAGACATCAGTTAGATCTTTCATGGAGCACCTGTGTGATAAGAGGTGCTTGACCGAGTGTAGCATAGGAACACATTTTCCTATCAAGAGTATATCATCTGCGTACAATACGAGGAAGACAACCGTACTCTTTTACAATGTTCTTATTTATACATGGTTCATCTATCTTTTTTATGAAGTCAAGCTCTTTGACAGCTTCATTAAATAGATGTTCCATCTCCGCGATGCCTGCTTTAACCCGTAGATCGGTTTAAGCAGCTTGCACATGCTTCCACGGCTTCTACTGTTTACGAAGCCCTCTGGCGGTGTCATATACATGCTCTCTTCTAAATCACCATTTAGAAAAGCGGTTTTAACGTGCAGTCTGCCAGATTTCGTAGTCATGGTATGCAGCAATGGCAAGTAGGATCCTGATGGACTTAAGCTTAGCGACAAGTCAAGCTTTGAAAGTCTCAACTTTTCCATCTACACCAATTTATCTTTCTCAAAGATCCTCTTGCTCCTGATGGGTTTTACCCCTTTAGGAGCAACATGCAAAGTCAACACTTTGCTGATGTATATGGATTCCATCTCAGATCGGATAGCATCCAGCCATTTCAAATAGTCTCCACTTGTGATGGCCTGCTCGAAACTAGTTAGGTCATCATCTCCATGATGCAATCCTCGCTCCCATCGTCTACTAGAAAACCGTAGTATCTCTCAGGTGGATGAGGAACCCAACTAGATCTGCGGAGTGGCTTCGGTTCGTCAGGGACTATTGAATCCTTTGGTTCCACCAAATCGTCACTTATAGTTTGCTTTGCTGGAACTACTTCCAGTTCTACCTCATCGCCACTAATTTCTTCCACAAGAAATTCTTTTTCTGAAAAGGTGGCATGTTGAGAAATAAAACATCTTTTGTTCCTCGGTGTGGTAGAAGATATACCCTCGCGAATGGTTGGGATTTCCTACAAACTTGCACAGAACTGACCTTGCTGCGAGCTTGTCCGGATTTTGCTTTTCAACATAGGCCGGACAACCCCATATCTTAACTCGTTTAAAAGATGGTCTCTTCCCAATCCATATCTCATATGGAGTAGTAGGCAACATATTTGATCGGAACTCTATTCAATAGGTATGCAGCTTCTCAAGTGCATGTCCCTGAAAAGAAATAGGCAACTCAGCTGTAATCATCATAGAGTGCACCATATCTCATAGGGTGCGATTCCTCCACCCCGATATACCGTTGTGCTGTGGTGTATACAGAGGAGTAAGCTGAGAAAGAATCCCATTCTCTTTTAGATATTCACGGAATTCCGTGCTCAAGTATTCTCCTCCCCGATCAGATTGAAATATTTTAATACTTTTACCCGTCTGGTTCTCAACATCATGCTTATATTCTTTGAATTTCTCAAAAGCTTCAGACTTGTGTTTCAATAGGAACACATGACCGAATCTTAAGAGATCGTCAGTAAATATAATGAAGTACGAGGAACCATCCCTGGCATGTGTAGACATAGGACCGCATACATCACCATGTATCTGTCCAAGAGTTCAGTAGCTCTTTCTCCGTTTCCAGTAAACGGTGATTTGGTCACCTAGTCTTTGAGACATGACTGGCTAGTTTCATAAGATGTAAATTCGAACGGATTCAAATATGCATCCTTATGGAACTTTAGCTAGTCTTGTTTCATCGATATGACCCAATCTACAATGCCACAAGAAGACTTCGTTCATTTCTGAACTGTTCCTCTTGTGTGTGTACGTTTTAGAACTGTAGTTTGATTCAGAACGTGTACACTGTTATACAACATACCTTACCTAATCAACACTTGATTTAGGAAAATATTCACCATATTTGTTGGTATGAAATAACAGTCGCTAAGAATCAATGTATTACCAATTGGTAACACTAGGTGATATTTGCCAACTGCTTTGGCCGCAACAATTGCACCATTTCTACTACTAGAAATATATCACCCTTTCCTAGTTCTCCGCCTGTCTATAGCCCATGTAACAAATTACATGTGTGGGATCCTGATCCGGTAACCAATACCCTGGACGTAGAGGTAAACTGAGAAACAGTTCTTGGTAACGAACACACCCGAAGACAATGCATCAACATGCTTTTTCTTCGTTTGGGTGGCGTGGGAATCCGAATATTCCCTTATTCCTTGCTCAGACTTATGAAAATCATAAGATAAAGCAGAACCTAGCCCAGTATAATAAGTAGGTTCGGTCAATACATCCATATTATTATCTTGATTAAGGCATGTCATTGGTCGCTACTAAAAGAGAGAGAGGGAGAAGGATAATCCTTTTGTGTGCGCTCTTTGCAAGATTAGATTGGTTATTTTTATCTAATCAGGATGGCTCCCACTGTTTTTATCAAATCTTCCTTCAAACCCTAAAAGGTAAGATTAGCCGGGATTAATTACACCTTACAAGTTCGCCAATTTTTCGGCCAGGCCAGTGTTGGTACTTTGAGGGGGGTTTCCCATGCTTTCGCACGGACCTAATTAAAATAAATCTCGTTTTCCCAGGGGCGTAACCCCGTTAACACCTTTCTAGACACCTACTTGATCGGCTAATTGTAATGTGTAAAATTCTCTCAGGAGTAAGTTTTACTCGCAGTGGGTATCGAGATCCTACTATCTCATAGAAGGTATGCAATCTCATTGCAAATTTCAACACTTGAAATTCCCGATAATATTTTGCCTCTAGCGTCCTATGACCTTGACGAAAGCCAACAAACCATAGTCCGCTAGTCAAGTTAACCCGTATATTTCATGATTGAATTAAACCCACCCGCACGACCCTTGACGAAAGCCAACAAAGTCGTACGACTACCCTAATCCAATCGCATCATATGCAGCAGATAAGAAGTAAGTAGCTACCGCACACTACGCCTTGACAAAAGCCAACAAACATAGCACGAATACTAAATACTACTTATCTGAAATGACGGAGGGCCACGACAAGTTTTTAAGAAAACCTTTTGCGTAATGAACTAGATATCGTTGCAGAATCGAGTGATTTTGAAAAGGAGTGTTTTTGAGGCTTTTGCTAGTTTCGCTAAAGAGGTCACTCCCGATGAAGGGATCTCGGCTCTTTCCTTATCGAATGAGGTGCAGGATATTCAGGAATACCACTATGCAAAACAAGAACTAGAAGTTCTATCAAAAACAAAACCGAGTGTCAAAGCATTTGCTAGTTTTGCTAAAGAGGTCACTCCCGGTGAAGAGATCTCGGCTCTTTCCTCATCGAATGAGGTGTTGGATATTTATCAAGGAATACCACTATGCAAAGCAAGAACTACAGCTAGCCTTTTTGAAAATTTGATTCTACAATATCTTTTGGTTTCTTTCTTTTCATTAATCACATTAATGAAGTCCCATCATTTAACGTTTCCTAAACATTACAGAAAAAGAAACGAAAATAGAACGTACGCTTATGCCATCCACATTCGCCACGGGGCCCTGTCATGCACCGTTAGGTTACATAACTACCAGCAGAGCGAGGGCTGGACTAGTGTGGGTGTAAAACATAAGCAACATTTATTATATACCATATATATAATATAATATGATCACATCACAGAAAGAAGCAGCAGAAGCAACATATGAAATATTGGATATACTAAGATTTCCGTGTTTTAAATTTAGCCAGTAATGTAAAACACGGATTCCACAGTCGTGATGAATAGTCAAACCCACATCCCATAGACCCCTACGAGAGCGGCAAGTAACCCTACCAATTCTAGAGTTAGGAAACCCGGTCTCAACTCCTTGAGATGGTCTCCCACTGGACTCTGGAACCCGGTTACTTGTGCTCCCCACCTTGGGTCTATCCTAATGAGGAAAAGTAAATAATATACAACAGTGGTGGTATCATCCTCAACCCAGAAGTGCCCCAATAAAAGAATATTACATTGAATTTTACATGAATGAAAATGTAAAAACTCTTATCTCACATAAAAAAAACCCCGGCTATTCAATCACGACGATCCAATAAATCATATCAATAGCAACACATAACATCTCATGTCATCAATGTAAGCAAAATCTGCATATCCCGAAAACTCTTTGACATATAGCAACGAGATTGGGATACCCCACATATTACACTTACGGTCGTAGAAAAGAAACAAAAAACTATAATGATTAGAATCCGTATTATCCTTAAACATACCCGGAATATCACATATTCCGAATTTCATGCCTAACATGTAAAACTTGCATTTTAGTCTCAAATTGAAAACACTTTTCAATAATATATCGGATAATTCAACAAGATTCCCGACTAGGTGATCACGTACAATACGCGATTGCGACGGAGTTTTGATCCGAATCAAAACTTCGTTGCAATCGATCAATTAAGACTAAACGGCTAGGTTTACTAACTAGTTTTCATAAAACTAATTAATCCGGATTCTAATAATTGTATCACACATCACAAAACTTGTAAATTAACTATGACATTAGAATTCCGCACAAAATTAGCAAACTTAAACCAATTTTTCTAACACTTGAAAAACAGTGAGCTAAAGTTCCAAAACCGATCGTTTTAAGCCAATCCGGGAATCGAAACGAACTTGAAACCCGCCCGAATCTTCGCAAGGGCGAAAACCCACAAATAAGTGTCGAAAAGGGGGCCTAGAGGGCATACCACACCACCGAGAACACCAGGAGGTGGCCAGGGGGTGAGGCAGAGCCGAAACTGCCCAAGATGGGGTAGTTTCGGGTCCCCAACGCCAAGACCACCTTGTAGTGGTCATGGGGAGTAGACCCAGCCGTTCGGTCCCCCCGAGGTGTCAACGCTCCACCCCAAGGCTTCTCGATTAAAAACCGTGAGCTCGCGGAGTGTGCAAACAACTCAAAACATCAATTTCGAAACTGTTTTTTTGGCAGTTTTTGCGCGATAAAAACGACTGATTTCTAACGTCGCTACAAGCAATTCTAATGTTCTATCTTGGCTCTGATACCATGAAAGTCGACCTTAGCACCGTCAAGGGGTTCAAAAGGCATCAAGCATGCCAAATTTTAAGTTTTGTAGGTGCTAAGCTAGACTACCAAGATCACTACTAGAATATTAGGTTTTTCCTTTGTGATGTGATAAAACTTAAGAGAAAGTTTAAGAGCATACAACCTTTGTAGTTCGTATCCTTCTCTCCAAAAGCTACAGGATGATGTCTGTAAGTCGACGTTACACATCCCACTGGTTAGCGGGGAGGCGGAACGGGTAAAAAACGATTTTTACAACAAGGTAACATCAATTTTAACACCAAGATCTTAGCTAAACCATAACTAACAAACTAGCTAGAGGTATTATCTACTATGTTAGAAGATTATACCTAAAGTTCCAAGTCTTTCTTGTTCTTGTTGTCCTCCTCCTCTTTGTAAGCTCCTTGTAGTGAGTATGGAACACGCCTCCTCGTCGGCCACCTCAAGTCGAAGAAGATCTACCCAAGAGTGCCTACCTTGAGCTTTAACCTCTAAGATGAGGTAATTAAGTGACTTAGAGTGCTAATCTAAGTGACCTAGTGAATATAGAGAGTGATTAAGGATTTGTTAGTCTCACTAACCCTAGGATTCTCAACTCATGAGACAATTAGGGTTAAGAGGAAGAAGAAGAGAGCTTGAGGAGAGAGAAAGTGTTTGTGATAATTATATGAAGCATAACTCATTTGTGAATAATATGAAGCATGAAAATATCTTACAAAAATATCTTGTAAATATCAAGCATGCTTCATTTAATTCATACGATGAATCATTTCCATGAGTCATGGTTCATTTAATGAAAATTACACCTCATTTCCTCTACCTTATTTAAGTTTTAATCTAAAGATAAAAACCTTAATGAGTCATCTTCTTCTAGAAGCTTTCCCGACAAATTATGAGAATGACCCTCATCCGTATTTTCATACCCGCATCCGTGTTTACGGAAAACACGAATACTGTGAGACTAAACTAATCCAATAATCTAATACTAGGATCCGTCTTAAACCAAAGCCCACAAGTATAATCCGTCCGAATATCGCACGTGCACAAGTACACGAATATGTTCGAACCCTGTCGTAAAACCATACGACCTCTATATCATTTCGCCCGAAGCAGGGAAACCCTCTGTGTGGGACTCTAAAGACTCGGCAGTACGCTGGCAGTGGATTTAACCACAAGCCGCAAGCGGTACTAGCTGCACGTAACGGCTACCCAGGTATCTGTAAATAAGAAGGCCGATGAGCAAACTCATCCGAACTCCTACTGAGCCTATCTGTGACAATATCCGTACATTCTGGTCTGTTCGTCTAAGAGTATCGCATATCGGGCCTAGGGGGAGGTAAACGTCAGACCCTTAATAGCGGTATAAGTCGTGTCGGAGTGTAGCCCAGAACACCATGAGAAACTACTGGAATCCCTACCAGCAAATCTCGCTTGCCCTGGCCAGGGACTTTGTGTAATGGCTTTCCAAACACAGCGCGACATCAACCCCCAATACTGGGAGAGACAAATCCTATCTAACCGCCACTGCCTTCAAGTGCTTCAGGACTGCACCCAACTACTACATGTTCGCATGACTCAGCAAAGTCGTGGTAGGATAGTAATCTAAGAACAGTGGGAACACACTTGAGGCGAAGTAGTAGTGTCAAGTCAACGAACTAAGCTGTACTCATGTCACCTGGGAACTACTACCTGACGATTGATATATTACCAACCAGCAGTTCCCTATGAGTCATGTCCGGTGTACTCGTAACCTAACGAGCAACTGCATACTATCTTCAGTACGATGTACTAATGGCTGTGGAATAGATCATCTCCCCTGCTGGGATGAGAAGCATATACACTAGTCTACTCCGGAGTATCGATGCCCCGTCTCGATAATCCTACGACTAGGGACCTGTATAAGGATGTGCTTGTAGATTACCCAGCCCCCACTAGTGTGACTGCCATCACAACGCTGGTAATCAAGCAAAGATCCTAAGGGCTCTACTAATATGTATAAGCGATATGTTAAAAGAAATACATACACATATTGAAGTAGAAACAAACCAAGTAGCATATTACCATTTTGAGCAAGACTGTCAATACTACTGTGAATATCGCAAGCTTCCATTAAGTAATATACAATACAGTATGATACAATAATGGCCTCTAGGGCATATACACTAACAATCTCCCACTTGCACTAGGGCCATGTGCTGGCATATCGCAGACCTATCATCTCGAATAGCCTCTCGAACTGTGTCTGAGGGATGGCCTTTGTGAATGGATCTGCAGTGTTATTCTCCGTATCTACTCTCTTCACCTCAATCTCCCAGCGATCTACGATCTCCCTGATCAGGTGGTACCGCCTCAAAATGTTTCTGGACTTCTGATGGGACCTGGGTTCCTTCGCTAAAGCTATAGCGCCGTTGTTTTCATAATACAACGGTATTGGATCAACAATGGTTGGAACCACCTGAAGTTCTGCGAGGAACTTCTTCATCCAGACAACTTCTTTTACGGCATCGCAAGCAGCTATGTACTCTGCTTCCATCGTCGAGTCAGCAACGTTGTCCTACTTGGAGCTCTTCCAACAGACCGCCCCCTATTGAGGGTAAAGACATAACCCGATATGGACTTGGAGTCATCCTTTTCACTCTGGAAGCTGGAGTCAGCAAAGGCCTCGATCTGGAGGTCTTTTCTGCCATACACCAAGAACATCTCCTTAGTCCTTATCAGGTACTTGAGAATGTTCTTTACTGCTATCCAGTGCTTCTCCCCTGGGTTTATCCGATACCGGCTTACAACGCTCTACATATGGTCTGGTACACAACATCGCATACATTATAGAGCCCACCACAGAAGCGTAGGGTATAGATGACATGCGAGCCCTTTCCAAATCAGTCTTTGAAGACATCTCTTTGGAGAGGGTGATTCCATGTGTAACATTTCTGAAATCGTTATCCGAATTTTTCTGTTTTAGGGTAAAATAGTCGGTATTTTCCGTTTTAACTCGATAGTGATCAAACTTCTGTATAGACTTGTTTGCAACTAGTTTTACAAGAATGAAACTAGTTTGCGGGTTTTATGGGTCACTTGGAAGTTTTGGTTCACATTGAAAATTTTCCCTAATTAAATTATTATTTTAAGTTGTTAATTATGCACTTAATTAGTGGTAATTACAATTTTGGTTTGGGTTAATTACTTCTAATATGAATCTATGCTAATCTAATTACTAGATTAACCTTAATCCCTCCATAGGAAAATATCTAGATATTTGTAATTAAATGGAAATTTTTAAAAGAAAGAAATGAGGTGGCTTTGCTATTATTGTTTTAATGAGCAATTATTGAAGTTTTAGCTAGAAGTTTCCACACAAATTTCCAAAACCCCACTCCTTGCTCACTTGGCCGAGCCCACCCCCATGCTGCCCTCTTTCTTTTTTCATGCCATTTTCATCTTCCTCAAGCTAAATATATCCCAAAAAAATCATCAAATATTCACACAATCTCATAAATAAATCCATACCCACAATTCTTCATCTCTAAACAAACTTAGATCAAGATGAAAGACTTCATTTTGGATGATAAAATTTGGAGTTTTGTTGCTAAATTGTGATCTAGTAAAGGTATAAAATCTAACCCTAATCTTTAATTGTTGTTTAAATCCTTAAAACTTGCTTATTTAGATGTTTAATATAGCTTCAATTTCATGTTTAGAATTTTCATGAAAAGGATTATGAATTTCAAGTTAGGGTTTTGATGTGTTTAAATGGTTAATCATGAAGTATAGACTTGGGAAAACTTAATCAAATTGTGAGAATGATATTTATTATTTTTCCTAATTGTCTTTTAAGCTTAATCGCAAACTAAGTTTTTCTAAATCCTATTTGGGTGAGACTAAAATTGTGGTAATGGTTTAGTTATCTAAGTTAAGCTACTATGTGTTGTTGGAAATCGCAAGAATTGTTAAATTTCTAGACTTGTGCTAAATTTTCGATAAAGTTGCTTACTTGCTTTTCGCTAAAATTAAACGTGGGCTTTAATTGTCGTAGAGATGACGTATATATTATTATCTACGATATTTAATGTGTTGTGAATGAGTATTGGTACGATTGGGTTTTGGCGAGGCAGTTTTCATGTATAGCGGCCCTAGTTAGGGTTTTGGCTATATTTTCCGGTATTTGGATTTCTTGGTTTTGCGACTGGATATTGTATTTGGTCGTTGGACGTTTGTACGTCAACGACGAGGGTTGTTTGGTTGTTTTGCATGCGTAGGCTATAGGTTCTAACCTATGAGCGCACCGCGTGCCGTATTTGGATTTCGGAATTTGATGTTAATAGCATTGCGATTTCATATTGATTGTAGGTACTTTCGCGTGGATTTCGAGACGACGAAGCGCATCGACTACGTCTAAGCGAGGAGTTTAGCAGGTGAGTAGATTTATATCAATGGGCGAAGTCGGGTGGATGGCGTATAGCACCCCCGCAACCATTGATATGGAATATCGTTTGATTATATTATCCTGATAAATTATATGAGACGGACATGATTGTAAGATTTACAAATGATAATATAATAGAAGTTGATGCTAATGGACCTATTGACATATGAGAATATAATGATAAGTGAATCATAATAAGTACGAATTTGAAAGAGAAAAAGTGTGACGTTTTTTTTTATGCGAGATATTAATGTGATGAATGTGTAGGGTTACTAGGCACTCTCACAAGGTTCGACAAGGCATCAACCATGCCCGATTTAAATTTTAGACGTGCCGAACAACCCTAACCAAGATCTTAGACTAGAGATTAGGCAAATTAAAGCAAGTAAACAACTTTACTTCTAAGAGTTTGGGATTACAACCTTTGTAGTCCGGTCCTTCACTTCTAAAGCTCCGTGTTGTGGTCCCTTCGCTGCGATCATCGAGTATCCGGACTCTAGAGAGGCTCCACAAAAGAAAGATGCAAGCTTGCTTCCGATCTTCGATAACAAAGATGATCTACCTTGAAGAAACTAAAACCCAAGCTCTTGCTTTGCTAATCCAGTATTAGCAAAGCAAACACCCTAATCTAAATGGCTAGAATAGATGAAGATGATGAAGTAGGAATTTAGCTCTCATTTATTTTCTATTTCTCACTCATTTTCATCACTACACAAAAAGCTAGAAAGTTTTTCATGCAAGGAAGAAGAAGGAAGAAGATGATCAATCCCTTTATGATGAATAATGAATTGTTGTTATAATTACAAATGCAACCATGGTTAAGTCAAGAAGGACTTAACCATTGTAGAGATTTGACTAGGGTTAAAGGGTGTGGGTTGGGTTAGGAAATATCAAGAAAAATATCTATACAAAATATCTTTGCAAGAAACAAAATAAAAGCTTCTAGAACCTTCTAGAAATTTTAACCCAAATCAAACCCTAACCACGTTTAATCTCCACTAAGCATGTTGCATTAGTAATCATAACTTATTACAATATTATATATCACATATACAATATTTATTGTAACAAAATAAAATAATACAATTAACATATATCATATATATATCAATGTATTACCCGAGTGAGAAAAAGAATCTTTTAGTAAGCTTATATTAGTTGATGTAATTTAATATATCAAATATATAATTATACATTAAATTATCAAATCAACACTTGATTCGATAATCCAGCTATTTCATAAATAACCGACTAATATAATCTGTATCAGTTCATCGAATCAACACTTGATCCGATGACCCGGCTATATCACATATACCCGGCCGATATCTCATATCGTGAGAATCTAATACGGTATCATATACACGTATTGTTCTCGGTCCCGCACATATCATATATGTGCTCCTACTCCATTTTTCCCGAACCAGGAAACCTCTGTGTAGGACTCTAAAGAATCGTCAATACGCCGGCAGGAGGTGATGATCATATCAAACACCCACAAGCTGCAAGCGGTCAGCTAAACGTAACAGCCATCCAGGTATTGAGCAATCAGAAGATCAACAAGCAAGCGTTTTGTAACACCTTAGAATGTGTTTTGTAGCTAATTATATTTGTATATATAGTTTTTAATAAAAAGTTTACCAATTTGGTTTTTAATTATTTTATCCTATTTAATGAATATTTTATTTGATTTTTCCTAGGCTTGCACACACTTGTGCATGATAACTAGGGTTGTTTTTGGGGTTTAACTATGATTAGCAACATGGTGAACTAACCATTTTCCCTAATCTAGTTTAATATTGTATTAGGTGCTTTTGGGTTTTAAGTATGATGATTGTTTTTAAAATAAAATGGATTTAAATAGGGTTTTAAATTTAAAATGATTGTTCTTGTGTTGACCTTGGTGAGAGAGAGAGAGAGAGTGCATGATGGGGCATCATGGCTTTGCCCATGCCTTCATGAATGAAGAGAGAGAGTGGAGGGGTTGACATTGGGTGCTATCCTTTCTTTTCCTCTCACTCTTGTGCTCTTTTTCCTCTCAACCTCTCACTCACACACTCACACCCATACTCACTCAGCCCCAGCAGCAGCTCAGCAGAAGCAGCAGCAAGCAGCAGCACTCACAGCAGCAACAGCAGCTCCAGCTTCAGCAACATCAGCAGCAGAGCAGCATCAACAGCAGCAGCAAAAGAAGCTCCAGCAGCAGCAGAAGCTTCAACAGCAGCTCGAGCAAGCAGCAGCAACAGCTGAATGCATCAGCATCAGCAACAAGCAAGCAGCAGCACCAGCAGAGAGCTGCAGCAGCAGAGACAAGCAGCAGCAGCAGCAGCAACAGGAACCCTAGCACTTGCAGAAGCTCTTCTTCCCCTATTCACTTCTTCACCTGCCTTCTAGGGTTTGTTAGGGTATATTTTCTTGAACCCAACTTCCCTTTTTGCTTAGCTTATGTGATAATTAGTTTCGGTTTGCATTTAAAGCTAGTTTAGTGCTAATTAAGGTGATTTGTGTGGAATGTTGATTAAGTGTTGATTATGCTAGTTAACCCTACCTATTTAAGTGTTATTAGGGTCACTTGAACTGAGTTTAACCCAGATTTCACTAAAATACCATAGGGTTTGCCTTTTGTGCTAAATTGGTGTTTTAAAACGATATTTTGGCATTCTGTGATCTGCTTTTGACCCGGGACCTTCAGGACAAAATTGAGAAAACTGGGGCATGCCCACTAGGTATAGATAACATCATCAGAACACGAGCCCAAAATGTTTCATCTTGGCCGCAAATTTAATGCGTATGGCCGCAAATTGCGGCCAGGAAGTTGACATGGGTGTTGGGGTCTTGGCTAGGGTTTTATTCTGTGTAGTCTAGTGACTTGGCATGTATAGTTTTGTAAGATTTGACCTGTAGGAAAATCTGGGATCATATATCGTTTTGCATGTCCGTTGTGTTTGCGCGATACGCGCGATACGTGAGAGGGTTCTGTGATCCAGCGTATCGCAGCGTGTCGCGATGGTTTTAGACGCGTACACACACGATTCAGCGTATCGTGCACACGCGCGTTTAGTTCGCGACGCGAGTTTCTCGTTTTTGTTCGATATCGTGTTTCGCGGAATATTTGGCTTATATATAATTTCCATGTCTTATTTGCAGGTTTGCAGGCAGGGACTATGGACACGGCTACAGAGGGAGCAGATGGTAGGATTCACCTAGCGTGGAGCGTAGGTGAGTAGATTTAACATCTACAGGGGAATCGCCCGCATGGCGTTATGCGTATGGGCTAGGATTCAAATACCTGTCGCATATTCTACGTCACTGTTAGAATTGCGCCTTTACCATATTTCCTTGATATAGTTGTAGGGTTCCACGGCACACCCATGATGTTCTACAACTGATCAAGCATGTCCAATTCAAAATTTATGTGTGCCGAAGAACCCTAAACTAGATCGTTACTAGAGGTATAGGCGATAACAAGCAACTAGTTAACAACTTAACTAAGAGTGAACGGAAAATACAACCTTTGTAGATCCGGTAGTCCACCTCCATAGCTCCGTGACGATGTCTCTTCGCTGCGATCATCGCATCCCGGACTCCGGCGATGGTTTCGTTGAAGAAATGATCGGGCTAGGTCGTTGACTTCGATGCCGAAGATGATCTACGTCGAGGCAACTCAAACTCGAGCTCCGCCTTCGCCAAGTCAAGAAACTTGTGAAGACAACACACTCTACTACATGGCAAGTAGTAGAGGATGAAGAAATAGGAAGTGGGTTGACTTTAGATTTGGATTTCTCACTCTTTTGATCATTTCACCATTGGAGGTAGCAAGGTTTCTTCTTCTTGATGAAGATGAAGAAGAAGAAGAAGAATATCATGAGAATGATGAATGAATAATAAAATCAATTGATCTTATCATAATGCAACCTTGGGTTAGATTTAACTCTTGTAGAGAGCAAACCTTAGTTTAGCTAATGGTTAGGTTTAAATATAAAACAAAATGGTTACTAACTCAAAGCTTCATGAAGCTTCTACAAAAGACAAAATTAGCAACCATTTCATTTTAGCCAAAAGAAATAAAGAATTTCTAAATAAAATGAATAAGTGAAAAATTAAAACCATAACCATTAATCTAAACATGGTTCAAATCAAACATACACCCAAGTTTGCATGTATCATCAAACATTATACAAACTAGTGCACAAAACTATATCATATATACAATGTGCACATCAAGTGAGAAAATCCATCTTAAGTGAACCAATACCAGTTAATGTAAATTAATATATCAAATATATAATTATACATTAAATCATTAAATCGACACTTGATTTAATGATCCGGTCATATCGCATATAACCGACTAATATCAATAGTAACAAATTATCGAATCAACACTTGATCGGATAACCCGGCTATATCGCATATAACCGATCAATGTTACAAATCGCAAGAATAGAATCCAGTATCTTATACTGGTATTATTCTCGGTCCCGCACATATCTCATATGCGCTCCTATTTCGTTTTGCTTGAGCCAGGAAACCTCTGTGTAGGACTCTAAAGACTCGTCAATACGCCGGCAGCAGGTGATGATCATATCAAATACCCACAAGCCGCAAGCGGTCTGCTAAACGTAACGGCCACCCGGGTATTGAGCGATTAGAAGATCAACGAGAAAGCCTGCTCACACTCCTGTGAATCCATCCAGTAACACTTACCGTACAGTCCGGTCAGTTCGTCTGATATGTCGCATATCTCGCCTAGGGGTGGTAAACGTCAGACCCCAGTAGCTTGATAAGTCATGCCGATATAAGGTCCATAACAATCGTGAAACTACTGATAACTCTTACCAGTATATCACTGCAACCCTAGCCAGGGATTTCCTGTTATGTCCAGTCGTGCATAGCGCGACATCAACCCCCAATACCGGGAGAGACGAATCCCCTCCTATCGCTCATTGCCTCCATGTGAATCGGGACTGTACCCAACAACCACCTGTTTGCACAACTCAGTAGAGCCGTGGTAGGGTGGAAATCAAAGCACAGTGGGAGACACACAAGACTCTATGACGATCTCGGGTCAACAGACTAAGCTGCACCAGTGTCACCAGAGAACTGCCATCTGACGTGAGGTATAATACCATCTGGGAGTTCTCGGCGAGTCCATTCAGTGTACCCAGTCCCCACTGAGCACCCGCATACCATCTCTGATGTCAAACACCAATGGATATGGGATCATCCATCGCCCATCACATGGGTTGAAAAGATATACGCTAGTCTACTCTGGAATATCGATGCCCCGTCTCGATATTCCCACGACTAGGAACAATGAAGGATGTACTCATAGACTACCCAGGCCCCACTAGTATGATCTACATCATAGTCCTGGAAGTCGAGTACTCATCCTAAGGGCTTTATCAACATGTAACAGAGAGACAGAAAGTATACATGTTAAGATAAAGAGCAACCAGATAGCGTACTATCATGTCGAGCAAGAAAGTCCTACCTATATATGTCCCAGCATCCACTACAATATACATCCAATGTACAGTAATGGCCTCTAGGGCATACATATAACTAACAATCTCCCACTTGCACTAGGGCCATCTGTAGCAGTAGTTGTAGTATCTAATACTCAACCATCCCCTAAAAGTCTCTCTTTTGGAAAAGGCCTTCGTGAGTGGATCCGCCGTGTTGTCCTCTGAGTCTACTCTCCTAACCTTGATCACCTTGGAGATCAACTATCTCCATGATCAGGTGATGCTGCCTCAGAATATGTCTGGGTCACTGATGGGACCAGGGTTCCAGGGCCAAAGCCTCACTTCCATTGTCACACAATGGTAGGAACCTAGTTCATCTTATGAACCAATATACACCCAAACTACCTCTTTGGTAGTATCTTAAATAGTGATGTTACCAGCCTTTATCGTCTAGTTTGCCACGGTATCTTGCTTGGAACTCTTCCAACATACAGTCCCTTTACTGAGGGTAAAGACAATGCCTGTGACTGACATTCAGTCGTCCTTATCACCCTGGAACACTTCCAGTGATTCTCCCCAGGAACGATTGATACCATCTCACTACATCTAGTGAGAATCCTAGCATCCATTTACATCTATCTCATAGATGAAAACCCAGGATTTAGGAGGTATCACTTTGATCCTATGTGGAGAATCATTGTGATAAGCGGAGATTGATCGAGCGTAGCATAGGACACTCCTTCCCTATCAAGAGTATGTTATCCACGTACTCTACGAGGATCATCACCATACTCCCTACTACCTTTTTGTATATACAAGGTTTATCTACCATTTTGATGAAGTCAAACTCTTTGACTACCACATCAAAACAGATGTTCCCACTCCGCGATGCCTGCTATATCCTATAAAGCATCTTGCACACGTTTCCGCTGCTCCCATTGTCGACGAAGTCCTCTGGCTGTGTACTTATAGACGCTCTTTTCCAAAACATCATTTAGAAAAGAGGTCATGACACCCAACCACCAGATATCGTAGTCATGGTATGTAGCCGTGGCAAGTAAGATCTAGATGGACTTAAGCATAGATCCTTAGAAAAAGTTTCATCATGATCCATATCTGGTCAATGATGCAAACCTTTAACAAGTCTAGCTTTGAAAGTCTCAAATTTTCCATGTACACCAAGTAATCTTCTCAAGATATACTTGCTCCTGATGGGGATTTAACCCTTCAGATATAGCAACCAAAGTCCATACTTTGTTGGTGTATAAGGATTCCATCTCAGATCGCTAAGCATCCAGCTATTTTTACAGAGTCCCACTCCTGATGGCCAGCTCGAAACTAGTTGGGTCATCATCTCATGATGCAATCCTCGCTCCCACTGTCATAGAGAAACAGAAGTATCTCTCAGGCGGGTGAGGAACCTTACTAGATCGGCGGAGAGGTTGAGGTTCGTTGGTGACTATTGAATCCTTTGGTTCTTTCAAATCATCTGATGTATTTTGTATAGCTGGAACCTTTCCAGTTGTACATAACAGTCCTTGCCTCGAGTTTGTCCGGATTTTGCTTTTAGACATAGGCCGGATAACCCTAAATCTTAACTAACTTAAGATATGGGCTCTTCCCTTTCCATATCACATATGAAGTGGTAGGCAACTGATTTGATTTGAACCCTATTCAATAGGTATGCAGCTTCTCAAGTGCATAACTCCCAAAAGGAAATAGGTAACTCAGTAGTACTCGTCATAGAGCACACCTTATCATATAGGGTGTGATTGCTCCGCCCCGATATACCATCGTGCTATGGTGTATACGGAGGAGTAATGCTGAGAGAGAATCTCATTCTCCTTCAGAAAAGTCCAAGAATTCCGTGCTCAAGTATTCTCCTCCTTGATCACATCAAAGGACATAATACATATACCCGTTTTGGTTCTCTATTTCTAACTTATATTCTGTGAATACCTCAAAAGGTTCGGACATGTGTTTCAACAGGAACATATGTCTGAATCTTGAGAGATTATCAGAGAATGTAATGAAATACAAAGAACCAGTCTTGGCATTTGTAGACAGGGGACCTACATACATCAACATGTATCATCCCAAGAGTTCATTAACTCTTTCTCTGTTTCCAGTAAACGGAGCTATGGTCATCTTATCTTTGTGACATGACTGGCGAGTTTCACAAGATGTAAATTCAAACCAATTTAAATATGCATCTTTATGTAACTCTAGCTAGTCGGGTCACATTGATCTGACCTAGTCTACAATACCTCAAGAAGGATCCGTTCATTTCTGAACTCTTTCTCTTGTGTGTGTTCCGTATATTAAGAACTGTAGTTTGATTTATAACGTCAATGCTTTTAGATAACGTTGCTGAACCGATCAACTTTTGATATAGGAAATGTTCAAAACATTATCCATCAATACAAAATTTTATCATTTCTTTACTAATAAAGAGATGGATATGATTTTGTATATTAGGTTCGGTATCTAATAACATTTGTTCAGAATCAATGTATCGGTAATACAGGGTGACAGTGACCAACAGACTTGGCTGCAACACTTGCCCCGTTTTCTGTCTCATGAAACTTATCACCCGTTCTCAGTTTTCTACCCTTTTGTAACCCTATGTAACAGATTACATATCTGGGATCCTGATCCTGTATCAAATACCCAGGATACAGAGGATACTGAGAAAACAGTTCTGTATAATGAACACACCCGAAGGAGATGCATCATATGCACTTTCTTCGTTTGGGCGGCATACGAATTCTGGTATTCCCCTAACTCCTGCTTGGTCTTATAACTATTATAAGATGGAGCGGGACCAACGTTCCCCAGCTCAGTATAACAAGCGGGTTCGGTCAATACATCCATATTATTATCTTGATCAAGGCGTGATATGGTCGCTACCTGGAAAGAGAGAGAAGAAAACACTCAGCGTGCGCTCTTGCAAGAATAGATTGGTTATTAATTTATCTAATCTGGATGGCTCCCACTGTTTTTATCAAATCTTCCTTCAAACCCTAAAAGGAAAGACTAGCCGGGATTAATTACACGCTACAAGTTCGCCAATCTTTCAGCCAGGCCAGTGTCGGTACTTTGAGGGAGATCCCCCGTGCTTTCGCACGAACCTAATTAATGTAAACCTCGTTTTCCCAGAGGCGTAACCTCGTTAACACCTATCTAGACACCTACTTGATCGACTAATTGTAATGTGTAAAACTCTCCCAGGAGTAACTCTTACTCGCAGTGGGTATCGGGATCCAACTATCATATAGAAGGTATGCAATCTCATTGCAAATTTCAACACTTGAAACTCCCGATAATGGTTTTTACCCCTAGCACCTATGACCTTGGCTAAGGTCAACAAATCATAGGTACTAGTCAAGTTCTACCCGTCATTTCGTGATTAATTAGACCCACCCACATGACTTTTGTCTAAGGTCAACAAAGCCACATGACTGTCCTAACTAATCGCATCATATGCGGTGTAGGAAAACATTACTTAGCTACCGCACACTACGCCTCGGTTATGGTCGACAAACGTAGCACGAATACTAAGTACTCTACTTCCTAAAATGACGGAGGGTTGCGAATGGTTTTTGTGAAAACCTTTAACGCTTTGAACTTGATCTCGTTGCGGAATCAAATGGTTTTTAAATGGAATGTTTTTGAGGCTTTTCTAGTTTTGCTAAAGGGGTCACTCCCGGTGAAGGGATCGTCGGCCCTTTCCTCGTCGAATGAGGTGCGGGATATATCATATATATCACTGTGCAAAGCAGAAACTATAGAAGCGATCAAAAGACAAACCGAGTTTGTAGCATCTGCCAGTTATTGCTAAAGGAGTCACTCCCGGTGAAGGGATCTCGGTCCTTTCCTCATCGAATAAGGTGCAGGATGTTCTACAATGAACACCGTGATGCAAAGCAAGAACTGTAGCTACCTGTTTTATTTTTGAAATTCGATTCCACAACATCAAATAGGTTTATTTTCTTTCATTAATCTCATTAACGAATATCCCATCATTTAAGTCCACCTAAACATCACAGATAAATATAACGTACGCTTATGCCATCCGCATTCGCCTCGATGTCCCGTCTGCACCGTTAGGTTAGGTAACTAACGCCAGAACGAGGGCTAGCGCGGGTGTAAAACATAAGCAACGTATATATAATATATCATAGTATCTATCTGAACAAATTACATGATCACATCACAGATAACGCAGCAGAAAATATCATATGAAATATTGGATATACTAGGACGTCCGTGTTTTCAATACGAGCCAGTATAAAACACGGATTCCACGGTCGTGATGAATAGCCAATCCCACACCCCTAGACCCCTACGAGAGCGGCAAGCAACCTTACCAATTCTAGGATTAGGAGACCCGGACTCGACTCCTCGAGTTGGTCTCCCACTGGACCCTAGAACCCGGTTACTTGTGCCCTCCTCCTTGGGTCTATCCTAGTGCAGAAAAGTAAATAATATACAAATGGAGACATCATCCGCAACCTGGAAGTGCCCCCAATAAAAGAATATTACATACAAGTTTTTACATGAATGAAAATGAAAAACACTCATCTCACATAAAAAAAACCCCGGCTATTCGAACACGACGATCCAATATAACATATCCAGCAACACATAACATCACATGTCATCAACGTAAGAAAACATGCGTATCCCAATTGTCGTTGACATATAGCAACGAAACCGGCGATATCACATATTACACTTACGGTCACAGAAAAGAAAGTGTAAAACTACAACAGTTGGAATCCGCAACCGCTTTAGACATCTCATGCCTAATCAAATGAAATACTTAGACATCGCATGCCTAACAATCATAAACCCCGCATTTTAGTCTCAAAATCGAAAACACTTTTC
Source organism: Agapanthus africanus (assembly GCA_030015575.1). Classification (NCBI taxonomy): domain Eukaryota; kingdom Viridiplantae; phylum Streptophyta; class Magnoliopsida; order Asparagales; family Amaryllidaceae; genus Agapanthus; species Agapanthus africanus. Next base: position 535,977,131 of record JASDDO010000019.1, read on the forward strand.
AATATAGAGTCGGGTAATTCAACAAGATTCCCGACATCCTGATCGAATGCTCGTCGCAAACTTTAGTAGGCGGCCGCACCCCCGACGCCGTCGACAAAGTGCACCAAGGCGGAACACCGCTGCCGCGAGCACCCGAACGGATGCTTTCGGCGACGGGGTTCTCCTACAGTCACTTGGTCGGGCTATTGAGTGAGGCTGTCTATTAAGTTTACCCGGCGAGTATCCGCGTACGCTACGTGATTGCGACGGACTTTTGATCACATCAAAATTCCGTGGCAACCGATCAAGTGAGACTAAACCGCTAGATTTATAACATTCATTCAGTTATCTCATAACTACTTGTGAATTCCAATTATTGTATCACATTCCGGATAAATAGAAAATGTTAAACTTTTCGATCGAACAATCGAACACCCAAGTTTTCCCGATACAGCTCAATACATGAAATAAGTCTAAAAACATTCAGTTCGTGCCTCAGTACCAACGGTCCAGCCGTAGAAGGGTCAAGCCAACGCCTCACATATGGCACGCCGTACTGCCCCAAACCCGAAGGTTCAAAGGGCAGTTCAAGACGGTCACATAATCGAGTTAAGGTTTGTTGTCTTCTAGAGGGACCATCGCTTTACTTGCACTACTTAGAACGTTATTAAACTACGGAAAAATCCAACACTTGGAAATTTCCCGGCAGGGGAAAAAGTGGGTATTTATATCCAGTCGAACTTTTTAACAGTTTCTAAAATATCCGGAAAAACATAAACGAAGTTAAATTATCCGATCAAATTAACGAATCCCCAATAAAACCCTAGAAAACTCAACACCTTAGTGGAATTAAAAAATTCACATAAAAAATTGCCAAGAAAGGACCTAAGAATAAATATATGAAATTTGAGGGACTAAGTCCAAATTTGGGCCGCGGAAGCGCCGCCAAACCCCTGGTTTGGCCGCGGTTCAGCGGTCAAATTATTGAATTAAGGGCCCAAACTTCACAGTAATTCTTAGTTTTTCCTGCTTATTTTTCTGCATATTTTTAATTCACAAAATTCAACAGTTTTGAAAAAAGTACAGAGAGGCGTTTTGATTGGGGTTTCGGGGTTCGATCGGATCTCTAACTTCGTCTACCCATCGCCTAAGGCTCTAGCTATGCTCTGATACCACTGTAGGGTTCCACGGCACACCCATGATGTTCTAAAACTGATCAAGCATGTCCAATTCAAAATTTATGTGTGCCGAAGAACCCTAAACTAGATCGTTACTAGAGGTATAGACGATAACAAGCAACTAGTTAACAACTTAACTAAGAGTGAACGGAAAATACAACCTTTGTAGATCCGGTAGTCCACCTCCATAGCTCCGTGACGATGTCTCTTCGCTGCGATCATCGGATCCCGGACTCCGGCGATGGTTTCGTCGAAGAAATGATCGGGCTAGGTCGTTGACTTCGATGCCGAAGATGATCTACGTCGAGGCAACTCAAACTCGAGCTCCGCCTTCGCCAAGTCAAGTAACTTGTGAAGACAACACACTCTACTACATGGCAAGTAGTAGAGGATGAAGAAATAGGAAGTGGGTTGACTTTAGATTTGGATTTCTCACTCTTTTGATCATTTCACCATTGGAGGTAGCAAGGTTTCTTCTTCTTGATGAAGATGAAGAAGAAGAAGAAGAATATCATGAGAATGATGAATGAATAATAAAATCAATTGATCTTATCATAATGCAACCTTGGGTTAGATTTAACTCTTGTAGAGAGCAAACCTTAGTTTAGCTAATGGTTAGGTTTAAATATAAAACAAAATGGTTACTAACTCAAAGCTTCATGAAGCTTCTACAAAAGACAAAATTAGCAACCATTTCATTTTAGCCAAAAGAAATAAAGAATTTCTAAATAAAATGAATAAGTGAAAAATTAAAACCATAACCATTAATCTAAACATGGTTCAAATCAAACATACACCCAAGTTTGCATGTATCATCAAACATGATACAAACTAGTGCACAAAACTATATCATATATACAATGTGCACATCAAGTGAGAAAATCCATCTTAAGTGAACCAATACCAGTTAATGTAAAGTAATATATCAAATATATAATTATACATTAAATCATTAAATCGACACTTGATTTAATGATCCGGTCATATCGCATATAACCGACTAATATCAATAGTAACAAATTATCGAATCAACACTTGATCCGATAACCCGGCTATATCGCATATAACCGATCAATGTTACAAATCGCAAGAATAGAATCCAGTATCTTATACTGGTATTATTCTCGGTCCCGCACATATCTCATATGCGCTCCTATTTCGTTTTGCTTGAGCCAGGAAACCTCTGTGTAGGACTCTAAAGACTCGTCAATACGCCGGCAGCAGGTGATGATCATATCAAACACCCACAAGCCGCAAGCGGTCTGCTAAACGTAACGGCCACCCGGGTATTGAGCGATCAGAAGATCAACGAGCAAGCCCGCTCACACTCCTGTGAATCCATCCAGTAACACTTACCGTACAGTCCGGTCAGTTCGTCTGATATGTCGCATATCTCGCCTAGGGGTGGTAAACGTCAGACCCCAGTAGCTTGATAAGTCATGCCGATATAAGGTCCATAACAATCGTGAAACTACTGATAACTCTTACCAGTATATCACTGCAACCCTGGCCAGGGATTTCCTGTTATGTCCAGTCGTGCATAGCGCGACATCAACCCCCAATACCGGGAGAGACGAATCCCCTCCTATCGCTCATTGCCTCCATGTGAATCGGGACTGTACCCAACAACCACCTGTTTGCACAACTCAGTAGAGCCGTGGTAGGGTGGAAATCAAAGCACGGTGGGAGACACACAAGACTCTATGACGATCTCGGGTCAACAGACTAAGCTGCACCAGTGTCACCAGAGAACTGCCATCTGACGTGAGGTATAATACCATCTGGGAGTTCTCGGCGAGTCCGTTCAGTGTACCCAGTCCCCACTGAGCACCCGCATACCATCTCTGATGTCAAACACCAATGGATATGGGATCATCCATCGCCCATCACATGGGTTGAGAAGATATACGCTAGTCTACTCTGGAATATCGATGCCCCGTCTCGATATTCCCACGACTAGGAACAATGAAGGATGTACTCATGGACTACCCAGGCCCCACTAGTATGATCTACATCATAGTCCTGGAAGTCGAGTACTCATCCTAAGGGCTTTATCAACATGTAACAGAAAGACAGAAAGTATACATGTTAAGATAAAGAGCAACCAGATAGCGTACTATCATGTCGAGCAAGAAAGTCCTACCTATATATGTCGCAGCATCCACTACAATATACATCCAATGTACAGTAATGGCCTCTAGGGCATACATATAACTAACAATAGTTGTACTGTGACTAGCAGCCGTAGGACACTGCACACATTATTGACGGTTCCTGTTGCACGAGCACGGATTGTATGCTACACACACACCGTCAATAATTGCCATGTCACACACAACCCCTTATAGATTCTATTGCTTATCACACATGACATCTAGCTTATCGGTATACCTATAGTGTATCATACCTTTAGTGATAGGTACATATACACCTTGCGATACAGCTACAGGTATACTTTGCACATATTTTAGTTATACCGGGGGGATATCCTACATATTTTACTTATACCCAGGGGGGTATACGACATCAGTTTTTATAGGTAGATACCTATACATTGCTACACCTGTATGTTACACACATATTCAGTTGCTGTTACATATTTACCTTTACTGATGTTACTTAGCTGTACCTTATTGGTTTCGCATACATCTGATTTCAGCTACATATTCTCATTTTTATGCTCGCATTTCAGATATATCGTATATATTTATTCCTGGATTGCGCATTATTATTTGGATTTTACAAGATATTTTCTGGATTTGGGAACCGCGGGAGTTCAAGAAATTATGCATACATTGAAAAACCCGGTTTCCTTGATATGATATTTGCGCATCCACCATGGGTTTTATCGGTGCTGATTATATATACCACTACGAGGAGGCGTCGAGGCTGTAGAGGGTACATGGTGGGGCCTGGATGTACCCCGGGGCAAGAAAGGGATGTCGATGTGCTATGAGCCAATGAGCCCGGCAGGGGAACCAACCATCCGGTGACAGTACCAATGACTCGGCAGGGATCATGAAGATACCGTTGAGAGTCATGCACGTATGCATACGTCGAAAGGCGAGGATCAGAGCTAGGCACTCGTGCTTTCGGTACAGCGTATGATACGTACCTATCAGGATTTCTGTGTCGATGCTTGGCACATTGTTTTCATGATATTTCTTTTAAACACCTTTGTATATATAACAGGGGATTAGCTGTTGTTATATATACCCTTACACCAATATTAGTGGAATGGGACGCTAATATATGTGTATTGACCCCATCATATTTATTTCTGCATATAGATTTATTTAGGATGTTAGAAACTTACTTGAGATTCGACTTAGGATATAGGTGATTCATTGAGATTGGATATTGGATATGAAAGAGATTGCTGATTAGTACATTCAGGATATAGGAGATCTATTCGATATTGTACATTGAGGAGATGTGAGACTTATATGATATGAGAGCCCAACTTGGGGGCTGATTTGAGGATTTGGGATTTGAGTGTCTTGATGGATTGTGATCCTGCCACGATGTCAGGTTTCCGTGGAAATGACATATTTTACCCCATACCTCACACTTACCTATTTTATGCACAGATTCATATATTGGTAGTACCTGTTAGTGTACCCTTATGATAGTTGCATATTTGCTTTCTCATATCCCTATTGCATAGTTATTGCATACTATTATCATGTCATCATTGCTTCATATATTGGTAGTACCTGATAGTGTACCCTTATGATAGTTGCATATTTGCTTTCTCATATCCCTATTGCATAGTTATTGCATACTATTATCATGTCATCATTGCTTCATATATTGGTAGTACCTGTTAGTGTACCCTTATGATAGTTGCATATTTGCTTTCTCATATCCCTATTGCATAGTTATTGCATACTATTATCATGTCATCATTGCTTCATATATTGGTAGTACCTGATAGTGTACCCTTATGATAGTTGCATATTTGCTTTCTCATATCCCTATTGCATAGTTATTGCATACTATTATCATGTCATCATTGCTTCATATATTGGTAGTACCTGTTAGTGTACCCTTATGATAGTTGCATATTTTCTTTCTCATATCCCTATTGCATAGTTATTGCATACTATTATCATGTCATCATTGCTTCATATATTGATTGTACCTGCTAGTGTACATCTCCATTACATTGCTTTCACATAACCTGTTATTACTGTAAATAGTATATCTTAGATTCATGCTGTACGTACATTCCTGCGATTACCTGCATATGTTATCTACTATTCACGAGTTGGCAACTCACCCCCGTTGTGCCACAGGTGTTTCAGGTTGTTCCCTAAAGTAGTCGAGGCAGGCTATTCAGCTATTCAGCTATCATCTTTTTCTACAGATACCGCATCAGCTCACAGTACTATTTTGCTTAGGTGGGTTAGATGATTATCTGTATTTCATATTGTATATTCGTTGTATCTTGTACTCTCCATCTACTAGTATGTTGTTGACTTAGAGACTTGGTGAGGAAGATATTGTATATTATTTGTGGATTTTTTGTCTTTTATATACAGCTTTCTCTCTATTGTCTTTATTTCTTCGCTACGGCGTCGTATATTTATATTGTATTCATCTTGGCTAGTTTTTACAAAAAGGGGGTGTTGCCAAAATTTTAAGAAAGAAAGTAAGACTTTTAAAGAATTTGGGTTGCGATTTCAAATGTTTCAAAAACTATATTATCTTTTCCGTATTTTTATGCTTTAGATTTCTGGGTTTTGGCTTTCTTTTACTGCGCTACGTCTTTAGGCGTTGCGTAGTATTAGGGCCGTCACGTGCCAAATTTTCGGGTCGTGACAAAGTTGGTATCAGAGCGCTAGGTTTTACCTTTCGTAGTGTAGGATGACCTTAGTATGATGGAGTAGGTAGCTTAAGCAGAGTAACGTATTGTATGTATGTCTGCAGCATATCCACGATGCGGTACTTTGCTTTAAGTGACCTAAGTACAATTTGCTTGAAATCCCTTCCTTGATGATTCATATCCTTGAGATTCGATTCTTTATTCTCATCGAATCTTATATCTATTTATAGCCTTGCCGCTGATGACTATGGGGACTCAGAGTGATGCAGCGATGGCTGAGGTCAGAGTTGGCTCGGGTGAGACGAGTACTGACCAGGATGGCACTCTAGTTGCACAGGTACAGACGGATCAGCCTACGACATATACTATTGATAGACTTTTGGCAGAGATGCAGGACTTCCGCCAGACTATGAGTTCTTTGGTTGATGTCGTTCGGGAGCTACGACAGGAGGTGGTTACCCCTGTTACACAGTTGTCACTTGCGATCAGCATTCAGCAGTCTGTCACCTACATAGCACCAGTGGTTGCAGCTCCAGTTGACGAGGCGTATATTTCAGAGGCTCAGAGAGTTCCAGGATAGTGGAGGACTCGTACCAGTGTACCATCCCAGAGACAGAGATTTGGTCATCGAGACAGATTTCGTGGCCGTCGCGGGAGTAGCAGAGGCTTCGGACGAGGACAGTCGTTCAGCTCTCATCCCCAGGATGCTCAGCAGTCAGCGCGTGGATGCTTTCGATGCGGGAGCCTTCAGCACTTCGTCAGGGATTGTTCCTTAGCACCTCGTCAGGATCGTTTCCAGAGAGGCCGTGGACGTGGAAGGTTCGCTAAGAGGGCTCAACCTACCAGAGGAGTTCAGCCAGCTGCGGGTAGAGGGCAGACACAGGAGTTTGCTTCTACTCATCGGGACGCGCAGGCATCCAATGTAGAGTTTTCAGGTATCTTTAATTCGCTTGTTCTTTTGATTTATTCGTTTATTTTTCATGCTTGTACCGTGGTTGGGTAGATTAGTCGTAGTTGTGTTAACTTCTGTCGCGATTCTTTTGTTGCGCGACACGTATTCAGTTGTGTGCCAATCGGATAGGAGATAGAGATTCGTCCGTCGTTTTGATCCTCATAGAGATGTTGGATTTGACGTTCTCCTGGGCACGGACTGGTTAGCTATGTGCTAGGCGTTTGTGGACTACCGTGAAGAAACAGTCAGGTTTGTTTTCCTCGGCAAGTCAGTTCTTGTTGTGCAGGTGGATAGTTGTGCCGCCTCTCACAGCTCGAATTCAGCCTTTTTCGTTAGTCGGCTCTTGAGGAGATGTCGTGGATTCTTGGCGTTCATTCGTGATACCGGAGCCACAGTGGGATTGTTGGACCGGGTTCCTTTCGTGCGAGAGTTTTCCGACGTTGTTCCGGATGAGCCGGCGAAGCTTAAGGATCAGCTGCAGAGTTATGGTTTGGGGAGTTTTATGCGTCTGAGTGTCTCGCTTTTGGAAGCTCATATTCCTGTTCGTCAAGGAGAAAGACGGCAGTTTGAGGTTGTGTATCGACTAATCGTCAATTGAACCGGCTTACGGTGCGGATAGGTATCCTTCACCTCGCCGTGACGATTTCCTCGATCAGTTCCAGAGTGCGAGACATTTCCTAAGTTTGTTTGGGATCAGGTCATCATTATTGCGGATTCGGGGTAATGGCATTCCGAAGGCTGCCTTGTGCGTGCTACGGGCCTTGTGTGTTTTAGTGAATCGTTGGATTCACTGATGCCCAAGCAGCATTCGTAGATGTGATGAACTAGATTTCTGCAGGCCGTTCCTCGACCAGTTATTGTTGTGTTATTTACGACATTCTGGGGTATCTAATGTGCCTTGAGGAACAGGAGTAGCACTTGAGGATTTGATATGCAGATACTGGGAGAGCACCAGCAGTTTGCTAAATTCTCGGAGTGTTCCTTCAGGCTTGTTCGTGTTGACTCCTAGGTCTTATAGTCACGGGAGACGGTTTCGTATGGTTCCGAGGGAGATCGTGGCCGTACAACCTAGGCCCAGGCTTATGTGCAGGACGAAGGTCCGTGGATTTGAGGCTTAGCAGGTTTTACCACCGTTTCGTGCAGGATTGCTAAGGTAGTGCTGCACCGTCGACTAAATTGACCGAGATGGAGATTTCTTTTCTGTAGACTGAGGCATGTGTGCGGAGTTTTCAGCAGTTGAAGATTCGGTTAAACAACTGCATCAGTTCTTTCTTTGTTTTTGGTTCGGGCGATTTTGTTGTTAACTGTAATGTTTCTTGAGTGGGCTCGAGTGGGTACTGAGGTGACACTATAGAGTTATCGCTTTTGCTTCCCTACATTTGGAGGAAGTACGAGAAGGATAGTCCACTCATGATCTGGAGATGGCCGCTGTGGTTTTGCGTTGGAGATTTGGAGACACTACTTGTTCGAGAGTCATGTCAGATTTTCACGGACCACCAGAGCTTAATGTACATCTTCCTGCAGCGGATTTGATTGTTGTGATAGTCTTCTGCAGATTTACAGTTCTTGTGTGATCGTCGAGTACAGCTTAAGTTCGTCTCTACGGAGGGGACAGCTTGCTCATGTTAGCGCCCGACCACTTTTCCTTAATCGTTTTTGCGAGACACTGTCCGCCCATGCTCGTTCATCAGTGATACTTGAGCATACTTGGCTGGGTAATGATTCGAAGACCTTGATTTGTGATAATAGTGTGTTAAGTTAGGGACGCGTTTGTGTACCTGGTATCATCAGGTAGAAACGTGTAATCCTAGAACATGTACATCTGTCAACTCTCTATATGCATTCAAGTTCCACCAACTTTTAGCGTTACTTGTGAGATAGTTACGGGTGGACAAGGATGTAAAGAGAAGTTTCAGGTTTCGTTTCAAGGTGTCTGTCTTGTTGTGTGCTTGGGTCGAGCATCTGAGGCCGGCTGGAGAGTTGCAATCTTTAACTGTTCCGAAGTAGGAGTGGGAGCAGATCTCCATGAATTTCGTTATGGTTTCTACCCAAGTTTAGTCAGGGTGTGACTCCATTCGGATTCTTGTCGTCCGGTTTTACTCAGTTTGCTCAGTTGTTCTTTATTAAGTGGTGTGTTTGTTTTGATTGTTGCCAGCGGTTGGGGATCGTAGGATTCTCCTTCGATAGCCGTTATCAGGAGACACTCCAATTGGCGACCCTTAGGCTTAGGGGTTAGGTCGTGTCGATCACCAGTCTGTTGTTTTTCTGACTCTGCGTGAGTACGATTTTGGACCCCAGCTATGTCTAGAGACTTCGGAGATGATCCAATTGATTCAGGTCAGGATGAAAATTGTTCATCGCGGACAGAGGCCTTATGCAACCGTGTTGGTCGTAGACTTAAGTGCGCAATGGCAAACCATTTATATTCCTGCAGATTTTTCCGATAAAAGACGTGTTGGATTTTGGGAAGCTTATCCCAGAATTTTGGTCCTTTTGAGATCCTATAAGCAAGTTAGTTTCGTCGCCTTTAATTTGGCTCTTCCGCCCAGATTATTAGATTTTCACCCCGTATTCCTTGTGATAATACTTTACAATTACCTTCTTGACCTTTCTCACATGATCTAGCATCAGACCATTTAGCTTGATGCGATCTTTCGTTCACCAGCAGCCAGTTGTGTTAAATGGCCCGGCAGGTGGAGAAACGTCGGTCAAGGGTCTTGCCATCTGTGAAGGGTTTTCTTGGACGTAGCCGTATAGTGAGGTAATCACTTGGGAGGCTGCGAGCGAGATTTGAGAGTTGTAATCTTCTCTTTGAAGGTACGCGTATCGGTATATTTTTAAATTCGGGGACGAATTTCTTTTAAGGGGGGGGAGATTGTAACACCTTAGAATGTGTTTTGTAGCTAATTATATTTTTATATATAGTTTTTAATAAAAAGTTTACCAATTTGGTTTTTAATTATTTTATCCTATTTAATGAATATTTTATTAGATTTTTCCTAGGCTTGCACACACTTGTGCATGATAACTAGGGTTGTTTTTGGGGTTTAACCATGATTAGCAACATGGTGAACTAACCATTTTCCCTAATCTAGTTTAATATTGTATTAGGTGCTTTTGGATTTTAAGTATGATGATTGTTTTTAAAATAAAATGGATTTAAATGGGGTTTTAAATTTAAAATGATTGTTCTTGTGTTGACCTTGGTGAGAGATAGAGAGAGTGCATGATGGGGCATCATGGCTTTGCCCATGCCTTCATGAATGAAGAGAGAGAGTGGAGGGGTTGACATTGGGTGCTATCCTTTCTTTTCCTCTCACTCTTGTGCTCTTTTTCCTCTCAACCTCTCACTCACACACTCACACCTATACTCACTCAGCCCCAGCAGCAGCTCAGCAGAAGCAGCAGCAAGCAGCAGCACTCACAGCAGCAACAGCAGCTCCAGCTTCAGAACATCAGCAGCAGCAGCAGAAGCTTCAACAGCAGCTCGAGCAAGCAGTAGCAACAGCTGAATGCATCAGCATCAGCAACAAGCAAGCAACAGCAACAGCAGAGAGCAGCAGCAGCAGAGACAAGCAGCAGCAATAGCAACAACAGGAACCCCACCACTTGCAGAAGCTCTTCTTCCCCCATTCACTTCTTCACCTGCCTTCTAGGATTTGTTAGGGTATATTTTCTTGAACCCAACTTCCCTTTTTGCTTAGCTTATGTGATAATTAGCTTCGGTTTGCATTTAAAGCTAGTTTAGTGCTAATTAAGGTGATTTGTGTGGAATGCTGATTAAGTGTTGATTGTGCTAGTTAACCCTACCTATTTAAGTGTTATTAGGGTCACTTGAACTGAGTTTAACCCAGATTTCACTAAAATACCATAGGGTTTGCCTTTTGTGCTAAATTGGTGTTTTAAAGCGATATTTTGGCATTCTGTGATCTGCTTTTGACCCGGGACCTTCAGGACAAAATTTAGAAAACTGGGGCATGCCCACTAGGTATAGATAACACCACCAGAACACGAGCCCAAAATGTTTCATCTTGGCCGCAGATTTAATGCGTATGGCCGCAAATTGCGGCCAGGAAGTTGACATGGGTGTTAGGGTCTTGGCTAGGGTTTTATTCTGTGTAGTCTAGTGACTTGGCATGTATAGTTTTGTAAGATTTGACCTGTAGGAAAATCTGGGATCATATATCGTTTTGCATGTCCGTTGTGTTTGCGCGATACGCACGATACGTGAGAGGGTTCTGTGATCCAGCGTATCGCGGCGTGTCGCGATGGTTTTAGACGCGTACACACACGATTCAGCGTATCGTGCACACGCGCGTTTAGTTCGCGACGCGAGTTTTGTAGAGTTCCTAGGCACACTAATGAAGTCTCACAAGGCATCAAACATGGCTAATTCAAATTTTTCCTTGTGCCTACAAAACCTAACACGGATCGTTAACTAGAAAACAAGGCGATGCAATGCAAATAAAAGAATTTATCTAAGAGGAAAGGGGCTACAACCTTTGTAGATCCGGTCCACCATTTCCTAAGCTCCGCGATGATGTCCCTCCGCTGTCCAAATCGGATTCCGGACTCTAGCATCGGCTTCATCGAAGAAATGGGCGGGCTTGGTCGTCGGCTTCGATGCCGAAGATGATCTACGTCGAGGCATCACTAGATCAAGCTCCCACTTCACCAAGTCATGAAACTTGTGAAGAAAACACCCTATACTACTTGGCAAGAGGTAGAGGATGAAGAAATAGGAAGTGGGTTCACTTTAGAATTGGATTTCTCACTCATTTTCACTAGTTGCCATTAATGGTAGCTAGGTTTTCTTTCTTGCTCAAGATGAAGAAGAAGAAGAAAAGATCTAATAAGTGCTATTCAAAATAGAAAATAAAAACAACACTTATCATTTACTAACCTTGGTTGAGTGCAGAGAATAGACCATGGTTAGTTTTAATGGTTAGGGTTAAGCATGAGACAAGAATGGTGGATTTGGTCAAAGCTTCAACTAGCAAACAAAAACCCCACCATTCTTTCTTTATCTTTTCCAAAATAAGAATTATAAATAAATAGATAAACAAAACCCTAATCATTAGTTTAACCATGGTTTAATTCTTTACACTTAACCAAGTAAACATGTATCATCAAACATGATACAATCAAGTGCACAAAAGTTTATCACATATACAACTTGCACAATTCAAGTGAGAAAATCCATTTAAAGTGAACCAATACTAGTTAATGCAAAGTAATATATCAAATATATAATTATACATTAAATCATTAAATCAACACTTGATTTAACGATCCGGTCATATCGCATATAACCGACTAGTATCCTATGTATCGGCTTATCGAATCAATCCTTGATTCGATAACTAGGTTATATCGCATATAACCAATCGATACATTCATCGCGAGAATGAAATACGATATCACATACACGCATTATTCTCAGTCCTGCACATATCTCATATGCGCTCCCATTTCGTTTCGCTTGAGCCAGGAAACCTCTGTGTAGGACTCTAAAGACTCGTCAATACGCCGGCAGCAGATGATGATCATATCAAGCACCCACAAGCCGCAAGCGGTCTGCTAAACGTAACGGCCACCCGGGTATTGAGCGATCAGAAGATCGACGAGCAAGCCCGCTCACACTCCTGTGAATCCAACCAGTAACACTTACCGTACAGTCCGGTCTGATCGTCTGATATGTCGCATATCTCGCCTAGGGGTGGTAAACGTCAGACCCCAATAGCTCGATAAGTCGTGTCGATATGAGGTCTATAACAATTCGAGAAACTACTGGTAACACTTACCAGTAAATCTCAACAACCCTGGCCAGGGATTTCCGGTTATAGCCAATCGAACATAGCGCAACATCAACTCCCTATACCGGGAGAGACGAATCCCCTCCTATCGCTCATTGCCTCCATGTGATTCGCGACTGTACCCAAAAACCACCGTTTTGCATGCCCTCTTGGACGTGGTAAGATGGAAATCAAAGCACAGTGGGAACCACACAAGACTCTATGACGATCTCGGGTCAACAGACTACTCTGTACCAGTGTCACCAGAGAACTGCCATCTGACGTGAGGTATAATACCATCTGGGAGTTCTCGGCGAGTCCGTCCAGTGTACCCAGTCTCCATTGAGCACCCGTATATCATCTCTGATGTCAAACACCAATGGATATGGGATCATCCATCGCCCATCTGTATGGGTCGAGAAGGTATATGCTAGTCTACTCTGGTATATCGATGCCCCGTCTCGATATACCCACGACTAGGGACTTTGAAGGATGTACTTATGGACTACCATGTCCCCACTAGTATGATCCGCATCATAGTCCAGGTAGTCAAGTACACACCCTAAGGGCTTTACCAACATGTAACAGAGAGACAATCAGTATACACGTTAAGGTAAAGAGCAACCATATAGCATACTATCATGTCGAGCAAGAAAGTCCTCCCTATATATGTCACAGCATCCACTACAATATACATCCTATGTACAGTAATGGCCTCTAGAGCATACATATAACTAACAATCTTACACTTGCACTAGGGCCATCTGTAGCAGTGGTTGCAGTATCTCATACTCTACCATCCCATAAAAATCTCTCTTTGGGAATAGGCCTTCGTGAGTGGATCCGCCGTGTTGTCCTCTGAGTCTACTCTCCTAACCTCGATCACCCTGGAGATCAATCATCTCCATGATCAGGTGACACTGCCTTAGAATATGTCTGGATCACTGATGGGACGGGCGTTCCTTGGCATAAGCCATAACTCCATTGTCACACAATGGGAGGAACTAAGTTCATCTTATGAACAAATATATATCCAGACTGCCTCTTTGGTAGCATCTCAAGTAGCGATGTATCCTGCCTTTATCGTCTAGTATGCCACGGTATCTAGCTTGGAACTTTTCCAACATACCGTCCCTTTACTGAGGGTAAAGACAATGCCTGCGACTGACTTTCAGTCGTCCTTATCACCCTGGAACCCTTCCAGTGATTCTCCCCAGGATCGGTTGATACCATCTCACTACAACTAGTGAGAATCCTAACATCCAATTAGATCTATCTCATAGATCCAAAATCCAGGATTTAGGAGGTATCACTTTGATCCTATATGGAGAATCATTGTGATAAGCGGAGATTGACTGAGCGTAGCATACGAAACTCCTTCTCTATCAAGAGTATGTCATCCACGTACTCTACGAGGATCGTCACCATACTCCATACTACCTTTTTGTTTATACAAGGTTCATCTACCATTTTGATGATGTCAAACTCTTTAACTAAATCATCAAAACAGATGTTCCAACTCCGCGCTGCCTGCTTTATCCTATAAAGCATCTTGCACACGTTTCCGCTGCTCCCACTGTCTACGAAGCCCTCTGGCTGTGTACTTATAGACGCTCTCTTCTAAAACATCATTTAGAAAAGCAGTCATGGCACCCAACCGCCAGATATCGTAGTCATGGTATGTAGCCGTGGCAAGTAGGATCTGGATGGACTTAAGCATAGCCACTTAAAAAGGTTTCATCATTTTCCACGCCTGGTCGATGACGAAAAGCTTTAACAAGTCTAGCTTTGAAAGTTTCAACTTTTCCATCTACACCAAGTAATCTTCTTAAGATATACTTGCTCCTGATGGGGATTTAACCCTTCAGATAAAGCAACCAAAGTCCATACTTTGTTGGTGTACATGGATTCCATCTCAGATCACTAAGCATCCAGCCATTCTTACAGGGTCCCACTCCTGATGGCCAGCTCGAAACTAGTTGGGTCATCATCTTATGATGCAATCCTCGCTCCCACTAGCATAGAGAAACCGAAGTATCTCTCAGGTGGGTGAGGAACCCTACTAGATCGGCGGAGAGGCCGAGGTTCGTTGGTAACTATTGAATCCTTTGGTTTTATCAAATCATCTGCTGTAGTTTGTATAGCTGGAACCTTTCCAGTTCTATATAACAGATCTTGCCTCGAGTTTGTCCGGATTTTGCTTTTAGACATAGGCCGGACAACCCCAAATCTTAACTAACTTAAGAGATGGGCTCTTCCCTTATCATATCAAATATGAAGTGGTAGGCAACTGATTTGATTTGAACCTTATTCAATAGGTATGCAGCTTCTCAAGCGCATAACTCCCAAAAGGAAATAGGTAACTCAGTAGTACTCATCATAGAGCACACCTTATCATATAGGGTGTAATTGCTCCGCCCTGATATACCATCGTGCTATGGTGTATACGGAGGAGTAATGCTGAGAGAGAATCTCATTCTCCTTTAGAATAGTCCAGGAATTTCGTGCTCAAGTATTCTCCTCCTTGATCTCATCAAAGGACATAATACTTTTACCCGTATTTTGGTTCTCTACTTCTAAATCATGTTCTGTGAATATCTCAAAAGGTTCGGACTTGTGTTTCAACAGGAACATTTGTCTGAATCTTGAGAGATTATCAGAGAATGTAACGAAGTACAAAGAACCAGTCCTGGCATATGTAGACTGGGGACCTTACATACATCAACATGTATCATCCCAAGAGTTTACTAACTCTTTCTCTGTTTCCAGTAAACGGAGCTATGGTCATCTTATCTCTGTGACATGACTGGCAAGTTTCACAAGATGTAAATTTAAACTGATTTAAATATGCATCTAAAATGTAACTTCAGCCAGTCGGATCGCATTGATATGACCTAGTCTACAATGCCTCAAGATGGATTTGTTCATTTCTGAACTCTTCCTCTTTTGTGTGTTCCGTATACAAAGAACTGTAGTTTGATTTAGAACATCAATGCTTTTAGATAACGTGCCTGAACCGATCAACTTTTGATATAGGAAATGTTCAAAACATTATCCAACTATACAAAATTTTATCATTTCTTTACTAATAAAGAGATAGATATGATTTTGTATATCAGGTTCGGTATCTAATAACATTCGTTCAGAATCAATGTATTTGGAATACAGGATGACAGTGACCAACAGACTTGGCTGCAACACTTGCCCCGTTTTCTGCCTCATGAAACTTATCACCCGTTCTCAGTTCTCTACCTTTCTGTAGCCCTATGTAACATATTACATATCTAGGATCCTGATCTGGTATCACATACCCAGGACGTAGAGGATACAGAGAAACAGTTCTTTGTAATGCGCACACCCGAAGATGATGCATCAGCATGCACTCTCTTCGTTTGGGCGGCACGGGAATTCTGGTAATCCCCAATTTCCTGCTCTGTCTTATAACAATTATAAGTTGGAGCGGGACCAACGTTCCCCAGCTCAGAATAACAAGCGGGTTCGGTTAATATTCCATATTATTATCTTGATTAAGGCGTGATATGGTCGCTACCTGGAGAGAGAGAGAAGAAAACACTCAGCGTGCGCTCTTGTAAGAATAGATTGGTTATTATTTTATCTAATCAGGATGGCTCCCACTGCTTTTCATCAAATCTTCCTTCAAACCCTAAAAGGAAAGACTAGCCGGGATTAATTACACACTACAAGTTCGCCAATCTTTCAGCCAGGCTAGTGTCGGTACTTTGAGGGAGGTCCCCCGTGCTTTCGCACGAACCTAATTAATGTAAACCTCGTTTTCCCAGAGGCGTAACCTCGTTAACACTTTTCTAGACACCTACTTGATCGGCTAATTGTAATGTATAAAACTCTCCCAGGAGTAACAATTACTCGCAGTGGGTATCGGGATCCAACTATCTCATAGAAGGTATGCAATCTCATTGCAAATTTCAACACTTGAAATTCCTGATAATTTTGCCCCAAGCGATCTATGACCTTGACTGAGTCAACAAACCATAGACCGCAAGTAAAGTTCAACCCATCATTTCTCGATTGAATTAAACCCACCCGCACGACCCTTGACTGAGTCAACAAGGCCGCACGACTACCCTAATCCAATCGCATCATATGCTTTGCAGATAAGCACTAATCAGCTACCGCACACTACGCCTTGACTGAGTCAACAAACGCAGCACGAATACTAACTAGGACTTATCTGAAATGACGGAGGGCTACGACAGGTTTTTAAGAAAACCTTTTGCATAATGAACTTTATATTGTTGTAGAATCAAATAATTTTAAAATGGAGTGCTTTTGAGGTTTTTCTAGTTTTGCTAAAGGAGTCACTCCCGGTGAAGGGATCGTCGGTCCTTTCCTCGTCGAATGAGGTGCGGGATATATCATATATATCACTGTGCAAAGCAAAATTTCTTAAAAGCTATCAAAAAACAGACCGAGTGTGTAGCATCAGCCAGTTATTGCTAAAGGAGTCACTCCCGGTGAAGGGATCTCGGTCCTTTCCTCATCGAATAAGGTGTAGGATATATCACATATACCGCTGTGCAAAGCAAGAACTGTAGCTACCCTTTTTATTTTGAAATTCGATTCTACAACATCTTTAGGTTTCTTTTACTTTCATTAATCACATTAATGAAGTCCCATCATTTAAGTACCTAAACATCACAGATAAATACGACGTATACTTAAGCCATCCGCATTCGCCTCGATGTCCCCTCGTGCACCGTTAGGTTAGGTAACTAACGGCAGAGCGGGGCAGGGCTAGCGCGGGTGTAAAACATAAGTAACGCCTATATAATATATCATATATAATATATAAAGTATCCATCACAGAACATATCACCTGATCACATCACAGATATCGCAGCAGAAGAAACATATGAAATATTGGATATACTAGGACTTCCGTGTTTTCAATACGAGCCAGTATAAAACACGGATTCCACGGTCGCAATGAATAGCCAAACCCACACCCCTAGACCCCTACGAGAGCGGCAAGCAACCCTGCCAATTCTAGAGTTAGGAGACCCGGACTCAACTCCTCGAGTTGGTCTCCCACTGGACTCCAAAACCCGGTTACTTGTGCTCCCCTCCTTGGGTCTATCCTAGTGCGGAAAAGTAAATAATATACAAATGGTGACATCTTCCGCAACCTGGAAGTGCCCCAATAAAAGAATATTACATACAAGTTTTTACATGAATGAAAATGAAAAACACTCATCTCACATAAAAACCCCCGGCTATTCAATCACGACGATCCAATATAACATATCCAGCAACACATAACATCACATGTCATCAACGTAAGTAAATATGCGCATCCCAATTGTCGTTGACATATAGCAACGAAACCGGCGATATCACATATTACACTTACGGTCACAGAAAAGAAAGAGTAAAACTACAACAGTTGGAATCCGCAACCTGCATAGACATCGCATGCCTAATCAAATGAATTCCTTAGACATCACATGCCTAACAATTATAAACCCCGCATTTTAGTCACAAAATCGAAAACACTTTTCAATATCAAGTCGGGCAATTCAACAAGATTCCCAACATCCTGATCGAATGCTCGTCGCAAACTTCAATAGACGGCTGCACCCCCGATACTGTCGACGAAGTGCACCAAGGCGGAACACCGCTGCCGCGAGCACCCGAACGGATGCTTTCGGCGACGGGGTTCTCCTACAGTCACTTGGTCGAGGCTATGGAGCGAGGCTGTCTATTAAGTTTACCCGGCGAGTATCCGCGTACGCTACGTGATTGCGACGGACTTTTGATCACATCAAAATTCCGTGGCAACCGATCAAGTGAGACTAAACCGCTAGATTTATAACATTCATTCAGTTATCTTATAACTTATTATGAATTCCAATTATTGTATCACATTCCAGATAAATAGAAAATGTTAAACTTTCCGATCGAACATTCAAACACCCAAGTTTTCCCGAAACAGCTCTACACATGAAATAAGTTCAAAGACATTCACTTCATGCCTAAGTACCAACGGTCCAGCCGTAGAAGGGTCAAGCCAACGCCTCACATGTGGCACGCCGTACTGCCCCAAACCCGAAGGTTCAAAGGGCAGTTCAAGACGGTCACATAATCGAGTTAAGGTTTGTTGTCTTCTAGAGGGACCATCGCGTTACTTGCACTACTTAGAACGTCATTAAACCTCGGAAAAATCCAACACTTGGAAATTTTCCGGCAGGGGAAAAGTTGGGTATTTATATCCGGTCGAACTTTTTAACATATTCAAAAATTATCCGGAAGCCACATAAACAAAATCCGATAATCCGATCGAATCATCGAACTCCCAAAACACCCCAGAAAACTCAGCTCTTGAGTGATATTTAAAAATACCCAGAGAACTCAGCACTGAATAAAGGAAGTTACGGTGCAAAATTGGGTGGGTGACGTCATCTTACGACCGCGGAACAGCCGCAGAAGCCAGGCTTCTGCCGCGGTTCCGCCGCACTTTGGAGGAATCATAGACACGTGTTGCACAGTAATTCTTAGGATTCCTTGCTGATTTTTCTGCATATTTTTAATTTGGAAAAAACCAAGTTTTTGAAAAATATCCAGAGAGCTATTTTGGGGTTAGGTTTCGGGTTCGTTCGGGTTTCAAACTTCGTCTACGCATCGCCTAAGGCTCTAGCTAGGCTCTGATACCACTGTTGGGTTCCTGGGCACACTAATGAATTCTCACAAGGCATCAAACATGGCTAATTCAAATTTTTCCTTGTGCCTACAAACCCTAACACGGATCATTAACTAGAAAACAAGGCGATGCAATGCAAATAAAAGAATTTATCTAAGAGGAAAGGGGCTACAACCTTTGTAGATCCGGTCCACCACTTCCTAAGCTCCGCGATGATGTCCCTCCGCTGTCCAAATCGGATTCCGGACTCTAGCATCGGCTTCATCGAAGAAATCGGCGGGCTTGGTCGTCGGCTACGATGCCGAAGATGATCTACGTCGAGGCATCACTAGATCAAGCTCCCACTTTACCAAGTCATGAAACTTGTGAAGAAAACACCCTATACTACTTGGCAAGAGGTAGAGGATGAAGAAATAGGAAGTGGGTTCATTTTAGAATTGGATTTCTCACTCATTTTCACTAGTTTCCATTAATGGTAGCTAGGTTTTCTTTCTTGCTCAAGATGAAGAAGAAGAAGAAAAGATCTAATAAGTGTTATTCAAAATAGAAAATAAAAACAACACTTATCATTTACTAACCTTGGTTGAGTGTAGAGAATAGACCATGGTTAGTTTTAATGGTTAGGGTTAAGCATGAGACAAGAATGGTGGATTTGGTCAAAGCTTCATGAAGCTTCAACTAGCAAACAAAAACCCCACCATTCTTTCTTTATCTTTTCCAAAATAAGAATTATAAATAAATAGATAAACAAAACCCTAATCATTAGTTTAACCATGGTTTAATTCTTTACACTTAACCAAGTAAACATGTATCATCAAACATGATACAATCAAGTGCACAAAACTATATCACATATACAACTTGCACAATTCAAGTGAGAAAATCCATTTAAAGTGAACCAATACTAGTTAATGCAAAGTAATATATCAAATATATAATCATACATTAAATCATTAAATCAACACTTGATTTAACGATCCGGTCATATCGCATATAACCGACTAGTATCCTATGTATCGGCTTACCGAATCAATCCTTGATTCGATAACTAGGTTATATCGCATATAACCAATCGATACATTCATCGCGAGAATGAAATACGATATCACATACACGCATTATTCTCGGTCCTGCACATATCTCATATGCGCTCCTATTTCGTTTCGCTTGAGCCAGGAAACCTCTGTGTAGAACTCTAAAGACTCGTCAATACGCCGGCAGCAGATGATGATCATATCAAGCACCCACAAGCCGCAAGCGGTCTGCTAAACGTAACGGCCACCCAGGTATTGAGCGATCAGAAGATCGACGAGCAAGCCCGCTCACACTCCTGTGAATCCAACCAGTAACACTTACCGTACAGTCCGGTCTGATCGTCTGATATGTCGCATATCTCGCCTAGGGGTGGTAAACGTCAGACACCAATAGCTCGATAAGTCATGTCGATATGAGGTCTATAACAATTCGAGAAACTACTGGTAACACTTACCAGTAAATCTCAACAACCATGGCCAGGGATTTCCGGTTATAGCCAATCGAACACAGCGCAACATCAACTCCCTATACCGGGAGAGATGAATCCCCTCCTATCGCTCATTGCCTCCATGTGGTTCGGGACTGTACCCAAAAACCACCGTTTTGCACGCCCTCTTGGACGTGGTAAGATGGAAATCAAAGCACAGTGGGAACCACACAAGACTCTATGACGATCTCGGGTCAACAGACTACTCTGTACCAGTGTCACCAGAGAACTGCCATCTGACGTGAGGTATAATACCATCTGGGAGTTCTCGGCGAGTCCGTCCAGTGTACCCAGTCTCCACTGAGCACCCGTATATCATCTCTGATGTCAAACACCAATGGATATGGGATCATCCATCGCCCATCTGTGTGGGTCGAGAAGGTATACGCTAGTCTACTCTGGTATATCGATGCCCCGTCTCGATATACCCACGACTAGGGACTTTGAAGGATGTACTTATGGACTACCATGTCCCCACTAGTATGATCCGCATCATAGTCCAGGTAGTCAAGTACACACCCTAAGGGCTTTACCAACATGTAACAGAGAGACAATCAGTATACACGTTAAGGTAAAGAGCAACCATATAGCATACTATCATGTCGAGCAAGAAAGTCCTCCCTATATATGTCCCAGCATCCACTACAATATACATCCTATCTACAGTAATGGCCTCTAGGGCATACATATAACTAACAAGTTTCTCGTTTTGGTTCGATATCGCGTTTCGCGGAATATTTGGCTTATATATGATTTCCATATCTTATTTGCAGGTTTGCAGGCAGGGACTACGGACATGGCTGCAGGGGGGAGCAGATGGTAGGATTCACCTAGCGTGGAGCGTAGGTGAGTAGATTTAACATCTACAGGGGAATCGCCCGCATGGCGTTATGCGTCTGGGCTAGGATTCAAATACCTGTCGCATATTCTACGTCATTGTTAGAATTGTCCCTTTACCATATTTCCTTGATATAGTTGTACTGTGACTAGCAGCCGTAGGATACTGCACACATTATTGACGGTTCCTGTTGCACGAGCACAGATTGTATGCTACACACACACCGTCAATAATTGCCATGTCACACACAACCCCTTATAGATTCTATTGCTTATCACACATGACATCTAGCTTATCGGTATACCTATAGTGTATCATACCTTTAGTGATAGGTACATATACACCTTGCGATACAGCTACAGGTATACCTTGCACATATTTTAGTTATACCGGGAGGATATCCTACATATTTTACTTATACCCAAGGGGTATACGACATCAGTTCTTATAGGTAGATACCTATACATTGCTACACCTGTATGTTACACACATATTCAGTTGCAGTTACATATTTACCTTTACTGATGTTACTTAGCTGTACCTTATTGGTTTCGCATACATCTGGTTTCAGCTACATATTCTCATTTATATGCTCGCATTTCAGATATATCATATATGTTTATTCCTGGATTGCGCATTATTATTTGGATTTTACATGATGTTTTCTGGATTTGGGAACCGCGGGAGGTCATGAAATTATGCATACATTGAAAAACCCGGTTTCCTTGATATGACATTTGCGCATCCACCATGGGTTTTATCGGTGCTGATTATATATACCCTAACGAGGAGGCGTCGAGGCCGTAGAGGGTACATGGTGTAAGTTGATGTACAACACCCCACGACTTGCGGGGAGGCGGAAATATGAAAAACTATCTTGTTCTTATGCTAAACATCGACTAACCACATGAATCGAAGCTAAACGATAACTAACATCAAACATAGTTGTTAACAACTACTATGTAAAGGGATTATACCGAAAGAACCATGTCCTTCGTCTTTACGAACTCCACCTCCTCCTTGGCCTTCTCCAAGTAGTAGACGATCCACCCGAGAGCTTTACTCCAAGCTTAGCCTCTAAACTTGAGGCAACTAAACTTCTTTAAGTGCTAATCAAAGAAGCTAGGTGAAATAGAGTGAGGGTTATGGTTTAATAAGTCTAACTAATCCTTGTACTCAACACATGAGAGGGGAGGATTAGGGTTTGAAGAGGGAGAGCTTGAGGAGAGAGAAGGTGAAGATAATAATGAAGTGAGAATAATGAGTTATGATAATATATATCAAGCATTTCTTTTTATCAAGAAAAGAAAATAAATCAATTTAACAACCATGCTTGATAATATCTAGTGATGATTCATCTCCATGAGTCATTAAGCATTTATGATGCATTAATGACATGGATGAATCATCCATATGACTCACTAATCACATTCATTGTATATGCAACCTAAACCTCCTTAGTCACCACCTTCTAGAAGCTTCTCGCGCAATTACGAGAACGCCCCTCCTTTCCGCAAAAATACGGAAAAACTTTAGACTGTATAAATCCAATAACCGGATACCAGTAACTGGCTTAAACCAAAGCAGACTGGTAAAAACTGTCCGAAAGTCGTACGTACGTAAACACACGTATGCGTCCGAACCCTTGTCGTAAAACCATACGACCTCTATATCGTTTCGCCTTGAATAGGGAAACTCTCTGTGTGGGACTCTAGAGACTCGACTACTACGCTGGCAGTGGGTTTAACCACAGACCGCAAGCGGCACTAGCTGTACGTAACGGTCCCCAGGTAGATGTCGATAAGAAGGCCGATGAGGAAACCCATCCGAACTCCTACTGAGTCTGATGTGATAATCTCCATACAGTCCGGTCCGTTCGTCTAAGACTATCGCATATCGGGCCTAGGGGGGCGGCAAGCGTCAGTCCCCTAATAGCGGTATAAGTCGTGTCGGAGCGAAGCCTATTACACCCTGAGAAACTACTGGAACCTACCAGCAAATCTCGCTTGCCCTGGCCAGGGACTTTGCGTAATGGCTCTCTGACACAGCGCGATATCAACCCCAAATACCGGGAGAGACGAATCCTGTCTAACCGCCACTGCCTCCAAGTGCTCGGGACTGCACCCAACTGCTACCTGTTTGCACGACTCCTTTGAGCCGTGGTAGGGTAGCAATCTAAGAACAGTGGGACACACTCGAGGCGAAGTAGCAGTGTCAAGTCTGCGGACTATGCTGTACTCATGTCACCTGGGAACTGTTCACTGACGACTGGTATAAAACCAACCAACAGTTCCCTGTGAGTCCTGTCCGGTGTACCCGTAACCTAACGAGCACCTGCATACTATCTCCAGTACGACGTACTGACGGCTGTGGGATAGACCATCTCCCCAACTGGGATGAGAAGTGTACACACTAGTCTACTCCGGAGTATCGATGCCCTGTCTCGATAATCCAACGACTAGGGACCTGAATAAGGATGTGCTTGTAGACTACCCAGCCCCCACTAGTGTGACTGCCATCACAACGCTGGTAGTCAAGCAAGATCCTAAGAGCTCTATCAATACGTATACTTACATATTAAGATAGAAAAAACCAAGTAGCATACTACCATGTTTAGCAAGACTGTTATATACATGTGAATATCCCAAGCTTCCATTAAGTAATATACAAACTAGTATGATACAATAATGGCCCCTAGGGCATATACACTAACAATCCCCCACTTGCACTAGGGCCATGTACTGGCATATCGAAGACCGATGATCTCGAGTAGCCTCTCGAACTGAATCTGAGGTAGGGCCTTCGTGAATGGATCAGCAATGTTCTCTTCAGAAGCAACTCTCCGTACCTCGATCTCCTGACGATCAATGATCTCCCTGATCAGGTGATACCGCCTTAAGATGTGTCTGGACTTTTGATGGGACCTTGGTTCCTTTGCTAATGCTATAGCTCCGTTGTTGTCGCAATACAGAGGTATTAGATCAACTATTGTAGGAACCACCTGAAGTTCTGTTAGGAACTTCTTCATACAGACTGCTTCTTTTGCGGCATCGCAAGCAGCTATATACTCCGCTTCCATCGTTGAGTCAGCAACGGTGTCCTGCTTGGAGCTCTTCCAGCACACCGCCCCTCCATTGAGGGTAAAGACATAGCCTGACATGGACTTGGAATCGTCCTTATCACTCTGGAAGCCGGAATCAGCAAAGGCCTCCAACCTGAGGTCTTTTCCGCCGTAAACCAAGAACATCTCCTTAGTACTTCTCAGGTACTTGAGAATGTTCTTTACTGCTATCCAGTGCTTCTCCCCTGGGTCTGACTGATACCGGCTTACCACGCTCAGTGCGTAAGCTACATCTGGTCTGGTGCACAACATCGCATACATTATAGAGCCTACCGCAGAAGCATAGGGTATAATAGACATGCGTTCCCTTTCCAAATAAGTCTTGGGAGACATCTCTTTGGAGAGGGTGATTCCGTGACAAGCCGGTAGATTACCGCGCTTAGAATCTTCCATACTGAATCTTTTCAGTACAGTGTCGATATACCTGGACTGCGAAAGTCCCAACATCCTCTTGGATCTATCACGATAGATCCGGATCCCCAGAATGTAAGAGGCATCACCCAGGTCTTTCATGGAGAACCTGTGTGACAAGAATCCTTTGACAGATTGTAGCATAGGAATGTCATTTCCTATCAATAGAATGTCATCCACGTACAAGATGAAGAATACGACACTTCTTGCTACAACTTTACTATATATGCACGGTTCATCTGGATTTTTGATAAAGTCATTTTCTTTGACTGTCTCATCAAAACAGATGTTCCAACTCCGCGATGCCTGCTTTAGTCCATAAATGGACTTAAGCAGCTTGCATACTTTCCCGCTGCTCCCACTCTGATTGAAACCCTCTGGCTAATCCATATAGACGCATTCTTCTAAATTTCCATTCAGAAAAGCCGTCTTTACGTCCATCTGCCAGATTTCATAATCATGGAAGGCAGCAATAGCAAGAAGGACCCGAATGGATTTGAGCATAGCCACTGGAGAAAAAGTTTCGTCATAGTCCAAACCAGGTCTTTGATGAAAACCCTTTGCAACAAGTCTAGCCTTATAGGTTTCCACCTGTCCATCTACACTAATCTTTTTCTTGAAAATCCATTTGCATCCTATGGGTTTTACCCCATCTGGAGCAAAGTCTAAAGTCCATACTTTGTTGGTGTACATGGACTCCATTTCGGTCCGCATTGCATCTAGCCATCGTACCGAGTCGCCGCTCTGGATGGCCTGCTGGAAGTCAGTAGGTTCATCATCATCTATGATGCAATCCTCTCTATCCCCATCTATGAGAAAACCGTAGTATCTCTCAGGCGGATGAGACGGCCTACTACTCCTGCGGAGCGGTGCGGGAATGTCCTGTTCTTCTTAAACTACCGGTTCTACCAAACTTTCAGTATTAGTTTGTGGTTCTGGAATTTCTTCCAGTTCTATTTCGCTCCCACTTGATTCCTTTTCTAAAAACTGATGTTCTAGAAAATGGGCATTACGAGAAACAAATACCTTTTGTTCCTCTGCGTAATAGAATGGATATCCCCTGGAATTCTTTGGATATCCCACAAACTGACACTTTACTGATCGTGCCTCGAGCTTGTCCACATGCTGCTTTTTAACAAAAGCTGGACATCCCCAAATCTTTATATACTGTAGATGGGGTTTCTTCCCGCTCCACATCTGATATGGAGTGGTAGGCACAGTCTTGGTTGGAACCATGTTCAAAAGATATGCCGCTGATTCTAGCGCATAACCCCAGAAAGATCGTGGTAACTCAGCATTACTCATCATGGATCGTACCATATCCAATAGGGTTCGATTCCGTCTCTCCGATACACCGTTATGCTGTGGAGTGTATGGAGGAGTAAGCTGAGAGAGAATTCCTTTCTCTTTTAGGTAACCTAGGAACTCGGCACTCAAGTATTCACCACCTCGATCAGATCTAAGTGTCTTGATACTTTTGCCGGTTTAGTTTTCTACTTCATTCTTATACTCTTGGAATTTCTCAAAAGCCTCGGATTTATGTTTCATCAGATAAATGAATCCGTATCTTGAGTAATCATCCGTGAAAGTAATGAAATAGGAAAAACCACCTCTTGCATGTATAGACATTGGACCGCATACGTCGCTGTGTATGAGTCCTAAGAGCTCGCTCGCTCTTACTCCATGTCCAGTAAATGGAGTCTTTGTCATCTTTCCTTTGAGACAAGATTGACAAGTGTCATAAGTTTGATATTCGAACGAGTCCAAATATCCTTCTCTATGCAACTTAGTCAACCTTCTCTCATTGATGTGACCCAGTCTACAATGCCATAAGAAAGCTTTATTTAAATCTGGAGACTTTCTTTTAAGTGTGTTCTGGACATTGAAAATTTGGAGTTGGTTTAAAACATATATACCGTTATTTAGTGTACCGGACCCAATCAAATCATGATTAAGGTGGATGTTAACAACATCTCTTACAAACGTGAAATCATAACCTTTATTTGATAACAAGGAAACTGATATGATATTACACGTTAAGCTTGGTACAAAAAAACAGTTATGTAAAACCAAAATGTGTCCACTCGTCAATCCTAGGTGATAATCCCCGACGGACGCAGCTCCCACGCTAGCTCCGTCAGCAACCTTTAGGGTCATATCACCTTCCTTCAGCACTCTACGGTTTCTCAGTGCCTGCAATGAATTGCAAATATGAGATCCTGATCCGGTATCCAATACCAAGGAAGTAGAGTTGATCGACAGACAATTCTCAATTACAAACACACCTGAAGTCGAAGCCACGGCTTGCTTCGGTTCCTGGTTCTTGGCGTTCCACGCCTTGCAATCCTTCTTCCAGTGCCCTTTCCTGTGACAATGGAAGCACTCATCCTGGCCAACTACCGGTACCGCAAACTTTTTCTTTCCCTTCCCTCCCACCTTACTAACACCTCCTCTAAGTTTGGTGGCGGCCTTCTTCTTCCTTCCTTTGGCCCTAGCCTTGGACCCGGAAGAAGATGCACCGCTAACAAACATAGCGGGTGTTTCCCTTGTCTTCTGCAAGGTGCCCTCTGCACTCCTTAACATGTTCAGGAGTTCTGGAAGTTCAACTTCTTTTCTTTGAATGTTGAAGTTCAGGATAAACTGGGCGTAGGTGTGAGGAAGGGACTGGAGAATAAGGTCTGTATAGAGCTCATTATCCAAAGTCGTCCCAAGGTCTGCGAGCTCTTCAATATAGCCGATCACCTTTAGGACATGTTCTCCTACCGATGACCCGACAGCCAACTTCGCTCGAAACAAGTTCTTAGAGGTCTCATATCTTGCTATACGAGATTGCTCTCCATAAAGTTCCTTTGTATGGAGAAATATGCCATCTAGGTCCATATCCTCGTGCCTCCTCTGATGTTCATTGTTCATCGAGGCAAGCACGATGCACTTGGCTTTCGCGCAATCTAAATCCCAGGATTTGCGGATTTCCTTATCCGCATTGCTGGATTTGGGACCAGGGACAGCAGGTGCCGTAGCGGTGAGGACGTACCCTAATTTGTTATAGGTCAAAGCCATTTTAACATTCCGCAGCCAATCTTTATAGTTTGGCCCTGTCAACATATTTTTCTCTAAAAGTAACTTAAGTCTAGTCATTTTCAGGGTCGCTGCAAATAGGAGAGAGAGAAGAAAACTCTTTAGCATGATGCTCTTGCAAGTTTAGAGTTGTTTTTAGTTTATCTAAACTGGATGGCTCCCACTGTTTCTCGAATCCTTCCTCAAACCATAAAAGAAGAATTAGCCAGGACTATTCTCACTGTACAATTCTTGCTTAACCGTTCAGCCAGGCTAGTGTCGATACTTCGAGGGAGGTTTTCCAACGCTTTCGCGAAGTTCCTTAATTAAATAACCTCTTTTCTCTGGGGGCGTAACCCCGCCGACACCTTTCTTGACACCTACTTGGTTTATAGCATTGATCGTTAAGTGACGAATCTCCTGATAAGTAGCATATACTCACAGTAGGATCGGGATCCAAATATCATTGTATGATAATGTTGAAGGAATCCTACCAACATTCATCAAACTCCAAATGGTATGCAACTCTTTGCAAATTTCAGTTTCTTTAGAAATTCCCGATATATGTTTTTCTGCCCCATGCTCTTATGACCTTGGTGTTAGGTCAAAATGTCATAAGTCACATGTCAAGTTCTACCCTTCATTATCTTGTCAATTTGAACCCATCCGTATATATCCTTGACGTTCGGCCAAAATGATAATACGACTGTCCCAAACTAACTCATCTATCTATGCAACAAATGAATACCCAGTAGCTACCAAACACTATGCCTTGGCGTTAGGTCAAAATACATAGCTTGAATACTACTGAATACCCAGATGAAATGACGGAGGGCTACGAATGGTTTTGGCGAAACCGTGAACGTAATGAACTTGATATAACCGAAGGAACCTGATAGCTTTTAAAAGGAGTGGTTAAAGCTCCGCATTTAAAAATATCTGTTTTTAAAATTAACCGAGTGGTTTCTTTTAAATTGTTCCAACGATTAAACTTTTTGGTTTATTTTCTTTGCATTATAAATAATGCGTCCCATCATTAACCTATCATTGCAGAAAACAACGAAAATACAACGTCCTCTTATGCCATCCGTATTCGCCACGGGGTCCCGTCATCACCCGTTAGGTTACTTAACTAACGACAGAGCGGGGGCTGGGCTAACGCGGGTGTAAAACATAAGTGACGTCTAAATAGCTATCATATATAGATATTGTACATTCGTCAGACGCAATAATAGGCATTCCAGATCACAGATGAACTTTATTGGATTTTCAAGCAATCCGTGTTCGTTTTGAGCCTGCAACAAAAGACGGATTACACAGTTGTGATGAATAGCCATTACCCCACCCAAGACCCCAACGGGTACGGCAAACTACCCACTCGGCAGTTTGTGCACCCCACCTTGGGTCTGTCCTAGGAGAAAAAACAGTAAAATGAAATATACAACGGTGGCTACAACCGCAACCTGGATGTGCCCCGCAAAATAATATTACAACAAATTACATTTACATCAAATGAATTAAATAACAACCCATCACATAACCCCGGCTATACATCACAACAGTCCAACACAGTTCATATCCACAAACAGTAAAAACCATTACAGAAATGTGCAACCCCCTGCCAACCGACATACTAGCAGTTAGGGGAGGTTTACGAACACATTATACAAACACAGATATAATCCAACAAGCAAATACTGTATAATTTCGATCGATTAAACACTTTTAATTTTGCTCCAATACTTCTCTGTAAATATGAAACCTGAGCAAAAATAAAAACTTCCAGAAAATACCAAATATCACAGAGAAGCAACACAGGAAAATTGGGTTCCTGAATCGCCAACTCGGCGGCGGAATCACGGCGGATCGGTGGGATTCGCCGCGGTTCCGCGGCGCTTTAGGCGATTCAGGGGCCCAATTTTCTTGGGTGTTCTTCTACTGTCTTTTCAAGCTTTCTGAACATCCCTGAAAAATTTTTGGACTTCATTTAAAAATCGACAGAAACTTGTGATTTCGGGCTTTTTCGGTTTCGTTTTTTCCGTTCGAAATTCATACAAATTTGCAAGTAAGTTATTTATTGTTTAGCGAGGCTCTGATACCACTATAAGTCGATATACAACACCCCACGACTTGCGGGGAGGCGGAAATATGAAAAACGATCTTGTTCTTATGCTAAACATCGACTAACCGCATGAATCGAAGCTAAACGATAACTAACATGAAACATAGTTGTTAACAACTACTATGTAAAGGGATTATACCTAAAGAACCGTGTCCTTCGTCTTTACGAACTCCACCTCCTCCTCGGCCTTCTCCAAGTAGTAGACGATCCACCCGAGAGCTTTACTCCAAGCTTAGCCTCTAAACTTGAGGCAACTAAACTTCTTTAAGTGCTAATCAAAGAAGCTAGGTGAAATAGAGTGAGGGTTATGGTTTAATAAGTATAACTAATCCTTGTACTCAAAACATGAGAGGGGAGGATTAGGGTTTGAAGAGGGAGAGCTTGAGGAGAGAGAAGGTGAAGATAATAATGAAGTGAGAATAATGAGTTATGATAATATATATCAAGCATTTCTTTTTATCAAGAAAAGAAAATAAATCAATTTAACAACCTTGCTTGATAATATCTAGTGATGATTCATCTCCATGAGTCATTAAGCATTTATGATGCATTAATGACATGGATGAATCATCCATATGACTCACTAATCACATTCATTGTATATGCAACCTAAACCTCCTTAGTCACCACCTTCTAGAAGCTTCTCGCGCGAGAACGCCCCTCCTTTCCGCAAAAATACGGAAAAACTTTAGACTGTATAAATCCAATAACCGGATACTAGTAACTGGCTTAAACCAAAGCCGACTGGTAAAAACTGTCCGAAAGTCGTACGTCCGTAAACACATGTATGCGTCCGAACCCTTGTCGTAAAACCATACGACCTCTATATCGTTTCGCCAGGAGTAGGGAAACTCTCTGTGTGGGACTCTAGAGACTCGACTACTACGCTGGCAGTGGGTTTAACTACAGACCGCAAGCGGCAATAGCTGTACGTAACGGTCCCCAGGTAGATGTCGATAAGAAGGCCGATGAGGAAACCCATCCGAACTCCTACTGAGTCTGATGTGATAATCTCCGTACAGTCCGGTCCGTTCGTCTAAGACTATCGCATATCGGTCCTAGGGGGCGGCAAGCGTCAGTCCTCTAATAGCGGTATAAGTCGTGTCGGAGCGAAGCCCATTACACCATGAGAAACTACTGGAACCTACCAGCAAATCTCGCTTGCCCTGGCCAGGGACTTTGCGTAATGGCTCTCTGACAAAGCGCGATATCAACCCCAAATACC
The DNA here is from genome assembly GCA_030015575.1 of Agapanthus africanus. Lineage (NCBI taxonomy): Eukaryota > Viridiplantae > Streptophyta > Magnoliopsida > Asparagales > Amaryllidaceae > Agapanthus > Agapanthus africanus. The sequence continues at coordinate 536,008,835 of JASDDO010000019.1, forward strand.
GGGAGAGACGAATCCTGTCTAACCGCCACTGCCTCCAAGTGCTCGGGACTGCACCCAACTGCTACCTGTTTGCACGACTCCTTTGAGCCGTGGTAGGGTAGCAATCTAAGAACAGTGGGACACACTCGAGGCGAAGTAGCAGTGTCAAGTCTGCGGACTATGCTGTACTCATGTCACCTGGGAACTGTTCACTGACGACTGGTATAAAACCAACCAACAGTTCCCTGTGAGTCCTGTCCGGTGTACCCGTAACCTAACGAGCACCTGCATACTATCTCCAGTACGACGTACTGACGGCTGTGGGACAGACCATCTCCCCAACTGGGATGAGAAGTGTACACACTAGTCTACTCCGGAGTATCGATGCCCTGTCTCGATAATCCAACGACTAGGGACCTGAATAAGGATGTGCTTGTAGACTACCCAGCCCCCACTAGTGTGACTGCCATCACAACGCTGGTAGTCAAGCAAGATCCTAAGAGCTCCATCAATACGTATACTTACATATTAAGATAGAAAAAACCAAGTAGCATACTACCATGTTTAGCAAGACTGTTATATACATGTGAATATCCCAAGCTTCCATTAAGTAATATACAAACTAGTATGATACAATAATGGCCCCTAGGGCATATACACTAACACATGGTGGGGCCCGGAGGTACCCCGGGCAAGAAAGGGATGTCGAGGTGCTATGAGCCGATGAGCCCGGCAGAGGAACCATACCATCCGGTGACAGTACCAATGACTCGGCAAGGATCATGGAGATACCGTTGGGAGTCATGCACGTATGCATACGTCGAAAGGCGAGGGTCAGAGCTAGGCACTCGTGCTTTCGGGACAGCGTATGATACGTACCTATCAGGATTTCTGTGTCGATGCTTGGCACATTGTTTTCATGATATTTCTTTTAAACACCTTTGTACATATAACAGGGGATTAGCCGTTGTTATATATACCCTTACACCAATATTAGTGGAATGGGACGCTAATATATGTGTATTGACCCCATCATATTTATTTCTGCATATATATTTATTTAGGATGTTAGAAACTTTCTTGAGATTCGACTTGGGATATAGGTGATTCTTTGAGATTGGATATTGGATATGAAAGAGATTGCTGATTTGTACATTCGGAATATAGGAGATCTATTCGATATTGTACATTGAGGAGATGTGAGACTTATATGATATGAGAGCCCAACTTGGGGGCTGATTTGAGGATTTGGGATTTGAGTGTCTTGATGGATTGTGATCCTGCCACGATGTCAGGTTTCCGTGGAAATGACATATTTCACCCCATACCTCACACTTACCTATTTTATGCATAGATTCATATATTGGTAGTACCTGTTAGTGTACCCTTATGATAGTTGCATATTTGCTTTCTCATATCCCTATTGCATAGTTATTGTATACTATTATCATGTCATCATTGCTTCATATATTGGTAGTACCTGTTAGTGTACCCTTATGATAGTTGCATATTTGCTTTCTCATATCCCTATTGCATAGTTATTGCATACTATTATCATGTCATCATTGCTTCATATATTGGTAGTACCTGTTAGTGTACCCTTATGATAGTTGCATATTTGCTTTCTCATATCCCTATTGCATAGTTATTGCATACTATTATCATGTCATCATTGCTTCATATATTGATTGTACCTGCTAGTGTACATCTCCATTACATTGCTTTCACATGACCTGTTATTACTGTAAATAGTATATCTTAGATTCATGCTGTACGTACATTCCTGCGATTACCTGCATATGTTATCTACTATTCACGAGTTGGCAACTCACCCCCGTTGTGCCACAGGTGTTTCAGGTTGCTCCCCAATGTAGTCGAGGCAGGCTATTCAGCTATTCAGCTATCATCTTTTGCTACAGATACCGCATCAGCTCACAGTACTATTTTGCTTAGGTGGATTAGATGATTATCTGTATTTCATATTGTATATTCGTTGTATCTTGTACTCTCCATCTACTAGTATGTTGTTGACTTAGAGACTTGGTGAGGACGATATTGTATATTATTTGTGGATTTGTTGTCTTTTATATACAGCTTTCTCTCTATTATCTTTATTTCTTCGCTACGGCATCGTATATTTGTATTGTATTCATCTTGGCTAGTTTTTACAAAAAGGGGGTGTTGCCAAAATTTTAAGAAAGAAAGTAAGACTTTTAAAGAATCTGGGTTGCGATTTCAAATGTTTCAAAAACTATATTATCTTTTCCGTATTTTTATGGTTTAGATTTCTGGGTTTTGGCTTTCTTTTACTGCGCTACGTCTTTAGGCGTTGCGTAGTATTAGGGCCGTCACGTGATAAATTTTCGGGTCGTGACACTTTTACTTTCTCCTGTGAATCCAACCAGTAACACTCCCGTACAGTCCGGTCTCTTCGTCTGATATGTCGCATATCTCGCCTAGGGGTGGTAAACGTCAGACCCCAGTAGCTCGATAAGTCATGTCGATATGAGGTCCATAACAGTTCTAGAAACTATTGATATCAATTACCAGTAAATCTCAGCAACCCTGGCCAGGGATTTCCAGTTATAGCCAAAAAATACAGCGCAACATCAACTCCCTATACCGGGAGAGACGAAACCCCTCCGATCGCTCATTACCTCCATGTGATTCGGGACTGTACCTAAACGCCACCTTTTTGCACGCCCTCTTGAACGTGGTATGATGGAAATTAAAGCACAGTGGGAATCACACAAGACTCTATGACGATCTCAGGTCTACAGACTAACCTGTACCAGTGTCACCAGAGAACTGCCATCTTACGTGAGGTATAATACCATCTGGGAGTTCTCGGCGAGTCCGTCCAGTGTACCCAGTCTGCACTGAGCACCCGTATACCTTATCTGATGTCAAACACCAATGTATATGGGATCATCCATCGCCCATCATATGGGTTAAGAAGCGCATACGCTAGTCTACTCTGCAGTATCGATGCCCTGTCTCGGTACTCCCACGACTAGGAACATTTGAAGGATGTACTTGGCGACTACTCTGTCCCCACTAGTATGATCTGCATCATAGTCCTGGTAGTCAAGTACTCATCCTAAGGACTTTATCAACATGTGACATAGAGACATTCAGAGTACATGTTAAGATAAAGAGTAACCAGATAGCATACTATCATGTCGAGCAAGAAAGTCCTCCCTATATAGTCCCAGCATCCACTACAATATACAACGCATGTACAGTAATGGCCTCTAGGCCATACATATAACTAACAATTTTCCACTTGCACTAGGGCCATCTGTTGTGGTATCGCATACCAAACAATCAGTAGTGGTTGAAGTATCTCATACTCAACCATCCCATAAAAGTCTCTACTGGGAATTAGGGCTTTGTGAGTGGATCCGCGCTGTTGTCCTCTGTGTCTTCTCTCCTAATCTCGATCTTCCTGGAGATAAACCATCTCCATGATCAGGCGATACTGCCTAAGAATATGTCTGGATCTCTGATGGGACGGGGGTTTCTTGGCATAAGCTACAACTCCATTGTCACACAATGGCAGGAACGAAGTTCATCTCGTGAACTAAAATATATCCAGACTGCCTCTTTGGTAGCATCCTTGGTAATGATGTATCTTGCCTTTAATCGTCTAGTAAGTCACGGTATCTAGCTTGGAATTCTTCCAACATACCGTCCCTCCACTGTGGGTAAAGGCAATACCTGTGACTGACATTCAGTCGTCCTTATCACCCTGGAACCTTTCCAGTGATTCTCCCCAAGATCGATTGATACCTTCTCACTACAACTAGTGAGAATCCTAATATCTAATCAGATCTATCTTATAGATCCATGACCCAGGATTTAGGAGGTATCACCTTGATCCTATAGAGAATCTTTGTGATAAGCGGAGATTGACCGAGCGTAGCATAGGAAACTCCTTCCCTATCAAGAGTATGTCATCCAAGTACTCTACGAGGATCACCACCATACTCTCTACTACCTTTTTGTATATACAAGGTTCAACTACCATTTTGATGAAGTCAAACTCTTTGACTATTACATCAAAACAGACGTTCCAACTCCGCGATGCCTGATTTATCACATAAAAAATCTTGCTCACATTTCCGCTGCTCCCACTATCTATGAAGCCTTCTGGCTGTGTACTTATAGACGCTCTCTTCCAAATCATCATTTAGAAAAGTTGTCATGACACCCAACCGCCAGATATCGCAGTCATGGTATGCAGCCGTGGCAAGTAGGATCTGGATGGACTTAAGCATAGCTTTGAAAGTCTCAACTTTTCCATGTACACCAAGTAATCTTCTCAAGATATACTTGCTCCTGATGGGGATTAACCCTTCAGATAAAGCAACCAAAGTCCATACTTTATTAGTGTATAAGGATTCCATCTCAGATCGCTAAGCATCCAGCCATTCTTACAGAGTCCCACTCCTGATGGCCTGCTCGAAACTAGTTGGGTCATCATGCAATCCTCGCTCCCACTGTCATGGAGAAACCGAAGTATCTCTCAGGTTGATATAGGAACCCTACCAGATCGGCGGAGAGGCTGAGGTTCGTTGGAAACTATTGAATCCTCTGGGTTTACCAAATCATCAGCTGCAGTTTGTATAGTTGGAACTCCTTCCAGTTCTACCTCATAACCACTAATTTCTTCACAAGAAATTCCCTTTTTCTCAAAAAGTGGTATGCCGAGAAATAAAACATCTTTTGTTCCTCGGTGTGGTAGAAGATATTCTCTTGCGAATGCTTGGGATATCCAACAAACTTCCGCAGAACTGATCTTTCCTCGAGCTTGTCCGGATCATGCTTTTAGACATAGGCCGGACAACCCCAAATCTTAACATACTAAAGATATGGGCTCTTCCCATTCCATATCACATATGGAGTGGTAGGCATCTAATTTGATTGGAACCTTATTCAATAGATATGCAACTTCTCAAGTGCATAACCCCAAAAGAAAATAGGCAACTCAGTAGTACTCATCATAGAGCACACCATATCACATAGGGTGTATTTGCTTCTTTAACGTTTTAAAAATAATTAAATAAATAATTAAATGAATAAAATTGTTTAAGTGAATTTTATGATTTTCGGTAAAGTAAAATGTATTTTTCGTAAAATCAAACCGTGATTGTTTTTCATTATAATTTTAAAAATATCCATTTTAATTATGAAATTACTAGTAAATGGTGTTTATTTAGCCACTTATAAATTTTTAGTTTAATAAAATATTTTTCCTAAATTAATTATTTTAAATATTAACATAAGCTTTATTTTTACACTAAATTAGTGTAAATTACAAATTTAAATGGTTTTAATTTGTAAAAATGAACCATGGCATGTTAGAATTTAGTATGTATCATGCAAAAATTATTTGCAAATTTTTCCTATTTTCTAAAGCTTTCTTGAGTTGCTATAGTAAATAAATAAATAAATAATTAAATAAAGCATGAAAAGACTTTTAGTGTTGTTTCTCTTCTTGAAACTTCTACACAACATCACACTCTCTTCTTTCTCTCCCTCACCTCCCTCTAGGCCAGCCACAAACCCCCCCATGGCAGCCCCCCCCCCCTTTTCCACCTCATTTTTATTCAAAATTCATTAAAAATACATCAAAAATTCCATTTAAAATTCCACAAAATCCTATTTATTTCAAACTCTTTATTCCTTGCTCATTTTTATATGAAATTTGGAGATGGAAGGCATGCATTTTGGAGGCTCATTTCTTGTTTGGATTTCATATTTTGGGAGGTATAATTTCTTTCTTTTGATTTATTGTTTTAGATGTTCATTTAAGCTTAATTAGATTTAATGAATTAATTCTATGTTTTTTTTTAAATTCAAGTTAGGGTTTGTAAATTCAAGTTATGATTTTTGTTAATTATTTATGGTTATAATAGTTAGTTTAACACTTTTAGAATTGGAAAATATTGCATGGTTGTTGAATTGTAAAATTTTCATTTAAAATTGTTTTAAATTAGGAAATTAGCTAACTAGGTTTTTGCAAAATGTGTTTGTGGTTAATATAAAATTCTAATTTGGGTTGTTATCATTGGATTATAGTTTTAGTGGAAATGTGAGCATGTTAATGGAAATAAAAACTTAGTTTGATTGCTAGTTTCTATGGTTAATTGATAAATTGTGATAAAATTGCTAATTTTGTAAACTAGATTTTAGAAATTCCTATATAAATGAGATTAAAAATATAATTATGGTTTCATTATATCATTATCATCATGAATTGTGGTTTAAGTCATTAATTTATGCAAAATCACGTTTTGCGGTGGAATTGTGGTATTTTGCTTGAAAAATGTTAAAATTGTTAAAAGTTGCAAACTAGAAATTTCAAATAAATGCAAAATTGTGTAATAAAAATATAGTAATGGTTTGTATAGTCTAGTAATGCTATTTAATGAGTTTTATGACCATTAGTTTCATTTAAATGTCAAGTTTTGATGAAAAACGGTATACTGGCATTTTCGGGTTTTTGCGAAATTGGACGGTTTGATAGATTTTAGGGTTTCGATGGATTTAATCGTGTTTTATGGTATAAGTAATGTGTTTTAAAACTACAAGTTGTTTGATGATGTTATCTCGATCCATCGGAGTTTGTACGCCGATATCGAGCGGTATGTGGTTCTTTTGCGTGGACGGGACATAGGTTTTAACCTATGCTTGTTCCTTGTATCGTTTGACTTTTGGATGTGATTCAGTTTACGATGCTATTTATATGTTTGCGTTTAGGTACCCTTCAAGTGGACTGCGGGCGATGAAGAGGAGGATGGCGACACCGTCGTCGGCAGACATGGACCAGGTGAGTAGATGCATATCTACGGGGGGAAGTCGGGTGGATGGCGTTTAGCACCCCCGCAACGTAGAATAGGAATAGCACTTATTGACATTAGGAAACCAGATGTGACCCTAGATTCTTACTGAGTAGGACCCTGGTAATGACCCTAGGCGGGACTAGACTGATTTAGGAAAACCACACCTGAGGATGAATACTTTGGGAGAGGTTCATAGGTTTCTGATAGAAACACACACGCACACACTAAAACTTGACATGGCGTATACGTATATGTGTGTATATATATAAAACTAGGTATAGGTGTATATATATACACAACACGTATATGGGATTCATTGATGTGATATGATATTTGAGGCATGATGAAACAGTATAACTAGGCTTGATGCCGTGATTCTTGACTATACAGTCGTATTAAAGTGTTAGCGGATCATTAGAAAATGAGATAATGAACATGAACATATAAATTATAAACGGTGGTGGTGATATTGAGGTACATGGGACGCTAAAATAGTACCTGGGCTGTAGCTTGTGACTGATCACGATATGATATATGTATGACTTGATTACGACATCATATAGGTGTGACCTGATGTCGATATCGTATAGGTGTGACTTGATGACGATAAGATATCGGTATGATTTAATCACAATATTACACATATGACATGATATTTCTGTGGATAAACTAATGATGCTTATCATGATGGCAATGATATATGATTGATGTATGCGATCACAGTTTAGCACCTTGATCATGAGATGTGTTGATGATGACATTATACGAATGAGGAGACACTTAGGAGATACTTGACCGTACCCCGATATTGGGATGCCGTACGATAGATTTTACCGTACGAGGCTTAGATTTGATGATTGATCCGCACTCTTGATTCGAGAAAGCCGTACTACGTACGTGACGCTATTGAGGCGGGATCACCGACTATTAGAGATATTGATTCAGACCTTAGGTAGACTCTAGTTTCTTACTGACTAGTCTATTAGGTTTAGTTCCTTAGGATGTTAGATGGACACTGGTTTAGGTTCGACTCACATAGTGGTAGTTGTACTCGTATCTCGCAGAGGAGTGGATAATGCACACCTGTATTTACATTCATACTGTAATCATCATGGTGCATGTTCTTTTATATGTTGCTATAATCAGTATAAACTTTACCTGTTAGGACACCAGCACTATTACCGATGATGCGCATATTCCACGCACACTTATTTGCCGGCTCACACACATCATCATCGGTAATTGCTATGTCACGTACACTTTAAATCATATTGTCTTTTATGGATAGAATCAGTTAACAACTAGACAGATATAATATTGTGATTATTCTCTGACATTAGTACAGACATGATATTCATTGCTTAGACATTCATGCATTCATATTTTCATGTTATCATGCAGTATTATGGGCATATGCCGACACTTATCATATAGTTACTCATGATTTTGAGATTTGGATTTCTATGAGATTTCTGGATTTTGGGGAAAACCGCAAGAATATGTAAACACTTCTCTCTCTCCTCCTCCTCTCTTTTTAAAAACATAAGATGCGGTTTTCTCGTGATGTATGTGTCGTCCACCATGAGATTTCATGTTTTCTGATGGATTTCGAGACCCGATTCGAGGAGTGGATGAACCGTATCGGGTACATGGTGGGCCCGATATGGTACCCCGGGGCAAGAAGATCAAGTTGTAGACGATGAGCCTGGCAGGGGAAGGCTACCTACCGGTGATGTCTGGCGCGGCGGATATCCGGAGGATACCGACCGTTGTCGTGAGATTTGATGATATGGGCCGATCCGGACTGATGGAGCCCGAGATATTGAGACTTGAGATTACATGTGTTGTGTCGATGCTTGACACGGATTTCCATGGATTTCATTGTTGAGATTTCAGATTCTTATACACATTTTACTATGATAATAGCTAAAGATTTCTTATACATATATATCTGGATTTCAGGATTTGTTACTTTACATTCATGGTGCATGCATTTCATTTCATATAACATAGTATTATATGAGGCACTGACACGAGCACGGAGTATCTGCACTTACACGTAGTTTTACCCTGCTATTACTAGTTGATTGGGATATAATAGTGTATTATTATGACCTAGGATAGCGTCGTGCATTCGATTTCTTTTCGTAGATGTCTTCTACTCACGAGTTGGCAACTCACCCCCGTTGTGCCAAATTTTATTACAGGTTCGATGTACAGGTTTCCGTGGCAGCTTGTTGGCACATCTTTTCTTCAGGGTGATTTGCACGGTAGGTTGGTTCACTTGTATCCGAACCACCATTGTACTTTTATTCATTCATTTGTACCTAGTAAGCTCCATCAACCATATTTGTATTACTTGATAAGTTTATAGGACCAGTCTTTTATTTCGACCTTAGAGTCGCGCATGTATTATTCTGATCTGGTGGTTTTGTTTTCTTTTGAGTTTTGAGACTCGCCTATTAGCGTTGTATATTATTGTGCTTGTTGTGGTTGTTTCCGCCTGTTGGCGTTGATGCTAGCTCCCGTTTGGGGATGCTTTTTATTGTTTATGTATATTATACTTGTTGTACCCGTTTGGGGGCCAGCTTTTACAGAGGAGACTCTGCCGAAATTTTTGGTAAAATTTGCTGATGTTTTTATACTTGTTTTCTTTTCTTTTCTTCTTTTTCTTCTTTTATGGTTTAGATTTCTGGGCTTCGGCTTACTTAGGTCACGTGGCGCCTCTAGACGCTTCGTAATCTAAGTGCCGGTCACGTTCCGTACTTTCGGGTCGTGACAGCTTCACCCCGATACACCGACGTGCAGTGGTGTATTCGGAGGAGTAATGCTGAGAGAGAATCTCATTCTCCTTTAGAATAGTCCAGGAATTCCGTGCTCAAGTATTTTCCTCCTTAATCTCATCAAAGGACATAATACTTATACCCGGTTTTTGGTTCTCTACTTCTAACTTATATTCATTGAATTTCTCAAAAGTTCCAGGCTTGTGTTTCAATAGGAACATATGTCCGGATCTTGAGAGATAATCAGTGAATGTAATGAAGTACAAAGAACCGGTCTTGGCATGTGTAGACAGGGGACCTTCATACATCAGCATGTATCAATCCCAAGAGTTCACTAACTCTTTTTCTGTTTCCAATAAATGGAGCTGTGGTCATCTTATCTTTGTGACATGACTGGTAAGTTTTACAAGATGTAAATCCAAACTAATTTAAATATGTATCTTTATGTAACTTCAGCTAGTCGGGTCGCATTGATATGACCTAGTCTACAATGCCTTAAGAAGGATTCGTTCATTTCTGAACTCTTTCTCTTGTATGTGTTCTGTACGTTAAGAACTGTGGTTTGATTTAGAACGTCTATGCTTTTAGATAACGTGCCAGAACCGATCAACTCTTGATATAGAAAATGTTCAAAACATTATCCAACAATACAAAATTATATCCTTCTTTACTAATAAAGAGATTGATATGATGTTGTATATCAGGTTCGGTATCTAATAACTTTCATTCAGAATCAATGTATTCTGGTAATACAGGGTGATAACTGCCAACAGACTTGGCTGCAACACTTGCATCATTTCCAACTCTTGAAACTTATCATCCGTTCTCAGTTCTCTACCTTTCTATAGCCCATGTAACATATTACATTTGCGGGATCCTGATCCGGTATCTCATACCCAGGACGTAAAGGATATTAAGAAACAGTTCTCGGTAATGAACACACCCGAAGAAGATGCATCAACATGTACTTTCTTCGTTTGGACGGCACAGGAATTCTGGTAATCCCCTATTTCCTGCTCTGTCTTATAATTATTATAAGTTGGAGCGGGACCAACGTTCCTTAGCGCAGTATAACAAGCGGGTTCGGTCAATACATCCGTATTATTATCTTGATTAAGGCGTGACATAGTCGTAACCAGGAGAGAGATAGAAGAAAACACTCAGCGTATGCTCTTGCAAGATTAGATTGGTTATTTATATCTAATCACGATGTCTCCCACTGTTTTAGTCAAATCTTCCTTCAAACCCTAAAAGGAAAGACTAGCCGGGATTAATTACACTCTACAAGTTCGGCAATCTTTCAGCCAGGCCAGTGCTAGTACTTTGAGGGAGGTTTCCCGTGCTTTCGCACGGACCTAATTAAAATAAACCTCGTTTTCCCAAGGGCGTAACCCCGTTAACACCTTTCTAGACACCTACTTGATGGGCTAATTGTAATGTGTAAAACTCTCCCAGAAGTAACTCTTACTCGCAGCGGGTATCGGGATCCAACTATCTCATAGAAGGTATGCAATCTCATTGCAAATTTCAACTCTTGAAATTCCCAATAATATTTTACCCCCAGCGTTCTATGACCTTGACGAATACCAAACCACCCATAGTCCGTTAGTCAAGTTCAACCCGTACATTTCCTGATTGAATTAAACCCACCCGCACGACCCTTGACGAATGCCAAACAACACCGTACGAATACCCTAATCCAATCGCATCGTATGCTAGCAGATAAGCACTAGTTAGCCACCGTACACTACGCCTTGACGAATGCCAAACTACCGCAGCACGAATACTAAGTAGTACTTATCTGAAATGACGGAGGGCTACGACAGATTTTTAAGAAAACCCTTTGCGTAATGAACTTGATATCGTTGTAGAATCGAGTGATTTTAAAAGGAGTGTTTTTGAGGCTTTTCTAGTTTCACTAAAGAGGTCACTCCCGGTGAAGGGATCATCGGCACTTTCCTCATCGAATAAGGTGGAGAATATTTCATAAATATCACTATGCAAAGCAAAAACTATAGAAACAATCAAAAGACAAACCGAGTTTGTAGCATCTGCTAGTTTCGCTAAAGAGGTCACTCCCGGTGAAGAGATCTCGGCTCTTTCCTTATCGAATAAGGTGCTTGATATTCTTTAAGGAATAAAGCAAGAACTAGAGCTACCAGCTTTTAAACAAGTTTCTACAACATCTTTATGTTTCTTTTAGTTTCATTAATCTCATTAATGAAGTCCCATTTTATTATGCTTCACAAACATCACATTTGAAACGAAATCTGCAATATAACATATATCTCATATATATAATATAAACATTCGTCTCAGGCAGTAATATGATCTCATCACAGAACATTGCAGCAGAAGAACATATATGAAATATTGGATATACTAGGAGGTCCGTGTTTTATGTGAGCCTGTATAAAACGCGGATTCCACGGTCGCGATGAATAGCCAAACCCACATCCCTAAACCCCTACGAGAGCGGTAAGCAACACTGCCAATTCTAGGGTTAGGAGACCCGGTCTCGATTCTTCGAGATAGTCTCCCACTGGACCCTAGAACCCGGTTACTTGTGCTCCCCGCCTTGGGTCTACCTAATGCGGAAAAGTAAATAATATACAATGGTGACATCATCCTCAGCCCGGAAGTGCCCCAATAAAAGAATATTACATACAATTGAATTTTACATGAATTAAAATGAAAAACTCCCATCTCACAAAAAAAACCCGGCTATTCAAACACGACGATCCAATATAACATATCACAATAACACATAATATCGCATACCATCAACGTAAGTAAATATGCGTACCCCAATTGTCGTTGATGTATAGCAACGAAATCGGTGATACACCATATATTACACTTACGGTCGCAGAAAAGAAAGTGTAAAACTACAACAGTTGGAATCCACAACCTCCTTAGACATCTCATGCCTAACTAAATGAATTCCTTAAACATCGCATGCCTAACAATTATAAACCCCGCATTTTAGTCTCAATATCGAAAACTCTTTTCAATATTGAGTCGGGCAATTCAACAAGATTCCCGACATCCTGATCGAATGCTCGTCGCAAACTTTAGTAGACGGTCGCACCCCTGGATGCCGTCGACGAAGTGCACTAAGGCGGAACACTGCTGCCGCGAGCATCCGAATGGATGCTTTTGGCAACGGGGTTCTCCTACAGTCACTTGGTCGGGGCTATGGGGCATGGCTATCTATTAAGTTTACCCGGCGAGTATCCGTGTACGCTACGTGATTGCGACGGACTTTTGATCACATCAAAATCCTGTGGCAACCGATCAAATGAGACTAAAAAGCTAGATTTATAACATTCAAATTAGTTATCTCATAACTACTTGTGGATTCCAAATATTGTATCACAATCCAGATAAAAAGACAATGTTAAGCTTTCCGATCGAATAAACAAACACCCAAGATTTCCCAAATAGTTCTCAACACTTGAAATTAGTCTAAAAGCATCCATCACATGCCATAGTACCAATGGTCCAGCCGTAGAAGGGTCAAACCAATTCCTCACATGTGGCAACGTCGTACTGCCACAAACCCTAAGATTTAGAGGCGGTTCAGACGGTCACATAATCGAGTTAAGGTTTGTGTTCTTTTAGAGGGTCCACCGCGTTACTTGCACGACTAAGAACGTTCTTAAACTACGGAAAAATCCAACACTTGGAAATTTTCCGGCAGGGGAAAAAGTGAGTTATTGATATCCGTTCGAACTCTTTAACACGTTCTAAATTACCCGGAAAAAGTAAACGAAGTTAAACTTTCCGATCGAATCAACGAGTTCCCAATATATCCCAGAAAACTCAACACTTGAGTAATATCAAAAATTCCTAGAAGCATCAGGAAATACATACGGATATTACTGTAGAAAAATGAAGCCCTAGTTCCCAATTTCGGCCGCGGAACCGCCGCGCAAGGCATGGTGTTGCCGCGGTTCCGCGGAGGCTTGAGGGGTTTAGGGGGTCGTTTTTCACAGAAATCCTTATCATTCCCTGCTTTATTTTCTGAGTATTTTTAATACGAAAAAACAACATTTTAAAAAAATTTCCAGAAACTAGGTTTTATCGGGTATTAAGAGTTCTATCGGACTTTAAACTTCGCCTAGATTTCGCCTAAAGCTCTAGCTTGGCTCTGATACCACTGTAGGGTTACTAGGAACTCTCACAAGGTTCTACAAGGCATCAACCATGCCCGATTTAAATTTTAGACGTTCCGAACAACCCTAACCAAGATCTTAGACTAGAGATTGGACGAAACAAAGCAAGTAAACAACTTTACTTCTAAGAGTTTGGGATTACAACCTTTGTAGTCCGGTCCTTCACTTCTAAAGCTCCGTGTTGTGGTCCTTTCGCTGTGATCATCGAGTATCCGGACTCTAGAGAGGCTCCACGAAAGAAAGATGCAAGCTTGCTTCCGATCTTCGATAACAAAGATGATCTACCTTGAAGAAACTCAAACCTAATCTCTTGCTTTGCTAATCAAGTATTAGCAAAGCAAACACCCTAATCTAAACGGCTAGAATAGATGAGAATGATGAAGTAGGAATTTAGCTCTCATTTATTTTCTATTTCTCACTCATTTTCATCACTACACAAAAAGCTAGAAAGCTTTTCATGCAAGGAAGAAGAAGGAAGAAGATGATCAATCCCTTTGTGATGAATAATGAATTGTTGTTATAATTACAAATGCAACCCTGGTTAAGTCAAGAAGGACTTAACCATTGTAGAGATTTGACTAGGGTTAAAGGGTGTGGGTTGGGTTAGGAAATATCAAGCAAAATATCTAAACAAAATATCTTTGCAAGAAACAAAATAAAAGCTTCTAGAACCTTCTAGAAAAGTTTAAACCAAATCAAACCCTAACCATATTTAATCTCCACTAAGCATGTTGCATTAGTAATCATAACTTGTTACAATATTATATATCACATATACAATATTTATTGTAACAAAATAAAATAATACAATTAACATATATCACATATATAACAATGTATTACCCGAGTGAGAAAAAGAATCTTTTAGTGAGCTTATATTAGTTGATGTAATTTAATATATCAAATATATAATTATACATTAAATTATCAAATCAACAATTGATCTGATAATCCGGCTATTTCATAAATAACCGACTAATATAATCTGTATCAGTTCATCGAATCAACACTTGATCCGATGACCCGGTTATATCACATATACCCGGCAGATATCTCATATCGCGAGAATCTAATACGATATCACATACACATATTGTTCTCGGTCCCGCACATATCATATATGTGCTCCTACTCCATTTTGCCCGAGCCAGGAAACCTCTGTGTAGGACTCTAAAGAATCGTCAATACGCCGGCAGTAGGTGATGATCATATCAAACACCCACAAGCTGCAAGCGGTCAGCTAAACGTAACAGCCACCCAGGTATTGAGCAATCAGAAGATCAACAAGCAAGCCTGTTCTTTCTCCCATGAATCCAACCAGTAACACTCCCATACAATCCGGTCTCTTCGTCTAATATGTCGCATATCTCGCCTAGGGGTGGTAAACGTCAGACCCCAGTAGCTCGATAAGTCGTGTCGATATGAGGTCCATAACAGATCGAGAAACTACTGATAACACTTACCACTAAATCTCAGAAACCCTGGCCAGGGATTTCCAGTTATAGCCAATCGAACACAGCGCAACATCAACTCCCTATACCGGGAGAGACGAAACCCCTCCTATCGCTCATTGCCTCCTGTGATTCGGGACTGTACCCAAGGCCAAATTTTTGCATACCCACTTGGACGTGGTATGATGGAAATCAAAGCACAGTGGGAATCACACAAGACTCTATGACGATCTCGGGTCTACAGACTAACCTGTACCAGTGTCACCAGAGAACTGCCATCTTACGTGTGGTATAATACCATCTGGGAGTTCTCGGCAAGTCCGTCCAGTGTACCCAGTCTGCACTGAGCACCCGTATACCTTCTCTGATGTCAAACACCAATGGATATGGGATCATCCATTGCCCATCATATGGGTCAAGAAGCGCATACACTAGTCTACTCTGAAGTATCAATTCCTTGTCTCGGTACTCCCACAACTAGGAACAATTGAAGGATGTACTTGGCGACTACTCTGTCCCCACCAGTATGATCTGCATCATAGTCCTGGTAGTCAAGTACTCATCATAAGGACTTTATCAACATGTGATATAGAGACATTCAGAGTACATGTTAAGATAAAGAGTAAACAGATAGCATACTATCATGTCGAGCAAGAAAGTCCTCCCTATATATGTCCCAGCATCCACTACAATATACAACGCATGTACAGTAATGCCTCTAGGGCATACATATAACTAACAGAATGAGTATACGATGTGATATGATGACTTAGTGTGATATGTCGTCATATGGATTCGAGTCGATATGAGACTGTTGATACCTTTGTAGGTCCCCTGATACGAGTTTGACATGGATGTGACCTGAAAGATAGGTACTTATATGGATAATTTTTGCATAATGAGTGATATGTCGTCCGAGACTTAGATCTGTACTCCGATGTTGTATAGGTTGATAGAATCCCTATTTGTTTAATGCTGCCGTACGACAGATTACCGTACGCGATGAGTTTTACTTGTTGATTTATCCATACCCTTAATTAAAGGATGTCGTACGATGAATTGTACCGTACATGATGTTGTGAGGCTGGATGCCGATTGATAGATTCACCGACTCGGTCATGTTAGATACGTATACCTTATAGCTTTTAGTTCACGATGTGCATTATTCTGCATTCATATTATTCTCATTGCATTTCATATACCGGTGCTGGTACACCTACACCATTATCGATGATGCGTATGTTACACTTACACAGATTGCCGGCTCACACACTTCATCATCGATAATTGCTATGTCACTACACAGTAGAATTGCTATATCATGCCATAATATACTTGCTATGCTCACATCACTATGCTACGTTGCATGATATACTTGATATGTTCATATCACTGTTCCACATTGCATGAGATATACGGATATACTTACATTCTGTTATATTTATACTTACATGCTTACACATATACCCTGCTATAGCTGCACGTTCACATTGATATGATGTTTTCTGGATGTTTTACTCCTAAGTATATATCAGTGGTATGGGATGTTGTTATATATATATATATATATAGATATATAGATATATATATATATATATCAGTAGTATGTGACGCTGTTACATACGTATATATATAATTTATCATCATGATCTATGCAAGTATTCTTATTCTTTACTTGATATTTGGATGCAATTCACTCTGAGACTTGTTTTATAAATCGATACGTGGATCACGAGTGTCGGTGTTTGACACTTAGGATTCGAGGAGCGTATAAACCGATACGTGGATCACGAGTGTCAGTGTTTGACACTTAGGATTCGAGGAACGTATAAACCGATGCGTGGATCACAAGTGTCTGTTAGTGTATATGCCCTAGGGGCCATTATTGTATCATACTAGCGTGTATATTACTTAATGGAAGTTTGGGATATTCACAGTTATATTAACAGTCTTGCTAAACATGGTAGTATGCTACTTGGTTATATCTATCTTAATATGTGTGTACGTATTGATAGAGCCCTTAGGATCTTGCTTGACTACCAGCGTTGTGATGGCATTCACACTAGTGGGGGCTGGGTAGTCTACAAGCACATCCTTTTTCAGGTCCCTAGTCATAGGATTATCGAGACAGAGCATCGATACTCCGGAGTAGACTAGTGTGTACGCTTCTCATCCCAGTTGGGGAGATGGTCTGTCCTACAGCCATCAGTATGTCGTACTGGAGATAGTATACAGGTGCTCGTTGGGTTACGGGTACACCGGACAGGACTCGCAGGGAACTGTTGGTTGGTATTATACCCGTCGTCAGTTAACAGTTCCCAGGTGACATGAGTACAGCATAGTCCGCAGACTTGACATTGCTGCTTCGCCTCGAGTGTGTCCCACTGTTCTTAGATTGCTACCCTACCACGGCTCAAAGGAGTCGTGCAAACAGGTAGCAGTTGGGTGCAGTCCCGAGCACTTGGAGGCAGTGGCGGTTAGACAGGATTCGTCTCTCCCGATATTGGGAGTTGATATCGCGCTGTGTCAGAGTGCCATTACGCAAAGTCTCTGGCCAGGGCAAGCGAGATTTACTGGTAGGTTTTCCAGTAGTTTCTCAAGGTGTAATGGGCTTCGCTCCGACACGACTTATACCGCTTTTAGGGGACTGACGCTTGCCGCCCCCTAGGCCCGATATGCGATAGTCCTAGATAAACAGACCGGACTGTACGGAATTATCACATCAGGCTCAGTAGGAGTTCGGATGGGTTTCCTCATCGGCCTTCTTATCGACATCTACCTGGGGACCGTTACGTACAGCTAGTGCCGCTTGCGGTCTGTGGTTAAACCCACTGCCGGCGTAGTAGTCGAGTCTTTAGAGTCCCACACAGAGAGTTTCCCTGCTCCGGGCGAAACGATATAGAGGTCATATGGTTTTACGACAAGGTTCGGACATGCACGTGCATTTATGCACGTACAATGTTCGGACAGTTTTTACTAGCCGGCTTTGGTTTAAGCCAGATTCTAGTATCGGATTATTGGATTTATACAGTCTAAAGTTTTTCCGTATTTTCACGGATAGGAGGGGCGTTCTCGTAATTTGGCGAGAAGCTTCTAGAAGGATGATGACTTGGGGGCTAAGGTGGCATTTGCATTAAATGGTTTTGTGACTCATGGAGATGATTCATCAAGAGAGTTAATGATGTATTACATGTTTTAATGACTCACTTGATAATTCATTATGTATTAAATGAAGCATGAAGATAATTGTGCGAAGAGATATTTTTGCAAAATATCTTATGCTTCATATATATACACAAATGAATCAAATTCCATTTTAATAATCACTCTCAACTTCTCTCTCCTCAAGCTCTCTCTCTTCAAACCCTAATCCTAACCTCTCATGTGTTGAGATCAAGGATTAGCAAGACTCATTAATCCATAATCATACTCTATATCCCTTAGGTTACTTAGATTAGCACTTTGAGAAACCTAGTTACCTCAAGATTAGAGGCAAAGCTTGGAGTAGAAGCTCTCGGGTGGATCGTCTATTACAAAGAGGAGGCCGACGAGGAGGTGGTTAACGAGAAGAAGAAGGACTTGGTTCATTAGGTATAATCTTCTTTCATAGTAGCTAATTACTCCTATGTAAGTGTTAGTTATAGTTTAGCAAAGATCCTTTCGGTTAGTCGATGTTGGTTTAAAGAAAAAGATTGTTTTTCATATTTCCGCCTCCCCGCAACTCGTGGGGTGTACAACGTCAACTTACAGTGGTATCAGAGCCTCGCTAAACCATAACCAACTTGTTAGCAAAGTCGTTAGAAGTTCGATCGCAAAACGAACCGGAAAAAACATCGATTTCACCAAGTTTCTGTCGATTTTAAAACAGGGTCTAAAAATTTTTCAGGGACCCTTAAAATAACAAGCAGGGAAACTTAAGAACACTGGAGAAATTTGAGATCCTAACTCGGCCAAATCGCCGCGGAACCGCGGCCGATGCAACGGATCCGCCGCGGATCCGCTGCCGAGTTGAAGTCGAGTTGACTCAAATTTCCCCAGTAACTCTTCTGTATTAATTTTGTTCTTTCTGGAATGTTTTGTTTCTGCTCAAGTCTCAGGTGCACAGAGAAGTTTTTGGAGTAGAATCAATTGTGTTTGCTCGATCGAAATTCTACGATATTTGGCTAATTAGATTATATCTGTGATTTGTATAATGTGTTCGTAAACCTTCCCTAACTGCAAGTATGTCGGTTGGCAGGGGGGTGCACATTTCTGTAATGATTTTACTATTTGTGCTTATGAACTTGATTAGATCGTTGTGATGATTAGCCGGGGTTTGAGATGGGTTTTTATATTCATTCATTCGATGTAATTGTAAATTGTTGTAATATTATTTTGCGGGGTACATCGAGGTTGCGGTTGTAGCCACCATTGTATTATTTCATTTTATTGATTTTTGCTCCTAGGATAGACCCAAGGTGGGGTGCACAAACTACCGGGTACTTTGAAGTGTTTAGTGGCCAACTCACGTTGTTGAGGGAGACCGCTTCACTTAGGGTATTTGGCGGGTAGTTTGCCGTACCCGTAGGGGTCTAGGGTGGGGTAATGGCTATTCATCACAACTGTGTAATCCGTCTTTCGTTGCAGGCTCAAAGGAAACGCGGATTGCTTGTATATCCAATAATGTTCATCTGTGATCTGGAATGCCTATTATTGCGTCAGACGAATGTACAATATCTATATATGATAGCTATTTAGACGTCACATATGTTTTACACCCGCGCTAGCCCAGCCCCCGCTCTGTCGTTAGTTAAGTAACCTAACGGGTGATGACGGGACCCAGTGGCGAATGCGGATGGCATAAGAGGACGTTGTATTTTCGTTGTTTTCTGCAATGATAGGTTAATTGATGGGACGCATTATATTAATGCAAAGAAAATAAACCAAAGTTGAATCGTTGGAACAGTTTAAAAGAAACCACTCGGTTATTTTAAAACAGAGCATATTTTTTAAAATTGCGGAGCTTTAACCACTCCTTTTAAAAGCTATCAGGTTCCTTCGGACATATCAAGTTCACTACGTTCACGGTTTCGCCAAAACCATTCGTAGCCCTCCGTCATTTCATTTGGGTATTCAGTAGTATTCAAGCTATGTATTTTGACCTAACGTCAAGGCATAGTGTTTGGTAGCTGCTGGGTATTCATTTGTTGCATAGATAGATGAGTTAGTTTGGGACAGTCATATTATCATTTGGCCAACGTCAGGGGTATGTACGGATGGGTTCAAATTAACAAGATAACGATGGGTAGAACTTGACATGTGACTTATGATATTTTGACCTAACGCTAAGGTCATAAGAGCATGGGGAAAAAATTTATATCGGGAATTTCTAAAGAAACTGAAATTTGCAAAGAGATGCATACCATTTGGAGTTTGATGAATGTTGGTAGGATTCCTTCAACATTATCACACGATGATATTTGGATCCTGATCCTACTGTGAGTATATGCTACTCATCAGGAGATTCGTCACTTAACGATCAATGCTATAAACCAAGTAGGTGTCGAGAAAGGTGTCAGCGGGGCTACGCCCCCAGAGAAAAGAGGTTATTTAATTAAGGAACTTCACGAAAGCGTTGGAAAACCTCCCTCGAAGTATCGACACCGGCGTGGCTGAACGGTTAAGTAAGTATTGTACGGTGAGAATAGTCCTCGCTAGTTCTTCCTTTTTGGTTTGAGGAGGGATTCGAGAAACAGTGGGAGCCATCCAGTTTAGATAAACTAAAAACCACTCTAAACTTGCAAGAGCATCATGCTAAAGTGTTCCCTCTCTCTCTCATTGCAGCAACCCAAAACATGACTGGCCTTAAGTTACTATTAGAGAAAAATATATTGACAAGGCCAAACTATAAAGATTGGCTGCGGAATGTTAAAATGGCTTTGACTTATGACAAATTGGGGTATATCCTTACCACTAAGGCACCTGCTGTCCCTGGTCCTAAATCCAGTAATGCGGATAAGGAAATCCACAAAACCTGGGAGTTAGATTGTGCGAAGGCCAAGTGAATCGTGCTTGCCTCGATGAATAATGAACATCAGAGGAGGCACGAGGATATGGATCTTGAATCCATATTTCTCCATACAAAGGATCTGTATGGGGAGCAATCTCGTAAAGCAAGATACGAGACATCGAAGAACCTGTTTCAGGCGAGGTTGGCCGTCGGATCATCTGTAGGAGAACATGTCCTAAAGATGATTGGCTATATAGAAGAGCTCGCAGACCTGGGGACGACTTTGGAAAACGAGCTCTATACTGACTTGATTCTCCAGTCCTTTCCTTCCACCTACGCCCAGTTTATTCTGAATTTCAACATTCAAAGAAAATAAGTTGAACTTCCAGAACTCCTTAACATGTCGAGGAGTGCAGAGGGCACCTTGCAGAAGGCAAGGGATACACCCGCTATGTTTGTTCGCGGTGCTTCTTCTTCCGGGTCCAAGGCTAGGGCCAAAGGAAGGAAGAATAAGGCCGCCACCAAACCTAGAGGAGGTGTTAGTAAGGTGGGAGTGAAGGGAAAGAAAAAGATTGCGGTGCCAGTAGTGGCAAAGGATGAGTGTTTCTACTGTCATAGGAAAGGGCACTGGAAAAATGATTGCAAAGCTTGGAACACCAAGAACCAGGAACCGAAGCAAGCTGTGGCTTCGACTTCAGGTGTGTTTGTAATTGAGAATTGTCTGTCAATCAACTCTACTTCCTGGGTATTGGATACCGGATCAGGATCTCATATATGCAATTCATTGCAGGCACTGAGAAACCGTAGAGTGCTGAAGGTAGGTGATATGACCCTGAAGGTTGCTAACGGAGCTAGCGTGGGAGCTGTGTCCGTAGGGGATTATCACCTGGGATTGACGAGTGGACATATTTTGGTTTTGCATAACTGTTTTTGTATATCTAGTTTAACGTGTAATATCATATCAGTTTCCTTGTTATCAAATAAAGGTTATGATTTCACGTTTGTAAGCGATGTTGTTAATATCCACCTTAATCATGGTTTGATTGGGTCCGGTATACTAGATAACGGTATATATGTCTTAAACCAATTACAGATTTTCAATGTCCAGAAACACTAAAAAGAAAGTCTCCAGATTTAAATAAAACTTTCTTATGGCATTGTAGACTGGGTCATATCAATGAGGCAAGGTTAACTAAGTTACATAGAGAAGGATATTTGGATTCGTTCGAATATCAAACTTATGCCACTTGTCAATCATGTCTCAAAGGAAAGATGACAAAGACTCCATTCACTGGACATGGAGTAAGAGCGAGCGAGCTCTTAGGACTCATACACAGCGATGTATGTGGTCCAATGTCTACATATACAAGAGGTGGTTTTTTATATTTCATTACTTTTACGGATGATTACTCTAGGTACGGATTCATTTTTCTGATGAAACATAAATCTGAGGCTTTTGAGAAATTCCAAGAGTATAAGAATGAAGTAGTAAACCAAACCGGCAAAAGTATCAAAATACTGAGATCTGATCAAGGTAGTGAATACTTTAGTGCCGAGTTCCTAGGTTACCTAAAAGAGAAAAGGAATTCTCTCTCAACTTACTCCTCCATACACTCCACAGCATAACGGTGTATCAGAGAGATGAAATCGAACCCTATTGGATATAGTACGTTCCATGATGAGTAATGCTGAGTTACCGCGATCTTTCTGGGGTTATGCGCTAGAATCAGCAGCATATCTTTTGAACATAGTTCCTACCAAGACTGTGCCTACCATGCCATATCAGATGTGGAGTGGGAAGAAACCCTATCTTCAGTATCTAAAGATATGGGGATGTCCAGCTTTTGTTAAAAAGCAGCATGCGGACAAACTCGAGGCACGATCAGTACAGTGTAAGTTTGTGGGATATCCAAAGAACTCCAGGAGGTATTATTTCTATTACGTAGAGGAACAAAAGGTTTTTGTTTCTCGTAATGCCCATTTTTGAGAACATCAGTTTTTAGAAAAGGAAACAAGTGGGAGCGAAATAGAACTGGAAGAAATTCCAGAACAACAAACTACTACTGAAAGTTTGGTAGAACCAGTAGTTCAAGAAGAACAGGACATTCCCGCTGTTAGTGTTTATGCCCTAGAAGGCCATTACTGTATCATACTAGTTTGCATATTACTTAATGGAAGCTTGGGATATTCACATGTATATAACAGTCTTGCTAAACATGGTAGTATGCTACTTGGTTTTTCTATCTTAATATGTGAGTATACATATTGATAGAGCTCTTAGGATCTTGCTTGACTACCAGCGTTGTGATGGCAGTCACACTAGTAGGGGCTGGGTAGTCTACAAGCACATCCTTATTCAGGTCCCTGGTCGTTGGATTATCGAGACATAGCATCGATACTCCGGAGTAGACTAGTGTGTACGCTTCTCATCCCAGTTGGGGAGATGGTCTATCCCACAGCCGTCAGTACGTCGTACTGGAGATAGTATGCAGGTGCTCGTTAGGTTATGGGTACACCGGACAGGACTCACAGGGAACTGTTGGTTGGTTTTATACCAGTCGTCAGTGAACAGTTCCCAGGTGACATGAGTACAGCATAGTCCGCAGACTTGACACTGCTACTTCGCCTCGAGTGTGTCCCACTGTTCTTAGATTGCTACCCTACCACAGCTCAAAGGAGTCGTGCAAACAGGTAGCAGTTGGGTGCTGTCCCGAGCACTTGGAGGCAGTGGCGGTTAGACAGGATTCGTCTCTCCCGGTATTGGGGGTTGATATCGCGCTGTGTCAGAGAGCCATTACGCAAAGTCCCTGGCCAGGGCAAGCGAGATTTGCTGGTAGGTTCCAGTAGTTTCTCAGGGTGTAATGGGCTTCGCTCCGACATGACTTATACCGCTATTAGGGGACTGATGCTTGCCGCCCCTAGGCCCGATATGCGATAGTCTTAGACGAACGGACCGGACTGTACGGAGATTGTCACATCAGACTCAGTAGGAGTTCGGATGGGTTTCCTCATCGGCCTTCTTATCGACATCTACCTGGGGATCGTTACGTACAGCTAGTGCCGCTTGCGGTCTGTGGTTAAACCCACTGCAAGCGTAGTAGTCGAGTCTCTAGAGTTCCACACAGAGAGTTTCCCTACTCCAGGCGAAACGATATAGAGGTCGTATGGTTTTACGACAAGGGTTCGGATGCATACGTGTGTTTACGCACGTACGACTTTCGGACAGTTTTTACCAGTCGGCTTTGGTTTAAGCCAGTTACTGGTATCCGGTTATTGGATTTATACAGTCTAAAGTTTTTCCGTATTTTTGCGGAAAGGAGGGGCGTTCTCGTAATTGCGCGAGAAGCTTCTAGAAGATGGTGACTAAGGAGGTTTAGGTGGCATATACAATGAATGTGATTAGTGAGTCATATGGATGATTCATCCATGTCATTAATGCATCATAAATGCTTAATGACTCATGGATGTGAATCATCACTAGATATTATCAAGCATGGTTGTTAAATTCATTTCTTTTCTTTTCTTGATAAAAGAAATGCTTGATATATATTATCATAACTCATTCTTCTCACTTCATTATTATCTTCACCTTCTCTCTCCTCAAGCTCTCCCTCTTCAAACCCTAATCCTCCCCTCTCATGTGTTGAGTACAAGGATTAGTTAGACTAATTAAACCATAACCCTCACTCTACATCACCTAGCTTCTTTGATTAGCACTTAAAGAAGGTTAGTTGCCTCAAGTTTAGAGGCTAAGCTTGGAGTAAAGCTCTCGGGTGGATCGTCTACTACTTCGAGAAGGCCGAGGAGGAGGTGGAGTTCGTAAAGACAAAGGACACGGTTCTTTAGGTATAATCCCTTTACATAGTAGTTGTTAACAACTATGTTTGATGTTAGTTATCGTTTAGCTTCGATTCTTGCGGTTAGTCGATATTTAAGCAAAGAACAAGATCGTTTTTCATATTTCCGCCTCCCCGCAAGTCATGGGGTGTTGTACATCGACTTATACCCGCATCCCTCCACAGGAGTAGTAGGCCGTCTCATCCGCCTGAGAGATACTACGGTTTTCTCATAGATGGGGATAGAGAGGATTGCATCATTGATGATGATGAACCTACTAGCTTCCAGCAGGCCATCCAGAGCGGCGACTCGGTACGATGGCTAGATGCAATGCGGACCGAAATGGAGTCCATGTACACTAACAAAGTATGGACTTTGGACTTTGCTCCAGATGGGGTAAAACCCATAGGATGCAAATGGATCTTCAAGAAAAAGATTGGTGTAGATGGACAGGTGGAAACCTATAAGGCTAGACTTGTTGCAAAGGGTTTTCGTCAAAGACCTGGTTTGGACTATGAAGAAACTTTTTCTCCAGTGGCTATGCTCAAATCCATTCGGGTCCTTCTTGCTATTGCTGCCTTCCATGATTATGAAATCTGGCAGATGGACGTAAAGACGGCTTTTCTGAATGGAAATTTAGAAGAGTGCGTCTATATGGATCAGCCAGAGGGTTTCAATCAGAGTGGGAGCAGCGGGAAAGTATGCAAGCTGCTTAAGTCCATTTATGGACTTAAGCAGGCATCGCGGAGTTGGAACATCTGTTTTGATGAAACAGTCAAAGAATATAACTTTATCAAAAATCCAGATGAACCGTGCATATATAGTAAAGTCGTAGCCAGAAGTGTCGTATTCCTCGTCTTGTATGTGGATGATATTCTATTGATAGGAAATGACATTCCTATGCTACAATCTGTCAAAGGATTCTTGTCACACAGGTTCTCCATGAAAGACCTGGGTGATGCCTCTTACATTCTGGGGATTCGGATCTATCGTGATAGATCCAAGAGGATGTTGGGACTTTCGCAGTCCAGGTATATCGACACTGTACTGAAAAGATTCAGTATGGAAGATTCTAAGCGCGGTAATCTACCGGCTTGTCACGGAATCACCCTCTCCAAAGAGATGTCTCCCAAGACTGATTTGGAAAGGGAACGCATGTCTATTATACCCTACGCTTCTGCGGTAGGCTCTATAATGTATGCGATGTTGTGTACCAGACCAGATGTAGCTTACGCACTGAGCGTGGTAAACCGGTATCAGTCAGACCCAGGGGAGAAGCACTGGATAGCAGTAAAGAACATTCTCAAGTACCTGAGAATGACTAAGGAGATGTTTTTGGTTTACGGCGGAAAAGACCTCAGGTTGGAGGCCTTTGCTGATTCCGGCTTCCAGAGTGATAAGGACGATTCCAAGTCCATGTCGGGTTATCTCTTTACCCTCAATGGAGGGGCGGTGTGCTGGAAGAGCTCCAAGTAGGACACCGTTGCTGACTCGACGATGGAAGCGGAGTATATAGCTGCTTGCGATGCCGCAAAAGAAGCAGTCTGGATGAAGAAGTTCCTAACAGAACTTCAGGTGGTTCCTACCATAGTTGATCCAATACCTCTGTATTGCGACAACAACGGAGCTATAGCTTTAGCGAAGGAACCAAGGTCCCATCAGAAGTCCAGACACATCTTAAGGCGGTATCACCTGATCAGGGAGATCATTGATCGTCAGGAGATCGAGGTTCGGAGAGTTGCTTCTGAAGAGAACATTGCTGATCCATTCACAAAGGCCCTACCTCAGATTCAGTTCGAGAGGCTACTCGAGATCATCGGTCTTCGATACGCCAGAACATGGCCCTAGTGCAAGTGGGAGATTGTTAGTGTTTATGCCGTAGAAGGCAATTACTGTATCATACTCGTTTGTAAATTACTTAATGGAAGCTTGGGATATTCACATGTATATAACAGTCTTGCTAAACATGGTAGTATGCTACTTGGTTTTTCTATCTTAATATGTGAGTATACGTATTGATAGAGCTCTTAGGATCTTGCTTGACTACCAGCGTTGTGATGGCAGTCACACTAGTGGGGGCTGGGTAGTCTACAAGCACATCCTTATTCAGGTCCCTGGTCGTTGGATTATCGAGACAGAGCATCGATACTCCGGAGTAGAATAGTGTGTACGCTTCTCATCCCAGTTGGGGAGATGGTCTGTCCCACAGCCGTCAGTACGTCGTACTGGAGATAGTATGCAGGTGCTCGTTAGGTTATGGGTACACCGGACAGGAATCACAGGGAACTGTTGGTTGGTTTTATACCAGTCGTCAGTGAACAGTTCCCAGGTGACATGAGTACAGCATAGTCCGCAGACTTGACACTGCTACTTCGCCTCGAGTGTGTCCCACTGTTCTTAGATTGCTATCCTACCACGGCTCAAAGGAGTCGTGCAAACAGGTAGCAGTTGGGTGCAGTCCCGAGCACTTGGAGACAGTGGCGGTTAGACAGGATTCGTCTCTCCCGGTATTGGGGGTTGATATCGCGCTGTGTCAGAGAGCCATTACGCAAAGTCCCTGGCCAGGGCAAGCGAGATTTGCTGGTAGGTTCCAGTAGTTTCTCAGGGTGTAATGGGCTTCGCTCCGACACGACTTATACCGCTATTAGGGGACTGACGCTTGCCGCCCCTAGGCCCGATATGCGATAGTCTTAGACGAACGGACCGGACTGTACGGAGATTGTCACATCAGACTCAGTAGGAGTTCGGATGGGTTTCCTCATCGGCCTTCTTATCGACATCTACCTGGGGACCATTACGTACAGCTAGTGCCGCTTGCGGTCTGTGGTTAAACCCACTGCCAGCGTAGTAGTCGAGTCTCTAGAGTCCCACACAGAGAGTTTCCCTACTCCAGGCGAAACGATATAGAGGTCGTATGGTTTTACGACAAGGGTTCGGATGCATACGTGTGTTTACGCACGTACGACTTTCGGACAGTTTTTACCGGTCGGCTTTGGTTTAAGCCAGTTACTGGTATCCGGTTATTGGATTTATACAGTCTAAAGTTTTTCCGTATTTTTGCGGAAAGGAGGGGCGTTCTCGTAATTGCGCGAGAAGCTTCTAGAAGATGGTGACTAAGGAGGTTTAGGTGGCATATACAATGAATGTGATTAGTGAGTCATATGGATGATTCATCCATGTCATTAATGCATCATAAATGCTTAATGACTCATGGATGTGAATCATCACTAGATATTATCAAGCATGGTTGTTAAATTCATTTCTTTTCTTTTCTTGATAAAAGAAATGCTTGATATATATTATCATAACTCATTCTTCTCACTTCATTATTATCTTCACCTTCTCTCTCCTCAAGCTCTCCCTCTTCAAACCCTAATCCTCCCCTCTCATGTGTTGAGTACAAGGATTAGTTAGACTAATTAAACCATAACCCTCACTCTATATCACCTAGCTTCTTTGATTAGCACTTAAAGAAGGTTAGTTGCCTCAAGTTTAGAGGCTAAGCTTGGAGTAAAGCTCTCGGGTGGATCGTCTACTACTTCGAGAAGGCCGAGGAGGAGGTGGAGTTCGTAAAGACGAAGGACACGGTTCTTTAGGTATAATCCCTTTACATAGTAGTTGTTAACAACTATGTTTGATGTTAGTTATCGTTTAGCTTCGATTCTTGCGGTTAGTCGATGTTTAAGCAAAGAACAAGATCGTTTTTCATATTTCCGGCTCCCCGCAAGTCATGGGGTGTTGTACATCGACTTACACCCACACCCCTCCGCAGGAGTAGTAGGCCGTCTCATCCGCCTGAGAGATACTACGGTTTTCTCATAGATGGGGATAGAGAGGATTGCATCATTGATGATGATGAACCTACTAGCTTCCAGCAGGCCATCCAGAGCGGCGACTCGGTACGATGGCTTGATGCAATGCGGACCGAGATGGAGTACATGTACACAAACAAAGTATGGACTTTGGACTTTTCTCCAGATGGGGTAAAACCCATAGGATGCAAATGGATTTTCAAGAAAACGATTGGTGTAGATGGACAGGTGGAAACCTATAAGGCTATACTTGTTGCAAAGGGTTTTCGTCAAAGACCTGGTTTGGACTATGACGAAACTTTTTCTCTAGTGGCTATGCTCAAATCCATTCGGGTCCTTCTTGCTATTGCCGCCTTCCATGATTATGAGATCTGGCAGATGGAGGTAAAGACGGCTTTTCTAAATGGTAATTTAGAAGAGTGCGTCTATATGGATCAGCCAGAAGGCTTCAATCAGAGTGGGAGCAGCGGGAAAGTGTGCAAGTTGCTTAAGTCCATTTATGGACTGAAGCAGGTATCGCGGAGTTGGAACATCTGTTTTGATGAAACGGTCAAAGAATATGACTTTATCAAAAATCCAGATGAACCATGTATATATAGTAAATTTGTGAACTGTTGTATTCCTCGTCTTGTACGTGGATGACATTCTATTGATAGGAAATGGCATTCCTATGCTACAATATGTCAAAGGATTCTTGTCACATAGGTTCTCCATGAAAGACCTGGGTGATGCCTCTTACATTCTGGGGATCCGGATCTATCGTGATAGATCCAAGAGGATGTTGGGACTTTCGCAATCCAGGTATATCAACACTATACTGAAAAGATTCAGTATGGAAGATTCTAAGCGCGGTAATCTACCGGCTTGTCACGGAATCACCCTCTCCAAAGTGATGTCTCCCAAGACTGATTTGGAAAGGGAACGCATGTCTATTATACCCTACGCTTCTGCGGTAGGCTCTATAATGTATGCGATGTTGTGCACCAGACCAGATGTAGCTTACGCACTGAGCGTGGTAAGCCGGTATCAGTCGGACCCAGGGGAGAAGCACTGGATTGCAGTGAAGAACATTCTCAAGTACCTGAGAAGGACTAAGGAGATGTTCTTGGTTTACGACGGAAAAGAACTCAAGATCGAGGCCTTTGCTGATTCCGGCTTCCAAAGTGATAAGGATGACTCCAAGTCCATGTCAGGTTATGTCTTTACCCTCAATGGAGGGGCGGTGTGCTGTAAGAGTTCCAAGCAGGACACCATTGCTGACTCGACGATGGAAGCAGTGTATATTGCTTCTTGCGATGCCGCAAAAGAAGCGGTCTGGATGAAGAAGTTCCTAACAGAACTTCAGGTGGTTCCTACCATTGTTGATCCAATACTGTTGTATTGCGACAACAACAGAGCTATAGCTTTAGCGAATGAACCTAGGTCCCATCAGAAGTCCAGACACATCTTAAGGCGGTATCACCTGATCAGGAAGATCATAGATCGCCGGGAGATAATAGATCGCCGGGAGATCGAGGTCCGGAGAGTTGCTGTTAGTTGTATGTATGCCCTAGAGGCTAGTATTATACAGATGATGTATATTATATTGGATGCTTGGACATATATAGAGATGACTTTCTTGCTCGATATGATAGTATGCTATCTGGTTACTCTTTATCTTAACATGTACACTTGTCTCTGTAAACTGTCTTATAGTTACATGTTGATAAAGCCCTTAGGATGTGTACTTGACTACCTGGACTATGATGCAGATCATAGTAGTGGGGACATGGTAGTCCATAAGTACATCCTTCAAGGTCCCTAGTCGTGGGTGTATCGAGATGGGGCATCGATATACCAGTGTAGACTAGCGTATACGCTTCTCGACCCATGAGATGGGCGATGGATGATCCCATATCCATTGGTGTTTGACATCAGAGATGGTATACGGGTGCTCAGTGGAGACTGGGTACACTGGACGGACTCGCCGAGAACTCCCAGATGGTATTATACCTCACGTCAGATGGCAGTTCTCAGGTGACACTTGTACAGGTTAGTCTGTAGACCCGAGATCGTCATAGAGTCTTGTGTGATTCCCACTGTGCTTTGATCTCCACCTTACTACGTCCATGAGGGCGTGCAAAACGGTGGTCTTTGGGTACAGTCCCGAGTCACATGGAGGCAATGAGCGATAGGAGGGGTTTCGTCTCTCCCGGTATTGGGGGTTGATGTTGCGCTGTGCTTGATTGGCCGTAACAGGGAAGTCCCTGGCCAGGGCTGATCAGAGATTTGCTGGTAAGTGTTACCAGTAGTTTCTCGACCCGTTATGAGCCTCACATCGGCACGACTTATCGGTTATTGGGGTCTGACGTATACCACCCCTAGACTTGATATGCGACATATCAGACGAACAAACCGGACTGTACGGTAGGTGTTACTGGTTGGATTCACAGGAGTGTGAGCGGGCTAGCTCGTCGATCTTCTGATCGCTCAATACTCGGATGGCCGTTACGTTTAGCAGACCGCTTGCGGCTTGTGGGTGCTTGATATGATCATCATCTGCTACCAACGTATTGACGAGTCTTTAGAGTCCTACACAGAGGTTTCCTGGCTCAAGCGAAAAGAAATAGGAGTGCATATGAGATATGTGCAGGACCGAGAATGATGCGTGTATGTGATACCGTATTTCATTCTCGCGATGAATGTTTCGATTGGTTATATGCGATATAACCTAGTTATCGAATCGTAGATTGATTCGATAAGTCGATACATTGGATACTAGTCGGTTATGTGCGACATGACCGGATCATTGAATCAAGTGTTGATTTAATGATTTAATATATAATTATATATTTGATATATTACTTTGCATTAACTAGTATTGGTTCACTTTAATAGGATTCTCTCACTTGTAGTTCACAAGTTGTATATGTGATATACTTTTGTGCACTACAATGTGTCATGTTTGATGATGCATGTAAATTGGTTGTGTTAAGACTTAAACCATGGTTATGATAATAGTTAGGGTTTTGATTTATTTACTTATTTATTTATCTATTCTTTTTGATAAATAAATAAAAGATAACAAAATGGTTTCTTTCATGAAGCTTCATGAAGCTTTGACTAAAGTGACCATTTTGTCATCATCCTTAACCCTAACCATTCTCACTTGACCATGGTCTATTCTCTACACTTAACCAAGGTTAGAAGATAATAAGTATTGATTTTTATTATTCTTTTAACAACACTTATCATAATTCTAGCTTCATCTTCTTCTTCATCATCAAGAGAGAAAGCTTGATGCCATCAATGACAACTTGAGCT
Organism: Agapanthus africanus; assembly: GCA_030015575.1. Lineage (NCBI taxonomy): Eukaryota > Viridiplantae > Streptophyta > Magnoliopsida > Asparagales > Amaryllidaceae > Agapanthus > Agapanthus africanus. The sequence continues at coordinate 536,041,015 of JASDDO010000019.1, forward strand.
AAAGTGAGAGAAATCCAATTCTAAAGTGAACCCACCTCCTATTTCTTCACCCTCTACCTCTTGCCAAGTTGTTTTGGGTGTTTTCTTCACAAGTTTCACAACTTTGTGAAGTCGGAGCTTGAACTTGTGATGCCTCAACGTAGATCATCTTCGGCACGAAGCCGACGACCTAGTCCGCCCATTTCTCCGATAAAGCCGACAATCGAGTCTAGGATTCGAGATGGACAGCGAGAGGACGCCTACGTGGAGCTAAGGAAGTGGAGAACCGGATCTACAAAGGTTGTAGCCTCTCTCCTTTAGTTAAGTTGTTAACTAGTTTAGTTTTTCGCCTAAATTTCTAGTTAACGATCCGTATTAGGGTTTCTCGGCACCCGTAAAATTTGAAATTGGCATGGTTGATGCCTTGTGAGACCTCTTGAGAGTGCCTAGGAACCCTACAGTGGTATCAGAGCCTAGCTAGAGCCTTAGGCGAAGTGTTGACGGAGTTTGAAGTCCGATCGAACCGAAACCCTAATATCAAAGTTGCTCTCTGTACATTTTTTAAAAACTGGGTTTTTTCCAAATTAAAAATATGCAGAAAATTCAGCAGGACTTTCTAAGAGTTACTGTGAAATTCTACAACCCAATTCAATCAACCCACCGCGGCAGAAGCATGGCTTCTGCGGCGGTTCCGCGGCCGTATGGTCACAATACCCTATAATTTTTGCACAGTAATTCCTCTTTTCTGATGCTGGATTTTCTGGGAATTTTTAAATATCACTCAAGAGTTGAGTTTTCTGGGTTGTATTAGGGACTCGGTATTTCGATCGGATTATCAGACTTTGTCAATGGTGCTTTCCGGATAATTTTTTTGAATATGTTAAAAAGTCCGACCGGATATAAATACCCAACTTTTCCCCTGCCGGAAAATATCCAAGTGTTGGATTTTTGTGTGGTTTAAGGACGTTCTGAGTAGTGCAAGTAACGCGATGGTCCATCTAGAAGACAACAAACCTTAACTCGATTATGTGACCGTCTTGAACTGCCCTTTGAACCTTCGGGTTTAGGGCAGTACGGCGTGCCACATGTGAGGCGTTGGCTTGACCCTTCTACGGCTGGACCGTTGGTACTGAGGCATGAAGTGAATGTCTTTGAACCTATTTCATGTGTTGGACGGTTTCGGGAAAACTTAGGTGTTCGAATGTTCGATCGGAAAGTTTAATATTTTCTATTTATCCGGAATGGGATACAATAATTGGAATTCACAAACAGTTATGAGATAACTGAATGAATGATATAAATCTAGCGGTTTAGTTTCATTTGATATTGAAAAGAGTTTTCGATAATGGGACTAAAATGCGGGGTTTATAACTGTTAGGCATGTGATGTCTAAGTATTTCATTTGATTAGGCATGTGATGTCTAAAAGGGTTGCGGATTCCAACTGTTGTAGTTTTACACTTTCTTTTCTGTGACCGTAAGTGTAATATGTGATATCGCCGGTTTCGTTGCTATATGTCAACGACAATTGGGATGCGCATATTTACTTACGTTGATGACATGTGATGTTATGTGTTGCTGGATATGTTATATTGGATTGCCGTGTTTGAATAGCCGGGGGTTTTTATGTGAGATGAGTGTTTTTCATTTTCATTCATGTAAAAACTTGTATGTAATATTCTTTTATTGGGGCACTTCCAGGTTGCGGAAGTTGTCACCCTTTGTATATTATTTACTTTTCTGCACTAGGATAGACCCAAGGAGGGGAGCACAAGTAACCGGGTTCTAGGGTCCAGTGGGAGACCATCTCGAGGAGTCGAGTCCGGGTCTCCTAACCCTAGAATTGGTAGGGTTGCTTGCCGCTCTCGTAGGGGTCTAGGGCTGTGGGATTGGCTATTCATCACGACCGTGGAATCCGTGTTTTATACTGGCTCGTATTGAAAACAAGGACGTCCTAGTATATCCAATGTTTCATATGGTTCTTCTGCTGCGATATCTGTGATGTGATCATGTGATGTTCTGTGATAGATACTTTATATAGTATGTATGATATATTATATAGACGTTACTTATGTTTTGCACCCGCACTAGCCCTGCCCTGCTCTGTCGTTAGTTACCTAACCTAACGGTGCACGAGGGGACATCGAGGCGAATGCGGATGGCATAAGTGTACGTCGTATTTATCTGTGATGTTTAGGTATTTAAATGATGGGACTTCATTAATGTGATTAATGAAAGAAAAGAAACCTAAGATGTTGTAGAATCAAATTTTTAACAAAACAGGTAGCTATAGTTCTTGCTTTGCATAGCGGTATATGTGATATATCCTGCACCTTATTCGATGAGGAAAGGACCGAGATCCCTTCACCGGGAGTGACTCCTTTAGCAATAACTGGCAGATGCTACACACTCGGTTTGCTTTTGACTGCTTCTATAGTTTCTGCTTTGCATAGTGATATATATGATATATCCTGCACCTCATTCGACGAGGAAAGGGCCGACGATCCCTTCACCGGGAGTGACCCCTTTAGCAAAACTAGAAAAGCCTCAAAATCACTCCATTTCAAAACTTCATTTGATTCTACAACGATATCAAGTTCATTACGCTCATGGTTTTTTCTGAAAGAACCCGCGTAGCCCTCCGTCATTTCAGATAGATATTATTTAGTATTCGTGCTATGTTTGTTGACTTAGTCAAGGCATAGTGTATGGTAGCTAAATTATGTTTATCTGTAACAACATGAGATGTGATTGGATTAGAGCATTCGCACGGCCTTGTTGACTCAGTCAAGGGTCGTACGGGTGGGTTTAATTCAATCGGGAAATGTACGGGTTGAACTTGACTTGCGATTTATGGTTTGTTGACTTAGTCAAGGTCATAGATCACTAGGGGCAAAAGCATTATCGGGAATTTCAAGTGTTGAAATTTGCAATGAGATTGCATACCTTCTATGAGATAGTTGGATCCTGATACCCACTACGAGTAAGAGTTACTCCTGGGAGAGTTTTACACATTACAAATTAGCCGATCAAGTAGGTGTCTAGAAAGGTGTTAATGAGGTTACGCCTCTGGGAAAACGAGGTTTACATTAATTAGGTTCGTGCGAAAGCACGGGGGACCTCCCTCAAAGTACCGACACTGACCTGGCTGAAAGATTGGCGAACTTGTAGTGTGTGATTAATCCCGGCTAGTCTTTTCTTTTAGGGTTTGAAGGAAGATTTGATAAAAAGCAGTGGGAGCCATCCTGATTAGATAAGATAATAACCAATCTGATCTTGCAAGAGCATACGCTAAAGTGTTTTCTTCTCTCTCTCTCCAGGTAGCGACCATTTCATGCCTTAATCAAGATAATAATATGGATGTATTGACCGAACCCGCATGTTATACTGTGCAGGGGAACGTTGGACCCGTTCTATCTTATAAATGTTATAAGACTGAACAGGAAACAGGAGAATATCTAGATTCTCACGCCGCCCAAACGGAGAACGTGCATGATGATGCACCTTCTTCAGGTGTGTTTGTTATTGAGAACTGTTTCTCAGTTCACCCTACGTCCTGGGTATTAGATACCGGATCAGGATCCCATATATGTAAGCAGTTACATGGGCTACGAAAAGGTAGAGAACTGGGAAAAGGTGATCATTCCGTTCAAGTAGGGAATGGGGCAAATGTTGCAGCCAAAGCAGTTGGCATATATCACCTGGTATTACCAAATGGTGATACACTAGTCCTGAATGAGTGCTATTATATACCGAACATGATGTGCAACATTATATCAGTTTCTTTATTAAGTAAAGAAGGATATAATTTTGTAGTAAAGGATAATGTTATGAACATATTCCTAGATCAAAAGTTGATAGCATCAGGCTCGCTACATAATGGCATATTCATTCTCAATCAAAATACAGTCTTCAATATACAAAACACACACAAGAGGAAAAGCTCAGAAATGAACGAATCCTTCTTGTGGCACTGTAGACTTGGCCATATCAATGAGACACGACTGGCTAAGTTGCATAAGAATGGCTATTTGAATTCATTCGAATTATCATCTTATGACACTTGCCATTCATGTCTCAAAGGAAAAATGACCAAAACTCCGTTTACGGGACACGGAGAAAGAGTTACTGAACTCTTGGGACTGGTGCATAGTGATGTATGCGGTCCTATGTCTACACACGCCAGAAATGGTTCTTCCTACTTCATTACATTCACTGACGATCTCTATAGATACGGGCATGTGTTCCTGTTGAAACACAAGTCTGAAGCTTTTGAGAAATTCAAAGAATATAAGCACGAGGTAGAGAACCAAACGGGCAAAAGTATTAAGATTCTTCGATCTGATCGAGGAGGTGAATACTTAAGCAGTGAATTCCTGGATTATCTAAAAGAGAATGGGATTCTCTCTCAGCTTACTCCTCCATATACACCACAGCACAACGGTGTATCGGAGCGAAGGAATCGCACCCTATTAGATATGGTGCGTTCAATAATGAGCAATGCTGAGTTACCTATTTCGTTTTGGGGGTATGCGCTTGAGACAGCCATATACCTATTGAATCTGGTTCCGTCTAAATCTGTACCTACCACACCATATGAGATATGGAGTGGGAAGAGACCATATTTTAAACGAATTAAGATATGGGGTTGTCCGGCCTATGTTAAAAAGCAAAATCTGGACAAACTCGAGGCACGATCAGTCCTCTGCAAGTTTGTGGGATATCCTAAGAATTCTTAAGGATATTTTTTCTACCAAGCTGAGGAACAAAGAGTGTTTGTTGCTCAACATGCCACCTTTTTGGAAAGGGAATTTCTTGCAAAAGAAATTAATGGAAAAGAGGTAGAGCTGGAAGAGGTTCCAGCACCACAAACTGCAACTAATGATTTAGTAGAACCAGAGGATTCAGTGGTGCCCGACGTACCCTAGCCTCTCCGCCGATCTAGTAGGGTTTCTCGACCACCTGAGAGATACTATGGTTTTCTCATTGATGGTGGCAGTGAGGATTGCATCATGGAGGATGATGACCCAACTAGCTTCGAGCAGGCCATCACGAGTGGGGACTCAGTGAAATGGCTGGATGCTATGCGGTCCGAGATGGAATCCATGTACACCAACAAAGTATGGACTTTGGAAGTTGCTCCTGAAGGGGTAAAACCCATTGGGAGCAAATGGATCTTCAAGAAGAAACTTGGTGTAGATGGGAAAGTGGAGACTTTCAAAGCTAGACTTGTTGCAAAGGGTTTTCGTCAAAGACCAGGTGTGGACTATGACGAAACCTTTTCTCCAGTGGCTATGCTTAAATCCATCCGGATCATGCTTGCCATCGCTGCATATCATGATTACGAAATCTGGCAAATGGATGTTAAGACCGCCTTTCTAAATGGTGATTTAGAAGAGTGCGTGTACATGACTCAGCCAGAGGGCTTCGTAGACAGTGGGAGCAGCGGCAAGGTGTGCAAGCTGCTTAAATCCATTTATGGATTAAAGCAAGCATCGCGGAGTTGGAACATCTGCTTTGACGTCGTTATCAAAGAGTTTGATTTTGTCAAAAACCCAGATGAACCTTGTATCTACAGGAAGGTAGCAGAGAGTAAGGTTGTCTTCCTCGTATTATACGTAGACGACATACTCTTGATAGGAAATGATATTCCTATGCTGCAATCGGTCAAGCTCTTCTTATCACAAAGATTCTCGATGAAAGATCTTGGTGATGCCTCCTGCATATTGGGAATCAGGATCTATAGAGATAGATCCAAACGGATATTGGGATTGTCCCAATTCAGGTACATTGACACCATACTAAAGAGGTTTAGTATGGAAGAATCCAAGCGTGGGAACTTGCCCACGATTTCTGGAGTCACTCTCTCCAAAGAGATGTCTCCCAAGACTGATTTGGAGAGAGCTCGCATGCAAGGGATACCCTATGCTTCGGCTGTAGGCTCTATCATGTACGCGATGCTATGTACCAGACCCGATGTTGCATACTCACTAAGTATAGTGAGCAGGTATCAAGCTGATCCTGGAGAGAGTCACTGGACAGCTGTGAAGAGCATTCTCAAGTACTTATGAAGGACTAAAGAAATGCTCTTGGTGTATGGTAACGGAGAACTCCAAGTGGAGTCCTTTACCGATTCGAGCTTCCAGAGTGATAAGGACGACTCTAAGTCGCAGTCGGGCTTTGTCTTTACCCTTTACGGAGGGGCGGTTAGCTGGAAGAGTTCCAAGCAGGAAACCGTGGCAGACTCGACGATGGAGGCTGAATACATCGCTGCCAACGATGCTGCCAAAGAGGCTGTCTGGATCAAGAAGTTCATTACTGAACTTGGAGTGGTTCCATCCATTGAGCATCCAATACCTTTGTATTGCGATAACAATGGAGCGGTAGCTTTGGCCAAGGAACCTAGGTCCCATCAGCGATCCAGGCATATTCTGAGGCGGTATCACCTGATCCGGGAGATAGTTGATCGCCGGGAGATCGAGGTCAGGAGGGTTGACACGAAGGACAACACGGTGGATCCACTCACGAAGGCCATTCCCCAGATACAGTTTGAGAGACTCTTCGGGATGCTCGGTATGCGATACTACAGCAGCTGGCCCTAGTGCAAGTGGGAGATTGTTAGTTGTATGTATGCCCTAAAGGCCAGTATTGTACAGATGATGTATATTATATTGGATGCTTGGACATATATAGAGATGACTTTCTTGCTCGATATGATAGTATACTATCTGGTTACTCTTTATCTTAACATGTACACTTGTCTCTGTAAACTGTCTTATAGTTACATGTTGATAAAGCCCTTAGGATGTGTACTTGACTACCTGGACTATGATGCAGATCATACATAGTGGGGACATGGTAGTCCATAAGTACATCCTTCAAGGTCCCTAGTCGTGGGTGTATCGAGACGGGGCATCGATATACCAGTGTAGACTAGCGTATACGCTTCTCGACCCATGAGATGGGCGATGGATGATCCCATATCCATTGGTGTTTGACATCAGAGATGGTATACGGGTGCTCAGTGGAGACTGGGTACACTGGACGGACTCACCGAGAACTCCCAGATGGTATTATACCTCACGTCAGATGGCAGTTCTCAGGTGACACTTGTACAGATTAGTCTGTAGACCCGAGATCGTCATAGAGTCTTGTGTGATTCCCACTGTGCTTTGATCTCCACCTTACCACGTCCATGAGGGCGTGCAAAACGGTGGTCTTTGGGTACAGTCCCGAGTCACATGGAGGCAATGAGCGATAGGAGGGGTTTCGTCTCTCCCGGTATTGGGGGTTGATGTTGCGCTGTGCTTGATTGGCCGTAACAGGAAAGTCCCTGGCCAGGGCTGATCAAAGATTTGCTGGTAAGTGTTACCAGTAGTTTCTCGACCCGTTATGAGCCTCACATCGGCACGACTTATCGGTTATTGGGGTCTGACGTATACCACCCCTAGACTTGATATGCGACATATCAGACGAACAGACCGGACTGTACGGTAGGTGTTACTGGTTGGATTCACAGGAGTGTGAGCGGGCTAGCTCGTCGATCTTCTGATCGCTCAATACCCAGATGGCCGTTACGTTTAGCAGACCGCTTGCGGCTTGTGGGTGCTTGATATGATCATCATCTGCTACCGGCGTATTGACGAGTCTTTAGAGTCCTACACAGAGGTTTCCTGGCTCAAGCGAAACGAAATAGGAGTGCATATGAGATATGTGCAGGACCGAGAATGATGCGTGTATGTGATACCGTATTTCATTCTCTCGATGAATGTTTCGATTGGTTATATGCGATATAACCTAGTTATCGAATCGTAGATTGATTCGATAAGTCGATATATTGGATACTAGTCGGTTATGTGCGACATGACCGGATCATTGAATCAAGTGTTGATTTAATGATTTAATGTATAATTATATATTTGATATATTACTTTGCATTAACTAGTATTGGTTCACTTTAATAGGATTCTCTCACTTGTAGTTCACAAGTTGTATATGTGATATACTTTTGTGCACTACAATGTGTCATGTTTGATGATGCATGTAAATTGGTTTTGTGTTAAGACTTAAACCATGGTTATGATAATAGTTAGGGTTTTGATTTATTTACTTATTTATTTATCTATTCTTTTTGATAAATAAATAAAAGATAACAAAATGGTTTCTTTCATGAAGCTTGATGAAGCTTCATAAAGCTTTGACTAAAGTGACCATTTTGTCATCATCCTTAACCCTAACCATTCTCACTTGACCATGGTCTATTCTCTACACTTAACCAAGGTTAGAAGATGATAAGTATTGATTTTTATTATTCTTTTAACAACACTTATTATAATTCTAGCTTCATCTTCTTCTTCATCATCAAGAGAGAAAGCTTGATGCCATCAATGGCAACTTGAGCTAAAGTGAGAGAAATCCAATTCTAAAGTGAACCCACCTCCTATTTCTTCACCCTCTACCTCTTGCCAAGTTGTTTTGGGTGTTTTCTTCACAAGTTTCACAACTTTGTGAAGTCGGAGCTTGAACTTGTGATGCCTCGACGTAGATCATCTTCAGCACGAAGCCGACGACCTAGTCCGCCCATTTCTCCGATGAAGCCGACAATCGAGTCTAGGATTCGAGATGGACAGCGAGAGGACGCCTACGTGGAGCTAAGGAAGTGGAGAACCGGATCTACAAAGGTTGTAGCCTCTCTCCTTTAGTTAAGTTGTTAACTAGTTTAGTTTTTCGCCTAAATTTCAAGTTAACGATCCGTATTAGGGTTTCTCGGCACCCGTAAAATTTGAAATTGGCATGGTTGATGCCTTGTGAGACCTCTTGAGAGTGCCTAGGAACCCTACAGTTGCTACAGAGGAGAACACTGCTGAAACATTCACAAAGGCCTTACCTCAGATTCAGTTCGAGAGGCTACTCGAGATGATCAGTCTTCGATATGCCACTACATGGCCCTAATGCAAGTGGGAGATTGTTAGTGTATATGCCCTAGGGGCCATTATTGTATCATACTAGCTTGTATATTACTTAATGGATGTTTGGGATATTCACAGTTATATTAACAGTCTTGCTAAACATGGTAGTATGCTACTTGGTTATATCTATCTTAATATGTGTGTACGTATTGATAGAGCCCTTAGGATCTTGCTTGACTACCAGCGTTGTGATGGCAGTCACACTAGTGGGGGCTGGGTAGTCTACAAGCACATCCTTTTTCAGGTCCCTAGTCATAGGATTATCGAGACAGGGCATCGATACTCCGGAGTAGACTAGTGTGTACGCTTCTCATCCCAAATGGGGATATGGTCTGTCCCACAGCCATCAGTACGCCGTACTGGAGATAGTATACATGTGCTCGTTGGGTTACGGGTACACCGGACAGGACTCGCAGGGAACTGTTGGTTGGTATTATACCCGTCGTCAGTTAACAGTTCCCAGGTGACATGAGTACAGCATAGTCCGCAGACTTGACACTGCTGCTTCGCCTCGAGTGTGTCCCACAGTTTTTAGATTGCTACCCTACCACGGCTCAAAGGAGGCGTGCAAACAGGTAGCAGTTGTGTGCAGTCCCGAGCACTTAGAGGCAGTGGCGGTTAGACAGGATTCGTCTCTCCCGGTATTGGAAGTTGATATCGCGCTGTGTCAGAGAGCCATTACGCAATGTCCCTGGCCAGGGCAAGCGAGATTTACTGGTAGGTTTTCCAGTAGTTTCTCAAGGTGTAATGGGCTTCACTCCGACACGACTTATACCGCTTTTAGGGGACTGACGCTTGCTGCCCCCCTAGGCCCGATATGTGATAGTCCTAGATGAACAGACCGGACTGTACGGAGATTGTCACATCAGGCTCAGTAGGAGCTCGGATGGGTTTCCTCATCGTCTTTCTTATCCACGTCTACCTGGGGACCGTTAAGTACAGCTAGTTCCGCTTGCGGTCTGTGATTAAACCCACTGCCAGCGTAGTAATCGAGTCTTTAGAGTCCCACACAGAGAGTTTCCCTGCTCCGGACGAAACGATATAGAGGTCGTATGGTTTTACGACAAGGTTCGGACATGCACGTGCATTTATGCACGTACAATGTTCGGACAGTTTTTACTAGCCGGCTTTGGTTTAAGCCAGATTCTAGTATCGGATTATTGGATTTATACAGCCTAAAGTTTTTCCGTGTTTCCACGGATAGGAGGGGCGTTCTCGTAATTTGGCGAGAAGCTTCTAGAAGGATGATGACTTGGGGGCTAAGCTGGCATTTGCATTAAATGGTTTTGTGACTCATGGAGATGATTCATCAAGAGAGTTAATGATGCATTATATGTTTTAATGACTCACTTGATGATTCATTATGTATTAAATGAAGCATGAAGATATTTGTGCAAAGAGATATTTTTGCAAAATATCTTATGCTTCATATATATACACAAATGAATCAAATTCCATTTTAATAATCACTCTCACCTTCTCTCTCCTCAAGCTCTCTCTCTCTTCAAACCCTAATCCTAACCTCTCATGTGTTGAGATCAAGGATTAGCAAGACTTATTAATCCATAATCATACTCTATATCCCCTAGGTTACTTAGATTAGCACTTTGAGAAACCTAGTTACCTCAAGATTAGAGGCAAAGCTTGGAGTTGAAGCTCTCGGGTGGATCGTCTATTACAAAGAGGAGGCCGACGAGGAGGTGGTTAACGAGAAGAAGAAGGACTTGGTTCATTAGGTATAATCTTCTTTCATAGTAGCTAATTACTCCTATGTAAGTGTTAGGAACACATGTTGCCCTTACGGTTTAAACCGTAGGAGCACAATATCAGCAGTAACTGATATTTCCCCCCTGATCTCAGTACCAGGAGGTTGGGAGTGAGCCTACGGACATGTCTGTAGGGGCAAACAAAGGCCCCTACGGAGTTATCCGTAAGGGCAAAATATCAGAAATCCTGATATTTTGCCCTTACGGATAAGTACCTACGCCGATATTCGTAGGGGATGGTACTTGGCCCTACGGCTATCTCCGTAGGTACAGTTAAAATATTTTAAAAACCCGTAAATAATATAACTTTTTTTACCCTACGGCCTACTCCGTAGGTGAAACTGGCCCTATACAGAACTCCGTAAGGGCAAGTTCAGGGCTTCAACTTGCACCTGCGGCCTTTGCACCTACGGAGTGTTTTTTCGTCGCTACGGATATATCCATAGGGGCAGTGGTTTTCCCCTACGGATAAATCCGTAGGGGCAACCCTTATTTGTAGTAGTGCTTGTGAATTTACAAGAATGCCATTTTCCGTATTTTCATATCCCTATCCGTATTCCGAAAAATACGGATACACTGAGATCAGTATAATCTAATACTACAATACTAGTATCTGTCTTAAACCAAAGCCTACCAGTATTATCCGTCCGATCGTCATTCGAGTAGCCAGTATACGAATGCGATCGAAACCCTGCCGTAAGACCATACGACATCTACATCGTCTCGCCTGATCCAGGGAAACCCTCTGCGTGGGACACTAAAGACTCGACAGTACGCTGGCAATGGGTTTAACCATAAGTCCGTCAGTGGCACTAGCTTTACGTAACGGCAACCCGGGTACGTGTCGAAAAGGAGGCCGACGAGCGAACTCGTCCGTAACCCCTACTGAGCCTGTCCGTGACAATATCCCCGCAGTCTGGTCTGTTCGTCTAAGAGTATCGCATGTATGGTCTAGGGACGTGGTGAACGTCAGACCCTTAACAACCGTACAAGTCATGCCGGTGTGGCTTAAGACCATCCGAGAATCTACTGATCAGTCCACCAGTAATTCTCAATCAGCCCTGGCCAGGGACTTATGGTAATGACCAACCGATCATAGTGCGATATCAACTCCCTATACCGGGAGAGACGAATCCCTAACAGTCGCTCACTGCCTCATGTGGCTCGGGACTGTACCCAACTAAAACCTGTTTGCACGACTCCTTTGAGCCGTGGTAGGGTAGTAATCAAAGCACAGTGGGAACTCACACGAGACAAATGACGATCTTAAGTCAACAGACTATCTGCACACATGTCACCTGAAAATTGCTATCTGACGTTAGGTATAATACCATCCAGTCAGTTCTCGGCGAGTCCTGTCCGGTGTACTCACACTCAGTGAGCATCTGTATACAATCATAGGTGCACATCACCAATGGTTGCGGGACCAATCCATCGCCCCTCGTCAGGGTCTAGATATGTATACACTAGTCTACTCTGGAGCATCGATGCCCAGTCTCGATACTCCTACGACCAGGGACATTTAAGGATGTGCCTATTGACTATCCAGCTCCCACAAGTATGACTGCCATCACAACGCCGGTAGTTAGGCAAACACCCTATGGGCTTTATCAACATGTATATAAATACAAAGTAAAATATATCACACGTTAAGATAAAGACAAACCAAATAGCGTACTATCATATCAAGCAAGATTGTCATGTACATACATATCCCTAGCATCCTATACAATGAAGGCCTCTAGGGCATATATATCCAACAATCTCCCACTTGCACTAAAGCCTATAATTGGCACAATGAGTACCCACTGTCTGCACTAGATCCAGTTGCTGGCGTACTGCATGCCCAACATCTCAAACAGCCTCTCGAACTGGACTTAAGGGATGGCCTTGGTGAATGGATCTGCCGTGTTGTCTTTTGTGTCCACTCTCCACACCTCGATCTCCCGACGATCCATGATCTCCCTGATCTGGTGATACCTCCTCAAGATATGCCTGGATTTCTGATGGGACCTTGGTTCCTTCGCTAATGCTACAGCCCCATTGTTATCACAATACAAAGGTATTGGATTGGCAATGGACGGAACCACCTGAAGTTCAGAAATGAACTTCTTCATCCAGACAGCTTCTTTCGCGGCATCGTTAGCAGCTATATACTCAGCCTCTATAGTTGAGTCTGCGACGGTATCCTGTTTGGAACTCCTCTAACATACCGCCCCTCCATTGAGGGTAAACACAAAACCCGAAACGGATTTAGAGTCATCTTTGTCACTTTGGAAGCTGGAGTCGGTAAAAGCCTTGACCTGGAAGTCCCCATTACCGTAAACCATGAACATCTCCTTAGTCCTTCTCAGGTACTTGAGAATGTTCTTTACCGCTATCCAATGCTTCTCACCTGGGTCTGACTGATACCTGCTTACCACACTAAGTGCGTGAGCTAAATCTGGTCTGGTACATAACATCGCATATATTATGGATCCTACTGCCGAAGCGTAGGGTATAATGCCCATGATCCACTTCATACATGCATTGATTATATTGTTGGACGAGATCCACTGCATACATGCATTGATTATATTGTTGGATGATATCCACTTGCTGATAGGCATTTATTATGTGTTGGCACATATGCAGATATGGTCATCCTAGATATCATAGTATTACCTTTATGATATAGTTGACATAGGAATCGTTGTTTATTTCGATTTCTACCTGATGATGTTTTCTATTCATGAGTTGGCAACTCACCTCCGTTGAGCCACGGTTCTTTTCGGTTGACTTCATAGATCAGTAGCGGCATCGCTGGCACACAGCTGTTTTCGGGTGATTTGCTTCTGGTAGGTGGTACATATTGGATCGTACCACTCTTGTATTACTTTTCCTATTGTATCTAGGCAATTCCATCAAATCAGAAACTAGTATTTGTATATGTTGCGGACTTAGAAGACTTGTAGTTGCGAGACTTGAGCGATGGGTTTTATGTTCACTTTTGGGGTTGATGTCTTGCTTTACTTTATCTTTTTTGTTGATCTTCGCCGTTAGGTGTCGTATACTTGTTATATATACTTGTGGTGGTTGTTTCTGCCGTTGGGCGTGATTTGCTCCTGTTTGGGGATGCTTTATTATATTCTTTGTTGTACCCGTTTTCGGGGTTAGCTTTTACAAGGGAGGTGCTGCCCAAATTTTTTTTAAAAGGACAAAACATGATTTATTATACCTTTATTTCAAAGTTTCACATATTTATTTCTTAAAAAGGTTTAGATTTCTGGGTTTTAGCTCACTTGAATTACGTTACGCCTGTAGACGTCGCGTGATTTAAGTGCTGGTCGCGAGCTAATATTTTGGGTCGTGACAAAGTTGGTATCAGAGCGCTAGGTTTAACCTTGGTTCGAATTTAGGTTTAACTATGTGGGGTCTAGGGCGTATATATTTCGGAACCTAGGCTTGACCTTATGGAACTTAGACTTGAACAAGGGGGTGTTAGACCTGAACTTTCGTTTCATAGGCTAACCCTGATTGATGGAGTGGGTAGCTTGGGTAGAGTGACGTACCGTACGTATGTTCCGCGGCATATTTACGATACGATAATCTACTTAAGTGACCTTAGGATGTACATATCTTGAGACTGGTGATTCTCTTTGTTTCCTAGATTATACATCCATTTGAGATCCTTGATTTTATTCACTTCCATGATCATATTCTTAGTGATTTGACTCCTCCTTATGATCATGTATCCATTTTGGGATCTGTTGACTCTTTTCATCCCTGTGATCTTTTCATCGATACTTGATTGAGGTTCCTGTCACCATAGTTTGACCGCAGATTGAGCTGCTGCTGGTGATGCGGTCAGGGTGAGCTCGTCGTGGATGAGGACTGACCATCGTGTTTTCTGGTGACATGGGAACGTATCGATTTAGTGTGGTGTTGTGACCTCTCATTTGAGACGAGTGTGCGGTTTTGTACCGGATGATCAGGCTATTGTTAGTGGCTGCCTGCTGTGAGAGGACTGTTGATGTGCAGCATACCTCAGAGATTTGTGATGTCATCGACCATGCAGACAGATGACCCAGCTGTTGCTGAGATTGATGTGGTGCCACTTCCAGGGCTTACGAACTGAGATCGCTGGAGCTTTCAGGCATAGTGGCGACAGGTGATAGCTAGTCTATCTTGAGTTGAGAGACGGAGGTGATTCGTCAGATTTGATGCGCTGACACCGGCCCTGTTGAGTTGAAGATTTCCAGTGTGGAGAGTCTTACTCAGATCTAGAGTAGATCGATCCAGAGATGACGTGTTCGTCGGATGTTCCGATGTGAGATCGGTAAGCTGACCAGTTTTAGATAAAGGACCACACCCAGATGTGTTGTGAGTTGATTGAGAAACGGATGAGTATTGAGTATTCCTCCGATGGTTGGGACGAGTTCTCGAGGACGTGTTCGGCTAAAGACCTTCTACAGAGTGGTAAAGATACCGAGTTTGTGATTTCGAGTCCGTGCAAGAGATTCCGGATTGATTGTCGCCGAGAACATTTGCAGTACGCAGATAGCAAGACATGATGTCAACGTAGACGATAATAAGGAAGAGTGGAACAAGAGGTTGCATGATGCTGACGAGCTGTCGTTACTCCTCGTCGAGATTAGAGATATGATATATATGCAAAGACGTTGGGATTCGGCCAGTTCCTGAGAAAATGATGTGCTGAGAACGCAGATGTCCAAAGAACGAGAAAAGATTTTGTAAGTGTACCAGCCTCCGTACAGTTCGGTATAGGCGAGATCGGAAGAGACCTTGAGCCGGTTCCTTCCAGGAGACCGCTGCGATGAGATTGCACCGAGGATCAGTTGTGCGGCGTGTTTTCAGAGGACCAGAGGCAGACGACAGTGACGTGCTGCTTTATGAGTGATCATACTAATTGGCCGAGAGATGACCTAAGGAATGCCAGAGCGGAATCATTTCCGTTAGCATACCTGATCGGGCCGATGAGCCGATAGATTGCGAGATTGGTAGTCCGCAGAGAAACGAAGACCCGGAGACAGAAGATGCCAGACTGTGAGCAGGAGGCAAGCGAATGTTCTTGCTCTGCCAGTTTGGGCGCACCAACTTTTTTCGACATTGTAGGAAGTGTACCTCAATGTTATTTATTGCGATTTGCGTTTGTGATTCGAGTATCACGCTTATATCGCTTGGATTTGAGTTTTGATGATTGAGTTTCAAGATATTGTTTCGTGCACCATGGCTGCACCTACTGGGTATTTACATTTTTGTGCATAGTTATTACACTTGATATATGTTATACACCGTGGTGTTGATGTCGATTTTGTGCCTTAGCTGCACATGTTTTTGATTTCCTGGATTTCCTACAGAGGATTTGATCTTTCACGCACTAGATGCACATGATTTGATATTTCGTGCAGTGGATGCACAGGATTTGATATTTCGTGCACTATATGCTTTTTACGAACCCGACGCGCTTGGGTTGGATTTTTGCGCATATTAGGCGCTTGGTATGGGATTTTGTGCGCATCGGATGCATTTGAGTGAGATTTTACTCGTGCATATTGGATGCCCTTAATTTAGATTTTTATCCGTCCATATTAGATGCGATTTTATTCGTGCAGGAAGGATGCACTTGTTTTGGACTTTCGCGCACGTTGGGCGCGTGATATGATTTTTGTGCACACCTGATGCACCCGATTTGGGGTTTCCGTTCATGCAAATTAGTTGCACTAGATTGAAATTTTCGTGCACTATAGATGCACTAGTTGTTGTTTTCGTGCACGCCAGTTGCATTGAACAGATATTTTCGTGCACGCCCGTTGCACTTAGTCTTACTTTTGCGCATATTGTGGAACCTGTACTGGGATTTGATTTCCGTGCGCACCAGACGCACGTGATGGTTGGACATGCCTTTTAAGGCTGATTTTTGCTTTTGAGCACCTTGTTTTCATGATGAGGCCCTATACTTTGTAGTAGTCTAACAGGACTGATCCGAGGATAGTACCTGAGTATTTTGTATGCATCAAAAGTTTTACAAGGGGTTTTCAAAAAGGAGCTATAGTCTCGCTATTTCTTACGTGTCCGCGAGTGACACGAACGCTTACACAGGAAAACCTTTTGGGAAATTTCAAAAAGACGGAACGTATATTTGAGCAAAACATATATGCTAGTATATTATTTATTTACAAATGAGCGTCCGCCACTTGTGCCGTGAGTTACACATTACACGGCAATTAAGAAAAGATTCTACATATGTTTTATTCAGTATTTAGAGCTTTTTAAAGGCTGCGTACTATATATGTATTATAGTATTTGATTAGTGTATAAGGGATTTCGGTAGTGGATTTCGAGATCTGTATCTCCTTTGTGACTCCGATGATATGCGTGCAAGTCTGATGATTTGCGTGATGCTTGACGGAGTTCGGTTTTGAGTTTCATACACGGCTTCAGGCGCATGCGACGCGCTATGTTATTTCTGTTGCTTCCGTGATTTCGGATCCCTGTTGATTGAGCTGGGTTATGAAATGATTTAGCATTTAGGGGTTTAAATTTAAATTCGAGGACCGAATTTCTTTAAGGGGGGAAAATTGTAACGTTTCTGAAATCGTTATCCGAATTTTTCCGTTTTAGGGTAAAATAGTCGATATTTTCCGTTTTAACCCGATAGTGATCAAACTTCTGTATAGACTTATTTGCAACTAGTTTTACTAGAATGAAACTAGTTTGCGGGTTTTGTGGGTCACTTGAAAGTTTTGGTTCACTTTGAAAATTTTCCCTAATTAAATTATTATTTTAAGTTGTTAATTATGCACTTAATTAGTGGTAATTATAATTTTGGTTTGGGTTAATTACTTCTAATGTGAATCTATGCTAATCTAATCACTTGATTAATCTTAATCCCTCCATAGAAAAATATCTAGATATTTGTAATTAAATGGAAATTTTTAAAAGAAAGAAATGAGGTGGCTTTGTTATTATTGTTTTAATGAGCAATTATTGAAGATTTTAGCTAGAAGTTTCCACACAAATTTCCAAAACCCCACTCCTTGCTCACTTGGCCGAGCCCACCCCCATGCTGCCCTCTTTCTTTTTTCATGTCATTTTCATCTTCCTCAAGCTAAATAAATCTACAAAAATCATCAAATATTCACACAATCTCATAAATAAATCCATACCCACAATTCTTCATCTCTAAACAAACTTAGATCAAGAGGAAAGACTTCATTTTGGATGATAAAATTTGGAGTTTTGTTGCTAAATTGTGATCTAGTAAAGGTATAAACTCTAACCCTAATCTTTAATTGTTGTTTAAATCCTTAAAACTTGCTTATTTAGATGTTTAATGTAGCTTCAATTTCATGTTTAGAATTTTCATGAAAAGGATTATGAATTTCAAGTTAGGGTTTTGATGTGTTTAAGTGGTTAATCATGAAGTATAGACTTGGGAAAACTTAATTAAATTGTGATAATGATATTTGTTATTTTTCCTAATTGTCTTTTAAGCTTAATCGCAAACTAAGTTTTTCTAAATCCTATTTGGGTGAGACTAAAATTGTGGTAATGGTTTAGTTATCTAAGTTAAGCTACTGTGTTGTTGGAAATCGCAAGAATTGTTAAATTTCTAGACTTGTGCTAAATTTTCGATAAAGTTGCTTACTAGCTTTTCGCTAAAATTAAACGTGGGTTTTAATTGTCGTAGAGATGACGTGTATAATATTATCTACGATATTTAAAGTGTTGTGAATGAGTATTGGTACGATTGGGTTTTGGCGAGGCAGTTTTCATGTATAGCGACTAGGGTTTTGGCTATGTTTTCCGGTATTTGGATTTCTTGGTTCTGCGACTGGATATTGTATTTGGTCGTTGGACGTTTGTATGTCAACGACGAGAGTTGTTTGGTTGTTTTGCATGCGTAGGCTATAGGTTCTAACCTATGAGCGCACCGCGTGCCGTATTTGGATTTCGGAATTTGATGTTAATAGCATTGCGATTTCATATTGATTGTAGGTACCTTCGTGTGGATTTCGAAACGACGAAGTGCATCGACTACGACTAAGCGAGGAGTTTAGCAGGTGAGTAGATTTATATCTACGGGGAAAGTCGGGTGGATGGCGTATAGCACCCCCGCAACCATTGATATGGAATATCATTTGATTATTTTATCCTGATAAATGATATGCGACGGACATGATTGTAAGATTTACAAAGGATAATTTAATAGAAGTTGATGCTAATGGACCTATTGACATATGAGAATCTAATGATAAGTGAATCATGATAGGTACGAATTTGAAAGAGAACAAGAGTGACATTTTTTATGCGAGATATTAATGTGATGAATGAGTATACGATGTGATATGATGACTTAGTATGATAAGTTGTTATATGGATTCAAGTCGATATGAGATTGTTGATACCTTTGTAGGTCCACTGATACGAGTTTGACAATGATGTGACCTGAGAGATAGGTACTTATATGGATAATATTTGCATAATGAGTGATATACCGTACGAGACATAGATATTTACCCCGATGTTGTATAGGTTGATAGAATCCCTATTTGTTTAATGCTGTCGTACGATAGATTACCGTACGCGATGAGTTTTACTTGTTGATTTATCCATACCCTTGATTAAAGGATGCCATACGATGAATTGTACCGTACGTGATGTTGTGAGGCCGGATGCCGATTGATAGATTCACCGACTCGGTCATGTTAGATACGTATACCTTATAGCTTTTAGTTCACGATGTGCATTATGCTGCATTCATATTATTCTCATTGCATTTCATATACCGGTGCTGGTATACGTACACCATTATCGATAATACGTATGTTACACATACACAGATTGCCGGCTCACACACTTCATCATCGATAATTGCTATGTCACTACACAGTAGAATTGCTACATCATGCCATGATATACTTGCTATGCTCACATCACTATGCTACGTTGCATGATATACTTGCTATGTTCATATCACTATTCCACATTGCATGAGATATACGGATATTCTTACATTCTGTTATATGTTGCATACTTACATGGATACACATATACCCTGCTATAGCTACACGTTCACATTCATATGATGTTTTCTGGATGTTTTACTCCTAAGTATATATATCAGTGGTATGGGACGCTATAAATATATATATATATATATATATATATATATATATATAATGTGACGTCGTTACATTCGTATATATATATAATTTATCATCATGATCTATGCAACTATTCTTATTCTTTACTTGATATTTGGATGCAATTCACTCTGAGACTTGTTTTATAAACCGATACGTGGATCACGACTATCGGTATTTGACACTTAGGATTCGAGGAGCGTATAAACCGATACGTGGATCACGAGTGTCAGTGTTTGACACTTAGGATTCGAGGAACGTATAAATCAATGCGTGGATCATAAGTGTCGGTGTTTGACACTTAGGATTCGAGGAACGTATGTATTTATGTGTCGATGCTAGACACAGGTTTCATGATATTTAGAGTGTCGATGTTGGACACTCAGGTTCCATGATTTTGTTGTGTCACGAGGGACACACGTTGATTCACATCCTCATTTTTACCTGCATATGCTTTTATGATATTTACATGCAGGAGTTGTTGTGTCAGTGGTTGACACGTGGACGAGATCCACTGCATACATGTATTGATTATATTGTGGATGAAATCCACTGCATACATGCATTGATTATATTGTGGACGAGATCCACTTCATACATACATTGATTATATTGTTGGACGAGATCCACTGCATACATGCATTGATTATATTGTTGGATGATATCCACTTGCTGATAGGCATTTATTATGTGTTGGCACATATGCAGATATGGTCATCCTAGATATCATAGTATTACCTTTATGATATAGTTGACCTAGGAATCGTTGTTTATTTCGATTTCTACGTGATGATGTTTTCTATTCACGAGTTGGCAACTCACCCCCGTTGTGTCACAGTTCTTGCAGGTTGACTGCATGGATCAGTAACGGCATCGCTGGCACACAGCTGTTTTCGGGTGATTTGCTTCTGGTAGGTGGTACATATTGGATCGTGCCATTCTTGTATTATTTTTTCTATTGTATCTAGTCAAATCCATCAAATCAGAAAGTAGTATTTATATATGTTGCAGACTTAGAAGACTTGTAGTTGCGAGACTCGAGCGATGGGTTCGCTTTTGGGGTTGATTCTTGCTTTACTTTATCTTTTTTGTTGATCTTCGCCGTTAGGCGTCGTATACTTGTGGTGGTTGTTTCCGCCGTTGGACGTGATTTGCTCCCGTTTGGGGATGCTTTATTATATTCTTTGTTGTACCCGTTTTCGGGGTTAGCTTTTACAAGGGAGGTGCTGCCCAAATTTTTTTAAAAGGACAAAACATGATTTATTATACCGTTATTTCAAAGTTTCATATCTTTATTTCTTAAAAAGGTTTAGATTTCTGGGTTTCAGCTACTTGAATTACGTTACGCCTGTAGACGTCGCGTGATTTAAGTGTTGGTCGTGAGCCAATATTTTAGGTCGTGACACCGTGACAAGCCGGTAGATTGCCGCGCTTTGAATCTTCCATACTGAATCTTTTCAGTATGGTGTTGATGTACCTGGACTATGAAAGTCCTAACATCCTGTTAGATCTATCACGATAGACTTGGATCCCCAGAATGTAGGAGGCATCACCCGGGTCCTTCATGGAGAACCTCTGTGACAAGAATCCTTTGACTGACTGTAGCATTGGAATGTCATTTCCTATTAAGAGAATTTCATCCACATATAAGACGAGGAATACCACAGTTCTCTCTACAATCTTACTGTGAATGCATGGTTCATCTGGATTTTTGATAAAGTCGAATTCTTTGACTGTCTTATCAAAACAGATGTTTCAACTCCACGATGCCTGCTTTAGTTGATAAATGGACTTAAGCAACTTGCACACTTTACAGCTGCTCCCACTCTGAATGAAACCCTTTGGATGATCCATATAGACGCATTCTTCCAAATTACCATTTAAAAAGCCGTCTTTACGTCCATCTGCCAGATCTCATAATCATGGAAGGCAGCAATGACAAGAAGGATCCGAATGGATTTGAGCATAGACACTGGAGAAAAGGTTTCGTCATAGTCCAAACCCGGTATTTGACGAAAACCCTTTGCAACAAGTCTAGCCTTATAGGTTTCAACCTGTCCATCTACACCAATCTTCTTTCTGAAGATCCATTTGCAGCATACGGGTTTTACCCCTTCTGGAGCAATGTCCAAAGTCCATACTTTGTTAGTGTATATAGACTCCATTTCGGTGCGCATTGCATCCGGCCATTTTACCGAGTTGCCGCTCTGAATGGCTTGCTGGAAGCTAGTATGGTCATCATTGTCAATGATGCAATCCTCTCGATCCCCGTCTATGAGAAAACCGTAGTATCTCTCGGGCGGATGAGACTGCCTACTAGTTCTGCGGAATGGCGCTGGGATGTCCTGTTCTTTTGAAATCTCTGTTCTACCAAGCTTTCAGTAATAGCTTGTGGTTCTGGAATTTCTTCCAATTCTATTGCGCTCCTACTTATCTGATTTTCTAAAAATTCAGTTTCCAAGAAGTGGGGATGTTGAGAAACAAAAACCTTTTGTTCCTCTGCGTAATAGAAAAGATACCCACTGGATTTCTTAGGGAATCCCACAAAAATACACAGTACTGGGCGTGCCTCGAGCTTGTCCGCATGCTGCTTTTTTATAAAAGCTGGACATCCCCATGTCTTAAGGTACTTAAGATAAGGTTTCTTCCCACTCCATATCTGATATGGTGTGGTAGGCACAGTCTTGGTTGGAACCTTGTTCAAAAGATATGCAGCTGATTCTAGTGCATAACCCCAGAAGGATCGCGGTAACTCAGCCTTACTCATCATGGAACGAACCGTATCTAATAGAGTTCGATTCCGCCTTTCCAACACACCGTTGTGTTGTGGTGTGTATGGAGGAGTAAGCTGAGAGAGAATTCCATTCTCTTTTAAGTATCCTAGGAACTCGGCACCTAAGTATTCACCACCTCGATCAGATCTCAGTGTCTTGATACTTTTTCTTGTTTGGTTTTCTACTTCATTCTTGTATTCGCGGAATTTCTCAAAGGCCTCGGATTTATGCTTCATCAAGAAGGCATGTCCATACCTAGAGAAATCATCCGTAAAAGTAATGAAATAGGAATAACCACCTCGCGCATGTGTAGACGTTGCACCACACACATCGCTGTGTATGAGTCCCAAGAGATCGCTCGCTCTTACTCCGTGTCTAGTGAACGGAGTCTTTGTCATCTTTCCCATGAGACAAGATTGACAAGTAGCATAAGACTGATATTCGAACGGATTCAAATATCTCTCTCTATGTAATTTCGTCAATCATGTTTCATTGATGTGACCCGGTCTACAATGCCATAAGAAAGCCTGATTTGTTTCCGGAGACTTTCTTTTAAGTGTGTTCTGGACACTGAAAACCTGAGCTTGATTCAATACGTATATTCAGTTTTCTAATGTACCTGACCCAATCATAACTTGATTTAGGTGGATGTGGACCACATCGCTTACAAATGTAAAATCATATCCTCCCTTAGAAAGTAAGGATGCAGATATGATATTATAAGCTAGACTAGGTACATTTAAACAGTTACATAGAATCAATATCTGCCCACTTGTCAATCCTAGATGATATTCCCCTACGGATTCAGCTTCCACGCTCATTCCATTCATAACTCTGAGAGTCATATCACCTACCCTGATAACTCTACGGTTTCTCAAAGCCCGTAATGAATTACAGATATGAGATCCTGATCCGGTATCTAGTACTCAGGAAGTAGAGTTAATTGACATACAGTTTTCCATTACAAACACACCCGAAACCGAAGCCACAACATGCTTCAAATCCTGGCTACTGGCTTTCAAAGCCCTGCAATCCCTCTGCTAATGTCCTTTCCCGTAACAATAGGAACGTCCCTCCTTCCCTACTTTTAGTTCCGAAACTTTTGCCCTTCCCTTTCCTTCTACCTTCCTGACACCGCATATTGGCTTTGTGGAGGTCTTCTTCTTCTCACCCTTTGCTTTCGCCTTGGATGAAGAAGAGGAAGATTCTCCAATAAGCAGAGCGGGTGTCTCCCTGGTTTCCTTCAGGGTGTAAGTAGATGGTAGGGATTGTAGAAACAGGTCAGCATATGACCTATTTCCCAACGTAGTCTCCAGGTCCGTGAGCTCATCAATATAGCTAGTCATCGTAAGGACGTTGTCCTCTACAGATGACCCGACAGCCAACCTCGCTTAAAGCAATTCTTTCGAGGTCTCATATCATGCGATACGAGATTGCTCTCCATATAAATCTTTGTTATGGAGGAAGATGGAAGCTAAGTCCATCTTCTCGTGTTGCCTCCGGTTTACACCATCTACTGAGGCCAACACGAGGCACTTGGCATTCGTACTATCCTTTTCCGATGTCTTACGGATATCATCATTCGTAACGGTGGAAACTGGACCTGGGACGGCGGGGGCTTGAGTAGTAAAAAGGTGTCCCAGCTTGTCATAGGTAATGGACATCTGGACAGACCTTTGCCAGTCATTATAGTCAGATTCAGTCATTTTATTATCTAGATGTAATCTAGTCTTGGTCACTTGGTCGCTGCAATTAAGAGAGAGAGAGAGAAGAAAACACTTTAGCATGATGCTCTTGCAAGGTTAGATTGGTTTTTAATTTATCTAAACACGATGGCTCCCACTGTTTCTCGAATTCTTCCTCAAACCATAAAAGAAGAATTAGTCAGGATTGATCTCACCGTACAATTCTTGCTTAACCTTTCGGCCAGGCTAGTGTCGGTACTTCGAGGGAGGTTTTACGATGCTTTTGCCAAGTTCCTTAATTAAATAACCACTTTTCCCTGGAGGCGTAGCCCCGCTAACACTGTTCTAGACACCTACTTAGTTTATAGCATTAATCGTTAAGTGAAAAAATCTCTCGAAGAGTAGCATATACTCACAGTAGGATCGGGATTCAAATATCATTGTGTGATAATGCTGAAGGAATCCTACCAACATTATCAAGCTCCAAATGATATGCAACACTAGAAAGTTTCAGTTTCTTTAGAAACTCCTGATGTGGATTTTGCCCCAGGCTTTTATGACCTAGACGAAGGTCAACAAATCATAAGTCATATGTCAAGTTCTACCCATCATTGTCCAGGTTAATTTGAACCCACCCGTATATACCCTTGACGAAGGTCAACAAGGTAATACGACTGTCCCAAACCAATGCATCTATCTATGCTACATATGAACACCCAGCAGCTACCAATCACTATGCCTTGACGAAGGTCAACAAACATAGCTTGAATACTATTGAATATTCATATGAAATGACGGAGGGCTACGACTGGTTTTGGCGAAACCGTGAACGTAGTGAACTTGGTATAATCAAAGGAACCAGATAGCTTTTAAAAAGAGTGGTTTAAGCTCCGTATTTTACAAGTTTTGTTGTTTTGAAAAAACCGAGTGGTTTTGAAATTGTTCCGATGATTCAGCTTTGGTTTGTTTTCTTTGCATTAATGTAATGCAGTCCCATCAATTAATCATACCATTGCAGGTAAACAAAGAAAATACAACGTACGCTTATACCATCCGCATTCGCCACTGGGCCCGTCATCACCCGTTAGGTTTCTTAACTAACGACAGAGCGGGGGCTGGACCAGCGCGGATGCAAAACATAAGCAACGCCTACTAGATATCAGATATAAATATGTACATTCGTCTGACGTAATAATAGGCATTCCAGATCATAGATGAACGCATTGGATATATTAGAAAGTCCGCGTTTCGTTTGAGCCTACAACAAAAGACGGTTTCCACGGTCGTGATGAATAACCAAACCCCCCTAGACCCCTACGGGTGCAGCAAACTACCCGCCAAATACCCGAAGTGAAGCAACCACCCTCAACAAAGTGAGTAGGTCACTCGGCACTTCAAAGTATTCGGTAGTTTGTGAACCCCACCTTGGGTCTATCCTATGAGCAATAAACAGTAAATGAAATAATACAACGGTGGCTACAACCTCAACACGGATGTGCCCCACGAAATAATATTACAACAAATTACAATTTGCATTTGAATGAAAGAATGAAAAACCTCATCTCGCATCCCCGGCTATTCATCCACGATAATCCAACAAGTTCCTATACACAAACCAACATGTATCAACACAGAAATGTGCAACCCCCAACTAACCGACATATAGCAATTAGAGGAAGTATACAAACACATTTAACAGAACTTGAAACATTAAATGACATTAAACTGCGACTTCGAAACACCCGGTATTTGCTACAGTAAAGAATTGACAGTAAAATCAAAATTGGCAAAAACAAACAGCTCCTGAAGCCCTAGATTCAATTCACAAAGCCACGCGCCAAAATTCAAGGCATTTCCCTCAAATTAGACCGAGCTCGCCGGAATTTTGGGCATTGTCGCCAGCTAATTTTGGGTGGAAATATCTCGTTTTTGGTGAGTGGTCTTTTTACAGTTCAAAGAGTACTCTGCAGTTGTTTAAATAATTTTTAGAGACTCATTAAAAATCGATAGAAACTTGAATCTTGGCTTCGATGTTTTCGGGTTGTTTCGGTTTCGTAGTTTAACTTGTCATTTAAACTGTTAGCTATGGTTTAGTCGGCTCTGATACCACTGTAAGTCAACGTTACACATCCCACTAGTTAGCGGGGAAGCGGAACGGGTAAAAAACGATTTTTACAACAAGGTAACAACGACTTTAACACCAAGAGCTTAGCTAAACCATAACTAACAAACTAGCTAGAGGTATTATCTACTATGTTAGAAGATTATACCTAAAGTTCCAAGTCCTTCTTGTTCTTGTTGTCCTCCTCCTCTTTGTAAGCTCCTTGTAGTGAGTATGGAACACGCCTCCTCGTCGGCCACCTCAAGTCGAAGAAGATCCACCCGAGAGTGCCTACCTTGAACTTTAACCTCTAAGATGGAGTAACTAAGTGACTTAGAGTGCTAATATAAGTGACCTAGAGAATATAGAGAGTGATTAAGGATTTGTTAGTCTCACTAACCCTAGGATTCTCAACTCATGGGACAATTAGGTTTAAGAGGAAGAAGAAGAGAGCTTGAGGAGAGAGAAAGTGTTTGTGATAATTATATGAAGCATAACTCATTTGTGAATAATATGAAGCATGAAAATATCTCACAAAAATATCTTGTAAATATCAAGCATGCTTCATTTAATTCATATGATGAATCATTTCCATGAGTCATGGTTCATTTAATGAAAATTACACCTCATTTCCTCCACCTCATTTAAGTTTTAATCTAAAGATAAAAACCTTAATGAGTCATCTTCTTCTAGAAGCTTTCCCGACAAATTACGAGAATGCCCCTCATCCGTATTTTCATTCCCGCATCCGTGTTTACGAAAAACACGAATACTGTGAGACTAAACTAATCCAATAATCTAATACTAGGATCCGGCTTAAACCAAAGCCCACTAGTATAATCCGTCCGAATATCGTACGTGCACAAGTACACGTATATGTTCGAACCCTGTGGTAAAACCATACGACCTCTATATCATTTCGCCCAAAGAAGGGAAACCTTCTGTGTGGGACTCTAAAGACTCGATAGTACACTGGCAGTGGGTTTAACCACAAGCCACAAGCGGTACTAGCTGCACGTAACGGCTACCCAGGTATCTATCGATAATAAGGCCGATGAGCAAACTCATCTGACCTCCTACCGAGCCTATCTGTGACAATATCCGTAAAGTCCGGTCTGTCCGTCTAAGAGTATCGCATATCGGGCCAAGGGGCGGTAAATGTCAGACCCCTAATAGCGGTATAAGTCATGTCGGAGTGTAGCCCAGAACACCCTGAGAAACTACTGGAATCCCTACCAGCAAATCTCGCTTGCCCTGGCCAGAGACTTTGTGTAATGGCTTTCCGAACACAGCGCGACATCAACCCCCAATACCGGGAGAGACGAATCTTATCTAACCGCCATTGCCTCCAATTGCTTTGGGACTGCACCCAACTACTACCTTTTTGCATGACTCGGCAGAGCCGTGGTAGGGTAGTTTTCTAAGAACAGTGGGAACACACTTGAGGCGAAGTAGCAGTGTCATGTCGACGGACTAAGTTGTACTCATGTCACCTGGGAACTGCTACCTAACGATAGGTATACTATCTTCAGTACGACGTACTAATGGCTGTGGGACAGACCATCTCCCCTGCTGGGATGAGAAGCGTATACACTAGTCTACTCCGGAGTCTCGATGCCCCGTCTCGATAATCCTACGACTAGGGACCTGTATAAGGATGTGCTTGTAGATTACCCAGCCCCCACTAGTGTGACTGCCATCACAACGCTGGTAATCAAGCAAAGATCCTAAGGGCTCTACTAATATGTATAAGCGATATGTTAAAAGAAATACATGAACATATTGAAGTAGAAACAAACCAAGTAGCGTACTACCATTTTGAGCAAGACTGTCAATACTACTATGAATATCCCAAGCTTCCATTAAGTAATATACAATCTAGTATGATACAATAATGGCCTCTAGGGCATATACACTAACAAAGTCTACGCGACTCTTCAAAGCTCCTCTCCGAGTTGAACGAACCTCCTTCGTGATCTGCGCGCCAAAGACGATCCACCCGAAGTCTACAAGCACAAGCTTTTCACTACACTAAACACGTTTAGTGTAGGAAACACACCACACCAAATCGCTAGTTTGGTGTGGGATGATGAAGTAGGGGATAAGTAAAACTCACTAAGGTCTCATAAGCTTAATGATTCACATCTCATGTGAGGGTTTTGAGCTTGGAGGCGAGGTGAAGAAAATTGTAGAGAGCAAGAGAAGAAAAGAGCTCTTGAAAAATGGCTAAGGCATGAACCATGAAGCAAGTGTAGAATGAATAAAATGAATCATCTCTTTCCTCACTAATTCAAGCATGGAATAAAAATGCAATTAAAATTGCAACCATGCTTGAATAGTGAGTCAAGAGTAATATAAAAACATATAAACCCACGCCTTGAACCATACCACAAATATCTCCACAATTTACACCTCATTTTTCTATTTTCTAAAAAATAGAAAAACATGCCATGCTTCATATAATAATATATATATTTATATTTATATATATCAAATATACATTAATATATATATATAAAGCAATTAGTGAGCCAATGATATTAGTTAAGATATAATTATATCACATATAATAAATATCACATTATTAAATCAACACTTGATCTAATAATCCGGTTATATCACATATAACCGACTAATATCATTAATCTGAATATCACATTATCAAACCAATATTTGATTCGATAATCCGGTTATATCACATATAACCTGACTGATAACAGATAACTACCAGATTACAATACGGTATCACATACTCGTATTTAATCAGGCCCACACACATATCACATATGTGTCCTACTTCGTTTCGCTTGAACCAAGAAACTTTTATGTGGGACTCTAAAGACTCGTCAATACGCCAGCAGTAGGTGATGATCACATCAGTCACCTACAAGCCGTCAGCGATACTAGCTGGACGTAACGGCTACCCGGGTATTGAGTGATATGAAGATCAACAAGAAAGCCCGTCCATACTCTTCATGAAGCCTATCAATAACACTACCGTACAGTCCGGTCTCTTCGTCTGATATGTCGCATATCATGTCTAGGGGTGGAAATCGTCAGACCCCAGTAACGTGATAAGTCATGCCGATGTCTGGCCTATAACAGTTCGAGAAACTACTGATAACACTTATCAGTAAATCTCGGCAGCAGCCCTAGATAGGGACTTCCAGTTATAGCCAATCGAGCAGTGCACAACATCAACCCCCTAATACCGAGAGAGACGAAACCCCTCCTATCGCTCATTGCCTCCATGTGACTCGGGACTGTACCCAAAATCCACCTGTTTGCATGACTCCTTCAAGTCGTGGTAGGGAGTAAATCAAAGCACAGTGGGAGCCACACAAGTGTAACGTTTTAGAAAATCGTTTTGCGAATTTTTCCGTTTTAGGGTAAATTTGTCGTTTTATTTTTCTGTTTTAACCCGACTGTGATCAAACGACCATATAGACTTGCCAGCACCTAGTTTAACTTAAATAAAGCTAGTGCGCAAGCTTTGGGGGTATATGGGACATTTTGGTTCAATTTGATTTTTTCCCAATTTAAATATTATTTAATGTGGTATTTACATTTTGGGAAATTTCTCCAGAATTGGAATCTTTTCAAGTAAATCAAGTTTGGGTAAAACAAAACCTTCACAAAATATCTAAATTTTTGTTTGGAATTAGAAGTAAGATTAGAGAAAAAAGAATTGCTTGAGGTGCATGCATGTGTGTGTGAATGCATTTATGTGCATTTATTGTTGTGATAAGCTAGAACAATCCACACAAAACCCTCCCTTTCCCCATTGGCCGAATCCTCCTTCTTTCTGCCCTTGATCACTTCCTACACCATCTTCATTAATCCTAGCACAATAAATCTCCAAAATTCCATTTTAATCTCACAAAATACCCCAAGTCTTGATTTAGCATCTTGGAGCTAGGAAAGCTTGGATCTTTGTGTTCTTGAGGATAGGTATGATCTATATTTGTTCATTTTGTTGTGGTGGTGATGTGTAGCCTTTTTATTTCAGTTTAGATAGTGTAAAGTTAGGATTGGTGTGCAATATCGTATTTTTTTAGTGTCAGTTTGTGATATTTGTGACCTGCTGTGACCCCGAGATTTTTCTAGAAAACCAAACAATTTAATTGTGTTGTACCTGTGACCATAGGATTTCACCTGGAGCACGAACCCATGGGGCTCGGACTCGGCCAGCGACGACTCGAAGGAATTCCGGCGACATCGGCCGTAGGTTTGAGTTGGGGTTTGGGTTTTTTGAGAGTAGCTCTATGATTTGGTTTAGGTATGTTTGGTCTTATTTAGTTGTTGAGTTTTCTCAGTATGCAAAAATCTGGGGTCATCTAGGTAGTCTCTTATGTTTCGTTTTAGCGCGATACGTTATCCGACACGGATCGTGCACTTTGTGTGGTTTTTCTCTTAAGTTGTTTTCGTCGTGTCGCTACGCACGATAGCCACAATACGAACACTTGAGAGTATGTTTTGTGTTGTTGTGTCGGTCTAATGTAGCTTGTACGTGTTTTGGGTCTATTATTAATATATACTTGTTTTATTGTTTTAATGTTGCAGGTTCGCAGGCGGGGACTTCAGACGCTGCTACCAGGGGAGAACAGGTGGTAGACTTCACCTAGCTTGGAGCGTTGGTGAGTAGATTTAACATCTACAGGGGAATCGCCTGTATAGCGTTATGCGTCTGGGCTAGAGATGTTATTTCTGTCGCATATTCTATGTCATATTTAGAATTGCGCATACACCATACTGTTTAGTTAGTGTTGTGCTTGGACTAGTATCCTTAGGACACTGCACTATTATTGACGATTCATGTTGCACGAGCACTGATTGTATGTCACACACACCGTCAATAATTGCCATGTCACGCACAACCCGCTTATAGATATGATATTGCTTG
The DNA here is from genome assembly GCA_030015575.1 of Agapanthus africanus. Lineage (NCBI taxonomy): Eukaryota > Viridiplantae > Streptophyta > Magnoliopsida > Asparagales > Amaryllidaceae > Agapanthus > Agapanthus africanus. The sequence goes on from JASDDO010000019.1 coordinate 536,072,340, forward strand.
GTTAGGGACATTGAGACATTGATTCATATTTATTACCGCATATGACATATAGCATACTTGTATATCCACATGCTTACACATATGCCTTCACATACTTACATGCTAGATACCTGTATACCTATAGGGTATTGTACCATTAGTGATAGGTACATACACACTTTATGACATGGCTACAGGTATACCTTGCACGCATACTTCACTTATACCCAAGGGGTATATTACATCATTACACATAGGTAGATACATATATTTTGCTATACCTCATTGTTTACACATATATCTGGTTATAGCTACATGTTTACCTTTACTTGATGTTATTTATAATTTGAGAAAATAGGAACCGCGTGATATTTTATATTAACTTGTTGCAGTTAATTAGCGGCTTTTCCTTTATATGCTTACATTTCAGTTGTATGTTGCATATACTATATTCATGGATTTTCGCATTGTGATATGGATTTTTCATGATGTTTTCTGGATTTGGGGACCGTGGGAGTTCATGAAATTATGCATTATTTGAAAAACCCGGTTTCCCTGGATATGATATTACAGCATCCACCATGAGATTTATCGGTTCTGATTATATATCCGATTCGAGGAGCGGGAGGCGCCGTCTGTGGGTGTATGGTGGGGCCCGGAGGTACCCTGGGGCAAGAAGATTGATGGACCATGCCGATTGAGCCTGGCAGGGGTACCATACCATCCGGTGACATTACCAATGACTCGGCGGTTATCATGGGGATACCGACGGGAGTCATGTACGTATAGATACGTCGAGAGGCGAGGGTCAGAGCTAGGCACTCGAGCTTTCGGGATAGCGTATGATACGTACCTATCAGGGGACCAGTCTTGGTGACAGCACCTGATAGATCAGCCTTTCTGTGTCGATTCTTGACACATTGTTTTCATGATATTTTTACTTCTTTGTATATATAACAGTGGAATGGGACGCTGTTATATATGCCCTTACACCAATATTAGTGGAATGGAACGTTAATATATGTGTATTGATATTAATTTATATACATCATCATATTATTTCATGCAAATATATTTAGGGTGTTAGAATTTTACTTGAGATTTGATTTGGGATATAGGTGATTTATTTGAGATTGGATACAGGATATATATGAGATTGTTGATTTGTATATTCAGGATATATGAGATTTATTCGATATTGTACATTCAGAATTTGTGAGACTTATATGATATGAGAGCCAATTTGGGGGCTGATTTGAGGAAATTGGGATTTGATTTGTCTTGATGGATTGTGATCCTACCACGATATCAGGATTCCGTGGAAATGACATGTTTTCATTCCATATTCCACATTTATTGTTTATGCACTGTTTCATGTATTAGCTGTACCTGTTAGTGTACCTTTCATGACTATTGCATTTACATACCTTTATTTATATGCATTACTTCATGTATTAGTTGTACCCGCTAGAGTACCTTTCATGACTGCTGCATATATATATACATTTCCATATCATTATTGCATGATTATTGCATACCGATTGTTATATTATTATTGCTTCATGTATTAGTTGTACTTACTAGTGTACCTTTCATGATTATTGCATTCATATGACCTTTTATTGCTATTAATTGCATATGTTAGATTCGCGTTGTACGTGCATACTTGTGAGTACCTGCATATGTTATTTACTATTCACGAGTTGGCAACTCACCCCCATTGTGCCACAGTGTTTTGCAGGTGTTCCTCAGGATAGTCAGAGGCAGGGCTAATTCATCCATCGTATAATCCTTGCTGCGGATACCGCTTCGCCTGACAGTGTGCAGTTTTGCTTAGGTAGGTTTTGCGGTTATCCAATATTGCTTGTTGTGTATTCATTGTATCATGTACTCTCCATCTACTATTATCTTGTATGACTTAGAGACTTGATGTGAGGACGATATTATATATTATTTTGTGACTTGGTGGTTTTATGCAGTTTTATTTATATCGTCTCTTTCTTCGCTACGGCGTCGTATATCTGTTGTGGTGGTTGTTTTCCGTCTTTTGGCGTGGATTTGCTCCCGTTGGGGATGCTTTACTTTATATTTATGTTGTACCCATTTTGGGGGCTTGTTTTACAAAAGAGGTGTTGTCAAAATTTTAAAGGAAATAAGTTGGACTTTTAAAAAATTTGGGTTGAGATTTCAAAGGGTTTGAAAATGCTATTATTTCTTATTACTTTTGATGATTTAGATTTCTGGGTTTTGGCTTTCTTTTACTGTATTACGCCTGTAGACGTTGCGTAGTATTAGGGCCGTCACGTGCCAATTTGGGGTCGTGACAAAGTTGGGATCAGAGCGCTAGGTTTTTACCTTTCGGAGTGTAAGATGACCTTGGTATGATGAATTAGGTAGCTTAAGCAAAGTAACGTAGTGTGTGTTTTTCTGCAGCATCCTCACGATGCGGTACTCCGCCTAAAGTGACCTAAGTACAATTTTCTTGAAATTCCTTCTTTGATGATTCATATTCTTGTGATTCGATTTCCGTGTTCATATCGAATTATATTTCCATTTATAGCCTTGCCGCCGATGACTATGTGGACTCAGAGAGGTGCAGCGAGGGCCGAGGTCAGAATTGACTCGGGTAGGATGAGGACTGACCAATATGGCGCGCTCGTTGCACAGGAGCAGACGGATTCGCCTTCGACAGATAGCATCGCTAGGCTTGTGGCAGAGATGCAGGACATGCGTCAGACGATGAGTTCTTTGGTTCAGGCCATTCGAGCGCAGCGACAGGAAGTTGTCACCCCTGTTACCCAGTTGTTCTTTGCGGTTAGTACACAGCATTCCGTCACCTACATAGCACCAGTGGATGCAGCCCCAGTTGGCGAGGCACGTGTTCCTGAGACTCTGAGAGTTCCGGGACAGTAAAGGACTCGTACCGGTGTACCAGCCCAGAGACATAGGCTTAGTCGTCGAGACAGATTTTGTGACCATCGAGGAGAGTAGTGTTAGGTAGATCAGCCGTTTTTTGTGTTAATTTCTGTCAGCGATTCTTTTGTTGGGCAACACGTATTTCAGTTGTGTGCCAATCGGGTAAGAGATTCGTCCGTCACTTTGATCCTTCTAGAGATGTTGGATTTGACGTTCTCCTGAGTACGAACTGGTTAGCTACGTGCTAGGCGTCTGTGGACTACCGTGAGAAAACAGTCAGGTGTTGTTTTCCCGGCGAGTCAGTTCTTGTTGTGCGGGGGGACAGTGGTGCCGCCTCTCACAGCTTGAATTCAGCCTTTTTCGCTAGTCGGCTTTTGAGGAGAAGATGTCGAGGATTCTTGGCGTTCATTCATGATACCGTAGCCACAGTGGGTTTGTTGGACCGGTTTTCCTTCATGCGAGAGTTTTCCGACGTTGTTCTAGATGAGGCGGCGGAGCTTAGGGAGCTTAAGGATCAGCTGTAGAGTTGTTTGTTGGGGGGTTTGTGCGTCTGAGTGTTTCACATTAGGGAGCTCCTATTTCTGTTCGTCAAGGAGAAAGACGGCAGTTTAGGTTGTGTATTGATTGATCGTCGATTTAACCGGCTTACGGTGCGGATAGGTATCCTTTACCTCGCATTGACGATTTCTTCGATCAGCACCAGAGTGTGAGAAATTTTCTAAGTTTGTTCGGGATCAGGTCATCATTGTTGCGGGTTCGGAGTGATGACATTCCGAAGACTGCCTTGTGTGTGCTACGGGCTTTGTGTGTTTTGGTGGTGTTATTGGACTCACCAATGCCCTAGCAGTATTCGTAGATATGATGAACCAGATTTCTTCAGGCCGTATCTCGACCAGTTATTATTGTGTTAGTGACGATATTCTGGTCTATTTTAATGTGTCTTGAGGGACAGGAGTAGCACTTGAGGATTTGTTTTGCAGACGTTGGGAGAGCCCCAGCGGTTTGCTAGATTCTCGGAGTGTTTCTTCAGGCTTGTTTGTGTTGACTCCTAGGTCTTGTAGTTACGGAAGACGGTTTTGTATGGTTCCGAGGAAGATCGTGGCCGTACAGCTTAGGCCCATACTTGGGTACGGACGGAGGTCCGCAGATTTTGGGGCTTAGCAGGTTTTTCTCGCCGTTTCGTGCAGGATTGCTAGTGTAGTGCTGCACCATTGACTGAACTGACCGGAAAGGAGGTTTCTTTTCTTTGGACTGAGGCATGTGTGCGGAGTTTCGGCAGTTGAAGACTCGGTTAACAACTACATCAGTTCTTTCTTTGCTTTCTGGTTCGGGCGACCTTGTTGTTTAACTATGATGTTTCATGAGGGGGGCTCGATTGTGTACTGAGGTGACACTATATAGTTATCGCTTTTGCTTCCCTACATCTGGAGGAAGTACTAGCAGGATATCTTACTCATGATCTGGAGATGGCCGCGGTGGTCGTGGGTTGAAGATCCGAGGACACTACTTGTGTGGAAAGTCGTGTCAGATTTTCATGGACTACCAGAGCTTAATGTACATCTTCCTGCAGCGGGTTTTGATTGTTGAGATAGTCTTCTGCAGATTTACAGTTCTTGTGCGATCGTTGAGTACATCTAGGTTCGCCTCTACCGAGGGGACAGCTTGCTCATGTCTACGCCCGACCACTTTCCTTAATCGCTTTCGCGAGGCACAGCCCGCCGATGCTCGTTCGTCAGAGATACTTGAGCGTACTCGGCTGGGTAATGATTCGGAGTCCTTGATTTATGACCAGATGTGCTACATTTTGGGACGCGTTTATGTACCTGTTGCTGATAGGCAGAGACGCAAAATCCTAGAACAGGAACATCAGTCAGCTTTCGGTGTTCATTCGAGTTCCACCATTGTGTGACGTGACTCGTGAGGTAGTTACGGGTGGGCAGGAATGAAGAGCGAAGTTTCGGATTTCATTTCGAGGTGTCTGTCTTGTTGTTGTGTGTTTTGGTTAAGCATCTGAGACCGGCTGGAGAGTCGCGACCTTTAACCGTTTCCGGAGTGGGAATGGGAGCAGATCTCCGTGAATATTCGTTGTGGCGTCTACCCAGGTTTAGAGAGGGTGTGACTCCATTTGGGTGTTTGTTGTCCGGTTATTCTCAGTTTGCTCAGTTGTTCTTCGTTAAGTTTGTGCGTTGCTCGGAGTTCCTTCATGGGTCGTATCCAAATAAGGCACCTTATTCGCTTGCCGTCTTGGGCAGGAACTTCAGGAAGCCTTGGGTACTGGTTGAGCTTTAGCTCCGTCTTTCCATCCGCAGGATGATGGTTTTGTGAGAGCGGGCTATACCGACTCTGGAGGATATGATTGTGCGTGTAGGGTTCCTAGGCACACTAATGAGGTCTCACAAGGCATCAACCATGCCAATTTCAAATTTTTCCGGTGCCGAGAAACCCTAATATAGATCGTTAACTAGATATTAGGCGAAACATGCAAGTAGTAAACAACTTTACTGCTAAGTGAAAGAGACTACAACCTTTATAGATCCGGTCCTCCACTTCCTTAGCTCCGTGATGATGTCTCTCCGCTGCGATCATCGGATCCCGGACTCTAGCGATGGTTTCGTCGAAGAAATGATCGGGCTAGGTCGTCGACGTTGATGCCGAGGATGATCTACGTCGAGGCAACACAAGATCAAGCTCCAACTTCACCAAGCCATGAAACTTGTGAAGAAAACACCTTATACTACTTGGCAAGTGGTAATGATGAAGAAATAGGAAATAGGTTCACTTTGGATTTGGATTTCTCACTTGGAATCATCACTTAGACATTTTCAAGAAAAGGTTTTTTCTTTCTTCTTGAAGAAGAAGAAGAAGAAGAAGCAAAAAAGAATGAATTCATTCCAAAAAGAAAATGAAGTGATGGTTATCATTTTGCAACCATGGTTAAGTGTAGAGAATAAACTAGGGTTTAGTTAAATGGTTGGGTTAAGGAAAGAAACAAAATGGTTATCACTTTCAAAGCTACATGAAGCTTCAAGTGAAGTCCAAATAAAACCACCATTTTATTTCTTGCCTAAATGAATAAATAAATAAATGAATAAGTAAATACAGCAAATGAAACCCTAACCATTAACTAAACATGGTTTAAAACAAACACATACCCAAGTTTGCATGTATCATCAAACATAATACAATCTTGTACACAAAAATATATCACATATACAATGTGCACAATCAAGTGAGAAAAACATCTTAAGTGAACCAATATTAGTTAATTTAAAGTAATATATGAAATATATAATTATACATTAAATCATTAAATCAACACTTGACTTAATGATCCGGTCATATTGCATATAACCGACTAATATCAATAGCAACAAATTATCGAATCAACACTCGATCCGATAACCCGGCTATATCGCATATAACCGATCAATGTCACATATCGCGAGAATAGAATACAGTATCACATACTGGTATTATTCTCGGTCCTGCACATATCTCATAAGTGCTCCTATTTCGTTTCGCTTGAGCCAGGAAACCTCTGTGTAGGACTCTAAAGACTCGTCAATACGCCGGCAGCAGGTGATGATCATATCAAACACCGACAAGCCGCAAGCGGTCTGCTAAACGTAACGGCCACCCGGGTATTGAGCTATCAGAAGATCAACGAGCAAGCCCGCTCACACTCCTGTGAATCCAACGAGCAACACTTACCGTACAGTCCGGTCTCATCGTCTGATATGTCGCATATCTCGCCTAGGGGTGGTAAACGTCAGACCCCAATAGCTCGATAAGTCGTGTCGATATGAGGTCTATAACAGTTCAAGAAACTACTGGTAACACTTACCAGTAAATCTCAGCAACCCTGGCCAGGGATTTCCGGTTATAGCCAAAACACAGTGCAACATCAACTCCCTATACCGGGAGAGACGAATCCCCTCCTATCGCTCATTGCCTCTATGTGATTCGGGACTGTACCCAAAAACCACCGTTTTGCACGCCTTCTTGGACGTGGTAAGGTGGAAATCAAAGCACAGTGGGAATCATACAAGACTCTATGACGATCTCGGGTCTACAGACTAACATGTACCAGTGTCACCAGAGAACTGCCATCTGACGTAAGGTATAATACCATCTGGGAGTTCTCGGAAAGTCCGTCCAGTGTACCCAGTCTCCACTGAGCACCCGTATATCATCTCTGATGTCAAACACCAATGGATATGGGATTATCCATCGCCCATCTGTATGGGTCGAGAAGGTATACGCTAGTCTACCCTGGTATATCGATGCCTTGTCTCGATACACCCACGACTAGGGACCTTGAAGGATGTACTTATGGACTACCATGTCCCCACTAGTATGATCCGCATCATAGTCCAGGTAGTCAAGTACACATCCTAAGGGCTTTACCAACATGTAACAGAGAGACAATCCGTGTACACGTTAAGGTAAAGAGCAATCAGATAGCATACTATCATGTCGAGCAAGAAAGTCCTCCCTATATATGTCCAAGCATCCACTACAATATACATCCTATGTATAGTAATGGCATCTAGGGCATACATATAACTAACAATCTCCCACTTGCACTAGGGCCATCTGATAGCAGTTGTTGCAGTATCTCATACTCAACCATCCCATAAAAGTCTCTCTCTGGGAAAAGGCCTTTGTGAGTGGATCCGCCGTGTTGTCCTCTGAGTCTACTCTCCTAATCTCGATCACCCTGGAGATCAACTATCTCCATGATCAGGTGATGCTGCCTCAGAATACGCCTGGGTCACTGATGGGACCGGGGTTCCTTGGCATAAGCCATAACTCCATTGTCACACAATGGAAGGAACTAAGTTCATCTCATTAACTAATATACACCCAGACAGCCTCTTTGGTAGCATCTTAAGTAGCGATGTATCTTGCCTTTAATCGTATAGTATGTCACGGTATCTAGCTTGGAACTCGTCCAACATACCGTCCCTCCATAGAGGGTAAAGACAATGCCTGTGACTGACATTCAGTCATCCTTATTACCCTGGAACACTTCCAGTGATTCTTCCCAGGATCGATTGATACCATCTCACTACATCTAGTGAAAATCCTAACATCCATTTAGATCTATCTCATAGATCCAAAACCCAGGATTTAGTAGGTATCATGTAACACCCTAGGATGTGTTTAGTGGCTAATTATATTTTAATATGTGATTTTAATAAAAAGTTTACCAAATTGATTTTCAAATAATTTTTCCAATTTAATAAATATTTTTCAAAAATTTTGCCAAGCTTGCACAAACTTGTGCATGTAAACTAGGGTTAAAAATTTAGGTTAAACCATGTTTAACAACCATAGTGGATTAAACCTCCCTATTATTAAGTTAAAATGATTTTTAATTAGGGTATTTTTTTTTAAATGGAAAAGGGATTTAAAATGTATTTTGGTTGACTTAAGAGAATGCATCATGGCCATGCCATGCTTGCATTAAATGAGAGAGAGAGAGAGAAAGAGAGAGAGAGAGAGTATATTTTTCTGAGTTAGCTTTTTCACTCTATGCTGAGTCTGAGGTTGGCAATCCCTGTCAAGTTCCAAAAACATATATTCATCATTAAGAAGATTCATAAAATCTTTTAGGGGCTTTTTTTTAGTCCTAAGACCAGGCTACCTTGGATCACCATAATTCTTTTTATGTGGCCTTGAAGGTTTATTCTTGACTTTTTTATTCTGCAGAACATCTGTTCCAGCTTCTTTATCTTTTAATTGAGCCAAGTATTCTTCTGTTTTTTTCTTTCATATAATCTCTCTTCCTTCTACTAGAAATAGATGTTTCAATGAAGACATATGCTCAGAGGAGAAGAAGGGATTTTGATTTTCATTTGCATCTTCATTAGTAAGTGCGGCAGTTCTAATCTCAGGTTTTCATTTTGGAACTTCAACTGATTTTGAAGTCTCTGGAAGGTTTTTACTTGCTGGAGTCAGGAAATTTTTAGTAACATTAAGACCACCAGAAAACTTCTCTGTTGTTTCATTCTTTGTATCAAACCTTAAATTTGAATCCTCCAGAATTTGTTTGCCTTTATTATATAGCTGTTGTCTTTGAAAATCAGATAGTGATTGCCTGTGATTATCCTAGTCCTGAGCAAGTAGTTGTGCGTGTGAGATATCCTCAATAGAGAAAATCTTTTTATTACTCTCAGCAATTATGTCTGATCGTTGAACCTTACAAGTGTGACCAGTCTATTCTCTTTTTTCCTCCAAACATTTTTAGTCTTCACTTGAGGGAAATGTTTCTCAATTTTCTCCACCTGCCGAGTGTTGTCGATTTTCTTTATTTTGCTTCTTATAAAAATTTGGAAAAACCTGAACAAGTAATCCTTGATATATATCATATCATTTGTCCTTAGCTTTTTATGAAATCACTGGACTTTTGAAACCTCATCAACAGATGCCTATTATCTAAGAAGGCAAGTGCAAAGTCTCCTTTCATTTTTTGAGACAAAAGAGTTTTGAACTTAGAAAGTGGAGGCCTCCCATAGGCACACTGAGCAATTAAGGCTAGATTTAAAGCAAAGGCTGATTTATCAATTTCATCTTGAGAAAAGTTTATTGCAGGGTCTCCATTGTCATCAAAGTCATTTTCTTTTTCTGCAATTTGCATTCCAGGTTCTGGAAAAAAAATGGGCTTCACTGCAGGTGCAAAAGATCCTTTTGGTATCTGAGCATCATTTTTGACAATTTCTGCAAAGGTTTTATTCATTGCTTTAGTTCTAATTGCCTCTGATTCCAGACTTGAGAGATAGGAGCTAGGGTTCTTAGGGTTGGTATCTGCTATGTTTTGTAGGTCCATGGTATATATAGTTTTGTAATATTGTAACCTGGGTAGAATCTGGGACGATATATCGTTTTATGGTGTTTTTGGTTTGCGCGATACGCGCGATACACGAGTGGGTTTTGTGATTCAGCGTATCGCAGCGTGTCGGGCTGAGTCGTAGACGCGTGCACACACGTTTCAGCATATCGCACACACGCGCGTTGATTCGCGACGCGAGTTTCACGTTTTGTTTCGATATCGCGTTTTGCGAGATTCTTGCTTATATAATTGGATTCTTTGTGTAAATTCCAGGTTCACAGGCGGGTACGTCAGACGTCGCCGGGAAAGGGAAGCAGGTGGTCGGCTATACTTAGCACGCGACCAGATGAGTAGATTTAACATCTACGGGAAAATCGCCCATATGGCGTTAAGCGTCAGGGCCTAATAGGATTTGTAGTCATGAGTGTCCATATGGATATACTGGTAGTATAGAACACTACACTATCACTAACGGTCCAAGTTGCACGAGCACGATTTATATGCTACACTCACACCGTTAGTGATTGCCATGCCACTCACGATATAGGATTGCTATAAACCGCATATTATATTGATTCTGCTTATTTGACGTTGACATGATTTGCTGTATACATCACATATATTCATACTTGTGACTTATACCTCACATATTCATACTTGTGACATATACACCACACATATTCATACTTGTGACATATACATCACATATATTCATACTTGTGATTTATACCTCACATATTCATACTTGTGACATATACCTTACATATATTCATACTCGGGCGCATATACATTATATGTCTACATTAGTGCACATGTACATTGCTATATTCACTTTGCGTACTTATCCATTCGCACATCCATACCTATACCACATTCATATGTTACATACATGGATGATATTGACTTGATTTAGAACTAAGGGACCGCAAATGATATTTTCAAAACTGAATCTTTTAAAAAGAGTGGTTCTCCCTTTCTTTTACTCGTAGTGTCATACGACACATTGCATGGATCTACGCATTGGATTTGATTTCTGTGATTTCTGGATTTGGGAACCGGAGTACTATTTTAAGAAAATACGCACTGTTTGAAAACCCGGTTTCCCTTGATATGATATTTTAGTGCGTCCACCATGAGTTTTCTCGGTTCCAGAGAGCTTGTGTGAGTATACCCGATTCGAGGAGAGGTAGGCACCGATTGCGGGTACATGGTGGACCCGGTACGATACCCCGGGACGAGAAGACTCGTATTGTTAGACGGTGAGCCCGGCGGAGGGACTACTACCTACCGGTGATTGGTTGGGCCTGGCGGTTATCCGGAGGATACTGACCAGAGTAGCTTGATGGATACGGGACGATGCGTAATGCCGGGGCCGAGGGCCGATTCCGCAGACGGAGCCCGTGGGCAGATCCGATGGACGGACGCCCCATATTGGAGGATTTGCGTGTCGATACTGGACACGGCTGATTTTATGATATTTTGAGTGCCGGTGATGGGCACTCCCGATTTTATGAGATTACAGGATTTGAGGACCGATGTGGATAACGACGCTTGAGTTGTACTGGGTTTTTGGTGTATTGATAGACACCAGTTATTTTCCACGTTGATATTCCGTGTAGATATTATTCCTTTCCATACTCAGCATTCAGTACTTGACATCTTATCCTGTAGCTAGTATACCTGATAGAGTACACATGCTTGCATATTATTGCGTACCATGCTCATCATATATAGGGTTGTCAGATTACATCGCCATGCCTGATTATCACATATCTTGCTCATCACATAGAGATGATTATTAGATAGCACTTGTTGCATGATATTGAGCATCCAGTTCATCATATAGATGTTTATTAGTTGGCATAGTTTAGAGCATCGCAGCACGTGCATACTCGCGATTACCTTTATATATTATTTACTATTCATGAGTTGGCAACTCACCCCGTTGTGCCACAGTGTTTGCAGGTTGCCCTTGGGAGTAGTCGCGGCTGGCTGTTTACCGCATCTTTTGGCACAGATACCATTTCTGAGGCGTGTTAGCCCTTTTGCTATTAGGTGGGTCTTGTACGGTATCTGTTTATCCTTCAGTTGTACATTGATGTATCTAGTATTCTCCATCTACCTTCCTGTATTGACTTAAAAACAGTTATGAGGACGATGTATATGATTTTGTACTCTGGTGTCGAGCTCGCATGTGAGCCGACTTTATTTTATGCAGTCTTACTTTTTATGATATTTGTCTTTGCCTTACTACTTATTCTTCGCTACGGCGTCGTATATCATATTGTGATGTTCTATTCATTTCACATGTTATTTCTACTACACCTTGCCTTTACCCGACTTGCGGGACAAATGTTTATAAAGGAAATGTTGCCAAAATTATTAAAATATAACTCTTGAACAAAAAAAAAAGATTTCTACTAAATTAATTAAGTTTCCTAGACATGTATAATTGTTTTTACAAAAATGTTTTAATCACTCTATATTTATTGGTTTTGATTTCTGGGTTTTGGCTTACTTAGTCGCGTTACGCCTGTAGACGTTACGTGGCTAAGTGCCGGTCACGGGCCAAATTATCGGGTCATGACAAAGTTGGTATCAGAGCGTAGGTTTTACCTTCGGAGTGTAGGATGACCCTGGTATGATGGAGTAGGTAGCTGCTGCAGAGTGGCGTAGCGTGCGTATATTCCGCGGCATACTCAAGACATGGTACTCCGCCTAAGCGACCTTTGGATTTATTGGTTGAAATTCCTTCATTTTTGCGTACCTTCTTGCGATTCGATTTCAGTATCCTTATCGAATCCTACTTTTCTTTTCAGCCACTATGCTGCCAAAGACTACTAGGGCGCAGATAGCGGCCGCGAGGGCCGAGATTCGTGTTGACTCGTCCGAGACGAGGACTGATCCGGGCAGTGCACCCGTCGTACTCGAGCAGACTGCTCCTCCCATGACAGAGCAGATCGCCACGTTAGGGGCCAGCATGCAGGAGATGCGCCAGATGATAGGATCGCTAGTTGAGACGCTTCAAGCACAGCGACCAGAGGCAGCTCCACCAGTCACAGGGACCGCGATGGTACCGACCTACAGCCAGTTTCCCCTGCAGCCACAGAGGTGATTACAGTATCGCTATCAGAGTTCATGAGGCTGGAGCCTCCGGTCTTCACAGACACAGATGCAGCCGAGGACCCGCAGTCTTTTATTGATAGGATGGACCGGATATGTCGTTCCCTCCGATGCGCAGATGCGAGATGGGTCGAGTTCGCGAGCTATCGCCTGGAAGGTCTTGCGCAGAAATGGTGCGAATCAGTTGAGAAGGGCAGAGCAACAGGTCTTCCTCCTAAGACCTGGACGGAGTTCATGACGGTGTTCCTTGCCCGCTTCCTTCCCCAGAGTGTTAGGGATGCCCGAGCACGCAGATTTGAGTCCTTGCGCCAGACGCCAGAGATGACAGTGGCCGAGTACGATGTGCTGTTCACCGAGCTATCAGTTTATGCTCCGTACCTAGTTGCTACTGAGGAGATGCGAGTCAAAAGATTTGTCCGAGGCTTGCTTACCCCGCTATTCCTTGCGATCAGCTCCCAGCATTACGAGACCTACGCCGCAGCGGTAGATGCAGCCCTATTGGTCGAGGAGCGCCTTGCCGAGACTTCAATAGTTCCAGGGCCGAAGAGGGTTCGTACTGACACAGCAGCTCAGAGACATCCAATCAGATGCCGTGATAGACGTGGTACAGGCGGCAGATATTCGGGGCAAGGTCAGATGTTTAGCTCATACCCCCAGGAGGGTCAGCAGTCGTCCCATGGATGTTTTGGATGTGGTAGTCCTCATCATCGCGTCAGAGATTGTACCGAGACACGTCAGAGAGAGCCAGCCGTACCGCGTGTCAAACTTCCACCTTCTCCACCCCAGAGGGCGTTGCCCATTGTACCCACAGTTACTCCGCGTCAGACGCAGGCACAGAGAGGCCGAGGTCGCGGAGGGTTTGTTCCTAGAGGGCGAGGCGGTCGAGGCAGAGGACAGCCAGCCACCGGCAGAGTACAACCAGCTGCTAGTAGGGGACCGCCAGTTGCAGGTAGAAGACAGGCACGAGTTTTCGCTTTGACGCATCAAGACGCGTAGGCGTCCAATGCGATGGTCTCAGATATCTTATCAGTATGTTCTGTTGATGCACACGTGTTGTTCGATCCCGGATCCACGCACTCGTACGTATCCACACACTTCGTGCCGAGTTTGGGTAGAGAGTCCGGTTTGCTTGATCAGCCGCTTGTTGTGACCACTCCCGTGGGAGAGTCGTTTGTTGCTAGGCATGTGTTCCGATCCTGCGTCGTCCGTATTGGCGATAGAGATTTGCCTGTCGATTTGATCCTTCTTGAAATGTTGGATTTCGACGTTCTTTTGGGCATGGATTGGTTAGCCACGTGCTATGCGTCTGTAGACTGCCGCGAGAAGACAGTGAGGTTCTGTTTTCCCGGCGAGTCAGCCTTTGTCGTGCAGGGTGACAGTGGTGCCACTCCTCACCTTTTGATTTCTTGTCTTCGTGCTGGACAGCTTTTGAGGAAGGGATGTCAGGGATTCCTAGCCTATGTTTGTGACACTAGAGCCACAGATGTTCCGTTGGAGCAGGTTCCGATTGTGTGTGAGTTCCCTGATGTGTTCCCTGACGAGCTTCTTGGGCTACCGCCTGAGCACGACATTGCTTTTTGTATTGATTTGATTCCCGGCTCGGGGCCTATTTCTATACCGCCTTATCGGATGGCCCCGGTGGAGCTTAGTGAGTTGAAGAGTCAGTTGCAAGATTTGCTGGACAAGGGACTTATTCGACCCAGTATTTCTCCTTGGGGTGCTCCAGTTCTGTTTGTCAAGAAGAAGGACGAAAGCTTTCGTTTGTGTATCGACTACCGGCAGCTGAACCGGGTGACCGTGCGGAACAGATATCCTTTGCCACGTATCGACGATTTGTTCGACCAACTTCAGGGGACAGGATATTTTTCGAGGATCGATTTGCGATCGGGCTATCATCAGCTGCGAGTTCGACAGGAGGACATTCCGAAGACAGCTTTCCGTATACGTTATGGCCATTATGAGTTTTTGGTGATGTCGTTCGGACTCACCAACGCGCCAGCAGCCTTCATGGACTTGATGAACCGTATATTCCGGCCGTATCTCGACTTGTTCATCATCGTATTCATTGACGATATATTGGTGTATTCCCAGAGCATAGAGGAGCACGAGCAGCACCTGCGGATCACACTGCAGACCTTGAGGGAGCACCAGCTTTATGCAAAATTCTCCAAGTGCGCATTCTTGCTCGACAGCATAGACTTCTTGGGTCACGTGATTACACGGGATGGTATATGTATGGACCCAAGGAAGATTGAAGCCGTTCAGAGTTGACCCAGACCTACATCCGTCACTGAGATACGCAGTTTTCTAGGATTGGCCGGTTACTACAGGCGATTCGTACAGGATTTTTCCCGTATTGCTGCACCCTTGACCGAATTGACCCGGAAGGGAGTTCCCTTCGATTGGACGGAGGAGTGCGAGCACAGTTTCCAGCAGCTACGGACTTGTTTGACTACGGGGCCAGTATTATCGTTGCCTTCAGGATCAGGCGGATTTGCAGTTTATTGTGACGCTTCACGAGTGGGGCTAGGGTGCGTATTTATGCAGCATGGCAGGGTGATCGCGTATGCTTCGCGACAGCTGAAGAAACATGAACAGAACTACCCTACTCACGATTTGGAGATGGCCGCAGTAGTCCTTGCACTTAAGATCTGGCGATATTACCTATACGGCGAGTCGTGCCAGATATTCACTGATCACAAGAGCCTCAAGTACATATTTCAGCAGCGAGACCTGAATCTCCGACAGCGCCGATGGATGGAGTTAGTGAAGGACTACGACTGCGAGATCTTATATCACCCGGGAAAGGCTAACGTAGTAGCGATGCTTTGAGTAGGAGGCCTGAGGGTAGTCTAGCGTGTTTGAGTGCAGTACAGAGACAGTCGTCGGCAGATTGGAAGATATTATGCGACAGCCAAGTGCAGTTCGAGTTCACGCAGATCAGGGGACAGCTCGCGCATGTTCGTGCACGCCCACAGTTGCTTGACCGTATATATGAGGCACAGCGCAGGGATGACCGTTGCTCACAGATCATGACACAGATTAGACAGGGCAGATTCTCCGATTTTGTGATTGATGATCAGGGGATATTACGATTTGGGTCGAGACTGTGCGTACCAGATGCTGAGGGATTGCGGCGCGATATTCTTGAGGAGGCACATCGATCGGTGTACAGTGTCCATCCCGGTTCCACCAAGATGTACCATGATATGAGAGAGACCTACTGGTGGGACGGAATGAAGAGGGACATCGCGGAGTTCGTATCGAGATGCCTGACTTGTCAGCAAGTCAAGGCCGAGCACCAGAGGCCCGCAGGAGAGCTACAGCTATTACCCATTCCGGAGTGGAAATGGGAACAGATTTCGATGGATTTTGTGGTGGGTCTACCCAGGACTAGGCGAGGGTATGACTCCATTTGGGTGATCGTGGATCGTCTGACGAAAGCGGCTCACTTCCTGCCAGTGAAGACGACTTTCGGATTTGCGCGGTACGCCCAGATTTATATCGATGAGATTGTACGACTACATGGGGTCCCGACATGTATTGTGTCCGACCGAGGCACCCAGTTTACCAACAGATTATGGCATAGAATTCAGGAGGCTTTGGGCACTTGTTTGAGTTTCAGCACGGTATTCCATCCGCAGACCGACGGACAGTCAGAGCGGACCATTCAGACTCTCGAGGACATGCTCCGAGCTTGCGTTTTAGACTTTGGTGGTAGTTGGGATCATCATTTACCCTTGATAGAGTTCTCCTACAATAATAGCTTCCAGGATACTATTCAGATGGCACCTTTCGAGGCTTTGTATGGGAGGAGATGCAGATCGCCTGTCTATTGGATAGAGCTCAGCGAGGGCAGTATTTTGGGGCCACAGATCATACAGGAGACGACTGAGAAGATACAGCTGATTCAAGACAGGATGGGGACAGCTCAGAGCAGGCAGAGATCGTATGCTGACAGGCGCCGCCGCAGACTAGAGTTCGCAGTTGGTGAGCACGTGTTTCTGAGGGTCTCTCCGATGAAGGGAGTGATGAGGTTTGGACGGAAGGGGAAGCTTAGCCCCAGATTCATAGGTCCCTTTGAGATCCTCGAGCGTGTGGGCACAGTAGCTTATCGTTTGGCTCTTCCACCCGACTTCCCAGATGTTCATCCCGTATTCCACGTGTCGATGCTTCGCAGATACCTGCATGACCCTTCGCACATGATTCAGCATCAGGTCGTTCAGCTCGAGCGCGATCTTACGTTCACCGAGCAGCCAGTCGTGATCTTGGACCGGCAGGTGAAGAAACTTAGATCGAAGGTCTTGCCATCAGTAAAGGTGCTTTGGCGCAGCCCGAATGGTGATGAGATCACTTGGGAGGCCGAGGGCGAGATGCGGAAAAAGTTTCCTCATCTCTTTGAAGGTATGCGTTGCTTTATATTTTAAATTCGGGGACGAATTTCTTTAAGGGGGGAGATTGTAACACCCTAGGATGTGCTTAGTGGCTAATTATATTTTAATATGTGATTTTAATAAAAAGTTTACCAAATTGATTTTCAAATAGTTTTTCCAATTTAATAAATATTTTTCAAAAATTTTGCCAAGCTTGCACAAACTTGTGCATGTAAACTAGGTTTAAAATTTTGGGTTAAACCATTTTTAACAACCATAGTGGATTAAACCTCCCTATTATTAAGTTAAAATGATTTTTAATTAGGGTATTTTTTTTAAAATGGAAAAGGGATTTAAAATGTATTTTGGTTGACTTGAGAGAATGCATCATGGCCGTGCCATGCTTGCATTAAATGAGAGAGAGAGAGAGAGAGAGAGTATATTTTTCTGAGTTAGCTTTTTCACTCTATGCTGAGTCTGAGGTTGGCAATCCCTGTCAAGTTCCAAAAACATATATTCATCATTAAGAAGATTCATAAAATCTTTTAGGGGCTTTTTTTAGTCCTAAGACCAGGCTACCTTGGATCACCATAATTCTTTTTATGTGGCCTTGAAGGTTTATTCTTGAATTTTTTATTCTGCAGAACATCTGTTCCAGCTTCTTTATCTTTGAATTAAGCCAAGTATTCTTCAGTTTTTTTCTTTCGTATAATCTCTCTTCCTTCTACTAGAAATAGATGTTTCAATGAAGACATATGCTCAAAGGAGAAGAAGGGATAGTGATTTTCATTTGCATCTTCATTAGTAAGTGCGGCAGTTCTAATCTCAGGTTTTCATTTTGGAACTTCAACTGATTTTGAAGTCTCTGGAAGGTTTTTACTTGCTGGAGTCAGGAAATTTTTAGTAACATTAAGACCACCAGAAAACTTCTCTGTTGTTTCATTCTTTGTATCAAACCTTAAATTTTGTATCCTCCAGAATTTGTTTGCCTTTATTATATAGCTGTTGTCTTTGAAAATCAGATAGTGATTGCCTGTGATTATCCTGGTCCTGAGCAAGTAGTTGTGCGTGTGAGCTATCCTCAATAGAGAAAATCTCTTTATTACTCTCAGCAATTATGTCTGATCGTTGAACCTTACAAGTGTAACCAGTCTATTCTCTTTTTTCCTCCAAACATTTTTAGTCTTCACTTGAGGGAAATGTTTCTCAATTTTCTCCACCTGCCGAGTGTTGTCGATTTTCTTTATTTTGCTTCTTATAAAAATTTGGAAAAACCTGAACAAGTAATCCTTGATATATATCATATCATTTGTCCTTAGCTTTTTATGAAATCACTGGACTTTTGAAACCTCATCAGCAGATGCCTATTATCCAAGAAGGCAAGTGCAAAGTCTCCTTTCATTTTTTGAGACAAAAGAGTTTTGAACTCAGAAAGTGGAGGCCTCCCATAGGCACAGCAATTAAGGCTAGATTCAAAGCAAAGGCTGATTTATCAATTTCATCTTGAGAAAAGTTTATTGCAGGGTCTCCATTGTCATCAAAGTCATTTTCTTTTTCTGCAATTTGCATTCCAGGTTCTGAAAAAAAAATGGGCTTCACTGCAGGAGCAAAAGATCCTTTTGGTATCTGAGCCTCATTTTTGACAATTTCTGCAAAGGTTTTATTCATTGCTTTAGTTCTAATTGCCTCTGATTCCAGACTTGAGAGATAGGAGCTAGGGTTCTTAGGGTTCGTATCTGCTATGTTTTGTAGGTCCATGATATATATAGTTTTGTAATATTGTAGCCTGGGTAGAATCTGGGACGATATATCGTTTTCTGGTGTTTTTGGTTTGCGCGATACGCGCGATACATGAGTGGGTTTTGTGATTCAGCGTATCGCGGCGTGTCGGGCTGAGTCGTAGACGCGTGCACACACGTTTCAGCGTATCGCACACACGCGCGTTGATTCGCGACGCGAGTTTCACGTTTTGTTTCGATATCGCGTTTTGCGAGATTCTTGCTTATATAATTGGATTCTTTGTGTAAATTCCAGGTTCACAGGCGGGTACGTCAGATGTCGCCGGGAAAGGGAAGCAGATGGTCGGCTATACTTAGCACGCGACCAGGTGAGTAGATTTAACATCTACAGGGAAATCGCCCGTATGGCGTAAAGCGTCAGGGCGTAATAGGATTTGTAGTCATGAGTGTCCATATAGATATACTGGTAGTATAGAACACTACACTATCACTAACAGTCCAAGTTGCACGAGCACGATTTATATGCTACACTCACACCGTTAGTGATTGCCATGCCACTCACGATGTAGGATTGCTATAAACCGCATATTATATTGATTCTGCTTATTTGATGTTGACATGATTTGCTGTATACATCACATATATTCATACTTGTGACTTATACCTCACATATTCATACTTGTGACATATACACCACACATATTCATACTTGTGACATATACATCACATATATTCATACTTGTGATTTATACCTCACATATTCATACTTGTGACATATACCTTACATATATTCATACTCGGGGGCATATATATCATATGTCTACATTAGTGTACATGTACATTGCTATATTCATACTCGGGCACATATATATCATATGTCTACATTAGTGTACATGTACATTGCTATATTCACTTTGCGTACTTATCCATTCGCACATCCATACCTATACCACATTCATATGTTACATATATGGATGATATTGACTTGATTTAAAACTAAAGGACCGCAAATGATATTTTCAAAACTGGATCTTTTAAAAAGAGTGGTTCTCCCTTTCTTTTACTCGTAGTGTCATACGACACATTGCATGGATCTACACATTGGATTTGATTTCTGTGATTTCTGGATTTGGGAACAGGAGTACTATTTTAAGAAAATACGCACTGTTTGAAAACCCGGCTTCCCTTGATATGATATTTTAGTGCGTCCACCATGAGTTTTCTTGGTTCCAGAGAGCTTGTGTGAGTATACCCGATTTGAGGAGAGGTAGGCACCGATTGCAGGTACATGGTGGACCCGGTACGATACCCCGGGGCGAGAAGACTCGTATTGTTAGACGGTGAGCCCGGCGGAGGGACTACTACCTACCGGTGATTAGTTGGGCCTGGCGGTTATCCGGAGGATACTGACCAGAGTAGCTTGATGGATACGGGACGACGCGTACTGCCGAGGCCGAGGGCCGATTCCGCAGACGGAGCCCGTGGGCAGATCCGATGGACGGACGCCCCATATTGGAGGATTTGCATGTCGATGCTGGACACGGCTGATTTTATGATATTTTGAGTGCCGGTGATGGGCACTCCCGATTTTATGAGATTACAGGATTTGAGGACCGATGTGGATGACGACGCTTGAGTTGTACTGGGTTTTTGGTGTATTGATAGACACAAGTTATTTTCCACGTTGATATTCCGTGTAGATATTATTCCTTTCCATACTCAGCATTCAGTACTTGACATCTCATCCTGTAGCTAGTATACCTGATAGAGTACACATGCTTGCATATTATTGCGTACCATGCTCATCATATATAGGGTTGTTAGATTGCATCGCCATGCCTGATTATCACATATCTTGCTCATCACATAGAGATGATTATTAGATAGCACTTGTTGCATGATATTGAGCATCCAGTTCATCATATAGATGTTTATTAGTTGGCATAGTTTAGAGCATCGCAGCACGTGCATACTCGCGATTACCTTTATATATTATCTACTATTCACGAGTTGGAAACTCACCCCCGTTGTGCCACAGTGTTTGCAGGTTGCCCTTGGGAGTAGTCGCGGCTGGCTGTTTACCGCATCTTTTGGCACAGATACCATTTCTGAGGCGTGTTAGCCCTTTTGCTATTAGGTGGGTCTTGTACGGTATCTGTTTATCCTTCAGTTGTACATTGATTTATCTAGTATTCTCCATCTACCTTCCTGTATTGACTTAGAGACAGTTGTGAGGACGATGTATATGATTTTGTACTCTGGTGTCGAGCTCGCATGTGAGCCAACTTTATTTTATGCAGTCTTACTTTTTATGATATTTGTCTTTGCCTTACTGCTTATTCTTCGCTACGGCGTCGTATATCATATTGTGATGTTCTATTCATTTCACATGTTATTTCTACTACACCTTGCCTTTACCCGACTTACGGGACAAATGTTTATAAAGGAAATGTTGCCAAAATTATTAAAATATAACTTTTGAACAAAAAAAAAAGATTTCTACTAAATTAATTAAGTTTCCTGGACATGTATAATTGTTTTTACAAAAATGTTTTAATCACTCTATATTTATTGGTTTTGATTTCTGGGTTTCGGCTTACTTAGTCGCGTTACTCCTGTAGACGTTACGTGGCTAAGTGCCGGTCACGGGCCAAATTATCGGGTCGTGACATATCACTTTGATCCTATGTGGAGAAACATTGTGATAAGCGGAGATTGATCGAGTGTAGCATAGGAAACTCCTTCCCTATCAAGAGTATGTCATCCACGTACTCTACGAGGATCGTTACCATACTCCCTACTACCTTTTTGTTTATACAAGGTTCATCTACCATTTTGATGATGTCAAACTCTTTGACTATTACATCAAAACAGACGTTCCAACTCCGCGATGCCTGCTTTATCCTATAAAGTATCTTGTACACGTTTTCGCTGCTCCCACTATCTACGAAGCCCTCTGGCTGTGTACTTACAGACGCTCTCTTGTAAAACATCATTTTAGAAAAGCAGTCATGACACCCAACCGCCAGATATCGTAGTCATGGTATGTAGCCGTGGCAAGTAGGATCCGGATGGACTTAAGCATAGACACTGGAAAAGGTTTCATCATTATCCACGCCTGGTCGATGACGAAAACCTTTAACAAGTCTAGCTTTGAAAGTCTCAACTTTTCCATCTACACCAAGTAATCTTCTCAAGATATACTTGCTCCTGATGGGGATTTAACCCTTCAGATATAGCAACCAAAGTCCATACTTTGTTGGTGTACATGGATTCCATCTCAGATCGCTAAGCATCCAGCCATTCTTAAAGAGTCCCTACTCTCGATGGCCTGTTCGAAACTAGTTGGGTCATCATCTCATGATGCAATCCTCGCTCCCACTGTCATAGAGAAACAGAAGTATCTCTCAGGTGGGTGAGAAACCCTACTAGATCGGCGGAGAGGCTGAGGTTCGTTGGTAACTATTGAATCCTTTGGTTTTATCAAATCATCTGCTGTAGTTTGTATAGCTGGAACCTTTCCAGTTCTACATTACAGACCTTGCCTCGAGCTTGTCCAGATTTGCTTTTAGACATAGGCCGGTCAACCCCAAATCTTAACTAGCTTAAGACATGGGCTCTTCCCATACCATATCTTATATGGAATGGTAGGCAGTGATCTGATTCGAACCTAATTCAATAGGTATGCAGCTTCTCAAGTGCATAACCCCCAAAAGGAAACAGGTAACTCAGTAGTACTCATCATAGAGCGCACCATATCGAATAGGGTGCAATTGCTTCGCCCCGATATACCATCGTGCTATGGTGTATACGGAGGAGTAATGCTGAGAGAGAATCTCATTCTCCTTTAGAAAAGTCCAAGAATTCCGTGCTCAAGTATTCTCCTCCTTGATCACATCAAAGGACATAATACTTATACCCGTTTTGGTTCTCTACTTCTAACTTATATTCTCTGAATATCTCAAAAGGTTCGGACTTGTGTTTCAACAGGAACATATGTATGAATCTTGAGAGATTATCAGAGAATGTAATAAAATACAAAGAACCGGTCTTGGCATATGTAGACAGGGGACCTACATACATCAACATGTATCATCCCAAGAGTTCACTAACTCTTTCTCTGTTTCCAGTAAACAGAGTTATGGTCATCGTATCTTTGTGACATGACCGGCAAGTTTCACAAGATGTAAATTCAAACTAATTTAAATATGCATTTAAATGTAACTTCTGCCAGTCGGGTCGCATTGATATGACCTAGTCTACAAAGCCTCAAGAAGGATTTGTTCATTTCTGAACTCTTCCTCTTATGTGTGTTCTGTATACTAAGAACTGTAGTTTGATTTAGAACGTTAAAGCTTTTAGATAACGTGCCTGAACCGATCAACTTTTGGTATAGGAAATGTTCAAAACATTATCCAACAATACAAAATTTTATCATTTCTTTACTAATAAAGAGACTGATATGATTTTGTATATCAGGTTCGGTATCTAATAACATTTGTTCAGAATGAATGTATTTGGAATACAGGGTGACAGTGACCAACAGACTTGGCTGCAACACTTGCACCGTTTTCTGTCTCATGAAACTTATCATCCGTTCTTAGTTCTCTACCTTTCTGTAGCCCTATGTAACAGATTACATATCTGGGATCCTGATCCGGTATCAAATACCCAGGACGTAGAGGATACAAAGAAACAGTTCTTTGTAATGAACACAGCCGAAGATGATGCATCAGTATACACTTTCTTCGTTTGGGCGGCATGGGAATTATAGTAATCCCCAATTTCCTGCTCTGTCTTATAACAATTATAAGTTGGAGCGGGACCAACGTTCCCCAGCTCAGTATAACAAGCGGGTTTGGTCAAATATCCGTATTATTATCTTGATTAAGGCGTGATATGGTCGCTACCTGGAGAGAGAGAGAAGAAAACACTCTGCGTGCGCTCTTGCAAGAATAGATTGGTTATTATTTTATCTAATCAGGATGGCTCCCACTGTTTTTATCAAATCTTCCTTCAAACCCTAAAAGGAAAGACTAGCCGGGATTAATTACACGCTACAAGTTCGCCAATCTTTCAGCCAGGCCAGTGTCGGTACTTTGAGGGAGGTCTCCCGTGCTTTCGCACGAACCTAATTAATGTAAACCTCGTTTTCCCAGAGGCGTAACCTCATTAACACCTTTCTAGACACCTACTTGATCGTCTAATTGTAATGTGTAAAACACTCCCAGGAGTAACAATTACTCGCAGTGGGTATCGGGATCTAACTATCTCATAGAAGGTATGCAATCTCATTGCAAATTTCAACACTTGAAATTCCCGATAATATTTTGCCCCTAGCAGCTATATGACCTTAACATAGTCAACAAATCATAAGTGCTAGTCAAGTTCAACCCTTCATTTTCCGATTGAATTAAACCAACCCGCACGACCCTTAACATAGTCAACAAAGTCGCACGACTACCCTAATCCAATCGCATCATATGCTTATACAGATAAGCAATAATCAGCTACCGCACACTACGCCTTAACATAGTCAACAAACGTAGCACGAATACTAACTAGTACTTATCTGAAATGACGGAGGGCTACGACAGGTTTTTCTGAAAACCTATTGCGTAATGAACTTGATATCGTTGTAGAATCAAATGATTTTAAAATGGAGTGTTTTTAAGCTTTTCTAGTTTTGCTAAAGGGGTCACTCCCGGTGAAGGGATCGTCGGCCCTTTCCTCGTCGAATGAGGTGTGGGATATATCATATATATCACTGTCCAAAGCAGAAACTATGGAAGTAATCAAAAAACAAACCGAGAGTTGTAGCATCTGCCAGTTATTGCTAAAGGGGTCACTCCCGGTGAAGGGATCGTCGGCCTTTTCCTCATCGAATAAGGTACAGGATATATCATATATACCACTGTGCAAAGCAAGAACTGTAACTACCTGTTTTATTTTTGAAATTCGATTCTACAACATCTTTAGGTTTCTTTTCTTCCATTAATCACATTAATGAAGTCCCATTATTTAAGCACCTAAACATCACAGATAAATACGACGTACACTTATGCCATCCGCATTCGCCTCGATGTCCCCTTGTGCATCGTTAGGTTAGGTAACTAACGGTAGAGCAGGGCAGGGCTAGCGCGGGTGTAAAACATAAGTAACGCCTATATAATATATCATATATACTATATACAGTATTTATCACAGAACATCACATGATCACATCACAGATAACGCGGCAAAAAATATCATATGAAATATTGGATATACTAGGACGTCCGTGTTTTCAATACGAGCCAGTATAAAACACGGATTCCACGGTCGCGATGAATAGCCAAACCCACACCCCTAGACCCCTACGAGAGCGGCAAGCAACCCTACCAATTCTAGAGTTAGGAGACTCGGACTCGACTCCTCGAGTTGGTCTCCCACTGGACTCCAGAACCCGGTTACTTGTGCCCTCCTCCTTGGGTCTATCCTAGTGCGGAAAAGCAAATAATATACAAAAGGTGACATCTTCCGCAACCTGGAAGTGCCGCAATAAAAGAATATTACATACAAGTTTTTACATGAATGAAAATGAAAAACACTCATCTCACATAAAAAACCCGGGCTATTCAAACACGACGATCCAATATAACATATCCAGCAACACATAACATCACATGTCATCAACGTAAGTAAACATGCATATCCCAATTGTCGTTGACATATAGCAACGAAACCGGCGATTTCACATATTACACTTACGGTCGCAGAAAAGAAAGTGTAAAACTACAACAGTTGGAATCCGCAACCTCCTTAGACATCGCATGCCTAATCAAATGAATTCCTTAGAGATCGCATGCCTAACAATTATAAACCCCGCATTTTAGTCTCATTATCGAAAACTCTTTTCAATATCAAGTCGGGCAATTCAACAAGATTCCTGACATCCTGATCGAATGCTCGTCGCAAACTTTAGTAGGCGGCCGCACCCCCGACGCCGTCGACGAAGTGCACCAAGGCGGAACACCGCTGCCGCGAGCTCCCGAACGGATGCTTTCGGCGATGGGGTTCTCCTACAGTCACTTGGTCGGGACTATGGGGTGAGGCTGTCTATTAAGTTTACCCGGCGAGTATCCGCGTACGCTACGTGATTGCGACGGACTTTTGATCACATCAAAATTACGTGGCAACCGATCAAGTGAGACTAAACTGCTATGTTTATAACATTCATATTAGTTATCTAATAACTATTTGTGAATTCCAATTATTGTATCACATTCCGGATAAATAGAACATGTCAAACTTTCCGATCGAACAGGCAAACACCCAAGTTTTCCCAAAACAGCTCAACACATGAAATAAGTTTAAAAACATTCACTTCATGCCTCAGTACCAACGGTCCAGCCGTAGAAGGGTCAAGCCAACGCCTCACATGTGGCACGCCGTACTGCTCCAAACCCTAAGGTTCAAAGGGCAGTTCAAGACGGTCACATAATCGAGTTAAGGTTTGTTGTCTTCTAGAGGGTCCATCGCGTTACTTGCACTACTTAGAACATTCTTAAACTACGGAAAAATCCAACACTTGGAAATTTCCCGGCAGGGGAAAAAGTGGGTATTTATATCCGGTCGAACTTTTTAACAGTTTCTTAAAATATCCGGAAAAACATAAACGAAGTTAAATTATCCGATCAAATTAACGAGTCCCTAATAAAACCCTAGAAAACTCAACACTTGAGTGGAATTAAAAAATTCCAATAAAAATTTGCCAAGAAAGGACCTAAGAATAAATATATAAAATTTCAGGGACTAAGTCCAAATTTTGGCAGCGGAACCGCCGCAAAACCCATCGTTTCGCCGCGGTTCCGCGGTCAAATTATTGACTTAGTGGACCGTACTTCATAGTAATTCTTAGTTTTTCCTGCTTGTTTTTCTGAGAATTTTTAATTCACAAAAATCCACTGTTTTGAAAAATGTACAGAGAAGGGTTTTGTCGGGGTTTACGGGTTCGATCGGACTTCTAACTTCGTCTACACTTCGCCTAAAGCTCTAGCTAGGCTCTGATACCACTGTAGGGTTCCTAGGAACACTAATGAGGTCTCACAAGGCATCAACCATGCCAATTTCAAATTTTTCCGGTGCCGAGAAACCCTAATATAGATCGTTAACTAGATATTAGGCGAAACATGAAAGTAGTAAACAACTTTACTGCTAAGTGAAAGAGACTACAACCTTTATAGATCCGGTCCTCCACTTCCTTAGCTCCGTGATGATGTCTCTCCGCTGCGATCATCGGATCCCGGACTCTAGCGATGGTTTCGTCGAAGAAATGATCGGGCTAGGTCGTCGACTTTGATGGCGAAGATGATCTACGTCGAGGCAACACAAGATCAAGCTCCAACTTCACCAAGCCATGAAACTTATGAAGAAAACACCCTATACTACTTGGCAAGTGCTAGAGAATGAAGAAATAGGAAATGGGTTCACTTTGGATTTGGATTTCTCACTTGGAATCATCACTTAGACATTTTCAAGAAAAGGTTTTTTCTTTCTTCTTGAAGAAGAAGAAGAAGAAGAAGCAAAAAAGAATGAATTCATTCCAAAAAGAAAATGAAGTGATGGTTATCATTTTGCAACCATGGTTAAGTGTAGAGAATAAACTAGGGTTTAGTTAAATGGTTGGGTTAAGGAAAGAAACAAAATGGTTATCACTTTCAAAGCTACATAAAGCTTCAAGTGAAGTCCAAATAAAACCACCATTTTATTTCTTGCCTAAATGAATAAATAAATAAATGAATAAGTAAATACAGCAAATGAAACCCTAACCATTAACTAAACATGGTTTAAAACAAACACATACCCAAGTTTGCATGTATCATCAAACATGATACAATCTTGTACACAAAAATATATCACATATACAATGTGCACAATCAAGTGAGAAAAACATCTTAAGTGAACCAATATTAGCTAATGTAAAGTAATATATCAAATATATAGTTATACATTAAATCATTAAATCATTAAATCAACTTAATGATCCGGTCATATTGCATATAACCGACTAATATCAATAGTAACAAATTATCGAATCAACACTCGATCCGATAACCCGGCTATATCGCATATAACCGATCAATGTCACATATCGCGAGAATAGAATACAGTATCACATACTGGTATTATTCTCGGTCCCGCACATATCTCATATGTGCTCCTATTTTGTTTCGCTTGAGCCAGGAAACCTCTGTGTAGGACTCTAAAGACTCGTCAATACGCCGGCAGCAGGTGATGATCATATCAAACACCCACAAGCCGCAAGCGGTCTGCTAAACGTAACGGCCACCCGGGTATTGAGCGATCAGAAGATCAACGAGCAAGCCCGCTCACACTCCTGTGAATCCAACGAGCAACACTTACCGTACAGTCCGGTCTCGTCGTCTGATATGTCGCATATCTCGCCTAGGGGTGGTAAACGTCAGACCCCAATAGCTCGATAAGTTGTGTCGATATAAGGTCTATAACAATTCGAGAAACTACTGGTAACACTTACCAGTAAATCTCAGCAACCCTGGCCAGGGATTTCCGGTTATAGCCAATCGAACACAGTGCAACATCAACTCCCTATACCAGGAGAGACGAATCCCCTCCTATCGCTCATTGCCTCCATGTGATTCGGGAATGTACCCAAAAACCACCGTTTTGCACGCCCTCTTGGACGTGGTAAGGTGGAAATCAAAGCACAGTGGGAATCATACAAGACTCTATGACGATCTCGGGTCTACAGACTAACCTGTACCAGTGTCACCAGAGAACTGCCATCTGACGTAAGGTATAATACCATCTGGGAGTTCTCGGCGAGTCCGTCCAGTGTACCCAGTCTCCACTGAGCACCCGTATATCATCTCTGATGTCAAACACCAATGGATAAGGGATCATCCATCGCCCATCTGTATGGGTCGAGAAGGTATACGCTAGTCTACACTGGTATATCGATGCCTTATCTCGATACACCCATGACTAGGGACCTTGAAGGATGTACTTATGGACTACCATGTCCCCACTAGTATGATCCGCATCATAGTCCAGGTAGTCAAGTACACATTCTAAAGGCTTTACCAACATGTAACAGAGAGACAATCAGTGTACACGTTAAGGTAAAGAGCAACCAGATAGCATACTATCATGTCGAGCAAGAAAGTCCTCCCTATATATGTCCAAGCATCCACTACAATATACATCCTATGTATAGTAATGGCCTCTAGGGCATACATATAACTAACAGTGCGTACGTACTTGTTGTTGTCGGCAGTTGGGATCGTCATTTGCCATTGTTAGAGTTCTCCTTCGATAGATGTTATCAGGAAACACTCCAATTGGCAACATTTAGGTTTTGTTGTTCGGTTGTGTCGATCGCCATTCTGTTTTTCTGACTCTGTGCGAATAGGATTTTGGACCCCAGCTACTCTAGAGACTTCGGAAATGATCCAGTTGGTTCAGGTCAAGATGATGACAGTCCTGTGCGGACAGAGGTCTTATGTCGACCATGGTGGTCGCAGACTTGGGTTCGCATTGGGAGGTCATGTATTCCTACGGATTTTCCGATGAATGTCGTGTTGAGTTTTGGGGGGCTTATCCCAGGATTTTAGGTCCTTTTGAGATCCTTTTAGTGAGTTAGTTTCGTTGCCTTTAATTTGGCACTTCCACCCAGATTATTGAGTTTTCACCCCGTATTGCTTGTGTTGATACTTTGCAAATACCTTCATGACCTTTCTCACATGATTCAGCATCAGACCATTAGATTTGACGCGATCTTTTCTTTCACCGGCAGCCATTTGTGTTAGTGGCTCGGCAGGTGGAGAAACTTCGGTCAAGGGTCTTGCCATCTGTGGAGAGTTTTCTTGGACGTAGCCATATAGTGAGGTGGTCCCTTGAGAGGCTGCGAGCGAGATATGAGACTTTATAATCTTTCCTTTGAAGGTACGCTTAGTGAGAATTTTAAATTCGGGGATGAATTTTTATAAGGGGGAGATTGTAACGTTTTAGAAAATCGTTTTGCGAATTTTTCCGTTTTAGGGTAAATTTATCGTTTTTCTGTTTTAACCCGACTGTGATCAAACGACCATATAGACTTGCCAGCACCTATTTTAGCTAAAATAAAGCTAGTGCGCAAGCTTTGGGGGTATATGGGACGATTTGGTTCAATTTGATTTTTTCCCAATTTAAATATTATTTAATGTGGTATTTACATTTTCGGAAATTTCTCCAGAATTGGAATCTTTTCAAGTAAATCAAGTTGGGTAAAACAAAACCTTCACAAAATATCTAGATTTTTGTTTGGAATTAGAATTAAGATTAGAGAAAAAAGAATTGCTTGAGGTGCATGCATGTGTGTGTGAATGCATTTATGTGCATTTATTGTTGTGATAAGCTAGAACAATCCACACAAAACCATCCCTTTCTCCCTTGGCCGTATCTTCCTCCTTCTTTCTGCCCTTGATCACTTCCTACACCATTTTCATTAATCCTAGCAGAATAAATCTCCATAATTCCATTTTAATCTCACAAAATACCCCAAGTCTTGATTTAGCATCTTGGAGCTAGGAAAGCTTGGATCTTTGTGTTCTTGAGGATAGGTATGATCTCTATTTATTCATTTTGTTATCGTAGTGATGTGTAGCCTTTTTATTTCAGTTTAGATAGTGTAAAGTTAGGATTGGTGTGCAATATCGTATTTTTTTTAGTGTCGGTTTGTGATATCTGTGACCTGCTGTGAAACCGAAATTTTTCTAGAAAACCAAACAATTTAGTTGTGTTGTACCTGTGACCATAGGACCTCACATGGAGCACGAACCCATGGGGCTCGAACTCGGCCGGCGACGACTCGAAGGAATTCCGGCGACATCGGCCGTAGGTTTGAGTTGGGGTTTGGGTTTTTGAGGGTAGCTCTCTGATTTGGTTTAGATATTTTGGTCTTGTTTATTTTTTGATTTTTCTCAATATGCAAAAATCTGGGGTCACCTAGGTAGTCTCTTGTGTTTCGTTTTAGCGTGATACGTTATTCGACACGGATCGTGCACTTTGTGTGGTTTTGCTCTTAAGTTGTTTTCGTCGTGTCGCTACACACGTTAGTCACAATACGAACACTTAAGAGTATGTTTTGTGTTGTTATGTTAGTCTAATATAGTTTGTACGTGTTTTAGGTCTATTATTAATATATACTTGTTTTATTGTTTTAATGTTGCAGGTTCGCAGGCGGGGACTTCGGACACTACTACCAGGGGAGAACAAGTGGTAAACTTCACCTAGCTTGGAGCGTTGGTGAGTAGATTTAACATCTACAGGGGAATTGCCCGCATGGCATTATGCGTCTGGACTAAAGATGTTATTTCTGTCGCATATTCTATGTCATATTTAGAATTGTGCATACACCCTACAGTTTAGTTAGTGTTGTGCTTGGACTAGTATCCTTAGGACACTGCACTATTATTGACGATTCATGTTGCACGAGCACTGATTGTATGTCACACACACCGTCAATAATTGTCATGTCACGCACAACCCACTTATAGATATGATATTGCTTGGGTAGGGACATTGAGACATTGATTCATATTTATTACTGCATATGACATATAGCATACATGTATATCCACATGCTTACACATATGCCTTCACATACTTACATGCTAGATACCTGTATACCTATAGAGTATTGTACCATTAGTGATAGGTACATACACACTTTATGACATGGCTACAGGTATACCTTGCACACATACATCACTTATACCCAGGGGATATATTACATCATTACTCATAGGTAGATACATATATTTTGCTATACCTCATTGTTTACACATATATCTGGTTATAGCTACATGTTTACCTTTACTTGATGTTATTTAGAATTGGAGAAAATAGGAACCGCATGATATTTTATATTAACTTGTTGCAGTTAATTAGCGGCTTTTCCTTTATATGCTTACATTTCAGTTTTATGTTACATATACTATATTCATGGATTTTCGCATTGTGATATGGATTTTTCATGATGTTTTCTAGATTTGGGGACCGTGGGAGTTCATGAAATTATGCATTATTTGAAAAACCCGGTTTCCCTGAATATGATATTACAGTATCCACCATGAGATTTATCGGTTTTGATTATATACCCGATTCGAGGAGCGGGAGGCACCGTCTGTGGGTACATGGTGGGGCCCGGAGGTACCCCGGGGCAAGAAGATTGATAGACCATGCCGATTGAGCCTGGCAGGGGAACCATACCATCCGGTGACATTACCAATGACTCAGCGGTTATCATGGGGATACCGACGGGAGTCATGTACGTATGGATACGTCGAGAGGCGAGGGTCAGAGCTAGGCACTCGAGCTTTCGGGATAGCGTATGATACGTACCTATCAGGGGGCCAGTCTTGGTGACGGCACCTGATAGATCAGCCTTTCTGTGTCGATGCTTGACACATTGTTTTCATGTTATTTTACTTCTTTGTATATATAACAGTGGAATGGGACGCTGTTATATATTCCCTTACACCAATATTAGTGGAATGGGACGCTAATATATGTATATTGACATTAATTTATATACATCATCATAATATTTCATGCAAATATATTTAGGGTGTTAGAATTTTACTTGAGATTTGATTTGGGATATAGGTGATTTATTTGAGATTGGATACAGGATATATATGAGATTGCTGATTTGTACATTCAGGATATATGAGATTTATTCGATATTGTACATTCAGGATTTGTGAGACTTATATGATATGAGAGCCAATTTGGGGGATGATTTAAGGAAATTGGGATTTGATTTGTCTTGATGGATTGTGATCCTACCACGATGTTAGGATTCCGTGGAAATGACATGTTTTCATTCCATATTCCACATTTATTGTTTATGCACTGTTTCATGTATTAGTTGTACCTGTTAGTATACTTTTCATGACTGTTGCATTTACATACCTTTATTTATATGCATTACTTCATGTATTAGTTGTACCTGCTAGAGTACCTTTCATGACTGCTGCATATATATATACCTTTCCATATCATTATTGCATGATTATTGCATACCGATTGTCATATTATTATTGCTTCATGTATTAGTTGTACCTGCTAATATACCTTTCATGATTATTGCATTCATATGACCTTTTATTGCTATTAATTGCATATGTTAGATTCGAGCTGTACGTGCATACTTGCGATTACCTGCATATGTTATTTACTATTCACGAATTGGCAACTCACCCCCGTTGTGCCACAGTGTTTTGCAGGTGTTCCTCAGGATAGTCAGAGGCAGGGCTAATTTCATCCATCGTATAATCCCTGCTGCGGATACCGCTTCGCCTGACAGTGTGTAGTTTTACTTAGGTAGGTTTTGCGGTTATCCAATGTTGCTTGTTGTGTATTCGTTGTATTATGTACTCTCCATCTACTATTATCTTGTATGACTTAAAGACTTGATATGAGGACGATATTATATATTATTTTGTGACTTGGAGGTTTTATGCAGTTTTATTTATATCGTCTCTTTCTTCGCTACGGCGTCGTATATCTGTTGTGGTGGTTGTTTTCCGCCTTTTGGCGTAGATTTGCTCCCGTTAGGGATGCTTTACTTTATATTTATGTTGTACCCATTTTGGGGGCTTGTTTTACAAAGGAGGTGCTGTAAAAATTTTAAAGGAAATAAGTTGGACTTTTAAAGAATTTGGGTTGAGATTTCAAAGGGTTTGAAAATGCTATTATTTCTTATTACTTTTGATGGTTTAGATTTCTGGGTTTTGGCTTTCTTTTACTGCGTTACGTCTGTAGACGTTGCGTAGTATTAGGGCCGTCACGTGCTAATTTCGGGTCGTGACAACAAAACTCTATGACGATCTCGGGTCTACAGACTAATCTGTACCAGTGTCACCAGAGGACTGCTATCTGACGATATGTATACTACCACATAGAAGTCCTCGGCGAGTCCTGTTCAGTGTACCCAGTCTCCACTGAGCACCCGTATACCATCTTTGATATCAAACACCAATAGATGTGGGATCATCCATCGCCCATCATATGGGTCAAGAAGCATATACGCTAGTCTACTCTAGAATATCGATGCCCTGGTCTCGATATTCCCACGACTAAGAACTGGTTAATGGATGTACTTGTGGACCACCCTGGCCCCACAAATATGATCTCATCATAGTCCGGGTAGTCAAGTACATATCCTAAGGTCTTTATCAACATGTAAGAGACAGACAGTATAAATACTAGTCTACATGTTAAGATAAAGGTAACCTGATAGCATACTATCATGTCGAGCAAGAAAGTCCTCTATATATATGTCCAAGCATCCACTATATCATCAATAATGGCCTCTAGGGCATACATATTACTAACAATAGACGGTAAAGAGAAAAGACAACTAAAAATTCCTATTCAATTTCTCCTGAACTGGAAACCATCCTCGAACTGGAACAAGTTCCTTCGAGTTCGTATATAACTATACGATGGCGTATCCAATAAATATGGATCTTCGTAGTGATATGGAATGTTTAGGAGAAATGCAGAGGAAAAGTAGGAGCGGCAATGAGTTATGCGACTCTGACAATCCAAATACCAAAGTGTTTTAAGAAGGTTCGGTTATCTGGGTTCATGAGTTTTAGTTTAGGTCGGGTCATGGTCGTTGCCAAAGAGAGAGAGAAAAGAAACACTCGGCGTACACTCTAACCTAGATTAGATTGGTTAATCAATTTATCTAATCAGAATGTCTCCCACTGTTTCCTCGAATTCTCCTTCAAACCCTTAAAAGGAGAATTAGTCGGGATCATCTAAAATCACCCGAAGAGTAACACCTACTCATCAGTGGAATCGGGATCCAACTATCATTGCATGATAACTTGATGGAAGACACTCAAGTCACCACACTCCAGAAAGTATGCGCATGCATGGCAAGTTTCCTGTATATTTGAAACTCCCGATGTGGTTTTTACCCCTAGGACCCAAGTGACCTTGACTGAGCCAATATTTCAAAGGATCCTAGTCAAGTTCAACCCGTCATTATCTTGA
Organism: Agapanthus africanus; assembly: GCA_030015575.1. NCBI lineage: Eukaryota > Viridiplantae > Streptophyta > Magnoliopsida > Asparagales > Amaryllidaceae > Agapanthus > Agapanthus africanus. The sequence continues at coordinate 536,107,376 of JASDDO010000019.1, forward strand.
TTGCATTAGACCCACCCGCACGAGTCCTTGACTGAGCCAAAATGACCGTACGATTGTTTTAACCAATCGCATATCCATGCAACAGAAAAGTACTACATAGCTACCGAACACTACGCCTCGGCTAAGCACGACATACGTAGCACAAATACTAAGCAATACTAATATGAAATGAAGGAGGGCTATGACTGGTTTTTGGCAAAAAACCTTTTACATAATGAACATGATATCGTTGAAGGAACCGAGTGGTTTTACAAATATATAGTAGCGCAAACTTTTGCTAAAGAGGTCATTCTCGGTGAAGGGCTCTCGGCTCTTTCCTCATCGAATAAGGTACAGGATATTCCAAACTGAATAGCACGATGCAAAGCAAAAGAATCGACTATAGTCAAGTTATTATGATGACGCAAACTTTTGCTCAAGAGGTCACTCCCGATGAAAGGATCTCGGCTCTTGCCTCGTCGAATGAGGTGCGGGATATTCTGAACCGAATACCACCATGCAAAGCAAAAGGAAACGTCTTGTAATAACAGTTTTTGAAAATTTGGTTCCAACAACATCAATTGGGTTTATCTTTCCTTGCATTGATCAGAATCAACGCAGTCCGATCAATTAATCTATATCACACCACAGAAAAGGAACGAAAATAAAATGTACGTATATGCCATCCGCATTCGCCACTAGGCCCCGTCATCACCCGTTAGGTTACTTAACTAACGACAGAGCGGGGCTGGGCTGGCGCAGTTGCAAAACATATACAACATCTACTAGTATATATAAATATTATAACATTCGTCCCAGGCATGATATAAGAAACATCACAGAATCTCAGCCAGCAACACAGAGTGGTGGATTAACTTGGAGCCCCAGGTTTCTTTTGAGCCGCAAATGAAACCCGATGTTCTCCGGTCGTGTGGATAGCCTTTGTAATGAAACCCTAGACCCCTATGAGTGCGACAAGTTACCCGCCAATCACAGAAGTGAGGCAACCCCAATCAACAAAGTGAATGGGTGACCCAGCACTTCATGAAATCCAGTAACTTGTGCACCCCTCCGTGGGCATCCTATACCCCCTACGAGTGCGGCGAATAGCCTGCCAATTCTAGAGTAAGGTCCCCTCCATCTCAACGCCTTGAGATGTGGACCTGTTGCCCTTTAGAACTCGGCTATTCGTGCACTCCACCGCGGGGTAATCCTAGTACAGAAAAGAGAAATATATACAATGGCGACATCAACCTCAACCCGGTCGTGCCCCAATAAAAGAATATATAATCTGGCAGAGACGGAAGTCCACATGTCAGACGCTCGTCCCAAAATACTGAATATACAAATGAATCCGAACTGTACTACTACCATTGCAGTACAAGCTATCCACCACGACAATCTAATCACAATATCAGCACAACACAGAATATCAACGTGAATATTATGTTCGCAAACCCATCTAGTTGAACATATAGCAACTAGTCGGGTTGTACCGCTCAATAATATTCACGGTCGCGGATATCATCACATGTACTGATAAACACACAGTTACAATTTCGATCGACTAAACTTTTCCAAATTGGCCCCAAATGCAAACCAGCACATTAAACAAATCTGGGCCAAAACTAAATATCCCAAAAATCAAAATTCCATGTCAGAGAGTGCCTGAAGAAATTTGGCGCAACAAGGCCACAAATCCGCCGCGGAACCATGGCCAAAGAGTGTATAATGCGGCGGTTCCATATCCATTTAGTGGGTTCACGTGACCAAATTTCTTGAGGTGCCCTAGAATTGCCTGCACGGATTTTTAAGATACACTGAAAGATTTTTTGAACACTTTTCAAAATCGACAGCAAGCATGGAAAAACGGAATTTTGATTCGGAAAAATTGGTCGAACGATACTCTAACTTTGTGTAAAATAGCTAGTATTGGTTTATGGGTGGCTCTGATACCATTGTTGGGATTTCGCCTGCGCCCTGGCCATCTACCGTGACCTATGCGGAACAAAACTGGCATTTAAAAATTTTGGCGCAAACAAAACCCGCTCAAGATCGAACCATAAACCTATACCAACATATACAAAGAGCTAAACTACTAGGTTTAGAAATGTTATACTGAATGAACTAAGTCCTTCGGTCTTCCATCAACTTTCTTAGCTCCTTGAGGCGTGCTTGAACAAGCTTGGCCGCCGGTCTTCCTCTGTCGAAGATGATCCACCCGAGGGATGTAATCATGGCTCTAGCTCCACATCGAGAAATGCAAGTGAAACAACTAGGGATTCTAGGATGCTAGTCTAGAATACCTAGGATGTAGTGATCTATGTGTTTATCTATCTCATCTCACATTCTCTTATGATTCTCAACACATGAGAGGGTTGAGAGGAGGTGGAAGATGAAGGTGGAGGAAACCCAAGAGAACCAAGAGGAGAGTGATTCTAATGGTGAGGAGAAGAGAGCTCAAGAAATGAACCATCTCCAAAATAATGAAGCATCCATGCAGAGAGAAAATCACATGGCTTGATTTTGTAAAACCTTTCTTTCCAATTAGAAAATGTGCCCATGCTTGAATAGTATGCACAAATGAATTAATAATTCATTTCTGCACACTATGCAAGCATGGTCATCACCAAGCCCCCATCAAATCCATGCCACCTCATTTATCCATTTATAATAAATGGTCAAACCCTAAAATGAGGTATCCACCTTCTAGAATGTTTTCCGGAAAAATACATATTACATTCTACTGTATATATACATACCTGTATTCGTACCAAAATATGAATACCCAAAGAGATAGAATAACACAAAGAACATAATACTAGAATATACATATCGAAATATATATATATATATATGTAAATTATTAAATCAATACCTTATTTAATAATCCGTCTCAAAACCAAGCCGGCTAGTATCATCAACTGTCCGATTGAAAATACGGGTACAAAGTACAATCGATCGATCGGAACCCTTCATGTATCCAGTACGACTACTACATCATTTCGCCAGAACCAAGGAAACCCTCTATGTGGGAATCTGATGACTCGTCAATACGCTGGCAGTAGGTTTAACCATAAGCACGTCAGCGACACTAACTGTATGTAACGGTTACCCAGATATTGAGCGAAAAGAAGGCCGACGAGAAAGCTCATCCAAACCCCTACTGAGCCTGTCCGTGACAATCTCTGTACAATCCGGTTTGTTCGTCTAAGAGTATCGCATATCGGGTCTAGGGGGTGGATAAAGTCAGACCCCTAATAACGCGATATTTCATATCGGTATGAAGCCCGTCACCTACTGAGAAACTACTGATCCAAATCAGTAATTCTCGTCCACCGTGGCCACGGATTTCTGGTGATGGCCACCCGTGCACAACGCGACATCAACCCCCAATACATAGAGAGACGAATCCCCGACGATCCGCTCACTGCCTCCATGTGGCTCGAGACTGTACCCAACAAAAACCTGTTTGCACGACTCCTTTGAGCCATGATAGGGTAGTAATCAAAGCACAGTAGGAACTCACATAAGACAAATGACGATCTCAGGTCGACAGACTAACCTGTACTCATGTCACCTGGGAACTGCTATCAGACAATAGGTATAATACCAACTAGCATGTTCCCGGCGAGTCCGTCCAGTGTACTCACAACCCAATGAGCACCTGCATATTATCTTAGGTGACTAACTGACACCAATGGCTTGTGAGACCGGCCACCGCCCCTCGTCGGGGTCTTGATTGATCAATCTTTCGTGTGTATGTAAAATGTTTCACAACCAAAGAAATTTATACCGCAATCAATTAACGGTGTCGGTATAGCGTGTTAATGAATACGGATCGTCCACTGAGATGTGTATTTTGATCGATCTTGTTTTAGATGAGTCGAAATGAAATGATAAAATAAATTGCAAGAAAATTGATTCAAGATTTGTAAGTTCTCATTTCAAGAAACATAAAGAAAATAAAGATCTAGAATCTAGAATCAAGAATCAAGAATGGTCCCAATCAATTTAGTTATCAAGATTTGTAGAATAGCTTATAGGATTCGATTGAGTTAATAGTTAATGATGAATCTAATAATTCCTAATCTTATCTATTGATAATTTGTAGCTAGATTGATGATTATGATGAAGATTAGGGATCTATTGAAGAAACTAGGGTTTCTCCTTCTATCCCTTGTCTTTTCAATCAGGATCATTCGGATCTAGCCTCTAGCAAAGAAAATCATCAATCGTTTGATCCCTAATTTGCAATGAAATAATCAAGAAGTCATTTCGCTCCAAATTAGGTCATCAACAATTCTTTTTGCTAAAGTTCACAAATCACATAAGAATTAAGACTGGTATTAAGATTTGATCATCATTAGATTTATCAATTCTCTCGAATCCTCCACAAGTGGAGATTTCACTCACACATCATGAAAATTAATGAATCAAAGATCAAGAAGTTTCATAACGCAAGAATATAAAGAAAGCACGAATTTCAATTATCACCTTTATTAAATCGACGACTAATTACACAATCCCTCAATTCGAGGTTACAAGATGTTGCTCTTGATCACTCCTTTTGAAGAGGTAACTAGATCCGTCGAGTTTCGCTCCGCTCGATCTCCGTGGGTCACGTATCGTCGTGGATCTCTTGCTCGGATGAAGATTGGCTTCATGGATAAAGGATCGATGGTTGCTTGATTGATTTGCTTCTCAAAATGATCTTGATTTGGCTTTGGATTTGAATTTAGGCTAGGGTTTTGATTTACAAGTTGTGTCACTCAACTTGTGGAAATTTGGCTTAATATTCAACCCTAATTGTGTAACCCCAAAACCCTAGATCTAGATCTCTTTTTATAACTACCTCATTTGAATCTTCCCTCCGAAGCTAGATTGTTAGAGAGAGTCTTCTAGAAGAAGTTTGTTAGAGGGAATATTCTAGAATAAGGAATATTCTAGGATAAGGTTGTTAGGCCGAGCCTTCTGGATAAAGCCACGTGCTCTTTGGGGAGTCTTCTAGAAGCCTGGCCGTTACAAGAAGCCACGTGGAGGAATTTGAGCCACTGATAAGGTAACAAGGCCGCGGAACCGCGGCGGATCGGCCAACTCAGCCGCGGATCCGTGGCCAAGTGGGGAGCTCGGTGCATAATTTCTCAGGTATCTTCTTCTGTTGAGTTTAAGATCTTTATCTGATGTCTGGAATCTTTTTATGCTTTCTTGTTTACTGCCAGTTCTCAGGTCAAAGACTTGATGTATTTTATCAGCACTTTTTAGCAATTCCGGCTCTTTTACCTGGAGAATTTCCTGCACACAATCTCGAGACAAGGATTGATATATACAGATCAATACAATTAGTAATAAACACTTAATTTCCCTTTAGAATGTCGATTATAACTATAACACAGTGTGTTTGGTATTTTCCATATGAATTCGTAATCTGTGTTATAATTACAATAAACACCTATATATGAATGATAAGAGTAGGGAAATTAACGTGTTGAGAATGCACTATTTTCGACTGATCAGGTCTCAATAAGTATACACTAGTCTACTCCGGTGTATCGATGCCCAGTCTCGATACCCCCCACGACTAGGGACATTTAAGGATGTGCTTATAGACCACCCAGCTTCCACGTATATGATTGCCATCATAATACTGGTAGTCAAGCAAGAAACCTATGGGCTCTATCAACATATAATAGTTATCTGTAATGCCACCTAATATTGTACATGATGATAAAGACAAACCAGATAGCATACTATCATCTCGAGTAAGACTGTTCTCCCCATATAGGTCCTCCCTCAATCATCACAATCGCGTGCCTGCGATTCAATAATTTACTTGAGGGCACTATAGCCAACATATATGTCGATTAGAATAGGTTACATGCATCTTGCTTACTTGTGATGTTGCTTGAGATATCTCTATGATGGTTCGACGGATTGTCGTGTTTGATAGCCTTTTGTGAGATGTTGGTTGTACAGTTTTGTATCATTTGTATATTCATAATTGCGAGGCGAGCGTCCGACATGTGGACTGCCGTTTATGCCTGTTTGTGTATTCTTTTATTGGGACACGGTCGGGTTGAGGTCGATGTCACTGTTGTATAATATTTCTTTTCTGTACTAGGATAAACCCACGGAGAAGTGCTCGAATAGCTGGGTTCCATAGTGCATTAGGTGGTCGTCTCGCAGTGGTGAGTTCGAGCAGCTTTGCTCTAGAATTGGCAGGCTATTCACCGCACTTGTAGGGGTTTTAGGATGACCCATGGTGGAGTGCTTAAGTTACCGAATTCCGTGAAGCCCACTCATTACCTAAATGTGCGGGTTGCCTCACTACTAAAATTGGCGGATAACTTGCTGCCTCGTAGGAGTTTTGGTTCTACATTGTATGGGCTATCCATAAGATCGAGGAACGTCGAGTTTCATTTATGGCTCAAATGAAATCTGGGGCTCTTAGATTATCCGTTATTCAATATTGCTTATCGTTTTTCTGTGATGTTGCTTATATCATTCCTATGACGAATGGTGTTATATATATATATATATATATATATATATATATATATATATATATATGTTTTGCATCCGTGCTAGCCCTGCCCATGCTCTGCCGTTAGTTAAGTAACCTAACGGTGCATGATGTGGCCCCGTGGCGAATGTGGATGGCACATACGTACATTCTATTTTCATTATTTTCTGGTGTAATGGGTTTTAATTGATGGGACTACATTAATTTTGATTAATGCAAGGAAAAATAAACCTAAAAGATGTTGTCGGAACAAATTTTTCAAAAAACTATAGTCGTATTCTTTTGCTTTGTGTAGAGATATTCGATTAGGAATATCCTGCACCTCATTCGACAAGGGAAGAGTCTTGATCCCTTCACGGGGATTTCGCTCCTAAGCAAAAGTTTGTGTTATTATAGATTACTCGGTTTTCTTCAAAACCGCTTGTTTTAAAAAGCGGAGCTTAAACCACTCGATTTCAAAACTGCTCGGTTACTTCAATGATATCAAGTTCATTATGTTAAAGGTTTTTCGCCAAAAACTAGTCGTAGCCCTCCGTCATTTCTTACAAGAATTATTTAGTAATCGCGCTGCGTATATTGACTGTGTCAAGGCGTATTGTACGGTAGCTAAGTGGTGCTTGTTTGTAGCATTTGATGTGATTAGTTAGGACAGTCGTATAACCATTTTGACTATGTCAAGAGTCATGTAGGTGGGTCTAATGCAATTTAGGACAATGATGGGTTGAACTTGACTACCGACTTATGATATATTGACTGTGTCAAGGTCATAAGCTGTCAGGGGCAAAAACTGTTGGCTATAGTGCCCTCAAGTCAATTATTGGATCGCAGGCACGTGATTGCAATGATTGAAGGAGGACCTATACCTGTAGGACGGTCATACTCGAGATGATAGTATGCTATCTGGTTTGTCTTTATCATCGTGTACATGCTTCAGGTGACATTACAGATCACTATTACATGTTGATAGAGCCCATAGGATTCTTGCTTGACTACCAGCAGTATTATGGCAATCATACACGTGAGAGTTGGGTGGTCTATAAGCACATCCTTAAAGTGTCTCCAATCGTAGGAGTTTCGAGACTGGGCATCAATACTCCATGAGTAGAGTAGTGTATACGGATTGAGACCCCGACGAGGGATGGTGGCTGGTCTCACAAGCCATTGGTGTCAGTTGGTTCACTTAAGATGTATACAGGTGCTCATTGGGTTATGAGTACACCGGACGGACTCGCCGGAAACATGCTAGTTGGTATTATACCTATTGTCAGATAGCAGTTCCCAGGTGACATGTGTACAGGTTAGTCTATCGACCTGAGATCGTCATTTGTCTCGTGTGAGTTCCCACTGTTCTTTGATTACTATCCTACCACGGCTCAAAGGAGTCGTGCAAACAGGTTTTAGTTGGGTACTGTCCCTAGCCACATGGAGGCAGTGAGCGGATCGTCAGGGGATTCGTCTCTCCCAGTATTGGGGGTTGATGTCGCAGTGTGCATGGGTGGCCATCACCAGAAATCCTTGGCCAAGATAGTCGAGAATTACCGATCTAGGATCGGTAGTTTCTCAGGTGGTGATAGGCTTCATACCGACACTAAGTATTGTGTTATTAGGGGTCTGACTTTATCCACCCCCTAGACTCGATATGCGATACTCATAGACGAACAGACCGGACTGTACGGATATTGTTACTGTCAGGCTCAGTAGGGTTTCAGGATGAGTTCGCTCGTCGTCCTCCCTATCGCTCAATACCTGGGCAGCCGTTACGTACAGCTAATTCCACTGACGTGCTTGTGGTTAAACCCACTGCCAGCGTATTGATGAGTCTTTAGAGTCCCACACAGAGGGTTTCCCTGGTTCGGGCGAAATGTTGTAGAGGCCGTATGGTTTTATGGCAGGGTTCGATCATATACGTGCACTTGTGCATAGATCATGATCGGACGGATAATACTGGTGGGCTTTGGTTTAAGCCGGATCCTAGTATTATATTGTTGGATTATTTTCGTCTCGTTGTATTCATATTCAGTCGGAATACGGATGCAGGTATGTATATACGGATGAGGGGTATTCTTGTAATTCGTTACAAGTTTACTTTGAAGATGTCATTTCTTTTTTGATTAAAAATTTAGTTTAATGTTTAATTTGGTGGAAATTGTGAGTATGAGTTTTGGCCTTGGGCATTCATGGTACATGTGCTCACACTTGGTGACTCATGGTATTGGGTCAAGTGTAGTTTTGTCATGGCTAGGATGTTTGTTGTGGGCAATAAGTGAGGGGGCAGATCTTTTTATTGCTAAGGCTTTTCTTTAGTTGGTCACTCTCACAAAAATTGAACACAAGAAACACTTAGCCATTTTCTTCACTTGCCTTCTTCTTGTGCTCACAACTTCTTCACACTTGGCTTCTTCTTCACCTCCATTCATTCCATCTCATATATTGAGAATCATTGAGTGTATTGAAACAAAGTATTCACGCACTATCTCTACTACTTCATCTTGGGCACCTAGGCTAGCAAACTAGTTGTTCGAGTTGCTTCGGTTTTTAAAGCGAGAACCCGTATTACTAATCCTCGACGTGGATCATCTTTAACTAGAGAGACCGGAGTGCGAACTACATCGGGGCAGTCGCGACATGATTGGACAGAGGTTGAAGTCCGAAGGACACGGATCGATCGGTATAACCTCTCCAAACTCTTTACAGTTAACTAGTATAGGGTTAATGGCACGATCCGGGATTTAGGGTTACGTTAGCGCCAAGTTTAAAAGTTTTTGTTCCGCATTTGGCCAAGGATTGAAGGCCGGGGCGTTGGCGTAGTCTTACATGGTATCAGATCCAACCCATTAACCGCATACTAGTTGGTTTAGACAATCTTAAAGTATCAAAACCGAAACAACCCCAAACACCACTCGATGTATTACATTCTTTGTCGAATTTTAAAGTGTCTTCTAAAAATATTTTAGCAAATGCAGAAAACTACTTAGGTGACCACTAGCCTGCACCCCAAATACGAGCCAATTCCACACAAACTTAGCCGAGCACATAGGGCTAAAAACCGAGGAGGTCAGCCTTAGTTATAGGTTTGGACTTGGAATTTTGGGTATTGTCTAGTCCATGTAATATTGGTTCAATGGTATTGCTAGTTTAGCCCAGTTTGGATATGGTTTTATCTACTTGTTTGGGGGTTATTCGGGGTTATTTTGAACTCGATATTTCTAACATTGTTTAAAATTTACAATACTTACATTTCTATCTGCGACCGTGAATGTCATTCGAGCGGTACAACTTGTCTAATTGCTATAGTCCTTTTAGACGGGTTTGCGAACGTGACATTCACGTTGATGTTCTGTGTTGTGATGTGTTTGTTGCGGATTCGTCGTGGTGGATAGCTTGCGTGCAATGTTAGTACATTTTAGTTTTATTTGTACATTTGATATCGCGGGGCGAGCGTCCGACATGTAGACTGCCGTCACTGCCTGTTTGTATATTATTCTTTTAGGGCACGACCGGGTTAAGGTCGATGTCACCGTTGTACATATTTTCTTTTCTATACTAGGATTACCCCGCGATAGAGTGCACAGATAGCCGGGTTCTGGAGGGCAACGGGTCCGCATCTCATGGCGTTGAGAAGGAGGGGGCCTCACTCTAGAATTGGTAGGCTATTCACCGCACTCGTAGGGGGTACAGGTTGACCCAAGGAGGGGTGCTCAAGTTACCGGATTCCGTGAAGTGCTAGGTAGCCCATTCAATTTGATGAAGGGGCTGCCTCGTTTCTGGTTTTGGCGGGTAACTTGCCGCACTCGTAGGGGTCAAGGTTTTCATTATACAGACTATCCACACGACCAGGGGAACATCGGGTTTCACTTGCGGCTCAATGGAAACCCGGGGCTCCCAGATTATCTGTATTGTTCTGTGATGGTTTTCGCTTGTCTGTGATGTTGCATTTATCATTCCTGGAGCGATTATTATATATTTCTATATATATACTAGTAGATGTTGTATATGTTTTACATCCGCGCTAGTCCAGTCCCCGCTCTGTCGTTAGTTAAGTAACCTAGCGGGTGATGACGGGACCCAGTGGAGAATGTGGATGGCATATACGTACATCATATTTTCGTTCTTTTGTGGTGTAATTAATTGATGGGACTGTATTGATTCGGATCAATGCAAGGAAAATAGACCTATTCGATGTTGTTGGAACAAATTTTCAAAAGTTGTTATTACAAGGACGTTTTCTTTTGTTTTGCACAATGGTATTCAGTTATGAATATCCAGCACCTCATTCGACAAGGCAAAGGCCGAGATCCCTTCATCGGGAGTGACCCCTTGGGCAGAAGTTTGCGTCAGGGTAATAACTTCACTGTAGTCGATTACTTTTTGCTTTGCATCATGGTATTCAGTGTGAATATCCTACACCTCATTCTACGAGGGAAGAGCCAAGATCCCTTCACCGGGAGTGACCTCTTTAGCAAAGGTTTTCGTCAGTATATATTTGTAAAAAGCTATCCAGTTCCTTCAACGATATCAAGTTCATTACGTTAAAGGTTTTTCGCCAAAAACCATTCGTAGCCCTTCATCATTTCAGATGGGTAGCACTTAGTATTCATGCTATGTTTGTTGGCCTTAGTCAAGGCATAGTGTATAGTGGCTATTTGTTACTTTTATGTTGCATAGATAGATGCGTTGGTTTGGGACATTCGTACAGCCTTGTTGCCCCTTAGTCAAGGGTGGGTACGGGTGGGTTCAAATTAACCTAGATAATGACGGGTAGAACTTGACATGTGACTTATGATTTGTTGGCCTTAGTCAAGGTCATAAGAGCATAGGGTAAAAATCACATCGGGAGTTCCAAACATACAGGAAACTTGCCAGGCATGTGCATACCTTCTGAAGTGTGATAACGTGAGTGGATTCCATCAAGTTATCATGCGATGATAGTTGGATCCCGATACCCATTGATGAGTTGGTTTACTCCTCGGGTGATTTTAGATGATCCCGACTAATTCTTCTTTCAGGTTTGGAGGATAATTTGAGGATACAGTGGGGTACATCCTGATAAGATAAAGTGATTAACCATTCTTATCTAGGTTAGAGTGCATGCAGAGTGTTTCTCTTTTCTCCCTCTTTGGCAGCAACCATGTGATTGATCTCAAAAACTATCTATTACCGCAATCAAGAACGGCGTCGCTATGCAACTAGCCGGTGAGTACGGGTTGGTCTACAGGGATGTTGTGAATTTCCTAATCGCTCAAACGAGTTAATTCCGATGGGTGTTCGGATTGATTATTAAATCTAAAACCTAAATCTATCTATACTAAGATTATCTAGATCTAAATCTTGCTAGGGTTAGGTTTAGGAATGGTTTGGAAATGTAAATAAATCTCAACGCTTTCTATACCCAAATTAGGATCTAAGAGGAGTTATGGTAATTATTAATAAAAGGGATTAGAATCATCGGGAAGATGTTTTCTTCCTCTAGTTTCTTGTCCTTCCTTTATCAATCCTTACCCTAACCTCCATGGAAAACACGCGCAACCGGGTCTTTATACTACGGTATCACCGCTACCTCGAGGGATAGGGTGCCGTAGGGCGCGGTGTGTGCGTGTATACATGGAGTCCTATTGATTCTGTGTGATGGGTAAAAAAGGGATGAAAGATCTCATCTCTCAAAAGCCTTCCCTAAAGCTAACATCTAGGGCAAGTAATTAAAATCTAAACCAGAGCAATTAAATAAAACTACTTACAGATGGCTCTCTCCAAACATCAACACAGGGTTGTCAGATCTGAATTCATGAAATGAAAAGAGGCACCGATGCGCTCCAAAAGAATTCTAAAATTTATTAATGAAGGGAGGCATGGTCTTTACAATGATTTAGAGTTCCTATTTATAGAGGATAGGATACCCTAGGTTACAATCGATTCGCACGTCTACATTTACCAAAATATCCTTAGGAAGGCCTAGTCAAAGTTGACTCCAAGCTTTGGTAAAATTTTATGTCTCTGTCTCTTTAAAAGGAAGTATTGGGCCTTGAAATTTCCTTTGTTGGCTCTTCTGTCTTTGGGCTTCCTTATTATTTGGTTCTTTTATTAAAATAGCTTCTATGTTTCTTCCAGATCTCCAGTGAATAATTGCGGTGGACTTTTAACCGTTCGTTTTGTAATCTTGGACCTTGCATTGCCTTGTACTTTGTGAATTTTATCTTTGATGTAGACTTGATCAAGAGTCATCTGTTTGTTTGTCAAAGTCCACTTTTGCATCGCCTTTTCATCGTTTTCACTGTTTTCTGTTCAAGAACCTGTAACCTGTAATATGTAGCAGTCATGCGTCAAAAGCACATGTTTATTTATAAAACGAATAAGGATGGGGAATATAATAATGCAATATTATGGTGTGAACAAATACCCCTAAACTTATCTTTTGCTCGTCCTCGAGCAAACTTATTTTATTCTCTACAAAAAACCTAACCGCACTTTCGCAGGGAAACGCGATTGCACTGAGCACGTGCAACGAGCCGTTAAACCTTTAGGTGTCTCTAGTAGGAGGAGTGTTGTCTCCTGAGGGTTTTCAGCGGATACTACCCACAAAATCCTATCAATTCAGCCTATCGACTTTTGTTCTCCAATTAGGTTTTCTAACAAGAAATTCTATTATCGTCGACTCGTAAATTATCTACCCATATTCTTCACACTTCCTCATCATTTAATTTAAGATTATATATGTTCTATAGACTTACTTAGCTTTTGGCATTTCTTAAGTTTTCCTTCTAGGGTTCCATCTCCACTTAGGAATTTTTATCAACTCTTACTAAAGATACAAGTTCTATTCTTCACTCCTATCTCTTATCTAAACTCCAATCATATATCCCCACGTGTGTATATAAATCATCCCTACACTTGGAAATTCAAATCAAGCAATCGTACTCTTGTCCGTTGTCCAAAGCACTTCTTAATTGGTGAATTTTGTAAATGAATTTTGCTTACACATCCTTCAAGCGACCGTTAATACATCTTAAGGTACCAATAACAGATTACAAGATGTGTTTGCACATTAAAGTGTAATTCCTAGTCTTGCAACACCCAAGGCTTTAGCATTGACTCCCAAACCAGTTGGTCTAAGGCACTAGGTGATGAAGCACCCTCGCTAAATATTTTTCTATTTTTACAGCCTTAAGTAATCACAAAAACCAGTGTTCATTTTTTTTCTTTATTCACACTTATATTATTTTTTTTATTATTTTCTTCGTACTAAGGACTTTAGACAAAAGCATTTCAAGGTCTCTTCTACTATTCCAAGTTTCAAGGTGCGTAATTGTGCAAATTGTAGGGTATACATTTTCAGAATCTAGACTTAAGTTAGGAACTATTTTTTAAACTTATACTCTAATAAGAACATCAATACTTTTCCTTTGTTTCAACTTAGCCCAAGAACTGAACTCAAAATTTGCCTATTTCTAAATAAACTACAAAGACATATATTCTCTACCGTTAAACATTAAGGAAGGTTATTTTTAGGGTTTTTAATTTACTAAGTCTAAGATCTAGTTGTTCCTAGCCAGTTTACCTATTTGTCAAACTCAAGTCAATTAGGCCAAAATTGAATACAATAATTTTTCAAAATTTTTCAATTTTTATGGGTTTCAAAATAAGTATGCAAAATATGTATAAATGAATGCGAAGGAAGAGGACGTACCGAGCATCCCCCCAAACTTAAACTTGACAGTGTCCTCACTGTCATGCTACACCAAGAGGGTCAAAATGTCGGCACTCCCCTGTTTATTTATTTACAACTTTTTATATTTTTTAATGTTTTGAAAAAAAATTTATAAGAAAAAGAAAACAAAAAATATATATACATATATACAACAAGGTTCCCCCCAAACTTAAGCTTGGCCTTACACAAGCCAAAGGTTAGCACCAACCATTCAAAAATCTTATCGTGGTAATGGTAGGGTTGGTGAAAGAATGGAATGTAAAGGAAAGAAATGAGAAGCTCACGAGACCGGATGGGAAGAAGAGTGGAATATGGTCTCGGTGGAGGAGAAGAAGGGCGGAAAAGAGAAAGAAGGGTAGCACGATCTTGAGGGTGTAAATTGAGTGAATAAATCAGCACAATTTGTGATGACCGATGTGTTAAAAGCGATTGTGCTAACCTATCAACCCGTCGAGAAATGGGATCAAATCCCTCAAGATTCGCAAGAAAGCATGGGTACGCCGAACTTGGTATAGGAGATGAAAACGTAACGGTCTCTTGTACGGTCGGAATGATAGGAAGGAGATTTAGTTAAAGGGTCAAGAGGATGGATTGGAAAATCAGACACATCAAACAAAAATGGTTCAACCTCAATATGATCCTCAATACTCTCCTCGGTACTATCCTCATAATTCTCCTCAATATTTAGCCTATCCATGCCATTATCATCAAAATCAAGACGCATATGAAGTTCGGGAGAAACATCTAATGACTCGGCATGATGAGTTGGACATAAATTTTCAATCAAATCAACTGTTTCATCATCCAAAATATTCCCGGCGTCTATATCCTCAATCAAGTGAAAATCAACTTTCTTAGACACCTCATCAAAAGCATGGATATTTATCAATTTAGGTTCTAGAGTGGAGGTGTAAAGATCGAAAGGATTAAGTGTAGTTTCACTCGAAAGGGGTTCTTCACAATTTGGCAAATCAAGCACTACAAAGTCACACAACTCATCATTTTGGACACATGTTTGAAAATTGGAGTTGTTGGATTCAATTGGGTATGGGTAGGTTTGATTTGGAAATCCTCTCACATTCTCACTCTGTCCAACCGCCTCCTTATACATTGAAAAATTTGAAACTAGCGGGAAACTAGCTACCGGTTCACTAGGTTGCATAAGGGCGGTAATGGATGCTTCCACATTCCTAACCATCTTGTTTGTTGCTAAGATATAAGCCTCCAACGACTCTTCCAAACTAGACTTGGGTGGTAAGGGGGTTTCGGTAAAAGATTCGAAATTGTTTGGATATGTGAAACTCCCAAAAGGCTGTGTAGAAACAGGGTCTAGTGAAGGTGGGAAAGTCGGGAAGGACTGGTAGAAAGTGGGTGGGTGGACAGGGGTAGGGTCAACATTGTTAGTTATATGTATGCCCTAGAGGCCATTACTATACATAGGATGTATATTGTAGTGGATGCTTGGACATATATAGGGAGGACTTTCTCGCTCGACATGATAGTATGCTATCTGGTTACTCTTTACCTTAACGTGTACACTGATTGTCTCTCTGTTACATGTTGGTAAAGCCCTTAGGATGTGTACTTGACTACCTGGACTATGATGCGGATCATACTAGTGGGGACATGGTAGTCCACAAGTACATCCTTCAAAGTCCCTAGTCGTGGGTATATCGAGACGGGGTATCGATATACTAGAGTAGACTAGCGTATACCTTCTCGACCCATACAGATGGGCGATGGATGATCCCATATCCATTGGTGTTTGACATCAGAGATGATATACGGGTGCTCAGTGGAGACTGGGTACACTGGACGGACTCGCCGAGAACTCCCAGATGGTATTATACCTTACGTCAGATGGCAGTTCTCAGGTGACACTGGTACAGAGTAGTCTGTTGACCCGAGATCGTCATAGAGTCTTGTGTGGTTCCCACTGTGCTTTGATTTCTACCTTACCACGTCCAAGAGGGCGTGCAAAACGGTGGTTTTTGGGTACAGTCCCGAATCACATGGAGGCAATGAGCGATAGGAGGGGATTCGTCTCTCCCGGTATAGGGAGTTGATGTTGCGCTGTGTTCGATTGGCTATAACCGGAAATCCCTGGCCAGGGTTGCTGAGATTTACTGGTAAGTGTTACCAGTAGTTTCTCGAACTGTTATAGACCTCATATCGACACGACTTATCGAGCTATTGGGGTCTGACGTTTACCACCCCTAGGCGAGATATGCGACATATCAGACGACGAGACCGGACTGTACGGTAAGTGTTACTGGTTGGATTCACAGGAGTGTGAGCGGGCTTGCTCGTCGATCTTATGATCGCTCAATACCCGGGTGGCCGTTACGTTTAGCAGACCGCTTGCGGCTTGTGAGTGTTTGATATGATCATCACCTGCTGCCGGCGTATTGACGAGTCTTTAGAGTCCTACACAGAGGTTTCCTGGCTCAAGCGAAACGAAATAGGAGCGCATATGAGATATGTGCGGGACCGAGAATAATGTGTGTATGTGATACCGTATTTCATTCTCGCGATGAATGTATCGAATGGTTGTATGCGATATAACCTAGTTATCGAATCATGGATTGATTCGATAAGTCGATACATTGGATATTAGTCGGTTATATGCGATATGACCGGATCGTTAAATCAAGTGTTGATTTAATGATTTAATGCATAATTATATATTTGATATATTACTTTGCATTAACTAGTATTGGTTCACTTTAAAAGGATTTTCTCACTTGGATGTACAAGTTGCATATGTGATATACTTTTTGTGCAAATGATTGTATCATGTTTGATGATACATGTTTACTTGGTTAAGTGCAAAGAATTAAACCATGGTTAAACTAATGATTAGGGTTTTGTTTATCCATTACTTATTTATTCATTTATTTATTTGTTTATTCTTTTTGGAAAAATAATAAGCATAAAGAAAAATGGTGGCTTTCTTTGGATGCATGTTGAAGCTTCATGAAGTTTTGACTAAGTGACCATTTTGTCTTCATGCTTAACCCTAACCATTCCTTCTAACCATGATTTATTCTCTACACTTGACCATGGTTGCCATATGATAAGTATTGTTTTATTTTCTTTTTGAGAATAACTCATCATAATTCTTTTCATCATCTTCTTCTTCTTCAAAGATGAAGAAAGCTTGCTTCATCAATGGCAACTTGAGTAATTGAGTGAGAAATCCAATTCTAAAGTGAACCCAACTCCTATTTCTTCATCCTCTACCTCTTGCCAAGTAGTATAGGGTGTTTTCTTCACAAGTTTCACAACTTGGTGAAGTAGGAGCTTGATCTAGTGATGCCTCGACGTAGATCATCTTCGGCACGAAGCCGACGACCTTGCCCGCCCATTTCTCCGATGAAGCCGACGCTAGAGCCCGGGTTTCCATTTGGACAGCGAGGAGACTTCATTGCGGAGCTATGGAGGTGGAGAACCGGATCTACTAAGGTTGTATTTCCGTTCTTGTAGTTAAGTTGTTAACTAGTTGCATGTGTTCGCCCAAAATTCTAGTTAACGATCCGTATTAGGGTTTCTCGGCACCCGTAAAATTTGAAATTGGCATGGTTGATGCCTTGTGAGACCTCCTTAGTGTGCCTAGGAACCCTACAGTGGTATCAGAGCCTAGCTAGAGCCTTAGGGGATGCGTAGACGATGTTAGAAACCCGATCGAACCCCGAAACCCTAACTTTTAACCCTCTCTGGACTTTTTCTGAAAAAGTGGTTTTTTCCAAATTAAAAATGCTAAAAAAATTCAGCAGGAAATTTTAAGAATTACGGTGCAAAAATTACCTAATGATCTGTCTAAAGCGCGGCGGATCCGCGGCATTAGCCGCCTATTGTGGCGGTTCCGCGCCCATTTAGTCTCTTCAGTCAACCATTTTTGCACAGTAACTTCTTTATTTAAATGCTGAGTTTTATGGGAATTTTTAATATTTATTCAAGAGTTGAATTTTCTGGGGTGTTTTGGGAGTTCGCAGATTCGATCGGATTATCAGACTTTGTCTATGTGGCTTTCCGGATATTTTGGAATATGTTAAATAGTTCGACCGGATGTAAATACCCAATCTTTCCCCTGCCGGAAAATATCCAAGTGTTGGATTTTTCCGTGGTTTAAAGACATTCTAAGTAGTGCAAGTAACGCGATGGTCCCTCTAGAAGACAACAAACCTTAACTCGATTATGTGACCGTCTTGAACTGCCCTTTGAACCTTAGGGTTTGGGGCAGTACGGTGTGCCACATGTGAGGCGTTGGCTTGACCCTTCTACGGCTGGACCGTTGGTACTGAGGCATAAAGTGAATGTCTTTGAACTTATTTCATGTGTTGAGCGGTTTCGGGAAAACTTGGGTGTTCGATTGTTCGATCGGAAAGTTTAACATTTTCTATTTATCCGGATTGTGATACAATAATTGGAATTCACAAGAAGTTATGAGATAACTGAATGAATGTTATAAACATAGCAGTTTAGTCTCACTTGATCGGTTGCCATGGAATTTTGATGTGATCAAAAGTCCGTCGCAATCACATAGCGTACGCGGATACTCGCCGGGTAAACTTAATAGACAGCCTCACCCCATAGCCCCGACCAAGTGACTGTAGGAGAACCCCATCGCCGAAAGCATCCGTTCGGGTGCTCACGGTAGCGGTGTTCCGCCTTAGTGCACTTCATCGACAGTATCGGGGGTGCGGCCGCCTACCAAAGTTTGCGACGAGTATTCGATCAGGATGTCGGGAATCTTGTTGAATTGCCCGACTTGATATTGAAAAGTGTTTTCGATAATGAGACTAAAATGCGGGGTTTATAATTGTTAGGCATGCGATGTCTAAGGAATTCATTTGATTAGGAATGCGATGTCTATGCAGGTTGCGGATTCCAACTGTTGTAGTTTTACACTTTCTTTTCTGTGACCGTAAGTGTAATATGTGATATCGCCGGTTTCGTTGCTATATGTCAACGACAATTGGGATGCGCATATTTACTTACGTTGATGACATGTGATGTTATGTGTTGCTGGATATGTTATATTGGATCGTCGTGTTTAAATAGCTTGGGGGGTTTTATGTGAGATGAGTGTTTTTCATTTTCATTCATGTAAAAACTTGTATGTAATATTCTTTTATTGGGACACTTCCAGGTTGCAGAAGATGTCACATTTTGTATATTATTTTCTTTTACGCACTAGGATAGACCCAAGGAGGAGGGCACAAGTAACCGGGTTCTGGAGTCCAGTGGGAGACCAACTCGAGGAGTCGAGTCCGGGTCTCCTAACTCAAGAATTGGTAGGGTTGCTTGTCGCTCTCGTAGGGGTCTAGGGGTGTGGGTTTGGCTATTCATCACGACCGTGGAATCCGTGTTTTATACTGGCTCGTATTGAAAACACGGACGTCCTAGTATATCCAATGTTTCATATGTTTCTTCTGCTGCTATATCTGTGATGTGATCATGTGATGTTCTGTGATAGATACTGTATATAGTATATATGATATATTATATAGATGTTACTTATGTTTTACACCCGCGCTAGCCCTGCCCTGCTCTGCCGTTAGTTACCTAACCTAACGGTGCACGAGGGGACATCGAGGCGAATGCGGATGGCATAAGTGTACGTCGTATTTATCTGTCATGTTTAGGTACTTAAATGATGGGATTTCATTAATGTGATTAATGAAAATTAAAGAAACCTAAGATGTTGTAGAATCGAATTTCAAAATAAAACAGGTAGCTACAGTTCTTGCTTTGCACAGCGGTATATGTGATATATCCTGCACCTTATTCGATGAGGAAAGGACCGAGTGTTAGTTATATGTATGCCCTAGAGGCCATTGCTGTACATTGGATGTATATTGTAGTGGATGCTGGGACATATATAGATAGGACTTTCTTGCTCGACATGATAGTACGCTATCTGGTTGCACTTTATCTTAACATGTATACTTTCTGTCTCTCTGATTACATGTTGATAAAGCCCATAGGATGTGTACTCGACTTCCAGGACTATGATGTAGATCATACTAGTGGGGCCTGGGTAGTCCATGAGTACATCCTTGAAATTGTTCCTAGTCGAGGGAATATCGAGACAGGGCATCGATATTCCAGAGTAGACTAGCGCATATCTTCTCGACCCATGCGATGGGAGATGGATGATCCCATATCCATTGGTGTTTGACATCGAAGATGGTATGCGGGTGCTCAGTGGAGACTGGGTACACTGAACGGACTCGCCGAGAACTCCCAGATGATATTATACCTCAGGTCAGATGGCAGTTCTCTGGTGACACTGGTACAACTTAGTCTGTTGACCCGAGATCGTCATAGAGTCTTGTGTGTCTCCCACTGTGCTTTGATTTCCACCCTACCACGGCTCTACTGAGTCGTGCAAACAGGTGGTTTTTGGGTACAGTCCCGATTCACATGGAGGCAATGAGCGATAGGAGGGGATTCGTCTCTCCCGGTATTGGGGGTTGATGTTGTGCTATGCTCGACTGGCCATAACAGGAAATCCCTGGCCAGGGTTGCAGTGATATACTGGTAAGTGTTATCAGTAGTTTCACGAATGTTATGGACCCTACGTCGGCATGACTTATCGAGCTATTGGGGTCTGACGTTTACCACCCCTAGGCGAGATATGCGACATATCAGACGAACAGACCGGACCGTACGGTAAGTGTTACTGGTTGGATTCGCAGGAGTGTGAGCGGGCTTGCTCGTCGATCTTCTGATCGCTCAATACCCGGGTGGCCGTTACGTTTAGCAGACCGCTTGCGGCTTGTGGATGCTTGATATGATCATCATCTGCTGCCGGCGTATTGACGAGTCTTTAGAGTCCTACACAGAGGTTTCCTGGCTCAAG
This sequence comes from Agapanthus africanus, assembly GCA_030015575.1. Lineage (NCBI taxonomy): Eukaryota > Viridiplantae > Streptophyta > Magnoliopsida > Asparagales > Amaryllidaceae > Agapanthus > Agapanthus africanus. The sequence continues at coordinate 536,128,448 of JASDDO010000019.1, forward strand.
CAAAACGAAATAGGAGCGCATATGAGATATGTGCGGGACCGAGAATAATGCGTGTATGTGATACCGTATTTCATTCTCGCGATGAATGTGTCGAATGGCTATATGCGATATAACCTAGTTATCGAATCAAGGATTGATTCGATAAGCCGATACATATGATACTAGTCGGTTATATCCGATATGACCGGATCATTGAATCAAGTGTTGATTTAATGATTTAATGTATAATTATATATTTGATATATTGCTTTGCATTAACTAGTATTGGTTCACTTTAAATGGATTTTCTCACTTGAATTGTGCACATTGTATATGCGATATAGTTTTGTGCATATGTTTGTATCATGTTTGATGATACATGCTTACTTGGTTAAGTGTAAAGAATCAAACCATGGTTTAAGTTAATGATTAGGGTTTTGATTACTTATTCATTTATCTTATTTATTTATATCCATTTTGGAAAATGAAAAAGATAAATGAATGGTTGCTTATTTTGTTTTTAGTTGAAGATTCTTGAAGCTTTGACTTAGTCTTCATTCTTGTCTTATACTTAACCCTAACCATTTAACTAACCCAAGTTAATTCTCTACACTTAACTATAGTTGAAGTCATGATAAGTATTGATTTAATTATCTCATTTTTAATTAACTTATCATATCTTCTTCTTCTTCTTCATCTTCTTCAACAATGAAGAAAGCTTGCTACTCCAATGGCAAGTCATGAAATCTAGTGAGAAATCCAAAACTAAAGTTTACCCACTTCCTATTTCTTCATCCTCTACCTCTTGCCAAGTAGTATAGGGTGTTTCCTTCACAAGTTTTTCCGACTTGGTGAAGTTGGAGCTTGTTCTAGCGATGCCTCGATGTAGATCATCTTCGGCATCGAACCGACGATCAAGCCCGCCCATTCTTCGATGATGCCGACGCTAGAGCCCAAGACATGATTTGGACAGCGAGGGGACTTCATTGCGGAGCCGTGGAGGTGGTGGAACGGATCTACAAAGGTTGTATATCCGTTCCCTTAGTTAAAATGTTAACTAGTTTATGTTTTCGCCTAAATATCTAGTAAACGATCCGTAGTCGGGTTTGTAGGCACCCGTAAAATTTAATTTGTGCATGTTTGATTACTTGTGAGACTTCACTAGAGTGCCTAGGAACCCTACAGTGGTATCAGAGACTAGCTAGAGCCTTAGGCGAAGTCCCGACGGAGTTAGAAGTCCGATCGACCCAAAACCCCGACCCGAATATTGCTCTCTGGACATTTCTGTAAAATGTGGTTTTTTCGAAATTAAAAATATGCAGAAAAATCAGCAGGTAATCCTAAGACTTACTGTGAAATTCGAGGGATTGATTCCACAAAGGCGGCGCGGATCCGCGGCCCTACAGTAGGCTCATGCGGCGGATCAGCGGCGCTTTTGTCGCTTTGTGCAGCCAATTTTGCACAGTAGTTCTTAGCTTTCTGTGTTGGTTTTCCTGGGGATTTTTAATAATTTTTCCAGAGTTGCATTTTCTGGGTTGTATTGGGAACTCGGTGTATCGATCGGATTGTCTAATTTTGTCGGTGTGTTTTTCCGGATAAATCTTAGAATATGTTAAAAAGTTCGACCGGATATAAATACCCACTTTTTCCCCTGCCGGGAAATTTCCAATTGTTGGATTTTTCCGTAGTTTAACGACGTTCTAAGTAGTGCAAGTAACGCGATGGACCCTCTAGAAGACAACAAACCTTAACTCGATTATGTGACCGTCTTGAACTGCCTTTTGAACCTTCGGGTTTGGGGCAGTACGGCGTGCTACATGTGAGGTGTTGGCTTGACCCTTCTACGGCTGGACCGTTGCTACTGAGGCACGAACTGAATGCTGTTAGACTTATTTCATGTGTTGAGCTATTTCGGGAAAACTTGGGTGTTCGATTGTTCGATCGAAAAGTTTAGCATTTTCTATTTATCCGGAATGTGATACAATAATTGGAATTCACAAATAGTTATGAGATAACGGAATGAATATTATAAACATAGCAGTTTAGTCTCACTTGATCGGTTGCTACGGAATTTTGATGTGATCAAAACTCCGTCGCAATCATGTAGCGTACGCGGATACTCGCCGGGTAAACTTAATAGACAGCCTCACTCCATAGCCCCGACCAAGTGACTGTAGGAGAACCCCGTCGCCGAAAGCATCCGTCCGGGTGCTCGCGGTAGCGGTGTTCCGCCTTGGTGCACTTCGTCGACGGCATTAGGGGTGCGGCCGCCTACTAAAGTTTGCGACGAGCATTCGATCAGAATGTCGGGAATCCTGTTGAATTGCCCGAGTTGATATTGAAAAGAGTTTTCGATAATGAGACTAAAATGCGGGGTTTATAATTGTTAGGCATGCGATGTCTTAAGAATTCATTTGGTCAGGCATGCGATGTCTGAGGTAGTTGCGGATTCCAACTGTTGTAGTTTTACACTTTCTTTTCTGTGACCGTAAGTGTAATATGTGATGTCGCCGGTTTCGTTGCTATATGTCAACGACAATTGGGATGCGCATATTTACTTACGTTGATGACATGTGATGTTATGTGTTGCTGGATATGTTATATTGGATCGTCGTGTTTGAATAGCCGGGGGGTTTTTATGTGAGATGAGTGTTTTTCATTTTCATTCATGTAAAAACTTGTATGTAATATTCTTTTATTGGGGAACTTCCAGGTTGCGGAAGTTGTCACCGTTGATGTATATTATTTACTTTTCTGCACTAGGATAGACCCAAGGAGGGGAGCACAAGTAACCGGTTTCTGGGGTCCAGTGGGAGACCAACTCGAGGAGTCGAGTCCGGGTCTCCTAACCCTAGAATTGGTAGGGTTGCTTGCCGCTCTCGTAGGGGTCTAGGGGTGTGGGATTGGCTATTCATCACGACCGTGGAATCCGTGTTTTATACTGGCTCGTATTGAAAACACGGACGTCCTAGTATATCCAATATTTCATATGTTTCTTCTGCTGTGTTTTATCTGTGATCATGCGATGTTCTGTGCTCTGTGACAGATATTATAGTATATATATGATATATTATATAGACGTTGCTTATGTTTTACACCCGCGCTAGCCCTGCCTCGCTCTGGCGTTAGTTACCTAACCTAACGGTGCAGACGGGACATCGAGGCGAATGCGGATGGCATAAGCGTACGTTATATATATTTGTGATGTTTAGGTGGATTTAAATGATGAGATATTCATTAATGAGATTAATGAAAGAAAATAAACCTAATTGATGTTGTGGAATCGAATTTCAAAATAAAACAGGTAGCTACAGTTCTTGCTTTGCATTGTGGTGTTCATTATAGAACATCCTGCACCTTATTCGATGAGGAAAGGACCGAGATCCCTTCACCGGGAGTGACTCCTTTAGCAATAACTGGCAGATGCTACACACTCGGTTTGTTTTTGATCGCTTCTATAGTTTCTGCTTTGCACAGTGATATATATGATATATCCCGCACCTCATTCGACGAGGAAAGGGCCGACGATCCCTTCACCGGGAGTGACCCCTTTAGCAAAACTAGAAAAGCCTCAAAAACATTCCATTTAAAAACCATTTGATTCCGCAACGAGATCAAGTTCAAAGCGTTAAAGGTTTTCACAAAAACCAGCCGCAACCCTCCGTCATTTTAGGAAGTAGAGTACTTAGTATTCGTGCTGTGTTTGTTGACCATAGTCAAGGCACAGTGTACGGTAGCTAAGTGATGTCTTCCTACACCGCATATGATGCGATTAGTTAGGACAGTCGCGTGACTTTGTTGACCTTAGTTAAGGGTCATGTGGGTGGGTCTAATTAATCACGAAATGACGGGTAGAACTTGACTAGTACTTGTGATTTGTTGACCATAGTTAAGGTCATAGGTGCTAGGGGTAAAAACCTTTATCGGGAGTTTCAAGTGTTGAAATTTGCAATGAGATTGCATACCTTCTATGTGATAGTTGGATCCCGATACCCACTGCGAGTAATTGTTACTCCTGGGAGAGTTTTGCACTTTGCAATTAGCCGATCAAGTAGGTGTCTAGAAAGGTGTCAACGGGGTTACGCCTCTGGGAAAACGAGGTTTACAGTAATTAGGTCCGTGCGAAAGCACGGGGAACCTCCCTCAAAGTACCGACACTGGCCTGGCTGAAAGATTGGCGAACTTGTAGAGTGTAATTAATCCCGGCTAGTCTTTCCTTTTAAGGTTTGAAGGAAGATTTGATAAAAAACAGTGGGAGCCATCCTGATTAGATAAAATATATAACCAATCTGATCTTGCAAGAGCGCACGCAGAGTGTTTTCTTCTCTCTCTCTCTTGGTAGCGACCATATCACGCCTTAATCAAGATAATAATACGGATGTATTGACCGAACCCGCTTGTTATACTGAGCTGGGGAACGTTGGTCCCGCTCCAACTTATAATTGTTATAAGACAGAGCAGGAAATAAGGGAATACCAGAATTCCTATGCCGCCCAAACGAAGAAAGTGCATATGATGCATCTCCTTCGGGTGTGTTCATTACAAAGAACTGTTTCTCAGTATCCTCTGCATCCTGGGTATATGATACCGGATCAGGATCCCAGATATGTAATCTGTTACATAGGGCTACAAAAAGATAGAAAAACTGAGAACGGGTGATAAGTTTCATGAGACAGAAAACGGGGCAAGTGTTGCAGCCAAGTCTGTTGGTCACTGTCACCCTGAATTACGAATACATTGATTCTGAACAAATGCTATTAGATACCGAACCTGATATACAAAATCATATCAGTCTCTTTATTAGTAAAGAAAGGATATAATTTTGTATTGATGGATAATGTTTTGAACACTTCCTATATCAAAAGTTGATCGGTTCAGGCACGCTATCTAAAAGCATTAACGTTCTAAATCAAACTACAGTTCCTAGTATACTGAACACACACAAGAAGAAGAGTTCAGAAATGAACGAATTCTTCTTGAGGTATTGTAGACTAGGTCATGTCAATGCGACCCGACTGGATAAAGTTACATTTTAGATGCATATTTAAATCAGTTTAAATTTACATCTTGTGAAACTTGCCAGTCATGTCACAAAGATATAATGACACCAGCTCTGCTTACTGGAAGCCGAGAAAGAGTTAATGAACTCTTGGGACTGATACATGATGATGTATGTAAAGTCTCCTGTCTACACATGCCAGGACTGGTTCTTTATACTTCATTATATTCTCTGATAATCTCTCAAGATTCAGTCATATATTCCTGTTGAAACATAAGTCCGAACCTTTTGAGATATTCACAGAATATAAGTTAGAAGTGGAGAACCAAAATACGGGTATAAGTATTATGTCCTATGATAAGATCAGGGAGGAGAATACTTGTGCATAGAATTCCTGGACTATTCTAAAGGAGAATGAGATTTTCTCTCAGTGTTACTCCTCTGAATACACCACAGCACAACGGTGTATCAGGGCGGAGCAATTGCACAATATTAGATATGGTGTGCTCTATGATGAGTACTACTGAGTTTCCTATTTCCTTTTGGGAGTTATGCACTTATGAAGTTGCATACCTATTGAATAAGGTTCGATTCAAATCAATGCCTACCACTCCATATAAGATATGGTGTGGGAAGATCCTATCTCTTAAGTAAGTTAAGATCTGGGATTGTCCGGCCTATGTCAGAAGCAAAATCCGGACAAGATCGAGGCAAGATCAGTTCTGTAGAACTGGAAAGGTTCCAGCTGTACAAAACTGCTAATGATTTGACAGAACCAAAGGATTCAATAGTTTCCGACGAACCTCAGCCTCTCCGCCGATCTAGTAGGGTTCCTCATCCGCCTGAGAGATACCTCGGTTTCTCGATGACAGTGGGAGCAAGGATTGCATCATGAGATGATGACCCAACTAGTTTTGAGCAGGCCATCGAGAGTAGGGACTCTGTAAGAATGGCTGGATGTTTAGCGATCTGAGATGGAATCCATGTACACCAGCAAAGTATGGACTTTAGCTGCTATATCTGAAGGGTTAAATCCCCATCAGGAGCAAGTATATCTTGAGAAGATTACTTGGTGTAGATGGAAAAGTTGAGACTTTCAAAGCTAGACTTGTTAAAGGTTTTCGTCATCGACCAGGCGTGGATAATGATGAAACCTTTTTCCAGTAGCTATGCTTAAGTCTATCCAGATCCTACTTACCACGGCTACATACCATGACTACGATATCTTGCGGTTGGGTGCCATGACTGCTTCTCTAAATACTGATTTAGAAGAGAACGTCTATAAGAACACAGCCAGAGGTCTTCGTAAATAGTGGGAGCAGCGGAAACGTGTGCAAGTTGCTTTACATAATGAAGCAGGCATCGCGGAGTTGGAACGTCTATTTTGATGTGATAGCCAAAGTGTTTGACTTCATCAAAATGGTAGACGAACCTTGTATATACAAAAGGGTAGTAGAGAGTAAGGTGGTCATCTTCGTATTGTACGTAGACAACATACTCTTGATAGGAAAAGAGTTTCCTATACTACGATCGATCAATCTCCTCTTATCACAAGGATTCTCCAAATAGGATAAAGATGATACCTCCTAAATCCTGAGATTTGGACCTATGAGATAGATCTAAAGGGATATTAGGGTTCTCACTAGGTATAGTGAGATTGTATCAATCGATCCTGGGGAGAATCACTGGAAGTGTTCCAGGATGATAAAGACGACTGAATGTCAGTCATAGGCACTGTCTTTACCCTCAGTAAAGGACGGTATGTTGGAAGAGTTCCAAGCTAGATACCGTGGCAAACTAGACGATAAAGGCTGGTAACATCGCTATTGAAGATACTACCAAGGAGGAAGTTTGGGTGTATATTGGTTCATAAGATGAACTAGGTTCCTACCATTGTGTCACAATGGAACTGTGGCTTTGGCCAAGGAACCATGGTCCCATCTGTGACCCAGACATATTCTGAGGCAGCATCACCTGATCATGGAGATAGCTAATCTCCAGGGTGATCGAGGTTAGGAGAGAAGACTCAGAGGACAACACGGTGGATCCACTCACGAAGGCCTTTTCCCAGAGAGAGACTCATATGGGATGGTTGAGTATTAGATACTGCGACCACTGCTACAGATGGCCCTAGTGCAAGTGGGAGATTGTTAGTTATATGTATGCCCTAGAGGCCATTGCTGTACATTGGATGTATATTGTAGTGGATGCTGGGACATATATAGATAGGACTTTCTTGCTCGACATGATAGTACGCTATCTGGTTGCACTTTATCTTAACATGTATACTTTCTGTCTCTCTGATTACATGTTGATAAAGCCCATAGGATGTGTACTCGACTTCCAGGACTATGATGTAGATCATACTAGTGGGGCCTGGGTAGTCCATGAGTACATCCTTGAAATTGTTCCTAGTCGAGGGAATATCGAGACGGGGCATCGATATTCCAGAGTAGACTAGCGCATATCTTCTCGACCCATGCGATGGGCGATGGATGATCCCATATCCATTGGTGTTTGACATCGAAGATGGTATGCGGGTGCTCAGTGGAGACTGGGTACACTGAACGGACTCGCCGAGAACTCCCAGATGGTATTATACCTCACGTCAGATGGCAGTTCTCTGGTGACACTGGTACAGCTTAGTCTGTTGACCCGAGATCGTCATAGAGTCTTGTGTGTCTCCCACTGTGCTTTGATTTCCATCCTACCACGGCTCTACTGAGTCGTGCAAACAGGTGGTTTTTGGGTACAGTCCCGATTCACATGGAGGCAATGAGCGATAGGAGGGGATTCGTCTCTCCCGGTATTGGGGGTTGATGTTGTGCTATGCTCGACTGGCCATAACAGGAAATCCCTGGCCAGGGTTGCAGTGATATACTGGTAAGTGTTATCAGTAGTTTCACGAATGTTATGGACCCTACGTCGGCATGACTTATCGAGCTATTGGGGTCTGACGTTTACCACCCCTTGGCGAGATATGCGACATATCAGACGAACAGACCGGACCGTACGGTAAGTGTTACTGGTTGGATTCGCAGGAGTGTGAGCGGGCTTGCTCGTCGATCTTCTGATCGCTCAATACCCGGGTGGCCGTTACGTTTAGCAGACCGCTTGCGGCTTGTGGATGCTTGATATGATCATCATCTGCTGCCGGCGTATTGACGAGTCTTTAGAGTCCTACACAGAGGTTTCCTGGCTCAAGCAAAACGAAATAGGAGCGCATATGAGATATGTGCGGGACAGAGAATAATGCGTGTATGTGATACCGTATTTCATTCTCGCGATGAATGTGTCGAATGGTTATATGCGATATAACCTAGTTATCGAATCAAGGATTGATTCGATAAGCCGATACATATGATACTAGTCGGTTATATCCGATATGACCGGATCATTGAATCAAGTGTTGATTTAATGATTTAATGTATAATTATATATTTGATATATTGCTTTGCATTAACTAGTATTGGTTCACTTTAAATGGATTTTCTCACTTGAATTGTGCACATTGTATATGCGATATAGTTTTGTGCACATGTTTGTATCATGTTTGATGATACATGCTTACTTGGTTAAGTGTAAAGAATCAAACCATGGTTTAAGTTAATGATTAGGGTTTTGATTACTTATTCATTTATCTTATTTATTTATATCCATTTTGGAAAATGAAAAAGATAAATGAATGGTTGCTTATTTTGTTTTTAGTTGAAGATTCTTGAAGCTTTGACTTAGTCTTCATTCTTGTCTTATACTTAACCCTAACCATTTAACTAACCCAAGTTAATTCTCTACACTTAACTATAGTTGAAGTCATGATAAGTATTGATTTAATTATCTCATTTTTAATTAACTTATCATATCTTCTTCTTCTTCTTCATCTTCTTCAATAATGAAGAAAGCTTGCTACTCCAATGGCAAGTCATGAAATCTAGTGAGAAATCCAAAACTAAAGTTTACCCACTTCCTATTTCTTCATCCTCTACCTCTTGCCAAGTAGTATAGGGTGTTTCCTTCACAAGTTTTTCTGACTTGGTGAAGTTGGAGCTTGTTCTAGCGATGCCTCGACGTAGATCATCTTCGGCATCGAACCGACGATCAAGCCCGCCCATTCTTCGATGATGCCGACGCTAGAGCCCAAGACATGATTTGGACAGCGAGGGGACTTCATTACGGAGCCGTGGAGGTGGTGGACCGGATCTACAAAGGTTGTATATCCGTTCCCTTAGTTAAAATGTTAACTAGTTTATGTTTTCGCCTAAATATCTAGTAAACGATCCGTAGTCGGGTTTGTAGGCACCCGTAAAATTTGATTTGTGCATGTTTGATCACTTGTGAGACTTCACTAGAGTGCCTAGGAACCCTACACCGAGATCCCTTCACCGAGAGTGACTCCTTTAGCAATAACTGGCAGATGCTACACACTCGGTTTGTCTTTTGATTGCTTTTAAGTGTTTTGCTTTGCACAGTGATATATATGATATATCCCGCACCTCATTCGACGAGGAAAGGACCGACGATCCCTTCACCGGGAGTGACTCCTTTAGCAAAACTAGAAAAGCCTCAAAAGCACTCCATTTTTAAAATCATTTGATTCTACAACGATATCAAGTTCATTACGCAATAGGTTTTCAGAAAAACCTGTCGTAGCCCTCCGTCATTTCAGATAAGTGCTAGTTAGTATTCGTGCTACGTTTGTTGGCCTGCGTCAAGGCGTAGTGTGCGGTAGCTAACTAGTATTTATCTGCTTATGCATATGATGCGGATTGGATTAGGGTAGTCGTGCGACTTTGTTGGCCTGCGTCAAGGGTCGTGCGGGTGGGTTTAATTCAATCAGAAAATGACGGGTTGAACTTGACTAGCGCACTATAGTTTGTTGGCCTGCGTCAAGGTCATAGGACGCTAGGGGCAAAATTATCGGGAATTTCAAGTGTTGAAATTTGCAATGAGATTGCATACCTTCTATGAGATAGTTGGATCCCGATACCCGCTGCGAGTAAGAGTTACTCCTGGGAGAGTTTTACACATTACAATTAGCCGATCAAGTAGGTGTCTAGAAAGGTGTCAACGAGGTTACGCCTCTGGGAAAACGAGGTTTACATTAATTAGGTTCGTGCGAAAGCACGGGGGACCTCCCTCAAAGTACCGACACTGGCCTGGCTGAAAGATTGGCGAACATGTAGTGTGTAATTAATCCCGGCTAGTCTTTCCTTTTAGGGTTTGAAGGAAGATTTGATAAAAAGCAGTGGGAGCCATCCTGATTAGATAAAATAATAACCAATCTATTCTTGCTAGAGCGCACGCTGAGTGTTTTTTTCTCTCTCTCTCCAGGTAGCGACCATATCACGCCTTAATCAAGATAATAATACGGAATATTGACCGAACCCGCTTGTTATACTGAGCTGGGGAACGTTGGTCCCGCTCCAACTTATAATTGTTATAAGACAGAGCAAGAAATTGGGGAATACCGGATTTCCCATGCCGCCCAAACGAAGAAAGTGCATATGATGCATCTCCTTCGGGTGTGTTCGTTACACAGAACTGTTTCTCTGTATCCTCTACGTCCTGGGTATGTGATACCGGATCAGGATCCCAGATATGTAATCTGTTACATAGGGCTACAGTTAGGTAGAGAACTGAGAACGGGTGATAAGTTTCATGAGGCAGAAAACGGGGCAAGTGTTGCAGCCAAGTCTGTTGGTCACTGTCACCCTGTATTACAAATACATTGATTCTGAACGAATGTTATTAGATACCGAACCTGATGTACAAAATCATATCAGTCTCTTTATAAGTAAAGAAATGATAAAATTTTGTATTGTTGGATAATGTTTTGAACATTTCCTATATCAAAAGTTGATGGTTCAGGCACGTAATCTAAAAGCATTGATGTTCTAAATCAAACTACAGTTCTTTAGTATACCGAACACACAAAAGAGGAAGAGTTCAGAAATGAACGAATTCTTCTTGAGGCATTGTAGACTAGGTCATATCAATGCGACCCGACTGGCTGAAGTTACATTTTAGATGCATATTTAAATCAGTTTGAATTTACATCTTGTGAAACTTGCCAGTCATGTCAAAGAGATAAGATGACCATAGCTCCGTTTACTGGAAACAGAGAAAGAGTTAGTGAACTCTTGGGATGATACATGTTGATGTATGTAGGTCCCCTGTCTACACTTGCCAAGATCGGTTCTTTATACTTCATTACATTCTCTGATGATCTTTCGAGATTCAGACCTATGTTCCTGTTGAAACACAAGTCCGAACCTTTTGAGATATTCACAGAATATAAGTTAGAAGTAGAGAACCAAAACACGGGTATAAGTATTATGTCCTTTGATGAGATCGAGGAGGAGAATACTTGAGCACGGAAATCCTGGATTATTCTAAAGGAGAATGAGATTCTCTCTCAGCATTACTCCTCCGTATACACCATAGCACGATGGTATATCGGAGCGGAGCAATCACACCCTATATGATAAGGTGTGCTCTATGATGAGTACTACTGAGTTACCTATTTCCTTTTGGGAGTTATGCACTTGAGAAGCTGCATACCTATTGAATAGGGTTCGAATCAAATCAGTTGCCTACCACTTCATATGTGATATGGAAAGGGTAGAGCCCATGTCTTAAGCTAGTTAAGATTTGGGGTGTCCGGCCTATGTCTAAAAGCAAAATCCGGACAAGCTCTAGGCAAGATCTGTTATGTAGAACTGGAAATGTTCCAGCTATACAAACTGCAGCTGATGATTTGATAGAACCAAAGGATTCAATAGTAACCAACGAACCTCAGCCTCTCCGCCGATCTAGTAGGGTTCCTCACCCACCTGAGAGATACTTCGGTTTCTCTATGACAGTGGGAGCGAGGATTGCATCATGAGATGATGACCCAACTAGTTTCGAGCAGGCCATCGAGAGTAGAGACTCTGTAAGAATGGCTGGATGCTTAGCGATCTGAGATGGAATCCATGTACACCAACAAAGTATGGACTTTGGTTGCTATATCTGAAAGGTTAAATCCACATTAGGAGCAAGTATATCTTGAGAAGATTACTTGGTGTAGATGGAAAAGTTGAGACTTTCAAAGCTAGACTTGTTAAAGCTTTTCGTCATCGACCAGGCGTGGATAATGATGAAACCTTTTCAAGTGGCTATGCTTAAGTCCATCCAGATCCTACTTGCCACGGCTACATACCATGACTACGATATCTGGCGGTTGGGAGCCATGACTGCTTTTCTAAATGATGTTTTAGAAGAGAACGTCTATAAGTACACAGCCAGAGGGCTTCGTAGACAGTGGGAGCAGCGGAAACGTGTACAAGATGCTTTATAGGATAAAGCAGGTATCGCGGAGTTGGAACATCTGTTTTGATGTGTTAGTCAAAAAGTTTAACATCATCAAAATGGTAGATGAACCTTGTATATACAAAAAGGTAGTAGGGAGTATAGTGACGATCCTCGTAGAGTACGTGGATGACATGCTCTTGATAGGGAAGGAGTTTCCTCTGCTACGCTCGGTCAATCTCCGCTTATCACAATGATTCTCCATATAGGATCAAAGTGATACCTCCTAAATCCTGGGTTTTGGATCTATGAGATAGATCTAATTGGATGTTAGAATTCTCACTAGTTGTAGTGAGATGGTATCAACCGATCCTGGGGAGGATCACTGGAAGGGTTCCAGGGTGATAAGGATGACTGAGAGTCAGTCACAGGCATTGTCTTTACCCTCAGTAAAAGGGACGGCATGTTGGAAGAGTTCCAAGCTAGATACCGTGGCAAACTAGACGATAAAGGCTCGATACATCGCTACTTAAGATGCTACCAAAGAGGATGTTTGGGTGAATATTGGTTCATGAGATGAACTACGTTCCAACCATTGTGAGACAATGGAGTTGTGGCTTATGCCAAGGAACGCCGGTCCCATCAGTGATCCAGACATATTCTGAGGCAGCATCACCTGATCATGGAGATAGTTGATCTCTAGGGTGATCGAGGCTAGGAGAGTAGACTCAGAGGACAACACGGCGGATCCACTCACAAAGGCCTTTTCCCAGAGAGAGACTTTTATGGGATGGTTGAGTATGAGATACTACAACCACTGCTGTCAGATGGCACTAGTGCAAGTGGGAGATTGTTAGTTATATGTATGCCCTAGAGGCCATTCCTATACATAGGATGTATATTGTAGTGGATGCTTGGACATATATAGGGAGGACTTTCTCGCTCGACATGATAGTATGCTATCTGGTTACTCTTTACCTTAACGTGTACACTGATTGTCTCTCTGTTACATGTTGGTAAAGCCCTTAGGATGTGTACTTGACTACCTGGACTATGATGCGGATCATACTAGTGGGGACATGGTAGTCCACAAGTACATCCTTCAAAGTCCCTAGTCGTGGGTATATCGAGACGGGGCATCGATATACCAGAGTAGACTAGCGTATACCTTCTCGACCCATACAGATGGGCGATGGATGATCCCATATCCATTGGTGTTTGACATCAGAGATGATATACGGGTGCTCAGTGGAGACTGGGTACACTGGACGGACTTGCCGAGAACTCCCAGATGGTATTATACCTTACGTCATATGGCAGTTCTCAGGTGACACTGGTACAGAGTAGTCTGTTGACCCGAGATCGTCATAGAGTCTTGTATGGTTCCCACTGTGCTTTGATTTCCACCTTACCACGTCCAAGAAGGCGTGCAAAACGGTGGTTTTTGGGTACAGTCCCGAATCACATGGAGGCAATGAGCGATAGGAGGGGATTCGTCTCTCCCGGTATAGGGAGTTGATGTTGCGCTGTGTTCGATTGGCTATAACCGGAAATCCCTGGCCAGGGTTGCTGAGATTTACTGGTAAGTGTTACCAGTAGTTTCTCGAACTGTTATAGACCTTATATCGACATGACTTATCGAGCTATTGGGGTCTGACGTTTACCACCCCTAGGCTAGATATGCGACATATCAGATGACGAGACCGGACTGTACGGTAAGTGTTACTGGTTGGATTCACAGGAGTATGAGCGGGCTTGCTCGTCGATCTTCTGATCGCTCAATACCCGGGTGGCCGTTACGTTTAGCAGACCGCTTGCGGCTTGTGGGTGTTTGATATGGTCATCACCTGCTGCCGGCGTATTAACGAGTCTTTAGAGTCCTACACAGAGGTTTCCTGGCTCAAGCGAAACGAAATAGGAGCGCATATGAGATATGTGCGGGACCGAGAATAATGTGTGTATGTGATACCGTATTTCATTCTCGCGATGAATGTATCGAATGGTTGTATGCGATATAACCTAGTTATCGAATCATGGATTGATTCGATAAGTCGATACATTGGATATTAGTCGGTTATATGCGATATGACCGGATCGTTAAATCAAGTGTTGATTTAATGATTTAATGCATAATTATATATTTGATATATTACTTTGCATTAACTAGTATTGGTTCACTTTAAAAGGATTTTCTCACTTGGATGTACAAGTTGCATATGTGATATACTTTTTGTGCAAATGATTGTATCATGTTTGATGATACATGTTTACTTGGTTAAGTGCAAAGAATTAAACCATGGTTAAACTAATGATTAGGGTTTTGTTTATCCATTACTTATTTATTCATTTATTTATTTGTTTATTCGTTTTGGAAAAATAATAAGCATAAAGAAAAATGGTGGCTTTCTTTGGATGCATGTTGAAGCTTCATGAAGTTTTGACTAAGTGACCATTTTGTCTTCATGCTTAACCCTAACCATTCCTTCTAACCATGATTTATTCTCTACACTTGACCATGGTTGCCATATGATATGTATTGTTTTATTTTCTTTTTGAGAATAACTCATCATAATTCTTTTCATCATCTTCTTCTTCTTCAAAGATGAAGAAAGCTTGCTTCATCAATGGCAACTTGAGTAATTGAGTGAGAAATCCAATTCTAAAGTGAACCCAACTCCTATTTCTTCATCCTCTACCTCTTGCCAAGTAGTATAGGGTGTTTTCTTCACAAGTTTCACAACTTGGTGAAGCTGGAGCTTGATCTAGTGATGCCTCGACGTAGATCATCTTCGGCACGAAGCCGACGACCTTGCCCGCCCATTTCTCCGATGAAGTCGACGCTAGAGCCCGGGTTTCCATTTGGACAGCGAGGAGACTTCATTGCGGAGCTATGGAGGTGGAGAACCGGATCTACAAAGGTTGTATTTCCGTTCTTGTAGTTAAGTTGTTAACTAGTTGCATGTGTTCGCCTAAAATTCTAGTTAACGATCCGTATTAGGGTTTCTCGGCACCCGTAAAATTTGAAATTGGCATGGTTGATGCCTTGTGAGACCTCCTTAGTGTGCCTAGGAACCCTACAAACATGTAGATAAAAAGGTTAATGGACTTGTTGATCCCTAGAACTAGATGTGTGGAGAGGGGTGAAAGATCGGCTACAAGATTGAGCAATATGCTCAGCAATGGACATCGGTTTAGGAGTTACAGCAGGACTTGAAAAAGTGGTATCAACATATGAAGGTGGTAAAGGTTGACTTGGTTGACACAAATTGGGTTGCAAAGTCGAACTGTTTCTCTTAGACGCTTCTATTTGATCTTTCAACGAAATTTTGGGCATGGAAGGATCGTCTTTAAATCGACCGAAACAATTGACGAAGGACGCAAAGTTAGATTCAGGATACCAAAGTTCGGCAAGAGATTAATGATGTGGGGTACCCATGATAGAAGAATGAGAAAAGAAAGAAGGTAGGTGGTGCAAGTGGGGTGCAAGGATTTCTTAGAGATAAAATTTTAGCAAGTTTTGATAAAAAAAAATTCTTTTTTCCTTTTTCTCTTTATTTGAAACTGTTTGCAACAAAAAAATTTCGATAAAGGGCTTAGACACAAATGCAATCAACCAGAAATGCAAAATCAGACCTAGATCTAGGGTCACCTAGGTCAGCTAGACAGCTCCTAACTGTTCCAAAGGTCTAGAAATAGAACCTCAAACCGCCTCTTCACCGCCAATTGCGGCCAGGTAAGTGCCAGGTAAGTGGGAGGCTCCCCGCTACAAGTAGCGGTCCTAATTAAGTAACCACTTGCCTTAGACACACTTGCCTAGACACCGCAAAGTCAGGTTAGGATTAACGGCCGATGCCTATAACTGGTCCTCTGTCCTATTGAGCTCGAAGTTCTTAGGGCTGAGTCTAGTATTTTTTAATTAAGATATGGTCAATGCAAATGCCTTATGTGATTTCTGGGGTCCTGGGAAGGGTGATGAAATCCCCATCCAATCTGAATTGGTCAAAAGCCCCTTAAAATCCGATTAAAGATATGCAAAACAGTAAATCACATGCAATCAAATCTTTTTTATTTTATGCACGGCGCAAAGAATCCTGCACAATATTTGTTATTGAGAAGGGAGAAAAAATTTTTAAGCGCAAAGAATCCTGCAGGAGATTTTTCAGAGGAGATATCGGAGATTTGCAGAGGAGGAGAGCATAAGACATACAGAGTTTTTTTTTTACTGAACCGCAGAGGAAATCTGGAGACTTGAAACGATCAAACGGCCGCTGATCCGCCGCCGCAACCCTCTTCCGACCGCGGATCCGCCGCAAGGTGATGACGTCAGCACGCGGTTTTTTTTTTTCACCAGATCTCGCGGTTGACTTGTTGACTCTGTCCTCCAAATTTCTTCTGTTGTCTGTTGTAATATTCCTCTGTTTGTTCGGATTTGATATTTGCTGTTTTGATCTCTGTAATTTCCAGATCCGAATTTGTTCGTAGATCCTGCAAAATTCACACAAAAATACCCTTCCCAAAAATAACAGATGATATATTTTTATATTTTTTTTATTTTTCAGATTTTTATGATTTTTTTAATTTTGATTAACCCGAAATTGCAAAAAGGAAATAACACGCCATCCCCGGCAACGGCGCCATTTGATTGATCTCAAAAACTATCTATTACCGCAATCAAGAACGGCGTCGCTATACAGCTAGCCGGTGAGTACGGGTCGGTCCACAGGGATGTTGTGAATTTTCTAATCGCTCAAACGAGTTAATTCTGATGGGTGTTCGGATTGATTATTAAATCTAAAACCTAAATCTATCTATACTAAGATTATCTAGATCTAAATCTTGCTAGGGTTAGGTTTAGGAATGATTTGGAAATGTAAATAAATCTCAACGCTTTCTATACCCAAATTAGGATCTAAGAGGAGTTATGGTAATTATTAATAAAAGGGAATAGAATAATCGGGAAGATGTTTTCTTCCTCTAGTTTCTTGTCCTTCCTTTATCAATCCTTACCCTAACCTCCAAGGAAAACACGCGCAACCGGGCCTTTATACTACGGTATCACCGCTATCTCGAGGGATAGGGTGCCGTAGGGCGCGGTGTGTGCGTGTATGCATGGAGTCCTATTGATTCTATGTGATGGGTAAGAAAGGGATCAGAGATCTCATCTCTCAAAAGCCTTCCCTAAAGCTAACATCTAAGGCAAGAAATTAAAATCTAAACTAGAGCATTTAAATAAAACTACTTACAGATGGCTCTCTCCAAACATCAACACAGGGTTGTCAGATCTGAATTCATGAAATGAAAAGAGGTACCGATGCTCTCCAAAAGAATTCTAAAATTTATTAATGAAGGGAGGCATGGTCTTTACAATGATTTAGAGTTCCTATTTATAGAGAATAGGAAACCCTAGGTTACAATTGATTCGCACGTCTACATTTACCAAAATATCCTTAGGAAGACCTAGTCAAAGTAGACTCCAAGTTTTGGTAAAATTTTATGTCTCTGTCTCTTTAAAAGGAAGTATTGGGCCTTGAAATTTCCTTTGTTGGCTCATCTGTCTTTGGGCTTCCTTATTATTTGGTTCTTTTATTAAAATAGCTTCTATGTTTCTTCCAGATCTCCAGTGAATAATTGCGGTGGACTTTTAACCGTTCGCTTTGTAATTTTGGACCTTGCATTGCCTTGTACTTTGTGAATTTTATCTTTGATGTAGGCTTGATCAAGAGTCTTCTGTTTGTTGGTCAAAGTCCACTTTTGCATCGTCTTTTCATCGTTTTCACTATTTTCTGTTCAAGAACCTGTAACCTGTAATATGTAGCAGTCTTGCGTCAAAAGCACCTGTTTATTTATAAAACGAATAAGGATGGGGAATATAATAATGCAATATTATGGTGTGAACACCATGTCCCGACCCTAGACTATAACTCAGTGACCAAGTTAACCGAACTTTTTTAAAACACTGGATTTTAGATTGTCAGGGTTGTATACTTCATTGCCACTCTTACTTTTACCCTTTGCTTTTCTCCGGAACATTCTGTATCACTACGAAGATCCACATTTATTGGATATGACCGCCGTATAGTTACATACGAACTCGAAGAAACTTGTTTCAAATTCGAGGATGGTTTCCGGTTCTGGAGAAAATAAATAGGACTATTCAATTGTCTTTTCCTTTTACTTTCTCTCAGGTTGTGAGGGCTCCAAGGATTAGGAGAGGGTACACCTATTGCACTTATTGGATAGTCTTCTTCCAAACCATAGGCAGGTGTCAAAAGGTGGGGAAGGAAGAAAACCAATTAGCCTAAGTGTGGTGTACAGAAGGTAAAAAGTAAAGACAAATAAAGGGATTAGAAAGAGGGCAAAGTAAAATGCGACTGCTATCATTCACGACCAAACCACGTATATATTCGCCACTCCTATTTCACCTTTGCATTTCTCCGGTTCGGGGAAATTGAATAGGATTATTCAGGTTGTCTTTTATCTTTACTTTCTCTCAAGTTGCGAGTACTCCTAGGATTAGGAGAGTACACCTATTACGCTTATTGGATAGTCTTCTTCCAAACCATAGGCTGGTGCCGAACGGTAGGGAAGGAAGAAAACCATTTAGCCTAAGGATGGTGTATAGAAGGTAATGAGTAAAGACAAATAAAGGGATTTGGACAGATGGCAAGGAAATATACAGTTACAGTCGTGAATCTGATAATGGAAGAGGCATTACTAGGAATACTCGGCTACCCCTTCGAAACATTTTTATGTTTCAGTTTCACTATGCGTTGTTAATTGAAAACTGATTTCCCTATTAGACCCTTGCTCCAGGGTATGTATTTACCAGGTTTGATTCTCACATCTGTATGGTTTTTACAGATGATGAGTGGGAGTAAGTTATTGGGGATTAGGTGATCATCCTCATTATATCGGAATTCGTTGTAATTGGTAATATTTGAGGAAATCACCTGGGATTGTTTGCCTGACGACAAATATTTGGTTTTGAATATCCGTTATTATGCACCAATTTCAAACTGATATATCTGTACTTTTATTTCATAAAGTGAGATATAAATTTTTGAAATTATGTCCATGACATTTACCTATATCGGTTGATGGTTAGGTAAGGAGCATTAAACAGCGGTGTAATTCCGCTTAACCATAGTACAGTTTTCAACCTACGATACACAGGGTTTGGGTTATTCAACTCAGGGGTCTTATACAAAGTATTGTATGTTGTCCAGTGTCCATTAGGACAGAGGGGTTGATGCTCGTACTATATTCTGTTTACTTGTGACTTCTCCAGTTTTAGACAAGTGTTTCATAGAAATACAAGGTCCAAGTTTGGAGAAGTTATATGTACAAGAATAAAGTAGAGAACCATGTGTTGCAAGTATCAGGATTCTTCAAGGTGATCGAAGATGCAGATACTTGTGTTTGGTATTCAGTTGATAGTAATGGTTTCGAGAACTTGCTTCTCTTTCAGGTTACTCATATCTGGATGCACTCCTAAGTTGAGTAATACTGATCGGCCTCTCTTCATTTAGTTGACATGCACTGGAGACAGCTGCATGATTTGAATCTGGTTCCAATTAAATCAGTGCCTCTGTTTCTATATTGTATATAGAATGGTTCATATCTTAACGATGTTAAGATATATGGAGTTGTCCATATTATGCTTAAAACCAGACTCTGGAAAACTCAAGGCACGTTTCTGTAATGGCAGTTTGTGGGCTAACCCGGGCTATGACGGGGGTTAACATTCTACCATCTGGAAGATCAATAGTGATATTGTTCTTGACTCACCACAGTTTTAGCAAAATGGACTTTTTCAGAAAACAGTAGTGAGAGTATGGTAGAACTGGAAGTGATTCCAGAACCATAAACGACTACTGAAAATTTAATAAAAGATTCAATCAGGATTGACATTCCATTAGCCACTCCGCAGATATGGTGGGTAACCTCAGGCCCCCGAGAGGTACTCCGGTATCCTCAAAGATGGTGACAGGGAGGTTCATGTTTACCCAGACTTGCTATTACTGCTGTTCTAGACTATGAGACCCGGCAGGAGGATGAGTATAGCGTCATTCTAAACTAGCTTTAGAAATGCACGTGTATATGACTCTACAAGAGGGTTGTTGTAGTCAGTGGGAGCAGCGGAAGCATAGTGGACAAGTAGCTTGTGTCTATTTATAGACTAAAGCGGATATAGCGGAGATAGATCATCTATTTTTGATGTAACAGTCAAAGGCTTTGACTTCATCAGAATAGGAGATGGATCTGTTAAGAAGCTAGTAAGGTGTGATGTCCTGGTATTTGGATGACATGCACATTGTAGGAAGTGAAATTCCTATACTACGATCAGTTATACTATGGTTGTCACACAGTGGTTTCTCCATATAGGATATGGAAATAATATCAGGCACTCTGGTTACTAGATCTATAATTTTAGATCTAGATTTGGATAGTTTCCCAATCTGGGTACTTAGACAGTATTTTAAAGGTGTTTTAGAATAGACGACTCCTGGCATGATGGTGAACCTGCAGGTAATGGAGTCACCCTCTCTAAAGGTGTCTTACAGACTAAAGAGGAGAGGGATGTGCATGATTGGCATATCACTTGCTTAGGCAATTGAGTCGATCATGAGATGTCAAGTACCATACCAGATGTTGTTTTTGCACTAGCTACAATAAGTTTATATATTAATCCAATTCTGGAGAAACATTCGAAAGCGGTTTTAGAACATAAGTGAATGTTTTAAGGATTTGATAACGGCAGCCTCCTTCGGGAGACGGTTATCATTCCAGGCTTCCAAGGTGACCTGGATGACAGAGTGACTGTTAGAGTTATAGCTTTCCCTCTGATGTGGGGCAGTAGTTTGGACAGCTGGTCCAAACGGATACTGAGGGAGGCATGGCACAGGATACTGATTAAAATCAGTTGACCATACAGTCTAAGAATTTTACTGGATTTGGAGTTCATTTGTGAACT
This sequence comes from Agapanthus africanus, assembly GCA_030015575.1. Lineage (NCBI taxonomy): Eukaryota > Viridiplantae > Streptophyta > Magnoliopsida > Asparagales > Amaryllidaceae > Agapanthus > Agapanthus africanus. The sequence continues at coordinate 536,149,690 of JASDDO010000019.1, forward strand.
GGGTCCCATCAGATATCCAGACATATTCTAAGACCGGTATTGCTCATTTCAGCAAATGGCTTTCTCTGCGAACTTGAGATAAAGAGAGACATAGAAAGAAACATCAGAGCGGATCCACTCACTGAGGCTATTTCTCGAACACAATAGTTTCACAAACGAGCTTTGTGAAACTGATTAGTAGAGGAGTTGGGTGTTCGGTATCACACGGGCTGTGAGTATTCGACATCACAATAATTAGCCTTAAGTGGAAGTGGGAGATTGTTGGCTATAGTGCCCTCAAGTCAATTATTAGATCGCAGGCACGTGATTGCAATGATTGAGGGAGGACCTATACCGGTAGGACGGTCTTACTCGAGATGATAGTATGCTATCTAGTTTGTCTTTATCATCGTGTACATGCTTCAGGTGATATTATAGATCACTATTACATGTTGATAGAGACCATAGGATTCTTGCTTGACTACCAGCAGTATGATGGCGATCATATACGTGAGAGTTGGGTGGTCTATAAGCACATCCTTAAAGTGTCCCTAGTCGTTGGAGTTTCAAGACTGGGCATCGATACTCCATGAGTAGACTAGTGTATACGGATCGAGACCCCGACGAGGGGCGGTGGCCGGTCTCACGAGCCATTGATGTCAGTTGGTTCACCTAAGATGTATACATGTGCTCATTGGGTTATGAGTACACCGGACGGACTCGCCGGGAACATGAGTTCCCACTGTTCTTTGATTACTATCCTACCACGGCTCAAAGGAGTCGTGCAAACAGGTTTTAGTTGGGTACAGTCCCGAGCCACATAGAGGCAGTGAGCGGATCGTCGGGGGAGTCATCTCTCCCGGTATTGGGGGTTGATATCGCAGTGTGGACGGGTGCCCATCACCAGAAATTCTTAGCCAAGGTAGTCGAGAATTACCGATCTAGGATCGGTAGTTTCTCAGGTGGTGATAGGCTTCATACCGACACTAAGTATTGCGTTATTAGGGGTCTCACTTCATCCACCCCTCCAAACTCGATATGCGATACTCATAGAAGAACGGACCGGACTGTACGGATATTGTCACTGTCTGGCTCAGTACGGTTTTAGGATGAGTTCTCTCGTCGGCCTCCCTTTCGCTCAATACCTGGGCAGCCGTTACGTACAGCTAGTGCCACTGACGTACTTGTGGTTAAACTCACTGCCAGCGTATTGATGAGTCTTTAGAGTCCCATACAGAGGGTTTCCCTGGTTCGGGCGAAACGTTGTAGAGGCCGTATGGTTTTATGGCAGGGTTCGATCATATACGTTCACTTGTACACGGATCATGATCGGATGGATAATACTAGTGGGCTTTGGTTTAAGCCGGATCCTAGTATTATATTGTTGGATTATTTTCGTCTCGTTGTATTCATATTCAGTCGGAATACGGATGCAGATATGTATATACGGATGATGGGTATTCTTGTAATTCGTTACGAGTTTACTTTGAAGATGCCATTTCTTTTTTGATTAAACATTTGGTTTAATATTTAATTTGGTGGAAATTGTGAGTATGAGTTTTAGCCTTGGTTATTCATGGTGCATGTGCTCACACTTGGTGACTCATGCTATTGGGTCAAGTGTGGTTTTTTCATGGCTAGGATATTTGTTGTGGGAAATAAGTGAGGGGGCAGATCTTTTTATTGCTAAGGCTTTTCTTTAGTTGCTCACTCTCGCAAAAATTGAACACAAGAATTGTTGGAGATAGTGCCCTCAGAGTCAATTATTGGATCACAGGCACGTGATTGCAATGATTGAGGGAGGACCTATCCCGGTAGGACAGTCTTACTCGAGATGATAGTATGCTATCTAGTTTATCTTTATCATCGTGTACTGCTTTAGGTGACCAGACAGGTCACTATTACACGTTGATAGAGCCCCTAGGATTCTTGCTTGACTGCCAGCAGTATGAGGGCGATCATATACGTGAGAGCTGGTGGTCTATAAGCACATCCTTAAAAGGTCCCTAGTCGTGGGAGTTTCGAGACAGGGCATCGATACTCCAGAGTAGACTAGTGTATACAGTCGAGACCCCGACGAGGGGCGGTAGGCCGGTCTCACAAGCCACTGGTGTCAGTTGGTTCACCTAAGATGTATACAGGTGCTCATTGGGTTATGAGTACACCGGACAGGACTCGCCGGGAACCTGCTAGTTGGGATTATACCAGACGTCAGATGGCAGTTCCCTGGTGACATGTGTACAGGTTAGTTCATCGACCAGAGGATCGTCATTTGTCTCGTGTGAGTTCCCACTGTACTTTGATTACTACCCTACCACGCTCAAAAGAGACGTGCAAACAGGTTTTAGTTAGGTACAGTCCCGAGCCACATGGAGGCAGTGAGCGGATCTTCAGGGGTTCGTCTCTCCCGGTATTGGGGGTGAGGTCGCGCTGTGTCTAGGAAAGCCATTACACAAAGCCCTCGGCCGAGGCAGGAGATTTACTGGTAGGTATTCCAGTAGTATCTTAGGGTGTTCTGGGCTACACTCCGACACGACTTGTACCGCTTTTGGGGGTCTGACTTTTACCAACCCCCTAGGCCCGACATGCGATACTCATAGACGAACGGACCGGACTGTACGAATATTGTCACTGACAGGCTCAGTAGGGTGTCAGGATGAGTTCGCTCATCGACGTCCCTTTTGGTCAATAGCTGGTGGCCCGTCACGTATGGCTAATGCCTCTGACGTGCTAGTGGTTAAATCCACAGCCATAGTATTGACGAGTCTTTAGAGTCCACCACACATACAGTTACTCAAGTTTCGGGAGAAACGCTGTAGAGGCCGTATGGAGATATGGCAGGGTTCGATCAGATACGTGCGGTATTGCACGGATCAGGATCGGACGGATAATACTAGCCGGCTTTGGTTTAAGCCGGATCCTAGTATAGTACAGTGTAGATTTTGTCTCTTTGCATTTGTATTCGGTCGGAATACAGATGCGGGTGTGTATACACAGTATCAGGGTTGTCCTGTAATTTATTACGGGACCAGTTTTTTGGAGTTGCCAGTTTGCTTTCCGTTTCGGCCATATTTCTTTGTATCTTTGATTGGCTGAAGATTGGTGGAGGAGGGCTTATTTGCATTTGTGCAAATAAGCATTTGTGGAGGGTGTTCTTTGCATATTGTTGGTTCATGATGATTCTACCAACCTTGACTTATTGACTTCATGATAGTTCATGATGGTTGGACTTTGTTTTGTGATGAGTGTTAGTTGAGTGAGGATCTTGGTTTATGATCATTGCTTTTTATCATGACTTTTTCTCTCTTGCATTATTATTGAGGCTCCATGATACATACATTCCTCTCTCCTTCTCTCCTCTCCCTTACCTCTTGTGGCCGGCCATGCTCCTAGAGGGGCTGTCCCAATTTGGTGGGGTGGAGTTGTTGCTCATTTGGCTAGGAAAAAGTCTCTTTAGCTCCTCCTCCAAAAGCTTGTATCATCCCTCCACAAAATGGCAACCTCCATGAACCCCAAAATGAGACATGGTTCCACACACATTCTACAACAAACTTTGGGCACGTCGGCTCGCCAACTTTATGCCCGAGTTGCCTCGGTACAGAGGTGGGAGCCCGTAAAAGAAGCAGGGGACGTGGTGCCCTTCCGGCGACGAAGTAGAGACTGGACATTCCGCGGGAGATCGGGACGACGACGAGAAGACCGGAGGACACGGATCACTCGGTATATCTCTCTTCCCATCTTGTAGTTAGCTAGGACTAGTTTAATGGCACGATCCGGGTTTATAGTGCGCGGTGGTGCCGGTTTGAAAAATTAAAGTTAACCATTGCTTCCGCATTTGATCTCAGGATGGAGGCCGGGGCGCCGCCGTGCACTTGCAGTGGTATCAGAGCCTCGCCATTAACATAGTCTAGCTTTGTCTAATGTGATTTACATTTCCGATCGAACAATTTTCCAAAAACCCGCGTTTTCTTCACATCAGTTTCTGTCGAAATTTTTTGGAGTGCAAATTTTTTTCAGGTTGTTGAATAGTGATGTACTGGAAGTTATAAGCATTCTGTAGAAATTCGATACAGTGAATCGACTATGGGAGCGCGGAACCGCGGCCAAACCCCCCTTTGGGCCGCGGTTCCGCCGCACTTTGATCTCTTTGATGTATCAAATTTCTGCAGTTGCTGTCTGGGTTCAAAATAGGGTTTTTGGAATATTAATTTTGGGCCCAGAATTTCTTGATGTGCTACAGTAGTACTTGGGGGCCCACTTGGTAAATTTTGATCGATCGGATATTTTAAACACATTAGTTCACAGTATTTACATTATATCTGCGACCGTGAATGTCACTTGATCGGTAAATCCAGTCTAACTGCTATAGCCAGGTTAGACGGATTTGCGAACGTGACTTTCACATTGATGTTCTGTGATTTTGTTGTGATATTGCGGATCGGTCGTGGAGAATAGCCTGGTTGCAGTGGTAGTACAGTTTTGTTGTATTATGTACATTTGATATTGCGGGACGAGCGTCCGACATGTGGACTGCCGTCACTGCCTGTTTGTATTATTATTTTGGGGCACGACCAGGTTGCAGTCGATGTACCCGTTGTATGTATATTTTACTTTCTGTACTAGGATTACCCCGCGGTGGGGTGCACGGATAGCTGGGTTCTAGAGGGCAACAAGCCCGCATCTCATGGCATTGAGACGGAGGGGGTTTTACTCTAGAATTGGCGGGCTATTCGCCGCACTCGTAGGGGGTACAGGTTGACCCAGGAGGGGTGCCCAAGTTGCCGAATTCCGTGAAGTGCCGAGTGGTCCATTCACGTCGCTGAAGGGGGCTGCCTCGCTTCAGGTTTTGGCGGGTAACTTGCCGCGCCCGTAGGGGTCTAGGATTTCATTGCACAGGCTATCCACACGACCAGGGGAACGTCGGGTTTCAGTAGTGGCTCTGTGAAACCTGGGGATCTCAAATATCTGTATTGTTCTGTGATGCTGTACATTTCTGTGATGTTGCATTTTATCACGCCTTGAGCGAAATATAATATATTGGTATATATATTAGTAGATGTTGTATATGTTTTGTATCCGCGCTAGTCCAGTCCCCGCTCTGTCGTTAGTTAGCTAACCTAACGGGTAATGACGGGACCCAGTGGCGAATGCGGATGGCATATACGTACGTCATATTATTTCCGTTCTTTGTGGTGTGATCAATTGATGGGATTGCATTGATTCGGATCAATGCAAGTTAAAAACAAACCTTATCTGATGTTGTTGGAACACTTTTCAAAAAGCTGTTATTGCAAGGACGTTCACTTTTGTTTTGCATCGTGGTATTCAGTTGGAATATCCTGCTCCTCAGTCGACGAGGCAAGGGCCGAGATCCCTTCACCGGGAGTGACCCCTTGGACAAAAAGTTTGCGTCAGGGCAATGACTTCACTATAGCCGATTACTTTTGCTTTGCACCATGATATTCAGTTGGAATATCTTGCACCTCATTCTACGGGGAAAGAGCCGAGATCCCTTCACCGGGAGTGACCTCTTTAGCAAAGGTTTTCGTTACTATATTTTCTAAAAGCTATCCGTTCCTTCAACGATATCAAGTTCACTACGTTAAAGGTTTTCGCCAGAAACCATTCGTAGCCCTCCGTCATTTCATATGGGTGGTCAATAGTATTCAAGCTGTGTATGTTGGCCAAAGTCAAGGCACAGTGATTGGTAGCTATTGGGTATTCATATGCAGCATAGATAGATGCGTTGGTTTGGGGCAGTCGTACTACTATTTTGGCCAAAGTCAAGGGTATGTACGGGTGTGCTCAAATTAAACTGGAGAATGACGGGTAGAACTTGACATGTGACTTATGATATGTTGGCCAAAGTCAAGGTCATAAGAGCATGGGGCAAAAATCACATCGGGAGTTTCAAAAGAACTGAAACTTGCCAGATATGCGCATACCTTCTGGAGTGTGATAGCGTGAGCGGATTCCGTCACGTTATCATACGATGATATTTGGATCCCGATTCCCACTGATGAGTTGGTTTACTCCTCGGGTGATCCCGACTAATTCTTCTTTTGGGTTTGGAGAAGAATTTGACGGTACAGTGGGAGGTTTCCAGATTAGATAAATTGGTAACCATTCTGATCTAGGTTAGAGTGCACGCTGAGTGTTTCTTTTCTCTCTCTCTTCGGTAGCGACCATTGACCCGACCCTAGACTATGACTCAGAGACCAAAATTAACCGAACCTTCTTAAACACTGGCTTTTGGATTGTCAGAGTTGCAAACCTCATTGCCACTCCTACTTTTACCCTTTTCTCCAGGACACCCCGTATTACTACGAACGTCCACTTCCATTGGACAAAACCATCGTATGGTTATATACGAACTCGAAGGAATTTATTCGAGGATGGTTTCCGGTTCTGGAGAAAACGAATAGGACTATTCAGTTGTCTTTTCCTTTTACCTTCTCTCAGGTTACGAGTACTCCTTGGTTTAGGAGATAGTACACCTATTACGCAAATTGGATAGTCTTCTTCCAAACCATAGGTAGGTGCCGACCGGTAGGGAATGAAGAAAACCAATTAGCCTAACGATGGTGTACAGAAGGTATTAAGTTAAGACAAAGCAAGGGATTAGTAAGAGGGCAAAGTAAATTGCAACTGATATTCACGACCAAACCAGGTATTTCATTACCACTCCCACTTCACCTTTGTATTTCTCCAAGACACTCCGTATCACTACGAAGATCCACAGTTTATTGGATACTCCATCGTATGGTTATATATGAACTCGAAAGGAACTTATTCCAGTTCGGGGATGGATTCTGGTTCAGGAGAAATAGGAATAAGGTTTATTCAGGTGTCTTTTATCTTCACCTTCTCTCGCATTGCGAGTGCTCCAGGATTAGGACAGTACACCCATTATGCTTATTGGATAGTCTTCTTCCAAACCATAGGCTGGTGCCGAACGGTAGGGAAGGAAGAAAACCATTTGGCCTAAAGGGGTGTGCAGAAGGTAATGACTAAAGACATATAAAGGGATTTGGAGAGGTGGCAAAGATATACGGTTACAGTTGTGAATCTGGATAATGAAAGAGGCATTACTAGGAATACCGGGATACCCCATCGAAACATTTCAATGTTTCAGTTTCACCGTGTACTGTTAAAAGAAAACTGATTTCCCAATTAGGCACTTGCTCCAGGGTATGTATTTACCAGGTATGATTCTCACATCTGTATGGTTTTACAGATGATGAGTGGGAGTAGATTAGTGGGAATTAGGTGATCATCCTCATTATATCGGGATTCGTTGTAATCGGTGATATTTGAGGAAATCACCTGGGATGTTTGCCGGTCGGCAAATATTTGGTTTTGAATATCCTCTATTATGCACCAATTTCAAATTGATATATCTGTACGTCTATTTTCAAAGAGTGAGATATACCTTTTTGAAATTATGTCTATGACATTTACCTATATCAGTGGATGGTTGGGTAAGGAGCATTAAACAGCGGTGTAATTCTTCTTAACCATAAGTACAGTTTTCAACCTACGACACACAGTGGATGAGTTATCAGACTCAAGGAACTTATACAGAGTATTGTATGTTGTCCAGGGTCCATCAGGACAGAGGGGTTGGTCCTCGTACTATATTCGGTTTACTTATGACTTCTCTAGTTTTTAGACAGGTGTTTCGTGGAAACACAGGGTCCGAATTTTGAGAAGTTATAGGTATATGAATAAAGTAGAGAGCCAGATATTGCAAGTATCAGGATTCTTCAAAGTGATCGGAGATGTAGATACTTGAATATGGTATTCAGTTGATAGTAATGATTAAGAGACCTTGCTTCTCTTTCAAGTTACTCATAATTGGAAGCATTCCTAAGTTGAGTAACGCTGATCGGCCTCCTGTAAGTCGATGTACTACACCCCAATACTTGTGGGGAGGCGGAAATTTCAAAAACGAACTTGTTTAGTGAACGAACATCGACTAACCGCTTGAATCGAAGCTAAACTACAAATAACCGTACACAAAGAGTTTCATAACTATTGTGTTTAGGGATTATACCTAATGAAACTAGTCCTTCGTCTTTACGATCTCCTTGTTCTCCTCGGCCTTCTCTAGGTAGTAGACGATCCACCCGAGAGCAAAACTCCAAGCTAAACCTCTAAACTTGAGGTAACTAATCTTCTTGGATTGCTAATCAAAGAAGATAGAATGAAATAGAGTGATGGTTATGGATTGATTAGTCTTTCTAATCCTTTGATCTCAACACATGAGGTGTAAGGATTAGGGTTTGAAGATGAGAGCTTGAGGAGAGAGAAGGTGAGAATGAATATGAAATGAGAATAGTAAATCTATCATAATAAATATGAAGCATTCTTATTTATGAGAAAAAGAATAATGCATAATGAATAAGCATGCTTCACAAATATCTAATGGTGATTCATTGTCATGACTCACTAAGCATTTATCATGCATTAATGATATGCATGAATCACCCTCATGACTCACTAAACTCATTTAATGCAAATGACACATAACCCTCCTTAGTCACCATCTTCTAGAAGCTTCTCGAGTAATTACGAGAACGCCCCTCCGATCCGTAAAAATACGGAAAAACTTTAGACTGTATAAATCCAATAACCGGATACCAGTAACTGGCTTAAACCAAAGCCGACTGGTAAAAACTGTCCGAAAGTCGTACGCGCGTAAACGCACGTATGCGTCCGAACCCTTTGTCGCAAAACCATGCGACCTCTATATCGTTTCGCCTGGAGTAGGAAACTCTCTGTGTGGGACTCTAGAGACTCGACTACTACGCTGGCAGTGGGTTTAACCACAGACCGCAAGCGGCACTAGCTGTACGTAACGGTCCCCAGGTAGTTGTCGATAAGAAGGCCGATGAGAAAACCCATCCGAACTCCTACTGAGTCTGATGTGACAATCTCCATACAGTCCGGTCCGTTCGTCCAAGACTATCGCATATCGGGCCTAGGGGGGCGGCAAGCGTCAGTCCCCTAATAGCGGTATAAGTCGTGTCGGAGGGAAGCCCATTACACCCTGAGAAACTACTGGAACCTACCAGCAAATCTCGCTTGCCCTGGCCAGGGACTTTGCGTAATGGCTCTCTGACACAGCACGATATCTACTCCCAATACCGGGAGGGACGAATCCTGTCTAACCGCCACTGCCTCCAAGTGCTCGGGACTGCACCCAACTGCTACCTGTTTGCACGACTCCTTTGAGCCATGGTAGGGTAGCAATCTAAGAACAGTGGGACACACTCGAGGCGAAGTAGCAGTGTCAAGTCTGCGGACTATGCTGTACTCATGTCACCTGGGAACTGCTCACTGACGACTGGTATCAAACCAACCAACAGTTCCCTGTGAGTCCTGTCCGGTGTACCCGTAACCTAACGAGCACCTGCATACTATCTCCAGTACGACGTACTGACGGCTGTGGGACAGACCATCTCCCCAACTGGGATGAGAAGCGTACACACTAGTCTACTCCGGAGTATCGATGCTCTGTCTCGATAATCCAACGACCAGGGACCTGAATAAGGATGTGCTTGTAGACTACCCAGCCCCCACTAGTGTGACTGCCATCACAACGCTGGTAGACAAGCAAGATCCTAAGAGCTCTATCAATACGTACACTCACATATTAAGATAGAAAAACCAAGTAGCATACTACCATGTTTAGCAAGACTGTTATATACATGTGAATATCCCAAGCTTCCATTAAGTAATATACAAACTAGTATGATACAGTAATGGCCTTCTAGGGCATAAACACTAACAATCTCCCACTTGCACTAGGGCCATGTACTGGCATATCGTAGACCGATGATCTCGAGTAGCCTCTCGAACTGAATCTGAGGTAGGGCCTTCGTGAATGGATCAGCAATGTTCTCTTCAGAAGCAACTCTCTGAACCTCGATCTCCTGACGATCAATGATCTTCCTGATCAGGTGATACCGCCTCAAGATGTGTCTGGACTTCTGATGGGACCTTGGTTCCTTTGCTAAAGCTATAGCTCCGTTGTTGTCGCAATACAGAGGTATTGGATCAACTATGGTAGGAACCACCTGAAGTTCTGTTAGGAACTTCTTCATCCAGACTGCTTCTTTTGCGGCATCGCAAGCAGCTATATACTCCGCTTCCATCGTCGAGTCAGCAACGGTGTCCTGCTTGGAGCTCTTCCAGCACACCGCCCCTCCATTGAGGGTAAAGACATAACCCGACATGGACTTGGAATCGTCCTTATCACTCTGGAAGCCGGAATCAGCAAAGGCCTCCAACCTGAGGTCTTTTCCGCCGTAAACCAAGAACATCTCCTTAGTCCTCCTCAGGTACTTGAGAATGTTCTTTACTGCTATCCAGTGCTTCTCCCCTGGGTCTGACTGATACCGGCTTACCACGCTCAGTGCGTAAGCTACATCTGGTCTGGTACACAACATCGCATACATTATAGAGCCTACCGCAGAAGCGTAGGGTATAATAGACATGCGTTCCCTTTCCAAATCAGTCTTGGGAGACATCTCTTTGGAGAGGGTGATTCCGTGACAAGCCGGTAAATTACCGCGCTTAGAATCTTCTATACTGAATCTTTTCAGTACAGTGTCGATATACCTGGACTGCGAAAGTCCCAACATCCTCTTGGATCTATCACGATAGATCCGGATCCCCAGAATGTACGAGGCATCACCCAGGTCTTTCATGGAGAACCTGTGTGACAAGAATCCTTTGACAGATTGTAGCATAGGAATGTCATTTCCTATCAATAGAATGTCATCCATGTACAAGACGAGGAATACGACACTTCTGGCCACAACTTTACTATATATGCACGGTTCATCTGGATTTTTGATAAAGTCATATTCTTTGACTGTCTCATCAAAACAGATGTTCCAACTCCGCGATGCCTGCTTTAGTCCATAAATAGACTTAAGCAGCTTGCATACTTTCCCGCTGCTCCCACTCTGATTGAAACCCTCTAGCTGATCCATATAGACGCTCTCTTCTAAATTTCCATTCAGAAAAGCCGTCTTTACGTCCATCTGCCAGATTTCATAATCATGGAAGGCAGCAATAGCAAGTAGGACCCGAATGGATTTGAGCATAGCCACTGGAGAAAAAGTTTCGTCATAGTCCAAACCAGGTCTTTGACGAAAACCCTTTGCAACAAGTCTAGCCTTATAGGTTTCCACCTGTCCCTCTACACCAATCTTTTTCTTGAAGATCCATTTGCATCCTATGGGTTTTATCCCATCTGGAGCAAAGTCCAAAGTCCATACTTTGTTGGTGTACATGGACTCCATCTCGGTCCGCATTGCATCTAGCCATCGTACCGAGTCGCCGCTCTGGATGGCCTGCTGGAAGTTAGTAGGTTCATCATCATCTATGATGCAATCCTCTCTATCCCCGTCTATGAGAAAACCGTAGTATCTCTCAGGCGGATGAGACGGCCTACTACTCCTGCGGAGGGGTGCGGGAATGTTCTGTTCTTCTTGAACCTCTGGTTCTACCAAACTTTCAGTAACAGCTTGTGGTTCTGGAATTTCTTCCAGTTCTACTGCGCTCCCACTCTTCTGATTTTCTAAAAATTCAGTTTCTAAGAAGTGGGCATGACGAGAAACAAAAACCTTTTGTTCCTCTGCGTAATAGAAATAATATCCCTTGGAGTTCTTTGGATATCCCACAAGCTTACACAGTACTGAGCGTGCCTCGAGCTTGTCCACATGCTGCTTTTTTACAAAAGCTGGACACCCCCATGTCCTAAAATGTTTTAGACAGGGTTTCTTCCCACTCCACATCTGATATGGTGTGGTAGGCACAGTCTTGGTTGGAACCTGGTTTAAAAGATATGCCGCTGATTCTAGCGCATAACCCCAGAAAGATCGCGGTAACTCAGCATTACTCATCATGGATCGTACCATATCCAATAGGGTTCGATTCCGTCTCTCCGATACACCGTTATGCTGTGGAGTGTATGGAGGAGTAAGCTGAGAGAGAATTCCTTTCTCTTTTAGGTAACCTAGGAACTCGGCACTTAAGTATTCTCCACCTCGATCAGATCTCAGTGTCTTAATACTTTTGCCTGTTTGGTTTTCCGCTTCACTCTTGTATTCCTTGAATTTCTCAAAGGCCTCGGATTTATGCTTCATTAAGAAGATATGTCCAAACCTAGAGAAATCATCTGTAAAAGTAATGAAGTAGGAATAACCACCTCTCGCATGTGTAGACATTGGACCATATACATCGCTGTGTATGAGTCCTAAGAGCTCGCTCGCTCTTACTCCTTGTCCAGTAAATGGAGTCTTTGTCATCTTTCCTTTGAGACAAGATTGACAAGTGTCATAGGTTTGATATTCGAACGTGTCCAAATATCCTTCTCTATGCAACTTAGTCAACCTTCTCTCATTGATGTGACCCAGTCTACAATGCCATAAGAAAGCTTTATTTAAATCTGGAGACTTTCTTTTTAGTGTGTTCCGGACATTGAAAATTTGGAGTTGGTTTAAAACATATATGCCGTTATTTAGTGTACCTGACCCAATCAAACCATGATTAAGGTGGATGTTGACAACATCTCTTACAAACGTGAAATCATAACCTTTATTTGATAACAAGGAAACTGATATGATATTACACGTTAAGCTTGGTACAAAATAACAGTTATGTAAAACCAAAATATGTCCACTCGTCAATCCTAGGTGATAATCCCCGACGGACGCAGCTCCCACGCTAGCTCCGTTAGCAACCCTGAGGATCATATCACCTTCCTTCAGCACTCTACGGTTTCTCAGTGCCTGCAATGAATTGCAAATATGAGATCCTGATCCGGTATCCAATACCCAGGAAGTAGAGTTGATCGACAGACAATTCTCAATTACAAACACACCTGAAGTCGAAGCCACAGCTTGCTTCGGTTCCTGGTTCTTGGCGATCCACGCCTTGCAATCTTTCTTCCAGTGCCCTTTCCTGTGACAATGGAAGCACTCATCCGGGCCAACTATCGGTACTGCTATCTTTTTCTTTCCCTTCTTTCCCACCTTACTAACACCTCCTCTAGGTTTGGGTGCGGCCTTCTTCTTCCTTCCGTTGGCCCTAGCCTTGGACCCGGAAGAAGATGCACCGCCAACAAACATAGCGGGTGTTTCCCTTGCCTTCTGCAAGGTGCCCTCTGCACTCCTTAACATGTTCAGGAGTTCCTCAAGTTCAACTTCTTTTCCTTGAAGATTGAAGTTGAGGATAAACTGGGCGTAGGTGGGAGGAAGGGACTGGAGAATAAGGTCTGTATAGAGCTCATTATCCAAAGTCGTCCCAAGGTCTGCGAGCTCTTCAATATAGCCGATCATCTTTAGGACATGTTCACCTACCGATGACCCGACAGCCAACCTCGCTCGAAACAAGTTCTTAGAGGTCTCGTATCTTGCTATACGAGATTGCTCTCCATAAAGTTCCTTTGTATGGAGAAATATGCCATCTAGGGACATATCCTCGTGCCTCCTCTGATGTTCATTGTTCATTGAGGCAAGCACGATGCACTTGGCTCTCGCGCAATCTAAATCCCAGGTTTTGCGGATTTCCTTATCCGCATTGCTGGATTTGGGACCAGGGACAGCGGGTGCCGTAGCGGTGAGGATGTACCCCAATTTGTCATAGGTCAAAGCCATTTTGACATTCCGCAGCCAATCTTTATAGTTTGGCCCTGTCAGTATATTTTTCTCTAAAAGTAACTTAAGTCCAGTCATTTTCAGGGTCGCTGCAATTAGGAGAGAGAGAAGAAAACTCTTTAGCATGATGCTCTTGCAAGTTTAGAGTGGTTTTTAGTTTATCTAAACTGGATGGCTCCCACTGTTTCTTGAATCCTTCCTCAAACCATAAAAGAAGAATTAGCCAGGACTATTCTCACCGTACAATACTTGCTTAACCGTTCAGCCAGGCCAGTGTCAATACTTCGAGGGAGGTTTTCCAACGCTTTCGCGAAGTTCCTTAATTAAATAATCTCTTTTCTCTGGGGGCGTAACCCCGCTGACACCTTTCTGGACACCTACTAGGTTTATAGCATTGATCGTTAAGTGACGAATATCCTGATAAGTAGCATATACTCACAGTAGGATCGGGATCCAAATATCATCGTATGATAATGTTGAAGGAATCCTACCAACATTCATCAAACTCCAAATGGTATGCATCTCTTTGCAAATTTCAGTTTCTTTAGAAATTTCCGATATATATTTCTGCCCCATGTTCTTATGATCTTGACTAAGGGCCAACAAATCATAAGTCACATGTCAAGTTCTGCCCAGCATTATCCTGTTGATTTGAACCCATCCGTATATACTCTTGACTAAGGGCCAAACAAAGTAATACGAGTGTCCCAAACCAACTCATCTATCTATGCAACAAATGAATACCCCAGCAGCTACCAATCACTATGTCTTGACTAAGGGCCAAACAAACATAGCTTGAATACTACTGACCATTCATAAGAAATGACGGAGGGCTACGACTGGTTTTGGCGAAACCGTGAACGTAGTGAACTTGATATAACCGAAGGAACCTGATAGCTTTTAAAAGGAGTGGTTAAAGCTCCGCATTTAAAAATATCTGTTTTTAAAATTAACCGAGTGGTTACTTTTAAACTGTTCCAACGATTTAAACTTGGTTTATTTTCTTTGCATTATAGATAATGCGTCCCATCATTAACCTATCATTGCAGAAAACAACGAAAATATGACGTCCTCTTATGCCATCTGCAATCGCCACTGGGTCCCGTCATCACCCGTTAGGTTACTTAACTAACGACAGAGCGGGGGCTGGGCTAGTGCGGGTGTAAAACATAAGTGACGTCTAAATAGCTATCATAAATATAGATATTTTACATTCGTCTGACGCAATGATATACATTCCAGAACACAGATAAACAATATTGGATTTGCAAGCAATCTGTATTTCTTTTGAGCCTGCAAGAAAAGACAGATTACACAGTTGTGATGAATAGCCGTTACCCCACCCTCGACCCCGACGGGTACGGCAAACTACCCGCCCGGCAGTTTGTGTACCCCACCTTGGGTCAGTCCTAGGAGCAAAAACAGTAAAATGAAATAATACAACGGTGGCTACAACCGCAACCTGGATGTGCCCCGCAAAAATAATATTACAACAAATTACATTTACAACAAATGAATTAAACAATAACCCATTGCAAACCCCGGCTATACACCACAACAGTCCAATACAGTTTATATGCACAAACAGATATAACCATTACAGAAATGTGCAACCCCCTGCCAACCGACATACTAGCAGTTAGGGGAGGTTTACGAACACATTAAACAATCACAGATATAATCCAACATGCAAATACTGTACAATTTCGATCGATTAAACATCTTTAATATTGCTCCAAAAACTGCTCTGTAAACTGGAAACCTGAGCAAAATTAAAATATTCCAGAAAACACCAAATACCAGAGAGGACCCACACATGAAAAATGAGTCCATGACTCGGCAACTCGGCCGCGGAACAGCGGCGGCTCAGTAGGGAACCGCCGCGCTTCCGCGGCTCTTTAGCCGATTCATGGGCTCAAATTTCATGGGTGTTCTAGATAGCATACTATCATATCGAGCAAGAAAGTCATCTCTATATATGTCCAAGCATCCAATGCATGGTTACTCTTTATCTTAACATGTACACTAGTCTCTTTATACTGTCTTATAGTTACATGTTGGTAAAGCCCTTAGGATATGTACTTGACTACCTGGACTGTGATGCAGATCATACTAGTGGGGACATGGTAGTCCATAAGTACATCCTTCAAGGTCCCTAGTCGTGGGTGTATCGAGACAGGGCATCGATATACCAGAGTAGACTAGCGTATACGCTTCTCGACCCATGAGATGGGCGATGGATGATCCCACATCCATTGGTGTTTGACATCAGAGATGGTATACGGGTGCTCAGTGGAGACTGGGTACACTGGACGGACTCGCCGAGAACTCCCAGATGGTATTATACCTCACGTCAGATGGCAGTTCTCAGGTGACACTTGTACAGGTTAGTCTGTAGACCCGAGATCGTCATAGAGTCTCGTGTGATTCCCACTGTGCTTTGATCTCCACCTTACCACGTCCATGAGGACGTGCAAAACGGTGGTCTTTGGGTACAGTCCCGAGTCACATGGAGGCAATGAGCGATAGGAGGGGTTTCGTCTCTCCCGGTATTGGGGGTTGATGTTGCGCAGTGCTCGATTGGCCGTAACAGGGAAGTCCCTGGCCAGGGCTGATCAGAGATTTGCTGGTAAGTGTTACCAGTAGTTTCTCGACCCGTTACGAGCCTCATATCAGCACGACTTATCGGGTTATTGGGGTCTGACGGTTACCACCCCTAGACTTGATATGCGACGTATCAGACGAAGAGACCGGACTGTACGGTAAGTGTTACTGGTCGGATTCGCAGGAGTGTGAGCGGGCTAGCTCGTCGATCTTCTGATCGCTCAATACCCGGGTGGCCGTTACGTTTAGCAGACCGCTTGCGGCTTGTGGGTGCTTGATATGATCATCATCTGCTACCGGCGTATTGACGAGTCTTTAGAGTCCTACACAGAGGTTTCCTGGCTCAAGCGAAACGAAATAGGAGCGCATATGAGATATGTACAGGACCGAGAATAATGCGTGTATGTGATACCGCATTTCATTCTCGCGATATATGTTTCGATTGGTTATATTCGATATGACCTAGTTATCGAATCATTGATTCGATAAATCGATACATTGGATTCTAGTCGGTTATGTGCGACATGACCGGATCATTGAATCAAATGTTGATTTAATGATTTAATGCATAATTATATATTTGATATATTGCATTGCATTAACTAGTATTGGTTCACTTTAAACGGATTTTTCTCACTTGATGCACATTGTATATGTGATATGCTTTAGTGCACATTTTTGTATCATGTTTGATGATACTTGATCATTTAGTTAAGTGTATAGAATTAATCCATGGTTAATTTGATAATTAGGGTTTTGCATATTCATTTATTTATTTATTTGTTTATTTATTTATTTGGAAAAGAAAAAGGTGAGAATGGTGGCTTTCTTTGTCATTAGTTGAAGCTTCATGAAGCTTTGACTTTAGCAACCATCCTTATCTTTATGCTTAACCCTAACCAATCCAAGTGACCATGGTTTATTCTCTACACTTAACCCTAGTTTAAGTTATGATAAGATTTTGATTTTCTATTTCTTTTTAAGACAACTTATCATAACTATCTTCATCTTCTTCTTCTTCTTCAAGCTTGCTACTTTAATGGCAACTTGAGATCTAGTGAGATAAATCCAATTCTAAAGTGAACCCACCTCTTATTTCTTCACCCTCTACCTCTTGCCAAGTTGTTTTGGGTGTTTACTTCACAAGTTTCACAAGTTTGTGAAGTCGGAGCTTGAGTTTGTGCAACCTCGACGTAGATCGTCTTTGACACGAAGCCGACGAACTATTCCGCTCACTTCTCCGATGAAGCCATCGCGAGAGTCCGAGGTTCGTGATGGACAGCGAGGGGACGACCACATGGAGCTAAGCAAGTGGATATCCGGATCTACAAAGGTTGTAGCATCTCAACTCTAGTTAAAGTGTTAACTAGTTTGTTGTTTCGCCTAGAATTCTAGCAACGATCCGTAGTCTAGGGTTTCTCGGCACCATAAAATTTAAAATTGGCATGTTCGATACCTTGTGAGACCTCACTAGAGTGCCTAGGAACCTTACAGTGGTATCAGAGCATAGCTAGAGCCTTAGGCGAAGTGTAGACGGAATTTGAAGTCCGAACGACCCAAAACCGAAACCCAAAATATGCTCTCTGTACTTTTTTGAAAACAGTGGATTTTTCCAAATTAAAAATTGCTAAAAAATTCAGCAGGAAAAAATAAGAATTACGGTGCAAAAAGTTTCTGGTGAACAGTATTTTTCGCGGCGGATCAGCGGCAGAAGCATGGCTTCTGCGGCTGATCAACGGCCAATTGGTGACGTCAGCCCACTTTGTTTGCACAGTAACTCCTGATAAATTCTGCTGAGTTTTCTGGGAATTTTTAATATTGATTCAAGAGTTGAATTTTCTGCAATTGTTTTGGGGATTCGGTGTTTCGATCGGGGTATCAAATTTTGTCTATTTGGCTTTCCGGATAAATTTTAGAATATGTTAAAAAGTTCGACCGGATATAAATACCCAATTTTTCCCCTGTCGGGAAATTTCCAAGTGTTGGATTTTTCCGTAGTTTAACGACGTTCTAAGTAGTGCAAGTAACTTGATGGTCCCTCTAGAAGACAACAAACCTTAACTCGATTATGTGACCGTCTTGAACTGCCCTTTGAACCTTCGGGTTTGGGGCAGTACGGCGTGCCGCATGTGAGGCGTTGGCTTGACCCTTCTACGGCTGGACCGTTGGTACTGAGGTACGAACTGAATATTGTTAGACTTATTTCATGTGTTGATCTGTATTGGGAAAACTTGGGTGTTCGATTGTTCGATCGGAAAGTTTAACATTTTCTGTTTATCTGGAATGTGATACAATAATTAGAATTCACAAGTAGTTATGAGATAACTGAATGAATGTTATAAATCTAGCAATTTAGTCCCATATGATATTGAAAAGAGTTTTCGATAATGAGACTAAAATGCGGGATTTATATCTGATTAGGCATGTGATGTCTAAAGCAGTTGCGGATTCCAACTGTTGTAGTTTTACACTTTCTTTTCTGTGACCGTAAGTGTAGTATGTTCATATCGCCGGTTTCGTTGCTATACATCAACGACAATTGGGGTATGCATACTTACTTACGTTGATGACATGTGATGTTATGTGTTGCTGGATATGTTATATTGGATCGTCGTATTCGAATAGCCGGGGGTTTTTATGTGAGATGAGTGTTTTTCATTTTCATTCATGTAAAAACTTGTATGTAATATTCTTTCATTTGGGGCACTTCCAGGTAGCGGAAGTTGTCACCTTTTGTATATTATTTACTTTTCCGCATTAGGATAGACCCAAGGAGGGGAGCACAAGTAACCGGGTTCTGGGGTCCAGTGGGAGACCAACTCGAGGAGTCGAGTCTGGGTCTCCTAACCCTAGAATTGGCAGGGTTGCTTGCCGCTCTCGTAGGGGTCTAGGGGTGTGGGATTGGCTATTCATCACGACCGTGGAATCCGTGTTTTATACTGGCTCGTATTGAAAACACGGACGTCCTAGTATATCCAATATTTCATATGTTTCTTCTGCTGCGATATCTGTGATGTGATCATGTGATGTTCTGTGATGGATATAGTATATATGTTATATTATATAGACGTTACTTATGTTTTACACCCGCGCTAGCCCTGCCCTGCTCTGTCGTTAGTTACCTAACCTAACGGTGCACGAGGGGACATCGAGGCGAATGCGGATGGCATAAGTGTACGTCATATCTATCTGTGATGTTTAGGTATTTAAATGATGGGACTTCATTAATGTGATTAATGAAAGATAAGAAACCTAAGATGTTGTGGAATCGAATTTTAAAATAAAACAGGTAGCTACAGTTCTTGCTTTGCACAGCGGTATATATGATATACCCTGCACCTTATTCGATGAGGAAAGGACCGAGATCCCTTCACCGGGAATGACTCCTTTAGCAATAACTGGCAGATGCTACACACTCGGTTTGCTTTTGACTGCTTTTGGGTTTTTGCTTTGCACAGCGATATATATGATATATCCCGCACCTCATTCGACGAGGAAAGGACCGAGATCCCTTCACCGGGAGTGACTCCTTTAGCAAAACTAGAAAAGCCTCAAAATCACTCCATTTCAAAACATCATTTGATTCTACAATGACATCAAGTTCATTACGCTCATGGTTTTCAGAAAAACCTGGCGTAGCCCTCCGTCATTTCAGATAGATCCTACTTAGTATTCGTGCTACGTTTGTTGACCTCCGTCAAGGCGTAGTGTGCGGTAGCTAACTAGTATTTGTCTGCTTATGCATATGATGCAGATTGGATTAGGGTAGTCGTACGACCTTGTTGACCTCCGTCAAGGGTCGTGCGGGTGGGTTTGATTCAATCAAGAAATGACGGGTTGAACTTGACTTGCACCCTGTGGTTTGTTGACCTCCGTCAAGGTCATAGGATGCTTGGGGCAAAATATTATCGGGAATTTCAAGTGTTGAAATTTGCAATGAGATTGCATACCTTCTATGAGATAGTTGGATCCCGATACCCACTGCGAGTAAGAGTTACTCCTGGGAGAGTTTTACACGTTACAATTAGCCGATCAAGTAGGTGTCTAGAAAGGTGTTAATGAGGTTACGCCTCTGGGAAAACGAGGTTTACAGTAATTAGGTTCGTGCGAAAGCACGGGGGACCTCCCTCAAAGTACCGACACTGGCCTGGCTGAAAGATTGGCGAACTTGTAGTGTGTAATTAATTCCGGCTAGTCTTTCCTTTTAGGGTTTGAAGGAAGATTTGATAAAAAGCAGTGGGAGCCATCCTGATTAGATAAGATAATAACCAATCTGATCTTGCACGAGCTTACGCTAAAGTGTTTTCTTCTCTCTCTCTCTAGGTAGCGACCATTTCATGCCTTAATAAAGATAATAATATGGATGTATTGACCGAACCCGCATGTTATACTGTGCTGGGGAACGTTGGTTCCTTTCTTTCCTATAAGAGTTATAGGACTGAACAGGATATAGGGGAATACCAGGATTCCCATGCCACCAGAATGAAGAAAGTACATGTTAATGCATTTTCTTCGGGTGTGTTCGTTACAGAGAACTGTTTCTCCATTTGCTCTACGTCCTGGGTATTAGATACCGGGTCAGGATCCCATATATGTAATCAGTTACATGGGCTTAGGAAAGGTAGAGAACTTGGAGAAGGTGATAAAGACATTAGAGTTGGAAATGGTGCAATTGTTGCAGCTAAGACTGTCGGGGAATATCACCTTACATTACCAACTGGTAATACATTGGTTCTGAACGAATGCTATTACATGCCGAACCTGATATGCAACATTATATCTGTTTCTTTATTGAGTAAAGAGGGATATAATTTTGTATTACAGGATAATGTTATGAACATTTTCCGTAACCAAAAGTTGGTTGGATCAGGCACGCTATGCAATGGCATTTATGTTCTAAATCAATCAACAGTTCTAAGCATAACAAACACACACAAGAGGAAGAGTTCAGAATTGAACGAATCCTTCTTATGGCATTGTAGACTGGGTCACATCAATGCGACACGACTGGCTAAGTTGCATAAGGATGGATATTTAAATCCGTTTGAATTTTCATGTTATGACACTTGCCAGTCATGTCTCAAAGGAAAGATGACCAAAACTCCGTTTACGGGACACGGAGAAAGAGTTACTGAACTCTTAGGACTGATACATAGTGATGTATGCGGTCCAATGTCTACACATGCCAGGGATGGTTCTTCGTACTTCATTACATTCACTGACGATCTCTCTAGATTCGGATATGTGTTCCTGATGAAACACAAATCAGAAGCTTTTGAGAAATTTAGAGAATATAAACAAGAAGTCGAAAACCAAACCGGAAAAAGTATTAAAATCCTTCGATCTGATCGAGGAGGTGAATACTTGAGCATTGAATTCCTGGACTTCCTAAAAGAGAATGGGATTCTCTCTCAGCTGACTCCTCCATATACACCACAGCACAACGGTGTATCAGAACGGAGGAACCGCACCCTATTAGATATGGTGCGCTCTATGATGAGCACAGCTGAGTTACCTAATTCCTTCTGGGGATATGCACTGGAAACAGCAGCATATCTACTGAATAGGGTTCCTACCAAATCAGTGCCTACCACCCCATATGAGATATGGGAGGGGAAGAAACCATATCTAAATTTTATAAAGATATGGGGTTGCCCGGCTTATGTCAAAAGACAAAAACCGGACAAACTCGAGGCAAGGTCTGTTTTGTGTAAATTTGTTGGATATCCCAAGCATTCGCGAGGGTATATCTTCTACCACAGTGAGGAACAAAGAGTATTTGTTGCTCAACATGCCACCTTTTTAGAAAAGGAATTTATTGCAAAAGAGATTAGTGGCTCTGAGGTAGAACTGGAAGAGGTTCCAGCTGAACAAAACACAACAGAAGATTTAGTGGAACCAGAAGATTCAGTAGCTCCCAATGAACCTCAACCTCTCCGCCGATATAGTAGGGTTCCTCGCCAGCCTGAGAGATACTACGGTTTTCTCATGGATGGTGGGAGCGAGGATTACATCATGGAGGATGATGACCCAACTAGCTTCGAGCAGGCCATCACGAGTAGGGACTCAGTGAAATGGCTGGATGCTATGCGGTCCGAGATGGAATCCATGTACACCAATAAAGTATGGACTTTGGAAGTTGCTCCTGAAGGGGTAAAACCCATTGGGAGCAAATGGATCTTCAAGAAAAAACTTGGTGTAGATGGGAAAGTGGAGACTTTCAAAGCTAGGCTTGTACCAAAGGGTTTTCGTCAAAGACCAGGTGTGGACTATGACGAGACCTTTTCTCCAGTGGCTATGCTTAAATCCATCCGAATCATGCTTGCCATTGCTGCCTTTCATGACTACGAAATCTGGCAAATGGATGTTAAGACCGCCTTTCTAAATGGTGATTTAGAAGAGTGCGTGTACATGACTCAGCCAGAGGGCTTCGTAGACAGTGGGAGCAGCGGGAAGGTGTGCAAGCTGCTTAAATCCATTTATGGATTAAAGCAAGCATCGCGGAGTTGGAACATCTGCTTTGACGTCGTTATCAAAGAGTTTGATTTCGTCAAAAATCCAGATGAACCTTGTATCTACAAGAAGGTGGCAGAGAGTAAGGTTGTCTTCCTCGTATTGTACGTGGACGACATACTCTTGATAGGAAATGATATTCCTATGCTGCAATCGGTCAAGCTCTTCTTATCACAAAGATTCTCAATGAAAGATCTTGGTGATGCCTCCTGCATATTGGGGATCAGGATCTATAGAGATAGATCCAAACGGATTTTAGGATTGTCCCAATCCAGGTACATTGACACCATACTAAAGAGGTTTAGTATGGAAGAGTCCAAGCGTGGGAATATGCCCACGATCTCTGGAGTCACTCTCTCCAAAGAGATGTCTCCCAAGACTGATTTGGAGAGAGCTCGCATGCAAGGGATACCCTATGCTTCGGCGGTAGGCTCTATCATGTATGCGATGCTATGTACCAGACCCGATGTAGCATACTCACTAAGTGTAGTGAGCAGATATCAAGCTGATCCTGGAGAGAGTCACTGGACAGCTGTGAAGAGCATTCTCAAGTATTTGCGAAGGACTAGAGATATGTTCTTGGTGTATGGTAACGGGGAACTCCAAGTGGAGTCCTTTACCGATTCGAGCTTCCAGAGTGATAAGGACGACTCTAAGTCGCAGTCGGGCTTTGTCTTTACCCTTTACGGAGGGGCGGTTAGCTGGAAGAGTTCCAAGCAGGAAACCGTGGTAGACTCGACGATGGAGGCTGAATACATCGCTGCCAACGATGCTGCTAAAGAAGCTGTTTGGATCAAGAAGTTCATTACTGAACTTGGTGTGGTTCCATCCATTGAGCATCCAATACCTTTGTATTGTGATAACAATGGAGCGGTGGCTTTGGCCAAGGAACCCAGGTCCCATCAGCGGTCCAGGCATATTCTGAGGCGGTATCACCTGATCCGGGAGATAGTTGATCGCCGGGAGATCGAGGTCAGGAGAGTTGACACGAAGAACAATACGGCGGATCCACTCACGAAGGCCATTCCCCAGACACAGTTTGAGAGACTCTTCGGGATGCTCGGTATGAGATACTACAGCAGCTGGCCCTAGTGCAAGTGGGAGATTGTTAGTTGTATGTATGCCCTAGAGGCCAGTATTGTACAGATGATGTATATTATATTGGATGCTTGGACATATATAGAGATGACTTTCTTGCTCGATATGATAGTATGCTATCTGGTTACTCTTTATCTTAACATGTACACTAGTCTCTTTATACTGTCTTATAGTTACATGTTGGTAAAGCCCTTAGGATATGTACTTGACTACCTGGACTGTGATGCAGATCATACTAGTGGGGACATGGTAGTCCATAAGTATATCCTTCAAGGTCCCTAGTCATGGGTGTATCGAGACAGGGCATCGATATACCAGAGTAGACTAGCGTATACGCTTCTCGACCCATGAGATGGGCGATGAATGATCCCACATCCATTGGTGTTTGACATCAGAGATGGTATACGGGTGCTCAGTGGAGACTGGGTACACTGGACGGACTCGCCGAGAACTCCAGATGGTATTATACCTCACGTCAGATGGCAGTTCTCAGGTGACACTTGTACAGGTTAGTCTGTAGACCCGAGATCGTCATAGAGTCTCGTGTGATTCCCACTGTGCTTTGATCTCCACCTTACCACGTCCATGAGGACGTGCAAAACGGTGGTCTTTGGGTACAGTCCCGAGTCACATGGAGGCAATGAGCGATAGGAGGGGTTTCGTCTCTCCCGGTATTGGGGGTTGATGTTGCGCAGTGCTCGATTGGCCGTAACAGGGAAGTCCCTGGCCAGGGCTGATCAGAGATTTGCTGGTAAGTGTTACCAGTAGTTTCTCGACCCGTTACGAGCCTCATATCAGCACGACTTATCGGGTTATTGGGGTCTGACGTTTACCACCCCTAGACTTGATATGCGACGTATCAGACGAAGAGACCGGACTGTACGGTAAGTGTTACTGGTCGGATTCGCAGGAGTGTGAGCGGGCTAGCTCGTCGATCTTCTGATCGCTCAATACCCGGGTGGCCGTTACGTTTAGCAGACCGCTTGCGGCTTGTGGGTGCTTGATATGATCATCATCTGCTACCGGCGTATTGACGAGTCTTTAGAGTCCTACACAGAGGTTTCCTGGCTCAAGCGAAACGAAATAGGAGCGCATATGAGATATGTACAGGACCGAGAATAATGCGTGTATGTGATACCGCATTTCATTCTCGCGATATATGTTTCGATTGGTTATATTCGATATGACCTAGTTATCGAATCATTGATTCGATAAATCGATACATTGGATTCTAGTCGGTTATGTGCGACATGACCGGATCATTGAATCAAATGTTGATTTAATGATTTAATGCATAATTATATATTTGATATATTGCATTGCATTAACTAGTATTGGTTCACTTTAAACGGATTTTTCTCACTTGATGCACATTGTATATGTGATATGCTTTAGTGCATATTTTTGTATCATGTTTGATGATACTTGATCATTTAGTTAAGTGTATAGAATTAATCCATGGTTAATTTGATAATTAGGGTTTTGCATATTCATTTATTTATTTATTTGTTTATTTATTTATTTGGAAAAGAAAAAGGTGAGAATGGTGGCTTTCTTTGTCATTAGTTGAAGCTTCATGAAGCTTTGACTTTAGCAATCATCCTTATCTTTATGCTTAACCCTAACCAATCCAAGTGACCATGGTTTATTCTCTACACTTAACCCTAGTTTAAGTTATGATAAGATTTTGATTTTCTATTTCTTTTTAAGACAACTTATCATAACTATCTTCATCTTCTTCTTCTTCTTCAAGCTTGCTACTTTAATGGTAACTTGAGATCTAGTGAGATAAATCCAATTCTAAAGTGAACCCACCTCCTATTTCTTCACCCTCTACCTCTTGCCAAGTTGTTTTGGTTGTTTACTTCACAAGTTTCACAAGTTTGTGAAGTCGGAGCTTGAGTTTGTGCAACCTCGACGTAGATCGTCTTTGACACGAAGCCGACGAACTATTCCGCTCACTTCTCCGATGAAGCCGTCGCGAGAGTCCGAGGTTGGTGATGGACAGCGAGGGGATGACCACATGGAGCTAAGCAAGTGGATATCCGGATCTACAAAGGTTGTAGCATCTCAACTCTAGTTAAAGTGTTAACTAGTTTGTTGTTTCGCCTAGAATTCTAGCAACGATCCGTAGTCTAGGGTTTCTCGGCACCATAAAATTTAAAATTGGCATGTTCGATACCTTGTGAGACCTCACTAGAGTGCCTAGGAACCCTACAGTTCTCCTGGACCCTTTTCAAGCTTTCTGAGTGACCCTGAAAAATTTTTAGACTTCATTTTAATTTCGACAGAAACTTGACAGATTTAGGGTTTTCCGGCTTCGTTTTTCCGTTCGAAATTCGTACAAATTTGCAATTAAGTTATTTATTGTTTAGCGAGGCTCTGATACCACTGTAAGTCGATGTACTACACCCCAATACTTGTGGGGAGGCGGAAATTTCAAAAACGAACTTGTTTAGTGAACGAACATCGACTAACCGCTTGAATCGAAGCTAAACTACAAATAACCGTACACAAAGAGTTTCATAACTATTGTGTTTAGGGATTATACCTAATGAAACTAGTCCTTCGTCTTTACGATCTCCTTGTTCTCCTCGGCCTTCTCTAGGTAGTAGACGATCCACCCGAGAGCAAAACTCCAAGCTAAACCTCTAAACTTGAGGTAACTAATCTTCTTGGATTGCTAATCAAAGAAGATAGAATGAAATAGAGTGATGGTTATGGATTGATTAGTCTTTCTAATCCTTTGATCTCAACACATGAGGTGTAAGGATTAGGGTTTGAAGATGAGAGCTTGAGGAGAGAGAAGGTGAGAATGAATATGAAATGAGAATAGTAAATCTATCATAATAAATATGAAGCATTCTTATTTATGAGAAAAAGAATAATGCATAATGAATAAGCATGCTTCACAAATATCTAATGGTGATTCATTGTCATGACTCACTAAGCATTTATCATGCATTAATGATATGCATGAATCACCCTCATGACTCACTAAACTCATTTAATGCAAATGACACATAACCCTCCTTAGTCACCATCTTCTAGAAGCTTCTCGAGTAATTACGAGAACGCCCCTCCGATCCGTAAAAATACGGAAAAACTTTAGACTGTATAAATCCAATAACCGGATACCAGTAACTGGCTTAAACCAAAGCCGACTGGTAAAAACTGTCCGAAAGTCGTACGCGCGTAAACGCACGTATGCGTCCGAACCCTTTGTCGCAAAACCATGCGACCTCTATATCGTTTCGCCTGGAGTAGGAAACTCTCTGTGTGGGACTCTAGAGACTCGACTACTACGCTGGCAGTGGGTTTAACCACAGACCGCAAGCGGCACTAGCTGTACGTAACGGTCCCCAGGTAGTTGTCGATAAGAAGGCCGATGAGGAAACCCATCCGAACTCCTACTGAGTCTGATGTGACAATTTCCATACAGTCCGGTCCGTTCGTCCAAGACTATCGCATATCGGGCCTAGAGGGGCGGCAAGCGTCAGTCCCCTAATAGCGGTATAAGTCGTGTCGGAGGGAAGCCCATTACACCCTGAGAAACTACTGGAACCTACCAGCAAATCTCGCTTGCCCTGGCCAGGGACTTTGCGTAATGGCTCTCTGACACAGCACGATATCTACTCCCAATACCGGGAGGGACGAATCCTGTCTAACCGCCACTGCCTCCAAGTGCTCGGGACTGCACCCAACTGCTACCTGTTTGCACGACTCCTTTGAGCCGTGGTAGGGTAGCAATCTAAGAACAGTGGGACACACTCGAGGCGAAGTAGCAGTGTCAAGTCTGCGGACTATGCTGTACTCATGTCACCTGGGAACTGCTCACTGACGACTGGTATCAAACCAACCAACAGTTCCCTGTGAGTCCTGTCCGGTGTACCCGTAACCTAACGAGCACCTGCATACTATCTCCAGTACGACGTACTGACGGCTGTGGGACAGACCATCTCCCCAACTGGGATGAGAAGCGTACACACTAGTCTACTCCGGAGTATCGATGCTCTGTCTCGATAATCCAACGACCAGGGACCTGAATAAGGATGTGCTTGTAGACTACCCAGCCCCCACTAGTGTGACTACCATCACAACGCTGGTAGACAAGCAAGATCCTAAGAGCTCTATCAATACGTACACTCACATATTAAGATAGAAAAACCAAGTAGCATACTACCATGTTTAGCAAGACTGTTATATACATGTGAATATCCCAAGCTTCCATTAAGTAATATACAAACTAGTATGATACAGTAATGGCCTTCTAGGGCATAAACACTAACACCTCCTTCCATTTAGTTAACATGCACTGGAGATAGCTGCATGATTTGAATCTGGTTCAATTAAATCAGTGCTTCTAGTTCTATATTGGATATAGAACAGTTCATATCTTAACGATGTTAAGGTACAGGGAGTTGTCCGGGTTATGCTTAAAGCCAGACTCTGGATAACTCAAGGCACGTTTCTGTAATGGCTGTTTGTGGGTTGACCCAGGCTATGACGAGGGTTGACTTTCTACCATCTGGAAGATCGATAGTGATATTGTTCTGAACTCGCCACAGTTTTAATAAAAATGGATTTTTTCAGAAAACAGTAGTGGGAGTATGGTAGAACTGGAAGTGATTCCAGAACCGCAAACGATTACTGAAGATTTGATAGGAACCTAAAGATTCAATCTGGTTTGACATTCCATTAGCCACTCCGCAGATAAAGTGGGTAACCTCAGGCACCCGAGAGGTACTTCGGTATGCTCAAGGACGGTGGCAGGGAGGTTCTTGTTTACCCAGACTTGCCATTGCTGTTGTTCAAGACTGTGAGACCCGGCGGGAGGATGAGTATAGCGTCGTTCTAAACTAGCTTTAGAAGTGTACGTGTATATGACTCTGCCAGAGGGTTGTCGTAGTCAGTGGGAGCAGCGGAAGCATTGGTGGACAGGTGGCTTATGTCTATTTATAGACTAAAGCAAATGTAGCGGAGATAGATCATCTATTTCTGACATGACAGTCATAGGTTTGACTTCATCAGAATAGGGGATGGATCTGTTAAGAAGGTAGTAGGGTGTGATGTCCTGGTAGTTGGATGACATACACAGAGTAGGAAGTGATATTCCTATACTACAATCGGTTATACTTTGGTCGTCACACAGTGGTTTCTCCACATGGGACTTGGACATTATATCAGACATACTGGTTACTAGATCTATGGTTGTAGATCTAGATTTGGGTGGTTTCCCAATTAAGGGTACTTAGACAGCATTCTAAGAGCATTTAGAATGGACGACTCCTGGCACGGTAGTGTACCTGCAGGTGATGGAATCACCCTCTATAAAGGTGTCTTACAGACTAAAGGGGAGAGGGATGTGCATGATTGGCAGATCACTTGCTTAGGCAATTGAGTCAAACATGAGATGTCAAGTACCACACCAGATGTTGTTCTTGTAGTAGATGCAATAAGTTGATATTGATCCAATCCTGGAGAAACAATCGGAAGCAGCTTTAGAACATAAGTGGATGTTCTAGGGATATGATAACGACAGCCTCATTCAGGAGACAGTTATCATTCCAGGCTTCCAAGGTGACCTGGACGACAAGCAGGTTGTCAGAGTTATAGTTTTTCCTTCTAACGAGGGGCAGTATTTTGGACAGGTGGTCCAAGGCAATACTGAGGGAGGAATGGCGCAGGATACTGATTAAGTTCAGTTGACGATACAGTCTAAGAAGTTTGGATTTGGAGTTCATTTATGAGCTAGGTCCCATCAGACATCCAGACATTCTAAGACAGGTATTGCTCATTTCGGGAGATGGCTTTCTCCGCAAACATGAGATATAGAGAGACATAGAAAGAAACATCAAAGCGGATCCACTCACTGAGGCTATTCCTCGAACACAATAGTTTCGCCAACGAGCTTTGTGAGACTGACTAGTAGAGGAGTTTGGTGTTCGGTATCACACGGGCTGTGAGTATGCGACATCGCAATAATTAGCCTTGAGTGAAAGTAGGAGATTGTTGGAGATAGTGCACTCAGAGTCAATTATTGGATCACAGGCACGTGATTGCAATGATTGAGGGAGGACCTATCCCGGTAGGACAGTCTTACTCGAGATGATAGTATGCTATCTGGTTTATCTTTATCATCGTGTACTGCTTTAGGTGACCAGACAGGTCGCTATTACACGTTGATAGAGCCCCTAGGATTCTTGCTTGACTGCCAGCAGTATGAGGGCGATCATATATGTGAGAGCTGGTGGTCTATAAGCACATCCTTAAAAGGTCCCTAGTCGTGGGAGTTTCGAGACAGGGCATCGATACTCCAGAGTAGACTAGTGTATACAGTCGAGACCCCGACGAGGGGCGGTGGCCGGTCTCACAAGCCACTGGTGTCAGTTGGTTCACCTAAGATGTATACAGGTGCTCATTGGGTTATGAGTACACCGGACAGGACTCGCCGGGAACCTGCTAGGTGGGATTATACCAGACGTCAGATGGCAGTTTCCTGGTGACATGTGTACAGGTTAGTTCATCGACCTGAGGATCGTCATTTGTCTCGTGTGAGTTCCCACTGTACTTTGATTACTACCCTACCACGCTCAAAGGAAACGTGCAAACAGGTTTTAGTTGGGTACAGTCCCGAGCCACATGGAGGCAGTGAGCGGATCTTCAGGGGTTCGTCTCTCCCGGTATTGGGGGTGAGGTCGCGCTGTGTCTAGGAAAGCCATTACACAAAGCCCTCGGCCGAGGCAGGAGATTTACTGGTAGGTATTCCAGTAGTATCTCAGGGTGTTCTGGGCTACACTCCGACACGACTTGTACCGCTTTTGGGGTTCTGACTTTTACCAACCCCCTAGGCCCGCCATACGATACTCATAGACGAACGGACCGGACTGTACGGATATTGCCACTGACAGGCTCAGTAGGGTGTCAGGATGAGTTTGCTCATCGACGTCCCTTTTGGTCAATAGCTGGTGGCCCGTCACGTATGGCTAATGCCTCTGACGTGCTAGTGGTTAAATCCACAGCCATAGTATTGACGAGTCTTTAGAGTCCACCACACATACAGTTACTCAAGTTTCGGGCGAAACGATGTAGATGCCGTATGGAGATATGGCAGGGTTCGATCAGATACGTGCGGTATTGCACGGATCAGGATCGGACGGATAATACTAGCCGGCTTTGGTTTAAGCCGGATCCTAGTATAGTACAGTGTAGATTTTGTCTCTTTGCATCTGTATTCGGTCGGAATACAGATGCGGGTGTGTATACACAGTATCGGGGTTTTCTTGTAATTTATTACGGGACCAGTTTTTTGGAGTTGCCAGTTTGCTTTCCGTTTCGGCCATATTTCTTTGTATCTTTGATTGGCCGAAGATTGGTGGAGGAGGGCTTATTTGCATTTGTGCAAATAAGCATTTGTGGAGGGTGTTCTTTGCATATTGTTGGTTCATGATGATTCTACCAACCTTGACTTATTGACTTCATGATAGTTCATTATGGTTGGACTTTGTTTTGTGATGAGTGTTAGTTGAGTGAGGATCTTGGTTTATGATCATTGCTTTTTATCATGACTTTTTCTCTCTTGCATTATTAGTGAGGCTCCATGATACATACACTCCTCTCCCTTACTTCTTGTGGCCGGCCATGCTCCTAGAGGGGCTGTCCCAATTTGGTGGGGTGGAGTTGTTGCTCATTTGGCTAGGAAAAAGTCTCTTTAGCTCCTCCTCCAAAAGCTTGTATCATCCCTCCACAAAATGGCAACCTCCATGAACCCCAAAATGAGACATGGTTCCACACACATTCTACAACAAACTTTGGGCACGTCGGCTCGCCAACTTTATGCCCGAGTTGCCTCGGTACAGAGGTGGGAGCCCGTAAAAGAAGCAGGGGACGTGGTGCCCTTCCGGCGACGAAGTAGAGACTGGACATTCCGCGGGAGATCGGGACGACGACGAGAAGACCGGAGGACACGGATCACTCGGTATATCTCTCTTCCCATCTTGTAGTTAGCTAGGACTAGTTTAATGGCACGATCCGGGTTTATAGTGCGCGGTGGTGCCGGTTTGAAAAATTAAAGTTAACCATTGCTTCCGCATTTGACCTCGGGATGGAGGCCGGGGCGCCGCCGTGCACTCTTGGTAGATATTTTTCGCTTCACAATTAACTAACCTATTAAGCGTTTAGAAAGATGTTAACGGGGTTATGCCTCTGCGAAAACGAGATTTATTTTAATTAGGTCCATGCGAAAGCACGGGGAACCTCCCTTGGAGTACCAACGCCCACCTGGCTAAACGGTTAGCGAACTTGTAAGGTGTAAATGATCCCGACTAGTTCTCCTTTTAAGGATTGAAAAAGAATTCGAGGAAATAGTGAGAGCCATCCTGATTAGATAAACTAATAACCAATCTAATCTTGCAAGATCGCACGCTGAGTGTTTCTTTTCTCTCTCTCCAGGTAGCAACCATGTCACGCCATAAA
This sequence comes from Agapanthus africanus, assembly GCA_030015575.1. Classification (NCBI taxonomy): domain Eukaryota; kingdom Viridiplantae; phylum Streptophyta; class Magnoliopsida; order Asparagales; family Amaryllidaceae; genus Agapanthus; species Agapanthus africanus. Next base: position 536,182,032 of record JASDDO010000019.1, read on the forward strand.
CAAGATAATAAAATGTATGACTTTACTACCCAGATTCTTATTCGAGACTGGGGAACGTCGATTCGGCTCTAACTTGTGACAACTGTCATGAGTATGAGCAAAAGAAAGAGGATCGCATGGACTTCCACATGAACCTAATGAAGGAGAAGCATTCTAATGCATCTTCTTTGGGTGTTCTTTTTATTGAGAACTGTTTTTCGGCCAGTCCTACCTTTTGGGTACTAGATACCGGATCAGGATCTCATATCTGTAATTTATTATGGGGACTGAGAAAAAGTAGGATGGTTAGACCCGGTGATATGTCCCTTAGAGTAGGGAACGGAGCACAATTTGATATTGCTGCCGTCGTTGAATATCACCTAGTATTGCTAAGCGGCAATACTATGATTTTGAACAACTTCTACTATGTACCTTCCATGTTTTGCAACATCATATCAGTTTCTTTACTTGATAAAAATGGATATAACTTTGTTCTAGATAGAAATATCATGAACATTTACGTAAATCAGGTATTGGTTGCAGAAGGTACATTATGCATTGGTGTCTATGTTCCTAATCAAAACACGGTTTTCAATATACAAAACACACGCGAGAGAAAGAGTTCAAAAGTGAACGAAGTCTACTTGTGGTATTGTATACTTGGTCATATCATTGAGAAAAGACTAGCTAATAAGGATGGATATTTGGATCCGTTTGAATTTTCATCATATGAAACTTGTCAGTCTTGTCTCAAAGGAAAGATGACCAAAACTACGTTTATGGGACACGAAGGTAGAGCTACAGAGCTCTTGGAACTCATATACAGTGATGTATGTGGTCCAATGTCTGGGCATGCAAGGGGTGGGTTCTCATACTTTATTACATTCACTGATGATCTCTCTAGGTTCGGATATGTATTTCTCATGAAATACAAATCTGAAGTTTTTTAGAATTTCAAAAAATATAAAAAGCGAAGTAGAGAACCAGAAAGGAAAAAGTATCAAGATCCTTCGATCTGATCGAGGAGAGGAGTACTTGAGTACGGAATTCCATGACTTTCTAAAAGAGAATAGTATTATCTCTCAACTTACTCATTCATATACACCATAGCACAACGGTGTATTGGAGTGGAGGAATCGTATCCTATTGGATATGGTTGTCTCCATGATGAATAATACCGAGTTATCTCTTTCATTCTGGGGATATACGCTTGAGACAGCAGCATATCTATTGAATAAAGTTCCATCTAAATCCGTGCCTAAAACTCCATATGAAATATGGAGTGGTAAGAGTCTGTATCTTAAATGTGTTAAGATATGGAGTTGCCCTGCTTATATTAAAAAGAAAAACCAGATAAACTCGAGACACGATCGGTTTTGTGTAAGTTTGTGGGATATCCAAAGCATTCGAATGGATATCTATTCTACTACGCAGAGGAACAAAGAATTATTGTTTCTCGGAATGCCAAATTTTTAGAATGGAAGTTTCTTGCAAAAGAAACTAGTGGGAGCGTGGTAGAACTGGAAGAAACTCCAGAAACACAAGCTACAACTAAGAATTTAGTGGAAACTCAGGATTCGATAGTCCCCGACGAATCTCAGCCAATCCGCAGATCTGGTAGGATTTCTTATTCGCCCGAGAGATACTACGGTTTTCTCATAGACGGGGATTGAGAGAATTGCATCTTGGAAGAAGATGATCCTACTAGTTTTGAGTAGGCCATTACTGTAAGTCCATGCTACCTCTCCCGGTACTTTCGGGCATGCGGAATTTGGTGAAAAACAATTTTCTAGTGGTGGTAACATGGACTCAAAACCGGATCTTTGTTAAACATCGAACTAACAACCTAACTAGGAGTTGTTAACTACTCGGTTAGGGGATTATACCTTTCTTTCTTGAACTCCTTCGTCTTCAAGCCTCGATGGTTGTCCGGATCGGCTTCACCCCGTCGTCTCCTTGCGCCGAAGATCGATCCACCTGAAAGCTTCTACCTTTGGCTTCTTCTTCGGTCTTTAAAGAAACTAGTTCACTTGGTTTGCTAAACCTTATGAACTAGAGTGAGTAGAGAAGAGTGTGTTGGGATTTTCTCTATGGTTCTTGGTTCTCAACCCATGAGACAAGTGAACCATAGACTAAAGAGAGGGAGAGCAAGAGGAAGAAGATGAGAGCTCAAGAACACAAGAGAGAGAATGAAAATGATAGAATGAGCAAGACTTTTTTTACTTGGCTCTCATAATCCAAAACCATCATCACAAAAATAGTAATCAAGTATTGTGTAAATGGTTTAAGTCAAAATGGCTATATCATTTCATGCACTCATATTGCACAAGAGAACAAGCAAGTGAAAATTCCTTGCCATGAAATGATAGCCATTGTCATCATGATGGTCAACTAGTCCAACCTAGTCAACCGGTCAACAAAGTCAACAAGTCAACAAAGTCAACCCCTCAACAACCATGTAACCATAATACTTAATTAATATTATTGTTAATCATATATCATATTCTCATTTGGGTTGAGCAAAAAGTCAATAGTCAACAGTCAACGGTCAACAACCCTAATGAGAATCCTCTGCCTCTGTCTCTCCGTCAACTGTGCATACACACCCGCATCCGCGTTCCGAGGAACACGAATACAAACTGGATAAAACCAATCCCAATACGTATACTAGGATCTGGCTTAAACCAAAGCCCGCTAGTGTAAACTGTCCGGACACTAAACGTGCACAAGTGCACGGATGTGACTGAACCCTGTCGCAAAACCATGCGACCTCTACTCTTTTGCCTAAAGGCGAATAGCTTTCTGTGTGGGACTCTAAAGACTCGACACTACGCTGGCAGTGGGTTTAACCACAGACCGCAAGCGGCACTAGCTGTGCGTAACGGTCCCCAGGTAGATGCCGACAAGAAGACTGACGAGGTGAAACCCATCTGAACTCCTACTGAGCCTGAATGTGACAATCTCCGTACAGTCCGGTCTGTTCGTCTGATACATCGCATGGCGGGCCTAGGGGGCGGTAAACGTCAGTCCCCTAATAGCGGCACAAGTCATGTCGGAGTGAAGCCCAATACACCCTGAGATAACACAGGAAGCCTACCAGTATATCTCGCTTGCCCTGGCCAGGGACTACTCGTGTAATGGCTCTCCTAGACACAGCGCGATGTCAACCCCCAATTGTTAGTTATATGTATGCCCTAGAGGCCATTACTATACATAGGATGTATATTGTAGTGGATGCTTGGACATATATAGGGAGGACTTTCTTGCTCGACATGATAGTATGCTATCTGGTGGATCTTTACCATAACGTGTATACTGTTTGTCTCTCTGTTACATGTTGGTAAAGCCCTTAGGATGTGTACTTGACTACTTGGACTATGATGCAGATCATACTAGTGGGAACATGGTAGTCCATAAGTACATCCTTCAAGGTCCCTAGTCGTGGGTGTATCGAGACGGGGCATCGATATACCAGAGTAGACTAGCGTATACCTTCTCGACCCATACAGATGGGCGATGGATGATCCCATATCCATTGGTGTTTGACATCAGAGATGATATACGGGTGCTCAGTGGAGACTGGGTACACTGGACGGACTCGTCGAGAACTCCCAGATGGTATTATACCTTACGTCAGATGGCAGTTCTCTGGTGACACTGGTACAGAGTAGTCTGTTGACCCGAGATCGTCATAGAGTCTTGTGTGGTTCCCACTGTGCTTTGATTTCCACCTTACCACGTCCAAGAGGGCATGCAAAACGGTGGCTTTTGGGTACAGTCCCGAATCACATTGAGGTAATGAGCGATAGGAGGGGATTCGTCTCTCCCGGTATAGGGAGTTGATGTTGCGCTGTGTTCGATTGGCTATAACCGGAAATCCCTGGCCAGGGTTGCTGAGATTTACTGGTAAGTGTTACCAGTAGTTTCTCGAACTGTTATAGACCTCATATCGACACGACTTATCGAGCTATTGGGGTCTGACGTTTACCACCCCTAGGCGAGATATGCGACATATCAGACGACGAGACCGGACTGTACGGTAAGTGTTACTGGTTGGATTCACAGGAGTATGAGCGGGCTTGCTCGTCGATCTTCTGATCGCTCAATACCCGGGTGGCCGTTACGTTTAGCAGACCGCTTGCGGCTTGTGGGTGTTTGATATGATCATCACCTGCTGCCGGCGTATTGACCAGTCTTTAGAGTCCTACACAGAGGTTTCCTGGCTCAAGCGAAACGAAATAGGAGCGCATATAAGATATGTGCAGGACCGAGAATAATGCGTGTATGTGATACCGTATTCTATTCTCGTGATGAATGTATCGATTGGTTGTATGCGATATAACCTAGTTATCGAATCAAGGATTGATTCGATAAGCCGATACATAGGATACTAGTCGGTTATATACGATATGACCGGATCGTTAAATCAAGTGTTGATTTAATGATTTAATGTATAATTATATATTTGATATATTACTTTGCATTAACTAGTATTGGTTCACTTTAAATGGATTTTCTCACTTGCATTGCACAAGTTGTATATGTGATATACTTTTGTGCACTTGATTGTATCATGTTTGATGATACATAACTGCTAGGGTTTGTGTAAAGAATTAAACCTTGGTTAAGTAAATGGTTAGGGTTTTTATTTATTCATTCATTTATTGTTTTAATTTGGATTAAAAAGAAATGGATAAGAAAACAAAATGGTTGCTTTCTTTCTTGAAGCTTGTTGAAGCTTCATGAAGCTTTGACCAAAGTGACCATTTTGTCTTCATGCTTAACCCTAACCATTCATCTAACCTTAGTCAATTCTCTACACCTAACCATGGTTCACATTATGATAAGTATTCATTTTCTTTTGGATTTTAATTCTCATCATAATATTTTCTTCTTCTTCTTCTTCTTCAAGATGAAGAAGCTTGCAACCATCAATGGTGATTTGATGAAAAGAGTGAGAAATCCAATTCTAAAGTGAACCCACTTCCTATTTCTTCATTCTCTACCTCTTGCCAAGTAGTATAGGGTGTTTTCTTCACAAGTTTCATGACTTGGTGAAGTGGGAGCTTGATCTTGTGATGCCTCGACGTAGATCATCTTCGGCATCGTAGTCGATGACCTAGCCCGCCCATTTCTCCGATGAAGCCGACGCTAGAGCCCGGGATTTGATTTGGACAGCAAGGAGACTTCATCGCGGAGCTATGGAGGTGGAGCGCCGGATCTACAAAGGTTGTATTTCCGTTCACTTAGAGTAAAGTCGTTTACTTGTATTTGTTTCGCCTAAAATGTAGTTAACGATCCGTATTAGGGTTTCTCGGCACTTGAAATTTTTGAAATTGGCATGGTTGATGCCTTGTTAGACCTCATTAGCGTGCCTAGTAACCCTACAGTGGTATCAGAGCCTAGCTAGAGCCTTAGGCGATGCGTAGACGAAGTTTGAAACCCGATCGACCCGAAACCCTAACCCGAAAATGCTCTCTGGACATTTTTCAAAAACTGGTTTTTTTCCATATTAAAAATGCTTTAAAAATTCAGCAGGAAATTCTATGAATTACGATGCAAAAATTATCATGTGTTAGGGCTAAACGGCGGCGGAACCGCGGCAGAAGCATGGCATCTGCGGCGGTTCCGCGGCTACATAGTAAGATCTGCCAATAGTTTTTGCACAGTAATTTATCTCTTCAGATGCTGAGTTTTCTGGGAATTTTTAATATTTACTCAAGAGTTGAGTTTTCTGGGTTGTATTGGGAATCGTTGACTCGATCGGATTATCAAACTTTGTCTATGTGTTTTTCCGGGTAATTTTAGAATATGTTAAAAAGTTCGACCGGATATAAATACCCAACTTTTCCCCTGCCGGAAAATTTCCAAGTGTTGGATTTTTCCGAGGTTTAAAGACGTTCTAAGTAGTGCAAGTAACGCGATGGTCCCTCTAGAAGACAACAAACCTTAACTCGATTATGTGACCGTCTTGAACTGCCCTTTGAACCTTAGGATTTGGGACAGTACGGCGTGCCACATGTGAGGCGTTGGCTTGACCCTTCTACGGCTGGACCGTTGGTACTGAGGCACGAAGTGAATGTTTTTGAACTTATTTCATGTGATGATCTGTTTCGGGAAAACTTGGGTATTCGATTACTCGATCGGAAAGTTTAACATTTTCTATTTATCTGGAATGTGATACAATAATTGGAATTCACAAGTAGTTATGAGATAACTGAATGAATGTTATAAATCTAGCACTTTAGTCTCACTTGATCGGTTGCCACGGAATTTTGATATGATCAAAAGTCCGTCGCAATCACGTAGCGTACGCGGATACTCGCCGGGTAAACTTAATAGACAGCCTCACTCCATAGCCCCGACCAAGTGACTGTAGGAGAACCCCGTCGCCGAAAGCATCCGTCCGGATGCTCGCGGCAGCGGTGTTCCGCCTTGGTGCACTTCGTCGACGGCGTCGGGGGTGCGGCCGTCTACTGAAGTTTGCGACGAGCATTCGATCAGGATGTCGGGAATCTTGTTGAATTGCCCGACTTGATATTGAAAAGAGTTTTCGATAATGAGACTAAAATGCGGGGTTTATAATTGTTAGGCATGCGATGTCTAATGAATTCATTTGATTAGGCATGCGATGTCTATGGAGGTTGCGGATTCCAACTATTGTAGTTTTACACTTTCTTTTCTATGACCGTAAGTGTAATATGTGATATCGCCGGTTTCGTTGCTATATGTCAACGACAATTGGGATGCGCATATTTACTTACGTTGATGACATGTGATGTTATGTGTTGCTGGATATGTTATATTGGATCGTCGTGTTTGAATAGCCGGGTTTTTATTATGTGAGATGAGTGTTTTTCATTTTCATTCATGTAAAAACTTGTATGTAATATTCTTTTATTGGGGCACTTCCAGGTTGCGGAAGATGTCACCTTTTGTATATTATTTACTTTTCTGCATTAGGATAGACCTAAGGAGGGGAGCACAAGTAACCGGGTTCTAGGGTCCAGTGGGAGACCATCTCGAGGAGTCGAGTCCGGGTCTCCTAACCCTAGAATTGGTAGGGTTGCTTGCCGCTCTCGTAGGGGTCTAGGGGTGTGGGTTTTGCTATTCATCACGACCGTGGAATCCGTGTTTTATACTGGCTCGTATTGAAAACACGGACGTCCTAGTATATCCAATATTTCATATGATTCTTCTGCTGCGATATCTGTGATGTGATCATGTGATATGTTCTGTGATGGATACTTTATATAGTATATATGATATATTATATAGGCGTTACTTATGTTTTACACCCGCGCTAGCCCTGCCCCACTCTGCCGTTAGTTACTTAACCTAACGGTGCACGAGGGGACATCGAGGCGAATGCGGATGGCATAAGTGTACGTCGTATTTATCTGTGATGTTTAGGTACTTAAATGATGGGACTTCATTAATGTGATTAATGAAAGAAAAAGAAACCTAAAGATGTTGTAGAATCGAATTTCAAAATAAAAAAGGGTAGCTACAGTTCTTGCTTTGCACAGACGTATATGTGATATATCATGCACCTTATTCGATGAGGAAAGGACCGAGATCCCTTCACCGGGAGTGGCTCCTTTAGCAATAACTGGCAGATGCTACACACTCGGTTTGTCTTTTGATTGCTTTTAAGAGTTTTTGCTTTGCACAGAGATATATATGATATATCCTGCACCTCATTCGACGAGGAAAGGGCCGACGATCCCTTCACCGGGAGTGACCCCTTTAGCAAAACTAGAAAAGCCTCAAAAACACTCCATTTTAAAATCATTTGATTCTACAACGATATCAAGTTCATTACGCAATAGGTTTTCAGAAAAACCTGTCGTAGCCCTCCGTCATTTCAGATAAGTAGTTGTTAGTATTCGTGCTGCGTTTGTTGGCCTTTGTCAAGGCGCAGTGTGCGGTAGCTAACTGGTGCTTATCTGCTTATGCATATGATGCAGATTGGATTAGGGTAGTCGTGCGACCTTGTTAGCCTTTGTCAAGGGCCGTGCGGGTGGGTTTAATTCAATCAGGAAATGATGGGTTGAACTTCACTAGCATCCTATAGTTTGTTGGCCTTTGTCAAGGTCATAGGAGGTTAGGGGCAAAATATTATCGGGAATTTCAAGTGTTGAAATTTGCAATGGGATTGCATACCTTCTATGAGATAGTTGGATCCCGATACCCGCTGCGAGTAATTGTTACTCCGGGGAGAGTTTTACACATTACAATTAGCCGATCAAGTAGGTGTCTAGAAAGGTGTTAACGGGGTTACGCCTCTGGGAAAACGAGGTTTACTGTAATTAGGTTCGTGCGAAAGCACGGGGGACCTCCCTCAAAGTACCGACACTGGCCTGGCTGAAAGATTGGCGAACTTGTAGTGTGTAATTAATCCCGGCTAGTCTTTCCTTTTAGGGTTTGAAGGAAGATTTGATAAAAACAGTGGGAGCCATCCTGATTAGATAAAATAATAACCAATCTGATCTTGCAAGAGCGCACGCTGAGTGTTTTCTTCTCTCTCTCTCCAGGTAGCGACCATATCACGCCTTAATCAAGATAATAATACGGATGTATTGACCGAACCCGCTTGTTATACTGAGCTGGGGAACGTTGGTCCCGCTCCAACTTATAATTGTTATAAGACAGAGCAGGAAATTGGGGATTACCAGAATTCCCGTGCCACCCAAACGAAGAGAGTGCATGCTGATGCATCATCTTCGGGTGTGTTCATTACAAAGAACTGTTTCTCAGTATCCTCCGCATCCTGGGTATATGATACCGGATCAGGATCCCAGATATGTAATCTGTTACATAGGGCTAGAGAAAGGTAGAGAACTGAGAACGGGTGATAAGTTTCATGAGGCAGAAAACGGGGCAAGTGTTGCAGCCAAGTCTGTTGGTCACTGTCACCTTGTATTACCAATACATTGATTCTGAACAAATGCTATTAGATACCGAACCTGATATACAAAATCATATCAGTCTCTTTATTAGTAAAGAAATGATAAAATTTTGTATTTTTGGATAATGTTTTGAACATTTCCTATATCAAAAGTTGATCGGTTCAGGCACGTTATCTAAAAGCATTGATGTTCTAAATCAAACTACAGTTCTTAGTATACAGAACACACACAAGAGGAAGAGTTCAGAAATGAACGGATCCTTCTTGAGGTATTGTAGACTAGGTCAGATCAATGTGACCCGACTAGCTAGAGTTACATAAAGATGCATATTTAAATTGGTTTGAATTTACATCTTGTGAAACTCGCCAGTCATGTCACAAAGATAAGATGACCATAGCTCTGTTTACTGGAAACAGAGAAAGAGTTAGTAAACTCTTGGGATTGATACATGATGATGTATGTAGATCCCCTGTCTACATATGCCAGGACTGGTTATTTGTACTTCGTTACATTCTCTGATAATCTCTCAAGATTCAGACATATGTTCCTGTTGAAACACAAGTCCGAACCTTTTGAGATATTCACAGAATATGATTTAGAAGTAGAAAACCAAAACACGGGTATAAGTATTATGTCTTTGGATGAGATCGAGGAGGAGAATACTTGAGCACGGAAATCCTGGATTATTCTAAAGGAGAATGAGATTCTCTCTCAGCATTACTCCTCCGTATACACCATAGCCCGATGGTATATCGGGGCGGAGCAATAACACCCTATGTGATATGGTGTGCTCTATGATGAGTACTACTGAGTTTCCTATTTCCTTTTGGGAGTTATGCGCTTGAGAAGCTGCATACCTATTGAATAGGGTTCAAATCAAATCAGTTGCCTACCATTTCATATGTAATATGATAAGGGAAGAGCCCATATCTTAAGTTAGTTAAGATTTAGGGTTGTCCGGGCTATGTCTAAAAGCAAAATCCGGACAAGCTCGAGGCAAGGTCTGTAATGTAGAACTGGAAAGGTTCCAGCTATACAAGTTACAGCACATGATTTGATAAAACCAAAGAATTCAATAGTTACCAACGAACCTCAGCCTCTCCGCCGATCTAGTAGGGTTCCTCACCCACCTGAGAGATACTTCGGTTTCTCTATGACAGTGGGAGCGAGGATTGCATCATGAGATGATGACCCAACTAGTTTCGAGCTGGCCATCAGGAGTGGGACTCTGTAAGAATGGCTGGATGCTTAGCGATCTGAGATGGGATCCATGTACACCAACAAAGTATGGACTTTGGTTGCTATATCTGAAGGGTTAAATCCCCATCAGGAGCAAGTATATCTTGAGAAGATTACTTGGTGTAGATGGAAAAGTTGAGACTTTCAAATCTAGACTTGTTAAAGGTTTGCATCATTGACCAGGTATGGATTATGATGAAACCTTTTCTAAAGATCTATGCTTAAGTCCATCCAGATCCTACTTGCCATGGCTACATACCATAACTACGATATCTGGCGGTTGGGTGTCATGACTGCTTTTCTAAATGATGTTTTAGAAGAGAGAGTCTATAAGTACACAGTCAGAGGGCTTCGTAAACAGTGGGAGCAGCGGAAACGTGTGCAAGATGCTTTATAGAATAAAGCAGACATCGCGGAGTTGGAACATCTGTTTTGATGAGATAGTCAAACAGTTTGACATCATCAAAATGGTAGATGAACCTTGTATATACGAAAGGGTAGTAGGGAGTATGGTGATGATCCTCGTAGAGTACGTGGATGACATACTCTTGATAAGAAAGGAGTTTCATATGCTACGCTCGGTCAATCTCCGCTTATCACAATGATTCTCCATATAGGATCAAAATGATACCTCCTAAATCCTGGATTTTGGATCTATGAGATAGATCTAAATGGATGTTAGGATACTCACTAGTTGTAGTGAAATGGTATCAATCGATCCTGGGGAGAATCACTGGAAGTGTTCCAGGGTGATAAGGACGACTGAATGTCAGTCACAGGCATTGTCTTTACCCTCAGTAAAGGAACGGTATGTTGGAAGAGTTCCAAGCTAGATACCGTGGCATACTAGACGATAAAGGCAGGATACATCGCTACTTAAGATGCTACCAAAGAGGCAGTCTGGATGTATATTGGTTCATGAGATGAACTTTGTTCCTCCCATTGTGTGACAATGGAGTTGTGGCTTATGCCAAGGAACGCCGCTCCCATCAGTGATCCAGACATATTCTAAGGCAGTGTCACCTAATCATGGAGATCGTTGATCTCCAGGGTGATCGAGGTTAGGAGAGCAGACTCAGAGGATAACACGGCGGATCCACTCACGAAGGCCTTTTCCCAGAGAGAGACTTTTATGGGATGGTTGAGTATGAGATACTACAACCACTGCTATCAGATGGCCCTAGTGCAAGTGGGAGATTGTTAGTTATATGTATGCCCTAGAGGCCATTACTATACATAGGATGTATATTGTAGTGGATGCTTGGACATATATAGGGAGGACTTTCTTGCTCGACATGATAGTATGCTATCTGGTTGATCTTTACCTTAACGTGTATACTGTTTTTCTCTCTGTTACATGTTGGTAATGCCCTTAGGATGTGTACTTGACTACTTGGACTATGATGCGGATCATACTAGTGGGAACATGGTAGTCCATAAGTACATCCTTCACGGTCCCTAGTCGTGGGTGTATCGAGACGGGGCATCGATATACCAGAATAGACTAGCGTATACCTTCTCGACCCATACAGATGGGCGATGGATGATCCCATATCCATTGGTGTTTGACATCAGAGATGATATACGGGTGCTCAGTGGAGACTGGGTACACTGGACGGACTCGCCGAGAACTCCCAAATGGTATTATACCTTACGTCAGATGGCAGTTCTCTGGTGACACTGGTACAGAGTAGTCTGTTGACCCGAGATCGTCATAGAGTCTTGTGTGGTTCCCACTGTGCTTTGATTTCCACCTTACCACGTCCAAGAGGGCGTGCAAAACGGTGGCTTTTGGGTACAGTCCCGAATCACATGGAGGTAATGAGCGATAGGAGGGGATTCGTCTCTCCCGGTATAGGGAGTTGATGTTGCGCTGTGTTCGATTGGCTATAACCGGAAATCCCTGGCCAGGGTTGCTGAGATTTACTGGTAAGTGTTACCAGTAGTTTCTCGAACTGTTATAGACCTCATATCGACACGACTTATCGAGCTATTGGGGTCTGACGTTTACCACCCCTAGGCGAGATATGCGACATATCAGACGACGAGACCGGACTGTACAGTAAGTGTTACTGGTTGGATTCACAGGAGTATGAGCGGGCTTGCTCGTCGATCTTCTGATCGCTCAATACCCGGGTGGCCGTTACGTTTAGCAGACCGCTTGCGGCTTGTGGGTGTTTGATATGATCATCACCTGCTGCCGGCGTATTGACGAGTCTTTAGAGTCCTACACAGAGGTTTCCTGGCTCAAGCGAAACGAAATAGGAGCGCATATGAGATATGTGCAGGACCGAGAATAATGCGTGTATGTGATACCGTATTCTATTCTCATGATGAATGTATCGATTGGTTGTATGCGATATAACCTAGTTATCGAATCAAGGATTGATTCGATAAGCCGATACATAGGATACTAGTCGGTTATATGCGATATGACCGGATCGTTAAATCAAGTGTTGATTTAATGATTTAATGTATAATTATATATTTGATATATTACTTTGCATTAACTAGTATTGGTTCACATTAAATGGATTTTCTCACTTGCATTGCACAAGTTGTATATGTGATATACTTTTGTGCACTTGATTGTATCATGTTTGATGATACATAACTGCTAGGGTTTGTGTAAAGAAATAAACCTTGGTTAAGTAAATGGTTAGGGTTTTATTTATTCATTCATTTATTGTTTTAATTTGGATTAAAAAGAAATGGATAAGAAAACAAAATGGTTGCTTTCTTTCTTGAAGCTTGTTGAAGCTTCATGAAGCTTTGACCAAAGTGACCATTTTGTCTTCATGCTTAACCCTAACCATTCATCTAACCTTAGTCAATTCTCTACACCTAACCATGGTTCATATTATGATAAGTATTCATTTTCTTTTGGATTTTAATTCTCATCATAATATTTTCTTCTTCTTCTTCTTCTTCTTCAAGATGAAGAAGCTTGCAACCATCAATGGTGATTTGATGAAAAGAGTGAGAAATCCAATTCTAAAGTGAACCCACTTCCTATTTCTTCATCCTCTACCTCTTGCCAAGTAGTATAGGGTGTTTTCTTCATAAGTTTCATGACTTGGTGAAGTGGGAGCTTGATCTTGTGATGCCTCGACGTAGATCATCTTCGGCATCGTAGTCGATGACCTAGCCCGCCCATTTCTCCGATGAAGCCGACGCTAGAGCCCGGGATTTGATTTGGACAGCAAGGAGACTTCATCGCGGAGCTATGGAGGTGGAGCACCGGATCTACAAAGGTTGTATTTCCGTTCACTTAGAGTAAAGTCGTTTACTTGTATTTGTTTCGCCTAAAATGTAGTTAACGATCCGTATTAGGGTTTCTCGGCACTTGTAATTTTTGAAATTGGCATGGTTGATGCCTTGTGAGACCTCATTAGCGTGCCTAGTATCCCTACCCTAATACTGGGAGAGACAAATCCTGTCTAACCGTCACTGCCTCCAAGTGCTTCGGGACTGCACCCAAAAACTACCTGTTTGCACGACTCCTTTGAGCCGTGGTAGGGTAGTAATCAAAGTACAGTAGGAACACACTCGAGGCGAAGTGACAGTGTCAAGTCAGCGGACTAAGCTGTACTCACATCACCTGGGAACTGATAACGGACGATAGGTATAATACCAACCGGTCAGTTCCCGACGAGTCCTGTCCAGTGTACTCGTAACCTAACGAGCACCCGCATACTATCTCCAGTACGACGTACTGATGGCTGTGGGACAGACCATCTCCCACTCTGGGATGAGAAGCGCATGCGCTAGTCTACTCCGGAGTATCGATGCCCTGTCTCGATAGTCCTGCGACTAGGGACCTGCATAAGGATGTGCTTATAGATTACCCAGCCCCCACTAGTGTGACTGCCATCACAACGCTGCTAATCAAGCAAAGATCCTAAGGGCTCCACTAATGCGTATAGGTGATAAAATAAACACATGTACACATTGAAGTGGAAACAAACCAAGTAGCAAACTACTATTTTGAGCAAGATTGTATATACAAGGTGAATATCCCAAGCTTCCATTAAGTAATATACAAACCAGTATGATACAGTAATGGCCTCTAGGGCATATACACTAACAATCTCCCACTTGCACTAAGGCCATGTACTGGCGTATCGAAGACCTATCATCTCGATCAGCCGCTCGAACTGAGTCTGGGGCAAGGCCTTGGTGAATGGATCTGCAGTGTTATCTTCTGAAGCAACCCTCCGAACCTCGATCTCCTGGCAATCCACGATCTCCCTGATCAGGTGATACCGCCTCAAGATGTGTCTGGATCTCTGATGGGACCTAGGTTCCTTCGCTAAAGCTATAGCCCTATTGTTGTCGCAATACAGAGGTATTGAATCAACAATGGACGGAACCACCTGAAGTTCTTTCAAGAACTTCCTCATCCAGACAGCTTCTTTTGCGGCATCAGATGCAGCGATGTATTCCGCTTCCATCGTCGAGTCTGCAACGGTTTCCTGTTTGGAACTCTTCCAACACACCGCCCCTCCATTGAGGGTAAAGACAAAACCCAACATGGACTTGGAATCATCCTTATCACTCTGGAAGCTGGAGTCAGCAAAGGCCTCGATCTGGAGGTCTTTTCCGCCATATACCAAGAACATCTCCTTAGTCCTTCTCAGGTACTTGAGAATGTTCTTTACCGCTATCCAGTGTTTCTCCACGGGGTTTGACTGATACCGGCTTACTACACTAAGTGCATAAGCTACATCCGGTCTGGTACACAACATTGCATACATTTAGAGCCTACCGCAAAAGCGTAGGGTATAATAGACATGCGATCCCTCTCCAAATCAGTCTTGGGAGACATCTCTTTAGAGAGGGTGATCCCGTGACAAGACGGTAGGTTACCGCGCTTGGAATCTTCCATACTGAATCTCTTCAGTATGGTGCCGATGTACCTGGACTGTGAAAGTCCTAATATCCTCTTGGATCTATCATGATGGATCCGGATGCCCAGGATGTATGAGGCATCACCCAGGTCTTTCATGGAGAACCTGTGTCACAAGAACCCCTTGACAGATTGTAGCATAGGAATGTCATTTCCTATTAAGAGAATGTCATCCACGTATAAAACGAGGAATACTACAGTACTCGCTACAAATCTACTATAGATGCATGGTTCATCTGGATTTTTGATAAAGCCAAATTCTTTGACCGTCTCATCAAAGCAGATGCCTGCTTTAGTCCATAGATGGACTTAAGCAACTTGCACACCTTTCCGCTGCTCCCACTCTGAATGAAACCCTCTGGCTGGTCCATATAGACACACTCCTCTAAATTTCCATTTAGAAAAGCGGTCTTTACGTCCATCTGCCAAATCTCATAATTGTGGAAGGCAGCAATGGCAAGAAGGATCCGAATGGATTTTAGCATAGCTACTGGAGAAAATGTCTCGTCATAGTCCAAACCAGGTCTTTGACGAAAACCCTTTTGCAACCAGTCTAGCTTTATAGGTTTCAACCTGTCCATCTACACCAATCTTCCTTTTGAAGATCCACTTGCATCCTACGGGTTTTACCCCGTCTGGAGCAATGTCCAACGTCCATACCTTGTTGGTGTACATGGACTCCATTTCGGTCCGCATTGCATCCAGCCATTTTACCGAGTCAACGCTCTGAACGGCCTGCTGGAAGCTAGTAGGCTCATCATAATCTATGATGCAATCCTCTCTATCCCCGTCTATGAGAAAACCGTAGTATCTCTCGGGCGGATGAGACTGCCTACTACTCCTGCGGAGCGGCGTAGGAATGTCCTGTTCTTTTGAACCCTCTGGTTCCACTAAGCTTTCAGTAATAGCTCGTGGTTCTGGAATTTCTTCCAGATCTACTGTGCTCCCACTTATCTGGGTTTCCAAAAACTCAGTTTCCAAGAAGTAGGCATGACGAGAAACAAAAACCTTTTGTTCCTCTTCGCAGTAGAAGAAATATCCCTTGGAGTTCTTTGGATATCCCACGAACTTGCACTGTACTGAGCGTGCCTCGAGCTTGTCCGCATGCTGCTTTTTAACAAAAGCTGGACATCCCCATGTCTTAATGTGCTTAAGATAGGGTTTCTTCCCACACCACATCTCATATGGTGTGGTAGGCACAGTCTTAGTGGGAACTCGGTTCAAAAGGTATGCGGCTGATTCTAGCGCATACCCCCAGAATGATCGCGGTAACTCAGCGTTACTCATCATGGACCGTACCATATCCAATAGGGTTCGGTTCCGTCTCTCCGATACACCGTTATGTTGCCGAGTGTATGGAGGAGTAAGCTGAGAGAGAATTTCGTTCTCTTTTAAATAGTCCAGGAACTCGGCACTTAAGTATTCTCCACCTCGATCCGATCTTAGAATCTTGATACTTTTGCCGGTTTGTTTTTCTACTTCATTCTTATATTCCTGGAATTTTCCAAAGGCTTCGGACTTATGTTTCATTAAGAAAACATAACCGTACCTTGAAAAGTCATCCGTAAAAGTAATGAAGTAAGAATAACCACTTCGCGCATGTGTAGACATTGGACCGCACACGTCGCTGTGTACGAGTCCCAAGAGCTCGCTCGCTCTTACTCTGTGTCCAGTGAACGGAGTCTTTGTCATCTTTCCTTTGAGACAGGATTGACAAGTGGCATACGATTGATATTCGAACGAATCCAAATATCCTTCTGTATGTAACTTCGTCAACCTTCTCTCATTGATGTGACCGAGTCTACAATGCCACAAGAAAGTCTGATTGATTTCCGGAGACTTTCTTTTGTGTGTATTCTGGACATTGAAAATCTGCGGTTGGTTTAATACGTATATACCATTGCTTAATGTACCTGACCCAATCAGAACTTGATTAAGGTGAATGTTTACAACATTGCTTACAAACGCAAATTCATAACCTTCTTTAGAAACCAAAGATACAGAAATGATATTACAAGTTGCGTTGGGTACAAAAAAGCAATTACGCAAAACCAAAACATGTCCATCTGACATTCCCAGGTGATAGTCCCCCACGGCCTTAGCATCCATGCTAGCTCTGTTTGCAACTTTGAGGGTCATGTCACCAGCCTTCAAAAACCTACGGTTTCTCAACGCCTGCAAAGAATTACAGATATGAGATCCTGATCCGGTATCCAATACCCAGGAAGTAGAATTTATTGAAAGACAGTTTTCAATAACATACACACCTGAAGCTGAAGCCGCAACCTGCTTCAGTTTCTGTGTTCTGGCTTTCCAAGCCCTGCAATCATTTTTCCAGTGTCCCTTCTTATGACAATAGAAGCATTCTTCCTTATCCACAAGCTTTCCCACTTTTTTTGTTGCTTTTGTCTTTCCCTTCGTATCCACTTTACTAACACCGCCCCTTGGTTTAGCGGGGGCTTTCTTCTTCTTTCCCTTGGCTTTCGCCTTGGACCTAGAAGAGGAAGATCCTCCTACAAACAAAGTGGATGTTTCCCTACCTTTCTGTAGGGTGCCCTCTGCGCTCCTCAGCATGTTGAGAAGTTCTGAAAGTTCAACTTCCTTTTCTTGTAAGTTGAAGTTCAGGATAAACTGGGCATAAGTGGAAGGAAGGGACTAGAGAATCAAGTCCGTATAGAGCTCATTCTCCAACGTGGTCCCAAGGTCCGCGAGCTCTTCTATGTAGCCAATCATCTTAAGCACGTGTTCCGCTACCGATGATCCGACGGCCAACCTTGCCGAAAATAACTTCTTCGACAATTCGTATCTTGCGATACGAGACTGCTCTCCATACAGTTCTTTTGTATGGAGAAATATGGATTCGAGGTCCATATTCTCGTGCCTCCTCTGATGTTCGTTGTCCATAGAGGCAAGCACGAGGCACTTGGCCTTCGCGCAATCGATTTCCCAGGTCTTACGGATTTCTTTATCCGCGACGCTGGTTTTGGGACCTGGGACAGGGGGAGCTTTGGTGGTAAGAAGATACCCCAGCTTGTCGTAAGTGATTGTCATCTTGACATTCCTGAGCCAATCTTTGTAGTTTGGCCCTGTCAGTATGTTTTTATCTAGGAGTAACTTAAGTCCGGTCATGTCGATTGGTCGCTGAAATTAGGAGAGAGAAGAAACACTCAGCATGATACTCTTGCAAGTTTAGAATGGTTTTTAGTTTGTCTAAACAGGATGGCTCCCACTGTTTCTCGAATCCCTCCTCAAACCAAAAAGGAAGAATTAGTCAGGATCAATCTCACCGTACAATACTTGCTTAACCGTTCAGCCAGGCCAGTGTCGGTACTTCGAGGGAGGTTTTCCAACGCTTTCGCGAAGTTCCTTAATTAAATAACCTCTTTTCCCTGTGGGCGTAGCCCCGCTAACACCTTTTTAGACACCTACTTGGTTTATAGCATTGATCGTTAAGTGAGAAATTTCCCGAGGAGTAGCATATACTCACAGTAGGATCGGGATCCAAATATCATCGCGTGACGAAACTGAAGGAATCCTACCAGAATCATCACACTCCAAATGGTATGCAACACTAGCAAGTTTCAGTTCTTTTGAAACCCCGATGTGGATTTTTACCCCATGCTCTTATGACCTTGACTTTGGCCAACAAATCATAAGTCACTTGTCAAGTTCTACCCGTCGTTCTCCAGGTTAATTTGAATCCACCCGCACCTACCCTTGACTTTGGCCAACAAGACAGTACGACTGTTCCAAACCAACGCATCTATCTATGCTGCACATGAATACCCAATAGCTACCAATCATTATGCCTTGACTTTGGCCAACAAACATAGCTTGAATACTATTGACCATTCATGTGAAACGACGGAGGGCTACGAATGGTTTTGGCGAAACCGTGAACGTAGTGAACTTGATATAATCGATGGAACGAGATAGCTTTTAAAAGGAGTGGCTCAAGCTCCGCATTTAAAAGTTGGTTTTGAAAAGAACCGAGTGGTTTTTCGAAAGTGTTCCAACGACTTTTACTTGGTTTATTTTTCTTGCATTAGTTCTTTTAATGCGTGATATTCTTGCATTAGTTCTTTTAATGCGTCCCATCATTTAATCCTACCATTGCAGAAAACAACCAAAATATGACGTACGCTTATGCCATTCGCATTCGCCACGGGGCCCCGTCATTACCCGTTAGGTTACTTAACTAACGACAGAGCGGGGGCTGGGCTAGCGCGGCTGTAAAACATAAGCAACGCCTAAATAATATCATATATAGATATATTGCAATGATAGCCATTTCAGATCACAGATGAACACATTGGATATACTAGGAACCCGTAATTCATACGAGCCTGTAACGAAAAGCAGATTACACGGTCGCGGTGAATATCCAATACCCCACCCAAGAACCCTACGGGTGCGGCAAACTACCCGCCAAGTACTCGAAGCGAAGCAACCTGCCTCAACTCCGTGAGTAGGCCACTCGGCACTTCGGCATACCCGGTAGTTTGTGCACCCCCTCCATGGGTCTATCCTAGGTGCAAAAACAGTAAAAAGAAATTATACAATGACGGCTACAACCCCGACCCGGTTGTGCGGCCATACAAATAATTATTACATCAATTTACAAATTTACATGAATTGAAAGAAAAGAAAACTCTCGTCTCACAACCCCCGGCTATTCACCCACGACAATCCAATGAATTCATATACACATTCCAGCAACATTACAGATCACAGATTTGTATAACCCCCACTAATCGACATATAGCGATTAGCAGACGTTCAATACAAATATCACATCACAGAAATACCCGTCAGCTTAAGTCTTTAGAAGTTCGATCAAAAATACGGATTTTTAGGCCCCAAACACAAAATTTTCGTTCTGGAAAATCTGGGCTGAAAAGACATATTTCAAAAATCCCAAAACAACCCCAGAAATACACTGCACAAAGTTTGGACCTCGGCCGAGTCAACTCGGTCGCGGAACCGCGGCGGGAGCGTGCTCCCGCCGCGTTTCCGCGGCGCTTTGACCGGTTCGTGGGACCAAATTTCGTGGGTGTTTAATAAAAACCCTGAGCCGATTTTTAAGATGAAATATATCAATTTTACAGAACTTTAAAAATTGACAGCAACTTTGAATTTCGGGTTTATTTCGGGACTTTTTCTCCGATTTAAATTCTAGCTACTATGCTAACATGTTAGATAGAGTTTAACTAGTCTCTGATACCACTGTAAGTCCATGCTACCTCTCCCGGTACTTTCGGGCATGCGGAATTTGGTGAAAAACAATTTTCTAAAGGTGGTAACATGGACTCAAAACCGGATCTTTGTTAAACATCTAACTAACAACCTAACTAGGAGTTGTTAACTACTCGGTTAGGGGGTTATACCTTTCTTTCTTGAACTCCTTCGTCTTCAAGCCTCGATGGTTGTCCGGATCGGCTTCACCCCGTCGTCTCCTTGCGCCGAAGATCGATCCACCTGAAAGCTTCTACCTTTGGCTTCTTTTTCGGTCTTTGAAGAAACTAGTTCACTTGGTTTGCTAAACCTTATGAACTAGAATGAGTAGAGAAGAGTGTGTTGGGATTTTCTCTATGGTTCTTGGTTCTCAACCCATGAGACAAGTGAACCATAGACTAAAGAGAGGGAGAGCAAGAGGAAGAAGATGAGTGCTCAAGAACACAAGAGAGAGAATGAAAATGATAGAATGAGCAAGACTTTTTTCACTTGACTCTCATAATCCAAAACCATCATCACAAAAATAGTAATCAAGTATTGTGTAAATGGTTTAAGTCAAAATGGCTATATCATTTCATGCACTCATATTGCACAAGAGAACAAGCAAGTGAAAAGTCTTTGCCATGAAATGATAGCCATTGTCATCATGATGGTCAACTAGTCCAACCTAGTCAACCGGTCAACAAAGTCAACAAGTCAACAAAGTCAACCAAGTCAACCCCTCAACAACCATGTCACCACAATACTTAATTAATATTATTGTTAATCATATATCATATTCTCATTTGGGTTGAGCAAAAAGTCAATAGTCAATAGTCAACGGTCAACAACCCTAATGAGAATCCTCTTCCTCTGTCTCTCCGTCAACTGTGCATACACACCCGCATCCGCGTTCCGAGGAACACGAATACAAACTGGATAAAACCAATCCCAATACGTACGCTAGGATCTGGCTTAAACCAAAGCCCGCTAGTGTAAATTGTCCGGACACTAAACGTGCACAAGTGCATGGATATGACTGAACCCTGTCGCAAAACCATGCGACCTGTCGCAAAACCATGCGACCTCTACTCTTTTGCCTAAAGGTGAATAGCTTTCTGTGTGGGACTCTAAAGACTCGACACTACGCTGGCAGTGGGTTTAACCACAGACCGCAAGCGGCACTAGCTGTGCGTAACGGTCCCCAGGTAGATGCCGACAAGAAGACTGACGAGGTGAAATCCATCTGAACTCCTACTGAGCCTGAATATGAAAATCTCCGTACAGTCCGGTCTGTTCGTCTGATACATCGCATGGCGGGCCTAGGGGGCGGTAAACGTCAGTCCCCTAATAGCGGTACAAGTCGTGTCGGAGTGAAGCCCAATACACTCTGAGATAACACTGGAAGCCTACCAGTATATCTCGCTTGCCCTAGCCAGGGACTACTCGTGTAATGGCTCTCCTAGACACAGCGCGATGTCAACCCCCAATACCGGGAGAGACGAATCCTGTCTAACCGTCACTGCCTCCAAATGCTTCGGGACTGCACCCAAAAACAACCTGTTTGCATGACTCCTTTGAGCCATGGTAGGGTAGTAATCAAAGTACAGTGGGAACACACTCGAGGCGAAGTGACAGTGTCAAGTCAGCGGACTAAGCTGTACTCATGTCACCTGGGAACTGATAACTGACGATAGATATAATACCAACCGGTCAGTTCTCGACGAGTCCTGTCCACTGTACTCGTAACCTAACGAGCACCCGCATACTATCTCCAGTACGACGTACTGATGGCTGTGGGACAGACCATCTCCCACTCTGGGATGAGAAGCGCATGCGCTAGTCTACTCCGGAGTATCGATGCCCTATCTCGATAGTCCTGCGACTAGGGACCTGTATAAGGATGTGCTTATAGATTACCCAGCCCCCACTAGTGTGACTGCCATCACAACGCTGGTAATCAAGCAAAGATCCTAAAGGCTCCACTAATGCGTATAGGTGATAAAATAAACACATGTACACATTGAAGTAGAAACAAACCAAGTAGCATACTACTATTTTGAGCAAGATTGTATATACAAGGTGAATATCCCAAGCTTCCATTAAGTAATATCCAAACCAGTATGATACAGTAATGGCCTCTAGGGCATATACACTAACAATTACCAGTAGGGACTCTGATAAATGGCTGGATGCTATTCGATTCGAAATGGAGTCCATGTACACCAACAAAGTTTGGACCTTGGATATTGCTCCTCCTGGGGTAAAACTAGTTGGATGCAAATGGATCTTGAAAAAGAAGTTTGGTGTAGATGGACAGGTGGAGACCTATAAGGCTAGACTTATTGCAAATGGTTTTCGTCAAAGACCCGGTGTAGACTATAATGAAACCTTTTCTCCAGTGGCTATACTGAAATCCATTCAAATTCTACTTGCCATTGCTGCCTTCCATGACTATGATATCTGGAAGTTGGACATAAAAATGGTTTTTCTAAATGGAAATTTATAAGGGTGTGTTTATATGGATCAACCGGAGGGATTCAAAGACAGTGGGAAGGTGTGAAAGTTGCTTAAATCTATTTATGGATTAAAGCAGGTATCACTGAGCTAGAACATCTGTTTTAATGAAACAGTCAAGGAATTTGACTTCATTAAGAACGAGGATGAGCCGTGTATATATAAGAAGATTGTAGGGAGAACTTTCGTATTCCTAGTCTTGTACGTAGATGACATTCTCTTGATAGGAAATGACATTCCTATGCTTCAATTGGTCAAGCTATTCTTGTCACAAAAGTTCTCTATGAAAGACCTGGGTGATGCCTCCTACATTCCGGGGATTAAGATCTACAGAGAAAGATCTAAGAGATTGTTGGGACTTTCACAGTACAGGTATATAGAGGCCATACTAAAGAGATTTAGTATGGAAGATTCTAAGTGCAGTAATATACCCACTTTACATGGAATCACCTTCTCCAAAAAGATATCTCCCAAGACTGATGAGGAGAGGGCTCACATGAGCATTATACCCTACGCTTCAGCAATAGGATCTATAATATATGCAATGCTATGTACCAGACCCAGATGTAGCTTACACACTTAGAGTGGTGAGCCAGTATCAGTCAAACCCAGGGAAAAACCACTAGACAGCAGTGAAAAACATCCTTAAGTACCTGAGAAGGACTAAGGAATTGTTCTTGGTGTACGGTAATGGGAACCTCCAGGTGGAGTCCTTTACCGACTCAAGCTTCCAAAGTGACAAGGATGACAGCAATTCTATCTCAGGTTTTGTGTTTACCCACAATGGAGGGGCGGTCTGTTGGAAGAGCTCCAAACAGGACACCATCCCAGACTGGATGATGGAGGCTGAATACTTGCTGCCAATGATGCCGCAAAAGAAGAAATCTGGATGAAGAAGTTCATTACTGAACTTGAGGTGGTTCCATCCATTGTTGATCCAATACCTTTGTATTGCGACAACAATGGGGTTATGGCTTTAGCGAAGGAGCTACGGTCCCATTAGAGATGCAGACACATCTTAAGATGGTATCACCTGATCAGGAAGATCGTAGATCGCCGGTAGATCGAGGTTCGGAGAGTAGACACAAAAGAAAACACGGCGGATCTATTCACCAAGACACTCCCTCAAGCATAATTCGAGCGAATTTTTGAGATGTTGGGTATGCGATACGCCAACAACTGGCCTAGTACAAACATTGGGTACTCGATACGCCAATATATGGCCTTGGTGCAACTGGGAGATTGTTGGATATGTATGCCCTAGAGGCCATTATTGTATGTATGTGTGTGTAGTAGATGCTTAGACATATGTATATACAAGACAATCTTGCTCGATATGATGGTATGCTATTTGGTTTGTCTTTATCTTAACATGTGTATATGTTTTACTTGTTATTACGTATCGCTAATACATGTTGATAAAGCCCGTAGGATTATTGCTTGATTACCAGCATTATGATGGTGATCATACATGTGGGGGCTGGGTTGTCTATAAGCACATCCTTAAATGTCCCTAATCATGGGAGTATTGAGACTTGGCATCGATATTCCGAAGTAGATTGGTGTATACGTTTCTAGACCTTGACGAGAGGCGATGGTTGGTCCCACTACTATTAGTCTTTGGCACCTAAGATCGTATACAGGTGCTCGCTGGGGGTGAATACACTGGATGGACGTGCCGAGAACTTCTAGATGGTACTATATGTTGGATATGTATGCCCTAGAGGCCATTATTGTATATGTATACATATGGATGCTGGGGATATGTATGTACAGGACGATCTTACTCAGTTATATAGTATATTATTTCAGTTGCCTTTATCAGGATATGTGTATTTGTTTTTTTTGATACTTTATCCAGCTTGCACATATTGATAAAGACTTGATATAGTAGTATACTATTATGGTTTGACTTTATCTTAACATGGCATATGTTATACACGTTATTGCATATTGCGGTTACATGTAGATAAAGCCCGTAGGATCTTTCTTGTCTGCCTGCGTTGTGATGGCGATCATACTTGTGGAAGCTGGGTAGTCTATAAGCACATCCTTAAATGTCCCAAGTCACAGGAGTATCGAGATCGGGCATCGATACTCCTAAGTAGACTTGTGTGTACGTTTCTAGACCCCGACGAGGGGCGGTGGTTGGTCCCACAACCATTAGTGTGATCACCTAAGATTGTATACGGGTGCTCACTAAGGGTGAGTACACTGGACGGACTCGCTGAGAACCTCTAGATGGTATTATACCTATCGTCAGATAGCGGTTCTCTTGTAACATGTGTACAGATTAGTCTTTGGACCTGGGATCGTCATTTGTCTTGTGTGAGTTTCCACTGTGCTTTGATCACTACCCTACCACGCTTCTACTGAGTCGTGCAAACAGATTTTGGTTGGGTACAGTCCTGAGCCATATGGAGGCAGTGAGTGATTGTCAGGGATTCGTCTCTCCAGGTATTAGGAGTTGATATCGCACTGTGTTCAATTAGTCAGGACCATAAGACCTTGGCCAAGACAGTTGGGATTTACCGATAAGTTGATCAGTAGTTTCCCGGATGGGCCCTGAGCCCGCATCAGCATGAATTATCAGGTTATTAGAGTCTGACGCTTACCACCCCTAGACCCGGTGTACGATACTCTTAGACAAAGTGACCGGACTGTACGGATATTTTCACGGATAGGCTTAGTAAGGATCCGGATGAGTTTGCTCGTCGGCTTTTTTTTCGACAGGTTCCCGGGTAGCCGTTACAGCTAGTGCCGCTGACGTGCTTGTGGTTATGGATTTATCCAGTAACACACTGCCGGCGTACTGTCGAGTCTTTAGAGTCCCACACAGAGAGTTTCTCTGCTTCGGGCGAAATAATGTAGAGGCCGTATGGTTTTACGGCAGGGTTCGATCACATACGTGTACTTGTGCACGTATGATGTTCAGGAGAATAATACTAGCGGGCTTTGGTTTAAACCGGATCCTAGTATTATATTGTTGGATTATTTTCGTCTCTTTTGTATTCGTATTTTTCAAAATACGGATACGTGTATGTATATACGGTGAGGGGTGTTCTTGTAATTTGTTATAAGAGTGCTTCTAGAAGAAGAAACCTCATTATTTGTTTTAACCATTTAGTTAAATGGTTAATCTGTTCGAGGTATGAGGTGTTGACTTTTATTAAGTGAAGCATGGCTGCTTGTTGACTCACTTAATGAGTCATGGGTTACTATTGAAGCAAGGTGGCATCTAGATTTTTTGTAGAAAATATCTGGATATTTTGTAGTGAACATAATTTTTTATTATTATCTTTGGCATGATTTCTTTATTAGTCACAAGACTTAGCCATTCGTCACTCAATTTTTCTTGGGTTGCTCTCTACAATACTCTCATCTCCTCCAAGCTGCTCTTCTTCTACCTCAAACCCTAAAAGTCTCATGTGTAGAGAAACCTAGGGTTCTTGAAACAAAACAATCCATCATCACTCTCTATATCCTCTATGCTACTTATATTAGCATACTAAGTAACCTAGTTATCTTAGTTTAAAGGTAGAAGCCCAAAATAGACACTCTCCGGTAGATCATCTTTGACGTGAGGAAGCCATCAATCAAGCTCAATCATGGAGACCACTAGGAGCGTGCTAAAGGAGAGGAGTGAAGACCCGAAGAACTTGAGCCCCTTGGTATAAACTCTTTTCATAGTAAATAGCTTCTTTGGTTGCTAGTTAGGTTTATGGTTGATCCGGTTTAGGGTTTTTCTAGCGCCAAGTTTACATCGATAGAAAAAATTTTGTTCCGTAATCGGACACTGATAATGGCCAGGGCGTTAGCGTAACCTTTAATGGTATCAGAGCCAGCCCATAAACCTTACACTAGCAAGTTTAAAAAATGTTAAAGTAACGAAACCGAAATAACTTCGAAACACGAAACGAAAAATCCAAGTTTCTGTCAAAATTTTCAGAGGCTCTAAAAATTTTAAACAATTGCAGAGTGCTCCTTTTGTTGTGAGATGAACATAAACCAAAAATGAGACAATTCGAATTGATCAGGGCCGGACAAAGTTCAAAAATAACCGGCCTCACCGGTTTTAGTAATGTGAAATTGGGTTGTTTTTGTTTTGTTCTCTCTAAATCTTGGATTTAGAGTTTCACGATATGTTTGTTTTTGCCCAAGTTGGATATTTTGTTATCATTGAGTTTGGGGCAATACGGTGTATTTAAAGTCGTTATTTTTAACACTATTTAATAGTTTTCAGTGCATGCACTTTTGTCTGTGACCGTGAATGTCATTTGAGCGGTATAACTCGTCTAATTGCTATATGTTCTTTTAGACGGGTTTGTAAACATGACATTCACATTGATGTTCTGTGTTTGTGTTGTGGTAGTGGTTGGATAGTCATGGTGGATAGCTTGTGGTGCAATGTCAGTGATATAGTTGAGATTCATTTATACATTTGTTATTACGGGACGAGCGTCCGATATGTGGTCTGCCGTCTTTGTCGGGTTGTATATTATTTGTTTGGGGCACGACCGGGTTGAGGTCAACGTCACCATTGTATATATTATTTTCATTTTCTGTACTAGGATTATCCCACAGTGGAGTGCACGAATAACCGGGTTCTAGAAGGCAATAAGCCCGCATCTCATGGCGTTGAGATGGGGGGGCTTCATTCTAGAATTGGCAGGCTATTCGCCGCACTCGTAGGGGGTATAGGATGACCCACGGAGAGGCGTTCAAGTTACCGGATCCCATGGAGTGCTGGGTGGCCCATTCACTTTGTTGATTGGGGTTGCCTCACTTTTGGGATTGGCGGGTAACTTTCCGCGCTCGTAGGGGTCCAGGTTTCATTGCACAAGCTATTCACACGATCGGGAACGTCGAGTTTTATTTGCGGCTCTGATGGAACCCGAGGCTCCAAGATTATCCACCACTCTGTGATGCTTTTTAAGATTCTATGATGTTGATTATATCATGCCTGGGACGAATGTTATATATATTTATATATATACTAGTAGATGTTGTATATGTTTTGCACTTGCGCTAGTCCATCCTCCGTTCTGTCATTAGTTAAGTAACCTAACGGGTGATGATAGGGCCCAGTGGCGAATGCGGATGGCATATACGTACATTGTATATTCGTTCTTTTCTGGTGTGATAGGTTAAATGATGGGACCGCATTAATTTTGATTAATGCAAGAAAAGAAACCTAAAAATATGTTGTTGGAACAAATTTCGAAAAACTATAGTTATATTCTTTCGTTTTGCATAGTGGTATTCGGTTGTGAATATTCAGCACCTCATTCCAGGAGGCAAGAGCCGAGATCCCATCGCTCGGAGTAACCTCTTGAGCAAAAGTCTATACTGTAGATTACTCAATTTTTTTTCAAAACCATAAGTTTTAAAAAAAAAGCGGAACTTAAACCACTCCTATTCAAAAACTGCTCAGATTCTTTCAACGATATCAAGTTCATTACGTTAAAGGGTTTTTCGCCAAAAACCCAGTCGTAGCCCTCCGTCGTTTCAGATTATTATTGCTTAGTATTCGTGTAAGTCCACGTTGCCCACCCCGGTACTTGCGGGGAGGCGGAAAACGGAATAAAAATCGAATTTTTATGAGCTTAGGCAACATGGACTAGACTATGAAGGATCTTTGCTAAACAAAAACTTGCTAAAGCTAACTAGTAACTAGCTAAGTGCTAGAAAGGTTATACCTTGGGCTTTAAGTCTTTCTCTCCTTGCTCCTTGGAGTGGTGGAAGGAGGTCACCTTGGTCGTCTTCTCACGTCGAAGAAAGATCCACCCGAAAGCCTCAACCTTTGGCTTCAACTCCAAGCTAGAAGTAACTAGGGTGCAAGAAGTGCTAGTCCTTGAACCCTAGATGAGAGTAAAGATGATCAAGAGAGGGTTTTTCTCAAGCTCAAGTGTTTCTCAACACATGAGAGGGAGAGAGCTTGAGGGAGAGGAAGAACAAGAGAGAGAAAAGATATGATAGAATGAGAATAATATGAACCATTCTCACTAATATGCGTATATTATTTAAATTAAATAATTAGCTAGATAATTGTCATGGTTAATCATGACATGACCATTATCATTTCAATTTGCAAGGATCAAAAAGCATCTTCCAAAAGAAATGATGATGGTCAAAGTGTCAACCTAGGTCAACAAGTCAAGGAGGTCAAATGGTCAACAACCATAACCATGCACAATTATTAAACTAATTATCAATTAACTATAACACACACATAAGCATTAGGGTTAATAAAATGACAATAGCCATTAACCCTAATCAAGGTCCTCTCCCTCAATCTCAAGCAACTGTGCATACGCACCCGCATTCATGATCCAAGGAACATGAATACAATGAGAAAAACCAATCCCAAATCATATACTAGGATCCGACTTAAACCAAAGCCCGCTAGTATAAACTGTCCGGACAGCAAACGTGCACAAGTGCGCAAATGTGAACGAACCCTGTCGCAAAACCATGCGACCTCTACTCATTTTGCCTAAAGGCGAATAGCTCTCTGTGTGGGACTCTAAAGACTCGACACTACGCTGGCAGTGGGTTTAACCACAGACAGCAAGCGGCACTAGCTGTACGTAACGGTCCCCAGGTAGATGTCGATAAGAAGACTGACGAGGTGAACCCCATCCGAACTCCTACTGAGCCTGTATGTGACAATCTCCGTACAGTCCGGTCTGTTCGTCTGATACATCGCATGGCGGGCCTAGGGGGGCGGTGAACGTCAGTCCCCTAATAGCGGTACAAATCGTGTCGGAGTGTAGCCCAGAACACCCTGAGATAACACTGGAAACCTACCAGTATATCTCGCTTTCCCTGGCCAGGGACTACTCGTGTAATGGCTCTCCTGGACACAGCGCGATGTCAACCCCAATACCGGGAGAGACGAATCCTGTCTAACCGTCACTGCCTCCAAGTGCTTCGGGACTGCACCCAAAAACTACCTGTTTGCACGACTCCTTTGAGCCGTGGTAGGGTAGCAATCAAAGTGCAGTGGGAACACACTCGAGGCGAAGTGATAGTGTCGATTCAGCGGACTAAGCTGTATTCATGTCACCTGGGAACTGATAACTGACGATAGGTATAATACCAACCAACAGTCCCCGACGAGTCCTGTCCAGAGTACTCGTAACCTAACGAGCACCCGCATACTATCTCAAGTACGACGTACTGACGGCTGTGGGACAGACCGTCTCCTACGATGGGATGAGAAGCGCATACGCTAGTCTACTCCGGAGTATCGATGCCCTGTCTCGATAGTCCAACGACTAGGGACCTGTATAAGGATGTGCTTATAGATCACCCAGCTCCCACGAGTGTGAGCGCCATCACAACGCTGGTAATCAAGCAAAGATCCTAAGGGCTCTACTAATATGTATATCAGCGATATGCTAAAAGAAACACATGCACATATTAAAGCAGAGACAAACCAAGTAGCATACTACCATTTTAAGCAAGATTGTATATACAACGGTGAATATCCAAGCTTCCATCAAGTAATATACAAACTAGTATGATACAGTAATGGCCTCTAGGGCATATACACTAACAATCTCCCACTTGCACTAAGGCCATGTACTGGCGTATCGAAGACCTATCATCTCGATCAGCCGCTCGAACTGAGTCTGGGGCAAGGCCTTGGTGAATAGATCTGCTGTGTTATCTTCTGAAGAAACCCTCCGAACCTCGATCTCCTGGCGATCCACGATCTCCCTGATCAGGTGATACCGCCTTAAGATGTGTCTGGATTTCTGATGGAACCTGGGTTCCTTCGCTAAAGCTATAGCCCCGTTGTTGTCGCAATACAGAGGTATTGGGTCAACAATGGACGGAACCACCTGAAGTTCTCTCAAGAACTTCCTCATCCAGACAGCTTCTTTTGCAGCATCAGATGCAGCAAAAGATTCCGCTTCCATAGTCGAGTCAGCAACGGTTTCCTGTTTGGAGCTCTTCCAACACACCGCCCCTCCATTGAGGGTGAAGAAAAAACCCGACATGGACTTGGAATCATCCTTGTCACTCTAGAAGCTGGAGTCAGCAAAGGCCTCAATCTGGAGGTCTTTTGCGCCATACACCAAGAACATCTCCTTAGTCCTTCTCAGGTACTTGAGAATGTTCTTTACTGCTATCCAATGTTTCTCTCCAGGGTTTGACTGATACCTGCTTACCACACTCAGTGCCTAAGCCACATCCGGTCTGGTACACAACATCGCATACATTATAGAGCCTACCGCAGAAGCGTAGGGTATAATTGACATGCGATCCCTCTCCAAATCAGTCTTGGGAGACATCTCTTTGGAGAGGGTGATCCCGTGACAAGCCGGTAGATTACCGCGCTTGGAATCTTCCATACTGAATCTCTTCAGTATGGTGTCGATGTACCTGGACTGCGAAAGTCCTAATATCCTCTTGGATCTGTCACGGTAGATCCGGATACCCAGAATGTATGAGGCATCACCCAGGTCTTTCATGGAGAACCTGTGTGACAAGAACCCCTTGACAGATTGTAGCATAGGAATGTCATTTCCTATTAAGAGAATGTCATCCACGTATAAAACGAGGAATACTACAGTTCTCGCTACAAAACTACAATAGATGCATGGTTCATCTGGATTTTTGATAAAGCCAAATTCCTTGACCGTCTCATCAAAACAGATGTTCCAACTCCGCGATGCCTGCTTTAGTCCATAAATGGACTTAAGCAACTTGCACACCTTTCCGCTGCTCCCACTCTGAATGAAACCCTCTGGCTGATCCATATAGACACACTCCTCTAAATGTCCTTTTAGAAAAGCTGTCTTTACGTCCATCTGCCAAATCTCATAGTCGTGGAAGGCAGCAGTGGCAAGAAGGATCCGAATGGATTTCAGCATAGCTACTGGAGAAAAGGTTTCGTCATAGTCCAAACCAGGTTGCTGACGAAAACCCTTTGCTACCAGTCTAGCTTTATAGGTCTCAACCTGTCCATCAACACCAATCTTCATTTTGAAGATCCACTTGCATCCTACGGGTTTTACCCCATCTGGAGCAATGTCCAACGTCCATACTTTGTTGGTGTACATGGACTCCATTTCGGTCCGTATTGCATCCAGCCATTTTACCGAGTCGACGCTCTGAATGGCTTGCTGGAAGCTAGTAGGCTCATCAAAGTCTATGATGCAATCCTCTCTATCCCCGTCAATGAGAAAACCGTAGTATCTCTCGGGCGGATGAGACTGCCTACTACTCCTGCGGGGTGGCGTGGGAATTGTAAGTCTACGCTAGCGCCCCGGCAGTCTACAGACGCCAAAATGCGGAACAAAACTTTTAAACTTGGCGCTATCGTATACTTTAACCCGGATCTGCCATTATTGCTAAACTAACAAACTGTAAAGAGTGTAGAATGGTTATACCGAACGATCCGAGTCCTTCGTTCTTCAACCATCATCCCACGCTCCGTTGCGGCTGCTCCGATCTCGTCGATCTCCGATTCCTTCGTCGAGGTGACACCACATGATCGGTTCTTTAAACGGGCTCCCGCCTCTGACTCGAGGCAACTCGATCGTCAAGTTTGCTAAAAGAGACGACCAAGATTGATGTAGAGAATGAGTAGATGACTTTGTCTCACTTCGTCCAAATCCGTGGACGATCGGTTAATGAAGTTGCCGTGGAAATCGGGTGATGGAAATTGAAAGAAGCAATGAAATTTCCATGCACACATAACCATAGTATTTGGCCAAAAATGAAATGAATCATTCTCTCTCTCACTCAAGGGTGGCCGGCCACAAATTTATGAAGAGGTGAGAATGAGTGTAGAAGCAAGGAAAGGGGGGTGACAATATACAAGAAGCTTCATGAAAGAATGAATCACTAATATGAACCAATTAGAACAAACCTAGTCACCAAAAGCTTTAATGACACCATTAATGCCTAATGAGTCACCATGTCAAGTCACCAAACTAGAAGCTTCTAGAAGCACGACTCACCCCATCAGTAGAAAAGATAAACCCGTCTTTAACCAAATGTTAAAAGACGGCTGATAGAAAACTGGAAACTGGCAACTTCCAAAAGTGATCCTGAAACGACTTTCAGGATAACCCCGTAACTGTATAAAAATACCCGCATTTGTATTACGACCGAATACAAATGCAACTGAGACAAAGATATTATACCTACTCAATATAATACTCGGATCCGGCTTAAACCAAAGCCGACCAGTATCAACTGTCCGAAAATCGACACGTGCGTAAACGCACGTGCATTTTCCGAACCCTGCCATAAAACCATACGGCCTCTACAACGTTTCGCCCGAACTTGGGAAACTGCCTGTGGGGGACTCTAATGACTCGTCAGCACCCTGGCAGTGGGTTTAACCACAAACCGTCAGCGGCACTAGCAATGCGTAACGGCTGCCCACGGACTGACCTCAAGGGTGGCCGAGGAGCGAACTCAAGGGAGACCGATGAGCGAACTCCTCCGAAAACCCTACTGAGCCTAACAGTGACAATGTATATACAGTCCGGTCCGTTCGTCAATGAGTATCGCATATCCGCCTAGGGGGCTAGCAACGTCAGACCCCCAATAGCAGTATAAGTCGTGTCGGAGTGAAGCCCAATAACACCCTGAGATACTACTGGAGTACCTACCAGTAAATCTCCTGCCACGGCCGTGGGCTTTGTGTAATGGCTCTCCTAGACACAGCACGATCTCGCCCCCAATACCGGGAGAGACGAATCCCCTGCCGATCCGCTCACGTGCCTCCATATGGCTCGGGACTGTACCCAAAAGCTACCTGTTTGCACGACTCCTTTGAGCCGTGGTAGGGTAGAAATCAAAGCACAGTGGGAACTCACACGAGACAAATGACGACCTCAGGTCGATGAACTAACCTGTACACATGTCACCAGGGAACTGCTATCTGACGGTAGATATAATACTAACTAGCAGATTCCCGGCGAGTCCTGTCCGGTGTACTCATAACCCAATGAGCACCTGTATACATCTTAGGTGATCCAACTGTCACCAGTGGCTTGTGAGACCGGCCACCGCCCCTTGTCGGGGTCTCGACTGTACACACTAGTCTACTCCGGAGTATCGATGCCCTGTCTCGAAACTCCCACGACTAGGGACCACAATTAAGGATATGCATATAAACTACCCAACTCTCACGTATATAATCGCCCTCATATAGTTGGTAGTAAAGCAAGATCCTAAGGGCTCTATCAAAGTGTAACATGCAATCAGTCACCTGAACATGTACACAACTGATAAAGGCAAACCAGATAGCATACTATCATTTCGAGTAAGACTGTCCTACCGGGATAGGTCCTCCGCAATCATTGCAATCACGTACCTGCGATCCAATAATTGACTATGAGGGCACTATCTCCAACAATCTCCCACTTGCACTCAAGGCTAATATTGCGATGTCGACTACTCACAGCCCGTGTGAAACCGAACATCCAACTCCTCTACTAATCAGTTTCACAAAGCCCGTTTGTAAAACTATTGTGTTCGAGAAAATAGCCTCAGTGAGTGGATCCGCCTAGAAGTTTCTTTCTGTATCTCTCATAATCTCAAGTTCGCGGAGAAAACCATCTCCCGAATTGAGTAGTACCTGTCTTAGAATATGTCTGGATATCTGATGGGACCTTAGTTCATAAATGAACACCATATCCAAACTTCTTAGACTGTATCGATCACTGAACCTAATCAGTATCGGGCACTATGCCACCCACAGTATCCTTTGGACCACCTGTCCATAATACTGTCTCTCGTCAGAGGGAAAACTAAAACTCTGACAATCACTCTGTCATCCATGTCACCTTTGAAGCATGGAATGATAACCGTCTCCCGAAAGAGGCTGCCGTTATCAAATCCGTAGAACATGTACTAGTGTTCTAAAACTGCTTCCTTATGTTTCTCCAGGATTGGATTAATACAAACTTATTGCATCTAGTGCAAAAACAACATTTGGTGCGGTACTTGACATCTCATGATTGACTCAATTGCCTAAGCAAGTGATCTGCCAATCATGCACATCCCTCTCCCCTTTAGTCTATACGACACCTTTAGAGAGGGTGACTCCATCACCTGCAGGTACACCACCATGCTAGGAGTCAACTATTCCAAAAACCATTAGAATATCTGTCAAAGTACCCACATTGGGAAACTACCCAAATCCAGATCTAAAACCATAGATCCAGAAACCAGAATGTCAAATATTATATCCATATCCTGTCTGGAGAAACAACTGTGTGACGACCACAGTACAACCGATCGTAGTATAGGAATTTTACTTCCTATTCTGTGTATGTCATCCAGATACCATGACATCACACCCTACTACCTTCTTAACTGATCCATCCCCTATTCTGATTGAAGTCAAACCCATGACTGTCACATCAAAATTAGATGATCTATCTCCGCTATAACTGCTCAAGTCTATAAATAGATATAAGCATCTTGCCCACTATGCTTCCGCTGCTCCCACTGACTACGACAACCCTCCTACCGGGTCTCATATCCTGGAACAACAGTAGTGTCAAGTCTGGGTAGATAAGAACCTCCCTGTCACCGTCCTTGAGGCTACCGAAGTACCTCTCGGGTGTCTGAGGTTACCTACCAAATCTGCGGAGTGGCTATTGGAATGTCAAACCTGATTGAATGTATAGGTCCTATTAAATTTTCCGTAATCGTTCGCGGTTCTGGAATCACTTCCAGTTCTACCATACTCCCACTACTGTTTTCTGAAAAAGATCATTTTTACTAAAACTGTGGCGAGTCAAGAACAATATCACTATTGATCTTCCAAATGGTAGAATATCAACCCTCGTCATAGCCAGGGTCAACCCACAAACAGCCATCACAGAAACGTGCCCTGAGTTATCCAGAGTCTGGTTTTAAGCATAAGCTGGACAACTCCCCGTACCTTAATTTCTTTTAAGGTACGATCCATTCTATATCCAATACAGAAACTTTGGCACTTATTTAATTGGAACCATATTCAAACCATGCAGCTGTCTCCAGTGCATATCAACTTAATGGAAAGAGGCTATTCAGCATTACTCAACTTAGGAAACCATCCAATTATGAGTAACCTGAAATAGAAACACGTTTCTCAAAACCATCACTATCATCTGAACACCAATCATAAGAATCTACATCTTCGATCTCTTTGAAGAATCCCGATACTTGTGATACCTGGTTCTCTACTTTATTCTTATACCCACAACTTCTCAAAACTTAGACCTTGTATTTCTACGAAACACTCGTCTAAATACTAGAGAAGTTATAAGTAAACAGAACAAAGTACGAGGACCTACCCCTATGTCCTGAAGGACACTTGGACAACATACAATACTCTGTATAAGTCCGCTGAGTTAAACAACTCAAAACCTGTGCGTCGTAGGTAGAAAACTGTACCCTGGCGATTTCCTCAAATATCACCAATTACAACGAATTCCGATATAATGAGGATGATCACCTAATTCCCAATATCTTACTCCCACTCATCATCTGTAAAACCATACAGATATGAAAATGAAACCTGGTAAATACATACCCTTGGAGTAAGTATCTAATCGGGAAAACAGTTTTTCTTTAACAATGCACTGAAACATGAAAATGTTTCGTAGGGGTATCCTGGTATTCATAGCAATGCCTCTTCCATAATCCAATTCATGACTTCAACCGTATATCTCTTTGCCATCTCTCCAAATCCCCTTTATTTGTCTTTAGTCGTTACCTTCTGTACACCATCGTTAGGCTAAATGGTTTTCTTCCTTCCCTACCGTTCGGCACCAGCCTATGGTTTGGAAGAAGACTATCCAGTAAGCATAATAGGTGTACCCTCCTAAACCAAGGAGTACTCGCAACTGAGAGAAGGTGATGATAAAAGACAACTGAATAATACCTTATTCTTTTAAAGGTGAAAATAGGAGTGGCGATGAAGTACGCGGTTTTGGTCGTGAATGATATCAGTCGCAATTTACTTTGCCCTCTTTCTAATCCCTTTATTTTGTCTTTACATATTACCTTCTGCACACCCTACTTAGGCTAATTGGTTTTCTTCATTCCCTACCTTTCGGCACCAGCCTATGGTTTGGAATAAGACTATCCAATAAGCGTAATAGGTGTACTCTCCTAAACCAAGGAGCTCTCGCAACCTGAGAGAAGGTGATAATAAAAGACAACTGAATAAACCAATTCTATTTCTCCTGAACTTGGATCCATCCCCGAAGAAGTCCCTTCGAGTTCGTATATAACCATACGATGGATCTATCCAATGGAAGTGGATATCCGTAGTAATACGGGTGTTCTGAGAAATTCAAAGGGTAAAAGAAGGAGTGGCAATGACTTATGCAACTCAGACAATCCAAAAGCCAGTATTTTTAAGAAGGTTCGGTCAACCTGGTCACTGAGTCATAGTCTAGGGTCGGTCAAAGGTCGCTGCCAAAGAGAGAGAGAGGAAAGAAACACTCTGCGTGCACTCTATCCTAGATCAGAATGGTCATCATTTTATCTAATCCGGAAACCTCCCACTGTCCTGTCAAATTCTCCTCCAAACCTAAAGAAGAATCAATCGGGATCACCCGAAGAGTAAACCAACTCATCAGTGGGAATCGGGATCCAACTCTCATCGCATGATAACGTGATGGAATGCATCCACGTTACTCATACTCCAGAAGGTATGCGCATACTTGGCAAGTTTCAGTTTCTTTAGAAACTCCCGATATGATTTTTGCCCCATGCTCTTATAACCTTGGCTTTGGTCAAAATGTCATAAGTCACATGCCAAGTTCTACCCGTCACTATCTTGTCAATTTGAACCCACCCGCACATGCCCCTGACTTTGGCCAATCGACAGAACGACTGTCCCAAACTAACTCATCTATCTATGCAACAATTGAATACCCAGCAGCTACCAAACACTATGCCTTAACTTTGGCTAAAATACATAGCTTGAATACTACTGAATACCCAAAAGAAGTGACGGAGGGCTACGACTGGTTTTTGGCGAAAAACCTTTAGCGTAGTGAACTTGATATCGCTGAAGGAACCTGATAGCTTTTTAAAATATAGTACCGAAAACCTTTTGCTAAAGAGGTCACCCCCGGTAAAGGGATCTCGGCTCTTTCCTCGTGGAATGAGGTGCAGGATATTCCACTGAATACCGCTATGCAAAGCAACTTGTAATCGACTATAGTAAAGTTATTATCCTGACGCAAACTTCTGTCCAAGGGGTCTTTCCCGGTGAAGGGATATCAGCCCTTGCCTCGTCGAATGAGGTGCTGGATATTCACACCGAATACCGCTATGCATAACAAAAGGAAACGTCTTTGCAATAACACTTTTTTAAAATTGTTCCAACAACTCAAACAGGTTTGTTTTCCTTTGCATTGATCAGAATCAACGCAGTCCCATCAATCAATCACACCAGAAAAGAACGAAAATAAAATGTACGTATATGCCATCCGCATTCGTCACTGGGTCCCGTCATCACCCGTTAGGTTACTTAACTAACGACAGAGCGGGGACTGGACTAGCGCGGGTGTAAAACATATACAACATCTAATAGTATATAAACCAATATACATAATCGCTCCAGGCGTGATAATATGCAACATTACAGAAAAGTAATAAGCATCACAGAACAATACAGATATCTGGGATCCCCGGGTTTCACAGAGCCGCTGCTGAAACTCGACGTTCCCCTGTCGTGTGGATAGCCTGTGCAATGAAACCTAGACCCCTACGGGTGCGGCAAGTTACCCGCCAAAACTTGAAGCGAGGCAGTCCCCACAGCATAGTGAATGGAACACCCGGCACTTCACAGAATCCGGTAATCTTGGGCACCCCTCCTTGGGTCAACCTGTACCCCCTACGAGTGCGGCGAATAGTCTGCCAATTCTGAAGTGGGGCCCCTCTGCCTCTCAAAGCCATGAGATGCGGACCCGTTGCTTTCCCGAACCCGGCTATCCGTGCACTCCGTCGCGGGGTAAAACCTAGTACAGAAATGAAAAATAGTACAATAGGTACATCGACCGCAACCTGGTCGTGCCCCAAAAGAATATTATACAACAGGCAGTGACGGCTATCCACATGTTGGACGCTCGCCCCGCAATATCAAATGTACAAATAAACTCAAACTGTACTACCATTGCACACTGCTATCCACCACGACAAATCCGCAACAATACAGCACAACACAGAACATCAACGCGAATGTCACGTTCGCAAACCCGTCTAAAAGAACTATAGCAATTAAACGCGGTTTACCGATCAAATGACATTCCCGGTCGGAGATATAATGTAAGCACTGTAAACTAACATGTTTAAATTTCGATCGACCAAAGACCAAATATCAAAAAGTGGGCCCCAAAGCTTACTGGTGAACAGTAATAAAACCTGGGCCAAAACTATATATCTCAAAAACCCCAAAAACCAAAGTAGAACCCACTGGAAAATTTTGGACGCACGTTCTCCTCACGTGGCCGCGGAAGGGCGGCCAAACCATGGGTTTGGCCGCGCTTCCGCGCCTCCATGGAGGAATCATGACTCCAAATTTT
Organism: Agapanthus africanus; assembly: GCA_030015575.1. Classification (NCBI taxonomy): domain Eukaryota; kingdom Viridiplantae; phylum Streptophyta; class Magnoliopsida; order Asparagales; family Amaryllidaceae; genus Agapanthus; species Agapanthus africanus. The sequence goes on from JASDDO010000019.1 coordinate 536,221,364, forward strand.
CTCGTGGGTCTTAGAAAAGCCTGCACGGATATTTAAGATATACAGAAATCAATTTTGACACCGTTTAAAATTAACAGAACTGTCAAGTGAAGAAAAATGCGATTTTTGCAGTTTTCGATTTTCGGTCGGATCGATGTTTTAAACGCGTTAGCACAAGTTAGTATAGCAAAATGGTGAGGCTCTGATACCACTGTAAGTCTACGCTAGCGCCCCGGCAGTCTACAGACGCCAAAATGCGGAACAAAACTTTTAAACTTGGCGCTATCGTATACTTTAACCCGGATCTGCCATTATTGCTAAACTAACAAACTGTAAAGAGTGTAAAATGGTTATACCGAACGATCCGAGTCCTTCGTTCTTCAACCATCATCCCACGCTCCGTTGCGGCTGCTCCGATCTCGTCGATCTCCGATTCCTTCGTCGAGGTGACACCACATGATCGGTTCTTTAAACGGGCTCCCGCCTCTGACTCGAGGCAACTCGATCGTCAAGTTTGCTAAAAGAGACGACCAAGATTGATGTAGAGAATGAGTAGATGACTTTGTCTCACTTCGTCCAAATCCGTGGACGATCGGTTAATGAAGTTGCCGTGGAAATCGGGTGATGGAAATTGAAAGAAGCAATGAAATTTCCATGCACACATAACCATAGTATTTGGCCAAAAATGAAATGAATCATTCTCTCTCTCACTCAAGGGTGGCCGGCCACAAATTTATGAAGAGGTGAGAATGAGTGTAGAAGCAAGGAAAGGGGGGTGACAATATACAAGAAGCTTCATGAAAGAATGAATCACTAATATGAACCAATTAGAACAAACCTAGTCACCAAAAGCTTTAATGACACCATTAATGCCTAATGAGTCACCATGTCAAGTCACCAAACTAGAAGCTTCTAGAAGCACGACTCACCCCATCAGTAGAAAAGATAAACCCGTCTTTAACCAAATGTTAAAAGACGGCTGATAGAAAACTGGAAACTGGCAACTTCCAAAAGTGATCCTGAAACGACTTTCAGGATAACCCCGTAACTGTATAAAAATACCCGCATTTGTATTACGACCGAATACAAATGCAACTGAGACAAAGATATTATACCTACTCAATATAATACTCGGATCCGGCTTAAACCAAAGCCGACCAGTATCAACTGTCCGAAAATCGACACGTGCGTAAACGCACGTGCATTTTCCGAACCCTGCCATAAAACCATACGGCCTCTACAACGTTTCGCCCGAACTTGGGAAACTGCCTGTGGGGGACTCTAATGACTCGTCAGCACCCTGGCAGTGGGTTTAACCACAAACCGTCAGCGGCACTAGCAATGCGTAACGGCTGCCCACGGACTGACCTCAAGGGTGGCCGAGGAGCGAACTCAAGGGAGACCGATGAGCGAACTCCTCCGAAAACCCTACTGAGCCTAACAGTGACAATGTATATACAGTCCGGTCCGTTCGTCAATGAGTATCGCATATCCGCCTAGGGGGCTAGCAACGTCAGACCCCCAATAGCAGTATAAGTCGTGTCGGAGTGAAGCCCAATAACACCCTGAGATACTACTGGAGTACCTACCAGTAAATCTCCTGCCACGGCCGTGGGCTTTGTGTAATGGCTCTCCTAGACACAGCACGATCTCGCCCCCAATACCGGGAGAGACGAATCCCCTGCCGATCCGCTCACGTGCCTCCATATGGCTCGGGACTGTACCCAAAAGCTACCTGTTTGCACGACTCCTTTGAGCCGTGGTAGGGTAGAAATCAAAGCACAGTGGGAACTCACACGAGACAAATGACGACCTCAGGTCGATGAACTAACCTGTACACATGTCACCAGGGAACTGCTATCTGACGGTAGATATAATACTAACTAGCAGATTCCCGGCGAGTCCTGTCCGGTGTACTCATAACCCAATGAGCACCTGTATACATCTTAGGTGATCCAACTGTCACCAGTGGCTTGTGAGACCGGCCACCGCCCCTTGTCGGGGTCTCGACTGTACACACTAGTCTACTCCGGAGTATCGATGCCCTGTCTCGAAACTCCCACGACTAGGGACCACAATTAAGGATATGCATATAAACTACCCAACTCTCACGTATATAATCGCCCTCATACAGTTGGTAGTAAAGCAAGATCCTAAGGGCTCTATCAAAGTGTAACATGCAATCAGTCACCTGAACATGTACACAACTGATAAAGGCAAACCAGATAGCATACTATCATTTCGAGTAAGACTGTCCTACCGGGATAGGTCCTCCGCAATCATTGCAATCACGTACCTGCGATCCAATAATTGACTATGAGGGCACTATCTCCAACAGGAATGTCCTGATCTTTCGAACCCTCTGGTTCTACTAAGCTTTCAGTAATAGCTTGTGGTTCTGGAATTTCTTCCAGTTCTATTGCGCTTCCACTTATTTCTTTTTCTAAGACTGATGTTCCAGAAAATGGGCATTACGAGAAACAAGGACTTTTTGTTCCTCTGCGTAATAGAAAAGATACCCCCTGGAGTTCTTTGGGTATCCCACAAACTTGCACAGTACTGAGCGTGCCTCAAGTTTGTCCGCATGCTGCTTTTTGACATAAGCTGGACATCCTCAAATCTTCAAGTATTGAAGATAGGGTTTCTTCCCACTCCATAACTCATATGGTGTGGTATGCACAGTCTTAGTGGGAATACGGTTCAAAAGGTATGCAGCTGTTTCTAGCGCATATCCCCAGAACGATCGCGGCAACTCAGCGTTACTCATCATGGACCGTACCATATCCAATAGGGTTCGGTTCCGTCTCTCCGATACACCGTTATGTTGCGGAGTGTATGGAGGAGTAAGCTGAGAGAGAATTCCATTCTCTTTTAAGTAACCAAGGAACTCGGCACTCAAGTATTCACCACCTCGATCAGATCTCAGTGCCTTGATACTTTTGCCTATTTGTTTTTCTACTTCATTCTTATATTCCTGGAACTTATCAAAAGCTTCGGATTTATGCTTCATTAAGAAGACATGTCCGAACCTTGAGAAATCATCCGTAAAAGTAATGAAGTATGAATAACCGCTTCGTGCATGTGTAGACATTGGACCGCACACGTCGCTGTGTACGAGTCCCAAGAGCTCGCTCGCTCTTACTCCGTGTCCAGTGAACGGAGTCTTTGTCATCTTTCCTTTGAGACAGGATTGACAAGTTGCATACGATTGATATTCGAACGAATCCAAATATCCTTCTGTGTGTAACTTAGTCAACCTTCTCTCATTGATGTGACCCAGTCTACAATGCCATAAGAAAGTTTTATCGATTTCTGGAGACTTTCTTTTGTGTGTATTCTGGACATTGAAAATCTGTGGTTGGTTTAATACGTATATACCGTTGTTCAATGTACCTGACCCAATCAAAACTTGATTAAGGTGAATGTTCACTACATTACTTACAAATGCAAATTCATAACCTTCTTTAGATAATAAAGATACAGAAATGATATTACAGGTTGCATTTGGTACATAACAACAACTACGTAAAACCAAAAAGTGTCCATCGGACAATCCCAGGTGATAGTCCCCCACGGCCTCAGCATCCATGCTAGCACCGTTAGCAACTCTGAGGGTCATGTCACCTGCCTTCAAAACTCTACGCTTTCTCAACGCCTGCAAAGAATTACAGATATGAGATCCTGATCCGGTATCCAATACCCAGGATGTAGAGTTTATTGATAGACAGTTTTCAATAACATACACACCTGAAGCTGAAGCTGCAACTCGCTTAAAATCCTGTGTTCTGGCCTTCCAAGCCTTGCAATCCTGTTTCCAGTAACCACTTTTGTGACAATAGAAGCATTCTTCCTTCCCCACCAGCTTTCCCTCTACCTTTGTTGCTTTTCCTTTTCCCTTTGTATCCACTTTACTGACACTGCCTCTTGGTTTGGCGGGGGCTTTCTTCTTCTTGCCCTTGACTTTCGCCCTGGACCTAGAAGAGGAAGATCCTCCTACAAACAAAGTGGATGTCTCCCTACCCTTCTGTAGGGTGCCCTCAACACTCCTCAACATGTTCAGAAGCTCGGAAAGTTCAACCTCCTTTCCTTGCATGTTGAAGTTAAGAATAAACTGGGCGTAAGTGGAAGGAAAGGACTGGAGAATCAAATCAGTATAGAGTTCATTCTCCAACGTGGTCCCAAGGTCCACGAGCTCCTCTATGTAGCCAATCATCTTAAGCATGTGTTCCGCTACGGATGATCCGACGGCCAACCTTGCCGAAAACAACTTCTTCGACACTTCGTATCTTGCGATACGAGACTGCTCTCCATACAGTTCTTTTGTATGAAGAAATATGGACTCTATGTCCATATTCTCGTGCCTCCTCTGATGTTCGTTGTCCATCGAGGCAAGTACGAGGCATCTGGCTTTCGCGCAATCTATTTCCCAGGTCTTGTAGATTTCCCTATCTACGACACTGGTTTTGGGACCTGGGACAGGGGGAACTTTGGTGGTAAGGACATACCCCAACTTGTCGTAAGTGATTGCCATCTTGACATCCTGAGCCAATCTTTGTAGTTTGGCCCTGTCAATATGTTTTTATCTAGTAATAACTTAAGTCCGGTCATGTTGAATGGTCGCTGCAATTAGGAGAGAGAAAAGAAACACTTTAGCATGATGCTCTTGCAAGTTTAGAGTGGTTTTTAATTTGTCTAAACTGGATGGCTCCCACTGTCTCTCGAATCCCTTCTCAAACCGTAAAGAAATGATTAGTCAGGATCAATCTCACCGTACAATACTTGCTTAACCGTTCAGCCAGGCCAGTGTCGGTACTTCGAGGGAGGTTTTCCAACGCTTTCGCGAAGTTTCTTAATTAATTAACCTCTTTTCCCTGTGGGCGTAGCCCCGCTAACACCTTTCTAGACACCTACTAAGTTTATAGCATTGATCGTTAAGTGAGAGTTTTCCCGAGGAGTAGCATATACTCACAGTAGGATCGGGATCCAAATATCATCGCGTGATAAAACCGAAGGAATCCTACCAGAATTATCACACTCCAAATGGTATGCAGCGCTAGCAAGTTTCAGTACTTATGAAACTCCCGATGTGGATTTTTGCCCCATGCTCTTATGACCTTGGCGTGAGGTCAAAATGTCATAAGCCACATGTCAAGTTCTTCCCATCATTATCCTGGTTAATTTGAACCCACCCATACCTACCCTTGACGTAGGCCAAAATGGCAGTACGACTGTCTCAAACCAACGCATTCTATCTATGCAACAGACAAATATCCGGCAGCTACCAATCACCATGCCTTGGCGTGAGGTCAAAATACATAGCTTGAATACTACCGAATATTTAACTGAAATGATGGAGGGCTACGGATGGTTTTGGCGAAACCGTGAACGTAGTGAACTTGATATAATCGATGGAACGAGATAGCTTTTAAAAGGAGTGGTTCAAGCTCCGCGTTTAAAAGTTTAGTTTTGAAAAGAACCGAGTGGTTTTCAAAGTGTTCCAATCGACTTTTACTTGGTTTATTTTCTTGCATTAGTTCTTTTAATGCGTCCCATCATTTAATCCTACCATTGCAGAAAACAACCAAAATATGACGTACGCTTATGCCATTCGCATTCGCCACGGGGCCCCGTCATCACCCGTTAGGTTACTTAACTAACGACAGAGCGGGGGCTGGGCTAGTGCGGCTGTAAAACATAAGCAACGTCTAAATAGTTATCATATATAAATATATAGCAATGATAGACATTACAGATCACAGATGAATACATTGGATATACTAGGAATCCGCAATCCGTTCGAGCCTGCAACGAAAAGCGGATTACACGGTCGCGGTGAATAGCCAATACCCCACCCAAGACCCCTACGGGTGCGGCAAACTACCCGCCAAGTACCCGAAGCGAAGCAACCTCCCTCACCACCATGAGTAGGCCACTCGGCACTTCGAGATACCCGGTAGTTTGTGCACCCCCTCCATAGGTCTATCCTAGGAGCAAAAACAGTAAAAAGAATTATACAATGACGGCTACAACCCCGACCCGGTTGTGCGGCCAAACAAATAATAATATTACATCAATTTATATATTACAATGAATGAAAGAAAAGGCAGCACTCATCTCACATCCACCCCGGCTATTCATCCGCGACAATCCAACCCATTCATATACACATACCATCATCAATCACAGATCACAGATATGTATAACCCCGACTAATCGACATATAGCGATTAGCCGACGTTCAATACATTCAAACATCACAGATATAACCCTTATAGCCAAAGTGTATTGAAGTTCGAAAAAAAATACGGATTTATAGGCCCCCAAAAAATAAATTTCTATTCTGGAAAATCTGGGCACATATAAACTATCTCAAAAATCCTAAAACCAAGCCAGAGATACACTGCACCAAACTCGACCAGGTGAAGAGCCAAGACGGCCGCGGTTGCGCGGCAATAGCTTGCTATTGCCGTGGAACCGCGGCACGTTGGTCGATTCACTTGATCGTTTTTGGTGGCTATCTTTAAAAAACCCTGAGACGATTTTTGGAGTAAAACAAATTTTGTTTTGACCAGAAAAAAATTTAACAGAAAACTAGGGTTTTGATATTTTGGTTTTTCGATTTTTCCGTTTCGAACTTCGACACACTTCACTACCTAGCTAGTTTATGTTTAGTTAGGCTCTGATACCACTGTAAGTCCACGTTGCCCACCCCGGTACTTGCGGGGAGGCGGAAAACGGAATAAAAATCGAATTTTTATGAGCTTAGGCAACATGGACTAGACTATGAAGGATCTTTGCTAAGCAAAAACTTGCTAAAGCTAACTAGTAACTAGCTAAGTGCTAGAAAGGTTATACCTTGGGCTTTAAGTCCTTCTCTCCTTGCTCCTTGGAGTGGTGGAAGGAGGTCACCTTGGTCGTCTTCTCACGTCGAAGAAAGATCCACCCGAAAGCCTCAACCTTTGGCTTCAACTCCAAGCTAGAAGTAACTAGGGTGCAAGAAGTGCTAGTCCTTGAACCCTAGATGAGAGTAAAGATGATCAAGAGAGGGTTTTTCTCAAGCTCAAGTGTTTCTCAACACATGAGAAGGAGAGAGCTTGAGGGAGAGGAAGAACCAGAGAGAGAAAAGATATGATAGAATGAGAATAATATGAACCATTCTCACTAATATGTGTATATTATTTTAATTAAATAATTAGCTAGATAATTGTCATGGTTAATCATGACATGACCATTATCATTTCAATTTGCAAGGATCAAAAAGCATCTTCTAAAAGAAATGATGATGGTCAAAGTGTCAACCTAGGTTAACAAGTCAAGGAGGTCAAATGGTCAACAACCATAACCATGCACAATTATTAAACTAACTATCAATTAACTATAACACACACATAAGCATTAGGGTTAATAAAATGACAATAGCCATTAACCCTAATCAAGGTCCTCTCCCTCAATCTCAAGCAACTGTGCATACGCACCCGCATTCGTGATCCGAGGAACACGAATACAATGAGAAAAACCAATCCCAAATCATATACTAGGATCCGGCTTAAACCAAAGCCCGCTAGTATAAACTGTCCGGACAGCAAACGTGCACAAGTGCGCGAATGTGAACGAACCCTGTCGCAAAATCACGCGACCTCTACTCATTTTTCCTAAAGGCGAATAGCTCTCTGTGTGGGACTCTAAAGACTCGACACTACGCTGGCAGTGGGTTTAACCACAGACCGCAAGCGGCACTAGCTGTACGTAACGGTCCCCAGGTAGATGTCGATAAGAAGACTGACGAGGTGAACCCCATCCGAACTCCTACTGAGCCTGTATATGACAATCTCCGTACAGTCCGGTATGTTCGTCTGATACATCGCATGGCGGGCCTAGGGGGGCGGTGAATGTCAGTCCCCTAATAGCGGTACAAGTCGTGTCGGAGTGTAGCCCAGAACACCCTGAGATAACACTGGAAACCTACCAGTATATCTCGCTTGCCCTGGCCAGGGACTACTCGTGTAATGGCTCTCCTGGACACAGCGCGATGTCAACCCCCAATACCGGGAGAGACGAATCCTGTCTAACCATCACTGCCTCCAAGTGCTTCGGGACTGCACCCAAAAACTACCTGTTTGCACGACTCCTTTGAGCCGTGGTAGGGTAGCAATCAAAGTGCAGTGGGAACACACTCGAGGCGAAGTGATAGTGTCAAGTCAGCGGACTAAGCTGTACTCATATCACCTGGGAACTGATAACTGACGATAGGTATAATACCAACCAACAGTCCCCGACGAGTCCTGTCCAGTGTACTCGTAACCTAACGAGCACCCGCATACTATCTCAAGTACGACGTACTGACGGCTGTGGGACAGACCGTCTCCCAAGTTGGGATGAGAAGAGCATACGCTAGTCTACTCCGGAGTATCGATGCCCTGTCTCGATAGTCCAACGACTAGGGACCTGTATAAGGATGTGCTTATAGATCACCCAGCTCCCACGAGTGTGAGCGCCATCACAACGCTGGTAATCAAGCAAAGATCCTAAGGGCTCTACTAATATGTATATCAGCGATATGCTAAAAGAAACACATGCACATATTAAAGCAGAGACAAACCAAGTAGCATACTACCATTTCGAGCAAGATTGTATATACAACTGTGAATATCCCAAGCTTCCATCAAGTAATATACAAACTAGTATGATACAGTAATGGCCTCTAGGGCATATACACTAACAATTCGTGCTACGTATGTCGTGCTCAGCCGAGGTGTAGTGTTCGGCAGCTATGTAATACTTTTCTGTAGCATTAGATATGATTGGTTAGGACATTCGTACGGTCATTTTGGCTCAGTCAAGGACTCGTACGGGTGGGTCTAATGCAATCAAGATAATAACGGGTTGAACCTGACTAGGATCCTTTGATATGTTGGCTCAGTCAAGGACACTTGGGTCCTAGGGGCAAAAACCACATCATAAGTTTCAAATATATAGGAAATTTGCAGATTTGGCATACCTTCTGGAGTGTAGTGACTAGAGTGGATTCCATCTAGGTCATCACACAATGATAGTTGGATCTCGATCCCACTGATGAGTAGGATTACTCTCGGGAGATTATTTCACTTAACAATCAATGCTATAAACCAAGTAGGTGTCTAGAACGGTGTTAGTGGAGCTACGCCTCCAGGGAAAAGAGCTTATATAATTAAGGAACTTCGCGAAAGCGTTGGAAAACCTCCCTCGAAGTACCGACACTAGCCTGGCCAATAGGTTAAGCAAGTATTGTGACGTGCGATTAATCCCGACTAGTTATTTTTTTAGGGTTTGAAGAAGAATTTGAGGAAACAATGGGAGTCATCCTGATTAGATAAACTAATAACCAATCTAATCTTGCAAGAGCGCAAACTAAGTGTTTCTTTTCTCTCTCTCCAGGTAGCAACTATTTCACGCTCTAATAAAGATAATAAAATGTATTGCTTGACCGATCCGAATTCTTATTCGGGGATGGGGAACGTCAGTTCGGCTCTAAACTATGAAAGCTGTCATGAGTATGAGCAAGGGAAAGAGGATTGCATGAATTCCTTGATGACCCCAACAAAGAAGAAGCATACTATTGCACCTCCTTCAGGTGTTTTTGTTTTTGAGAACTGTTTTTCAGTCAGTCCTACCTCCTGGGTACTAGATACCGGATCAGGATCTCATATCTGTAATTTATTGCAGGGACTGTGAAAAAGTAGGATAGTTGGACCTGGTGATATGTCCCTCAGAGTAGGGAACGGAGCACAAGTTGATGCTGCTGCCGTCGATGAATATCACCTAGTGTTGCCAAAAGGCAATACTATGATTTTGAACAATTGCTACTATGTACCCTCCATGGTTTGCAATATCATATTAGTTTCTTTACTTGATAAAGATGGATATAAGTTTGTTCTTGATAGAAATATCATGAACATTTACCTTAATCAGGTATTGGTTGCAGAAGGTACATTGTGTAATGGTATCTATGTTCTAAATCAAAACACAGTTTTCAATGTACGAAACACACGTAAGAGGAAGAGTTCAGATACGAACGAATCCTACTTGTGGCATTGTAGAATTGGTCATATCGGAGAGAAAAGACTGAGTAAATTGCATAAGGATGGATATTTGAATACGTTCGAATTTTCATCTTATGAAACTTGTCAGTCCTGTCTCAAGGGAAAGATGACCAAATCTCCGTTCACCGGACACGGAGAAAGAGCAGCAGAGCTCTTGGGACTCATACACAGTGATGTGTGTGGTCCAATATCTATACATTCAAAGGGTGGGTTCTCATACTTCATCACATTCACTGACGATCTCTCTACGTTCGGGTATGTGTATCTTATGAAACACAAATCTGATGCTTTTGAGAAATTCAAAGAATACAGAAACGAAGTGGAGAACCAGACTGGCAAAAGTATCAAGATCCTCCGATCTGATAGAGGAGGGGAGTACTTAAGCACGGAATTCCAGGACTTTCTAAAAGAGAATGGTATTCTCTCTCGGCTTACTCCTCCGTATACACCACAGTACAACGGTGTATCGGAGCGGAAGAATTGTACCCTATTGGATATGGTTCGCTCCATGATGAGTGACGCCGAGTTGCCTCTTTCATTTTGGGGACATGCGCTTTTGACAACAGCATATCTGATGAATGATGTTTCATCCAAATCAGTGCCTAAGACACCGTTCGAGATATAGAATGGTAAAAGACCGTATCTTAAACGTATTAAGATATGGGGTTGTCTGGCCTATGTTAAAGTACAAAATCCGGACAAACTTCAGGCACGTTCAGTTTTATGTAAATTTATGGGATATCCTAAGGATTTAATAGGATATCTGTTCTACCACACCGAGGAACAGAAGGTGTTTATATCTCACCACGCCACCTTTTTAGAGTGGCAATTTCTTGCAAAAGAAATAAGTGGGAGTCCGGTAGAACTGGAAGAAATTCAGCAACGACAAACTCAAGCTGAAGAATTAGTGGAAACTCAAGATTCAATAACCCCGGACGAGCCTCAGCCACTCCGCAGATCTAGTAGGATTTCTCATCTGCCTGAGAGATACTACGGTTTTCTCATAGACGGGGATCAAGAGGATTGCATCTTGGAAGAAGATGATCCTGCTAGTTTCAGGCAGGCCATTATCAGTATGCACTCTGATAAGTGGCTGAATGCTATGCAATCCAAAATGGAGTCCATATACACTAATAAGGTGTGGATCTTGGAAGTTGCTCCACCTGGGGTAAAATCCGTTGGTTGCAAATGGATCTACAAAAGGAAGATTGGTGTAGATGGGCAGGTGGAAAGCTATAAGGCTAGACTTGTTGCAAAAGGTTTTCTTCAAGGAGCAGGATTGGACTATGACGAAACTTTTTCTCCAGTGGCTATGCTCAAATCAATTCGGATCCTACTTGCCATTGCTGCCTTCCATGACTATGAAATCTGGCAGATGGACGTAAAAACGGATTTTCTGAACGGTAGTTTGGAAGAGTGCATTTATATGGATCAGCCAGAAGGTTTTGTAGACAATGGGAGCAGCGAGAAAGTGTGAAAGTTGCTCAAATCCATTTATGGATTGAAGTAGGAATCGCGGAGCTGAAGCATCCGTTTTGATAAAACAGTCAAGGAATTTGACTTCATCAAGAACGAGGATGAGTCGTGTATTTATAAGAAGATTGTAGGACGAACTGTCGTATTCCTAGTCTTGTATATGGACGGCATTTTTTTGATAGGAAACGATATTCCTATGCTACAATCGATCAAGATGTTCTTGTCACAAAGGTTCTCTATGAAGGACCTGGGTGATGCCTCATACATTCTGGGGATCAGGATCTACAGAGATAGATCCAAGAGATTACTGGGACTTTCGCAGTCCAGGTACATAGAGATCGTACTAAAGAGATCTAGTATGGAAGATTCCAAGCGCGGTAACATACCCGCATTGCACGGAATCACCCTCTCCAAGGAGATGTCTTCCAAGACTGATGAAGAGAGGGTTCGCATGAGCACTATACCCCACACTTCAGTGGTAGGATCTATAATGTATACGATGTTATGTACAAGACCAGATGTAGCTTACACACTAAGCGTGGTGAGCTGGTATTAGTCGAACCGAGGTGAGAACTACTGGACAGCAGTGAAGAACATTTTTAAGTACCTGAGAAGGAATAAGAAGATGTTCTTGGTTTTCAATAATTGAGACCTCAAGGTCGAGTCCTTTACCGATTCAAGCTTCCAGAGTGACAAGGATGACAACAAGTATGTCTTGAGTTTTGTGTTTACCCTCAACGGAAGGGCTGTGTGTTGGAGGAGTTCCAAACAGGATACCGTCGCAGACTCGACGATGGAAGCTGAGTACATTGCTGCGAGCGATGCCGCAAAAGAAGCGGTCTGCATGAAGAAGTTCATTACTGAACTTCAAGAGTTCCGTCCATTGTTGATCTGATACCTTTGTATTGCGATAATAATGGGGCTATAGCTTTAGCGAAGGAACCACGGTCCCATCAGAAATCCAGACACATCTTAAGGAGATATCACCTGATCAGGGAGATCATAGATCGCCATGAGATAGAGGTCCGGAGAGTGGATACAAAAAAGAATACGGTGGATACATTTACAAAGGCCCTCCCTCAAGCGCAGTTCGAGCGACTTTTTGAGATGTTGGGTATGCGGTACGCAAGCAGCTGGCTTTAGAGCAGACGTTGGGTATTCGATACGCCAATAATTGGCCTTTAGTGCAAGTGGGAAATTGTTGGATATGTATTCCGTAGAGTCCATTATTGCATATGTATACATATGAATGCTAGGGATATATATGTACAGGACGATCTTGCTCAGTTATATAGTATATTATTTCAGTTGTCTTTATCAGGATATGTGTATTTTTTTTATTGATGCTTTATGCAGCTTGCACATATTGATAAAGACTTGATATAGTAGTATACTATTATGGTTTGACTTTATCTCAACATGGCATATGTTATACACGTTGTTGCATATTGTGGTTACAAGTTGATAAATCTCGTAGGATCTTGCTTGACTGCCTGCGTTGTGATGGCGATCATACTTGTGGGAGCTGGGTAGTCTATAAGCACATCCTTAAATGTACCAAGTCGCAGGAGTATCAAGATCGGGCATCGATACTCCAGAGTAGACTTGCGTGTACATTTATAGACCCCGACGAGGGACGGTGGTTGGTCCCACAACCATTGGTGTGATCACCTGAGATTGTATACGGGTGCTCACTAGGAGTGAGTACACTGGACGGAATTGCTGAGAACCTCTAGATGGTATTATACCTATCGTCAGATAGCGGTTCTCTTATGACATGTATACAGGTTAGTCTTTGGACCTGAGATCGTCATTTGTCTCGTGTGAATTCCTACTGTGCTTTGATCACTACACTACCATGGATCTACTGAGTCATTCAAACAGGTTTTGGTTGGGTACAATCCCGAGCCGCATAGAGGCAGTGAGTGATTGTCGGGGATTCGTCTCTCCAGGTATTAGGAGTTGATATCCCACAATGTTCGATTAGTCAGGACCATAAAACCTTGGCCAAGGCCGTTAGGATTTACTGATAAGTTGATCAGTAGTTTCCCGAATGGGTCCTGAGCCGCATCAGCATGAATTATCAGGTTATTAGGGTCTGATGCTTACCACCCCTAGATCCGGTATGCGATACTCTTAGACGAAGAGACCGGACTGTACGGATATTGTCACGGATAGGCTCAATAGGGATCTGGATGAGTTTTCTCTTCGGCTTTCCTTTTCGACAGGTACCCGGGCAGCCGTTACGTACAGCTTTTGCCGCTGACGTGCTTGTGGTTATGGATTTATCCAGTAACGCACTGCCAGCATACTGTCGAGTCTTTAGAGTCCCACACAGAGGGTTTCTCTGCTTCGGGCGAAATGATGTAGAGGCCGTATGGTTTTACGGCAGGGTTCGATCACATAAGTGTACTTGTACACGTATGATGTTCGGACGAATAATACTAACGGGCTTTGGTTTAAACCGGATCCTAGTATTATATTGTTGGATTATTTTCGTCTCTTTTGTATTCGTATTTTTCGGAATACGAATACGGATATGTATATACGGTGAGGGACGTTCTTGTAATTTATTACAAGAGTGCTTCTAGAAGAAGAAACTTCATTATTTTTTTTAACCATTTAGTTAAATGGTTAATAAGGTGGAGGTATGAGGTGTTGACTTTTATTAAGTGAAGCATAGCTACTTGTTGACTCACTTAGTGAGTCATGGGTTACTATTGAGGTAAGGTGGCATCTAGATATTTTGTAGAAAATATCTAGATATTTTGCGGTGAAGATAATTTTTTATTATTATCTTTGGCATGCTTGCTTTATTAGTCACAAGACTTAGCCATTCTTCACTCAATTTTTCTTGGGTTGCTCTCTACAACACTCTCATCTCCTTCAAGCTTCTCTTCTTCTATCTCAAACCCTAATTGTCCTATGTGTTGAGAAACCCAGGGTTCTTGAGATAAAACAATCCGTCATCACTCTCTACATCCTCTAGGCTTCTTAGATTAGCATACTAAGTAACCTAGTTACGTTAGTTTAAATGTAGAAGCCCAAAGTAGACACTCTCGGGTGGATCATCTTTGACGTGAGGAAGCCGTCGATCAAGCTTGATCATGGAGACCACTAGGAGCGTGATAAGGGAGAGAAGTGAAGACCCGAAGGACTTGAGCCTCTTGTGTTAGTGTTTATGCCCTAGAAGGCCATTACTGTATCATACTAGTTTGTATATTACTTAACGGAAGCATGGGATATTCACATGTATATAACAGTCTTGCTAAACATGGTAGTATGCTACTTGGTTGTTCTATATTAATATGTGAGTATACGTATTGATAGAGCTCTTAGGATCTTGCTTGACTACCAGCGTTGTGATGGCAGTCACACTAGTGGGGGCTGGGTAGTCTACAAGCACATCCTTATTCAGGTCCCTGGTCGTTGGATTATCGAGACAGAGCATCGATACTCCGGAGTAGACTAGTGTGTACGCTTCTCATCCCAGTTGGGGAGATGGTCTGTCCCACAGCCGTCAGTACGTCGTACTGGAGATAGTATGCAGGTGCTCGTTAGGTTACGGGTACACCGGACAGGACTCACAGGGGACTGTTGGTTGGTTTTATACCAGTCGTCAGTGAACAGTTCCCAGGTGACATGAGTACAGCATAGTCCGCAGACTTGACACTGCTACTTCGCCTCGAGTGTGTCCCACTGTTCTTAGATTGCTACACTACCACGGCTCAAAGGAGTCGTGCAAACAGGTAGCAGTTGGGTGCAGTCCCGAGCACTTGGAGGCAGTGGCGGTTAGACAGGATTCGTCTCTCCCGGTATTGGGAGTTGATATCGCGCTGTGTCAGAGAGCCATTACGCAAAGTCCCTGGCCAGGGCAAGCGAGATTTGCTGGTAGGTTCCAGTAGTTTCTCAGGGTGTAATGGGCTTCGCTCCGACATGACTTATACCGCTATTAGGGGACTGACGCTTGCCGCCCCCCTAGGCCCGATATGCGATAGTCTAAGACGAACGGACCGGACTGTACGGAGATTGTCACATCAGACTCAGTAGGAGTTCGGATGGGTTCCCTCATCGGCCTTCTTATCGACATCTACCTGGGGACCGTTACGTACAGCTAGTGCCGCTTGCGGTCTGTGGTTAAACCCACTGCCAGCGTAGTAGTCGAGTCTCTAGAGTCCCACACAGAGAGTTTCCCTACTCCAGGTGAAACGATATAGAGGTCGTATGGTTTTACGACAAGGGTTCGGACGCATACGTGTGTTTTCGCACGTACGACTTTCGGACAGTTTTTACCAGTCGGCTTTGGTTTAAGCCAGTTACTGGTATCCGGTTATTGGATTTATACAGTCTAAAGTTTTTCCGTATTTTTGCGGAAAGGAGGGGCGTTCTCGTAATTGCGCGAGAAGCTTCTAGAAGATGGTGACTAAGGAGGTTTAGGTGGCATATACATTGAATGAGATTAGTGAGTCATATGGATGATTCATCCATGCCATTAATGCTTCATAATTGCTTAATGACTCATGGAGATGAATCACCACAAGATATTTATCAAGCATGGTTGTTAAATTCATTTCTTTTTCTTTTCTTGATAAAAGAAATGCTTGATATATATTATCATAACTCATTCTTCTCACTTCATTATTATCTTCACCTTCTCTCTCCTCAAGCTCTCCCTCTTCAAACCCTAATCCTCCCCTCTCATGTGTTGAGTACAAGGATTAGTTAGACTAATTAAACCTTAACCCTCACTCTATATCACCTAGCTTCTTTGATTAGCACTTAAAGAAGGTTAGTTGCCTCAAGTTTAGAGGCTAAGCTTGGAGTAAAGCTCTCGGGTGGATCGTCTACTACTTCGAGAAGGCCGAGGAGGAGGTGGAGTTCGGAAAGACGAAGGACACGATTCGTTAGGTATAATCCCTAAACATAGTAGCATAGAAACTCTATGTTTTAAGTTAGTTATCGTTTAGCTTCGATTCAAGCGGTTAGTCGATGTTTGTTCACTAAACAAGTTCGTTTTTGAAAATTCCGCCTCCCCACAAGTATTGGGGTGTTGTACATCGACTTACAGTGGTATCAGAGCCTCGTTAAACAATAAATAACTTTTTTGCAAATTTGTATGAATTTCGAACGGAAAAAACGAAACCGGAAAACCCTAAAATATCAAGTTTCTGTCGATTTATAAATGAAGTCCAAAAATTTTTCAGGGAGGTTCAGAAAGCTTAAAATGACAGTAGTAGAACACACAAAAAATTTGGTCCCCTGAATCGCCTACGGCGCCGCGGAACCGCGGCGGATAGCACCGATCCGCCGCGCTTCCGCCGCCGAGTTGACGATTCAGGGACCCATTTTTCTTATGATGGTTCTCTGTGATATTTAGGATTTTCTGGTATTTTTTAATTTTGCTCAGGTTTCAAGTTTACAGAGAAGTATTGGAGCAATATTAAATGTGTTTAATCGATCGAAATTATACAGTATTTGCTTGATGGATTATATCTGTGTTTGTATAATGTGTTCGTAAACCTTCCCTAACTGCTAGTATGTCGGTTGGCAGGGGGTTGCACATTTCTGTAATGGTTTTTATTGTTTGTGGATATGAACTGTGTTGGACTGTTGTGATGTATAGCCGGGGTTTTGTGATGGGTTATTATTTAATTCATTTGATGTAAATGTAATTTGTTGTAATATTATTTTGCGGGGCACATCCAGGTTGCGGTTGTAGCCACCGTTGTATTATTTCATTTTACTGTTTTTACTCCTAGGACAGACCCAAGGTGGGGTGCACAAACTGCCGGGCGGGTAGTTTGCCGTACCCGTTGGGGTCTTGGGTGGGGTAATGGCTATTCATCACAACTGTGTAATCCGTCTTTTGTTGCAGGCTCAAAACAAACACGGATTGCTTGCAAATCCAATAAAGTTCATCTGTGATCTGGAATGCCTATTATTGCGTCTGACGAATGTACAATATCTATATATGATAGCTATTTAGACGTCACTTATGTTTTACACCCGCACTAGCCCAGCCCCCGCTCTGTCGTTAGTTAAGTAACCTAACGGGTGATGACGGGACCCCGTGGCGAATGCGGATGGTATAAGAGGACGTTGTATTTTCGTTGTTTTCTGCAATGATAGGTTAATGATGGGACGCATTATCTATAATGCAAAGAAAAACAAACCAAAGTTTTAATCGTTGGAACAATTTAAAAGAAACCACTCGGTTAATTTTAAAAACAGATATTTTTAAATGCGGAGCTTTAACCACTCCTTTTAAAAGCTATCAGGTTCCTTCGGTTATATCAAGTTCACTACGTTCACGGTTTCGCCAAAACCATTCGTAGCCCTCTGTCATTTCATCTGGGTATTCAGTAGTATTCAAGCTATGTATTTTGACCTAACGCCAAGGCATAGTGTTTGGTAGCTACTGGATATTCATTTGTTGTATAGATAGATGAGTTAGTTTGGGACAGTCGTATTATCATTTTGGCCGAACGTCAAGGATATATACGGATGGGTTCAAATTGACAAGATAATGATGGGTAGAACTTGACATGTGACTTATGACATTTTAACCTAACGCCAAGGTCATAAGAGCATGGGGCAGAAATATATATCGGGAATTTCTAAAGAAACTGAAATTTGCAAAGAGTTGCATACCATTTGGAGTTTGATGAATGTTGGTAGGATTCCTTCAACATTATCATACAATGATATTTGGATCCCGATCCTACTGTGAGTATATGCTACTTATCAGGAGATTCGTCACTTAACGATCAATGCTATAAACCAGTAGGTGTCCAGAAAGGTGTCAGCGGGGTTACGCCCCCAGAGAAAAGAGGTTATTTAATTAAGGAACTTCGCGAAAGCGTTGGAAAACCTCCCTCGAAGTATCGACACTAGCCTGGCTGAACGGTTAAGCAAGAATTGTACAGTGAGAATAGTCCTGGCTTATTCTTCTTTTATGGTTTGAGGAAGGATTCGAAAAACAGTGGGAGCCATCCAGTTTAGATAAACTAAAAACCACTCTAAACTTGCAAGAGCATCATGCTAAAGAGTTTTCTTCTCTCTCTCCTAATTGCAGCGACCCTGAAAATGACTGGACTTAAGTTACTTTTAGAGAAAAATATACTGACAGGGCCAAACTATAAAGATTGGCTGCGGAATGTCAAAATGGCTTTGACCTATGACAAATTGGGGTACGTCCTCACCGCTATGGCACCTGCTGTCTCTGGTCCCAAATCCAGCAATGCGGATAAGGAAATCCGCAAAACCTGGGATTTAGATTGCGCGAAAGCCAAGTGCATCGTGCTTGCCTCAATGACCAATGAACATCAGAGGAGGCACGAGGATATGACCCTAGATGGCATATTTCTCCATACAAAGGAACTTTATGGAGAGCAATCTCGTATAGCAAGATACGAGACCTCTAAGAACTTGTTTCGAGCGAGGTTGGCTGTCAGGTCATCAGTACGAGAACATGTCCTAAAGATGATCGGCTATATTGAAGAGCTGGCAGACCTTGGGACGACTTTGGATAATGAGCTCTATACAGACCTTATTCTCCAGTCCCTTCCTCACACTTATGCCCAGTTTATCCTGGACTTCAACCTTCAAAGAAAAGAAGTTGAACTTCCGGAACTCCTGAACATGTTAAGGAGTGCAGAGGGCACCTTGTAGAAAGTAAGGGAAACACCCGCTATGTTTGTTAGCGGTGCATCTTCTTCCGGGTCCAAGGCTAGGGCCAAAGGAAGGTAGAAGAAGGCCGCCAACAAACCTAGAGGAGGTGTTAGTAAGGTGGGAGGGAAGGGAAAGAAAAAGTTTGCGGTACCGGTAGTTGGCCAGGATGAGTGCTTCCATTGTCACAGGAAAGGGCACTGGAAGAAGGATTGCAAGGCGTGGAACGCCAAGAACCAGGAACCGAAGCAAGCTGTGGCTTCGACTTCAGGTGTGTTTGTAATTGAGAATTGTCTGTCGATCAACTCTACTTCCTAGGTATTGGATACCGGATCAGGATCTCATATTTGCAATTCTTTGCAGGCACTGAGAAACCGTAGAGTGCTGAAGGAAGGTGATATGACCCTAAAGGTTGCTAACGGAGCTAGCGTGGGAGCTGCGTCCGTCGGGGATTATCACCTAGGATTGACGAGTGGGCACATTTTGGTTTTACATAACTGTTATTTTGTACCAAGCTTAACGTGTAATATCATATCAGTTTCCTTGTTATCAAATAAAGGTTATGATTTCACGTTTGTAAGAGATGTTGTTAACATCCACCTTAATCATGGTTTGATTGGGTCCGGTACCCTAAATAACGGTATATATGTTTTAAACCAACTCCAAATTTTCAATGTCCAGAACACACTAAAAAGAAAGTCTCCAGATTTAAATAAAGCTTTCTTATGGCATTGTAGACTGGGTCACATCAATGAGAGAAGGTTGACTAAGTTGCATAGAGAAGGATATTTGGACTCGTTCGAATATCAAACTTATGACACTTGTCAATATTGTCTCAAAGGAAAGAAGACAAAGACTCCATTTACTGGACAAGGAGTAAGAGCGAGCGAGCTCTTAGGACTCATACACAGCGATGTATGCGGTCCAATGTCTACACATGCAAGAGGTGGTTTTTCCTATTTCATTACTTTCACGGATGATTACTCAAGATACGGATTCATTTATCTGATGAAACATAAATCCGAGGCTTTTGAAAAATTCCGAGAGTATAAGAATGAAGTAGAAAACCAAACCGGCAAAAGTATCAAGACACTTAGATCTGATCGAGGTGGTGAATACTTGAGTGCCGAGTTCCTTGGTTACCTAAAAGAGAAAGGAATTCTCTCTCAGCTTACTCCTCCATACACTCTACAGCATAACGGTGTATCGGAGAGACGGAATCGAACCCTATTGGATATGGTACGATCCATGATGAGTAATGCTGAGTTACCGCGATCTTTCTGGGGTTATGCGCTAGAATCAGCGGCATATCTTTTGAACATGGTTCCTACCAAGACTGTGCCTACCACTCCATATCAGATGTGGAGCGGGAAGAAACCCCATCTACAGTATATAAAGATTTGGGGATGTCCAGCTTTTGTTAAAAAGTAGCATGTGGACAAGCTCGAGGCACGATCAGTAAAGTGTAAGTTTGTGGGATATCCAAAGAACTCCAGGGGATATCTATTCTATTACGCAGAGGAACAAAAGGTATTTGTTTCTCGTAATGCCCATTTTCTAGAACATCAGTTTTTAGAAAAGGAATCAAGTGGGAGCGAAATAGAACTGGAAGAAATTCCAGAACCACAAACTAATACTGAAAGTTTGGTAGAACCGGTAGTTCAAGAAGAACAGGACATTCCCGCACCCCTCCGCAGGAGTAGTAGGCCGTCTCATCCGCCTGAGAGATACTACGGTTTTCTCATAGATGGGGATAGAGAGGATTGCATCATAGATGAAGATGAACCTACTGACTTCCAGCAGGCCATCCAGAGCGGTGACTCGGTACGATGGCTAGATGCAATGCGGACCGAAATGGAGTCCATGTACACCAACAAAGTATGGACTTTAGACTTTTCTCCAGATGGGGTAAAACCCATAGGATGCAAATGGATCTTCAAGAAAAAGATTGGTGTAGATGGACAGGTGGAAACCTATAAGGCTAGACTTGTTGCAAAGGGTTTTCGTCAAAGACCTGGTTTGGACTATGACGAAACTTTTTCTCCAGTGGCTATGCTCAAATCCATTCGGGTCCTTCTTGCTATTGCTGCCTTCCATGATTATGAAATCTGGCAGATGGACGTAAAGACGGCTTTTCTGAATGGAAATTTAGAAGAGAGCGTCTATATGGATCAGCCAGAGGGTTTCAATCAGAGTGGGAGCAGCGGGAAAGTATGCAAGCTGCTTAAGTCCATTTATGGACTAAAGCAGGCATCGCGGAGTTGGAACATCTGTTTTGATGAGACAGTCAAAGAATATGACTTTATCAAAAATCCAGATGAACCGTGCATATATAGTAAAGTTGTAGCCAGAAGTGTCGTATTCCTCGTCTTGTACGTGGATGACATTCTATTAATAGGAAATGACATTCCTATGCTACAATCTGTCAAAGGATTCTTGCCACACAGGTTCTCCATGAAAGACCTGGGTGATGCCTCTTACATTCTGGGGATCCGGATCTATCGTGATAGATCCAAGAGGATGTTGGGACTTTCGCAGTCCAGGTATATCGACACTGTACTAAAAAGATTCAGTATGGAAGATTCTAAGCGCGGTAATCTACCGGCTTGTCACGGAATCACCCTCTCCAAAGAGATGTCTCCCAAGACTGATTTGGAAAGGAAACCATGTCTATTATACCCTACGCTTCTGCGGTAGGCTCTATAATGTATGCGATGTTGTGCACCAGACCAGATGTAGCTTATGCACTGAGCGTGGTAAGCCGGTATCAGTCAGACCCAGGGGAGAAGCACTGGATAGCAGTAAAGAACATTCTCAAGTACCTGAGAAGGACTAAGGAGATGTTCTTGGTTTACGGCGGAAAAGACCTCAGGTTGGAGGCCTTTGCTGATTCCGGCTTCCAAAGTGATAAGGACGATTCCAAGTCCATGTCAGGTTATGTCTTTACCCTCAATGGAGGGGCGGTTTGCTGGAAAAGCTCCAAGCAGGACACCGTTGCTGACTCGACGATGGAAGCGGAGTATATAGCTGCTTGCGATGCCGCAAAAGAAGCAGTCTGGATGAAGAAGTTCCTAACAGAACTTCAGGTGGTTCCTACCATAGTTGATCTAATACCTCTGTATTGCGACAACAATGGAGCTATAGCTTTAGCGAAGGAACCAAGGTCCCATCAGAAGTCCAGACACATCTTGAGGCGGTATCACCTGATCAGGGAGATCATTGATCGTCAGGAGATCGAGGTTCGGAGAGTTGCTTCTAAAGAGAACATTGCTGATCCATTCACAAAGGCCCTACCTCAGATTCAGTTCGAGAGGCTACTCGAGATCTTCGGTCTACGATACGCCAGTTCATGGCCCTAGTGCAAGTGGGAGATTGTTAGTGTTTATGCCCTAGAAGGCCATTACTGTATCATACTAGTTTGTATATTACTTAATGGAAGCTTGGGATATTCACATGTATATAACAGTCTTGCTAAACATGGTAGTATGCTACTTGGTTACTCTATCTTAATATGTGAGTATACGTATTGATAGAGCTCTTAGGATCTTGCTTGACTACCAGCATTGTGATGGCAGTCACACTAGTGGGGGTTGGGTAGTCTACAAGCACATCCTTATTCAGGTCCCTGGTCGTTGGATTATCGAGACAGAGCATCGATACTCCGGAGTAGACTAGTGTGCACGCTTCTCATCCCAGTTGGGGAGATGGTCTGTCCCACAGCCGTCAGTACGTCGTACTGGAGATAGTATGCAGGTGCTCGTTAGGTTATGGGTACACCGGACAGGACTCACAGGGGACTGTTGGTTGGTTTTATACCAGTCGTCAGTGAACAGTTCCCAAGTGACATGAGTACAGCATAGTCCGCAGACTTGACACTGCTACTTCGCCTCGAGTGTATCCCACTGTTCTTAGATTGCTACCCTACCACGGCTCAAAGGAGTCGTGCAAACAGGTAGCAGTTGGGTGCAGTCCCGAGCACTTGGAGGCAGTGGCGGTTAGATAGGATTCGTCTCTCCCGGTATTGGGAGTTGATATCGCGCTGTGTCAGAGAGCCATTACGCAAAGTCCCTGGCCAGGGCAAGCGAGATTTGCTGGTAGGTTCCAGTAGTTTCTCAGGGTGTAATGGGCTTCGCTCCGACACGACTTATACCGCTATTAGGGGACTGACGCTTGCCGCCTCCCTAGGCCCGATATGCGATAGTCTAAGACGAACGGACCGGACTGTACGGAGATTGTCACATCAGACTCAGTAGGAGTTCGGATGGGTTCCCTCATCGGCCTTCTTATCGACATCTACCTGGGGACCGTTACGTACAGCTAGTGCCGCTTGCGGTCTGTGGTTAAACCCACTGCCAGCGTAGTAGTCGAGTCTCTAGAGTCCCACACAGAGAGTTTCCCTACTCCAGGCGAAACGATATAGAGGTCGTATGGTTTTACGACAAGGGTTCGGACGCATACGTGTGTTTTCGCACGTACGACTTTCGGACAGTTTTTACCAGTCGGCTTTGGTTTAAGCCAGTTACTGGTATTCGGTTATTAGATTTATACAGTCTAAAGTTTTTCCGTATTTTTGCGGAAAGGAGGGGCGTTCTCGTAATTGCGCGAGAAGCTTCTAGAAGATGGTGACTAAGGAGGTTTAGGTGGCATATACATTGAATGAGATTAGTGAGTCATATGGATGATTCATCCATGCCATTAATGCTTCATAATTGCTTAATGACTCATGGAGATGAATCACCACAAGATATTTATCAAGCATGGTTGTAAAATGATTTCTTTTCTTTTCTTGATAAAAAGAAATGCTTGATATATATTATGATAACTCATTCTTCTCACTTCACTATTATCTCCACCTTCTCTCTCCTTAAGCTCTCCCTCTTCAAACCCTAATCCTCCCCTCTCATGTGTTGAGTACAAGGATTAGTTAGACTAATTAAACCATAACCCTCACTCTATATCACCTAGCTTCTTTGATTAGCACTTAAAGAAGGTTAGTTGCCTCAAGTTTAGAGGCTAAGCTTGGAGTAAAGCTCTCGGGTGGATCGTCTACTACTTCGAGAAGGCCGAGGAGGAGGTGGAGTTCGGAAAGACGAAGGACACGATTCGTTAGGTATAATCCCTAAACATAGTAGCATAGAAACTCTATGTTTTAAGTTAGTTATCGTTTAGCTTCGATTCAAGCGGTTAGTCGATGTTTGTTCACTAAACAAGTTCGTTTTTGAAAATTCCGCCTCCCCACAAGTATTGGGGTGTTGTACATCGACTTACATCTTGTTATAAACTCTTTTCATAGTAGATAGCTTCTTTTGTTGATAGTTAGGTTTATTGTTGATCTGGTTTAGGGTTATTCTAGCGCCAAGTTTACATCGATAGAAAAAAATTTGTTCCGCAATCGGCCACGGATGATGGCCAGGGCGTTAGCGTAACCTTTCACTATACCTACCGTTAGATAGCATTTCTCAGGTGACATGAGTACATGTTAGTATTTAGACCTGAGATCGCCATTTGTCTCGTGTGAGTTATTACTGTACTTAGATTACTGCCGTACCATGGCTCTACTGAATCACGCAAACATGTTTTAGTTGGATACTGTCCCGAACCACATGGAAGCAGTGAGAATTTGTTGGGGATTCGTCTCTCCGGGTATATGTAGTCGATATCTTACTGTATTTAGTTGGCCAACACCATAAAACCTTGGCCAAGACAGTTGAGATTTACTGATAGTTAGATCAATAGTTTCTCTGATTGGTAAAGAGTCACATCGGCACGAATTATCGGGTTATTAGGGTCTGACGTTTACCACCTCTAGACCCGATATGCGATACTCTTAGACGAAAAGACTAGACTGTATGGAGATTGTCGCAGATAAGCTCAGTAGGAGTTTGGATGAGCTTGCTCGTCGGCTTTTCTTTCGACAGATATCTGGTTAGCCGTTACGTACAGCTAGTGCCGCTGATATGCTTATGGATATGGATTTATCCAGTAACTCACTGCCGGCGTAATGTCAAGTTTTTAGAGTCCCACACAGAGAGTTTCCCAGGTTCAGGCGAAATTATCTAATGGCCATATTTTGATACGTGCAGAGTTCCGATTAAATACGTGTACTAGCTATACAGATTTTGTTAGTTATATGTATGCCCTAGAGGCCATTACTGTACATACGATGTGTAAGTCCACGTTGCGACCCCCGGTTCTTACGGGGAGGCGGAAACGGTATAAAATCAAAATTTTAACGCAAGAGGAAACATGGACTAAGCTAGGTCGGGATCTTTACCTAAACTAAAACTAGCATACTAAGCTAAAGATATTTAGCTACTCGGATGAAGATGGTTATACCTAAACTTGAACTCCTTCTCTTCGAGCTCCGATGGTGGTTCGATGGCTCCTTCTCGTTGTCTCCGTACGCCGAAGATAGATCCACTTGAAAGCTCCAACCTTTAGCTCCTTCTTCGTTCTTTGAAGAAACTAGTTCACTTGGTTTGCTAAACCTAGTGAACTAGAATGAGTAGAGATGATTTAGAATGGGATTTTATCTATGGTTCTTGATTCTCAACTCATGAGACAAGAGAACCATAGATCAAGAGAGGGAGCAAGAGGTTGAGGGTGAGAGCAAGAGGAGAGCTCAAGAACAAGAGAGAGAATGAGCAAGAAAGAATGAGCAAGTATTTTGTCTCTCACCCTCTCATAATCCAAAGTGATCATAACTCATCATATCAAAAAAGTCTTATGTGATGGTTAGAAGCAACCATAACCTTATCATGTCATGCACTCATTTTACTCAAATGAGCAAGCAAGTAAAAGTCTTTGGCATGAAATGATAACCATGGTTATCATGATGGTCAACTAGTCAAGCCTAGTCAACCGGTCAACAAGTCAACAAAAGTCAACAAGTCAACAAAGTCAACAAGTCAACAAAAGTCAACAAGTCAACAACCATATCACCATAATACTTAATTAATATAATAGTTAATCACATATCATATTCTCATTAGGGTTGAGCATAAAGTCAAATAGTCAACGGTCAACTGTCAACAACCCTAATGAGAATCCGCAGCCTCTGCCTCCCTGTCAACTGTGCATACACACCCGCATCCGCGTTCCGAGGAACACGAATGCAAACTGGATAAATCCAATCCCATAAGGTACACTAGGATCTGGCTTAAACCAAAGCCCGCTAGTGTAAACTGTCCGGACACTGTACGTGCACAAGTGCACGGATGTGACCGAACCCTGTCGCAAAACCATGCGACCTGTCGCAATACCATGCGACCTCTACTCTTTTGCCTAAAGGCGAAAAGCTTTCTGTGTGGGACTCTAAAGACTCGACACTACGCTGGCAGTGGGTTTAACCACAGACCGCAAGCGGCACTAGCTGTGCGTAACGGTCCCCAGGTAATGCCGACAAGAAGACCGACGAGGCGAAACCCATCTGAACTCCTACTGAGCCTGAGTGTGACATTCTCCGTACAGTCCGGTCTGTTCGTCTGATACATCGCATGGCGGGCCTAGGGGGCGGTAAACGTCAGTCCCCCAATAGCGGTACAAGTCGTGCCGGAGTGAAGCCCAAAACACCCTGAGATAACACTGGAAACCTACCAGTATATTTCGTTTGCCCTGGCCAGGGACTACTCGTGTAATGGCTCTCCTAGACACAGCGCGATGTCAACCCCCAATACCGGGAGAGACGAATCCTGTCTAACCGTCACTGCCTCCAAGTGCTTCGGGACTGCACCCAACCACCACCTGTTTGCACGACTCCTTTGAGCCGTGGTAGGGTAGTGATCAAAGTACAGTGGGAACACACCCGAGGCGAAGTGACAGTGTCAAGTCAGCGGACTAAGCTGTACTCATGTCACCTGGGAACTGATAACTGACGATAGGTATAATACCAACTAGTCAGTTCCCGACGAGTCCTGTCCAGTGTACCCGTAACCTAACGAGCACCCGCATACTATCTCAAGTACGACGTACTGACGGCTGTGGGACAGACCGTCTCCCACACTGGGACGAGAAGCGCATGCGCTGGTCTACTCCGGAGTATCGATGCCTTGTCTCGATAGTCCTGCGACCAGGGACCTGAATAAGGATGTGCTTATAGATTACCCAGCCCCCACTAGTGTGACTGCCATCACAACGCTGGTAATCAAGCAAAGATCCTAAGGGCTCCACTAATGCGTATAAGTGATATACTGAAATAAACACAAGTACACATTGAAGTAGAAACAAACCAAGTAGCATACTACTATTTTGAGCAAGATTGTATATACAAGGTGAATATCCCAAGCATCCATTAAGTAATATACAAACTAGTATGATACAGTAATGGCCTCTAGGGCATATACACTAACAATCTCCCACTTGCACTAAGGCCATGTACTGGCGTATCGAAGACCTATCATCTCGATCAGCCGCTCGAACTGAGTCTAGGGCAAGGCCTTGGTGAATGGATCTGCAGTGTTGTCTTCTGAAGCGACTCTCCGAACCTCGATCTCCTGGCGATCCACGATCTCCCTGATCAGGTGATACCGCCTCAAGATGTGCCTGGATTTCTGATGGGACCTGGGTTCCTTTGCTAAAGCTATAGCCCCGTTGTTGTCACAATACAGAGGTATTGGATCAACAATGGACGGAACCACCTGAAGTTCTTTCAAGAACTTCCTCATCCAGACAGCTTCTTTTGCGGCATCAGATGCAGCGATGTATTCCGCTTCCATCGTCGAGTCTGCAACGGTTTCCTGTTTGGAACTCTTCCAACACACCGCCCCTCCATTGAGGGTAAAGACAAAACCCGACATGGACTTGGAATCATCCTTGTCACTCTGGAAGCTGGAGTCAGCAAAGGCCTCGATCTGGAGGTCTTTTCCGCCATACACCAAGAACATCTCCTTAGTCCTTCTCAGGTACTTGAGAATGTTCTTTACCGCTATCCAGTGTTTCTCCCCAGGGTTAGACTGATACCGGCTTACCACACTCAGTGCATAAGCTACATCCGGTCTGGTACACAACATCGCATACATTATAGAGCCTACCGCAGAAGCGTAGGGTATAATAGACATGCGATCCCTCTCTAAATCAGTCTTAGGAGACATCTCTTTAGAGAGGGTGATCCCGTGACAAGCCGGTAGGTTACCGCGCTTGGAATCTTCCATACTGAACCTCTTCAGTATGGTGTCGATGTACCTGGACTGTGAAAGTCCTAGTATCCTCTTGGATCTGTCACGGTAGATCCGGATACCCAGAATGTATGAAGCATCACCCAGGTCTTTCATGGAGAACCTGTGTGACAAGAACCCCTTGACAGATTGTAGCATAGGAATGTCATTTCCTATTAAGAGAATGTCATCCACGTATAAAACGAGGAATACTACAGTTCTCGCTACAAATCTACTATAGATGCATGGTTCATCTGGATTTTTGATAAAGCCAAATTCTTTGACCGTCTCATCAAAGCAGATGTTCCAACTCCGCGATGCCTGCTTTAGCCCATAGATGGACTTAAGCAACTTGCACACCTTTCCGCTGCTCCCACTCTGAATGAAACCCTCTGGTTGGTCCATATAGACACACTCCTCTAAATTTCCATTTAGAAAAGCTGTCTTTACGTCCATTTGCCAGATCTCATAATCGTGGAAGGCAGCAATGGCAAGAAGGATCCGAATGGATTTCAGCATGGCTACTGGAGAAAAGGTTTCGTCGTAGTCCAAGCCAGGTCTTTGACGAAAACCCTTTGCTACCAGCCTAGCTTTATAGGTCTCAACCTGTCCATCTACACCAATCTTCCTTTTGAAGATCCACTTGCATCCTACGGGTTTTACCCCGTCTGGAGCAATGTCCAACGTCCATACCTTGTTGGTGTACATGGACTCCATTTCGGTCCGCATTGCATCCAGCCATTTCACTGAGTCAACGCTCTGAACGGCCTGCTGGAAGCTAGTAGGCTCATCATAATCTATGATGCAATCCTCTCTATCCCCGTCTATGAGAAAACCGCAGTATCTCTCGGGCGGATGAGACTGCCTACTACTCCTGCGGAGCGGCGTAGGAATGTCCTGTTCTGTTGAACCCTCTGGTTCCACTAACCTTTCAGTAATAGTCTGTGGTTCTGGAATTTCTTCCAGTTCCACTGCGCTCCCACTATTTTCCTTTTCCAAGAACTGGTGTTCTAGGAAGTGGGCATTACGAGAAACAAGGACTTTTTGTTCCTCTGCGTAGTAGAAAAGATACCCCCTGGTGTTCTTTGGGTATCCCACAAACTTGCACAGTACTGAGCGTGCCTCGAGTTTGTCCGCATGCTGCTTTTTGACAAAAGCTGGACATCCCCAGATCTTCAGATATTGAAGATAGGGTTTCTTCCCACTCCACATTTCATATGGGGTGGTAGGCACAGTCTTAGTCGGAACTCGGTTCAAAAGGTATGCAGCTGATTCTAGCGCATACCCCCAGAATGATCGCGGTAACTCAGCGTTACTCATCATGGACCGCACCATATCCAATAGGGTGCGGTTCCGTCTCTCCGATACACCGTTATGTTGCGGGGTGTATGGAGGAGTAAGCTGAGAGAGAATTCCGTTCTCTTTTAAATAGTCCAGGAACTCGGCACTTAAGTATTCTCCACCTCGATCCGATCTTAGAATCTTAATACTTTTGCCGGTCTGTTTCTCTACTTCATTCTTATACTCCTGGAATTTTCCAAAGGCCTCGGACTTATGTTTCATTAAGAATACATAACCGTACCTTGAGAAGTCATCCGTAAAAGTAATGAAGTAAGAATGTCCGCTTCGGGCATGTGTAGACATTGGACCGCACACGTCACTGTGTACGAGTCCCAAGAGCTCGCTCGCTCTTACTCCTTGTCCAGTAAATGGAGTCTTTGTTATCTTTCCTTTGAGACAAGATTGACAAGTGGCATACGATTGATATTCGAACGCATTCAAATATCCTTCTGTATGTAACTTAGTCAACCTTCTCTCATTGATGTGACCCAATCTACAATGCCATAAGAAAGTCTGATTTATTTCTGGAGACTTTCTTTTGTGTGTATTCTGGACATTAAAAATCTGTGGTTGGTTTAACACGTATATACCATTACTCAATGTACCTGACCCAATCAGAACTTGATTAAGGTGAATGTTTACAACATTACTTACAAACGCAAATTCATAACCTTCTTTAGAAACTAAAGATACAGAAATGATATTACAAGTTGCGTTGGGTACAAAAAAGCAATTACGCAAAACCAAAACATGTCCATCTGACATTCCCAGGTGATAGTCCCCCACGGCTTTAGCATCCATGCTAGCTCCGTTCGCAACTCTGAGGGTCATGTCACCTGCCTTCAAAACCCTACGGTTTCTCAACGCCTGCAAAGAATTACAGATATGAGATCCTGATCCGGTATCCAATACCCAGGAAGTAGAGTTTATTGAAAGACAGTTTTCAATAACATACACACCTGAAGCTGAAGCTGCAACCTGCTTCAATTCCTGTGTTCTGGCCTTCCAGGCCCTGCAATCATTCTTCCAGTGTCCTTTCTTATGACAATAGAAGCATTCTTCCTTATCCACAAGCTTCCCCGCTATCTTTGTTGCTTTACCTTTTCCCTTCGTATCCACTTTACTAACACCGCCCCTTGGTTTGGCGGGGGCCTTCTTCTTCTTTCCCTTGGCTTTCGCCTTGGACCTAGAAGAAGATGATCCTCCTACAAACAAAGTGGATGTTTCCCTACCTTTCTGTAGGGTGCCCTCTGCGCTCCTCAGCATGTTGAGGAGCTCTGAAAGTTCAACCTCTTTTTCTTGTAAGTTGAAGTTCAGTATAAACTGGGCGTAAGTGGAAGGAAGGGACTGGAGAACTATATCCGTATATAGCTCACTCTCCAATGTGATCCCTAGGTCAGCGAGCTCCTCAATGAAGCCGATCATCTTTAGCACGTGCTCGGCTACTGATGATCCGACGGCCATTCTTGTCGAAAATAACTTTTTCGACGCTTCGTATCTTGCGATACGTGATTGCTCTCCATATAGTTCTTTTGTATGGAGCAATATGGACTCCATGTCCATATTCTCATGCCTCCTCTGATGTTCGTTGTCCATCGAGGCAAGCAGGAGGCACTTGGCCTTCGCGCTATCAATCTCCCAAGTCTTGCGGATTTCCTTATCCGCGACACTGGAAGTTGGACCAGGGACAGGGGGAGCTTTGGTGGTAAGAAGATACCCCAGCTTGTCATAAGTGATTGCTATCTTGACATTCCTGAGCCAATCTTTGTAGTTTGGCCCTGTCAGTTTGTTTTTATCTAGGAGTAACTTAAGTCCAGTCATGTTGATTGGTCGCTGCAATTAGGAGAGAGAAGAAGAAACACTCAGCATGATGCTCTTGCAAGTTTAGAGTGGTTTTTAGTTTGTCTAAACAGGATGGCTCCCACTGTTTCTCGAATCCCCCCTCAAACCATAAAGGAAGAATTAGTCAGGATCAATCCCACCGCACAATACTTGCTTAACCGTTCAGCCAGGCCGGTGTCGGTACTTCGAGGGAGGTTTTCCAACGCTTTCGCGAAGTTCCTTAATTAGAGAACCTCTTTTCCCTGGGGGCGTAGCCCCGCTAACACCTTTCTAGGCACCTACTAGGTTTATAGCATTGATCGATTAGTGAGAAATTTCCCGAGGAGTAGCATATACTCACAGTAGGATCGGGATCCAAATATCATTGCGTGACGAAACTGAAGGAATCCTACCAGAATCATCACACTCCAAATGGTATGCAAATCTAGCAAGTTTCAGTACTTATGAAACTCCCGATGTGGATTTTTGCCCCATGCTCTTATGACCTTGGCGTGAGGTCAAAATGTCATAAGTCACATGTCAAGTTCGTCCCATCATTATCCAGGTTAATTTGAACCCACCCGTACATACCCTTGACGTAGGCCAAAATGGCAGTACGACTGTCTCAAACCAACGCATTCTATCTATGCAACAGATAAATATCCGGCAGCTACCAATCACTATGCCTTGGCGTGAGGTCAAAATACATAGCTTGAATACTACCGAATATTTAACTGAAATGATGGAGGGCTACGGATGGTTTTGGCAAAACCGTGAACGTAGTGAACTTGATTTGGTCGATGGAACGAGATAGCTTTTAAAAGGAGTGGCTCAAGCTCCGCATTTAAAAGTTGTTTTGAAAAGAACCGAGTGGTTTTTCGAAAGTGTTCCAACGACTTTAACTTGGTTTATTATCTTGCATTAGTTCTTTTAATGCGTGATATTCTTGCATTAGTTCTTTTAATGCGTCCCATCATTTAATCCTACCATTGCAGAAAACAACCAAAATATGACGTACGCTTATGCCATTCGCATTCGCCACGGGGCCCCGTCATTACCCGTTAGGTTACTTAACTAACGACAGAGCGGGGGCTGGGCTAGCGCGTCTGTAAAACATAAGCAACGCCTAAATAATATCATATATAGATATACTGCAATGATAAACATTTCAGATCACAGATAAATACATTGGATATACTAGGAATCTGTAATTTGTACGAGCCTGTAACAAAAACAGATTACACGGTCGCGGTGAATAGCCAACACCCCACCCAAGACCCCTACGGGTGCGGCAAACTACCCGCCAAGTACCCGAAGCATAGCAACTTCCCTCATCTCCATGAGTAGGCCACTCGACACTTCGGCATACCCGGTAGTTTGTGCACCCCTCCATGGGTCTATCCTAGGAGCAAAAACAGTAAAAAGAAATTATACAATGACGGCTACAACCCCTTCCCGGTTGTGCGGCCATACAAATAATTATTACATCAATTTACAAATTTACATGAATTGCAAGAAAAGAAAACTCTCGTCTCACAACCCCCCGGCTATTCACCCGCGACAATCCAACATATTTATATACACATTCCAGCACATTACAGATCATGTATAACCCCGACCAATCGACTTATAGCGATTAGCCGACGTTCAATACATGCAAGCATCACAGATATAACCATCATAGTCAAAGTGCAGTGAAGTTCGGAAAAAATACGGAATTATAGGACCCCAAAAGGAAATTTCTTTTCTGGAAAATCTGGGCACATATAATATATTTCAAAAATCCCAAAACCAACACAGACACACACTGCACGAAAAACGATGCACAGAAGACGACAAAGCGCGGCGCTTCCGCGGCGGATGCCTAGCTCACGCGGCGGAAGGGCGGCGGTTTAGACGAATTACTGTATCGTTTTTCTTGGGTGTTCACACAAAACCCTGAGCCGAATTTACAAGTGTAAAGTTTTTCATTTTGAGCCAAAAAAATTTCAACAGAAACTCAGTTTTTGTAAAAGTTTGGTTTTTGGATTTTTCCGGTTCCGAACTTCGTTACACTTCACTACCAAGCTAGTTTAAGTTTAGTTAGGCTCTGATACCACTGTAAGTCCACGTTGCGACCCCCGGTTCTTACGCGGAGGCGGAAACGGTATAAAATCAAAATTTTAACGCAAGAGGCAACATGGACTAAGCTAGGTCGGGATCTTTACCTAAACTAAAACTAGCATACTAAGCTAAAGATATTTAGCTACTCGGATGAAGATGGTTATACCTAAACTTGAACTCCTTCTCTTCGAGCTCCGATGGTGGTTCGATGGCTCCTTCTCGTTGTCTCCGTACGCCGAAGATAGATCCACTTGAAAGCTCCAACCTTTAGCTCCTTCTTCGTTCTTTGAAGAAACTAGTTCACTTGGTTTGCTAAACCTAGTGAACTAGAATGAGTAGAGATGATTTAGAATGGGATTTTATCTATGGTTCTTGATTCTCAACTCATGAGACAAGAGAACCATAGATAAAGAGAGGGAGCAAGAGGTTGAGGGTGAGAGCAAGAGGAGAGCTCAAGAACAAGAGAGAGAATGAGCAAGAAAGAATGAGCAAGTATTTTGTCTCTCACCCTCTCATAATCCAAAGTGATCATAACTCATCATATCAAAAAAGTCTTATGTGATGGTTAGAAGCAACCATAACCTTATCATGTCATGCACTCATTTTACTCAAATGAGCAAGCAAGTAAAAGTCTTTGGTATGAAATGATAACCATGGTTATCATGATGGTCAACTAGTCAAGCCTAGTCAACCGGTCAACAAGTCAACAAAAGTCAACAAGTCAACAAAGTCAACAAGTCAACAAAAGTCAACAAGTCAACAACCATATCACCATAATACTTAATTAATATAATAGTTAATCACATATCATATTCTCATTAGGGTTGAGCATAAAGTCAAATAGTCAACGGTCAACTGTCAACAACCCTAATGAGAATCCGCAGCCTCTGCCTCCCTGTCAACTGTGCATACACACCCGCATCCGCGTTCCGAGGAACACGAATGCAAACTGGATAAATCCAATCCCATAAGGTACACTAGGATCTGGCTTAAACCAAAGCCCGCTAGTGTAAACTGTCCAGACACTGTACGTGCACAAGTGCACGGATGTGACCGAACCCTGTCGCAAAACCATGCGACCTGTCGCAATACCATGCGACCTCTACTCTTTTGCCTAAAGGCGAAAAGCTTTCTGTGTGGGACTCTAAAGACTCGACACTACGCTGGCAGTGGGTTTAACCACAG
Organism: Agapanthus africanus; assembly: GCA_030015575.1. Lineage (NCBI taxonomy): Eukaryota > Viridiplantae > Streptophyta > Magnoliopsida > Asparagales > Amaryllidaceae > Agapanthus > Agapanthus africanus. Next base: position 536,256,168 of record JASDDO010000019.1, read on the forward strand.
ACCGCAAGCGGCACTAGCTGTGCGTAACGGTCCCCAGGTAATGCCGACAAGAAGACCGACGAGGCGAAACCCATCTGAACTCCTACTGAGCCTGAGTGTGACATTCTCCGTACAGTCCGGTCTGTTCGTCTGATACATCGCATGGCGGGCCTAGGGGGCGGTAAACGTCAGTCCCCCAATAGCGGTACAAGTCGTGCCGGAGTGAAGCCCAAAACACCCTGAGATAACACTGGAAACCTACCAGTATATCTCGTTTGCCCTGGCCAGGGACTACTCGTGTAATGGCTCTCCTAGACACAGCGCGATGTCAACCCCCAATACCGGGAGAGACGAATCCTGTCTAACCGTCACTGCCTCCAAGTGCTTCGGGACTGCACCCAACCACCACCTGTTTGCACGACTCCTTTGAACCGTGGTAGGGTAGTGATCAAAGTACAGTGGGAACACACCCGAGGCGAAGTGACAGTGTCAAGTCAGCGGACTAAGCTGTACTCATGTCACCTGGGAACTGATAACTGACGATAGGTATAATACCAACTAGTCAGTTCCCGACGAGTCCTGTCCAGTGTACCCGTAACCTAACGAGCACCCGCATACTATCTCAAGTACGACGTACTGACGGCTGTGGGACAGACCGTCTCCCACACTGGGATGAGAAGCGCATGCGCTGGTCTACTCCGGAGTATCGATGCCCTGTCTCGATAGTCCTGCGACCAGGGACCTGAATAAGGATGTGCTTATAGATTACCCAGCCCCCACTAGTGTGACTGCCATCACAACGCTGGTAATCAAGCAAAGATCCTAAGGGCTCCACTAATGCGTATAAGTGATATACTGAAATAAACACAAGTACACATTGAAGTAGAAACAAACCAAGTAGCATACTACTATTTTGAGCAAGATTGTATATACAAGGTGAATATCCCAAGCATCCATTAAGTAATATACAAACTAGTATGATACAGTAATGGCCTCTAGGGCATATACACTAACACGATGTATATTGTAGTTGATGCTTGGACATATATATGGAGGACTTTCTTGCTCGACATGATAGTATGCTATCTGGTTGCTCTTTATCTTAACATGTATACTGATTGTCTCTATATTACATGTTGATAAAGCCCTTAGGATGAGTACTTGACTACCAGGATTATGATGCAGATCATACTAGTGGGGACAGTGTAGTCGCTAAGTACATCCTTCAAATGTTCCTAGTCGTGGGTGTATCGAGATAGGGCATCGATATATCAGAGTAGACTAGCGTATAGCTTCTCGACCCATGTAGATGGGCGATGGATGATCCCATATCTATTGGTGTTTGACATCAAAGATAGTATACGGGTGCTCAGTGGAGACTGGGTACACTGAACGGACTCGCCGAAAACTCCGAGATGGTATTATACCTCACGTCAGATGGCAGTTCTCTGGTGACACTGGTACAGGTTAGTCTGTAAACCCGAGATCGTCATAGAGTTTTGTGTGATTCCCACTGTGCTTTGATTTCCACCTTACCACGTTCAAGATAACGTGCAAAACGGTGGCTTTTGGGTACAATCCCGAATCACATGGAGGCAATGAGCGATAGGAGGGGTTTCATCTCTCCCGGTATTGGGAGTTGATGTTGCGCTGTGCTCGATTGGCTATAACAGGAAGTCCCTGGCTAGGGCTGCTTTAGAGATATACCGGTAAGTGTTATCAGTAGTTTCTCGACCCGTTATGAGCCTCATATCGGCACGACTTATCGAGTTACTGGGCTCTGACGTTTACCACCCCTAGACGAGATATGCGACATATTAGACGAAGAGACCGGACTGTACGGTAGTGTTACTGATTAGATTCGCAGGAGTGTGAGCAGGGTTGCTTGTTGATCTTCTGATCGCTCAATACCCGGGTGGCCGTTACGTTTAGCAGACCGCTTACGGCTTGTGGGTGTTTGATATGATCATCACCTACTGCCGGCGTATTGACGAGTCTTTAGAGTCCTACACAGGGGTTTCCTGGCTCAAGCAAAACGGAGTAGGAGCACATATGTGATATATGCGGGACCGAGATTAATACAATATGAGATACCGTATTCTATTCTCACGAAATGTGACATTGGTCGGTTATATGCGATATAGCCGGGTTATCGGATCAAGTGTTGATTCAATAAGTTGTTACACCTGATATTAGTCGGTTATATGTGATATAGCCGGATTATTAAATCAAGAGTTGATTTGATAATCTAATGTATAATTATATATTAGATATATTACATTACATTAACTAGTATTAGCTCACTTATGATTCTTTTCTCACTTGGATTGTGCATGTGTATATATGTGATATATATTTGTGTACATATCATTGTGTCATGCTTAATGATACATGCAAGATGGGTGTATGAGACATATACCATGCTGTAAGTGCACGGCGGCGCCCCGGCCGTCAATCCGACGGCCAAATGCGGAAGCGGTGATAAACTTAAATTTTTCTTGGACTGGCAAACCGCCGCGCACTAATACCCGGATCGAACCATTACTTAGTCCTAGTTATCTACAAGAAAGGGAATAGAGATATACCGACGATCCAAGTCCTCCGGTCTTCTCATCATCGTCCCGATCTCCTGCGGAATGTCCCGTCTCCTCCTCGTCGCCGGAAGCGCACCACATCGCCTACTTCTTTTACGGGCTCCCACCTCAATGCCGAGGCAACTCGGGCACGAAGCCGGCTACTCGACGTGCCCAAGGTTCGCTGTAGAATATGTAGTCCTCAAGTCTCACTTTGGGGTTGTAGGAATTGCCATTGGTGGAGGGATTGAACTTGGAGCTTTTGAGATTGATCTTGTGGGGATTTTGCAATATGAAATGAACCAAAATCCCACACACAAAAATTTGGACAGCCCACTAGGAGCTTGGCCGGCCAATACATGGTGGTGGAGAGAATGAGAGAGTGGAAGAAGTAAATCAAATGGGAGCCATTCTCATCTAATACCCAAGAGAGAGAGAGGAAAGCTATCATGCAAAAGAAATGATAGTAAGGAAAACTCAACACTCAACACCACCATCATCACCTCACAAAGTCCAACCATCATGAACCATGATGACTCAAAAAGTCATGCCATCATGAAGAAATCAAGTCAAAGGATGGTGCACATCATGAAAGCCATCATGATGCAACAAGATGCAAAGAACCCCCTCCACTAATGCCTATTTGCAACAATGCAAATAAACCCTCCTCCACCAATCTTCGGCCAATGAACGGAACAATGGAAATTGGCCGAAACGGAAAGCAAACTGGCAACTCCAGAAAACTGGTCCCGTAATAAATTACAGGAAAACCCCGATGCTGTGCATACACACCCGCATCTGTATTTCGACCGAAATACAAATGCAATGAGACAAAGTCTACACTGTACTATACTAGGATCCGGCTTAAACCAAAGCCGGCTAGTAATATCTGTTCGATCCTGATCCGTGCAATACCGCACGTATCTGATCGAACCCTGCCATATATGCATACGGCCTATAGTACAGACTGTCCGATCCTGATCCGTGCAATACCGCACGTATCTGATCGGACCTTGCCATATCTCCATACGGCTTCTACAACCTTTCGCCCGAAAGCTGAGTAACTGAATGTGGGGGACTCTAAAGACTCATCAACACCTTGGTTGTGGATTTAACCACTAGCACGTTAGAGGTATAAGCCAATACATAACGGGCTACCAGGTATTGACCAAAAGGGACGTCTGTGAGCGAACTCAGCCTGACTCCCTACTGAGCCTGTCAGTGACAATATCCGTACAGTCCGGTCCGTTCGTCTATGAGCATCGCATGGCGGGCCTAGGGGGTTGGTAAAAGTCAGACCCCCAAAAGCGGTACAAGTCGTGTCGGAGTGTAGCCCAGAACACCCTGAGATACTACTGGAATACCTACCAGTAAATCTCCTTGCCTCGGCCGAGGGCTTCGTGTAATGGCTCTCCTAGACACAGCACGACCTCACCCCCAATACCGGGAGAGCCGAACCCCTGAAGATACGCTCACTGCCTCCATGTGGCTCGGGACTGTACCCAACTAAAACCTGTTTGCACGACTCCTTTGAGCCGTGGTAGGGTAGTAATCAAAGTACAGTGGGAACTCACACAAGACAAATGACGATCCCCAGGTCGATGAACTAACCTGTACACATGTCACCAGGGAACTGCCATCTGACGTCTGGTATATGACCAACTAGCATGTTCCCGGCGAGTCCTGTCCGATGTACTCATAACCCAATGAGCACCTGTATACATCTTAGGTGATCCAACTGACACCAGTGGCTTGTGAGACCGGCCACCGCCCCTCGTCGGGGTCTCGACTGTATACACTAGTCTACTATGGAGAATCGATGCCCTGTCTCGAAACTCTCACGACTAGGGACCTTTTAAGGATATGCTTATAGACCCCCAGCTCCCACTTATATGATCGCCCTCATACTGCTGGTGGTCAAGCAAGAATCCTAGGGGCTCTATCAACGTGTAATAGCGACGTGTCAGGTCACTTAAAACAGTACACGATGATAAAGGTAAACCAGATAGCATACTATCATCTCGAGTAAGACTGTCCTACCGGGATAGGTCCTCCATCAATCATTACAATCACGTACCTGTGACCTAATAATTGACTCTGAGGGCACTATCTCCAACAATCTCCCACTTGCACTCAAGGCTAATTATTGCGATGTCGCATACTCACAGCCCGTGTGATACCGAACACCCAACTCCTCTACTAGTCAGTCTCACAAAGCTCGTTTGCGAAACTATTGCGTTCGAGGAATAGCCTCAGTGAGTGGATCCGCTTTGTTGTCTCTTTCTATGTCTCTCTATATCTCATGTTCGCGGAGAAACCCATCTCCCGAAATGAGCAATACCTGTCTTAGAATGTGTCTGGATGTCTGATGGGACATAGCTCATAAATGAACTCCAAATCCAAACTTCTTAGACTGTATCGTCAACTGAACTTAATCAGTATCCTGCGCCATGCCACCCTCAGTATTGCCTTGGACCACCTGTCCAAAATACTGCCCTTCGTCAGAAGGAAAACTATAACTCTGACAACCTCCTTGTCGTCCATGTCACCTTGGAAGCCTGGAATGATAACTGTTTCCCGAATGAGGCTGTCGATATCATATCCCTAGAACATCCACTTATGTTCTAAAACTGCTTCCGACTGTTTCTCCATGATTGGATCAATATCAACTTATTGCATCTAGTGCAAGAACAATATCTGGTGTGGTACTTGACATCTCATGATTGACTCAATTGCCTGAGCAAGTGATCTGCCAATCATGCACATCCCTCTCCCCTTTAGTCTGTAAGACACCTTTAGAGAGGGTGACTCCATTACCTGCAGGTACACTACCGTGCCAGGAGTCGTCCATTCTAAATACTCTTAGAATGCTGTCTAAGTACCCAGATTGGGAAACCACCCAAATCTAGATCTAAAACCATAGATCTAGTGACCAGTATGTCTGATATAATGTCCAATTCTTTTGTGGAGAAACCACTGTGTGACGACCAAAGTATAACCGACTGTAGTATAGGAGTTTCCTTTCCTACTATGCGTATGTCATCCAAATACCAGGATATCACACCCTACTACCTTCTCAACAGATCCATCCCCTATTCTGATGAAGTCAAACCTATGACTGTCACGTCAGAAATAGATGATCTATCTCCGCTACATCTGCTTTAGTCTATAAATAGACATAAGCTACCTGTCCACCAATGCTTCCGCTGCTCCCACTGACTACGACAACCCTCTGGCAGAGTCATATAGACGTTCACTTCTAAAACTAGTTTAGAATGACGCTATACTCATCCTCCCACCGGGTCTCGCAGCCTGGAACAACAGCAATGGTAATTGTGGGTAAACAAGAACTTCCCTGTCACCGTCCTTGAGGCTACCGTAGTACCTCTCGGGTGCCTGAAGTTACCCACCTTATCTGCGGAGTGGCCAATGGAATGTCAATCCAGATTGAATCTTTAGGTTCCTTATCAAATCTTCAGTAATCGTTTGTGGTTCTGGAATCACTTCCAGTTCTACCATACTCCCACTACTGTTTTCTGAAAAAATCCATTTTTATTAAAACTGTGGCGAGTCTAGAACAATATTGCTATTGTTCATCCAGATGGTAGAAAGTCAACCCTCGTCATAGCCTGGGTCAACCCACAAACAGCCATTACAGAAACGTGCCTTGAGTTGTCCAGTGTCTGGTTTTAATCATAAACCGGACAACTCCCCGTACCTTAACATCGTTAAGATATGAACTGTTCTATATCCAATATAGAACCAGAGGCACTGATTTAATTGAACCAGATTCAAATCATGCAACTGTCTCCAGTGCATGTCAACTAAATGGAGAGAGGCCGATCAGCGTTACTCAACTTAGGAATGCTTCCAATTATGAGTAACCTGAAAGAGAAGCAAGATCTCTTAATCATTACTATCAACTGAATACCATACACAAGTATCTACATCTTCGATCACTTTGAAGAATCCCGATACTTGCTATACCTGGTTCTCTACTCTATTCAAATACCTATAACTTCTCAAAATTCGGACCCTGTGTTTCCACGAAAACACCTGTCTAAAAACTAGAGAAGTCATAAGTAAACCGAATATAGTACGAGGACCAACCCCTCTGTCCTGATGGACCCTGGACGACATACAATACTCTGCATAAGTCCCTTGAGTCTGATAACTCATTCACTGTGTGTCGTAGGTTGAAAACTGTACTTATGGTTAAGAAGAATTACACCGCTGCTTAATGCTCCTTACCTAACCATCCACTGATATAGGTAAATGTCGTAGACATAATTTCAGAAAGGTATATCTCACTCTATGAAAATAGACGTACAGATATATCAATTTGAAATTGGTGCATAACAGCGGATATTCAAAACCAAATATTTGCCGACCGGCAAACAGCCCAGGTGATTTCCTCAAATATCACCGATTACAACGAATCCCGATATAATGAGGATAATCACCCAATTCCCAATAACTTACTCCCACTCATCATCTGTAAAACCATACAGATGTGAGAATCGTACCTGGTAAATACATACCCTGGAGTAAGTATCTAATCGGGAAATCAGTTTTCCTTTAACATTGCACAGTGAAACTGAAACATCGAAATGTTTCGATGGGGTATCCTGGTATTCCTAGTAATGCCTCTTCCAGATTCACGACTGTAACCGTATAATTCTTTGTCACCTCTCCAAATCCCTTCATATGTCTTTAGTCTTTACCTTCTGCACACCCCTTTAGGCCAAATGGTTTTCTTCCTTCCCTACCGTTCGGCACCAGCCTATGATTTGGAAGAAGACTATCCAATAAGCATAATGGGTGTACTGTCCCAATCCTAGGAACACTCGCAATGAGAGAAGGTGAAGATAAAATACAACCGAATAAACCTTATTCCTATTTCTCCTGGACAAGAATCCATCCCCGAACTGGAACAAGTTCCTTTCGAGTTCGTATACAACCATACGATGGAATATCCAATAAACTGTGGATCTTCGTAGTGATACGGAGTGTCCTGGAGAAATACAAAGGTGATGTGGGAGTGGTAACGAAATACCTGGTTTGGTCATGAATATCTGTTGCAATTTACTTTGCCCTCTTACTAATCCCTTGCTTTGTCTGAACTTAATACCTTCTGTACACCATCGTTAGGCTAATTGGTTTTCTTCATTCCCTACCGGTCGGCACCAGCCTAAGGTTTGAAAGAAGACAATCCAATTTGCGTAATAGGTGTACTACCCCTAAACCAAGGAGTACTCGTAACCTGAGAGAGGGTAAAAGGAAAAGACAACTGAATAATCCTATCCGTTTCCTCCAAAACCTGAAACGATCCTCGAATAAATTCCTTCGAGTTCGTATCTAACCATACGATGGTTTTGTCCAATGGAAGTGGACGTTCGTAGTAATACGGGGTGTCCTGGAGAAAAGGGTAAAAGTAGGAGTGGCAATGAGGTTTGCAACTCTGACAATCCAAAAGCCAATGTTAAGAAGGTTCGGTTAATTTTGGTCACTGAGTCATAGTCTTAGGGTCGGGTCAATGGTCGCTACCAAAGAGAGAGAGAAAAGAAACACTCAGCGTGCACTCTAACCTAGATCAGAATGGTTACCAATTTATCTAATCTGGAAACCTCCCACTGTACCGTCAAATTCTCCTCCAAACCTGAAAGAAGAATTAGTCGGGGTCACCCGAGGAGTAAACCAACTCATCAGTGGGAATCGGGATCCAACTATCATCGCATGACAACGTGACGGAATCCGCTCACGGTATCACACTCCAGAAGGTATGCGCATATCTGGCAAGTTTCAGTTCTTTTGAAACTCCCGATGTGATTTCTGCCCCATGCTCTTATGACCTTGACTAAGGCCAACAAATCATAAGTCACATGTCAAGTTCTACCCATCATTATCCAGGTTGATTTGAACCCACCCGTACAAGCCCTTGACTAGGGCCAACAAGGCTATACGACTGTCCCAAACCAACGCATCTATCTATGCAGCATATGAACACCCAACAGCTACCAAACACTGTGCCTTGACTATGGCCAACAAACACAGCTTGAATACTATTGACTACCCATATGAAACGACGGAGGGCTACGAATGGTTTCTGGCGAAAACCTTTAACGTAATGAACTTGATATCGTTGAAGGAACGGATAGCTTTTTGAAAATATAGTGACGAAAACCGTTGCTAAAGAGGTCACTCCTGGTGAAGGGATCTCGGCTCTTTCCCCGTAGAATGGGGTGCAGGATATTCCAACTGAATACCACGGTGCAAAGCAAAAGTAATCGGCTATAGTGAAGTTAATGCCCTGACGCAAACTTTTTGTCCAAGGGGTCATTCCCGGTGAAGGGATCTCGGCCCTTGCCTCGTCGACTGAGGAGCAGGATATTCCAACTAAATACCACGATGCAAAACAAAAGTGAACGTCCTTGCAATAACAGCTTTTTGAAAAGTGTTCCAACAACATCAGATTAGGTTTGTTTTTAACTTGCATTGATCCGAATCAATGCAGTCCCATCAATTGATCACACCACAAAGAACGAAAATATACTGATGTACGTATATGCCATCCGCATTCGCCACTGGGTCCCGTCATTACCCGTTAGGTTAGCTAACTAACGACAGAGCGGGGACTGGACTAGCGCGGATGCAAAACATATACAACATCTACTAATATATATACCAATATATTATATTTCGCTCAAGGCGTGAATAAAATGCATCACAGATATGTACAGCATCACAGAAACAATACAGATATCTGGGATCCCCGGGTTTCACAGAGCCACTACTGAAACCCGACATTCCCCTGGTCGTGTGGATAGCCTATGCAATGAAAACCTAGACCCCTACGGGCGCGGCAAGTCACCCGCCAAAACCTGAAGCGAGGCAGCCCCCTTCAGCGCCGTGAATGGACCACCCAGCACTTCACGGAATCCGGTAACTTGGGCACCCCTCCTGGGTCAACCTGTACCCCCTACGAGTGCGGCGAATAGCCCGCCAATCCTAGAGTGAAGCCCCCTCCGTCCCAATGCCATGAGATGCGGGCTTGCTGCCCTCTAGAACCCGGCTATCCGTGCACCCCTCCGCGGGGCAATACTAGTACAGAAAGTAAAATATACATACACCGGGTACATCGACCGCAACCTGGTCGTGCCCCAAAATAATAATACAATCAGGCTGTGACGGCAGTCCACATGTCGGACGCTCGCCCCGCAATATCAAATGTACATAATACAACAGAACTGTACTAGCATTGCATCCAGGCTATCCCCCACGACCGATCCGCAACATCACAGCAAAAACAGAACATCAACGTGAAAGTCACGTTCGCAAATCCGTCTAACCGGGCTATAGCAGTTAGACCGGATTTACCGATCAAGTAACATTCACGGTCGCAGATATAATTTAAATACTGTGAAATAATGTGTTTAAAATATCCGATCGATCAAATATTAACAAGTGGGCCCCAAAGGAATACTGTAGCACTCACAGAAATAATTGGCCCAATTTTAATATTCCAAAACCCCTATTTTAAGCCCAGAAGCCCACTGGAAAAAATTGATGCAGTCACGACACCAATGTGCGGCTGATCCGCGGCCCAATGGGGGGTTTGGCCGCGGATCCGCGCTACATTGGTCGACTGACTGAGTCAAATTTTTCCAGTAGTCTTAGAATTTCCTGCACAGTACTTTTATACAACCAGAAAAATTTTTGGACACCAAAAAATTTCAACAGAAAACTGTCGTGAGCAAATACGGGTTTTTGGACATTTCGATCGATCGGAACTGAAAAACACATCAAACGAAGCTAGACTAAGTTAATGGCGAGGCTCTGATACCACTGTAAGTGCACGGCGGCGCCCCGGCCGTCAATCCGACGGCCAAATGCGGAAGCGGTGATAAACTTAAATTTTTCTTGGACTGGCAAACCGCCGCGCACTAATACCCGGATCGAACCATTACTTAGTCCTAGTTATCTACAAGAAAGGGAATAGAGATATACCGACGATCCAAGTCCTCCGGTCTTCTCATCATCGTCCCGATCTCCTGCGGAATGTCCCGTCTCCTCCTCGTCGCCGGAAGCGCACCACATCGCCTACTTCTTTTACGGGCTCCCACCTCAATGCCGAGGCAACTCGGGCACGAAGCCGGCTACTCGACGTGCCCAAGGTTCGCTGTAGAATATGTAGTCCTCAAGTCTCACTTTGGGGTTGTAGGAATTGCCATTGGTGGAGGGATTGAACTTGGAGCTTTTGAGATTGATCTTGTGGGGATTTTGCAATATGAAATGAACCAAAATCCCACACACAAAAATTTGGACAGCCCACTAGGAGCTTGGCCGGCCAATACATGGTGGTGGAGAGAATGAGAGAGTGGAAGAAGTAAATCAAATGGGAGCCATTCTCATCTAATACCCAAGAGAGAGAGAGGAAAGCTATCATGCAAAAGAAATGATAGTAAGGAAAACTCAACACTCAACACCACCATCATCACCTCACAAAGTCCAACCATCATGAACCATGATGACTCAAAAAGTCATGCCATCATGAAGAAATCAAGTCAAAGGATGGTGCACATCATGAAAGCCATCATGATGCAACAAGATACAAAGAACCCCCTCCACTAATGCCTATTTGCAACAATGCAAATAAACCCTCCTCCACCAATCTTCGGCCAATGAACGGAACAATGGAAATTGGCCGAAACGGAAAGCAAACTGGCAACTCCAGAAAACTGGTCCCGTAATAAATTACAGGAAAACCCCGATGCTGTGCATACACACCCGCATCTGTATTTCGACCGAAATACAAATGCAATGAGACAAAGTCTACACTGTACTATACTAGGATCCGGCTTAAACCAAAGCCGGCTAGTAATATCTGTTCGATCCTGATCCGTGCAATACCGCACGTATCTGATCGAACCCTGCCATATATGCATACGGCCTATAGTACAGACTGTCCGATCCTGATCCGTGCAATACCGCACGTATCTGATCGGACCTTGCCATATCTCCATACGGCTTCTACAACCTTTCGCCCGAAAGCTGAGTAACTGAATGTGGGGGACTCTAAAGACTCATCAACACCTTGGTTGTGGATTTAACCACTAGCACGTTAGAGGTATAAGCCAATACATAACGGGCTACCAGGTATTGACCAAAAGGGACGTCTGTGAGCGAACTCAGCCTGACTCCCTACTGAGCCTGTCAGTGACAATATCCGTACAGTCCGGTCCGTTCGTCTATGAGCATCGCATGGCGGGCCTAGGGGGTTGGTAAAAGTCAGACCCCCAAAAGCGGTACAAGTCGTGTCGGAGTGTAGCCCAGAACACCCTGAGATACTACTGGAATACCTACCAGTAAATCTCCTTGCCTCGGCCGAGGGCTTCGTGTAATGGCTCTCCTAGACACAGCACGACCTCACCCCCAATACCGGGAGAGCCGAACCCCTGAAGATACGCTCACTGCCTCCATGTGGCTCGGGACTGTACCCAACTAAAACCTGTTTGCACGACTCTTTTGAGCCGTGGTAGGGTAGTAATCAAAGTACAGTGGGAACTCACACAAGACAAATGACGATCCCCAGGTCGATGAACTAACCTGTACACATGTCACCAGGGAACTGCCATCTGACGTCTGGTATATGACCAACTAGCATGTTCCCGGCGAGTCCTGTCCGATGTACTCATAACCCAATGAGCACCTGTATACATCTTAGGTGATCCAACTGACACCAGTGGCTTGTGAGACCGGCCACCGCCCCTCGTCGGGGTCTCGACTGTATACACTAGTCTACTATGGAGAATCGATGCCCTGTCTCGAAACTCTCACGACTAGGGACCTTTTAAGGATATGCTTATAGACCCCCAGCTCCCACTTATATGATCGCCCTCATACTGCTGGTGGTCAAGCAAGAATCCTAGGGGCTCTATCAACGTGTAATAGCGACGTGTCAGGTCACTTAAAACAGTACACGATGATAAAGGTAAACCAGATAGCATACTATCATCTCGAGTAAGACTGTCCTACCGGGATAGGTCCTCCATCAATCATTACAATCACGTACCTGTGACCTAATAATTGACTCTGAGGGCACTATCTCCAACACATGCTAGGGTTTATGTTTTGTTTAATATTTATTATTAAGTATTTAATAAACATTTGGAATTTGTCATGGTTGATTTCTTGTGCACACTTGATAACCATTGACCAAGTCCACTTGTTTGTCATTGCTTAACATATTTGTTAACCCAACCTTAACCCTTGACCTTCTTTTATTCTCTACATGAGTTAGGCATGAGGGCTTAACTCACCCATTGTTGCAATAATTCATTTGTATCATTATTTTTCATATGAGTTCATTCTTCTTCTTCTTCCTCAAAAAGCTTTCTAGCTTCAATGGAGATATGAGAAAAAAATGTGAGAAAATGAAATCTAAAATGATCCCACTTCCTACTTCATCATCCTCTACTACTTGACATTTAGTATAGGGTGTTTGCTTCACTAATTCCGTAATTAGTGAAGAGATAGCTTGGGTTAGTGTCTCCTCGACGTAGATCATCTTCGGCCTCGAAAACTTCGAAGCAAGCATGTTCGTTGCTTCATGGGAGCCTTTCTAGAGTTCGGAGTTCACGATCGCAGCGAAGGGACTACTACATAGAGCTATTGAAGTGAAGGACCGATCTACAAAGGTTGTATTCCTTGCTCACTATACTTGCAAAGTGTTTGCATTTACATTTCCGTCGATTTCTAGTTAATGATTCATAGTTTAGGGTTAGCTAGAATGGCAATTTTTTGAAATTGGCATGGATGATGCCTTCCGATACCTTGTTGCCGTCCTAGGTAACCCTGCAGTTGTATCAGAGCCATGCTAGAAATTTTTACGGATTTTGTTAAAATTACGAAACCGAAATACTCCGAAACTTGAAACAAGAAAATGAAGTTTCTGTCATTTTAAATAATTGTCAAAAAAAATTTTAAACAAGTACAGAGTGCTATATGGGATATAACATGAGCGCTGTGAAAATTTGAGGGGGTTTCATGATTTTTTGACCGTCCATGACATGTGTGATCTCGGCCAAATCCGAGCCCCTCCTCCTGAAATTTTTTGTGTGTTCCAGTGACTTGGTTTTGATGTTTCAGGTGTTGTTTGTTTTTGATAATTTTGCATGTGATGTAATCTTACAGTATAAGCAATTTGGAGTGTTTCGTATTCGTAGTTTTAACATTGTTTCGAGTTATTCGCATGTTGTCTAGACGAAGTTAAAATGTTCAATCGAATGTCAAAAACCCGTTTTTCCAAGTTTAACGTATTCGGAAAAACATGCAAGTAAGTCTATGAACCCTCTAGAAGAATGAAACCCTAACTCGACTTTTTGGATCGTGGAACCATGGTCAAACCCTAGGGTTTTCCGTAGTTCCGTGGCAACATGAGTGAGGCTTGGGTTTGCCCTTCTACGGCTGGTGCATAGGTACTTTGGCATATTCTGGGTATTATTAAAACTGTGCTCAAGTGTTGAGTTGTCGGGAAATTGTGGGATTTTGATGAATCGATCAAAGAGTTTATCGTCGTCCGGATATTATGTGGTGGGATATAATATTTGGAATCCATAAGTAGTTATGAGATAACTAGTTTGAATTTTATAAATCTAGTAGTTTAGTCTCATTTGATCGGTTGCCACGGGATTTTGATGCGATCAAAAGTCCGTTGCAATCACGTAGCGTATGTGGATACTCGCCGGGTAACATTATTAGATGGCCATGCCCCATAGCCCCGACCAAGTGACTGTAGGAGAACCCCGTCTCCAAAAGCATCCATTCGGGTGCTCGCGGCAGCGGTGTTCCTCCTTAGTGCACTTCGTCGACAGTATCGCGGGGTGCGGCCGTCTACTTAAGTTTCCGACAAGCATTCGATCAGGATGTCGAGAATCTTGTTGAATTGCCCGACATGATATTAAAAAATGTTTTCAATATCGAGACTAAAATGCGGGGTTTATAATTGTTAGGCATGCGATGTCTAAGGAATTCATTTGGTTAGGCATGTGATGTCTAAGGTGGTTGCGGATTCCAACTGTTGTAGTTTTTCACTTTCTTTTCTGCGACTGTAAGTGTAATATGTGGTGTATCGCCGGTTTCATTGCTATACTTCAACGACAATTGGGATATGCATATTTACTTACGTTGATGACATGTGATGTTATGTATTGCTGGGATATGTTATATTGGATCATCGTGTTTGAATAGCCGGGTTTTATGTGAGATGAAGGTTTTTATTTTCATTCATGTAAAATTCATTGTATGTAATATTCTTTTATTGGGGCACTTCCGGGTAGATGATGATGTCACCATTGTATATTATTTACTTTTCCGCATTAGGATAGACCCAAGACGGGGAGCACAAGTAACCGGGTTCTAGGGTCCAGTGGGAGACCATCTCGAGGAGTCGAGACCGGGTCTCCTAACTCTAGAATTGGTAGGGTTGCTTGCTGCTCTCGTAGGGGTCTAGGGATGTGGGTTTGGCTATTCATCACGACCGTGGAATCCGTGTTTTATAAAGGCTTAATTTAAAACACGGAAATCCTAGTATATTCAATATTTCATATATTGTTTTCTGCTACGATATCTGTGATGTGATCATTTGATATATTGATGAGATGAATACAGGATATAGTATATGTGATATATTATATAGACGTTGCTTATGTTTTACACCCGCGCTAGCACTGCCCCGCTCTGCCGTTAGTTGCCTAACCTAACGGTGCACGAGGGGACATCGAGGCGAATGCGGATAGCATAAGCGTACGTTATTTATCTGTGATGTTTATGTAACTTAAAATGATGGGACTTCATTAAAGAGATTAATGAAACAAAATAAACCTAAAGATGTTGTGGAATCAAATTTTCAAAAAAAACTGGTAGCTCTAGTTCTTGCTTTGCATAGCGGTATTCCGTGTAGAATGTCCAGCACCTTATTCGATAAGGAAAGAGCCGAGATCCCTTCACCGAGAGTGACCTCTTTAGCAATAACTGGCAGATGCTATAACCCTCGGTTTCGTCTTTTGATTGTTTTTCTAGTTCTTGTTTTGCATAGAGGTATTTGTGAAATATCCTGCACCTTATTCGATAAGGAAAGAGCCGAGATCCCTTCACCGGGAGTGACCTCTTTAGCAAAACTAGTAAAAACCTCAAAAACAATCTATTTTAAATCATTTGATTCTACAACGATATCAAGTTCATTACGCAAAAGGTTTTCTGAAAAACCTGTTGTAGCCCTCCGTCATTTCAGATAAGTAATAGTTAGTATTCGCTGCGTTTGGGACCTCTGTCAAAGCGTAGCGTGCGGTAGCTAATTACTGCTTATCTGCATAAGCATATGATGCGATTGATTTAGGGTAGTCGTGCGACCTTGTTGACCTCTGTCAAGGGTCGTGCGAGTGGGTTTACTTCAATCAGAAAATGACGGGTTGAACTTGACTAGCCGCCTATGGTTTGTTGACCTCTGTCAAGGTCATAGGACGCTTGGTTAAAAACATTATCGGGAATTTCAAGTGTTGAAATTTGCAATGAGATTGCATACCTCCTATAAGATAGTTGGATCCCGATACCCACTGCGAGTAAGAGTTACTCCTGGGAGAGTTTTACACATTACAATTAGCCGATCAAGTAGGTGTGTAGAAAGGTGTCAACGGGGTTACGCCCGTGGGAAAACGAGGTTTAATTTAATTAGGTCCGTGCGAAAGCACGGGGAACCTCCCTTAAAGTACCGACACTGGCCTGGCTGAAAGATTGGTGAACTTGTAGGGTGCAATTAATCCCGGCTAGTCTTTCCTTTTAGGGTTTGAAGGAAGATTTGACTAAAACAGTGGGAGTCATCCTGATTAGATATATTAATAACCAATCTAATCTTGCAAGAGCATACGCTGAGTGTTTTCTTCTCTCTCTCTCCAGGTAGCGACCATGTCACGCCTTAATCAAGATAATAATATGGATGTATTGACCGAACCCACTTGTTATACTGAGCTAAGGAACGTTGGTCCCGCTCCAACTTATAATTGTTATAAGACCGAGCAGGATATAAGGGATTACCAGAATTCCCGTGTCGCCCAAACGAAGAAAGTGTATGATGATGCATCTTCTTCGGGTGTGTTCATTACAGAGAACTGTTTCTCAGTTTCCTTTACATCCTGGGTATGAGATACCGTATCAGGATCCCACATATGTAATATGTTACATGGGCTACAGATAGGTAGAGAACTGAGAATGGGTGATAAGTTTCAAGAGTTGGAAACGGTGCAGTGTTGCAGCCAAGTATGTTGGAAGTTATCACCCTGTATTACCAAATACATTGATTCTGAACGAATATTATTAGATACCGAACCTGATATACAATATCATATCAGTCTCTTTATTTAGTAAAGAAGGATATAATTTTGTATTGTTGGATAATGTTTTGAACATTTCCTATATCAAGAGTTGATCGGTTCAGGCACGTTATCTAAAATCATATACGTTCTAAAATCAAACAGCAGTTCTTAACGTACAGAACACACGTAAGAAGAAGAGTTCAGAAATGAACGAATTCTTCTTGAGGCATTGTAGACTAGGTCATATCAATGTGACCCGACTAGCTAAGTTACATTTAGATGCATATTTAAATCAGTTTGAATTTACATATTGTGAAACTTGCTAGTCATGTCACAAAGATAAGATGATCATAGCTCTGTTTATTGGAAAAAGAGAAAGAGTTAGTGAACTCTTGGGATTGATACATGATGATGTATGTAAGTCCCCTGTCTACATATGCCAAGACCGATTCTTTGTACTTCATTACATTCACTGATGATCTCTCAAGATTCGCACATGTGTTCCGGTTGAAACACAAGTCTGAACCTTTTTGAGAAATTCAAAGAATATAAGTTAGAAGTAGAGAACCAAAATGGGTATAAGTATTATGTCCTTTGATGTGATCAGGGAGGAGAATACTTGAGCATGGAATTCGTGGACTATTCTAAAGGAGAATGAGATTCTCTCTCAGCATTACTCCTCCGTATACACCACAGCACGTCGGTGTATCGGGGCGGAGCAATCGCACCCTATGTGATAAGGTGTGCTCTATGATGAGTACTACTAAGTTGCCTATTTCCTTTTGGGGGTTATGCACTTGAGAAGCTGCATACTATTGAATTGGGTTCCAACCAAATCAGGTGCCTACCACTCCATATGCGATATGGTATGGGAAGAGCCCATCTCTTAAATAAGTTAAGATTTGGGGTTGTCCGGCCTATGTCTAAAAGCAAAATCTGGACAAGCTCGAGCAAAGGTCAGATCTGTGGAAGTTTGTTGGATATCCCAAGCATTCGCAAGGGAATATCTTCTACCCCACTGAGGAACAAAAAGTGTTTTATTTCTCTGTATGCCACCTTTTGGAAAGGGAATTTCTTGTGAAGAAATTAGTGGTCATGAAGTAGAACTGGAAGGAGTTCCAGCTATACAAACTATAGCTGATAATTTGGTAGAACCGGAGGATTCAATAGTTCCCGACAAACCTCAGCCTCTCCGCCGATCTGGTAGGGTTTCTCACCCACCTGAGAGATACTTTGGTTTTCTCTATGACGGTAGGAGCGAGTATTGCATCATGAGATGATGACCCAACTAGTTTCGAGCAGGCCATCAGGAGTGGGGACTCTGTGAGAATGGCTGGATGCTATGCGATCTGAGATGGAATCCATATACACCAACAAAGTATGGACTTTGGTTGCTTTATCTGAAGGGTTAAATCCCCATCAGGAGCAAGTATATCTTGAGAATATTACTTGGTGTACATGGAAAAGTTGAGACTTTCAAAGCTAAGGCATGTTGCAAAAGGTTCTCGTCATCGACCAGGTGTGGATAATGATGAAACCTTTTCTAGTACCTATGCTTAAGTCCATCCAGATCCTACTTGCCATTGCTACATACCATAACTACGATATACGGCGGTTGGGTGTTATGACTGCTTTTCTAAATAGTGATTTAGAAGAGAGCATCTATAAGTACACAGCCAGAGGGCTTCGTAGACAGTGGGAGCAGCGGAAACGTGTGCAAGTTGCTTTATAGGATAAAGCAGGCATCGCGGAGTTGGAACATCTGTTTTGATGTGGTAGTCAAAGAGTTTGACTTCATCAAAAGGGTAGATGAACCTTGTATATAAAAAAAGGAAGTAGGGAGTATGGTGGTGTTCCTCGTATCGTGCGTGGATGACATACTCTTGATAGGAAAGGAGTTTCCTATGCTACACTCGGTCAATCTCCTCTTATCACAATGATTCTCCATATAGGATGAAGGTGATACCTCCTAAATCCGGGGTTTTGGATCTATGGGATAGATCTAAGTGGATGTTAGGATTCTCACTAGGTGTAGTGAGATGGTATCAATCGATCCTGGGGAGAATCACTGGATAGCTTCCAGGGTGGTAAGGACGACTGAATGTCAGTCACAGGCATTGTCTTTACCCTCAATGGAGGGACGGTATGTTGGAAGAGTTCCAAGGTAGATACCGTGGCATACTAGACGATAAAGGCTTGATACATCGCTACCTACGATGCTACCAAAGAAGCAGTCAGGGTGTATATAAGCTCATGAGATGAACTTCGTTCCTACCATTGTATGACAATGGAGTTGTGGCTTAGGCCTAGGGACCCCATCCCATCAGTGATCCAGACATATTCTAAGGCAGTATCACCTGATCAATCTCCAGGGAGATCGAGGATAGGAGAGTAGATACAAAGGACGACACGGCGGATCCACTCACAAAGGCCTATTCCCAGGAGAGACTTTTATGGGATGGTTGAGTATGAGATACTTCAACCACTGCTGATTGTTGGGTATGGGATACTACAACAGATGGCCCTAGTGCAAGTGGGAGATTGTTAGTTATATGTATGCCCTAGAAGCCATTACTGTACATACGATGTATATTGTAGTGGATGCTTGGACATATATATGGAGGACTTTCTTGCTCGACATGATAGTATGCTATCAGGTTGCTCTTTATCTTAACATGTATACTGATTGTCTCTATATTACATGTTGATAAAGCCCTTAGGATGAGTACTTGACTACCAGGATTATGATGCAGATCATACTAGTGGGGACAGTATAGTCGCTAAGTACATCCTTCAAATGTTCCTAGTCATGGGTGTATCGAGACAGGGCATCGATATACCAGAGTAGACTAGCGTATAGCTTCTCGACCCATGTAGATGGGTGATGGATGATCCCATATCCATTGGTGTTTGACATCAAAGATAGTATACGGGTGCTCAGTGAAGACTGAGTACACTGAACGGACTCGCCAAGAACTCCCAGATGGTATTATACCTCACGTCAGATGGCAGTTCTCTGGTGACACTGGTACAGTTTAGTCTGTAAACCCGAGATCGTCATAGAGTCTTGTGTGATTCCCATTGTGCTTTAATTTCCACCTTACCACATTCAAGAGAACGTGCAAAATGGTGGCTTTTGGGTACAGTCCCGAATCACATGGAGGCAATGAGCGATAGGAGGGGTTTCGTCTCTCCCGGTATTGGGAGTTGATGTTGCGCTGTGCTCGATTGGCTATAACAGGAAGTCCCTGGACAGGGCTACTTGAGAGATATACCGGTAAGTGTTATCAGTAGTTTCTCGACCCGTTATGAGCCTCATATCGGCACGACTTATCAAGTTACTGGGGTCTGACGTTTACCACCCCTAGATGAGATATGCGACATATTAGACGAAGAGACCGGACTGTACGGTAGTGTTACTGATTGGATTCACAGGAGTGTGAGCAGGCTTGCTTGTTGATCTTTTGATCGCTCAATACCCGGGAAGCCGTTACGTTTAGCAGACCGCTTACAGCTTGTGGGTGTTTGATATGATCATCACCTACTGCCGGCGTATTGACGAGTCTTTAGAGTCCTACATAAGGGTTTCCTGGCTCAAGCAAAATGGAGTAGGAGCACATATGTGATATGTGCGGGACCAAGATTAATACGATATGAGATACCGTATTCTATTCTCGCGAAATGTGACATTGGTCGGTTATATGCGATATAGCCTGGTTATCGGATCAAGTGTTGATTCGATAAGTTGTTACACATGATATTAGTCGGTTATATGTGATATAGCCAGATTATCAAATCAAGAGTTGATTTGATAATCTAATGTATAATTATATATTAGATATATTACATTACATTAACTAGTATTAGCTCACTTATGATTCTTTTCTCATTTGGATTGTTCATGTGTATATATGTGATATATATTTGTGTACATATCATTATGTCATTGTCACATCCCGAAAGTACGGAACATAACGACTACGAAACGTTTCGAGGCGTACGTAATCCAAGTAAACCGAAAACCCAGAAATCCAAACCAAGAAAAGTAGTAGAGTGAAGGAAAACCAATTTAAATCAAGTAATTTTAATAGCATAAGCCGACTTATGCGTTTTTAAAAACATTAAATATTTCCTGAAAATTTCGGCAGAGTCTCCTTTGTAAATACTGGCTCCCAAACGGGATACAACATGAATAGTATACGAAATCAATAAAAGGCATCCCCAAGCGGGAGCTAGCTCTTCGTCAATCGACGGTCACAACCACACAAGCAATATAATATACAACGCCAAGAGCGAGGATCAAAACTCAAAAGGAAACTCAAAACAACAAGAAATCCACAGAAATATAACGCGCGACTCTAAGGTCGAAAGAATAACATCACTGGTCTCTATCTCAAAAATAAATACATGTTTGGTTGATGGAATTTGCTAGATACAACTGAATAATATTATACAAAGTAATATGGTGGGTACGATACCAATAAACCCACCTACTAGCAAGTCGCCCGAAAAAAGCAGTGCCAGCAAGCCGTAATGAAACCTGTACGGCAAAACCTGCACGAAACTGTGGCACAACGGGGGTGAGTTGCCAACTCGTGAGTAGAAAAACATCTACGAACATAAACCACATGAACAACACAATCCTAGGTCAACGATCATAATATATCCTCAAATATATATAACATGCAGCCTATAATAATGACTAGGGTAAATATCTAACCCGAGTGTAATCCCATGTGCCCGTATCAGTGCCTCAGGTAGCAATATATCATATGGATGATCTATGAATGCATGAAACAGAATGCATGTACTGAAGAAAACTGCTTTCATAAATTAGTGAGATTTCTGTATTTTTAAAATGAGGTATTATAAATGAAATCAGCATAAACAGTGCCTAGTATCGACACAAAACAAGTATCCAAATATCTCGATATCTCTGTGTCGCAATCTCGGTACCTCAATATCTCAAAATCTCAATGTCTCAATCACAATATCTAGGGCGCCGTCAGTCCAGACCGGCCCCTACCATCCATCTCAAGACCACGACGGCATCCTCCGGATATCCGACGCGTCGAGTAAAATAACCGGTCGGTAGTGCTCTCCTGCCAGGCTCAACGCCATCAATTGCGATCCTCTTGCCCCGGGGTACCGCACCGGGTCCACCATGTACCCGAAATGGTTCCTCCACTCCTCGAACTCGGGTCTCGAAATCTATCAGCAAACTCATGGTGGACGACTCACACATCATGAGAAAACTGCACTTTTTTTATTTAAAAGAGAGAGAAGAAGTTTATTTATGTTTTTGCGGTTTTCCTCCAAATCCAAGAAATCGCATGAAATCCAAATCCAAATCATCAATAGCATGTAAAACCATGAATATAAGAATGAAAATCTATGAATGCGGCATAACAATGAATAGCAGTATGCATGAAGTGACAAGTAATAAC
Source organism: Agapanthus africanus (assembly GCA_030015575.1). Lineage (NCBI taxonomy): Eukaryota > Viridiplantae > Streptophyta > Magnoliopsida > Asparagales > Amaryllidaceae > Agapanthus > Agapanthus africanus. Next base: position 536,278,536 of record JASDDO010000019.1, read on the forward strand.
TACAATGTCTAAACAGGCATATAAGGCACGTACACTAATATCATGTCAAACTACTAACTAACAAGCTAAGTCAAGCAATAATATTTTCTAAGGTGTACATAACATGGCAATTACCGATGAAGATGTGTATGAGCCGGCAAGTAAGTGTACGTGGTACATATGCATCATCGGTAATGGTGCTGGTGTCCTAACAGCATAATATCAACAATGCAATATGAAATAGCAATGTAAGTATGCGATGCGGGGCGAACAAAAATAATGAGCGGGAGCTAAATACTAGACACAACGGTAACTAATCTGCATTTAATATATATATACGTCATACTATGGTGCCATTTGAAATAACACAAATCGTAGGGTTTTGGAAATAAGGGTTACGGTGTTTTTAAGAAAAGATACGCCTTTTGAAATATCCATAGAATCCTTTGACCTGTCTTTTAAAATACTCACGATCCGTTAGTTTTGAAATAGGTAGGAGTCTAATCTAGTCTAACAACTACACTAAACTATACGGCTGAACTAACAAGCTGAACTACAGGTAAGGAAACCGCCTAACATCTGAGTCGATACATATACATACCTGTATATGTATAGTCGGTGATCCCGCCTCAATAATATCATATCCGATACCATATCTATAATCAGACATCCCAAGTCAAGAGTGCGGATCAATCATCAATATATAGCTCGTACGTAACTCCGTCGTACGGCATCCCCAAATCTGGGTACGGGTCAATATCACATTATTCATCTGGTATCCTCTTTATTCAAGATCATAATCTGGGTACTGATCTACGTCTAGTACGATACTAATATCATCAATATAGTCATGATCTGACTGCTGATCTACAGCCTCATACAAACCGATATCATCATCATATATCGTCATAAAGAGGTATACATCGCCTAATGCGACCTATTATAAATATCTTAATATATCTTATCTCGTATCACGATCACATGTCAACCGTTCAATGTATAACACTATTCACATGTAACGTCGTCCCAAGATCCACTATAATATTAGGACGTATCTTAAGTACGAATCCTGTCATATCACCGATCTCACGGTCTCAAATCAATCTCATCGACTCACCTCAAATCCCCAAATACTATCCTCAAATCCAGTATGTGAACACATAGTCGCATACCCATGTGAACACATAAATACATATTCCCGTATAAGCACAATGAAAGAAGAAGGTATGCAAGTATGGGTGTACGTGTGTATGTGTGGTGCAACCTCTACTCTAGGGTCTCGCAACATTAAACCTATCCAATCACACCTAAAATCTATCTTTCTCATCAATAAACTCAACAATATATATGTGTGTATACGTATTCGTATACATCACCATGAATTGCGGGGGTGCTATACGCCATCCACCCGACTTCTCCCCGTAAATATAAATCTACTCACCTGGTCCTCGCTCGCCGGTGCCGACGTCGCCACGCGCTTGCTTGTCGTCTCGAAGTCCATATGGGGTACCTACATATCATAACGCACCGTATCGCATTAAAACTAAATTCGAAATCGAAACGGCATACGAAAATCAAATCGGCACGCGTATAACGCATAGGTCAAAACCTATCGCCTACGCATACAAGAATAGCCAAACCAACCCTCGATGTTGATGTACAAACGTCAAACCATCGATAAAAACCCAAACACACTCATTTGCGCATTCACGAGCACTAATCATAATATAAAATAGGTTAAAATTCACAAAAACCCCAAATTCACTTTAAAAGCCATTTTTCAGAAAATCCTGCCAGCAAAAATTACCCGTTTTAGTACAAAACTCGACGTTTAAACAAATCTAGCGGCCATAATACTTATTAAATATCTTAAATAAGTCATAAAAATAATTTCCATAATTTAATCTTATTAAATTTCATTAACCCCAAAATTCTAGTTTACAATATACCCAAATTTTAACAATTTTATAGCAAAAATGCACAAACAACAATTTAGCTTGGATTTTCATGAACCAAAGGCATTAAACCACTCAATATAATATTTATAATGACATGTAATCTTAATTAGAATTTTATCTCACCAAATTATAAATATTTTAAAAACCTAGTTTGCAATTTATATAGTTATCACAATTTAAATCAACAAAAAAAGCAAACTAGCAACTTAATTTGATTTAGCATATCATTGATATGGCAAATACATCACACAACCATAATCTCATAACATAAAATACCAATTTGAATTCAAACCCCTCTCTTGAATTTTAAATCATGCACTTAGAACTAATTAAAAACCTAATTAAACATTTAATTAAGCAAACCTAAAGCAATTAACAACAAATTAAACAAAAAGGTTAGAATTATACCTCATGATCAAGAGATCAAATATAGAAATCAAAGCCTCTAAAATGCCAACTTGTTCCCTGGATCCATGCAAGTTGGGCTAATGATAAATGGGTAGGGATTAGATTTAGATTTTAGCTTGATTTTTGTGGATTTTCAAGCATTTTTTGATGAATTTTTTAAAGAGAAAGAGAGATGAAGAATGAAGGGGCTGAAAATGGAGGGGGGGCTCGGCCAATGCAGGTGGGGGACAGGAGAGAGGGAGTGTGGTGTGAGGTATGGTGAGGGAAAAGTCCAAGTCAACAAAAGACCAAACTCTTTTATCTATTCTCATTCTTCTCATTTCTTTATTTTCTTTTCTTTTCTTTTGCAAATCAAGTGGGGAAAATTGAGGGGGGAACAACTTGGGGCTGCTGAAATTCAGCTAAGTAGGGGAGGAAAAATGTGGAGTGTGAGTGTGGGTGTGGAAAGAAAAAGATACATATTATACCCCCAAAACCATTTACACTAATTTCACCAAATAAGCCTCTTTTCTTCGATATTTTCTAACACCGTTTAACAACATCATTTCAATTCAAAAAGTACATGATAAAATTTTGTTTAATGTGTTATGATGTACAAAATTTGTTTCAACTCATTCCAGTTTGTAGTTTTCCCTAATTAAATATATTAGTGACGGCTTAAAATAATATTAAAATAATTAATTTCGGAAAAATTTTCGGAAAAAATTGAAATTTCACCCGTGGCTCAATAAACACCAAATACTAGCAATTACATAGCTAGAATATGTATATTTAATTTTAAAATAAAGATATTTGTATTTTGACTTTTTACATAAAACCCCCTTATTTTACCGATTTTCCGAAATTTCACCGAAACGATTTTCAAAACGTTACAATCTTCCCCCCTTAAAGAAATTTGGTCCCCGAATTTAAATTAAAACTCCCCCCAAATACTAAAACATCTAAGCAAAACCATCAAGTCGTCGGGGCTCCGAAATCGTAAATACATAAAACAAATCGTAGCGCAGAGCATGCGCATGAAAAATGAGCATATAACTCCAAATCAAAACTCCGTCAAGTATCCCACAATTATCGGAGTCATGGTAAAGACACAAATGTCAAATCCAATACAAAACCAATATTATATAACTCGAAACTATACATGTAAATATCAAATCTATATATGTAAATATCTGAAGGGAATGCATGCCAAATCTTTTAAAGTCGTTGTGCAATGCGCATAACACTGCACAGTGGCGGACGTCTATCATAAGAAAATAACCAAATAAATATATATCTTTTGTTTAAAATGTACGTTCCGCCGTTTTGGAAACAATTTAGAAGGGTCTCTTTGTTTTAAACATTTCGTGTCATATCAGACACGTAGGTAAATACTGAGACTATAGCTCGCTTTTTTTTGGAAATCCCTTCAATAACTATCAATGCATGCAAAATATATTCAGGTACTGTCCTCTGACTAGTCCTGCTCAGTACAAAAACTCATAGCAATCATCATAAAAACGTACTGCTCCATAAGAAATCAATCTCAAAATATGCATATAGATACTATGTGCGTCTGGTGCGCACGGAAATCAAAATCTATGAATGTGCCATACATGCGCACAGAAACAATATCTTAGTGTATCGGGTGTGCACGAAACATCTGTCAAAGGCAACAGGTGTGCCTGACAGCAAAAACGGGTGCATCTGACATGCACGAAGAATCTCGATTTAGCGCATCTGGTGTGCCCCAAAATCGCATCTCAAAACATACGCGAAAATCCAAATCAGGTGCATCCATCATGCACGAAATCATGAAATCCAATATCAAGCGCCGAACATGCGCAAAATCAAATCAGGTGCACAAAACAAATATCGAGTATCACAATCGAAATCAAAGTCCAGTGCATCTAAGTGCACAAAATGCGTATCCCTGCACTGCAAGCATATGTGAATCATACCGAGTGTAAAAACTAAATCGTGTGCGTATATACGCACAAAATCAACTCAACTGTATGAAACCAATAAAATCATAAACGTGAGAAACCAAGGCACGAAAACGATATCAAGTGCAACAACTATGCAAAAATCGTAAATACTCAACAGGTGCAACCATGGTCCATGAAGACAAATATCATGAAACTCAATCATTAAAATCAATCATGCGAATAGATCGCTCAAAATACCAAAATCAAGTATGGCGGAATAGTCCCGCTCAAGCACATCCTCCAAGAATCTCTGGCCAACTGTCGTGGTCACTCATAGCATGTCTCGTCGACGATCCTGAAATTTGGCCTGCTGGTGTGCGTATCATGACCACTCCTGGATCCAAGTCTTCTCATAATTTATTCCAGAAAGGTCCTGTCAAGATCTCTCCCCAATCTCATCTCTGCCGAACTGTCCAGAAGTCATCGTCCTTTACTATATCTGTTTCTTGTTCCGGAACGGCTGCATACTCATCGCGACTCCTTTTGGAAGGTATATCCAAGTACAATGTCTCGGCATGCGTATCGCATCTCTGATGTTGACGGAGTGGAACGTCGTCTCATCAAGATCTCGTACGAACCTCTTACTCCACTTTCTCTAATGTCGACTGCTTCGGACTCGTCTCGTCGTGGCTGCATGGACTGAGCTCCTACGGCTATCCTCGTATCTGGAGTCTCCCAAGAAATGCATCTCACCACTTGGCATCCGAATGAAATCGAACCATCCGATCGATTTGTCAAAACCTCATAATCCCCCAAGAGCTCAACATCTTGGGTACAGTTTAACAGTATCGAGTATGTACCACAGCATCGATGGTCCAGCCGTAGAAGGGCAAACCCAAGCCTCACTAATGGCGCCGCGGAACTGCTGCAAACCCTAAGGTTCAAAGGCTTTCACACGGTCATTAAGTCGAGTTAGGGTTTCATTCTTCTAGAGGGTCCATAGAATTGCCTGCATGCTCTTCCGAATACTTTAAACTTGGAATAATAGGTTTCTAACATTTGATCGTCTCTGTCGACTCTCAACGTCTCCGTGTGAAGTCGTCTCTAGCTGGAATCAATCTATCTGATGACCTCGCATCGGGGTAGCGAACGAACCACATGTCCTAGTCATTCATCCTCGGTGACTAGCGACCTTCTATCATCTCTTAGTACAACTCGTACTGCAATAGCTCCAACATCGGGGCGATATCTCGTCGTTCGTAGCAATAACTGGCTCACTCATCTGCACGCTGAACAGTGCCTCGAACATCATGAATAAGCAATACACCAACGGTCATCAAAATCTGGTTAGCCTCTATCACTGGCTCGATCCTCTGGTACTGATCGGCACATCCGAGAAATCTCGTAAAAGCGATCCGCCAAACGCTCGTGGAGCGAAAACACAGTAAAAAAACACATCTCCGCAATCGCTTGTCGCCGGAATTACACCTTGGTCAGTCCTCGTTCGTGACGAGCTTGTGCTGACCGCAACTCTAGCCGTAGCTCTCCCTGCCCGTAATCGTGGCAGCAAACCATAACTGGTACCGATGAGGCTAGATCAGGAATGAATATAATATTGAACAAGAAAATGTACATCCTAAGGCTTCTTAAGTGGAGTAGCGTATCGTAAGTATGCCGCGGAACATACCCACGGTACGTCACTCTACTTTAGTCACCTATTCCATCAATCAAGGGTCATCCTACGCTCCGAAGGTAAAACCTAATGCTCTGATACTAACTTTGTCACGTCCCGAAAGTATGGAACATGACCGGCACTTAAACTACGAAACGTCTCGAGGCGTACGTAATCCAAGTAAACCGAAAACCCAAAAATCCAAACTAAGAAAAGTAGTAGAGTGAAGGAAAACCAATTTAAATCAAGTAGTTTTAATAGCATAAGCCGAATTATGCGTTTTTAAAAACATCAAATATTTCTTGAAAATTTCGGCAGAGTCACCTTTGTAAATACTGGCTCCCAAACGGGATACAACATGAATAGTATACGAAATCAATAAAAGGCATCCCCAAGCGGGAGCTAGCTCTTCATCAATCGACGGTCACAACCACACAAGCAATATAATATACAACGCCAAGGGAGAGGATCAAAACTCAAAAGAAAACTCAAAATAATAAGAAATCCACAGAAATATAACGCGCGACTCTAAGGTCGAAAGAATAACATCACTGGTCTCTATCTCAAAAATAAATACATGTTTGGTTGATGGAATTTGCTAGATAGAACTGAATAATATTATACAAAGTAATATGATGGGTACGATACCAATAAACCCACCTACTAGCAAGTCACCCGAAAGAAGCAGTGCCAGCAAGCCGTAATGAAACCTGTACGGCACAACCTGCACGAAATTGTGGCACAACGGGGGTGAGTTGCCAACTCGTGAGTAGAAAAACATCTACGAACAGAAACCGCATGAACAACGCAATCCTAGGTCAACGATCATAATATATCCTCAAATATATATAACATGCAGCCTATAACAATGACTAGGGTAAATATCTAACCCGAGTGTAAACCCATGTGCCCGTGTCAGTACCTCAGGTAGCAATATATCATATGGATGATGTATGAATGCATGAAACAGAATGCATGTACTGAAGAAAACTGCTTTCATAAATTAGTGAGATTTCTGTATTTTTAAAATGAGGTATCATAAATGAAATCAGCATAAACAGTGCCTAACATCGACACAAAACAAGTATCCAAATATCTCGATATCTCTGTGTCGCAATCTCTGTACCTCAATATCTCAAAATCTCAATGTCTTAATCACAATATCTAGGGCACCGTCAGTCCAGACCGGCCCCTACCATCCATCTCAAGACCATGACGGTATCCTCCGGATATCCGACGCGTCGGGTAAAATCACCGGTTGGTAGTGCTCCCCTGCCAGGCTCAACGCCATCATCTGCGATTCTCTTACCCCGGGGTACCGCACCGGGTCCACCATGTACCCGAAACGGTTCCTCCACTTCTCGAACTCGGGTCTCGAAATCCATCAGCAAACTCATGGTGGACAACTCATACATCATGAGAAAACCGCACATTTTTATTTAAAAGAGAGAGAAGACGTTTATTTATATTTTTGCGGTTTTCCTCCAAATCCAAGAAATCTCATGAAATCCGAATCCAAATCATCAATAGCACGTAAAACCATGAATATAAGCATGAAAATCTATGAATGCGGCATAACAATGAATAGCAGTATGCATGAAGTGACAAGTAATAACTACAATGTCTAAACTGGCATATAAGGCAGGTACACTAATATCATGTCAAAATACTAACTAACAAGCTAAGTCAAGCAATAATATTTTCTAAGGTGTACGTAACATGGCAATTACCGATGAAGATGTCTGTGAGCCGGCAAGTAAGTGTATGTGGTACATACGCATCATCGGTAATGGTGCTGGTGTCCTAACAGCATAATATCAACAATGCAATATGAAATAGTAATGTAAGTATGCGATGCGGGGCGAACAGCAATAATGAGCGGGAGCTAAATACTAGACACAACGGTAACTAATCTGCATTATATATATATATATACGTCATACTATGGTGCCATTTGAAATAACAAAAATCGTGGGGTTTTGGAAATAAGGGCTACGATGTTTTAAAGAAAAGATACGCCTTTTGAAATATCCGTAGAATCCCTTGACCTGTCTTTTAAAATACCCATGATCCGTTAGTTTTGAAATAGGTAGGAGTCTAATCTAGTCTAACAACTACACTAAACTATACGGCTGAACTAACAAGCTGAACTACAGGTAAGGAAACCGCCTAACATCTGAGTCGATACATATACATACCTGTATATGTATAGTCGGTGATCCGGCCTCAATAATATCATATCCGATACCATATCTATAATCAGACATCCCAAGTCAAGAGTGCGGATCAATCATCAATATATAGCTCGTACGTAACTCCGTCGTACGGCATCCCCAAATCTGGGTACGGGTCAATATCACATTATTCATCTGGTATCCTCTTTATTCAAGATCATAATCTGGGTACTGATCTATGTCTAGTACGATACTAATATCATCAATATAGTCATGATCTGACTGCTGATCTACAGCCTCATACAAACCGATATCATCATCATATATCGTCATAAAGAGGTATACATCGCCTAATTCGACCTATTATAAATATCTTAATATATCTTATCTCGTATCACGATCACATGTCAACCGTTCAATGTATAACACTATTCACATGTAACGTCGTCCCAAGATCCGCTATAATATTAGGACGTATCTCAAGTACGAATCCTGCCATATCACCGATCTCACGGTCTCAAATCAATCTCATCGACTCACCTCAAATCCCCAAATAATATCCTCAAATCCAGTATGTGAACACATAGTCCCATACCCATGTGAACAGATAAATACATATTCCCGTATAAGCACAATGAAAGAAGAAGGTATGCAAGTATGGGTGTGCGTGTGTATGTGTGGTGCAACCTCTACTCTAGGGTCTCGCAAAACTAAACCTATCCAATCACACCTAAAATCTATCTTTCTCATCAATAAACTCAATAATATATATGTGTGTATACGTATTCGTATACATCACCACGAATTGCAGGGGTGCTATACGCCATCCACCCGACTTCTCCCCGTAGATATAAATCTACTCACCTGGTCCTCGCTCGCCGGTGACGACATCGCCACGCGCTTGCTTGTCGTCTCGAAGTCCACATGAGGTACCTACATATCATAACGTACCGTATCGCATTAAAACCAAATTCGAAATCGAAACGGCATACGAAAATCAAATCGGCACGCGTACCACGCATAGGTCAAAACCTATCGCCTACGCATGCAAGAGTAGCCAAACCAACTCTCGATGTCGATGTACAAACGTCAAACCATCGAGAAAAATCCAAACACACTCATTTGCGCATTCACGAACACTAATCATAATATAAAATAGTTTAAAATTCACAAAAACCGCAAATTCACTTTAAAAGCCATTTTTCCGAAAATCTAGTAAGCAAAAATTACCCGTTTTAGTACAAAACTCGACATTTAAACAAATCTAGAGGCCATAATACTTATTAAATATCTTAAATAAGTCATAAAAACAATTTCCATAATTTAATCTCATAAATTTCATTAACCCCAAAATTCTAGTTTACAATATACCCAAATTTTAACAATTTTATAGCAAAAATGCCCAAACAACAATTTAGCTTGGATTTTCATGAACCAAAGGTATTAAACCACTCAATATAATATTTATAATGACATGTAACTTTAATTAGAATTTTATCTCACCAAAATATAAATATTTTAAAAACCTAGTTTGCAATTTATATAGTTATCACAATTTAAATCAACAAAAAAAGCAAACTAGCAACTTAATTAGATTTAGCATATCATTGATATGGCAAATACATCACACAACCATAATCTCACAACACAAAATACCAATTTGAATTCAAACCCTTCTCTTGAATTTTAAATCATGCACTTAGAACTAATTAAAAACCTAATTAAACATTTAATTAAGCTAACCTAAAGCAATTAACAAAAAATTAAACAAAAAGGTTAAAATTATACCTCATGATCAAGAGATCAAATATAGAAATCAAAGCCACTAAAATGCCAACTTGTTCCCTAGATCCATGCAAGTTGGGCTAATGATAAATGGGTAGGGATTAGATTTGGATTTTAGCTTGATTTTTGTGGATTTTCAAGCGTTTTTTGATGAATTTTTTAAAGAGAAAGAGAGATGAAGAATGAAGGGGCTGAAAATGGAGCGGGGGCTCGGCCAATGCAGGTGGGGGAGAGGAGAGAGGGAGTGTGGTGTGAGGTATGGTGAGGGAAAAGTCCAAGTCAACAAAAGACAAAACTCTTTTATCTATTCTCATTCTTCTCATTTCTTTATTTTCTTTTCTTTTCTTTTGCTAATCAAGTGGGGAAAATTGAGGGGGGAACAACTTGGGGCTGCTGAAATTCAGCCAAGGAGGGGAGGAAAAATGTGGAGTGTGAGTGTGGGTGTGGAAAGAAAAAGATACATATTATACCCCCAAAACCATTTATACTAATTTCACCAAATAAGCCTCTTTTCTTCGATATTTTCTAACACCGTTTAACAACTTCATTTCAATTCAAAAACCAGATGATAAAATTTTGTTTAATGTGTTATGATGCACAAAATTTGTTTCAACTCATTCCAGTTTGTAGTTTTCCCTAATTAAATGTATTAGTGACGGCTTAAAATAATATTAAAATAATTAATTTCGGAAAAATTTTCAGAAAATTTGAAATTTCACCAGTGGCTCAATAAACACCAAATACTAACAATTACATATCTAGAATATGTATATTTAATTTTAAAATAAAGATATTTATATTTTGACTTTTTACAGAAAACCCCCTTATTTTACCGATTTTCTGAAATTTTACCGAAACGATTTTCAAAACGTTACAGTCATGCTTGATGATACATGCTAGATGGGTGCATGAGACATATACCATGATAGGGTTTATGTTATGGTTAATATATATTATTAAGTATTTAATAAACATTTAACATTTGGAATTTGTCATGGTTGATTTCTTGTGCACACTTGATAACCATTGATCAAGTCCGCTTGTTTGTCATTGCTTAAGATATTTGTTAACCCAACCTTAACCCTTGACCTTCGTTTATTCTCTACATGAGTTAGGCATGAGGGCTTAACTCATCCATGGTTGCAATAATTCATTTGTATCATTATTTTTCATATGAGTTCATTCTTCTTCTTCCTCCTCAAAACGCTTTCTAGCTTTAATGGAGGTATGAGAAAAAATGTGAGAAAATGAAATCTAAAGTGAGCCCGCTTCCTACTTCATCATCCTCTACAACTTGCCATTTAGTATAAGGTGTTTGCTTCACTAATTCTATAATTAGTGAAGAGATAGCTTGGGTTAGTGTCTTCTCGACGTAGATCATCTTCGGCCTTGAAAACTTCGAAGCAAGCATGTTCGTTTCTTCATGGGAGCCTCTCTAGAGTCCGGAGTTCACGATCGCAGCGAAGGGACTACTACACGGAGCTATTGAAGTGAAGGACCAGTCTACAAAGGTTGTATTCCTTACTCACTATACTTGCAAAGTGTTTGCATTTACACTTCTGTCGATTTCTAGTTAACTATTCATAGTTTAGGGTTAGCTAGAATGGCAATTTTTTGAATTTGGTATGGACGATACCTCCCGATATCTTGCTGCCGTCGTAGGTAACCCTGCAGATTTTAATCGGGCGGATAATAATACTAGCCGGCTTAGAATTAAGCCGGATTATTAAATCAAGTATTGATTTAATAATTTACATATATATATATTTCGATATGTATATTCTAGTATTAAGTTCATTGTATTATTCTATCTATTTGGGTATTTATATTTTGATACGAATACAGATATGTATATACGGAGATTGTATTTTTTATTTATACAAAACACATTCTAGAAAGTGGACACCTCATCATAGATTCTCTATTTTTGTTAAAAATAGAAATGAGGTGTAAAAATGAGGCATGAAGGAAGCATGCTGTTGGAAATGATTTTGTATTTATTTTTTGTATTTGTATGCACTATTCAAGAATAGTTGCTATTTTCTATTTTGATAATACTTTGAACAAAAACCATGCTATCCATTTTTCATTTTGTGAGACTTAATTTTCTTTTCACCATTTGCTTTCTCTCTCATAACTTGGCTCCTCCCTCTTCTTCCTCTCACTTATACTCTCATGAGTTGAGAATCAAATTGAGAAAATGATAGAAAAATACTTGGACACTTCACTACATCTCTAAGCACTCTAGATTAGCTACCTAGGGTCTTTAATTTCTCCACTTGATTATTTGTGTGGAGTTAGAGTCTTGAACCATATCTCTCGGATGGATCATTTTCGACAAAGGAAAATCGGTGGACAAGCTCGATCCCGACGCCTCAAGGAGCTAAAGAAGAGGATTTGAAGAACCGAAAGACTTGATCTCTGTGGTATAATCTCTTTTCATAGTAGCTAAAACTTTTTGTAGTTTTCTACTTTAAGTGGTTGGTTAAGATTCTAGGGTTTAAGTTTCTAGCGCCTCTCAAATTTTCGTTTTTCATTCCGCAAATATCGCGGTTGTGGCGGCTAAGACGTTAGGAACTTTATCATATGCAGCCTATGATTTCATTACCAAGATATTAAAAGGGTCTAAAACTAATTATGAAAAATTCTGAGGACATGTACTAATATTTCAGATCATGTTTCTTTTGGAATTTCTATAGTGGGGATAACACCGAAATAATAAAATTTTCAAAAGCATAAATAGAGCTGAAAATATTTTGTAAAGGTCATAAAAAATTTAAAACTTTAAAGGGACCTGAAATAAATTATTTAGTGGATGACAAATTAAAATGGATTTGAGTTGGGCCTAGGCCTACTTGAAATAAAGGAAATAGATTTTTTGGTAAATAATTTCATATGGGCTAGGACCTAAGTGTTTATAGTTGGGCTTGCAACAAACACCCTTCAATAAATACCATAACGCTTAAAACATATCTTTAGTTATGTTATTAGTATTTAGTTGTGTTAATTAAAAATTATAAACTACTGTTCTTATCAAGCAGGTTGACCGTGCATTTGTTTTAGTTGGTCATTGAAATATTTTTGACAATGATATATATTAGGTTTTAGTATTTTAGTGGTTTAGTTTGTTGTCACTTATCATAGAATTATATTCTTAGGCTGTGTGTATGATTTCAATGACGCTACAGATATCATGTAATTAATTAATACAATTCATTTCATATTAAGGTAGTATAAGTAAGCAAGTTATAGTAATTATAGTACATGTTACCTAAAATGAATTAAAAAAATGATCAACATGAATGCATATAAATTAGCAGATTGCAATTAAATAGAGTTATTAGATTCAATGTTAAGTTTTACAGATACAAGTACTCATATGAGTCATTAAGTGAAAATATAAAATAGGATGATCAATTTCACTTAGCAGTCATGTTTTAGTTAGTAAATAAATATTGAAGCTACAAGTTATTAATGATGTTTTGCAGTTCACATATAATACATTTTTATAGCATAGTTAAGATAGTAATATGTGTCATTAACAAGACATTTAATGTGTTATGTATATCTAAATTAAAATATAAAGAAGCTGTATTATAGAAAAATCTCTTTCTCTAAAAAAATAATCTTTTAATTTAAAAACATCATTTTTGTGACGTGGCTAGGGCTTTCGAGCAACATGAGACGAGAGAGAATAAGAGGAGGAGAAGGAGAAGGGGAACTTACAAATAACAACTTGATCTTAATATCAAATTGCTAAAAAAACGTATAGAGTTAGCCTCGAAGTTCGATTTCAAGACACTCGTCGGTGAACCAACGACCCTTCCTTTTCTCTTAGCGATCGTCTCCTTAATCTTTTAAGAAATGAGTATATGTTGATAAGGAAGAAGCAGAGAGCTTTTGGTCTTCTCAAAATTAGGAAAAATAAATATACGGCAGTGAAAAAAAGGAAGATTTATAATATTTATTGTTATGATTTATTTAGTGTTCATATCAAAATTAAATAACCATAACTACTGTAAAAAAAATTATATATAAAAAAAATAAAAATATATATATATTTATGTAAGATATGATTTGACGGTTGTAACTGCATAAACTGTTTGCTAGCGCTAACAGTGGTTTTTACATGCAGATCTTAATATAGTATATGTACTAACCGGTTTCCTTGGATACATTATATTCCGTATTTTAATCAACTTTGTTTTCTTAAATTCTATCAATAAATGCCGTCTTAAAATCTTTTATATTTTTCCTAGATTTTCCATGTATCGTATTTTTAAATAAAATAATTTTCCTATTTCTTTTCTAATTAATTCCCTAATATTCAAATTCTTAATCCCTCACTTTTTCTTAAACCATAAAAACTTTACCCCCTAAGCTCTACCCGGTCCACTACCTCACTCCCTTCTCTTTTTCCCCTATTTTCGCCTGAGCTCGGCCTAAGCCCAATACCCCAAACCCTAACCCAGCCCGAGCCCCCTACTCTCTTCTTCTCTATTTCCCTCTCTTTTCCTTTCTCTCCTCCGTTTCTTCTCTCCCTCACCTTCACCCACGATTGAAACAACCCTCGCACGACCTGCGCTCACCCACAACCTTGCCCACGCCCTAACTACTTTCCGAGATCACCTCATCGTATCCCTCATCTCCCTCAACATCTCTTTCTCCCCTTCACTCTAAACCTTTCTCCCTCTCCCTCTCTCCCCTCTACAACCTAGCCCCGACCACCTCCTCTTACCGACCTCTCCTATCGCCACCGGAGCCCACCTCTCTGCAGCACCGACCACCGCCATGACTTCACCACCACCTCCCTCTCATAAGCCCTATCTCCTCTCAAGCCCACACCCACCACTTCAACTCACCGCCGCGGCCATCACCTTGACCTACTGCCGTCAACCCTCCTTTGCAACCCTCGACGGAGCATCAACACTAATACCTCCACTTCACTAGCCGAGCACCTCACGTCGCAGCCCTCACCACCATAGCGCTACCTCCTTCGACCTTGACCCCGATCACCAAGACCACACCGCCATCTAATTCGAACAACCGTACGATCCTTCGCCTTCATCCTCGACCAAGAACCCCTGCACCATCATGTTGGGTTGCCTAGCGCGGCAGTAAGGTTTCGAGAGGTATCGTCCATGCCATTTTCAAATTTTTGCCGTTCTAAAGAACCCTAACCCTTGAATCTTAACTAAAGTTTTAAACGAAACGATATGTAAACAACTTTACAACTAAGTGAATACGGAATATAACCATTGTAGACCGGCCCTTCACTTCAAATGCTCCGTGTAGAAGTCCCTTCGCTGCGAGTAATGATCTCCCGGACTCTTGAGAGGATCCACAAGGAGAAAGATGCAAACTTGTTCGAAGTCTTCGAGGCCGAAGATGATCTACGTCGAGGAGACTCAAGCTCATTCTATCTCTTCACTAAATTAGGGTTTAGTGAATTAAACACCCTAAACTAAATGGCTAATAGTAGAGGATGATGAAGTAGGAAATGGGCTCATTTTAGATTTATTTTTCTCACAATATTTTCTCACCATTTTCAAAAGCTAGAAAGCTTTTCATGAGGAAGAAGAAGCTCAAGTAAAGAAGAATGAGAGAATGAACTCATGAGGTGAGAATATGAACCATGGGTGAGTTAGTGTCATACACTAACTCATGTAGTGAGTTTACCATGGTTAGTCTAATGGTTGGGTTAATAAATATCTACAAGTGAAACAAAAAGAGTGGACTTGGTCAATGTTTTCCACAAGCTTGTAGCCATGCCAAATATCCATCCATTTTTTTGAATTACTTAGATAAATATAAACCCTTCATTATATCAAGCATGGTGTAAGTCACATACACCCATGTATCATCAAGCATGACACAATAAAATGTACATTAATATATATCACATATATACTTTATGCACACAAGTGAGAAAAAAAATACTTAGTGAGCAAATATTAGTTAATCTAAGTTAATATATCAAACATATAATTATACATTAAATTATCAAATCAACACTTGATTTAATAATCCGGCTACATCACATACTGTTGAGTTGCGTAGCATGACCACAAGGTTTGGGAAGGCATCAACCATGCAATTTTATAAAAATTTGGTGTGCTATGAAACCCTAACAAAGATCTTACCTAGAGAATTAGGGTTACCATTGCATGTAAACAACTTTACATCTAAGTGAGAGGAATTACAACTTTTGTAGTCCGTTCCTTCGCTTCATAAGCTCCAAGTTGTGGTCCCTTCGCTGCGATCATCAAACTCCTGGGCTCTAGAGAGGCTCCATGAGATGAATGATGCATCTTACTTGAAGTCTTCGAAATCCAAGACGATCTACCTTGAGGAAACATAAACTCAAGCTAACTCTTCACTAATGTAGAATTAGTGAAGCTAACACACTAATCTATATGGCTAGTATAGAAGAGAATGATGAAGTAGGAATTTTCCCTCTTTAGTTTTCTTTTTCTCACTTTATTTCATCACAAATGAAAACGCTAGCAAGCTTTTTGAGGAAGAAGAAGATGAAGTAATGAGAATAATTGTTGTGAGGTTAGAAATGCAGCCATGGGTTAATAATGTCATGCTTAACCCTTGTAGAGACTTAACCATGAGCTATGGTTAAAGGTTAGGTTGATAAATATCTTAAGCTAGACAAAAAGAGTGGACAAAGTCAAAGAAGCCCGCAAGCTTCTACAAGCTTTCATCAAATATCAACCATGACAAAATCCACAATATTTGAATTACTTAATTATAAATATAAATCCTAATCTTAACCCTAGCATGCTTTAAGTCTCATAAACCCTAGTTGCATTTATAACCAAGCATTTTACAATTATACATATCACATATATATAATTTTATAACAAAAGAAAAGAATACATTTAACATATATCACATATATGTCAATGCATCCTAAGTGAGAAAAAGAATCATTTAAGTGAGTTTATATTAGTTAATGTAATGTAATATATCACATATATAATTATACATTAAATTATTAAATCAATACTTGAATTAATAATCCGGCTATATTACATATAACCGACCAATATAATATGTATCATTTTATCGAATCAACACTTGATCTGATAACCCGGCTATATCACATATACCCGGCCGATATCACATATCGCGAGAATAGAATACTGTATCATATACACGTATCAATCTCGGTCCCGCACATATCACATATGTGCTCCTACTCCGTTTCGCCTGAGCCAGGAAACCTCTGTGTAGGACTTTAAAGACTCGTCAATACGCCGGCAGTAGGTGATGATCATATCAAACACCCACAAGCTGCAAGCGGTCAGCTAAACGTAACATCCACCAGGATATTGAGTGATCAGAAGATCAACAAGCAAGCCTGCACACACTCCTGTGAATCCAATCAGTAACACTACCATACAGTTCGGTCTCTTCGTCTGATATGTCGCATATCGAGTCTAGGGGTAGTAAACGTCAGACCCCAGTAACCGATAAGTCGTGTCGATGTGACGCTCATAACGGGTCGAGAAACTACTGATAACACTTACCAGTAGATCTCCATATCAGCCAGAGACTTCCAGTTATAGCCAATAGAATACAGTGCAACATCAACCCCCAATACCGAGAGAGACGAAACCCCTCCTATCGCTCATTGCTTCCATATGATTCGGGACTATACCCAAAAGCCACCGTTTTGCACGTTATCATGAACGTGGTAAGGTGGAAATCAAAGCACAGTGGGAATCACACAAGACTCTATGACGATCTTGAGTCTACAGACTAAAATGTACCAGTGTCACTAGAGAACTGCTATCTGATGATAGGTATAATACCATGTAGGAGTTCTCGGCGAGTCCATTCAGTGTACCCAGTCATCACTGAGCACCCGTACACCATCTTTGATGTCAAACACCAATGGATATGGGATCATCCATCGCCCATCATATGGGTCAAGATGCGTATACGCTAGTCTACTCTGGAGTATCGATACCCTGTCTCGATACACCCTCGGCTAGGAACAGTTATAGGATGTACTCTTAGACTACCCCGACCCCACTAGTATGATATGCATCATAGTCCTAGTAGTCGAGTACATATCCTAAGGGCTTTATCAACATGTGAGAGCAAGACAATAAACTAATACAAGTCAACATGTTAAGACAAAGTGAAACATATAGCATACTATCATATCGAGCAAGAAAGTCCTCTCTATATATATCCAAGCATCTACTACAATATACATCATATGTACAATAATGGCCTCTAGGGCATATACATAACTAACAATCTCCCACTTGCACTAAAGCCAGTTGTTGTAGTATCTCATACCCAACAGCCCGAAGAGTCTCTCAAATTGTATCTGGGGTATGGCTTTCGTGAGTGGATCCGCGGTGTTGTCCTTCGTGTCAACTCTCCTGACCTCGATCTCTCGGCGATCAACTATCTCCCGGATCAGGTGATACCGCCTCAGAATATGCCTGGATCTCTGATGGGACCTGGGTTCCTTGGCCAAAGCCACAGCTCCATTGTTATCACAATACAAAGGTATTGGATGCACAATGGACGGAACCACATCAAGTTCAATGATGAACTTCTTCATCCAGACAGCCTCTTTGGCAGCATCGTTGGCAGCGATGTATTCAGCCTCCATTATTGATTCTGCTACGGTTTCTTATTTGGAACTCTTCTAACACACCGCCCCTCCATTGAGGGTAAAGACAAATCCTGAGTGCGGCTTGGAGTCGTCCTTATCACTTTGGAAGCTCGAATCGGTAAAGGACTCCACTTGGAGTTCTCTATTACCATACACCAAGAACATCTCCTTAGTTCTTCTCAAGTACTTGAGAATGTTCTTCACAGCTGTCCAGTGACTCTCTCCTGGATCTGCTTGATACCTACTCACTACACTTAGTGAGTATGCTACATTGGGTCTGGCACATAGCATTGCGTACATGATAGAGCCTACTGCCGAAGCATAGGGTATCCCTTACATGCGAGCTCTCTCTAAATCAGTCTTGGGAGACATCTCTTTGGAGAGAGTGAGTCCAGAGATCGTGGGTAAATTCCCATGCTTGGATTATTCCATACTAAACCTCTTTAGTATGGTGTCAATGTACCTGGATTAGGACAATCCCAGTATCCTTTTAGATCTATCTCTATAGATCTTAATCCCCAAAATGCAGGAGGTATCACCTAGATCTTTCATTGAGAATCTATGTGATAAGAAGAGCTTGACCGAGTGCAGCATAGGAACATCATTTCCTATCAAGAGCATGTTATCCACGTACAATACGAGAACGACAACTTTACTCTCTGCAACCTTCTTGTAGATACAAGGTTCATCTACGTTCTTGATGAAGTCAAACTCTTTGACTACAACATCAAAACAGATGTTCCAACTCCGCGATGCCTGCTTTAACCCGTAGATAGATTTAAGCAGCTTGCATACCTTTCCGCTGCTCCCACTGTCTACGAAGCCCTCTGGTTGAGTCATGTACACGCACTCCTCTAAATCACCATTTAGAAAGGCGGTCTTAACATCCATCTGCCAGATTTCGTAGTTATGGTATGCAGCAATGGCAAGTAGGATCCAGATGGACTTAAGCATAGCCACTGGAGAAAAGGTTTCGCCATAATCCAGTCATTGACGAAAACCCTTTGCAACAAGTCTAGCTTTGAAAGTCTCAACTTTTCCATCTACACCAAGTTTCTTCTTAAAGATCCATTTGCTCCCAATGGGTTTTACCCCTTCAGGAGCAACTTCCAAAGTCCATACTTTGTTGGTGTACATGGATTCCATCTCAGATCGCATTGTGTTCATATCAGATTTTTGCATTTTTATATCGCCCATTCTTAATCACATTGCATATAAGTAGGTATTTTTTATCCATGTCTGCTAAATAGTTGCAGGGTACAGGTTCTCATCTCTTTACAGCGAGATTCGTTAAAAGTCGCAAAAAATGTGGGACTACGACCAATAACAGATGAATACTGATCCGCATGATGCCGCATACCAGTTCAAGCGGAGTTCAAGGCAAAAGTCCACTGCTGAATATCTAGAAGAGAACAGAAGAGCTTTTGAGAAACCAAGTGTACCAAACAGATGATAAAAGCAACTAGTAGAAGACCTGAAAAGATGGACCCAAGATTCCACCATATGGCCGCGGAACCGCGGCCAAACAGGCACTTCTGCCGCGGTTCCGCGGCCGCGTTCTGCGCATGTCGGTGGCAGTGTCGGTGCTTTGACTCGACTCTTTAGGGGTAGTTTTGTAATTTCGTGTATGGATCAGAATGTAAACCTAGGGTTTTCTTATCTATAAATAGGAGAGCTCAAACCCAAATTAAGGTGTGCCTCTTTGAGGGTGCCTTTCTTAGGATGCCTATCTTTATTTTTATGCCTCTTTTTAATTTCTAGATCTAAATTTAAATTCCATTGTAATGCGTTTTTGAGAGGACATCAATAAAGTAAGCTTTTTATTTATCTCGCATTCTTTTTATCGTACCTGCAATTTTTTTATTATTAATCCAGTAATAGAAATTTATCTGCTTTTTCCTTATAATGAATTTTGTAGTTATCTCTCTAATGAGTAAGTAATTCCTCACTTGTTAGGGAAGGAGAGGGAAGGATTGAGAGAAGGAAATCTCTCTCACTCCTTTCTTTGCCCAAATAATTTTAAATACGGACTCCCTTTAATTCAACCATAATCCGCTAATTACGGTACCCTATCCTATATGATAGCGGTGATTCTCTAGTTAGATCGGTTGTGGTTGAATTAACCGGAGGTTAGGGCTAAGAGCCAAGAACGGACGGACAAGGACCAAAAGGAAGAAACTAAGTTTTTCCCTAGTCGTGCTAATCCTCGTTGTTGCTGATTACCCTAACACCTTTATTCAAAACTAAGGCATTGAAAGATATGAGAAGATCCCTATCTCGAACTAACCTAATCGTAACCCTAACAAGCTTTTTATCAACTTATTCTCATTCGTAGATCTTAAAACAAAACCCAACTTAATTGGATTTAACTCGTTAGAACATAAAGAAAAGGATTCCTTCTCCCTGTGGATCGACCCGTACTCAACCAACTAGCTACCAAGTGACACCGTCTTGATTGCGGTAAATTTAAACACGGAAAATCTCTGACAATAAAATGGCGCTGTTGCCGGGGAGACGGTAGCTTATTTCTTTGTGTAATTTCGGGTTAAAAAAAATTTAAAAATATAAAAATTGAAAAACCAAGAAAAATAAATAAATAAATAAAACAAAAATAAAAACCATCTTATTATTTTTGAAAGGTTTTTGTGCAAGTGTGCAGGCTTGGAGCAAACTCTGTTTCAGATCTGGAGCAAATTCAGTAAACAAATCAATATTCAGGAGATCTAAACAGGTAGAGGAAAACCAATTCAGCACAGAGACAAAATTTGAAACAGTCAACCTTCTGTTAGGCCGCGCGCGGCAGAAGTAAGGGTTTGATCGCGGAACCGCGATCAACGGGTGATGTCAGCAACCAAAATTTATGTGAGTATCTCATTTATCATCTCCTTTCCTCTGCACTCCACTGAAAAATATTTCCTGCAAGTTTCTTTGCACAGATTCTCTTTCTCCTATCATATAAATTGTTTTTTTGCAGGATTCTTTGCGCTGCCAAATAAAAAAAAATTGTAAGTGTTTTAGATTTTTGGTGTGTTATTACTTTGCATAATTAATACGGAATCTAAGGGGCTATAACACCAATTAAGATTAGGTAGGGATTTCATTACCCTTCCTAAGACCCCAAAAATCACTAAAAAGCATATGCATCACCCTTGAGCTAAATTAAAAAATACCTAGACTCAGCCAACTAAGGACCGTCGTGCTCATTAGGACAGAGGAAGGTTGTGGGCATTCAATCGTTTATCAAAACTTGACTTTGTGGTGCCTAGGCTAGATAAGTGAGAAAGGTAACTTTAAAAGGCCTGTCTCACGGTAATTTGTGAGCGGAACGCTCCTTTCTTCATTTGTGCTTACCTAGCCACAATTGGCAGTGAAGAGACGATTTGAGAGATATCTCACAACTTGTCACTTTAGAACAGTTAGGAGCAGTCTAGTAGACTTAGAAGACCATATCTCTAGGTTTGATTGTGTATGTTTTAACTGTGATTGTTTGAAGTAAGTCCGTATACATTCTTTCAAAACTCTTTCAAAAATTTCTAAACTCCAAAAACAAACAATTTTTTACAAAAAAAACAATTTTTTACCAAAAAAAAATCACATTCTTTTTCTTCTCCTTTCTCTCATTACATCATGGGTACCCCAGCTCGCAAAACTCTTGCTGAACTTTGGTACCCACAACCAAACATTACTTCCTACGGTTCTTATTTTTGTCGAATTTCGAACGACCCCTCCATGCCCAAAATTTCTTTGAAAAATCGGATAGACGCATCTAGGACAACCAATTGGACTCCGCAATCCACCTTATATTAACCATTTCAACCTTCACCACCTTCTTACGTTGATACTCCTTTTGCGAGTCCTGTTGTAACTCCGAAACCCATGTCTATTGCTGAACATATTGAACAATCTCGTAACTGTTGGAGATAGTGCCCTCAGAGTCAATTATTGGATCACAGGCACGTGATTGCAATGATTGAGAGAGGACCTATACCGTTAGAACAGTCTTACTCATGATGATAGTATGCTATCTGGTTTATCTTTATCATCGTGTGCTGTTTCAGGTGACCTTGCAGGTCACTATTGCACGTTGATAGAGCCCTTAGGATTCTTGCTTGACGTCCAGCAGTATGATGGCGATCATATACGTGGGAGCTGGGGTCTATAAGCACATCCTTAAATGGTCCTTGGTCGTGGGAGTTTTCGAGACAGGGCATCGATTCTCCAGAGTAGACTAGTGTATGCAGTCGAGACCCCGACGAGGGGCGGTGGCCGGTCTCACAAGCCACTGGTGTCAGTTGGTTCACCTAAGATGTATACAGGTGCTCATTGGGTTATGAGTACACCGGACAGGACTCGTCGGGAACATGCTAGTTGGTCTTATACCTGACGTCAGATAGCAGTTCCCTGGTGACATGTGTACAGGTTAGTTCATCGACCTGAGATCATTTGTCTCGTGTGAGTTCCCACTGTACTTTGATTACTACCCTACCGCGGCTCAAAGGAGTCGTGCAAACAGGTTTTAGTTGGGTACAGTCCCGAGCCACATGGAGGCAGTGAGCAGATCTGCAGGGGTTCGTCTCTCCCGGTATTGGGGGTGAGGTCGCGCTGTGTCTAGGAGAGCCATTACATAAAGCCCTCGGCCGAGGCAGGAGATTTATTGGTAGGTATTCCAGTAGTATCTCAGGGTGTTCTGGGCTACACTCCGACACGACTTGTACCGCTTTTGGGGGTCTGACTTTTACCAACCCGCTAGGCCCGCCATGCGATGCTCATAGACAAACGGACCGGACTGTACGGATATTGTCACTGACAGGCTCAATAGGGTGTCAGCATAAGTTCGCTTACAGACGTCTCTTTTGGTCAATACCTGGTAGCCCGTTACGTATGGCTAATACCACTGACGTGCTAGTGGTTAAATCCACAACCAAAGTATTGACGAGTCTTTAGAGTCCCCCATAGACCGTTTTCTCAAGTTTCGGGCGAAACACTGTAGAGGCCGTATGGAGATATGGCAGGGTTCGATCAGATACGTGCGGTATTGCACGGATCATGATCGGACGGATAATACTGGCGGGCTTTGGTTTAAGCCGGATCCTAGTATTGTACAGTGTAGATTTTGTCTCTTTGCATTTGTATTCGGTCGGAATACAAATGTTAGTGTATATGCCCTAGAGGCCATTACTGTATCATACTAGTTTGTATATTACTTGATGGAAGCTTGGGATATTCACAGTTGTATATACAATCTTGCTCGAAATGGTAGTATGCTACTTGGGTTGTCTCTGCTTTAATATGTGCATGTGTTTCTTTTAGCATATCGCTGATATACATATTAGTAGAGCCCTTAGGATCTTTGCTTGATTACCAGCGTTGTGATGGTGCTCACACTCGTGGGAGCTGGGTGATCTATAAGCACATCCTTATACAGGTCCCTAGTCGTTGGACTATTGAGACAGGGCATCGATACTCCGGAGTAGACTAGCGTATGCGCTTCTCATCCCAGTGTGGGAGACGGTCTGTCCCACAGCCGTCAGTACGTCGTACTTGAGATAGTATGCGGGTGCTCGTTAGGTTACGAGTACACTGGACAGGACTCGTCGGGAACTGTTGGTTGGTATTATACCTATCGTCAGTTATCAGTTCCCAGGTGACATGAGTACAGCTTAGTCCGCTGACTTGACACTGTCACTTCGCCTCGAGTGTGTTCCCACTGCACTTTGATTACTACCCTACCACGGCTCAAAGGAGTCGTGCAAACAGGTAGTTTTTGGGTGCAGTCCCGAAGCACTTGGAGGCAGTGACGGTTAGACAGGATTCGTCTCTCCCGGTATTGGGGGTTGACATCGCGCTGTGTCCAGGAGAGCCATTACACGAGTAGTCCCTGGCCAGGGCAAGCGAGATATACTGGTAGGTTTCCAGTGTTATCTCAGGGTGTTCTGGGCTACACTCCGACATGACTTGTACCGCTATTAGGGGACTGACGTTTCACCGCCCCCTAGGCCCGCCATGCGATGTATCAGACGAACAGACCGGACTGTACGGAGATTGTCACATACAGGCTCAGTAGGAGTTCAGATGGGGTTCACCTCGTCAGTCTTCTTATCGACATCTACCTGGGGACCGTTACGTACAGCTAGTGCCGCTTGCGGTCTGTGGTTAAACCCACTGCCAGCGTAGTGTCGAGTCTTTAGAGTCCCACACAGAGAGCTATTCGCCTTTAGGCAAAATGAGTAGAGGTCGCATGGTTTTGCGACAGGGTTCGTTCACATCCGCGCACTTGTGCACGTTTGCTGTCCGGACAGCTTATACTAGCGGGCTTTGGTTTAAGCCGGATCCTAGTATATGATTTGGGATTGGTTTTTCTCATTGTATTCGTGTTCCTCGGATCACGAATACGAGTGCGTATGCACAGTTGCTTGAGACAGAGGGAGAGGATTTTGATTAGGGTTAATGACTATTGTCATTTTATTAACCCTAATGCTTATGTGTGTATTATTATTAATTGATATTAGTTTAATAATTGTGCATGGTTATGGTTGTTGACCATTTGACCTTCTTGACTTGTTGACCTTGGTTGACACTTTGACCATCATCATTTCATTTGGAAGATGCTCTTTGATCCTTGCAATTTGCATTAAAAATGAAATGATAATGGTCATGTCTTGATTTAGCCATGACAATTATCTCGCTAATTATCTAATTACAATAATTCACATATATGAGAGAATGCTTCATATTATTCTCTCATATTCTATCATTCACATTCTCTCTCTTGTTCTTCCTCTCTCTCAAGCTCTCCCCTCTCATGTGTTGAGAAACACTTGAGCTTCAGAAAAACCCTTTCTTGATAATTTCTACTCTCATCTAGGGTTCAAGTATTAGCACTTCTTGCACCCTAGTTACTTCTAGCTTGGAGTTGAAGCCAAAGGTTGAGGCTTTCGGGTGGATCTTTCTTCGACGTGAGAAGACGACAAAGGTGACCTCCTTCCACCACTCCAAGGAGCAAGGAGAGAAGGACATAAAGCCCAAGGTATAACCTTTCTAGCACTTAGCTAGTTTCTAGTTAGCTTTAGCTTGTTTTTGTCTAGCAAAGATCCTTCTTTGTCTAGTCCATGTTGCCTAAGCTCATAAAAATTCGATTTTTATAACGTTTTCCGCCTCCCCGCAAGTACCGGGGTGGGCAACGTGGACTTACAGTGGTATCGGAGCCTAACTAAACATAAAATAGCTAGGTAGCAGAGTGTATCGAAGTTCGAATCGGAAAAATCGAAAAAAACCGAGTTTTCAAAACCCTAAGTTTCTGTTAAATTTTTTCTGTTCAAAACAAAATAAATTATACTCCAAAAATCATCTCAGGGTTTTGTGAAGAAAGCCACCAAAAACGATCCAAAGATTCGACCAAAGAGCCGCGGTTCCGCGGCAATAGAAAGCTATTGCCGCGCAACCGCGGCCGTCTTGGCTCTTCACTGGGTCGAGTTTGGTGCAGTGTATTTCTGGCTTGGTTTTAGGATTTTTAAGATGGTTTATATGTGCCCAGGTTTTCCAGAGTAGAAATTTGTTTTTGGGGGCCTATAAATCCGTATTTTTTTCCCGAACTTCAATACACTTCGACTAAAAGGTTATATCTGTGATGTTTATATGTATTGAACGTCGGCTAATCGCTATATGTCGATTAGTCGGGGTTATACATATCTGTGATCCGTGATTGATGATGGTATGTGTATATGAATGGGTTGGATTGTCGCGGATGAATAGTCAGGGTGGATGTGAGATGAGTGTTGCTTTTTCTTTCATTCATTGTAACATGTAAATTGATGTAATATTATTATTTGTTTGGCCGCACAACCGGGTCGGGGTTGTAGCCGTCATTGTATAATTCTTTTTACTGTTTTTGCTCCTAGGATAGACCCATGGAGGGGGTGCACAAACTACCGGGTATCTCGAAGTGCCGAGTGGCCTACTCACGGTGATGAGGGAGGTTGCTTCGCTTCGGGTATTTGGCGGGTAGTTTGCCGCACCCGTAGGGGTCTTGGGTGGGGTATTGGCTATTCACCGCGACCGTGTAATCCGCTTTTCGTTGCAGGCTCGAACGGGTTGCGGATTCCTAGTATATCCAATGTATTCATTGTTGGGGTAAAAATTTACACCCCGGTTGACCAAGTCAAAATCAAAGTCAACCCCAAGCCAAGTGGGCCCAAGCCCAGATCCAGTGGGCCCATGCCCGGGTCGAGCCAGAACATGAAGCAGCTGGCCTCCCCCCATGCTAAGATAAAAATTTTGTAATAAATAATTTTGTTGCATTTCTTTTAGTTTATTTTATGGATAAATGTAAGAAAAATAGGCATAAAGCCAAATTTTTGTAAAGCCCATGGCTTATGTGCAAAAAGAAATGGCACATGAGCCATAGGATAGGCAAAATGCCATTTTGTGAAGCCCAAGGGGCTATGTGTAAAGTGTATAGCCTATAAAGGCAAAAGATAATGAAAACATCTCATAACTTTTCTCTCTCCAAAAAAGAGGTTTCAGATCTGAGATCTTTCTCCTTCTTCAAGATTCCAAAACCTTCTTCTTTCTCTTGAATTAAATCAAGAGTTCTACTCTCCTTTTTATAAAACAAATTAGTTTTTCACCACAAAACCCATCAAGGGGAACTCAGATCTTCCATTAGATCTCAAAAAGGAGTGATTTTTAAAATCCCATATCTCTTGATCTCTTGATCTTCAAGATCCAGCTAACAGAGGAGGAAGAAGAAGAACCCCTCCCATTAACCCAAAAAAAAAACACTCAGGAGTCCAACTCCTTTCTAATTTCTCTTCCGGGAGTTTCTGGGGTTAAAAGCCCTCTTTTCCTCGCCGGCGCGCTAGCGCTCGAGCGCAAAGCACCTACGTGCCGACACGTGGCGCGTTTGCGCTCCAGCGCACTGCGCGCGAGCGCAAAGCGCCTACGTGCCGACACGTGGCGCTTGCGCTTGCGCTCCAGCGCAGTGCGCCCGAGCGCAAAGCGCCCACGTGCCGACACATGGCGCGCTTGCGCTCAAGCGCACTGCGCCCGAGCGCAAAGCGCCCACGTGCCGACACGTGGCGCACGCGCTTGCGCTCAAGCGCACTGCGCCCGTGCGCAAAGCGCCCACGTGCCGACACGTGGCGCACGCGCTTGCGCTCCTGTGCACTGCGCCCGAGCGCAAAGCGCCCACGTGCCGACACGTGGCGCGCTTGCGCCCTAGCGCCCAGCGCTCATGCGCAAAGCGCCCACGTGTCGACACGTGGCGCGCTTGCGCCTGAGCGCACAGCACCTAAGCGCACAGCGCTCAAGGCGCTGGCCCCACACATCTTTTGGATGTCTTTTCCCCCCTTTTGTTTATATATATATATATATATATATATATATATGTATACATATGTACACATACACATATTCCGCAACATTCTCCCCCTCCAAAAAATTTTTGGGCCGGGGCGCTGCCCCGAACCCCACAAGGGGGCTGCTAGCCCCCTTGACCCCCAGCCCGCTATCCGGGCAGCGGGACCCCCGTAAAAACTCTGCGTGGCTCCCGATATATCCAAAACCCCCTTTCAAAACAAAACACACGTACACTGCACATTGAGTTCACATGACCAGTTTAACCCGTTAATCGGAGGTTCCCTCGCCCCAAAGGCGAGGGGTAATTAACGGCAGCTTAGTCCGCGGCTGCCGGAGATTCGGATCCCCACAATCATTAAACTCCGGCCTACCCTAGGCAGGGGGAATCTGTAGTACGCCTGAGAAGCGTGCGCGTATTCCCATCTCAATGGGGTGACGAAAAACACCCTACAGGTTCTGGCACGCCCGGTGTGACCAATCTCTCCTCCCATATTTTGGGTTAAACGTTCATGTGAACTCAATCAATATACATATCGATTGCCTATACTGAAATGATGTTTTTTTTCCATGAAGCAATCAACCTTCGACGACAATGTCTCCCCAGGCGAATTCAGCTTCCAACGTGACCCCGATTCCGTACGTGGTCAAGATCAACGCTCGTGTGGTTCTCCCTGCAAGCTTCAGTCGACAGTGGGAGGAACCGCCCCGCCAGTTTGGCTCCGTCATCATCTACCCTGCCGGAAGTGCTCATCTGGCGGAAATCCCGGCGGAACAGGTGGCCAAGCCGGTCCCAAGGGGCAAGAGGCCGAATGTTGTGATTGCTAAGGCACCACAACCGAAACTTAAGATGGTGTCTGAACGACTCCCTAGGGCTTCAGCTGGGGGCAAGACTTCCGGTGCGAAGGGCAACATCAAACGTCGCGGACGAGCTCAGGCGGTGACTCTAACAAATGCACAATCGAGCGTATCTCCAAGGCCCTCCATCGCCCGGTCCGCGGCGTCTTCCCAAAGAGCCGAAGTCTGCCAGGCGCTTAGAACAGAAAAGTTAAGGCAGAAGCGGCTTAGGTATCGAGCCAACAAGAGGGCCAAAGCTTCGGCCAAATGGAATCGTGTGAAGTTCCAAGTGCAGGGTTGCCCCGCGACGACGGCTGAGTCGGACGTAGGAATCAACAATTCCTTCGAGCCTCTGAAGTGGGTTCAGAAAAACGCCATGACCGCCAGAATCAAGAAGACAGCGGTCCGAACAGTGCCACAAAGAGACGTGTCCTGGCCCCAACAGAAAAAGTATGACACTGTCTCTTCAAGAGTCTATCAAGCACTCTGTGCCGCATGAAAGCAGCGGGGCAAACCCAGAAAAGAAGCGCCAGCACCATTCAAGAACCGGGTTAGGCCAGCCGCCTTCAATCGACCACCAGCTACTGAAACAAGGGGGTCAAGACAGCGATCCGTGAAATCAGCTTCCAATGATAGAAAGACGGCCGGATATATCATCCATACGGTCTATATGGCGGGCGGGCGCCCCAGTGACAACCTTCGCAGCAAAAGCAAGGATGGGGCCACCACATCCCAAGCCCAATCTGGCCTAAATATGGTTGCCGCTGCCCAAGAACAGCCGCCCCCGCTGGATGTAGAAAATCCTCTCGATGAGGATGATAGGAAGAAAGACCCCTCGGTCCATGCAGAGTCAAGCTCGGACAGCGAGGAAGAGCCGACTTTCCGCCCCAGGACTGCGGAGCAAGAGCTGCTTCAAGAGCTTCGAAAACAGCTCAGGAGCAAAGATAAAGAGATGGCCAAGCTCTATTCGAAGATAGACGACTTAACGAACGTGGTGATGCAGCTTACGGCTCAAATTGCTCGAGCGCCTCCCAATCAAGCACAAGCCGCTACTAATCAGCCGGGTGATGACAATCTGAGGCAGCCAATGCCTGTTCCTTTGGGTCCAAGACTGGTCGAGCCGCATGAAAGCCGGCCACACTCCGCTTCTGGGGATGCCTTGGCCCCTGATAGCACTATCCCGCTAACACAGGATCGGATAATGGATTTGGTCACCAGCAAGGTTAAAACATTGGTGGCCGAAGCTGAAGCTCAGAAAGAAATCGGCAGTAGTGGGCGGCCATACCCTGCACAGTATGATCTGATTGAGTTCCTAAGCGGCTACGTCATTCCTAAGTTCGGAAGATTTGATGGAACGGGGAATGCAAATCAGCACGTCGCCCACTTCAAAGCATCGTGCGGAAATACAGGGGGCAATGACGCGCTCCTTCTTCGTCAGTTTGTCAACAGCCTGACCGGCGTCGCCTTCGACTGGTATGCGAGTATACCGGACGGGTCCGTCATTACCTTTGCCCAAATGGAGTCCCTGTTTCGGCAAAGGTTCATGAGTGTCAGTGATAAAATCTCCATTGCCGACCTTGTGAGGACCAAGCCGGGGAAGAATGAAAGCAACACCGACTTTATCGCTCGATGGCGTAATCTCACAGTCAAGTGCGAACCGCCGCTGGAGCAGGACCAGTCCGTCAGCCTTCTCATTGGGAACCTCAGCAACTGGATGGTCCCATTCTTGTGTACGGCGGGCCTCAAGACATTTCAGGAGCTAACCAAGAAAGTCCAAATGCTGGAACGCTCAAAGCAAGTGTCCCCGCCGGATTCTCAGAGAGACAAAACTTGGAAAAGCAAGCGGGACGACAACCGTAGAAGCGGGAGTTCCAGCAGTACCAATGTCTTCAATGCGTCCGACAATGAAGAAAAGCGAAGGGCGGGCGAATCCAAAACCAACCGGTCTCGAAAGCCATTGCTGGGAGGAGATGGGCCTTCCCTAGAGGAGAAAAAGAACAAGGTTTACTCTTTCAGAAGGGACAAGGTCCGTAAGATATTTAAAGATGCCTTGAACAACGGCCTACAATTGCCGGAGTCGAAAAGACCCCAAGAAGCAAAAATGACCGACAATCCTCTGTATTGCCCGTACCACCGAGTAGTGAGCCATGCGATCGAGGATTGCTACATCTTCAAAGACTGGGTCGAGAAGCAGTACAAGGCTGGAGAGATCGAGCTGTCCAAAAGTGTGTTGGTGAACAATCAAGTTGCAACCACCAACTTTATACAGACAGAAACTGAAGCCTTCTGGGAGCAGACAGCCTAACCCGCTGCCCTGAGAAATGAAACGGACTCATCGCGGCCTCCGTGGAGTACGCACATATCTAATAAGACGAAGAAGATGATAAAGCTACTTCGGAAAGAACCCAGGACGGAATGGGAAGGGCGGAAGAAGCCTACCAGTCCAGCTGCCAATGCGGCTCCATCAGGCTCAAAATCCAAGAAGCTCAAGAAGAAAAAAAGTGCAGCTCGGCGTGAAAAAGAGTCTGCAGGAAGATCGACCATTCAAAAATATATCGATTCTCTCGAAGAATATGAACAAAAGAAAAGAACATTGATTCAATTAAAGGAGTTCTTCCCTGTACAAGCGGCTGAAATTCTGGAGGAGTTAGAAGAAGACTCCAATGAAGAGATCCCAGTAGTGACCTGCTACGCCATCCATCTTGGCAGCGACTCCGAGGATGAGCTCTGTTTTCCCGAAGAGGACGAGGAGCTCACCACAAAGGCCAATCAAATCCAGCTCAGAAGCGGCAGGGCTCTACCGCAAAATCGGGGCAACGCCCCAAAAGGGAAGGAAAAACAAGTCGCTAATAAAGAAGATGGCAGAGAACTGGCTGATGAAAACATAGGTCCTTCCTCGGTGGACTATAATGTCTTGGCACATCTCCGGAAGCTTCCGTCTCTCCTGAGCATCTACGACGCCTTGGTCCTATCTAAGGAGCTTAGAGCTGTTCTCATTCACGCTCTACAAAACCCCGAGCAGTATCAGGCTCACTTTGCGGAAATTAATATGAAAGAAGCCCAGCACGCTTTGCATGCCGCCGCAGTCACATTTAAGGATGGAGACTTGCTACTGGGAACGGCTGAGCATAATCGTCCGCTTTACGTGACCGGGTACAGTGACGGAGATCGAATTAATCGCATATTGATTGATCCGGGGTCTTCAGTGAACATCATGAACTTGCGGACGCTGAAGAGTTTGTCAATGGACATCCGACACCTGTCAAGGGAGAGGATTGTCATTCAAGGCTTCAACCAAAATTGCCAGCAAGTTCTGGGGTCCATAGCTCTGCCAATCAAATTCGGGGATCTGCAGACCGAAGCTAAGATATACGTGATCGACGCCGACACGTCTTATAAGATTCTCTTGGGGCGGCCGTGGCTCCACGATTACGGCATCATTCCGTCAACTCTCCATCAATGCATGAAGTATACCAAAAATGACGAAGAAAGACGCATTGACGGAGACATCCAGCCGTTCGGTGTGCATGAAGTCCGCTATGAAGATTCTCGGTACTTTATGAACCACCAAAATGCTAAGCCACAACTGACTGAGGATAGACCGGCCCCAAGACCCAAAAGCAAATCTTCGTCGGTTGTCACTTTCAAAAGTAAAAACGCCCAAGTGCGCCCACATTTCGGTAGCGACACTGATGAGTCCGACGCTGGAAGCCCGTCCTTCCGTAAAACCCGCCCTCGTTTCGGCAGCGATACAGACGAATCTGTTACTGAAGGTCTATCTAGAAGCAAAGTCCGCCCTCATCTTGGCAGTGACACTGAAGAGTCAGAAGAAGAGGACCTGCCGTGCAACAGCTGTGCAGATTGGACTCCTATGCAAGCGAAACTAAGAGAGACCTTCGAAGTTGCAGAAAGGTCCCTAGCCGTCACAAGGGTGCCGGAGCAGATGTGCAAAGAACTCGATGCGTTGTCAGTCTCCACCGTGGACCAGTTGAAAACTTTCTACGTCCCCGGGAGGAAAAATGGACAGAAAGGCATCCTGTTTTACGGGTCAAACCACGTTGTGCACCCGGACGATCTTTCTGTCGCGTGCCTTCCCTATGAGAGAGGCATAAGAGCCGTCCTCAATCCCAGATACTATGCGCCCGAGATGCGGGAATACTTTAAAAAGTGCGGATGCCGGTTATATCAAACGGAGTCCGAAGCAAAGTTTTACGAAGGGCTATGGCATCCACCCCAGGTCCGAGCACTCATCGATGGACGAATTCCAGATAGACGGGGAATATGCTGCATTCAACCTGATTCCAAAGCGTGCTACATGATCCATGTTGGTGAGGCCAGCGAAAGATCAAATGATGACGACGAGATAGCCGAGCCAGAAGAAGCTCCTCAAGAGCTTGAAGATGGCGGACAAGCAACCTTTGACGAGCTAACCGAGATTGACTTAGGAACGCCCGATAATCCAAGGCCGACCTACATCAGCTCGCTCTTGTCAGAGGAAATGAAAGCGCAGATAATTGCCCTGCTGCATGAGTTCGTCGACTGCTTCGCGTGGACATACAAAGAAATGCCTGGCCTTTCCCCTGAAGTGGCCGTACATAAGTTGGCTATATCTCCTGATGCTAAGCCAATCAAACAAGCTCCTCGAAGAATGAGAAGGGAACTAGAAGAAAAGGTCATCGAGGAAACTAAGAAGCTCATCGATGCCGGCTTCATCAGGGAAGAGAAATATGCGGACTGGATCGCATGCATAGTCTCAGTGAAGAAGAAAAATGGGCAGATCCGAGTTTGTGTCGATTTCAGGGACCTCAATAAGGCATGTCCTAAAGACGACTTCCCGCTACCGGTCATGGAAATGATGGTCGATGACACCTCAAATTATGAGTTGTTCACCTTTATGGATGGCTCGTCTGGATATAATCAGATCAAGATGTCGCCTGAGGATGAGAAGCACACAGCATTTCGAACTCCGATCGGAATATATTGCTACAAGGTGATGCCGTTCGGACTGAAGAACGCAGGTGCTACGTATCAAAGGGCGATGACCAATATCTTCGATGACCTAATTCATAAAGTCGTCGAATGTTACGTTGATGATCTGGTCGTTAAGACTGAAACCAAGGCCGATCATATCCAGGATCTTAGGACCGTTCTCACCAGACTGAGGGAATTTGACCTGAAGATGAATCCTCTGAAATGCGCTTTTGGCGTGTCATCGGGAAAATTCCTGGGCTTCATAGTTCGACATCGAGGGATCGAAGTTGACCCATCAAAGATAAAGGCCATCATGGAGATGCCCCCTCCGAAGAGTCTGACGCAGCTAAGATCTTTTCAAGGCAAGCTTGCTTATATACGGAGGTTTATCTCAAATTTATCGGGGAGATGTAGGCCCTTCTCAAAGATCATAAAGAAAGGAGCTCCTTTTATCTGAGATGCCAAATGTCAAGCAGCGTTCGAAAGTATCAAAGAATACTTGTTGCACCCTCCAGTGCTGGCCGCTCCCATTCCAAATAAACCGCTGATTCTCTACGCTGCCGCGCTGGATGAGTCACTCGGTGCGCTCCTTGCCCAGAATAACGAGGAGGGAAAAGAAAATGCCCTCTACTACCTCAGTCGAACTCTAGTCGGGGCGAAACACAACTATTCCCCAATCGGAAAGCAATGCCCGGCTCTGATATTTGCAGTGAAGAAGCTGAGGCACTATCTGCTTGCTCATCGGGTTATGCTGATCTCCAAGGTCGACCCGCTCAAACACTTGATGACCAGAGCGAGCCTAGCCGGCAGAATGGTAAGATGGGCTGTCATGTTACTTGAGTTTGACATAGTTTATACTCCTCAGAAAGCAGTGAAAGGGCAAGCTCTCGCAGACTTCCTCGCCGCTCATCCCATACCAGAAGGGTCACCGCTAAATTGTGAGTTACCCGACGAACAAGTGCTGCACCTCGAGGGAGATGGGCCATGTTGGGAGCTCTACTTCGATGGGGCCTCATAGATAAGGACCTCCAGTAAATCAAGCGTCCCGGAGATAAAAGCAGGGATAGGATTGGTGTTCATTACACCATCAATGGGAACCCTACGGCGTTCTTTTGCTCTCACCGAGCCTCGCACAAACAATGAGGCTGAGTATGAAGCTCTGATAGCTGGTTTGGAGCTCGCCATAGAAATGGAAATCCTTCGGCTACGGGTTTACGGTGACTCCCAGCTTGTCGTCAACCAAGTAAGCGGCGATTATAAGATATACAAACCCGAATTAGCTCGGTACAGAGGCCGAGTGGTGGAACTCATGAAACAGTTCACTCACATTGAACTAACAAGAGTCCCTAGAGCGTTGAACGGAAAGGCTGACATACTCGCTCGCCTAGCCAAGGAGATGGCTGATCCTGACATGGATGAAATTCTGATCACGGTCAGGAGCCGACAAATTCTACCCCCAGTCTCTCTACGAGAAGAGGAAAGCACAGAACAGAAGAGCAGTCCTACCGAAGAAGCTTCGATCATCCAAGACGAGCCCGATTGGAGAGAACCCTTCATAGAGTACCTCCGATACGGTAAGCTGCCCGAAGAAAAATCTGCGAGGATTCAGCTGAAGAAAAGAGCTCTCGGATACGTGTTTGTAAATGACACGTTATACCGCAGGTCATATGACCAACTCTGGCTCAGGTGTCTGTCATTGGCCGAAACCCAAAAGGTCATGAAAGATGTTCACTCGGGCGTTTGCGGTGCTCACCAATCTGGCCCCAAGATGCGACTTCAAATCAAACGGCTTGGGTATTACTGGCCCACCATGATACGGGATTGCGGAGAACATGCAAAGAAATGTCAGATCTGCCAAATCCATGGTAATTTCATTCACAAGCATCCCAATCCGTTACATCCTACAGTGGCGTCGTGGCCCTTCGAAGTCTGGGGCACCGACATTGTTGGCCCAATTGATCCTCCGTCATCCAAAGGCCACCGGTTCATACTGGCCGCGACAGACTACTTCTCCAGATGGGCTGAAGCTGTCCCGCTAAAAGAAGTCAAGACAAAAGATATTCTGACATTCTTCCAGCATAATATTCTATACCGTTTCGGTACACCAAGAAGAATCATTTCCGACAATGGGCCTTTTTTCAAGAGCTTCAATGTCTCAAGGTTCGCTACTCAGCACAAGATAGACTGGAGATATTCCTCCATCTATAATCCAAGAGCCAATGGGCTAGCCGAAGCCTTCAATAAGACTCTATGCAAGCTCCTGAGGAAAAATGCTTCAGCCAACAAGAGAGACTGGAATCTCAAACTTCACGAGGCGTTGTGGGCATATCGTACCACACACCGTACTCCAACACAGTCCACTCCATACTCATTGCTCTTCGGAGTGGAGGCGGTCCTCCCCCTCGAAGTCGAAGTTCCAAGCTTAAGAATGGCCGTTCAGCACGAGTTGACGGAGGAGGAAAACGTTCTCCTTCGACTTGAAGAGCTCGATGCCCTCGAAGAAAAGAGGCTCGCGGTGCAGCAAAATCTGGAGCTATACCGAGCCCAAATGTCACGGGCTTATGACAAGATAACCCGTCTCCGTGCTTTCAAGAAAGGTGAATTGGTGTTGGTCCTCAAAAGACCGATCATCCCCAATCGACATGCCAAGGGAAAATTTGAGCCAAACTGGGAAGGACCATACGTCATCGAGAAAGTGTTCGACGGAGGATCCTACCAACTAATAAGTGCCGAGGGAGAAAGGCCCATGCCACCCATCAATGGCCGATATCTCAAGAAATACTACACGTGAATGCTCCAAGTCGCAGGCGAATTGAGCACATCAGCCCTACGGTCTGGATCATACATCCTGCAAAACCGTATACAATCTACGGGCGTAAATGGCCCCTATCTCTCCCAAATCCTGCCGGTGAGACTACTTTTAAAGTCCCACCAGCGGCAAAAAAAAGGGAAAAAAAAAGAGAGAAAAAAATAATAATGATTAAAGAAATAAAAAAAAAATAATAATAAATAAACGGTATGTCCACAAGCAAAACGGGCACGGATGAAAACCCGAAAGGGCTCCGTGAGTAAAAACAGCAGGACTACCGGCGAGTCTGTGAAACCCCGAAAGGGCGCAAACTCGTGAAAGGAGATGAAATACACTCGCAAAGTCCTCTCGACCTTGTGAGGAGAAAACCCTGCGTGAGATCCTTACGACTCACAAAGGAGCAACACACTTAGGAATCCTCACGATTCCTAAGGAGAAAATACACCTGCGGGATCCTTACGACTCGCAGGGAGAAAATGCTTTTATGGGACCCTCACGGCCCATAAAAATTGAAAAGCCTTAGGTGATAGAGACCCAAACCTGTCTCCTAAGCC
Organism: Agapanthus africanus; assembly: GCA_030015575.1. Taxonomy (NCBI): domain Eukaryota; kingdom Viridiplantae; phylum Streptophyta; class Magnoliopsida; order Asparagales; family Amaryllidaceae; genus Agapanthus; species Agapanthus africanus. Next base: position 536,315,591 of record JASDDO010000019.1, read on the forward strand.
ATCGTTCCCCAACGGGCAACGGCAAATGATGAGTCGCTCCTGGAATTTCGCTTCAGTGTTAGCGGTGCTGATGCCGACCAAAAACCCAAATCCCAAGTCCTCCCAAGGCAAATGATGAGTTGCTCCTGGCATTATTCCAGTGCAGCAATACTGATGCCAAACAAGATCCAAATTCCAAGTCCCCAAATGGCGAATGATGAGTCGCTCCGGGTACCATATTCCAGTGCAGCGATGCAGACGCTAACCAAATTCCAAATCCCATACCCCAACGGCGAATGATGAGTCGCTCCTGGTACCATATTCCAGTGCAGCGATGCAGACGCCGACAAGGTCCCGAAATTTTTCCGGCCCTACGGTCTGGATCATACATCCTGCAAAACCGTATACAATCCACGGGCGTAAAACAATCCCAACCTCTCCCAAGTCCTACCGGTGAGACCACATTCAAAGTCCCACCAAAAAAAAAAAATAATAATAAAAAAATAATAATAATAATAAAAAATAAAAAAAATAATAATAAAAAAAAACCAATTCCAAAATCCTCCCGGGGCAAATGTTGAGTTGCTCCTGGCATTGTTCCAGTGCAGCAATGCAGATGCCAAACAAAAACCAATTCCCAAACCCTGTCATGACAAATGATGATTCGCTCCTGGTACCATATTCCAGCATAGCGATACTGATGTCAACCCAAATCATATTAGGTCGGCAAAACAACCAATGACCTCCCTGGCAGCACCGACCGTCCACGTCGCTAAAAGGGCAGCATCGACCGTCCACGTCGCTAAAAGGGCAGCATCGACCGTCCACGTCGCTAAAATGGCAGCACCGACCGTCCACGTCGCTAAAATGGCAGAACCGACCGTCCACGTCGCTAAAATGGCAGCATCGACCGTCCAAGTCGCAAAAAGGGCAGCATCGACCGTCCACGTCGCTAAAATAGCAGCACCGACCGTCCACATCGCAAAAAGGGCAGAACCGACCGTCCAAGTCGCTAAAATGGTAGCACCGACCGTCCACGTCGTAAAAAGGGCAGAACCGACCGTCCAAGTCGCTAAAATGGCAGCACCGACCGTCCAAGTCGCTAAAATGGCAGCACCGACCGTCCACGTCGCAAAAAGGGCAGAACCGACCGTCCAAGTCGCTAAAATGGCAGCACCGACCGTCCAAGTCGCTAAAATGGCAGCACCGACCGTCCAAGTCACAAAAAGGGCAGCGCAGGATTCCTACAAAGCGGGAACCAGATCACTCCGGGCCAGGGAAAACGTCTATCACGGACCCTCGATCTCGGAGACATGTCAAGCAACGACCGTCCATGTCGTAAAAAGGGCAGTGCCAGCTTCCCAAAAAGTGGAAACCAAATCAAGTCGCCTCCACGTGAAAGAAGATCCATCAATTTCATGCACACGACCCACATATGTGGTGTGCATTTATTGATGGGGGGCAATTTGTTGGGGTAAAAATTTACACCCCGGTTGACCAAGTCAAACAAAGTCAACCCCAAGCCAAGTGGGCCCAAGCCCAGATCCAGTGGGCCCATGCCCGGGTCGAGCCAGAACATGAAGCAGCCGGCCTCCCCCCATGCTAAGATAAAAATTTTGTAATAAATAATTTTGTTGCATTTCTTTTAGTTTATTTTATGGATAAATGTAAGAAAAATAGGCATAAAGCCAAATTTTTGTAAAGCCCATGGCTTATGTGCAAAAAGAAATGGCACATGAGCCATGGGATAGGCAAAATGCCATTTTGTGAAACCCAAGGGGCTATGTGTAAAGTGTATAGCCTATAAAGGCAAAAGATAATGAAAATATCTCATAACTTTTCTCTCTACAAAAAAGAGGTTTCAGATCTGAGATCTTTCTCCTTCTTCAAGGTTCCAAAACCTTCTTCTTTCTCTTGAATTAAATCAAGAGTTCTACTCTCCTTTTTATAAAACAAATTAGTTTTTCACCACAAAACCCATCAAGGGGAACTCAGATCTTCCATTAGATCTCAAAAAGGAGTGATTTTTAAAATCCCATATCTCTTGATCTCTTGATCTTCAAGATCCAGCTAACAGAGGAGGAAGAAGAAGAACCCCTCCCATTAACCAAAAAAAAAAACACACTCAGGAGTCCAACTCCTTTCTAATTTCTCTTCCGGGAGTTTCTGGGGTTAAAAGCCCTCTTTTCCTCGCCGGCGCGCTAGCGCTCGAGGGCAAAGCACCTACGTGCCGACACGTGGCGCGTTTGCGCTCCAGCGCACTGCGCGCGAGCGCAAAGCGCCCACGTGCCGACACGTGGGGCGCGCGCTTGCGCTCCAGCGCAGTGCGCCCGAGCGCAAAGCGCCCACATGCCGACACGTGGCGCGCTTGCGCTCAAGCGCACTGCGCCCGAGCGCAAAGCGCCCACGTGCCGACACGTGGCGCGTGCGCTTGCGCTCCAGCGCACTGCGCCCGAGCGCAAAGCGCCCACGTGCCGACACGTGGCGCGCGTGCTTGCGCTCCTGCGCACTGCGCCCGAGCGCAAAGCGCCCACGTGCCGACACGTGGCGCGCTTGCGCCCTAGCGCCCAGCGCTCATGCACAAAGCGCCCACGTGCCGACACGTGGCGCGCTTGCGCCTGAGCGCACAGCACCTAAGCGCACAGCGCTCAAGGCGCTGGCCCCACGCATCTTTTGGATGTCTTTTCCCCCCTTTTGTTTATATATGTTGGATATATATGCCCTAGAGGCCTACATTGTATAGGATGCTTGGGATATGTATGTACATGACAGTCTTGCTTGATATGATAGTACGCTATTTGGTTTGACTTTGTCTTAACGTATAATATATTTTACTTGGTATTTATATATATATGTTGATAAAGCCCATAGGGTGTTTGTCTGACTACCGGCGTTATGATGGCAGTCATACTAGTGGGAGCTGGATAGTCAATAGGCACACCCTTAGATGTCCCTGGTCGCAGGAGTATCGAGATTATGCATCGATACTCCGGAGTAGACTAGTCTATACATATCCAGACCCTGATAAGGGTCAATGGATTGGTCTCGCAACCATTGGTGGTGTTCACCTAAGATTGTATACAGATGCTCACTGGGTGTGAGTACACCGGACAGGACTCGCCGAGAACTGACTGGATGGTATTATACCTAACGTCAGATAGCAGTTCTCAGATGACATGTGTGCAGATAGTCCGTTGACTTAAGGTCATCATTTGTCTCGTATGAGTTCCCACTGTGCTTTGATTATTACCCTACCACGGCTCAAAGGAGTCGTGCAAACAGGTTTCAGTTGGGCACAGTCCTGAGCCACATGGAGGCAGTGAGCGACTGTTAGGGATTCGTCTCTCCTGGTATAGGGAGTTGATATCGCACTGTGGTCGTTTTGGTCATTACCATAAGCCCCTGGCCAGGGCTGATTGAGAATTACTGATGGAATGATCAGTAGATTCTCGGGTGGTCTTGAACCATACCGACACGACTTGTACGGTTATTAGGGGTCTGACGTCCACCACCTCCCTAGACCATACATGCGATACTCTTAGACGAACAGACCGGACTGCGCGGATATTGTCACAGACAGGCTCAGTAGGATTTCAGATGGGTTACCTCATCAGCTTTCTTATCGACAACTACCTGGGGACCGTTACGTACAGCTAGTGCCGCTTGCGGTCTGTGGTTAAACCCACTGCCAGCGTAGTAGTCGAGTCTTTAGAGTCCCACACAGAGATTTCCCAAACCCAGGCGAAAAGATATAGAGGTCATATGGTTTTACGACAAAGGTTCGGACGCATACGTGCTTGAACGCACGTACGACATTCGGACAGTTTTTTACTAGCCGGCTTTGGTTTAAGCCAGATTCTAGTATCAGGTTATTGGATTTATACAGTCTAAAGTTTTTCCGTGTTTTTACGGATGAGAGGGGCGTTCTCGTAATTTTCCGAGAAGCTTCTAGAAGGATGTGACATGGAGGGAGAGGTGGTATTTTCATTTAATGAATTAGTGACTCATTGTGAGTGATTCATCATGTCATTAATGCATTATTAAATGCTTAATGACTCACATAATGAATCACCCACTTGCATTAATGAAACATGATGAATAATCTCTTATTATTCATTTCTTTTAATTCATTATGTTTCATATATCAAGTGAGAAGCTTTTTCATTTCATATATTATTATCATTATCATCTTCTCACTCTCTCTCTTCAAGCTCTCTTTCCTTCACCAAAGTCTAATCCTACCCCTCATGAGTCGAGAACAAGGATTAAGAAAGACTAATTACTCCATAACCTATCTCTACATCACCTTAGCTACTCTATTTAGCAACTAGAGAAACTAAGTAACCTCAAGTTTAGAGGTTATAGCTTGGATTAGGGTTCTCGGGTGGATCGTCTATCACGGAAGAAAGCCGAAGAGGACGTGGAGATCCAAAGAGGCCGTAGATAACATTAAGACGAAGGACTAGAACCGTTTGGTATAATCTCTTAACATAGTAGTTTAGAACTCTATTGCTTTTGTTAAAACTTGTTTAGCAAACGATTCATACGGTTAATCGATGTTTGATCATAGAACAAGATTGTTATTCATATTTCCGCCTCCCCATAAGTATTGGGGTGTTGAACATCGACTTACAGTGGTATCAGAGCCTATCTAAATAGTATTTAACTCACTTGCAAATTTGTATGAATTTCGAACGGAAAAACGAAACCGGAAAAGCCCGAAAACTTGTGTTTCTGTCGATTTTTAAATGAAGTCCTAAAATTTTTCTGGGAGGTTCAGAAAGCTTAAAAAGACAGTAGAAGAACACCCAAGAAAATTGGGCACATGATTCGGCTAAAGAGCCGCGGAAACGCGGCGGATCCCACCGATCCGCCGCGGTTCCGCCGCCGAGTTGCCGAGTCATGAACCCAATTTTCCTGTGTTGGTTCTGTGTGATATTTGGGATTTTCTGGAATATTTAATTTTTGCTCAGGTTTCAGATTTGCAGAGCAGTATTGGAGCAAAATTAAAAGTGTTTAATCGATCGAAATTATACAGTATTTGCTTGTTGGATTATATCTGTGATTGTATAATGTGTTCGTAAACCTCCCCTAACTGCTAGTATGTCAGTTGGCAGGGGGTTGCACATTTCTGAAATGGATTTTATAACTGTTTGTGTATATAAACTGTATTGGACTGTTGTGGTGTTTAGCCGGGTTTTGTAATGGGTTTTTGTATCAATTCATTTGATGTAAATGTAATAAGTTGTAATATTATTTTGCGGGGCACATCCAGGTTGCGGTTGTAGCCACCGTTGTATTATTTCTTTTTACTGTTTTTTACTCCTAGGATAGACCCAAGGTGGGATGCACAAACTACCGGGTATTTTGAAGTGTTGGGGCAGACCGCTTCTCTTCTGGTACTTGGCGGGTAGTTTGCCGTACCCGTAGGGGTCTGGGGTGGGAAAATGGCTATTCATCACAACTGTGTAATCCGTCTTTCATTGCAGGCTCAAAAGAAATGCGGATTGCTTGCAAATCCAATATTGTTTATCTGTGATCTGGAATGCCTATTATTGCGTCTGACGAATGTACAATATCTATATATGATAGCTATTTAGACGTCGCTTATGTTTTACACCCGCGCTAGCCCAGCCCCCGCTCTGTCGTTAGTTAAGTAACCTAACGGGTGATGACGGGACCCCGTGGCGAATGCGGATGGCATAAGAGGACGTTGTATTTTCGTTGTTATCTGTAATGATAGGTTAAAGATGGGACGCATTATTGTTAATGCAAAGAAAATAAAACCTAAACTGAAATCGTTGGAACAATTTCTAAAAACCACTTGGTTTTCTTGAAAAAGCAAATTTTAAATGCGGAGCTTAAACCACTCCTTTTAATAAAAGCTATCTTAGTTCCTTCGATCAAATCAAGTTCACTACGTTAACGGTTTTTTGCCAAAAAAACCAGCCGTAACCCTCCGTCGTTTCAGATAGACAGCACATCGTATTCATGCTATGCTTGTTGGCCTACGTCAAGGCATAGTGTATGGTAGCAGTGTGTGTGCCTATTTGTTGCATAGATAGATGCATTAGTTTAATACAGACGTACACCTTGTTGGCCTACGTCAAGGGCTTGTACGATGTATTTAAATTGATCAGGACAACGACGGGTAGAACTTGACTTGCGTCTTATGACTTGTTGGCCTACGTCAAGGTCTATAAGAGCTTGGGGTAAAAATCATATCGGGAGTTTCAAACATAAAGGAAACTTGCAGATTTAGCTTACCTTCTGGAGTGTGGTGACTAGAGTGGCTTCTATCTAGGGCATCATGCAATGATAGTTGGATCCCGATTTCACTGATGAGTAGGATAACTTTCGGGAATTTCTCTCACTTAACAATCAATGCTATAAACCAAGTAGGTGCCTAGAAAGGTGTTAGAGGGGCTACGCCTCCAGGGAAAAGAGGTTCTTTAATTAAGGAACTTCGCGAAAGCGTTGGAAAACCTCCCTCGAAGTACCAACACCAGCCTGGCTGAAAGGTTAAGCAAGAATTGTGACGTGTGATTAAATCCTGACTAGTTCTTCTTTTAGGTTTTGAAGAAGGATTTGAGGAAACAGTGGGAGCCATCCTGTTTAGATAAAATAATAACCAATCTAAACTTGCAAGAGCATATGCTGAGTGTTTCTTTTCTCTCTCTCTGGCAGCTACCATGACTGGACTAAAACTATTACTTGAAAAGAATATACTGACCGGGCAGAACTATAAAGATTGGCTAAGGAACGTCAATATTGCGCTGACTTATGACAAAGTTGCATATGTTACCACCGCTGTTCCTCCCCTTATCCCAGGACCAGATTCCTCAGTTGCGGACAAGGAAGTTCGTAAAACCTGGGATCTAGACTGTGAGCGAGCTAAGTGTATCGTGCTGGCGTCCATGAATAATGAACTCCAGAAACAGCACGAGAGTATGGATATTGCATCCATATTCCTCCATTGCAAGGAATTGTATGGTGAACACTCCCGTATCGCGAGGTACGAAACCTCAAGGAAACTTTTCCAGATGAGGTTAGCTCCAGGATCGCCTGTTGGAGAGCACGTCCTCAAAATGATCACCCTCATTGAGGAACTCGCAAACCTGGGATGCGTGCTAGAGAATGATTTGTATATCGACTTGATTTTGCAGTCCCTTCCCTACACCTTCTCTCAGTTCGTGCTGAACTTCAACATGCACGAAATGGAAGCGGATCTTCCAAAGCTTCTCAATATGTTGAGGGTAGCAGAAACCTCCTTGAAAAAGGAGAAGACCCCCGTTCTGTATGTTGGCCAATCATCTTCTTCTAAATCTAAAGCGAAAGCTAAAGGGAAGAAGAAGATGAAAGCCACCAAACTGAAGGGTGGGGTCAAGAAGGTGCAGGGAACGAACAAGGCAGGAAGGATGAAGGCAGAAAAGAACGAGTGCTTCTATTGTCACAAGCAAGGGCACTGGAAGAAGGACTGTATGGCCTTCAAAGCCAAGGACATGAAGCAAGCAGTTGCTTCTGCTTCAGGTGTGTTCGTAATCGAAAATTGTCTTTTCAGTAAACTCTACTTCATGGGTACTTGATACCGGTTCTGGTTCTCACATCTGTAATTCTTTGCAGGATCTGAGAAATAGTAGAGTACTGGGGGCAGGTGATATGACTCTCCGGATGGGCAATGGAATGCATGTAGATGCAGTTGCAATAGGGGAATATCACCTAGGGTTGAATAGTGGACACATTTTGGTATTGTATAGCTGTTTTTGTATTCCCAGTATGTTGTGTAATATTATATCAGTATCTTTGTTGTCTAATAAAGGATATAATTTTGTGCTTGAAAGAAATGTCATGAACATTCTCCTAAATCAAGAACTGATTGGGTTTGGCACACTGGAAAACGGCATATACATACTTAATCAACCTCCAATTTTCAATATTCAAAACACGCATAAAAGAAAGGCTCCAGATTTGAATCAAGCCTTCCTATGGCATTGTAGACTTGGTCATATAAATGAAACAAGGTTGACTAAGTTACATAAAGATGGATATCTAGATCCGTTTGAATATTCATCATATGCAACTTGTCAATCATGTATCAAAGGAAAAATGACCAAATCTCCGTTCACCGGACACGGAGAAAGAGCCACTGAACTCTTGGGACTAGTACACAGTGATGTATGTGGTCCGATGTCTATACATGCACGAAGTGGTCACTCCTACTTCATCACTTTTACTGATGACTTCTCTAGGTATGGACATGTGTTCTTAATAAAGCATAAATCTGAGGCTTTTGAGAAGTTTAAGGAGTATAAAAATGAAGTAGAGAAACAAACTGGTAAAAGCATCAAGACACTTCGATCTGATCGAGGAGGAGAATACTTAAGTACCAGTTTCCTTGAATACTTAAAAGCGAATGGAATTCTCTCTCAGCTTACTCCACCTTATACACCTCAGCATAATGGTGTATCAGAAAGAAGGAATCGCACGCTATTAGATATGGTGCGTTCAATGATGAGTAGTGCTGAGTTGCCACTTTCCTTCTGGGGATTTGCTCTAGAATCAGCCGCATACCTATTGAATAGAGTTCCAACTAAGTCTGTACCCACCACTCCATATGAAATATGGTGTGGGAAGAGACCATATCTCAAGTATATCAAGATATGGGGGTGTCCGGTATATGTTAAAAAGCATAATCCGGACAAGCTCGAAGCACGATCGGTTTTATGCAAGTTTGTAGGATACCCCAAGCATTCAAGGGGGTACATGGTCTACCACACTGAAGAACAAAAGGTGTTTGTCGCTCGTCACATTGGCTTCTTAGAAAGCGAATTTCTTGCAAAAGAAATTAGTGGGAGCGCGGTAGAACTGGAAGAAATTCCAGAACCTCAAACTGCAACCGAGGACTTAGAAGAATCTCAGATTTCAATAGAACATGACGAACCAACGCCACTCCGCAGATCTAGTAGGCTTTCTCATCCTCCTGAAAGATATTATGGTTTTCTTCTTGATGGGGATCGAGAGGATTGCATCATCGATGATGATGAGCCTACTAGTTTTCAGCAGGCTATTACGAGTAGCGACTCAGTGAAGTGGCTGGATGCAATGAGATCCGAAATGGAATTCATGTACACCAATAAAGTATGGACTTTAGAAGTTGCTCCTCCTGGGTAAAACCAGTTGGGTGCAAATGGATCTTCAAAAAGAAGATTGGTACATTTGGACAAGTGGAAACCTACAAAGCTAGACTAGTAGCAAAAGGTTTTCGTCAAAGACCAGGATTGGACTATGATGAAACTTTTTCACCAGTAGCTATGCTTAAATCCATTCGGATCATTCTTGCCATTGCTGCCTTCCATGACTATGAAATCTGGCAAATGGATGTAAAAACAGCTTTTCTAAATGGACATCTAGAAGAGAGTGTTTACATGGATCAACCAGAAGGTTTCTTAGACAGTGGGAGCAGCGGAAGAGTGTGCAAATTGCTTAAATCCATTTATGGGTTAAAGCAAGCATCGCGGAGTTGGAACATCTGCTTTGATGAAACAGTCAAGGAATTTGACTTTATCAAAAATGTAGATGAACCATGTATTTATAGGAAGATTGTAGAAGGAGCAGTAGTCTTCCTCGTTTTATACGTCGACGACATACTACTGATAGGGAATGATATCCCTATACTACAATCAGTAAAGCTCTTCTTGTCACAGAAATTCTCTATGAAAGACTTGGGAGATGCATCATACATTCTGGGCATTAAGATCTATCGAGATAGATCTAATAGAATATTGGGACTTTCACAGTCCAGGTATATAGACACTATACTAAAGAGATTTAGTATGGAAGATTCCAAACGCGGCAATATGCCCGCTTTTCACGGAATCACCCTCTCCAAAGAGATGTCTCCAAAGACTGATAAAGAGAGGGCTCGCATGGGCATTATACCCTACGCTTCGGCGGTAGGATCAATAATGTATGCGATGTTATATACCAGACCGGATGTAGCTTACGCACTTAGTGTGGTAAGTAGGTATCAGTCTGACCCAGGTGAGAAACATTGGATAGCGGTGAAGAACATTCTCAAGTACCTGAGAAGGACTAAGGAGATGTTCTTGATTTACGGTAATAAAGACGTCCAGGTAGAGGCTTTTACCGACTCCGGCTTCCAAAGTGATAAGGATGATTCTAAATCCATTTCGGGTTTTGTGTTTACCCTCAATGGAGGAGCGGTATGTTGGAAGAGTTCCAAACAAGATACCGTCGCAGACTCAACTATGGAGGCTGAGTATATAGCTGCTAGTGAAGCCGCAAAAGAGGCTGTCTGGATGAGGAAGTTCATTTCTGAACTTCAGGTGGTTCCGTCCATTGCCAATCCAATACCTTTGTATTGCGATAACAATGGCGCTGTAGCTTTAGCGAAGGAGCCAAGGTCCCATCAGAAATCCAGGCATATCTTAAGGCGGTTTCACCTGATCAGGGAGATTGTGGATCGTCGGGAGATCGAGATACGGAGAGTAGACACAAAAGACAACACGGCAGATCCATTCACCAAGGCCATTCCTCAAGTACAGTTCGAGAGGATTTTTGAGATATTGGGCATGCGGTACGCAAGCAACTGGATCTGGTAGAGACAGTGGGTACTCATTGCGCCAATTATAGGCCTTAGTGCAAGTGGGAGATTGTTGGATATATATGCCCTAGAGGCCTACATTGTATAGGATGCTTGGGATATGTATGTACATGACAGTCTTGCTTGATATGATAGTACGCTATTTGGTTTGACTTTGTCTTAACGTATAATATATTTTACTTGGTATTTATATATATATGTTGATAAAGCCAATAGGGTGTTTGTCTGACTACCGGCGTTATGATGGCAGTCATACTAGTGGGAGCTGGATAGTCAATAGGCACACCCTTAGATGTCCCTGGTCGCAGGAGTATCGAGATTGGGCATCGATATTCCGGAGTAGACTAGTGTATACATATCCAGAACCTCATAAGGGGCAATGGATTGGTCCCGCAACCATTGGTGGTGTTCACCTAAGATTGTATACAGATGCTCACTGGGTGTGAGTACACCGGACAGGACTCGCCAAGAACTGACTGGATGGTATTATACCTAACGTCAGATAGCAGTTCTCAGGTGACATGTGTGCAGATAGTCCGTTGACTTAAGGTCATCATTTGTCTCGTATGAGTTCCCACTGTGCTTTGATTATTACCCTACCACGGCTCAAAGGAGTCGTGCAAACATGTTTCAGTTGGGCACAGTCCCGAGCCACATGGAGGCAGTGAGCGACTGTTAGGGATTCGTCTCTCCCGGTATAGGGAGTTGATATCACACTGTGGTCGTTTTGGTCATTACCATAAGTCCCTGGCCAGGGCTGATTGAGAATTACTGATGGAATGATCAGTAGATTCTCGGGTGGTCTTGAACCATACCGACACGACTTGTACGGTTATTAGGGGTCTGACGTCCACCACCTCCCTAGACCATACATGCGATACTCTTAGATGAACAGACCGGACTGCGCGGATATTGTCACAGACAGGCTCAGTAGGATTTCAGATGGGTTACCTCATCAGCTTTCTTATCGACAACTACCTGGGGACCGTTACGTACAGCTAGTGCTGCTTGCGGTCTGTGGTTAAGCCCACTGCCAGCGTAGTAGTCGAGTCTTTAGAGTCCCACACAGAGATTTCCCAAACCCAGGCGAAAAGATATAGAGGTCGTATGGTTTTACGACAAAGGTTCGGACGCATACGTGCTTGAACGCACGTACGACATTCGGACAGTTTTTTACTAGCCGGCTTTGGTTTAAGCCAGATTCTAGTATCAGGTTATTGGATTTATACAGTCTAAAGTTTTTCCGTGTTTTTACGGATGAGAGGGGCGTTCTCGTAATTTTCCGAGAAGCTTCTAGAAGGATGTGACATAGAGGGAGAGGTGGCATTTTCATTTAATGAATTAGTGACTCATTGTGAGTGATTCATCATGTCATTAATGCATTATTAAATGCTTAATGACTCACATAATGAATCACCCACTTGCATTAATGAAACATGATGAATAATCTCTTATTATTCATTTCTTTTAATTCATTATGTTTCATATATCAAGTGAGAAGCTTTTTCATTTCATATATTATTATCATTATCATCTTCTCACTCTCTCTCTTCAAGCTCTCTTTCCTTCACCAAAGCCTAATCCTACCCCTCATGAGTTGAGAACAAGGATTATGAAAGACTAATTACTCCATAACCTATCTCTACATCACCTTAGCTACTCTATTTAGCAACTAGAGAAACTAAGTAACCTCAAGTTTAGAGGTTATAGCTTGGATTAGGGTTCTCGGGTGGATCGTCTATCACGGAAGAAAGCCGAAGAGGACGTGGAGATCCAAAGAGGCCGTAGATAACATTAAGACGAAGGACTAGAACCGTTTGGTATAATCTCTTAACATAGTAGTTTAGAACTCTATTGCTTTTGTTAAAACTTGTTTAGCAAATGATTCATACGGTTAATCGATGTTTGATCATAGAACAAGATTGTTATTCATATTTCCGCCTCCCCATAAGTATTGGGGTGTTGAACATCGACTTACAATATATACATGTATATATATATATATATATATATATATATATATATATATATACATATGTACACATACACATATTCCGCAACATTCTCCCCCTCAAAAAAATTTTTGGGCCGGGGCGCTGCCCCGAACCCCGCAAGGGGGCTGCTAGCCCCGTTGACCCCCAGCCGGCTATCCGGGTAGCGGGACCCCCGTAAAAACTCTGCGTGGCTCCCGATATATCCAAAACCCCCTTTCAAAACAAAACACACGTACACTGCACATTGAGTTCGCATGACCAGTTTAACCCGTTAATCGGAGGTTCCCTCGCCCCAAAGGCGAGGGGTAATTAACGGCAGCTTAGTCCGCAGCTGCCGGAGATTCGGATCCCCACAATCATTACACTCCGGCCTACCCTAGGCAGGGGGAATCTGTAGTATGCCTGAGAAGCGTGCGCGTATTCCCATCTCAATGGGGTGACGAAAAACACCCTACATTCATCTGTGATCTGTAATGTCTATCATTGCTATATATTTATTTATGATAACTATTTAGGCGTTGCTTATGTTTTACAGCCGCGCTAGCCCAGCCCCCGCTCTGTCGTTAGTTAAGTAACCTAACGGGTGATGACGGGGCCCCGTGGCGAATGTGAATGGCATAAGCGTACGTCATATTTTGGTTTTTTTCTGCAATGGTAGGATTAAATGATGGGACGCATTAAAAGAACTAATGCAAGAAAATAAACCAAGTAAAAGTCGATTGGAACACTTTGAAAACCACTCGGTTCTTTTCAAAACTAAACTTTTAAACGCGGAGCTTGAACCACTCCTTTTAAAAGCTATCTCGTTCCATCGATTATATCAAGTTCACTACGTTCACGGTTTTGCCAAAACCATCCGTAGCCCTCCATCATTTCAGTTAAATATTCGTTAGTATTCAAGCTATGTATTTTGACCTCACGCCAAGGCATAGTGATTGGTAGCTGCCGGATATTTATCTGTTGCATAGATAGAATGCGTTGGTTTGAGACAGTCGTACTGCCATTTTGGCCTACGTCAAGGGTAGGTACAGGTGGGTTCAAATTAACCAGGATAATGATGGGAAGAACTTGACATGTGACTTATGACATTTTGACCTCACGCCAAGGTCATAAGAGCATGGGGCAAAAATCCACATCGGGAGTTTCATAAGTACTGAAACTTGCTAGCGCTGCATACCATTTGGAGTGTGATAATTCTGGTAGGATTCCTTCGGTTTTATCACGCGATGATATTTGGATCCCGATCCTACTGTGAGTATATGCTACTCTTCGGGAAAACTCTCACTTAACGATCAATGCTATAAACTTAGTAGGTGTCTAGAAAGGTGTTAGCGGGGCTACGCCCACAGGGAAAAGAGGTTACTTAATTAAGGAACTTTGCGAAAGCGTTGGAAAACCTCCCTCGAAGTACCGACACTGGCCTGGCTGAACGGTTAAACAAGTATTGTACGGTGAGATTGATCCTGACTAATCCTTTCTTTACGGTTTGAGAAGGGATTCGAGAGACAGTGGGAGCCATCCAGTTTAGACAAACTAAAAACCACTCTAAACTTGCAAGAGCATCATGCTAAAGTGTTTCTTTTCTCTCTCCTAATTGCAGCGACCATTCAACATGACCGGACTTAAGTTATTACTAGATAAAAATATATTGACAGGGCCAAACTACAAAGATTGGCTCAGGAATGTCAAGATGGCTATCACTTACGACAAGTTGGGGTATGTCCTTACCACCAAAGCTCCCCCTGTCCCAGGTCCCAAAACCAGTGTCGTAGATAGGGAAATTTACAAGACCTGGGAAATAGATTGCGCGAAGGCCAGATGCCTCGTACTAGCCTCGATGGACAACGAACATCAGAGGAGGCACGAGAATATGGACCCAGAGTCCATATTTCTTCATACAAAAGAACTGTATGGAGAGCAGTCTCGTATCGCAAGATACGAAGTGTCGAAGAAGTTATTTTCGGCAAGGTTGGCCGTCGGATCATCGGTAGCGGAACACGTGCTTAAGATGATTAGCTACATAGAGGAGCTCGCGGACCTTGGGACCACGTTGGAGAATGAACTCTATACTGATTTGATTCTCCAGTCCCTTCCTTCCACTTACGCCCAGTTTATTCTTAACTTCAACATGCAAGGAAAGGAGGTTGATCTTTCCGAACTTCTGAACATGTTGAGGAGTGCTGAGGGCACCCTACAGAAGGGTAGGGAGACATCCACCTTGTTTGTAGGAGGATCTTCGTAGGAGGATCTTCCTCTTCTAGGTCCAGGGCGAAAGCCAAGGGCAAGAAGAAGAAAGCCCCCGCCAAACCAAGAGGCGGTGTCAGTAAAGTGGATACGAAGGGAAAAGGAAAAGCAACAAAGGTAGCGGGAAAGCTGGTGGGGAAGGAAGAATGCTTCTATTGTCACAAAAGTGGTCACTGGAAACAGGATTGCAAGGCTTGGAAGGCCAGAACACAGGATTTGAAGCGAGTTGCAGCTTCAGCTTCAGGTGTGTATGTTATTGAAAACTGTCTATCAATAAACTCTACATCCTGGGTATTGGATACCGGATCAGGATCTCATATCTGTAATTCTTTGCAGGCGTTGAGAAAGCGTAGAGTTTTGAAGACAGGTGACATGACCCTCAGAGTTGCAAACGGTGCTAGCATGGATGCTGAGGCCGTGGGGGACTATCACCTGGGATTGTCTGATGGACACTTTTTGGTTTTACGTAGTTGTTATTATGTACCAAATGCAACCTGTAATATCATTTCTGTATCTTTATTATCTAAAGAAGGTTATGAATTTTCATTTGTAAGTAATGTAGTGACCATTCACCTTAATCAAGTTTTGATTGGGTCAGGTACATTGAACAACGGTATATACGTATTAAACCAGCCACAGATTTTCAATGTCCAGAATACACACAAAAGAAAGTCTCCAGAAATCGATAAAACTTTCTTATGGCATTGTAGACTGGGTCACATCAATGAGAGAAGGTTGACTAAGTTATACACAGAAGGATATTTGGATTCGTTCGAATATCAATCGTATGCAACTTGTCAATCCTGTCTCAAAGGAAAGATGACAAAGACTCCGTTCACTGGACACGGAGTAAAAGCGAGCGAGCTCTTGGGACTCGTACACAGCGACGTGTGCGGTCCAATGTCTACACATGCACGAAGCGGTTATTCATACTTCATTACTTTTATGGATGATTTCTCAAGGTTCGGACATGTCTTCTTAATGAAGCATAAATCCGAAGCTTTTGATAAGTTCTAGGAATATAAGAATGAAGTAGAAAAACAAACAGGCAAAAGTATCAAGGCACTGAGATCTGATCGAGGTGGTGAATACTTGAGTGCCGAGTTCCTGGGTTACCTAAAAGAGAATGGAATTCTCTCTCAGCTTACTCCTCCATACACTCCGCAACATAACGGTGTATCGGAGAGACGGAACCGAACCCTATTAGATATGGTACGGTCCATGATGAGTAACGCTGAGTTGCCGTGATCGTTCTAGGGATATGCACTAGAAACAGCTGCATACCTTTTGAACCGTGTTCCCACTAAGACTGTGCCTACCACACCATATGAGTTATGGAGTGGGAAGAAACCCTATCTTCAATACTTGAAGATTTGGGGATGTCCAGCTTATGTCAAAAAGCAGCATGCGGACAAACTAGAGGCACGCTCAGTACTGTGCAAGTTTGTGGGATACCCAAAGAACTCCAGGGGGTATCTTTTCTATTACGCAGAGGAACAAAAAGTCCTTGTTTCTCGTAATGCCCATTTTCTGGAACATCAGTTCTTAGAAAAAGAAATAAGTGGGAGCGCAATAGAACTGGAAGAAATTCCAGAACCACAAGCTATTACTGAAAGCTTAGTAGAACCAGAGGGTTCGAAAGATCAGGACATTCCCACGCCACTCCGCAGGAGTAGTAGGTAGTCTCATCCGCCCGAGAGATACTACGGTTTTCTCATTGACGGGGATAGAGAGGATTGCATCATAGACTTTGATGAGCCTACTAGCTTCCAGCAAGACATTCAGAGCGTCGACTCGGTAAAATGGCTGGATGCAATGCGGACCGAAATGGAGTCCATGTACACCAACAAAGTATGGACGTTGGACATTGCTCCAGATGGGGTAAAACCCGTAGGATGCAAGTGGATCTTCAAAAGGAAGATTGGTGTAGATGGACAGGTTGAGACCTATAAAGCTAGACTGGTTGCAAAGGGTTTTCGTCAAAGACCTGGTTTGGACTATGACGGAACCTTTTCTCCGGTAGCTATGCTGAAATCCATTCGGATCCTTCTTGCCATTGCTGCCTTCCACGATTATGAGATTTGGCAGATGGACGTAAAGACAGCTTTTCTAAATGGACATTTAGAGGAGTGTGTCTATATGGATCAGCCAGAGGGTTTCATTCAGAGTGGGAGCAGCGGAAAGGTGTGCAAGTTGCTTAAGTCCATTTATGGACTAAAGCAGGCATCGCGGAGTTGGAACATCTGTTTTGATGAGACGGTCAAGGAATTTGGCTTTATCAAAAATCCAGATGAACCATGCATCTATTGTAGATTTGTAGCGAGAACTGTAGTATTCCTCGTTTTATACGTGGATGACATTCTCTTAATAGGAAATGACATTCCTATGCTACAATCTGTCAAGGGGTTCTTTTCACACAGGTTCTCCATGAAAGACCTGGGTGATGCCTCATACATTCTGGGTATCCGGATCTACCGTGACAGATCCAAGAGGATATTAGGACTTTCACAGTCCAGGTACATCGACACCATACTGAAGAGATTCAGTATGGAAGATTCCAAGCGCGGTAATCTACCGGCTTGTCACGGGATCACCCTCTCCAAAGAGATGTCTCCCAAGACTGATTTGGAGAGGGATCGCATGTCTATTATACCCTACGCTTCTACGGTAGGCTCTATAATGTATGCGATGTTGTGTACCAGACCGGATGTGGCTTATGCACTGAGTGTGGTAACCAGGTATCAGTCAAACCCTGGGGAGAAACATTGGATAGCAGTAAAGAACATTCTCAAGTACCTGAGAAGGACTAAGGAGATGTTCTTGGTGTATGGTGGAAAAGACCTCCAGATTGAGGCCTTTGCTGACTCCAGCTTCCAGAGTGACAAGGATGATTCCAAGTCCATGTCAGGTTTGTTGGAAGAGCTCCAAACAGGAAACCGTTGCTGACTCGACTATGGAAGCGGAATACATCGCTGCATCTGATGCCGCAAAAGAAGCTGTCTGGATGAGGAAGTTCTTGAGAGAACTTCAGGTGGTTCCGTACATTGTTGACCCAATACCTCTGTATTGCGACAACAACGGGGCTATAGCTTTAGCAAAGGAACCCAGGTCCCATCAGAAATCCAGACACATCTTAAGGCGGTATCACCTGATCAGGGAGATCGTGGATCGCCAGGAGATCGAGGTTCGGAGGGTTGCTTTAGAAGATAACACAGCAGATCCATTCACCAAGGCCTTGCCCCAGACTCAGTTCGAGCAGCTGATCGAGATGATAGGTCTTCGATACGCCAGTACATGGCCTTAGTGCAAGTGGGAGATTGTTAATGTATATGCCCTAGAGGCCATTACTGTATCATACTAGTTTGTATATTACTTGATGGAAGCTTGGGATATTCACAGTTGTATATACAATCTTGCTCGAAATGGTAGTATGCTACTTGGTTTGTCTCTGCTTTAATATGTGCATGTGTTTCTTTTAGCATATCGCTGATATACATATTAGTAGAGCCCTTAGGATCTTTGCTTGATTACCAGCGTTGTGATGGCGCTCACACTCGTGGGAGCTGGGTGATCTATAAGCACATCCTTATACAGGTCCCTAGTCGTTGGACTATCGAGACAGGGCATTGATACTCCGGAGTAGACTAGCGTATGCGCTTCTCATCCCAGTGTGGGAGACGGTCTGTCCCACAGCCGTCAGTACGTCGTGCTTGAGATAGCATGCGGGTGCTCGTTAGGTTACGAGTACACTGGACAGGACTCGTCGGGAACTGTTGGTTGGTATTATACCTATCGTCAGTTATCAGTTCCCAGGTGACATGAGTACAGCTTAGTCCGTTGACTTGACACTGTCACTTCGCCTCGAGTGTGTTCCCACTGCACTTTGATTACTACCCTACCACGGCTCAAAGGAGTCGTGCAAACAGGTAGTTTTTGGGTGCAGTCCCGAAGCACTTGGAGGCAGTGACGGTTAGACAGGATTCGTCTCTCCCGGTATTGGGGGTTGACATCGCGCTGTGTCCAGGAGAGCCATTACACGAGTAGTCCCTGGCCAGGGCAAGCGAGATATACTGGTAGGTTTCCAGTGTTATCTCAGGGTGTTCTGGGCTACACTCCGACACGACTTGTACCGCTATTAGGGGACTGACGTTTCACCGCCCCCCTAGGCCCGCCATGCGATGTATCAGACGAACAGACCGGACTGTACGGAGATTGTCACATACAGGCTCAGTAGGAGTTCAGATGGGGTTCACCTCGTCAGTCTTCTTATCGACATCTACCTGGGGACCGTTACGTACAGCTAGTGCCGCTTGCGGTCTGTGGTTAAACCCACTGCCAGCGTAGTATCGAGTCTTTAGAGTCCCACACAGAGAGCTATTCGCCTTTAGACAAAATGAGTAGAGGTCGCATGGTTTTGCGACAGGGTTCGTTCACATCCGCGCACTTGTGCACGTTTGCTGTCCGGACAGCTTATACTAGCGGGCTTTGGTTTAAGCCGGATCCTAGTATATGATTTGGGATTGGTTTTTCTCATTGTATTCGTGTTCCTCGGATCACGAATACGGGTGCGTATGCACAGTTGCTTGAGACAGAGGGAGAGGACTTTGATTAGGGTTAATGACTATTGTCATTTTATTAACCCTAATGCTTATGTGTGTATTATTGTTAATTGATATTAGTTTAATAATTGTGCATGGTTATGGTTGTTGACCATTTGACATTCTTGACTTGTTGACCTTGGTTGACACTTTGACCATCATCATTTCATTTGGAAGATGCTCTTTGATCCTTGCAATTTGCATTAAAAATAAAATGATAATGGTCATGTCTTGATTTAGCCATGACAATTATCTCACTAATTATCTAATTACAATAATTCACATATATAAGAGAATGCTTTATATTATTCTCTCATATTCTATCATTCACATTCTCTCTTGTTCTTCCTCTCCCTTGTTCTTCCTCTCCCTCAAGCTCTCCCTTCTCATGTGTTGAGAAACACTTGAGCTTGAGAAAAACCCTTTCTTGATAATCTCTACTCTCATCTAGGGTTCAAGTATTAGCACTTCTTGCACCCTAGTTACTTCTAGCTTGGAGTTGAAGCCAAAGGTTGAGGCTTTCGGGAGGATCTTTCTTCGACGTGAGAAGACGACAAAGATGACCTCCTTCCACCACTCCAAAGAGCAAGGAGAGAAGGACATAAAGCCCAAGGTATAACCTTTCTAGCACTTAGCTAGTTTCGAGTTAGCTTTAGCTTGTTTTTGTTTAGCAAAGATCCTTCTTTGTCTAGTCCATGTTGCCTAAGCTCATAAAAATTCGATTTTTATTCCGTTTTCCGCCTCCCCGCAAGTACCGGGGTGGGCAACGTGGACTTACAACAAATGCGGGTATGTATATACAGTCGCGGGATTTTCCTGTAACTTATTACGGGATCAGTTTTCTGAAGTTGCCAGTTTGTATTCCGTTTCGGCCAGTTTTCCTTTGTTCCTTCTTGGCCGGATTTTTCTGGTGGAGGGGCTAATTTGCATATTTGCAAATTAGCATTGTGGAGGGGGTTTCTTGTAAATGGAGAGATTATGATAGCATCTTTGATTTTTGTTTCATCATGGCTAGCATTAATGAGATGAGGATTGATGGGTTTTGGATTTGATTTGAGGGTGCCATAATTTCCTCTTTATTATACATTTTCCCACTTGCTTTATTCTTGGATTTTTCCTTCTCCCTTGATGAGGGCCGGCCACAGAGAATGGTGGGGGGGGGGGCAATTCATTTTGGTGGGGGGAAATTAATCATCTCATATTTTGGCTTGCAACAAAATATATCATCCCTCTCAAAAGTTCTTTTTCTTCTCCAATCTAAAATGGCAACTTCAATCACCCCATAGAGGCAAACCATTCTACACTATTCTGCAGCAATTCTTGGACACGTCGACTCGCCAACTTCGTGCCCGAGTTGCCTCGGTCTAGAGGTGGGAGCCCGTAAAA
Organism: Agapanthus africanus; assembly: GCA_030015575.1. Lineage (NCBI taxonomy): Eukaryota > Viridiplantae > Streptophyta > Magnoliopsida > Asparagales > Amaryllidaceae > Agapanthus > Agapanthus africanus. Next base: position 536,336,416 of record JASDDO010000019.1, read on the forward strand.
GAACCCGGCGGTGTGGTGCCCGTTCCGGAGAGAAGATGAAGACCGGAGATTCCGCAAGGAGATCGGGATGGAGGCCGAAGACCGAAGGACACGGATCGCTCGGTATAGCATTCTATCCCTTCTCTAGTTTGCTAGCATTAGGTTAATGGTTCGATCCGGGGTTTTAGGATGCGGTAGTGCCGGTTTTCAAGTCAAGAAAAAATTTTCGTTTTCGCATTTTGGCCAAGGAAAGACGGCCGGGGCGCTACCGTAGTCCTACATGGTATCAGAGCCACGCCATTAACCTAATCTAGCTTGCTCTAACATGTTTACAAGTTCGATCGAACGGATTTTCTAAAAAACTGTGTTTCCATGTCATACTTTCTGTCGAATTTTTCTGTGCTCTAAAAATTATTTGGTACATTGGAAAATTACGTGCAGGGGTTTTTATGAATTCTGTGAAAATTTGGTAGGCTGATGTTACTGTAGCGCGGCTTATCAGCGGCCAAATCTACGTTTTGGCCGCGGATCCGCCGCCGTTCTGTGGCCAAATTGCACCAAATTTTTACAGTGGCTCTCTGACATTGAAATAGGGTTTCTGGTATATTTTTTTAGGCCCAGATATTTTTGAGTGCTACAGTTGTGCTTGGGGCCCACTTCGGGAAATTTAGTCGATCGAAAATTTTAAACATGTTAGTTCACCGTATTTACATTATATCTGCGACCATAAATATCATTTGATCGGTAAATCCTGTCTAACTGCTATAGCCCTTTTAGACGGATTTGCGAACATGACATTCACGTTGATGTTCTGTGTTGTGCTGTGATGTTGTGGATTTGTCATGGGGATAGCCTGGATGCAATGTTAGTACAGTTTGGTTGTATATGTACATTTGATATTGCGGGGCGAGTGTCCGACATGTGGACTGCCGTCACTGCCTGTTTGTATATTGTTCTTTTGGGGCACGACCGGGCTGAGGTCGATGTACCCGTTGTATGTATATTTTACTTTCTGTATTAAGATTGCCCCGAGGAGGGGTGCACGGATAGCCGAGTTCTAGAGGGCAACGGGCCCGCATCTCATGGCGTTGAGACAGAGGGGGCTTCACTCTAGAATTGGCGGGCTATTTGCCGCACTTGTAGGGATACAGGTTGACCCAGGAGGGATGCCCGAGTTACCGGATTCCGTGAAGTGCTGGGTGGTCCATTCATGTTGTTGCATAGGCTATCCACACGACTAGGGGAACGTCGGGTTTCAGCAGCGGCTCTGTGAAACCCAGGGCTTCCAGATTATCTGTATTGTTCTGTGATGCTTATTACATTTCTGTGATGTTGCTTTTTTTATCACTCCTTGAGCGAATATTATATATTGATATATATACTAGTAGATATTGTATATGTTTTGCATCCGCGCTAGTCCAGTCCCCGCTCTGTCGTTAGTTAAGTAACCTAACGGGTGATGACGGGACCCAGTGGCGAATGCGGATAGCATATACGTACGTCATTATTTTCGTTCTTTATTGGTGTGATCAATTGATGGGACTGCGTTGATTCGGATCAATGCAAGATAAACAAACCTATTCTGACGTTGTTGGAACATTTTTCAAAAAGCTGTTATTGCAAGGACGTTCTCTTTTGTTTTGCACAGTGGTATTCGGTTATGAATATCCAGCACCTCAGTCGAAGAGGCAAGGGCCGAGATCCCTTCACCGGGAGTGACCCATTGGACAGAAGTTTGCGTCAGGGCAATAACTTCACTATAGCCGATTACTTTTTGCTTTGCATCGTGGTATTCAGTTGGAATATCCTGCACCTCATTCTACGGGGAAAGAGCCGAGATCCCTTCACCGGGAGTGACCTCTTTAGCAAAGGGTTTTCGTCACTATATTTTTATAAAAAGCTATGCAGTTCCTTCAACGATATCAAGTTCATTACGTTGAAGGTTTTTCGCCAAAAACCAGCCGTAGCCCTCCGTCATTTCAGATTAGTATTGCTTAGTATTCGTGCTATGTATGTCGTGCATTGCCGAGGCGTAGTGTTCGGTAGCTCTCTAATGCTTCTCTGTCGCATGGATATGTGGATTGGTTAGGACAGTCGTACGGTTATGTTGGCATTGTCAAGGACTCGTACGGGTGGGTTTAACGCAATCGAGATAATGACGGGTTGAACTTGACTAGGACTCTTTGATATGTTGGCATTGTCAAGGTCACTTGGGTCCTAGGGGTAAAAACATACATCGGGAGTTTCTAAAGAAATTGAAACTTGCCAGGCATGCGCATACCTTCTGAAGTGTGATAACGTGAGTGGATTCCGTCACATTATCATGCGATGATAGTTGGATCCCGATTCCCACTGATGAGTTGGTTTACTCCACGGTTGATCCCGACTAATTCTTCTTTCAGGTTTGGAGGAGAATTTGACGTTACAGTGGGAGGTTTCCTGATTAGATAAAGTGATAACCATTCTGATCTAGGTTAGAGTGCACGCTGAGTGTTTCTTTTCTCTCTCTCTTTGGCTGCGACCATGACCCGATCCTAGACTATGACTCTGTGACCAAGTTGACCGAACCTTCTTATAAACACTGGCTTTTGGATTGTCAGAGTTGCATACCTCATTGCCACTCCTACTTTTACCCTTTTCTCCAGGACACCCCGTATTACTACGAACGTCCACTTCCATTGGATAAAACCATCGTATGGTTATATACGAACTCGAAGGAATTTATTCGTGGATGGTTTCCGGTTCTGGAGAAAACGAATAGGACTATTCAGTTGTTTTTTCCTTTTACCTTCTCTCAGGTTGCGAGTTCTCTTTGGATTAGGACAGTACACCTATTACGCTTATTGGATAGTCTTCTTCCAAACCATAGGCAAGTGCCGACTGGTAGGGAATGAAGAAAGCCGATTAGCCTAAGTGTGGTGTACAGAAGGTATTAAGTCAAGACAAATAAAGGGATTAGAAGTAGGGCAAAGTAAATTGCGACTGATATTCACGACCAAACCAAGTGTTTCTTTACCACTCTCACTTCACCTTTGTATTTCTCCAGGACACTCCGTATCACTACGAAGATCCACAGTTTATTGGATACTCCATCGTATGGTTATATACGAACTCGAAAGGAACTTGTTCCAGTTCGGGGATGGATTCTGGTTCAGGAGAAATAGGAATAAGGTTTATTCGGTTGTATTTTATCTTCACCTTCTCTCGCATTGCGAGTGCTCCTAGGATTAGGACAGTACACCTATTATGCTTATTGGATAGTTTTCTTCCAAACCATAGGCTGGTGCCGAACGGTAGGGAAGGAAGAAAACCATTTGGCCTAACGGGGTGTACAGAAGGTAATGACTAAAGACATATAAAGGGATTTGGAGAGATGGTAAAGAAATATACGGTTACAGTTGTGAATCTGGATAATGGAAGAGGCATTACTAGGAATACCAGGATACCCCTACGAAACATTTCAATGTTTCAGTTTCACTGTGTACTGTTAAAAGAAAACTGATTTCCCAATTAGCCCTTGCTCCAGGGTATGTATTTACCAGGCATGATTCTCACATCTGTATAGTTTTACAGATGATGAGTGGGAGTAAGTTATTGGGAATTGGGTGATCATCCTCATTATATCGGGATTCGTTGTAATTGGTGATATTTGAGGAAATCGCCTGGGTTGTTTGCCGGACGACAAATATTTGGTTTTGAATATCCGTTGTAATGCACCAATTTCAAATTGATATATCTGTACGTTTATTTTCATAAAGTGAGATATAACTTTTTGAAATTATGTCGGTGACATTTACCTATATCAGTGAATGGTTAGGTAAGGAGCATTAAACAGCGGTGTAATTTTTCTTAACCATAAGTACAGTTTTCAACCTACGACACACAGCGAATGCGTTATTAGACTCAAGGGACTTATACAGAGTATTGTATGTTGTCCGGTGTCCATGAGGACAGAGGGGTTGGTACTCGTACTATATTCTGTTTACATGTGGCTTCTCTAGTTCTTAGATATGTGTTTCGTAGAAATACAAGGTCTAAGTTTTGAAAAGTTATAGGTATATGAATAAAGTAGAAAACCAGGTATTGCAAGTATCGGGATTCTTCAGGGTGATCGAAGATGTAGATACTTATGAATGGTATTCAGTTGATAGTAATGATTAAGAGAACTTGCTTCTCTTTCAGGTTACTCATAATTGGAAGTACTCTTAAGTTGAGTAATGCTGATCGGCCTCTCTCCATTTAGTTGACATGCACTAGAGACAGCTGCATGATTTGAATCTGGTTCAATTAAATCAGTGCCTCTGTTTCTCTATTGAATATAGAATAGTTCATATCTTGACATTGTTAAGATACGGGGAGTTGTCTAGCTTTTGCTTAAAACCAAACTCTGGATAACTCAAGGCACGTTTCTGTAATGGCTGTTTGTGGGTTGACCCGGGCTATGATGAGGGTTGACTTTCTACCATCTGGAAGATCAATAGTGATATTGTTCTTGACTCGCCACAGTTTTAATAAAAATTGATTTTTTCAGAAAACAGTAGTAGGAGTATGGTAGAACTGGAAGTGATTCCAGAACCGCAAACGATTACTGAAAAGTTGATAAGAACCTAAAGATTCAATCTGGTTTGACATTCCATTGGCCACTCCGCAGATATGGTGGGTAACCTCAGGCACCCGAGAGGTACTCCGGTAGCCTCAAGGACGGTGATAAGGAGGTTCTTATTTATCCAGACTTTCCATTGCTGTTGTTCCAGACTGTGAGACCCGGCAGGAGGATGAGTATAGCGTCGTTCTAAACTAGCTTTAGAAGTGTACGTGTATATGACTCTGTCAGAGGGTTGTCGTAGTCAGTGGGAGCAGCGGAAGCATAGTGGACAAGTGGCTTATGTCTATTTATAGACTAAAGCAGATATAGCGGAGATAGATCATCTATTTCTGATATAACAGTCATAGGTTTGACTTCATCAGAATAGCGGATGGATCAGTTAAGAAGGTAGTAGGGTGTGATGTCCTGGTATTAAGATGACATACACAGAGTAGGAAGTGAAATTCTTATACTACGATCGGTCATACTTTGGTTGTCACACAGTGGTTTCTCCACATAGGATATAGATGTTGTTTTTGCACTAGATGCAATAAGGTGATATTGATTCAATCCTGGAGAAACGTTCGGAAGCAGTTTTAGAACATAAGTGGATGTTCTAGGGATATGATAACGACAGGCTCATTCGGGAGACAGTTATCATTCCAGGCTTCCAAGGTGACCTGGATGACAGAGTGACTGTCAGAGTTATAGTTTTCCCTCTGACGAGGGGAAGTATTTTGGACAGCTGGTCCAAGGGGATACTGAGGGAGGCATGGCGCAGGATACTGATTAAGTTCAGTTGTCGATACAGTCTAAAAGGTTTGGATTTGGAGTTCATTTATGAACTAGGTCCCATCAGATATCCAGACATATTCTAAGACAGGTATTGCTCATTTCAGGAGATTGCTTTCTCCTCGAACTTGAGATAAAGAGAGACATAGAAGGAAACATTTGAGCGGATCCACTCACAGAGGCTATTCCTCGAACGCATTAGTTTCGCAAACGGGTTTTGTGAGACTGATTAGTATAGGAGTTGGGTGTTCGGTATCACACAGGCTGTGAGTATGCGACATCGCAATAATTAGCTTTGAGTGCAAGTTGGAGATTGTTGGAGATAGTGCCCTCAGAGTCAATTATTGAATCACAGGCACGTGATTGCAATGATTGAGAGAGGACCTATACCGTTAGAACAGTCTTACTCAAGATGATAGTATGCTATCTGGTTTATCTTTATCATCGTGTACTGTTTCAGGTGACCTTGCAGGTCACTATTGCACGTTGATAGAGCCCTTAGGATTCTTGCTTGACGTCCAGCAGTATGATGGCGATCATATACGTGGGAGCTGGGGTCTATAAGCACATCCTTAAATGGTCCCTGGTCGTGGGAGTTTTCGAGACAGGGCATCGATTCTCCAGAGTAGACTAGTGTATGAAGTCGAGACCCCGACGAGGGGCGGTGGCCGGTCTCACAAGCAACTGGTGTCAGTTGGTTCACCTAAGATGTATACAGGTGCTCATTGGGTTATGAGTACACCGGACAGGACACGCCGGGAACATACTAGTTGGTCTTATACCTGACGTCAGATAGCAGTTCCCTGGTGACATGTGTACAGGTTAGTTCATCGACCTGAGATCGTCATTTGTCTCGTGTGAGTTCCCACTGTACTTTAATTACTACCCTCCCACGGCTCAAAGGAGTCGTGCAAACAGGTTTTAGTTGGGTACAGTCCCGAGCCACATGGAGGTAGTGAGCAGATCTGCAGGGGTTCGTCTCTCCCGGTATTGGGGGTGAGGTCGTGCTGTGTCTAGGAGAGCCATTACATAAAGCCCTCGGCCGAGGCAGGAGATTTACTGGTACGTATTCCAGTAGTATCTTAGGGTGTTCTGGGCTACACTCCGACACGACTTGTACCGCTTTTGGGGTCTGACTTTTACCAACCCGCTAGGCCCGCCATGCGATGCTTATAGAAAAACGGACCGGACTGTACGGATATTGTCACTGACAGGCTCAGTAGGGTGTCAGCATGAGTTCGCTCACAGACGTCCCTTTTGGTCAATACCTGGTAGCCCGTTACGTATGGCTAATACCTCTGGCGTGCTAGTGGTTAAATCCACAACCAAAGTATGGACGAGTCTTTAGAGTCCCCCACAGACCGTTTTCTCAAGTTTCGGGCGAAACGCTGTAGAGGCCGTATGGAGATATGGCAGGGTTCGATCAGATACGTGCGGTATTGCACGGATCATGATCGGACGGATAATACTAGCGGGCTTTGGTTTAAGCCGGATCCTAGTATTGTACAGTGTAGATTTTGTCTCTTTGCATTTGTATTCGGTCGGAATACAAATGCAGGTATGTATATACAGTCGCGGGGTTTTCCTATAATTTATTACGGGATCATTTTTCTGAAGTTGCCAGTTTGTATTCCGTTTCGGCCAGTTTTCCTTTGTTCCTTCCTGGCCGGATTTTTCTGGTGGAGGGGCTAATTTGCATATTTGCAAATTAGCATTGTGGAGGGGGTTTCTTGTAAATGGAGAGATTATGATAGCATCTTTGCTTTTTGTTTCATCATGGCTAGCATTAATGAGATGAGGATTGATGGGTTTTAGATTTGATTTGAGGGTGACATAATTTCCTCTTTATCATACATTTTCCCACTTGCTTTATTCTTGGATTTTTCCTTCTCCCTTGACGAGGGCCGGCCACAGAGAATGGTGGAGGGGGCAATTCATTTTGGTGGGGGGAAATTAATCATCTCATATTTTGGCTTGCAACAAAATATATCATCCCTCTCAAAAGTTCTTTTTCTTCTCCAATCTAAAATGGCAACTTCAATCACCTCATAGAGGCAAACCATTCTACACTATTCTGCAGCAATTCTTGGACACGTCGGCTCACCAACTTCGTGCCCGAGTTGCCTCGGTCCAGAGGTGGGAGCCCGTAAAAGAAGCCGGCGGTGTGGTGCCCGTTCCGACGAGAAGATGAAGACCGGAGATTCCGCAAGGAGATCGGGATGGAGGCCGAAGACCGAAGGACACGGATCGCTCGGTATAGCATTCTATCCCTTCTTTAGTTTGCTAGCATTAGGTTAATGGTTCGATCCGGGGTTTTAGGATGCGGTAGTGCCGGTTTTCAAGTCAAGAAAATTTTTCGTTTTCGCATTTTGGCCGAGGAAAGACGGCCGGGGCGCTACCGTAGTCCTACAGTATCCGATCTTTCACTCCTTTCACCACTGCGAATTTTTTGGATCAACAATTCCATTCATCTTCTTATCCAAATGTTGATCCTACTCCTGTCCAACCATTCAATTCCTTCCAGTCCTACCCGACTTTCGCACCTTCCCTAGACATTGCTTCTACATAGCCATTTGGGAGTTTCATGTATCCAAACAACTTTGAATCTTTTACTGAAACTTCTTCACAACCCATGTCTAGTTTGGAACAGGCGTTGGAAGACTTTAGGGTAGTGCCATGACAACAGATGATGGATTTGAATGAGTCCATAGCCTCCTTCATACAACTTAGTGACCCGGTAGCTACTTTCCAACTAGCTCCACATTTCCCAATGTATGATGAGGCGGTTGGATAGATTGATAATTTGAGTGGAGAGAGTGAGCTGTGCACCCTTCTAAATCAAACCTACCCATCCCCAATTGAATCCCACAATTCCGGTTTTGAATGTCTATCAAGTGTTCCAAATGATTCATCAATTGAAGATAGAATGAGTAATGGGTTGTGATCAGTCAAAAATATTGCATTCTTAACACGACAATTTCCCTACTCATATCAATCATATAAGGGTGTTTATTGTAAATATAACATGGATTACGAATTTATCTGGAAAATACCAAATAATTTGTGTTATAGTTATAATCGACATTCTAAAGGGAAATCACGTGTTTATTACTAATCGCATTGATTTATATATATCAACCTTTGTCTCGAGATTGTGTGCAGGAAATTCTCCAGGTAAAAGAGCCGGAATTGCTAAAAGTGCCGGTAAAAATACAGCAAGTCTTTGACCTGAGATCTGGCAGAAATCAAGAAAGAAACATAGGATTCCAGACATCAGATAAAGACCCTAAACCCAATAGAAGAAATCCCTGGAAATTGCATGCAGCAACTCACCAACATGGCCGCGGATCCGCGGCCGAGTTGGCCGATCCGCCGCGGATCCGCGGCTATAGTAGCTCTTCATTGGTCCAAATTCCTCCACGTGGCTTCTCGTAACGGCCTCAGCTTCCAGAAGACTCCCAAAGAGCACGTGGCTTTATCCAGAAGGCTGGCCTAACAATCTTATCCTAGAATATACCTTATTTTAGAATATTCCCTCCAACAAACTTCTTCTAGAAGACTCTCCCTAACAACCTAGCTTTGGAGGGAAGATTCAAATGAGGTGGTTATAAAAAGAGATCTAGATCTAGGGTTTTGAGGTTACACAATTAGGGTTGAACATTGAACCAAATTTCTACAAGTTGAGTGACACAACTTGTAAATCAAAACCCTAGCCCAAATTCAAATCCAAAGCCAAATCAAGATCATTTTGAGAAGCAAATCAAGCAAGCAACCATCGATCCTTTATCCGCGAAGCCAATCTTCATCCGAGTAAGAGATCCACGACGATCCGTGACTCACGGAGATCGAGCGGAGCGAAATTCGACGGATCTAGTTACCTCTTCAAAAGGAGCGATCGAGAGAAACATCTTGTAACCTTGAATTGAGGGAATGTGTAATTAGTCGTCGATTTAATAAAGGTGATAATTGAAATTCTTGCTTTCTTTACATTCTTGCGTTATGAAACTTCTTGATCTTTGATTCATTAATTTTCTTGATGTGTGAGTGAAATCTCCGCTTGTGGAGGATTTGAGAGAATTGATAGATCTAATGATGATCAAATCTTAATACTAGTCTTAATTCTTATGAGATTTGTGAACTTTAGCAAAAAGAATCGTTGATGACCTAATTTGGAGCGAAATGACTTCTTGATTATTTCATTGCAAATTAGGGATCAAACAATTGATGATTTTCTTTGTTAGAGGCTAGATTTGAATGATGATTAATGAAAAGAAAAAGGGTAGAAGGAGAAACCCTAGTTTCTTCAATAGATCCCTAATCTTCATTCATCGTCATCTTTCTAGCTACAAATTATCAATAGATAAGATTAGGAATTATTGGATTCATCATTAACTATTAACTCAATCGAATCCTACAAGCTATTCTACAAATCTTGATAACTAAATTGATTGGGACAATTCTTGATTCTTGATTCTAGATCTTTATTTTCTTTATATTTCTTGAAATGAAAACTTAAAAATCTTTTCTTGCAATTTCTTTTATCTTTTCATTTCGACTCATCTAAAACAAGATCGATCAAAACACACATCTCAGTGGATGATCCGTATTCATTAACGCGTTACACCAACACCGTTAATTGATTACGGTATAAATTTCTTTGATTGTGATTATATTTTCAAAACACAACTTAGATGATCAATCAAATGGCGCCGTTGCAGGGGACGCGTGCTATTTTGTTCGTTTTTGTTATTTGAGTTGAATTTTTTTTATTCCATCAGAATTTTTAGATCAAAAATCGCATCAAGTGCTTAACGATAGTGTTTGAATTTTTGCGAAGGAATCTGGAATCATTTTACTGAGAAAATCAAGATTCAGGGAAGTTCTGAAGATTCCACAGGAGTACAGGAAGCAACTGAAAATTTTTGAAACCCTAAGTCCCCCATCAAGCCTCGGAACCGCGGCCAATGAGGCGTTTTTGCGGCGGTTCCGCCGCCGTTTAGGGTAATCACTGTACCCAATTTTTCAGGTATACTCTCTGTTCTCTCCTCTTCTCTCTGATCTTTTCCAATAATCATTTTGTGCAGGATTCTTTGCAAAATTCAGCGCCGCTAAAAAGAAAAAATTTGTTGCGTGTTTTGATCTTGATTGTTTGCATATTTTAACACGGAAATTAAGGGGTAAACACCAAATTCAGATTATGTGGGGATTTCATTACCCTTCCTAAGCCCCAAAAATCACAAACTTGCATCCACATCACCCTCATTAACAAAAAAATATCTAGACAAGACTCTAAGGACCGTCGCGCTCAATTAGGACAGAAGGAGGTCGTGGGTAATCTATTGATTATCCGCATTTCTTTTGTGGTGTCTAAGGCAAGTGGTTACTTAATTAGGCCCGCTACTTACGTAGCGGAGAACCTCCCACTTACCTGGCACTTACCTGTCTACAGAAGGGATAAAGAGGCAGTAGAGGATTTATCCTGCGATTTGTCTTTTGGAAGTCTAGGAGCGGTCTAGTGACCTGACCTAGGTGACCAATTAGATCTAAGGTGGTGTGTGCATTTTTTGTGATTTGATTTTTCAAAAACCGTATTTTTCAAAATAAACACCAAACCATCTTTCCCCTAATTATCACAACGCTGCCACTTGTGCTAAACCCTTTAGTGCAAGCTCGGCTGGACACGGGATTCTAGTGCCCGTTTTGTCCGCGTTTCCCTTATCGACCCCAAAGTCGGTATTTCTACATTTTCTTTTTCCCACCACCCACCACGACCGCGATGGACGGATTTCCATCACACTTTAACACCACTCTGCCACCGCCCGCAGGTGTGCAGAATCCTCCATGCATTTCTCTTCAAGAGAGATGTTATCCTACACGTGTTCGCCTTCCCACCCGTCTTTCTATTCCACCTGCCAACGGGGAAAATTTTGAAATCAACCCCCAATTTATCAAACTGTTACCCAAATTTCATGGTCTTGAGTATTAAGACGCATACATTTTTATCTCCAAATTCGAAAACGTATGCGCAATGATTGGAACGTCACAACTGTCTTTAGATGCTCTGCGTTTACGTCTTCTCCCATTCACTTTGTGCGATTTAGCCGAGAAGTGGCTTTATAATACAACCGCACATTCTATTTCAAAATGGGATGAATTTGTTGCAGCATTCCGTAAGAAATTTTATCCCAATCACAAGACCAACCGTGTTCGGAGCGAAATCTTCAAATTTAACCAATTTCCTAATGAACCATTCTGGAAATGCTTTGAACGGTTCAAAGATCTTCTTTTACAATGCCCTCATCACGGAATCCCCAGATGGGATTTGTGTCGAGTTATCTATGAGGGTATTGATTTTACAACTAAACAGATGCTTGAAACCATGTGTCATTGCCAATTCCTGTCTAAAGATGATGGTGAAGCTTAGAAATACCTAGAAGATTTAGCTCAAAACACATTACAATGGGAAAGTATTAGACCACCATCGCCTAGGAAGATATCAATCAGCTCGATGTTTCCGTCACAATGAGAGCCAAAATGGCCGCAATACAAAGGAAACTCGACGCTATAGAAAACATAATTTCTTCAGCCTCCCTAAACCATTACACACTTCCCAAAACCGTGTGTGGTTGCTATTCAAACCCATCACATTTGACGGAAGAATGTCTTTTGAATGTACCATTTCAAGGTCACACTAATGCTGCATTTCAGCAAAGACCTAGAAACGATCCTTCTTCTTCCTCATATAATCAAGATTGGAGGAATCACCCTGATCTTTCTGTAGGGTTCCTAGGCACTCTCAAAAGGTCTCACAAGGCATCAACCATGCCAATTTCAAATTTTACAAGTGCCGAGAAACCCTAATACGGATCGTTAACTAGAATTTTAGGCGAAACAATGAAACTAGTTAACAACTTAACTAAAAGAACGGAAATACAACCTTTATAGATCCGGTCCTCCACCTCCATAGCTCCATGATGAAGTCTCCTCGCTGTCCAAATAGAATCCCGGGCTCTAGCGTCGGCTTCATCGGAGAAATGGGCGGGCTAGGTCATCGACTACGATGCCGAAGATGATCTACGTCGAGGCATCACAAGATCAAGCTCCCACTTCACCAAGTCATGAAACTTGTGAAGAAAACACCCTATACTACTTGGCAAGAGGTAGAGGATGAAGAAATAGGAGGTGGGTTCACTTTAGAATTGGATTTCTCACTCTTTTTCTCAAGATGCCATTGTTGGTAGCAAGCTTCTTCTTGAAGAAGAAGAAGAAGATGAAAATATTATGATAAGTTGTTTAAAATACAAAAGAAAATGAATACTTATCATAATATGAACCATGGTTAGGTGTAGAGAATTGACTAAGGTTAGATGAATGGTTAGGGTTAAGCATGAAGACAAAATGGTCACTTTGGTCAAAGCATCATGAAGCTTCAACAAGCTTCAAGAAAGAAAGCAACCATTTTGTTTTCTAATCCATTTCTTTTTAATCCAAATTAAAACAATAAATGAATGAACAAATAAATACCCTAACCATTTACTTAACCAAGGTTTAATTCTTTACACAAACCCTAGCATTTATGTATCATCAAACATGATACAATCAAGTGCACAAAAGTATATCACATATACAACTCGTGCAAAGCAAGTGAGAAAATCCATTTAAAGTGAACCAATACTAGTTAATGCAAAGTAATATATCAAATATATAATTATACATTAAATCACTAAATCAACACTTGATTTAACGATCCGGTCATATCGCATATGACCGACTAGTATCCTATGTATCGTCTTATCGAATCAATCCTTGATTCGATAACTAGGTTATATCGCATACAACCAATCGATACTTTCATCGCGAGAATAGAATACGGTATCACATACACGCATTATTCTCGGCCCCGCACATATCTCATATGCGCTCCTATTTCGTTTCGCTTGAGCCAGGAAACCTCTGTGTAGGACTCTAAAGACTCGTCAATACGCCAGCAGCAGATGATCATATCAAACACCCACAAGCCGCAAGCGGTTTGCTAAACGTAACGGCCACCCGGGTATTGAGCGATCAGAAGATCGACGAGCAAGCCCGCTCATACTCCTGTGAATCCAACCGGTAACACTTACCGTACAGTCCGGTCTCGTCGTCTGATATGTCGCATATATCGCCTAGGGGTGGTAAACGTCAGACCCCAATAGCTCGATAAGTCGTGTCGATATGAGGTCTATAACTGTTCGAGAAACTACTGGTAACATCTACCAGCAAATCTCAGCAACCCTGGCCAGGGATTTCCGGTTATAGCCAATCGAACACAGCGCAACATCAACCCCCTATACCGGGAGAGACGAATCCCCTCCTATCGCTCATTGCCTCCATGTGATTCGGGACTGTACCCAAAAGCCACCGTTTTGCACGCCCTCTTGGACGTGGTAAGGTGGAAATCAAAGCACAGTGGGAATCACACAAGACTCTATGACGATCTCGGGTTTACAGACTAACCTGTACCAGTGTCACCAGAGAACTGCCATCTGACGTGAGGTATAATACCATCTGGGAGTTCTCGGCGAGTCCGTCCAGTGTACCCAGTCTCCACTGAGCACCCGTATATGATCTCTGATGTCAAACACCAATGGATATGGGATCATCCATCGCCCATCTGTATGGGTCGAGAAGGTATACGCTAGTCTACTCTGGTATATCGATGCCCTGTCTCGATACACCCACGACTAGGGACCTTGAAGGATGTACTTATGGACTACCATGTCCCCACTAGTATGATCTGCATCATAGTCCAGGTAGTCAAGTACACATCCTAAGGGCTTTACCAACATGTAACAGAGAGACAATCAGTGTACACGTTAAGGTAAAGAGTAACCAGATAGCATACTATCATGTCGAGCAAGAAAGTCCTCCCTATATATGTCCCAGCATCCACTACAATATACATCCAATGTACAGTAATGGCCTCTAGGGCATACATATAACTAACAATCTCCCACTTGCACTAGGGCCATCTGATAGCAGTGGTTGTAGTATCTCATACTCAACCATCCCATAAAAGTCTCTCTCTGGGAAAAGGCCTTTGTGAGTGGATCCGCCGTGCTGTCCTCTGAGTCTACTCTCCTAACCTCGATCCCGTGGAGATCAACCATCTCTATGATTTGGTAATACTGCCTTAGAATATGTCTGGATCACTGATGGGACGGATGTTCCTTGGGATAAGCCACAACTCCATTGTCACACAATGGGAGGAACTAAGTTCATCTCATGAACAAATATACATCCAGACTGCCTCTTTGGTAGCATCTTAAGTAGTGATGTATCCAGCCTTTATCGTCTAGTATGCCACGGTATCTAGCTTAGAACTCTTCCAACATACCGTCCCTTTACTGAGGGTAAAGACAATGCCTGTGACTGACATTCAGTCGTCTTTATCACCCTGGAACCATTCCAGTGATTCTCCCCAGGGTCGATTGATACCGTCTCACTACAACTAGTGAGAATCCTAACATCCATTTAGATCTATCTCATAGATCCAAAACCCAGGATTTAGGAGGTATCACTTTGATCCTATATGGAGAATCATTGTGATAAGCGGAGATTGACCGAGCGTAGCATAGGAAACTCCTTCCCTATCAAGAGCATGCCATCCACGTACTCTACGAGGATCGTCACTATACTCCCTACTACCTTTTTGTTTATACAAGGTTCATCTACCATTTTGATGATGTCAAACTCTTTGACTAACACATCAAAACAGATGTTCCAACTCTGCGATGTCTGCTTTATCCTATAAAGCATCTTCCACACGTTTCCGCTGCAGCCATTGTTTACGAAGCCCTCTGGCTGTGTACTTATAGACTCTCTCTTCTAAAACATTATTTAGAAAAGCAGTCATGACACCCAACCGCCAGACATCGTAATCATGGTATGTAGCCGTGGCAAGTAGGATCTGGATGGACTTAAGCATAGCCACTTGAAAAGGTTTCATCATTATCCACGCCTGGTCGATGACGAAAAGCTTTAACAAGTCTAGTTTTGAAAGTCTCAACTTTTCTATCTACACCAAGTAATCTTCTCAAGATATACTTGCTCCTGATGGGGATTTAACCCTTCAGATATAGTAACCAAAGTCCATACTTTGTTGGTGTATATGGATTCCATCTCAGATCGCTAAGCATCCAGCCATTCTTACAGAGTCCCACTCCTGATGGCCAGTTCGAAACTAGTTGGGTCATCATCTTATGATGCAATCCTCGCTCCCACTGTCATAGAGAAACCGAAGTATCTCTCAGGCGGGTGAGGAACCTTACTAGATCGGCGGAGAGGCTGAGGTTCGTTGGTAACTATTGAATCCTTTGGTTCTGTCAAATCGTCAGCTGCGGTTTTGTATAGCTGGAACCTTTCCAGTTCTACATAACTGACCTTGCCTCGAGCTTGTCCGGATTTTGCTTTTAGACATAGCCCGGACAACCCCAAATCTTAACCAACTTAAGATATGGGCTCTTCCCTTATCATATCACATATGAAATAGTAGGCAACTGATTTGATTGGAACCCAATTCAATTGGTATGCATCTTCTCAAGTGCATAACTCCCAAAAGGAAATAGGAAACACAGTAGTACTCATCATCGAGCACACCATATCACATAGGGTGCAACTGCTCCGCCCCGATATACCATCATGCTATGGTGTATACGGAGGAGTAATGCTGAGAGAGAATCTCATTCTCCTTTAGAATAATCCAGGATTTTCGTGCTCAAGTATTCTCCTCCTTGATCTCATCAAAGGACATAATACTTATACCCGTATTTTGGTTCTCTACTTCTAACTTATATTCTGTGAATATCTCAAAAGGTTCGGACTTGTGTTTCAACAGGAACATAGGTCTGAATCTCGAAAGATCATCAGAGAATGTAACGAAGTACAAAGAACCGATCCTGGCATGTGTAGACAGGGGACCTTACATACATCATCATGTATCAGTCCCAAGAGTTTACTAACTCTTTCTCTGTTTCCAATAAACAGAGCTATGGTCATCTAATCTTTGTGACATGACTGGCAAGTTTCACAAGATGTAAATTCAAACTGATTTAAATATGCATCTATATGTAACTTCAGCTAGTCGGGTCGCATTGATATGACCTAGTCTACAATACCTCAAGAAGAATTCGTTCATTTCTGAACTCTTTCTCTTGTGTGTGTTCAGTATACTAAGAACTGCAGTTTAATTTAGAACATCAATGCTTTTAGATAACGTGCCTGAACCGATCAACTTTTGATATAGGAAATGTTCAAAACATTATCCAACAATACAAAATTTTATCATTTCTTTACTAATAAAGAGACTGATATGATTTTGTATATCAGGTTCGGTATCTAATAACATTCGTTCAGAATCAATGTATTGGTAATACAGGGTGACAGTGACCAACAGACTTGGCTGCAACACTTGTACCGTTTTCTGCCTCATGAAACTTATCACCCGTTCTCAGTTCTTTACCTATCTGTAGCCCATGTAACATATTACATATGCGGGATCCTGATCCGGTATCATATACCCAGGACGTAAAGGACACTGAGAAACAGTTCTATTTAATGAACACACCCGAAGATGATACATCAGCATGCACTCTCTTCGTTTGGGCGGCACGGGAATTCTGGTAATCCCCAATTTCCTGCTCTGTCTTATATCAATTATAAGTTGGAGCGGGACCAACGTTCCCCAGCTCAGTATAACAAGTGGGTTCGGTCAATAATCCGTATTGTTATCTTGATTAAGGCGTGATATGGTCGCTACCTGGAGAGAGAGAGAAGAAAACACTCAGCGTGCGCTCTTGCAAGAATAGATTGGTTTTTATTTTATCTAATCAGGATGGCTCCCACCGCTTTTTATCAAATCTTCCTTCAAAACCTAAAAGGAAAGACTAGCCGGGATGAATTACACACTACAAGTTCGCCAATCTTTCGGCCAGGCCAGTGTCGGTACTTTGAGGGAGGTCCCCCGTGCTTTCGCACGAACCTAATTAATGTAAACCTCATTTTCCCAGAGGCGTAACCTCGTTGACACCTTTCTAGACACCTACTTGATCAGCTAATTGCAATGTGTAAGACTCTCCCAGGAGTAACTCTTACTCGCAGTGGGTATCGGGATCCAACTATCTCATAGAAGGTATGCAATCTCATTGCAAATTTCAACACTTGAAATTCCCGATAATATTTTGCCCCGAACGATCTATGACCTTGACAAGGTCAACAAACCATAGATCGCAAGTCAAGTTCAACCCGTCATTTCTTGATTGAATCAAACCCACCCGCACGACCCTTGACAGGGTCAACAAGGCCGCACGACTACCCTAACCCAATCTGCATCATATGCATAAGCAGATAAATACTGGTTAGCTACCGCACACTGCGCCTTGACAAGGTCAACAAACGCAGCACGAATACTAAACAGGACTTATCTGAAATGACGGAGGGCTACGACAGGTTTTTCTGAAAACCTATTGCGTAATGAACTTGATATCGTTGTAGAATCAAATGATTTTAAAATGGAGTGTTTTAAGGCTTTTCTAGTTTTGCTAAAGGGGTCACTCCCGGTGAAGGGATCATCGGCCCTTTCCTCGTCGAATGAGGTGCGGGATATATCATATATGTAAGTCCACGTTGCGACCCCCGGTTCTTACGGGGAGGCGGAAACGGTATAAAAATCAAATTTTTAGCGCATGGGGCAACATGGACTAACAAAGTCGGGATCTTTTCTAAACTAAAACTAGCAAACATGCTAAAGAGAGTTAGCTACTCGGAAAGATGGTTATACCTAAACTTGAACTCCTTCTTCTTCAAACTTTGTAGAGGTTGATGGTTCTTTCCTCGTCGCCTTCTTCCGTCGAAGATGGATCCACCTGAGGGTTCAACCTTCGGGCTCTTTCTCGAACTTTGAGAGAACTAGAAACTTCGGCTTGCTAAACCTTTGATCCTAGAGTGAGTAGAGAGTGTCTAAGGGGTGTTTTCTTTTCAAGGAGAGGGATTCTCAACACATGAGAAGGATTCTCCTTGAGCTTGAGGAAGAAGAAGATGAAGTGAGGAGAGAGAATGATTATGATAGAATGAGCTTTCTTTTTCCTTTTGCAACCATATCAAAAGAAAAAGAATTATCTAATTAGTAATAATAATTCAAATGAGAATAGTTGATGGCTGTTTTGGAATGACCACTATCATACTTCATTAAATGAATGTTGGCAAGAATCAAGGAGCATCCTTGCAAAATAATGATGATGGTCAAACATTCAACCATGGTCAACAAGTCAACCATGGTCAACAAGTCAACAAAACCAACCATAACATAATTTCATTTAATTACTATTATTAATAGATATCTCACTAATTCATTAGGGTTTGGAAAAAAGACGACTGTCAACTGTGCATGCGCACCCGTTCCGAAACCCTAATGAAAAACCTTTTCTTCCGCCTCAAACAACTGTGCATACACACCTGCATTCTTGTTCCGAGGAACATGAATACTGAGAGATAAAAGTAACCCCAAAACATATACCAGTATCCGGCTCAAACCAGAGCCCGTTGGCAATATCCGTCCGGACTCCAAACGTGCACAAGTGCGCGGATGAGAACGAACCCTGTCGCAAAACCATGTGACCTCTACTCTGTTTTGCCCAGAGGCGAATACCCTCTGTGTGGGACTCTAAAGACTCGACACTACGCTGGCAGTGGGTTTAACCACAGACCGCAAGCGGCACTAGCTGTGCGTAACGGTCCCCAGGTAGATGCCGACAAGAAGGCTGACGAGGTGAACCCCATCTGAACTCCTACTGAGTCTGAATGTGACAGTCTCCGTACAGTCCGGTCTGTTCGTCTAATACATCGCATGTCGGGCCTAGGGGGCGGTAAAACGTCAGTCCCCTAATAGCGGTACAAGTCGTGTCGGAGTGAAGCCCAAAACACCCTGAGATAACACTGGAAGCCTACCAGTATATCTCGCTTGCCCTGGCCAGGGACTACTCGTGTAATGGCTCTCCTAGACACAGCACGATGTCAACCCCCAATACCGGGAGAGGCGAATCCTGTCTAACCGTCACTGCCTCCAAGTGCTTCGGGACTGCACCCAACCACTACCTGTTTGCACGACTCCTTTGAGCCGTGGTAGGGTAGTAGTCAAAGTACAGTGGGAACACACTCGAGGCGAAGTGCCAGTGTCAAGTCAGCGGACTAAGCTGTACTCATGTCACCTGGGAACTGATAACTGACGATAGGTATAATACCAACCTCTCAGTCCCCGACGAGTCCTGTCCAGTGTACTCGTAACCCAACGAGCACCCGTATACTATCTCCAGTATGACGTACTGATGGCTGTGGGACAGACCATCTCCCACACTGGGATGAGAAGCGCATATGCTAGTCTACTCCGGAGTATCGATGCCCTGTCTCGATAGTCCTGCGACTAGGGACCTGTATAAGGATGTGCTTATAGATTACCCAGCCCCCACTAGTGTGACTGCCATCACAACGCTGGTAATCAAGCAAAGATCCTAAGGGCTCCACTAATGCGTATAGGTGATATCGCAAAATAAACACATGTACACATTGAAGTAGAAACAAACCAAGTAGCATACTACTATATTGAGCAAGATTGTTTATACAAGGTGAATATCCCAAGCTTCCATTAAGTAATATACAAACTAGTATAATACAGTAATGGCCTCTAGGGCATATACACTAACAATCTCCCACTTGCACTAAGGCCATGTACTGGCGTATCGAAGACCTATCATCTCGATCAGCCACTCGAACTGAGTCTGGGGTAATGCCTTGGTGAATGGATCTGCAGTGTTTTCTTCTGAAGCAACTCTCCGAACCTCGATCTCCTTGCGATCCATGATCTCCCTGATCAGGTGATACCGCCTCAAGATGTGCCTGGATCTTTGATGGGACCTGGGTTCCTTCGCTAAAGCTATAGCCCCGTTGTTGTCGCAATACAGAGGTATTGGGTCAACAATGGACGGAACCACCTGAAGTTCTTTCAAGAACTTCCTCATCCAGACAGCTTCTTTTGCGGTATCAGATGCAGCGATGTATTCCGCTTCCATAGTCGAGTCTGCAACGGTTTCCTGTTTGGAACTCTTCCAACACACCGCCCCTCCATTGAGGGTAAAGACAAAACCCGACATGGACTTGGAATCATCCTTGTCACTCTGGAAGCTGGAGTCAGCAAAGGCCTCGATCTGGAGGTCTTTTCCGCCATACACCAAGAACATCTCCTCAGTCCTTCTCAGGTACTTGAGAATGTTCTTTACCGCTATCCAGTGTTTCTTCCCAGGGTTTGACTGATACCGGCTTACCACACTCAGTGCATAAGCTACATCCGGTCTGGTACACAACATCGCATACATTATAGAGCCTACCGCAGAAGCGTAGGGTATAATAGACATGCGATCCCTCTCCAAATCAGTCTTGGGAGACATCTCTTTAGAGAGGGTGATCCCGTGACAAGCCGGTAGGTTACCGCGCTTGGAATCTTCCATACTGAATCTTTTCAGTATAGTGTCGATGTACCTGGACTGTGAAAGTCCTAATATCCTCTTGGATCTATCACGATGGATCCGGATCCCCAGGATGTAAGAGGCATCACCCAGGTCTTTCATGGAGAACCTGTGTGACTAGAAACCCTTGACAGATTGTAGCATAGGAATGTCATTTCCTATTAAGAGAATGTCATCCACGTATAAAACAAGGAATACTACAGTTCTCGCTACAAATCTACTATAGATGCATGGTTCATCTGGATTTTTGATAAAGTCAAATTCCTTGACCGTCTCATCAAAACAGATGTTCCAACTCCGCGATGCCTGCTTTAGTCCATAGATGGACTTAAGCAACTTGCACACCTTTCCGCTGCTCCCACTCTGAATGAAACCCTCTGGCTGATCCATATAGACACACTCCTCTAAATTTCCATTTAGAAAAGCGGTTTTTACGTCCATCTGCCAAATCTCATAATCGTGGAAGGCAGCAATGGCAAGAAGGATCCGAATGGATTTCAGCATAGCCACTGGAGAAAAGGTTTCGTCATAGTCCAAGCCAGGTCTTTGACGGAAACCCTTTGCTACAAGTCTAGCTTTATAGGTCTCAACCTGTCCATCTACACCAATCTTCCTTTTGAAGATCCACTTGCATCCTACGGGTTTTACCCCGTCTGGAGCAATGTCCAACGTCCATACTTTGTTGGTGTACATAGACTCCATTTCGGTCCGCATTGCATCCAGCCATTTTACTGAGTCAACGCTCTGAACGGCCTGCTGGAAGCTAGTAGGCTCATCATAATCTATGATGCAATCCTCTCTATCCCCGTCTATGAGAAAACCATAGTATCTCTCGGGCGGATGAGACTGCCTACTACTCCTGCGGAGCGGCGTAGGAATGTCCTGTTCATTTGAACCTTCTGGTTCCACTAAGCTTTCAGTAATAGCTTGTGGTTCTGGAATTTCTTCCAGTTCCACTGTGCTCCCACTTATCTGGTTTTCCAAAAACTCAGTTTCCAAGAAGTAGGCATGACGAGAAACAAGAACTTTTTGTTCCTCTTCACAGTAGAAAAAATATCCCTTGGAGTTCTTTGGATATCCCACGAACTTACACTGTACTGAGCGTGCCTCGAGCTTGTCCGCATGCTGCTTTTTAACAAAAGCTGGACATCCCCAAGTCTTAATGTGACTGAGATGGGGCCTCTTCCTACACCACATCTCATATGGTGTAGTAGGCACAGTCTTAGTAGGAACTCGGTTCAAAAGGTACGCAGCTGATTCTAGCGCATACCCCCAGAAGGATCGCGGTAACTCAGCGTTACTCATCATGGACCGTACCATATCCAATAGGGTTCGGTTCCGTCTCTCCGATACACCGTTGTGTTGCGGAGTGTATGGAGGAGTAAGCTGAGAGAGAATTCCGTTCTCTTTTAAATAATTCAGGAACTCGGCACTTAAGTATTCTCCACCTCGATCCGATCTTAGAATCTTGATACTTTTGCCGGTTTGTTTTTCTACTTCATTCTTATATTCCTGGAACTTTTCAAAAGCTTCGGACTTATATTTCATTAAGAAGACATAACCGTACCTTGAAAAGTCATCCGTAAAAGTAATGAAGTAAGAATAACCGCTTCGCGCATGTGTAGACATTGGACCGCACACGTCGCTGTGTACGAGTCCCAAGAGCTCGCTCGCTCTTACTCCGTGTCCAGTGAACGGAGTCTTTGTCATCTTTCCTTTGAGACAGGATTGACAAGTGGCATACGATTGATATTCGAACGGATCCAAATATCCTTCTGTATGTAACTTAGTCAACCTTCTCTCATTGATGTGACCCAGTCTACAATGCCATAAGAAAGTCTGATTGATATCTGGAGACTTTCTTTTGTGTGTATTCTGGACATTGAAAATCTGTGGTTGGTTTAATACGTATATACCATTGCTCAGTGTACCTGACCCAATCAGAACTTGATTAAGGTGAATGCTTACAACATTACTTACAAACGCAAATTCATAACCTTCTTTAGAAACCAAAGATACAGAAATGATATTACAAGTTGCGTTGGGTACAAAAAAGCAATTACGCAAAACCAAAACATGCCCATCTGACATTCCCAGGTGATAGTCCCCCACGGCTTTAGCATCCATGCTAGCTCCGTTCGCAACTCTGAGGGTCATGTCACCTGCCTTCAAAACCCTACGGTTTCTCAACGCCTGCAAAGAATTACAGATATGAGATCCTGATCCGGTATCCAATACCCAGGAAGTAGAGTTTATAGAAAGACAGTTTTCAATAACATACACACCTGAAGCTGAAGCCGCAACCTGCTTCAGTTCCTGTGTCCTGGCCTTCCAAGCCCTGCAATCTTTCTTCCAGTGTCCACTCTTATGACAATAGAAGCATTCTTCCTTTCCAACAAGCTTCCCCGCAATCTTTGTTGCCTTTTCCTTTCCCTTCGTACCCACTTTACTAACACCGTCTCTTGGTTTGGCGGGGGCTTTCTTCCTCTTTCCCTTGGCTTTCGCCTTGGACCTAGAGGAAGAAGATCCTCCTACAAACAAAGTGGGTGTTTCCCTACCCTTCTGTAGGGTGCCCTCTGCGCTCCTCAGCATGTTGAGGAGTTCTAAAATTTCAACTTTCTTTTCTTGTAAGTTGAAGTTCAGTATAAACTGGGCGTAAGTGGATGGAAGGGACTGGAGAATTAAATCTGTATAGAGTTCACTGTCCAACGTGGTCCCAAGTTCCGCGAGCTCCTCAGTGTAGCCAATCATCTTAAGCACGTGGTCCGCTACCGATGATCCGACGGCCAACTTTGTCGAAAATAACTTCTTCGACACTTCGTATCTTGCGATACGAGACTGCTCTCCATACAGTTCTTTTGAATGGAGAAATATGGACTCGAGGTCCATATTCTCATGCCTCCTCTGATGTTCGTTGTCCATAGAGGCAAGCACGAGGCACCTGGCCTTCGCGCAATCAATCTCCCAAGTCTTACGGATTTCCTTATCCGCGACGCTGGAGGTGGGACCTAGGACGGGGGGAGCTTTGGTGGTAAGAAGATACCCCAGCTTGTCGTAAGTGATTGCCAATTTTACATTCCTGAGCCAATCTTTGTAGTTTGGCCCTGTCAGTATGTTTTTATCTAGAAGTAACTTAAGTCCAGTCATTTCGAATTTGGTCGCTGCAGGGGGGAGAGAAGAAACACTTTAGCATGATGCTCTTGCAAGTTTAGAATGGTTTTTAATTTGTCTAAACAGGATGGCTCCCACTGTCTCTCGAATCCTTCCTCAAACCACAAAGGAAGAATTAGCCGGGATCAATCCCACCGTACAATACTTGCTTAACCGTTCAGCCAGGCCAGTGTCGGTACTTCGAGGGAGGTTTTCCAACGCTTTCGCGAAGTTCCTTAATTTAAGAACCTCTTTTCCCTGGGGGCGTAGCCCCGCTAACACCTTTCTAGGCACCTACTAGGTTTATAGCATTGATCGTTTAGTGAGAAATTTCCCGAGGAGTAGCATATACTCACAGTAGGATCGGGATCCAAATATCATTGCGTGACGAAACTGAAGGAATCCTACCAGAATCATCACACTCCAAATGGTATGCAAATCTAGCAAGTTTCAGTACTTATGAAACTCCCGATGTGGATTTTTGCCCCATGCTCTTATGACCTTGACTTTGGCCAACAAATCATAAGTCACATGTCAAGTTCTTCCCGTCGTTCTCCAGGTTAATTTGAATCCACCCGTACATACCCTTGACTTTGGCCAACAAGGCAGTACGACTGTTCCAAATCAACGCATCTATCTATGCTGCACATGAATATCCAATAGCTACCAATCACTATGCCTTGACTTTGGCCAACAAACACAGCTTGAATACTATTGACTATTTATGTGAAACGACCGAGGGCTACGAATGGTTTTGGTAAAAACGTGAACGTAGTGAACTTGATATAATCGATGGAACGAGATAGCTTTTAGAAGGAGTGGCTCAAGCTCCGCATTTAAAAGTTAGTTTTGAAAAGAACCGAGTGGTTTTTCGAAAGTGTTCCAACGACTTCAACTTGGTTTATTATCTTGCATTAGTTCTTTTAATGCGTGATATTCTTGCATTAGTTCTTTTAATGGGTCCCATCATTTAATCCTACCATTGCAGAAAACAACCAAAATATGACGTACGCTTATGCCATTCGCATTCGCCACGGGGTCCCGTCATCACCCGTTAGGTTACTTAACTAACGACAGAGCGGGGGCTGGGCTAGCGCGGCTGTAAAATATAAGCAACGCCTAAATATAAAGCAATGATAGACATTACAGATCATAGATGAATACATTGGATATACTAGCAATCCGCAATCCGTTCGAGCCTGCAACAAAAAGCGGATTACACGGTCGCGGTGAATAGCAAATACCCCACCCAAGACCCCTACGGGTGCGGCAAACTACCCGCCAAGTACCCGGTAGTTTGTGCACCCCTCCATGGGTCTATCCTAGGAGCAAAAACAGTAAAAAGAATTATACAATGACGGCTACAACCCCGACCCGGTTGTGCGGCCATACAAATAATATTATTACAACAATTTACATTTACAAATGAATGAAAGAAAAACAAAAGCTCATCTCACATCCACCCCGGCTATTCACCCGCGACAGTCCAACACATTCATATACACATTCCAATATCAAACACAGATCACAGAGATGTATAACCCCGACTAATCGACTTATAGCAATTAGCCGACGTTCAATACATGCAAACATCACAGATATAACCAACATAGCCAAAGTGTAGCGAAGTTCGAAAAAAATACGGATTTATAGGACCCCAAAAGTAAATTTCTTCTCTGGAAAATCTGGGCACATATAACATATTTGAAAAATCCCAAAACCCTACCAGAAGAACACTGCACAAAACACGATCGCATGAAGAGCCCAAACGGCGGCGGATCCGCGGCCAAGAGAATAGCTGAGGATCCGCTTGAAGGAATTAGGGGATCGTTTTTCTTGGGTGTTCTTACAAAACCCTGAGCCGATTTTAGGAGTACAAAGTTTTACTTTTAGAGCACAAAAAAATTTCAACAGAAACTTAGGGTTTTGGATTTTCCGGTTTTGCGATTTTTCGGTTTCGAACTTCCATACACTTCGCTACCAAGCTAGTTTAAGTTTAGTTAGGATCTGATACCACTGTAAGTCCACGTTGTGACCCCCGGTTCTTACGGGGAGGCGGAAACGGTATAAAAATCAAATTTTTAGCGCATGGGGCAACATGGACTAACAAAGTCGGGATCTTTTCTAAACTAAAACTAGCAAACATGCTAAAGAGAGTTAGCTACTCGGAAAGATGGTTATACCTAAACTTGAACTCCTTCTTCTTCAAACTTTGTAGAGGTTGATGGTTCTTTCCTCGTCGCCTTCTTCCGTCGAAGATGGATCCACCTGAGGGTTCAACCTTCGGGCTCTTTCTCGAACTTTGAGAGAACTAGAAACTTCGGCTTGCTAAACCTTTGATCCTAGAGTGAGTAGAGAGTGTCTAAGGGGTGTTTTCTTTTCAAGGAGAGGGATTCTCAACACATGAGAAGGATTCTCCTTGAGCTTGAGGAAGAAGAAGATGAAGTGAGGAGAGAGAATGATTATGATAGAATGAGCTTTCTTTTTCCTTTTGCAACCATATCAAAAGAAAAAGAATTATCTAATTAGTAATAATAATTCAAATGAGAATAGTTGATGGCTGTTTTGGAATGACCACTATCATACTTCATTAAATGAATGTTGGCAAGAATCAAGGAGCATCCTTGCAAAATAATGATGATGGTCAAACATTCAACCATGGTCAACAAGTCAACCATGGTCAACAAGTCAACAAAACCAACCATAACATAATTTCATTTAATTACTATTATTAATAGATATCTCACTAATTCATTAGGGTTTGGAAAAAAGACGACTTTCAACTGTGCATGCGCACCCGTTCCGAAACCCTAATGAAAAACCTCTTCTTCCGCCTCAAACAACTGTGCATACACACCTGTATTCTTGTTCCGAGGAACATGAATACTGAGAGATAAAAGTAACCCCAAAACATATACCAGTATCCGGCTCAAACCAGAGCCCGCTGGCAATATCCGTCCGGACTCCAAACGTGCACAAGTGCGCGGATGAGAACGAACCCTGTCGCAAAACCATGCGACCTCTACTCTGTTTTGCCCAGAGGCGAATACCCTCTGTGTGGGACTCTAAAGACTCGACACTACGCTGGCAGTGGGTTTAACCACAGACCGCAAGCGGCACTAGCTGTGCGTAACGGTCCCCAGGTAGATGCCGACAAGAAGGCTGACGAGGTGAACCCCATCTGAACTCCTACTGAGTCTGAATGTGACAGTCTCCGTACAGTCCGGTCTGTTCGTCTAATACATCGCATGTCGGGCCTAGGGGGCGGTAAAACGTCAGTCCCCTAATAGCGGTACAAGTCGTGTCGGAGTGAAGCCCAAAACACCCTGAGATAACACTGGAAGCCTACTAGTATATCTCGCTTGCCCTGGCCAGGGACTACTCGTGTAATGGCTCTCCTAGACACAGCGCGATGTCAACCCCCAATACCGGGAGAGACGAATCCTGTCTAACCGTCACTGCCTCCAAGTGCTTCGGGACTGCACCCAACCACTATCTGTTTGCACGACTCCTTTGAGCCGTGGTAGGGTAGTAGTCAAAGTACAGTGGGAACACACTCGAGGCGAAGTGCCAGTGTCAAGTCAGCGGACTAAGCTGTACTCATGTCACCTGGGAACTGATAACTGACGATAGGTATAATACCAACCTCTCAGTCCCCGACGAGTCCTGTCCAGTGTACTCGTAACCCAACGAGCACCCGTATACTATCTCCAGTACGACGTACTGATGGCTGTGGGACAGACCATCTCCCACACTGGGATGAGAAGCGCATACGCTAGTCTACTCCGGAGTATCGATGCCCTGTCTCGATAGTCCTGCGACTAGGGACCTGTATAAGGATGTGCTTATAGATTACCCAGCCCCCACTAGTGTGACTGCCATCACAACGCTGGTAATCAAGCAAAGATCCTAAGGGCTCCACTAATGCGTATAGGTGATATCGCAAAATAAACACATGTACACATTGAAGTAGAAACAAACCAAGTAGCATACTACTATATTGAGCAAGATTGTTTATACAAGGTGAATATCCCAAGCTTCCATTAAGTAATATACAAACTAGTATGATACAGTAATGGCCTCTAGGGCATATACACTAACAATATATATCTCTGTGCAAAGCAAAAACTCTTAAAAGAAATCAAAAGACAAACCGAGTGTGTAGCATTTGCCAGTTATTGCTAAAGGAGTCACTCCCGGTGAAGGGATCTCGGTCCTTTCCTCATCGAATAAGATGCAGGATATATCACATATACCTCTGTGCAAAGCAAGAACTGTAGCTACCCTTTATTTATTTTGAAATTCGATTCTACAACATCTTAGGTTTCTTTTATTTCATT
Source organism: Agapanthus africanus (assembly GCA_030015575.1). Lineage (NCBI taxonomy): Eukaryota > Viridiplantae > Streptophyta > Magnoliopsida > Asparagales > Amaryllidaceae > Agapanthus > Agapanthus africanus. The sequence goes on from JASDDO010000019.1 coordinate 536,364,816, forward strand.
AATCTCATTAATGAAGTCCCATCATTTAAGTACCTAAACATCACAGATAAATACGACGTACACTTATGCCATCCGCATTCGCCTCGATGTCCCCTCGTGCACCGTTAGGTTAGGTAACTAACGGCAGAGCGGGGCAGGGCTAGCACGGGTGTAAAACATAAGTAACGCCTATATAATATATCATATATACTATATACAGTATCCATCACAGAACATATCACATGATCACATCACAGATATCGCAGCAGAAGAATCATATGAAATATTGGATATACTAGGACGTCCGTGTTTTCAATACGAGCCAGTATAAAACACGGATTCCACGGTCGTGATGAATAGCCAAACCCACATCCCTAGACCCCTATGAGAGCGGCAAGCAACCCTACCAATTCTAGAGTTAGGAGACCCGGACTCGACTCCTCGAGTTGGTCTCCCACTGGACTCCGGAACCCGGTTACTTGTGCTCCCCTCCTTGGGTCTATCCTAGTGCGGAAAAGTAAATAATATACAAAGGGTGACATCTTCCGCAACCTGGAAGTGCCCCAATAAAAGAATATTACATACAAGTTTTTACATGAATGAAAATGAAAAACACTCATCTCACATAAAAACCCCCGGCTATTCAAACACGACGATCTAATATAACATATCCAGCAACACATAACATCACATGTCATCAACGTAAGTAAACATGCGTATCCCAATTATCGTTGACATATAGCAACGAAACCGGCGATACCACATATTACACTTACGGTCATAGAAAAGAAAGTGTAAAACTACAACAGTTGGAATCCGCAACCTCCATAGACATCGCATGCCTAATCAAATGAATTACTTAGACATCGCATGCCTAACAATTATAAACCCCGCATTTTAGTCTCAAAATTGAAAACTCTTTTCAATATCAAGTTGGGCAATTCAACAAGATTCCCGACATACTGATCGAATGCTCGTCGCAAACTTCAGTAGACGGCCGCACCCCCGATACTGTCGACGAAGTGCACCAAGGCGGAACACCGCTACCGCGAGCACCCGAACGGATGCTTTCGGCGACGGGGTTCTCCTACAGTCACTTGGTCGGGGCTATGAGGTGTAGCTGTCTATTAAGTTTACCCGGCGAGTATCCGCGTACGCTACGTGATTGCAACGGACTTTTGATCGCATCAAAATTCCGTAGCAACCGATCAAGTGAGACTAAATTGCTAGATTTATAACATTCATTCAGTTATCTCATAACTTTTGTGAATTCCAATTATTGTATCAGATTCCGAATAAGATAGAAAATGTTAAACTTTCCGATCGAACAATCGAACACCCAAGTTTTCCCGAAACAGCTCAACTCATGAAATAAGTTCAAAGACATTCACTTCGTGCCTCAGTACCAACGGTCCAGCCGTAGAAGGGTCAAGCCAACGCCTCACATGTGGCACGCCGTACTGCCCCAAACCCGAAGGTTCAAAGGGCAGTTCAAGACGGTCACATAATCGAGTTAAGGTTTGTTGTCTTCTAGAGGGACCATCGCTCTACTTGCACTACTTAGAACGTCTTTAAACCTCGGAAAAATCCAACACTTGGAAATTTTCCGGCAGGGGAAAGATTGGGTATTTATATCCGGTCGAACTTTTTAACATATTCAAAAATTATCCGGAAAAGCACACAGACAAAATCAGACAATCCGATCGAAACACCGAGTCCCCAATACAACCCAGAAATTTCAACTCTTGAATAAATATTAAAAATTCCCAGGAAAACCAGCACTGCAAAGTAGGAGTTACTGTGCAAAATTCAATGCATGAAAAGACAAATCGGCCGCGGAACCACCGCACGAGCCATGCTCGTGCCGCGGAACCGCGGCGGCTTGATGGAATTAGGGCATCAAATTTTACAGTAACTCTTAGATATTCCTGCTGATTTTTTTGCATATTTTTAATTCTCAAAAATCCACAATTTTCAAAAATGCACAGAGAGCAATTTTTGGGTTAGGGTTTCGGTTCGATCGGACTTCTAACTCCGTCTACGCATCGCCTAAGGCTCTAGCTAGGCTTTGATACCACTGTAGGGTTCCTAGGCACTCTCAAGAGGTCTCACAAGGCATCAACCATGCCAATTTCAAATTTTACAAGTGCCGAGAAACCCTAATACGGATCGTTAACTAGAATTTTAGGCGAAACAATGAAACTAGTTAACAACTTAACTAAAAGAACGGAAATACAACCTTTGTAGATCCGGTCCTCTACCTCCATAGCTCCATGATGAAGTCTCCTCGCTGTCCAAATAGAATCCCGGGCTCTAGCGTCGGCTTCATCGGAGAAATGGGCGGGCTAGGTCATCGACTACGATGCCGAAGATGATCTACGTCGAGGCATCACAAGATCAAGCTCCCACTTCACCAAGTCATGAAACTTGTGAAGAAAACACCCTATACTACTTGGCAAGAGGTAGAGGATGAAGAAATAGGAGGTGGGTTCACTTTAGAATTGGATTTCTCACTCTTTTTCTCAAGATGCCATTGTTGGTAGCAAGCTTCTTCTTGAAGAAGAAGAAGAAGAAGAAGATGAAAATATTATGATAAGTTGTTTAAAATACAAAAGAAAATGAATACTTATCATAATATGAACCATGGTTAGGTGTAGAGAATTGATTAAGGTTAGATGAATGGTTAGGGTTAAGCATGAAGACAAAATGGTCACTTTGGTCAAAGCTTCATGAAGCTTCAACAAGCTTCAAGAAAGAAAGCAACCATTTTGTTTTCTTATCCATTTCTTTTTAATCCAAATTAAAACAATAAATGAATGAACAAATAAATACCCTAACCATTTACTTAACCAAGGTTTAATTCTTTACACAAACCCTAGCATTTATGTATCATCAAACATGATACAATCAAGTGCACAAAAGTATATCACATATACAACTCGTGCAAAGCAAGTGAGAAAATCCATTTAAAGTGAACCAATACTAGTTAATGCAAAGTAATATATCAAATATATAATTATACATTAAATCACTAAATCAACACTTGATTTAACGATCCGGTCATATCGCATATAACCGACTAGTATCCTATGTATCGTCTTATCGAATCAATCCTTGATTCGATAACTAGGTTATATCGCATACAACCAATCGATACTTTCATCGCGAGAATAGAATACGGTATCACATACATGCATTATTCTCGGTCCCGCACATATCTCATATGCGCTCCTATTTCGTTTCGCTTGAGCCAGGAAACCTCTGTGTAGGACTCTAAAGACTCGTCAATACGCCGGCAGCAGATGATGATCATATCAAACACCCACAAGCCGCAAGCGGTCTGCTAAACGTAACGGCCACCCGAGTATTGAGCGATCAGAAGATCGACGAGCAAGCTCGCTCATACTCCTGTGAATCCAACCAGTAACACTTACCGTACAGTCCGGTCTCGTCGTCTGATATGTCGCATATATCGCCTAGGGGTGGTAAACGTCAGACCCCAATAGCTCGATAAGTCGTGTCGATATAAGGTCTATAACTGTTCGAGAAACTACTGGTAACACTTACCAGCAAATCTCAGCAACCCTGGTCAGGGATTTCCGGTTATAGCCAATCGAACACAGCGCAACATCAACCCCCTATACCGGGAGAGACGAATCCCCTCCTATCGCTCATTGCCTCCATGTGATTCGGGACTGTACCCAAAAGCCACCGTTTTGCACGCTCTCTTGGACATGGTAAGGTGGAAATCAATGCACAGTGGGAATCACACAAGACTCTATGACGATCTCGGGTCTACAGACTAACCTGTACCAGTGTCAACAGAGAACTGCCATCTGACGTGAGGTATAATACCATCTGGGAGTTCTCGGCGAGTCCGTCCAGTGTACCCAGTCTCCACTGAGCACCCGTATATGATCTCTGATGTCAAACACCAATGGATATGGGATCATCCATCGCCCATCTGTATGGGTCGAGAAGGTATACGCTAGTCTACACTGGTATATCGATGCCCTGTCTCGATACACCCACGACTAGGGACCTTGAAGGATGTACTTATGGACTACCATGTCCCCACTAGTATGATCTGCTTCATAGTCCAGGTAGTCAAGTACACATCCTAAGGGCTTTACCAACATGTAACAGAGAGACAATCAGTGTACACGTTAAGGTAAAGAGTAACCAGATAGCATACTATTATGTCGAGCAAGAAAGTCCTCCCTATATATGTCCCAGCATCCACTACAATATACATCCAATGTACAGTAATGGCTTCTAGGGCATACATATAACTAACAATTTCTTGGATCCATCACCAAACTCAATACACGTATCCAAACCAGAATAACTTCCAATGGGTCCCTCCACCACAACAGCAACCACCACAACAGAGTCAGCACCCCTACCAACCACAAAATTTTCAAAACCCGGCCAACAACTTTGATCCATTTTCTGCCGGTACCAATAACACCTCTGCACTTGAACAAACCATGAGTTTGCTTCTGACATATTCTATTCAAATGTCGGCTGATTTTAAGTCTTCTGTCGATGACATAAAGAAGAACTCCGCCTCCCAAGGTGAGATTATTAAATCGATGGAAGCACAAATTGCATAGTTAACAGCCGAAATGAGTGCTAGAGAGAAAGGGAAACTTCCAGCTCAACCTTTACCTGATCCTGGCCCTTCACATTACACTAATGTGAATGCACTTACCACGTTGAGATCTGGAAGAGTGCTAGACAACCATGTGGGTGAACAGATTGATGTTGAGGAATCAATTGAACCCCCGGCTTCCACTTCCACTTCCACTCCCACTTATACTCCTTACCCTATTTCGTCTAATTTACCTTCTTCTTCCGAGCCTGTTCTCCGTTTTCCCAAAGGCTCGAACCCTCCACCCACTTCATCCTTTCCACCCCCACAAACTTCTCCGCAAATGTTGGACCCAACACTTATTGATAGAGCTCCATTTCCGGAAAGGTTGAGGCCCAACAAACCCAATGCACAAATGGAGAAGCTTGTGGAAATGTTTAAGCAAGTTAACATCAATATCCCTCTCCTAGATGCTATACAACAAGTTCCGTCCTATGCGAAAATTCTTAAGAACTTGTGCACTAGGAAGAGGAAGACTCAAGTGCCGAAAAAATTGTTCATGTCGAGTACGGTAGACACAGCTTTTCCCCAACAATTACCAAGGAAACGTAAGGACCCTGGCTGTCCCACTATTTCTATTTCTATTGAGGATAAACACATTAACCGTGCTTTACTTGACCTTGGCGCTAGTGTTAACTTGCTTCCATATTCAGTCTATGAGCAACTAGGTATCGGAGTGTTAAAGCCCTCGAACATAACTCTCCAAATGGCTGACCGATCAATCACCAAACCTAGGGGTGAACTTGAGGATGTGTTGATAAAAATCGGGGAATTTATATTCCCTGTAGACTTTATTGTTCTTGATACACAGCCTGTAGCGAACCCACGGAACCAAATTCCCGTGATTCTAGGTCGACCCTTTTTGGCGACTTCCAACGCTATAATAAACTGTAGAAACGGCTATATGAACCTATCTTTCGGGAATAGGTCAATTGAGCTCAACATTTACAAGTTGAAGTCAACCCTCCGATTCTCATACTCGAGTATGTTCTATCGAATTAATGGATGTCGACAGCAGCGAATTTGGTCAGCTTCACAATACAGATCCAGACTTCCTTTATACGTTGTTGTTTGACCAAGATATGTATCATATACATACGGACCCTTCTTTCGAGTTGTCTGGGTCAACATCTAACGTCGATGATGAACTTTTTATGGAGTCTGTGTATCATCCCGTTCTTTCCTATGACATTATTCTTCGGGATATCGATGAAAGTTTCACTGATAGACTTGCATTCGTAGCAGACACGGGTGTTAAGATGATTCATCTCCAAAACAAAGAAATTGAACCTCCACCCCTTCTTCGTATCATTCACAAGAATGCAAGTAATCCATCACAATCACTGTGTCGTCTCTCCAGAACGAGACGTAAATACATTCTATCACACCACTTATCTCGTCCCCACTTCTTCCTAGCTCTTTTCAACTTATTCTTCCACCAACCGGTGCACTACACTGATAAAATATTCGAATGGTCGGTGTTGACTTTCGGTCCTTGTAAGGCTTGGCATTGACCAATAACTTTACCCCCTCTGGTGATTTTAAAAGCTTAACATTGTTTAACTCAAGTTTGGGGGGGGTATATTTTTGCCTCTTGAAAATAAAAGTTGTCCTCAAAATGGTGAGCCAAAGAATAAGTTTGGGAGAGGATTTTCACGATCATATTTTATGTCCCCGCTAATAAATTTTCCTCCCAAGCTTACAGGTTTTTGAAATTTAACAGATAGCAACAGTGAGGACACTGTTGAAAACAAGTTTCAGAGAGGTTTGTGCTTATTTGCGCATCATTTTGCATCATATTTTGCATAAGCAAAAAACATATAAAAATAAAAAAAAATAAAAAAAATTGTACATAAATAAGATAATAAAAGATTAGATAGTGAAAAATTACATCCAAAAGATTGGAAAATTTTAAGAAAGCCAAGAAAGTTAGAAGTTTTCTTAAACGAAACTAGTAATAAGTAGTTATGAGCCATTGTCCCAAGGGTTAGTAAGATGAAAGAAGTCACTAATCTGCGGATAAAAAAAGTCTGAAAAATAGTTCCTATTCTGGAAGCCAAACATTTGAATGTTGATACCCTACTATACGCACTTACACACGTCTTGAAACTCGGGATAGTAGAGGATACCTTGAAATGCTCTTGTCTAAAAGCCAAAGTATGAAGGAAATAATAAATGAAGCATAAAAGATAAAATGGTGAAGAAAAATGAACACTGGTATTGTTATCAACAAGGCAGCAATAAATAATATAGCGAGGGTGATTCATCACCTAGTGCCTTAGACCAACTGGTTTGGGAGTCACTGCTAAGCCTTAGGTGTTGCAAGACGAGAAAATTCTAGATACACCTATTAAGAAAGCACATGAGTAATCGGTAGGTTAGTACCTCAAGAAGTATTAACGGTCGCATGAAAAATGTGTGAACAAATTCGTCTAAATATTCATCAATTAAAAAGTACAGAGGTAGATGGACAAGAGTATGATAGCTTGAATTGAATTCTCAGAGTGTAGGAACGTCCTTTACACACACGTAGGGTTATATGATCGATGTTTAGAAGAAAGGTAGGAATGAAGAATAAAGACGATGTTTTATTGAGGGATGACGTGATTTCTAACATCTTTTCATGACTATTAAGATATGGCTCATAGCAACTGAAAAGCTAGTATTAGTTGAAAACCCTAATTTTCAAAGTCTTTCTTTTACAATTCTTATCTTTATATGTAACTTTCACGGTCTTCCTTTTATTATTTGATTTTGTGGGTGCAATCTGCTGAAAACCCTCAGAAGAAAACACTCCTCCTACTAGGGACACCTAGAGGTTTAAAAGCTTGTTGCACGTGCTCAGTGCAATCGTGTTGCCTACGAAACTGTGCTAGTTAGTTTTTCTCTTTCTTATATTTTCTCCTTCTCTTGAATAAAGATGTTTGCTCGAGACAACCAAAATTAAGTTTGGGGGAATTTGATCAGTCGAAAATATTGCATTCTTAACATGACAATTTCCCTACTCATATTAATCATATAAGGGTGTTTATTGTAAATATAACACGGATTACGAATTTATTTGGAAAATACCAAATAACCTGTGTTATAGTTATAATCGACATTCTAAAGGGAAATTACGTGTTTATTACTAATCGCATTAATTTATATATATCAACCCTTGTCTCGAAATTGTGTGCAGGAAATTCTCCAGGTAAAAGAGCCGGAATTGCTAAAAGTGCCGGTAAAAATACAGCAAGTCTTTGACCTGAGATCTGGCAGAAATCAAGAAAGAAACATAGGATTCCAGACATCAGATAAAGACCCTAAACCCAACAGAAGAAATCCCTGGATATTGCATGCAATAACTCACCAACATGGCCGCGGATCCACGGCCGAGTTGGCCGATCCACCGTGGATCCGCGGCTATAGTAGTTCTTCATTGGTCAAAATTCCTCCATGTGGCTTCTCGTAACGGCCTCAGCTTCCAGAAGACTCCCAAAGAGCACGTAGCTTTATCCAGAAGGGTCGGCCTAACAACCTTATCCTAGAATATACCTTATTTTAGAATATTCCCTCCAACAAACTTCTTCTAGAAGACTCTCCCTAACAACCTAGTGTTCCCCTCCGAAATACGGCGCGACAGGGACGTCTTGCCTGAGATTCGGGGCAGATGCTAATTGGTGCTATCCGCCTCTCCGAAGATGCCAAGTTGATTTATGGCACCATGTATCGAAGGTTTAGACGGATGCGGCCGATGTAGCAGACTTCGTCAGATTCCCCCTCGTTCGAGGGGTTTTTTGATTGTAGGGACGCTCTTCCCTGCAGGCGCAAGCCCCTGCAGTTAATTACGCTACCGCACCGCGGTAACAACTTTCTCCTTCTCCAGAATTTCAGTTCGTGTCGTGGGTGTTTGTTTTGTGTTTGGTTGCCCGTGGATTGTATACGGAGACTAAGTTATGTCGTCGCCCGTAGGGCGTGGACTAGTCCAAATCCGTATCTTTCTTAGATTTGGGTTTGAGGGGGTTGTTTGTGTTTAAGGATACGTTAGCCTCATTTGAGACTAAGATCGACTTAAATGTTAGTTAAGGATACGTTAGTCTAATTTTAGACTAAGATCAACTTAACGGGATCGTTTAGATCCGACAAGAGAGCAATTGGGGGCTCTATTATTTAGTTTAATGACATTGCGGTCGATAATTAGTTTAAGGACATTACAGTCCAATGTTAGTTTTAATACATTGCGGTCAAGGTTAAGGACATCATAGTCCGTGGATTTAAGGACTCCATAGTCCGGCGTTAGTTTTAAGACATCACGGTCAAGGTTAAGGACGTCATAGTCCGTTGTTAGTTTTAAAACATCCTGGTCAAGGTTAAGGAAATCATAATCCATGTGTTTAAGGACCCCACGGTCCGTTGTTAGTTTTAAGACTTCCCGGTCAAGGTTAAGGACATCATAGTCCATGAGTTTAAGGACCCCACAGTCCGTGAAATGTGTGGTTGTTGGGACCCGTCATCTCTTTGAAGACGTTGAAGAATTACAACGATAAATATCAAAGGAGTGAAGAGCGGTACCCGTGAACCAAGGTAGATTAAGTTTTCTGTAGTCCAATTTAGAACCAAGACCAGTTGATTATGTTATGAGCTCATTGGCTCAGTTAAGTCTGAATTGAGGACTTATGGCCAACTTGGATTAAGTCCAATCACGTTTGGAATATTGGCCCTCCAACGTCCATTGAAGGGGAGGCTTTGCCTCTGAAAAATCAGCCAACTTGGCTAAGAATAGTGTTAAACACTAAAACTCAAAAGTGTTAAACACTAAAGATAAAATTCTCAAATTAGTGGTGAAACACTAAAAGAAAAACTAATGTTAAACACTGGAGATATAGTTTTTGATTTAGTGTCAAACACTAGAAATAATCAGTGTTAAACACTGCCAATAGGGTTTTCAAATTAGTGTTAAACACTAAGAAATATCAGTGTTAAACACTGGGAATAAAAATCTCTAATTAGTGTCAAACACTAAGGAAAGAGGGATCACGTGTGGACACATGAGAGTGCCCTGATTCCCCTTATTTTGTTCTGCCAAAAGTATTGAATACTTTCTACATTTGATTCTGGAGCATCACGTGCTGACTCGTGATGGGGATTTGGGTATTTGACTGTTAAAGCTTTTGTCAAGGGGTCACGTGGTAGCACGTGAGAGCGCCCAGAGCTTGGATTCCATTTGCTTTTTCTCCTATGTCATGTAGGAGCACGTGAGGCGTTGCCTCAAAGTTCTTTTCTGTAGATCTTTACAGGGGTCACGTGGGAACACGTGACCCTGGTTCTTTGCCTGTTTAAAGATCACTTTATCTTTTTATTAATTAACCCTTAGCAATAATCTTAGAGGGATTAAATTCCCATTTTCTTTTGAAGAATTATATTCTTGGAGAGGGTTAAACCCTAATTTCCCTTCTGTAGGAATTAAATTCCCATATATGTAAAGAATTAAGTTCTGGCATAGGGTGAAACCCTAATTTCTTTTTAAGGGGAATAAAATTCCTGTGAGTTTGAGAGAATTAAATTCTCAATTAGGGTGAAACCCTAGTTCTGTCCATCTTGAAGGAATTAAATTACTATAATTTTTGGAGAATTGAATTCTCTTATAGGGTTAAACCCTAATTTTATCTTGGAGGAATTAAATTCCTATAACTTTAGGAGAATTAAATTCTCAAAACCCATTTCCTCCTCTATGTTTTATATCTGCATGGCAGGATCTCGACCCAATGAGAATCAAATTCTCAGCTTATGGGGAGATGTGCACTTTGCAGATCTTCAACCAGAGAAAGAACTAAGTTCTTTTCTTTTATATAAGAGTTAAACTCTTGGATTGAGAATTAAATTCTCTTTTTAAAGCCTTTACCCCCTTTCTTTTCTTACCTAGGGTTTTTCTTTGTAGAGAATCAAATTCTTCTTTCTTTTCTCTCTGAATTTTCAACATTCCAAGGCTCTATCTCTCTGTATCTCCAAAACTCTCTCCTTTGGCTCCTATTTATAGGAGAAGGAAAAGAATCAATCTGTTTAGTAAATCTTTCATTGAAAGATTTGATTTGTTTTCATCATTAATCCGAGCCTTTAGATTATTAGGTGAATTTTATTCACCGTTGGATTTTAAATCCAAAGATATTCCTTTTGTTATTTCGGTGAGATTTAGGGGAAATCTTTCCATATCCAAGATTTTTCCATAAATTGGTGATATTTTATCACCCTCGGATTCTTAATCCAACGGTTTAACATAATTCTTCTCCATTTTGGAAAGATTTAAATGATCTTATTCAGAATTTAATTCTGTTGAACAGCAGGGCTTTTAAAGCCAGTCACGTGTTGCCACGTGACCTTCGGTCACGTATGAGCACGTGACCCCTGGTCACGTGTGAGCACGCGACCCTAGTCACGTGCAAGCACGTGACCCCTGGTCACGTGAAACACGTGACCCCCTGAAGGGACTCCTCTTCCGCGCTCTGTCCTTTGCCGCTGCTTTAACCATCACGTGCCAACACGTGACCACTGGTCACGTGTGAGCACGTGATGCTTCTTCTGAAGCTTTTTTCTGATTTTTAATCAGGGAACAAATGCCCCCATAGCGTTGCTCTTACGTGTCTGCACGTGAGTGCACCACTGTCACTTTTGTGACCGTTGGATCTGTCTTGGGAGTAGGGTGGATGAAACGTTTTCCATCCCATCCTATAAATGTCAATGTCCTTTCATAAGAGCCTCCACTTTGTTCATCTTCCTCCTTTGAGAACTTTCTTCTTTTGAGAATTTAATTCTCTTTTTCCAGAGCTTAGTTCTCTTCCTCGAAAAATCTTCAGAGTTTAACTCTGTTTCAAAAAAAAGACTCTTTCTTTCAGGTAATGATGTTGAACAATCGAAGAACCTTTATTTTTTGAAAAAACTCTCTGGATTTTAAATCCACATCAAGGGTTTCACCCTTTTAACATGAACCCATTTTCTTCAAGTTCTGCAACAGGAATATAAAACCATTTAATCTTCAAACAGTAGATCTCTTAGGGTTCATCTGATCTTTTAGGGAGATGATGATGTTGGTTGTTTTCCATGGAATTTAATTCCATCCCCAAGGAGTTCTGGCTCTGGAATAAAATTTTCTGGGAATTTAATTCCCTTTTTCAAAAAGGAATTTAATTTCTATGAAGAACTAAGTTCTTCCCAGAGGACTTCATGGGTTTTCTTGCCCTGAGTCATCTTCTTCACAATCTAGAAGAAGTTTGCACCGTTGGTCTTTGGGAATTTAATTCCCTTGATTCTGTTTGATTTATCACGAAGTCCAAGATGGATCTGTCTTTTAGGGGAATGTGTAGGGTCACTTGAAACCCACTGCCTATTTAATGAGAATATTCCCTTTGTCTCATTATAATTGTTGTGCCTCCTCATTAGCTAGCCGCCATCTTGATTTCGTGGGACCCACATGCTTTGTAACTAATGGTCCCATCAAACAAGTCCTCTGTCACTTTCTTCCACTGTCTTTTTATATATATGCATTCATAACCATATATATATACATATATATATACACATATATATATATACATTGTCGGCCTCGCTTTAACAGTTTCCCCTTATTCTATTTCAGGTGCGATGGCTTCCATTCCGTACTTTCCTTTCACTCGCTCGGAGGCCGCTTTTCCTCAATCACCGTCTGATGAGGAAGTGATGGCAATGATCAGGGCGCATGACCCGAACTGCACTAGCTTACTTCTATGGGGAACTTGGTACAGCCATATCATCCAGGGTCGCCGGAGTTTCCTCTGCGAAGTGCCGACAGAGCCCACTTTCCCATTCTTGCCGATGGATCCTCCAAGAACGGTTTTCGCTGTGGAGATGCCAAATTGGACTCCAACGGGGCAGCTCGAGCCTTCGACAACCGGTATCCCGAACCATCCGATCCCAGCTATAGATATCCTGGGACGACGTATTTGCAAGGGTGAGGCCCAACCGTGGGGGCAGATTTATAAGATAGGGCTTACCCCTCGGCAACCCACGGGCTACCTTCTCTGGGCTCGCTACATCCTATCCGCTCACCGCGCGCGACTGCAGAAGGTTGGGCTTTATCAGGCGATCTATGCGTCCCTCTTCCACTACCCGTCTCCTCATGTATGGTGGGTTAAGGCCTTCCTGAACCAGTGGAATCTCCCCACCAACACTTTCCTCCTAGGAGACCACGAAGTTTCGATTTCTTTGGATGAATTTCGCGAGATCTCGGGGCTGCCGATCAGGGGGACACTTTATGAAGAATTGCTGCCTTCTGACAAGTACATATTTGAGACTGAGCCCGCAACGCTTGACGACTTTTCTACCGAGAACGCCGTCCGCCATAAGCGTTCGAGTTTGATCAAGGCGCTGAGCATCTATGACAAATTGTTCACGGAATCTGAGGAGCAGGGCGTCACTTTCAAGAGCTTTATCGCTTGCTTCCTTCGTGAGGATGTCCTGTCGAAGACGGCTCCCAAGTTTGCAAGCATCGACGACCCCTTTGGGTTTGGTTTGAACAGGCGGCCGACTAAGGAATCGGATTTACCGCAGTATTATATTCCTATCATGTCGCCGATATCTTTTGAATCGATTGCAGCTCCCGGCATGGACGAGGAGACATTCTTTGTGGGCTTTATCAGTGTCTGGCTCAGCTGGATCATCATCCCTATGTATCGCCGCTTTATGAGAGTCTTGGTTATCTATCCGGTTCATCGTATCGCTGAGGGGACACGGCTGGCCATAGGCATCCCGGTGCTAGCGCATCTCTATCATGAGTTGGGCGCCGCTGCTAACACCTCAACTCCCGGCGTGGACGTAATAAACTTTTCTCTCCATTACTTTACGTCTTGGATTGAAATGCATGTGTTGGAGGCCTTTGCTGCGCATCAGCGACCCAGTTTTTATGATGCTTACACTTTTCCGCGACTCATGCGGCTAGTGGATGCTTCTGCCCCTGATCCGACTCAGTTTGGGGCCATTCGCATGTTGATCGCTCCTTACGCTAGCGCGGGCGGACTGGTATTTATTTATCGGGTTCTATCTGCTCCTTCAAGCCCGATTCAACAACTCCACGACCAGTCGAAAGGGGAGGTGCCTTCTCTAAAGCCCCGGGAGGCCACGCACTTATACGCGATCAGACCGGGCTATCTCGTATTCCGTCAAAACAGTGCAGCTCAGTTTATGCGGTACAATCCGCATCGCTTCGCCCGGCAGCTTGGATATGATCATGGTGTCCCCTTTGAGGCTTTTACGATTGTGCCGGTCCCTTCACCCATAGCTGTTCGTGATGCTGCTCATCACTTCGTGAGGTTGAACACCGGTTCTTACTTTATGATCCCCGAAGCAGATCATACTCCCCGATGCGTGGGGGCCTTCACAGGCTGGTATCTTCATCGGGTCAACCCAGCCATTGCTGAAGAGAAGAGGTTGCTTCTTGGCTATGGCGTTCTTGCTCCGGCTCAGGCCGTGGGGATTCCGCTACGGCCGCGCGCACCGGTCCGCTTTCCCTTGAGGGACACCAGTATTGCGCTCATTCCGGGGGAATCAGAGGTGGACCTTACCCCCACCGTTGGTATTCCATTGGGTACCGGTCGCGGGCCAATCGGGCTCCGGTAGCAGCACCACCACCCATGGCGTCGACAATGGCAGTGTCATCCTCGGTAGCGCCGCCAGACGAGGGTGCCGGTAACGAGGGTGTTGAAGGTGAGGTGGGTCGGCGTCATGCCAAGACTCCACGGGAAAAGAAGCGAGCGTCCTCTGGCATTAGTTTCGGGCTAAAGAGGAGGAAGAAGACAGTCGCCCGTCTGCTCGATCTTTCAGAAGGATTCAAACCTGCCGTTCAAGATGAACCAGTATCCATGATATCGCCGGATGATGGTCTTCTTTTCCCAGGTTCATATGCCGAGGAAGCCGCATAATTGGCTGAGGCTATAAGACGCTCGCAGCTTGAAGCTGAGAAGGTAAGGATCCCGAAGAGGCCTTATCCTGCCGTCATCTTCTATTAAGATCCTTCGTGGATACGGCGGTGGTTCATCGGCCTTTTGGAAGAGTGGGAAGAAATGGCCCTTAAGCAGGCTGCTTCGGAGGATGCCGCGGACGCGCTTTCCTTGTGGACGGGCGGCCATGAGTCCACCCTTGAACCCCGGCGAGCACACCTCCTTGAGAAGGAGTATCGGCTAGAAGAAGCGATATTGAAGGCTTCCCTACGCATTGGTATGTTCCTATATTTCTTTGCAGTACTTCATATTGCCTGCACTTGTATATATGTATTCTTATTCTTGTGTGAATTGTGCAGAGACTTCGGCTATAGGGGAAGTCCCTACGGGCTTGTTGAGGATAAAGCCTGTTGACGCCCCCAATGATGCTTTGCTCGATGTGGAGGGGGTTGACGACGCTGCACTTCTCACGATAGAGCCTCCTGTGGCGGTTGTTGATCCTGGAGCACTTGCACCTTTGGGGGAGGCACCTTTGGTGGTCGCCGTCCCACTGGCTCTTCCTGAGGGCGGCCCCGAAGCTAGGATGGAGGTAGTCAGGACCATCCTCCCTTCGTTGGAACCCGAGGCCACGGCGGAGGCCGTTGAAGCTGCTATCCCCCCGGCTCAGAATGGGAGGAGTGTCGAAGGTAACCTTCTACATTTTTAAATTAGCAATCTTTCTGTTATCTGAACTCTTTTGTTTTTTCAGAATTGCGCGGACTAGCGGCCTCTATTGCCGATCTGTTTCCCCGGCAATCCTTTCAGCGTCTGCTGGAGATGGCCGCTCCGCAGGCGATATCTCCTCAACGCATTGTCCTCTCATCTGGGCAAGGTTAGCATCGTTCTCCATTTTTTATTATAGCATCGTAGTTATTTTGCGGAATGACATTGATGTCTTTTACAGTTTTGGAGGCCGATGACGAGGTCAAGGTCGTTGAAGGGCCAGGGGAATCTTTAGCTCCTACTTGCATGACCGTAGGTAAGTGACATTTCAATATGGTCCCACTTGTTCCTTTGCTTAAGAGTTTCACTGACATTCTTCAAATCTGAATAGCCTTGCCATCCCCCATAGTGCTGGAATCGCGTATCGCCATGCCGCCCGGCCTCTACACTTTGCGAGCCTCAGAGCGCCTGGCCAAGTTAAGCCTTGTCTCCCTATCGTCTTTGATCGAGGAGCTCCGTGCTGGCAGCGCAATCACAGCTGAAGCATTCGCTGCCGAAGCTAATGGTTCTCTTCCTTTTCTTGCTACATACCATAACGAAGAAGTGGGGCGAGTCTGGGTGGAGTTCTGTCGGCAGGTAGAGGCATGCTTGCACGCACTTGAGTGTTCCCGCCTTTCTTCGGAGGCCGTGGCTGCAAAGGCGGACTTGCGGGAGCTGATAGAGCGGTGTGCGGCGAACATGGTGTCGTGCGAGAAGAGGCTCGGCCGTAAATTCTCGGAGAGGGAGCTGGTCTCTAAGGTACTGAGTGAGCTCCAAACCAGCCTTACAGCCAAAGCCAACAAGGCGTATAAACTCTGGCGAGTGCTTCAAGAGTCTATCAAAGAGGTGGTGGCCCTCGATAAAGTTGTCGTGTTCACTCACGAAAGGGTTGAGGCTCACAAGGCTACCGAGAAAGAGCTCGAAGGCCGGCTTGCCTCGTACCAGGCCCAGCAGGCTCAGGCGGAGGCCCGTCTTCTGGCGATACTGAATCACGAAGCCGTGACCCAGCAAAAGAAGGATGAGCTAGTGAAATTGCTAAATCGCCCGCCGGCCTGAAGACCTGTATCTTTTTCTTTCTTTTTGTGCATACTCCTGAATGAGAGTATATTCTTTTTGTTTTTTCATGAATTGTACTTTGTATCCATTTTGGTTCATGAATAAAAGACATATTTTTCTTCTCAATGGTGTGCCCCTTTTTATTGGGTGTATTCTGCGGATAGTTTATCTTGATCTCTTTGCAGGGCAGCGATGGCTTAGGATTCAGAGTTAAGATCTGCCTCCTAAGACTTTTGAGCTTTATGAGCCGTTAGGGTCTCATAAAGAGTTTTTCTCCCTACAGGTCGAGAGGATCCCATAGGTGTAGTTTCTCCTTAAGAATCGTGAGGATTCTTAAGCGGGTTTTCCCTTGGGATTCTTAAGGATCTTACAAGAGAGTTTTCTTCCCTACAGGTCGTGGGGACCCGCAAGTGCTGGGTGCGGTCGCCCTTACTTGTATTTCACGGGGTCAGGGGTTGCTTTGGGATGTTTTCTAGGGTACCGTAGTTTAAAGACATCGCGGCCGAGGTTAAGGACATCATAGTCCGTGGATTTTAAGGACTCCACAGTCCAATGTTAGTTTTAAGACATCACGGTCAAGGTTAAGGACATCATAGTCCGTGGATTTAAGGACTCCACAGTCCAACGTTAGTTTTAAAACATCACGGTCAAGGTTAAGGACATCATAGTCCATGGATTTTAAGGACTCCACAGTCCATTGTTAGTTTTAAGACATCACGGTCAAGGTTAAGGACATCATAGTCCGTGGATTTAAGGACTCCACAGTCCGATGTTAGTTTTAAGACATCACGGTCAAGGTTAAGGACGTCATAGTCCGTGGATTTTAAGGACTCCACAGTAAGATGTGTGGTTACTGGGACCCGTCACCTCTTTGAAGACGTTGAGAAATTACAACCACAAATATCAAAGGAGTGAAGAGATGTACCCTTTAACCCAGGTAAAATCAGTCTAGAATCATCATTATTGATCATTAGTTTTAAGACATTACGGTCGAGGTTAAGGACATCATAGTCCGTGGATTTTAAGGACTCCACAGTCCGATGTTTGCTCTGGATGCTTCACACGGGTTCACTGCCATGCTCTGCGAGGACCAGGCTCCGCTCTGGACGTTTTCCATGGGGTCAAAGAGTGACGTTATCCGCGTTCCATGTGACCAGGAATTTTGCTCTGGATGCTTCCCACGGGTTCACTGCCGTGTTCGGCGAGGACCAGGCTCCGCTCTGGATGCTTCACACAAGTTCACTGCCGTGGTCTGCGAGGACCAGGATCCACTCTGGACGTTTTCCACGGGGTGAAAGAGTGACGTTATCCGCGTTCCACGTGACCAGGAATTTTGCTCTGGATGCTTCCTACGGGTTCACTGCCGTGTTCGGCGAGGACCAGGCTCCGCTCTGGATGCTTCACACAAGTTCACTGCCATGCTCTGCGAGGACCAGGATCCGCTCTGGACGTTTTCCACGGGGTCAAAGAGTGACGTTATCCGCGTTCCACGTGACCTGGAATTTTGCTCTGGATGCTTCCCATGGGTTCACTGCCGTGTTCGGCGAGGACCAGGCTCCGCTCTGGACGTTTTCCACGGGGTCAAAAGTGATATAATCCGTGTTCCACGTAGCCAGGAATTTTTCTCTTTATCCGCATTTCACGGAGTCAGAGTTTGACTCTCGGTTATCTGTACACCGCTGAGTCATGGAACTGGGAGTTGCCGCTGTTCCGTTTTGCTTGATGTTGTGTCTGCTGCAATGAGACGAATGTTGAGGTGATCTCTAGGCTATCTGTGACCCGTCGAGATTTGGCTTCTTCTTCTATTGAAACCTGGGGAGGAGGAATGTGACTCCCTCTTCGTTTGCGCCCCTGGATTGTATACAGGGATTGATGTAATATCACCTGTAAGGCATAAATTTCATTTTATATATTTTTTATTTTATTTCTTTCTGCGATGCTCTGTCATTTCAGCTTTTTATATCGCGAAGGTCGCGATTGCCCCATCATTTCGGCTATTTTTCGCGGTGCCCAATCATTTCGGCTATTTATTTTATTTTTACTCGCTGCTTTTTATTGCGAGTTGCCCAATCATTTCGGCTATTTTTCATACATACATTTTTACTTGCCGCTTTTTATTGCAAGTTGCCCCATCATTTCGGCTATTTCATATGCATTTTAGCTCGCTAATTTTTTATCGCGAGTGTAGAACTTGGAATCTGGTACCAGTCTCAGCATTAGTATCGCTACAACTGGAATATTTCCAGGAGCGAATCATCATTTGCCATGAAAGGACTCGGAATTTGATACCGTTTTAGGCATCAGCATCGCTACAACTGGGATATTGCCAGAAGCGAATCATCATTTGCCATGAAAGGACTCGGAATTTGATACCGTTTTAGGCATCAGCATCGCTACAACTGGGATATTGCCTGGAGCGAATCATCATTTGCCTCTGTCGATGTCGAACAAAGGTGGCTTAGTAGACAGGGTTAGGGTCCTGTCGACTAAGGCTTTTGACTTCATGAGCCGTAAGGGTCTCACAAAGGTATTTCTCCCTACAAGTCGTGAGGATCTCGTAGGTGTGTTTTCTCCTGGGGAATCGTGAGGATTCCTAAATGTGTATTCCCCTGTAATTCGTAAGGATCTTACAAATGGGTTTTCTCCTTATAAGTCGAGAGGGCTTACAAGGGTTGTTCACCATATAAACATATCCCTAGTCATGAATGGGACTTGGTTAGGGAAATGTTTATTTGCGCCCGTGGATTGTGTACAAGGGTCAGTATGAGCCGCTTGTAGGGAAATATTGAAGTTTGTGGGGGTTGCTTAAGAACAGGTTCAGGTCTTTGTAACTTAAGACTTTCAAATCTTATGAGCCGTGAGGGTCACACAAGAGAGTTCTCCTTACGAGTCGTGAGGATCTCGCAAGTGTAATTTCTCCTTAGGAATCGAGAGGATTGCTAAGTGTGTTGCTCCTTTGTGAGTCGTAAGGATCTCACGCAGGTGGTTTCTCCTTACAAGGTCGAGAGGACCCTGTAAGCGTCTTTTAACGAGGTTGCGCCCTTTCGGGTTTTCATAAACACTCGCCGGTAGTCCTGCTGTTTTTACTCACGGAGCCCTTTCGGGTTTTCATCCGCGCCCATTTTGCTTATGGACATACCGTCTTTCTTCTTTTTTTTATTTTTATTTTTCTAATGAGGTTGCGCCCTCTCAGGTTTTCACAAACACTCCCCGGTAACCCTGCTGTTTTTACTCACGGAGCCCTTTCGGGTTTTCATCCGTGCCCATTTTGCTTATGGACATACCGTTTTTTATTTATTTTTTTATTCTTTTTTTTTGTATCGGTTTTGAGATGCCGCAATCCACCGTAGTTTATCGACATCTCGGTCAACAGCTAGTTTTAGGACATAGTGGTCCATCGTTAGTTTAAGGACGTTTCGGTCCGTTCTTAGTTTAAGGACAGTTCGGTCCGTTGTTAGTTTAAGGACGTTTCGGTCTGCTGTTAGTTTAAGGACGTTTTGGTCCGTTGTTATGTGAGCTGGTTACTACTTAAAGAGTTTGGGCTGAGGAAGATAGCGAGCGGACATAGTCGTCGTCATCTATCATAATCTAAGCCATGACTCGTCAAGCGTAGTACTTCTTCAGGAAGCGCCCGTTTATTGGCCAGAAAGGTCTTTCGCCATGCATGTCCATGAGTAGATAGGCTCCACCCTGGTAGACCTTGTCTATGATGTACGGGCCTTCATAGTTTGGCTCGAATTTTCCCCGCTTGGCGCGATTGGGGATCATAGGTCTTCTGACCACTAGCACGAGTTCGCCTTGGCGGAATGTCCTCGGCCTGGTCAATCTTTCATATGAGCGCGTTATCTTTGCTTTATAAGCTTCCAGATTTTGTTGCGCTATGAGCCGGGTTTCATCAAGGGCATCAAGCTCCTCAAGCAGAAGGTGAGCATTTTCTTCGTCCGTCAGCTCGTAATGGACTGCCACTCATAGAGAAGGTAATTCTATCTCGAGGAGGAGTACTGCATCTGTACCGAATACCAACGCGTATGGCGTTGTGTTCGTGGCCGTTTTGAACGTAGTTCGATATGCCCAGAGAGCTTCTTGCAGTCTCTCATGCCAGTCCTTCTTATTTCGGGACACCGTCTTTTTCACGATCTTCGTCAAGGTCTTATTGAAAGCCTCGGCTAGACCGTTAGTTCGGGGATTATAAACTGAGGAGTATCTCTAGTCTATATTGTGCTGTTGTACGAAGCGGCTGATCTTGTGGCTTCTGTAGGCTGGCCCGTTATCGGAGATGATCCGTCGCGGAGTTCCAAACCGATAAATGACGTGCGTTTTGAAGAAATGGAGGATATTCTCCGTCTTCACTTCCCTCAGCGGTATTGCTTCTGCCCATTTGGAGAAGTAATCAGTCGTCGCCAAAATGAATCGATGTCCCCTGGACGATGCTGGTTCGATGGGGGCGATTATGTCAGTCCCCCACATTTCAAACGGCCAGCTGGCCATTGTTGGATGTAGAGGATTTGGGTGCTGATGGATAAAGTCTCCATGAATTTGGCATGAGTGGCATTGCTTTGAATATTCGAGGCAGTCCTGAATCATCGTTGGCCAATAGTAGCCCATCCGTTTAATCTTCAACTTCATCTTTGGGCCTGCTTGGTGAGAACCGCAGAGTCCGTCGTGAACTTCCTGAACGACCCTTTTCGCTTCGTCAGGTCCCAGACATCTCAACCACAGAGAATCAAACGACCTCTTGTATAGAGTATCATTGATGAAGGCGAAAGACAGAGCTCGTTTCATGAGCTGATGTCTTGAGGACGCATCTTCAGGCGTTCGATTGGATTTAAAGTAGTCTACAAAGACTTCTCTCCAATCTTCAGCCTTTCCCTGATCTTTTATTTGCATAGCCATTTGCCCAGTCAGTCCCTTTTATTCGGGTGATTCCGGATCCGAAGATATTTCTGCGGGGGCAAGCACCCGACGGCTTTGTACCACGATCTTTACGTCATCGAGGTTCTCATCGGCCAGTTCTTTAGTGAGCTTAGCTAGTGCATCTGCTTTGCTATTTTCCGCACGCGGTATGCTATCCAGCATATAGGAGGAGATTTGAGTCAGTAATTGCTGTACTCTTTCTCCATACTTCACCAGTTCTGGCTTGCACATCTGGTAGTCGCCGTTTACTTGACTGACGACCAGTTGAGAATCTCCGTATATAAGGAGGTTTTCAATTCCCATATCGATGGCGATCTCGAGGCCTGCTATCAAAGCTTCGTGCCCAGCTTCATTGTTCGTCCTCGGCTCTGTCAAGGAGAAGGAGAAGCGCATTATCCCTCCTTGTGGGGTCACGAAGATAAGGCCTACCCCTGATTTGATTACAGGGGTGTTCTGTTTGCGCTTCTTCATGGAGGACGCTCCATCAAAGTAGAGCTCCCATCGGGTATTACTACCGTCGATCGCATCAAACGCATGTTCGTCTGGCAGCTCGTAATTCAGAGGAGAATCGGCAGGTATCGGATGCTCGGCGAGGAAGTCGGCGATGGCCTGGCCTTTCACTGCCTTAAGAGGTTGATAAGTTATTGAAAACTCCATCAAGAGCAGGGCCCATTTAGCAAGCCGATCTGTCAGTATGGTCTTTGACATCAAATATTTGAGAGGGTCCACCTTCGAAATGAGACGGACCTCATGCGCCAACGCATAGTGCCTGAGCTTTGTTATCGCGAAGATCAACGCCAGGCAGTGTTTTTCGATGGGGGAGTAGTTGCTTTCTGCCCCCAGAAGAACTCGACCTAAATAATAGAGAGCTCTTTCTTTCCCTTGGTCGTTCTCTTGTGCCCATAGTGCGCCTAAGGAACCATCGAGAGCGGTTGTATAATGAATGAGAGGCTTTCCCTTAACCGGAGCAGCCAACACTGGTGGATTTTTCAAGTATTGCTTGATTTCGTCTAGTGCGCTCTGGCATTTGTGATCCCAAATGAAAGGGGTTCCCTTCTTCATTAAGTGGCTGTAAGGGCGGCAATTGCCTGAAAGATTGGCTATAAAACGCCGGATATATGCGAGCTTCCCTTAGAGACCGCAATTGCTTGAGAGTCCTTGGCGGCGGCATTTCCATGATCGCCTTGATCTTTGATGGATCTATCTCAATACCTCGGTGTCGGACGATGAATCCTAGGAATTTGCCCGAGGAAACTCCGAATGCGCACTTGAGAGGATTCATCTTCAAGTTGTATTGTCGAAGGCGTTGAAATACGATCTTCAGATGCTCAAGATGTTCCTCGTATGATTTGCTTTTCACCACGAGGTCGTCGATATAGCATTCGACAATTTCGTGTATAAGATCATCGAAGATCTTCGTCATGGCCCTTTGATAGGTGGCACCGGCGTTCTTTAGACCGAAGGGCATCACCTTGTAGCAGAATATACCCAAAGGGGTCCGGAAAGCGGTATGCTTCTGGTCTTCGGGATGCATCTTTATCTGATTATATCCTGATGAGCCGTCCATGAATAAGAAGACTTCGTGAGTGGACGTATTGTCTATCATCAGCTCAGTGACTGGCTCTGGGAAATCATCCTTCGGGCAGGCTTTATTTAAATCCCGAAAGTCTACACATATGCGCACCGTCCCGTTCTTCTTCATCACTAGGACGATGTTGGCGATCCAATCAGGGTATTGAACCTCTTGGATGAAGCCAGAGTCGATTAGCTTTTTGACCTCTGCGTTAATGCTCATCTCAAGCTCAAGCCGCATTCTTCTCGGAGCCTGTTTGACTGGCTTGACGTCCGGGGATATGGCTGGTTTGTGTACAGCAATCTCTGGATCTAATCCTGGCATTTCGGAATAATTCCACGCAAAGCAATCCTTATGCTGCATAAGCACGTCTTTTAGTGCGGCCACTTTCTCTTCAGACAATAGCTCACTGACGAATGTCGGCCGCGGGTCACTTGTAGTCCCCAGCTCAATTTTCTTGAGCTCATCTGCAGTGGTATGGATTCCATCTTCCAGCTCTTTCGGCACCGGCGGGAACTCTGTAATCACCTCGTCATTATTGTTTTCGCAGCACCAGGGAAGGTCATCCATATCCTCGGGCTCTTCTTTTGATATCGTTGTCATATGACAAGTACGAGTACGCTTCCAGGACCGATGTAGGTCTGGGTCTGTCATCGCTGTATGCGTGGCTTTTGGTTCGTGCTTCTGTGGCGGACTTATCCTCCAGCTGCTGGATAGAGCAAACCTGCCTTGCTGATACTGGTTTTCGACCCAGTTCTTGAAGGTGAAGCAGTCTTTGAGGGGGTGTCCTATTGCTCGGTGATAAGAGCAATAGCCCGGATGAGAGACCTCGTTAGCTTGCTCGGGGTGTTTGGACTCCGGAAGCGTAATCATTTGATGTTTTAAAGCGAGATCAAGTATCTTCTTTGTCTTGTCTTGAGGGAAAGAATATGCTTGACTCATCTTCTTCATGAGGGACAGATCCGGACCGCCCAATTCCCGATTACGTGACTTTCCGGTCCCGCTTTGTCGTTGTCGAAAGCCTTTTCCGCTCCTTGCCTTATTTCTGCCTCTGCGTCGGGCCTTTTGTACAGCAGGTTGACAGGGAGGAGTATTTTTATCTTTCGCAGCCTGTTGAAGAAGGCGTTACGTCCTGGCTTTCTCGTAGATGGCCATTTCGTGATTATGGTCGTCCCGAGCTTTTTGACCCGCTTTCCTGATAAGCTTGTCCATTCTTTCTTCAAATGACGGACTCGGCATTTTGATGGCAGGATCTAATTTTGGTATGGGGCCGGCGTTTTCTGACAGGGCGTCCTCTTCTTCATCGAAGTTATATATGGCGTAGCTACCATGGACTCGTTCCCGTTTCCTGGATTTCACATATCCAAATCCAAGCGTTTCCATTCTCCCATTGGGCAACTTGCGCTGAGTCCCAGGGACATCCCAAATCCTGTTGTAGAACCAAGCTTGTCAAATAGTCTGTTTTAAAGGTACCCCTTGGCATTTCAATAGCCTTTTTAGTCCGTTCGTGTAATATCTGGGCAAACGGATGGGCAGGAGCCTGTCAAGTGTAGAATCCGCGCCGTGCCAGATTTCTTTCTCCACTCTTGTTTCCGTGGACTGATAGAATAGGATCGCCTTTTCACCTTTTCGCCTGGGAGGGACGTAAAATGTCTGCAGGTCTTGCACATTGTAAGCTTTAAGTGCGTCAAGGTCTTTGTAGTGCTCTCGCGGAATCATGGTAATTTGCAAACTCTGATCATCACCAGGGAATGCCTGTATTGACGGCCGACTGGAGAACACATGTCACGACCCGAAAGTACGGAACATGACCGGCACTTAAACTACGAACGTCTCGAGGCGTACGTAATCTAAGTAAACCGAAAACCCAGAAATCCAAACCAAGAAAATAGTAGAGTGCAGGAAGAACAACTTAAAGCAAGTAATTTCAATAGCATAAGCCGAATTATGCGGTTTTTAAAACATCAAAAATTTACTGAAAATTTCGGCAGAGTCTCCTTTGTAAATGCTGGCCCCCAAACGGGATACAACATGAATAGTATACGAAATTAAGAAAAAGGCATCCCCAAGCGGGAGCTAGCTCTTCGTCAATTGACGGTCACAACCACACAAGCAATATAATATACAACGCCAACGGCGAGGATCAAAACTCAAAAGGAAACTCAAAACCACCAGAAAAAAAAATAACGAGCGACTCTAAGGTCGAAGGAATAACCAACACTGGTCTCTATCTCAATAAATACATGTTTGGTTGATGGAATTCTAGATACAACAGAATAATGATATACAAGATAAATAATGGGGGTATGATACAAGTAAACCCACCTACTAGCAAATCACCCGAATGAAACTATGCCCGCAAAGCCGTAATGAACCTGTACGGCAACCTGCAAGAAACTGGGGCACAACGGGGGTGAGTTGCCAACTCGTGAATAGAAAAACATCTACGTACAGAAATCGCATAAATAACGCAATCCTAGGTCAAAGATCATAGTATATCCTCAAAAATATGTATAACATGCAGCCTATAACAATGGCTAGGGTAATATCTAACCGAGTGTAATCTCATGTGCCCGTGTCAGTGCCTCAGGTAGCAATATATCATATGAATGAGGTATGAATGCATGAAAACAGAATACATGTAAATGAAGAAACTGTTTTCATAAATTAGTGAGATTTCCTTCTGGTTTTTAAACTGAGGTATCATAATGAAATCAGTATCAACAGTGTCTAGCATCGACACAAAACATAAATCTCACTGTCTCGAAATATCAATGTCTCAATCTCAATATCTACGGCGCCGTCAGTCCAGACCGGCCCCTACCATCCATCTCAAGACCACGACGGTATCCTCCGGATATCCGACGCGTCGGGTAATATCACCGGTAGGTAGTGCTCCCCAGCCAGGCTCAACGTCAACACCACATTCCTCTTGCCCCGGGGTACCATACCGGGCCCACCATGTACCCGTGACGGTTCCTACACTCCTCGACACGGATCTCCAAAACCACAGCAAACTCATGGTGGACGACACTTTACATCACTAGAAAACCGCAACATTTTATATTTTAAAAGATCATAAGTTGTAAATTTTGCGGCTTTCCCCGAAATCCAGAAATATCATAAATCTCAAGAAATCATCACAAGTGCATATGTCAATGATAATGAACTAGGCATGAACAACTGAATAACAGTATGCATGAAGTGGTAGGTAATAACTACAATGTCTAATATGGCATATAAGGGAAGTACACTAATGTCATGTCAACACTACTAGCTAACAATCTAAGTCAAGCAATTATATTCTCTAAAGTGTACGTGACATGGCAATTACCGATGAAGATGTGTGTGAGCCGGCAAGTAGGTGTACGTGGTACATACGCATCATCGGTAATGGTGCTGGTGTCCTAACAGCATGATATCAATAATGGAATATGCAGCAAAATAAATATGCGAGGCAGAGCGAACAGCAATAATGTGCGGGAGCTGAATACTAGACACAACGATAACTAATCTGCAATAATCTAATATAAGTCCTACAAATGGTGCCTTTTGAAATAACACGAATCATGGGGTTTTGAAAATAGGGGCTACGGTGTTTTTTTATGAAAAGATACGTCGTTTTTGAAATATCCATAGATTCCCTTGAGCTGTCTTTAAAAATGCCCACGATTCGTTAGTTTTTGAAATAGGTAAGAAGTCTAATCTAATCTAACAACTACACTAAACTATACGGCTGAACTACAAGCTGAACTACAGGTAAGGAAACCGCCTATCATCTGAGTCGATACATATACATAACTGTATATGTATAGTCGGTGATCCCGCCTCAATAATATCATATCCGATACCATATTTATAATCAGGCATCCCAAGTCAAGAGTGCGGATCAATCATCAATATAGCTCGTACGTAAATCCGTCGTACGGCATCCCAATCTGGGTACGGGTCAATATCATATTCATCATACTATTCACCTGGTATCCTCTTTATCAAATATCATGATCGGGGTACTGATCTACGTCTAGTACCATACTGATACCGCCTACGTATGCATGGACGTGTGTGAAATACTACGTCAAGGACCCGCTACAACGTCATGTCGTATCTAAGATACGAACCCTGCTATATCACCGATCTCACGGCCTCAAATCAAATCTCATCGACTCAGCTCAATCCCAAGTATCATCCTCAATCCGTATGTGAACACATAGTCGCATACCCATGTGAATACATAACTATAAAGAATCCCATGAGCACATATCAATAGGAATGTATGCAAGTATGTATGTGTGTATGTGTGTGTAACACTACCCTAGGGTTCGCAACACTAAAGTAATCCAACACACCAATATCCATCCTAAGCATCGTTATTAATCCCAAATAACATATAATAAATGTTGGTGTGTATACGCATCCGTATACACCACCACGGACTGCGGGGGTGCTATACGCCATCCACCCGACTTCTCTCCGTAGATATAAATCTACTCACCTGGTCCTCGCTCGCCGGTGCCGACGTCGCCATGCGCTTGCTTGCTGTCTCGAAGTCCACATGGGGGTACCTACATATCATAACGCACCGTGCCGTATTAAAATCCGACTCATGACCCAAAACGACACGTGAAACCCACATAGGTCAAAACCTATAGTTGCTTTCACAAATCAAGCCAAAAACCCTCGAAGTCGGTGTACAAATGCCAAACCATCGATAAAAACCCAAACACACTCATTTGTACAATTACAAGCACTAATTATAATATAAAATAGCTTAAAAACTCACAAAAACCTCAAACTCACTTAAAAAGCTATAATTCCGAAAATCTAGCAAGCAAAAATTAACCGTTTTACTTCAAAACATGATGTCTTAACCAATATAATGGTTACATTACCCACATAATATTTTAACTAAGTCACACAAACCATAATTAAATTTTTATCTCATCAATTTTCATTTAACCCAAAAACCTAGTTTACAAATAGCTTAATTAGAACTATTTAAATGTAACAATTAGAAAATTGACAACTAGATTTCACTTTGCATACTCTAAGATGTTATACTACACTTTCAAACCATAACCAATTTATAAAAACCCTAACTAGATTTTAAATTTCACATTTTTAACAATTTCTAAAAATCTAGTTTGCTAAAAAGGCTAAATTTGGACATTATACATCTAACAATTTACATATTAGCAACTATATTAGGTTTTCATTTCCTTAAGATGATAATCTACATTTTGCAACCATGATTACATGATAAGAACCCTAATTGCATTCAAAACCCTTTCACTTAAGATTATAAACTTGAATTTAAAACCCTATTTAAACATCACAATAACCTAAATTGGAGGAATTAATCAACACATAACCAAAGGGTTAAGATTTTATACCTAAAATTTGTAGATCCCACTTGCAAACTAGCCTCCCAAATTAGCTTCCAAGCTCCAAGATCCATGCTTGAATGGCCAAGGAATAATGGGTAGGAGTTGGATTTGGGAAAAGGCTTTGAAATTGTATGGATTTTGAAGCTTTTTTATGGATTTTTGAAGCAAAAATGGAGTGAGAACTTGGGGAGGGGGGGGGGGGGCTGCTGTTAAGGATCAGTTTCGGCCAGATAATTGGCGGGGAGTGGGTGAGTGAGGAGAGAGAGTGAGGTGGGAAAAGTTGTTTCAAGTCAAAGTCAACTCAATTTATATCATTTTCTACTCTTTTCTTTTCTTTCTTTTCCTTTGAAAACCAAGTGGGGACAAGAGAGGGGGCTGCTGAATTCAGCCATGTGGGGGAGTAAGTGGGGGTGTGTGGGTGTGGGTACGGGTGTGGGGTGATGAAAAATGATAAATACAATACCCCAAACATCCATTTACGCTAAAAAAAGCCTTTTTTCTTCAATAATTTCTAAACCGTTTTGGCAAATGATTTCGTTCCAAAAACCACATGATGAAATTTTATTTAATTTTTTATGATGCACAAAATTTGTTTCAACTCATTCCAATTTGTAATTTTCCCTAATTAAATGTATTAGTGACGGCTTAAATAATAATAAAATAATATTTTTTTTCAGAAAATTTGAAATTTCACCAGCGGCTCAATAAACACCAAATAATAGCAATTACATAGCTAGAATATGTATATTTAATTTTTATAATAAGATATTTGTATTTTGACTTTTTACAGAAAACCCCCTTATTTTACCGATTTTTTCGAAATTTCGCCGAAACGATTTTCAAAACGTTACAATCTTCCCCCCTTAAAGAAATTCGGTCCCCGAATTTAAATTCAAACTCCCCCAAATACTAAAACATTTAAGAAAAACCATCAAGTCGTCGGGGCTCCGAAATTGTAAATACATAAGACAAATCGTAGCGCAGCGCATGCGCTTGAAAAATGAGTATATAACTCAAATCAAAACTCCGTCAAGCATCCCGCAATCATCGGAGTCATGGAGAAGACATCAATGCCAAATCCAAATCAAAACCAATATGATATAACTCGAAACTATACATGTAAATATCGAATCTATATCTGTAAGTATCTGAAGGAAATGCATGCCAAATCTCTTTAAGTCGCTGTGCAACGCGTATAACACTGCACAGTGGCGGACGTCTATAATGAGAAAATAACTATATACATATATACCTTTGTTTGAAATGTACGTTCCGCCGTTTTGGAAACAATTTAGAAGGGTCTCCTTGTTTTAAACATTTCGTGTCATATCAGACACGTAGGTAAATACTGAGGCTATAGCTCGCTTTTTGGAAATCCCTTCAATAACTATCAATGCATGCAAAATATATTCAGGTACTGTCCTCTGACTAGTCCTGCTCAGTACGAAAACACATAGCAATATCATAAAAACGTACTGCTCTATACGAAATCAATCCCCAAAATATGCACATGAATGCTACGTGCGTCTGGTGCGCACGGAAATCAAAATCCATGAATGTGCCATACATGCGCACAGAAACAACATCTAAGTGCATCGGGAGTGCACGAAACATCTGTCGTAGGCAACATGTGTGCCTGACAGCAAAATCAGGTGCATCTGACATGCACGAAAAATCTCAATTTAGTGCATCTGGTGTGCACCAAAATCGCATCTCAAGACATGCGCTCAACATGCGTGAAAATCCAAATCAGGTGCATCCATCGCGCACGAAATCATGAAATCCAATATCAAGCGCCGAACGTGCGCAAAATCAATCAGGTGCACAAGGTGCACAAAACAAATATCGAGTATCATAATCGAAATCGAAGTCCAGTGCATCTAAGTGCACATAAGGCGTATCACTGCACTGCAAGCATATATAAACTATACCGAGTGCAGGAACGAAATCGTGTGCATGCATACGCACAAAACCAACTCAACTGTTTAAAACCGTAATATCATAAACATGTGAAACTAAAGCACGAAAACGATATCAAGTGCAACACTGTGCAAAGGTCGTAAATCCTCAATCATCAAAATCAAATCATACGAATAAATCACCCAAAACATCGTAATCAATAATGGCGGAATAGTACCGCTCAAGTGCATCCTCTAAGAATCTCGGCCAACTGTCGTGGTCACTGGTGGGATGTCTCGTCGATGATCATGAACTCTGTCCTGCTGGTGTGCGTAACCATGACCACTCCTGGGTCAAGGTCTTCACTGTGAATTACCAATCTTTCGGTCCATCGGCACATCGGCCCTGTCAGGTGTGCTAACGGGGACGATTCTGTTCTGGCACTTCTCTGGTCATCTCTTGGTCAATCATCGCGACCACTCGTAAGACAGCATATCACTGGCGTCGGCCTCTGGCTCTCGAATGTACGTGACACATCTGATCCTGGGTGCAAGTATCATTGCAGCAGTGTCCTGGAAGGAATCCTGCTCACGGTCTATTCCATGTCTCGTCTCTGCCAACTGTCCGGAAGTCATCGTCCTTTCCTATATCTGCATCTTGCTCTGGAACGACTGCATACTCATCGCGACTCCTTCTGGAAGGTATATCCAGTACTCCGCCTCGGCATGCGCATCGCATCTCTGATGTCGGCGGAGGGGAACGTCATCATATCTGGATCTTATACGAACCTCTTACTCCATTTTCTCTAATGTCGACCGCTTCGGACTCGTCTCGTCATGGCTGCATGGACTGAGCTCCAACGGCTATCCTCGTATCTGGAGTCTCCCAAGAATGCATCTCACCACCTAGCATCCGATTGAAGTCGAACCATTCGATCGATTCGTCGAAACCTCATAATCCCCCAAGAGCTCAACATCTTGGGCACAGTTTAATAGTATCGAATATATATACCACAGCATCGGTGGTCCAGCCGTAGAAGGGCAAACCCAAGCCTCACTAATGGCGCCGTGGAACTGCCGCAAACCCGAAGGTTCAAAGGCTTTCACACGGTCATTATGTCGAGTTAGGATTTCATTCTTCTAGAGGGACCATAGAATTGCCTGCATGTCTTTCTGAATACTTTAAACTTGGAATAATAGGTTTTCCGACATTCGATCGTCTCTGTCGACCCTCACGTCTCTGCGTGAAGTCGTCTCTAGCTGGAATCAATCTATCTGATGACCTCGCATCGGGGTAGGCGACGAACCACCTGTCCTAGTCATTCATCATCGGGTGACTAGCGACCTTCTATCATCTATTCGTACAACTCGCCCCGCAATAGCTCCAACATATGGGGCGATATCTCGTCGCTCGCAGCAACAACTGGCTCGCTCGTCTGCACGCTGAACAGTGCCTCAATCATCAGGAGTAAGCAACACACCAACTGTCATCAAAATCTGGCTGGCCTCCATCATCGGCTCAATTCTCTAGTGTCGACCAGCACCTCCAAGTAACCTCATAAGGGCGATCCGCCAAACGCTCGTGGCGCGGAAACACAGTAAGAAGACACATCTCTGCAATCGTGTCGCCGGAATTTCGCCCTGGTCAGTCCTCGTTCGTGACGAGCTTGTACTGACCGCAACTCTAGCTGTAGCTCTCCCTGCCCGTAACCGTAGTAGCAAAACCAAACTGGTACCGATGAGGCTAGATTAGGAAGGAATATAATACTGAACAAGGAAATGTACATCCTAAGGCTCCTTAAGTGGAGTGGCGTGTCGTAAATATGCCGCGGAACATACCAACGGTACGTCACTCTACTTTAGTCACCTATTCCATCAACCAAGGGTCATCCTACGCTCCGAAGGTAAAACCTAACGCTCTGATACCAACTTTGTCACGACCCGAAAGTACGGAACATGACCGGCACTTAAACTACGAACGTCTCGAGGCGTACGTAATCTAAGTAAACCGAAAACCCAGAAATCCAAACCAAGAAAATAGTAGAGTGCAGGAAGAACAACTTAAAGCAAGTAATTTCAATAGCATAAGCCGAATTATGCGGTTTTTAAAACATCAAAAATTTACTGAAAATTTCGGCAGAGTCTCCTTTGTAAATGCTGGCCCCCAAACGGGATACAACATGAATAGTATACGAAATTAAGAAAAAGGCATCCCCAAGCGGAAGCTAGCTCTTCGTCAATTGACGGTCACAACCACACAAGCAATATAATATACAACGCCAACGGCGAGGATCAAAACTCAAAAGGAAACTCAAAACCACCAGAAAAAAAATAACGAGCGACTCTAAGGTCGAAGGAATAACCAACACTGGTCTCTATCTCAATAAATACATGTTTGGTTGATGGAATTCTAGATACAACAGAATAATGATATACAAGATAAATAATGGGGGTATGATACAAGTAAACCCACCTACTAGCAAATCACCCGAATGAAACTATGCCCGCAAAGCCGTAATGAACCTGTACGGCAACCTGCAAAAAACTGGGGCACAACGGGGGTGAGTTTCCAACTCGTGAATAGAAAAACATCTACGCACAGAAATCGCATAAATAACGCAATCCTAGGTCAAAGATCATAGTATATCCTCAAAAATATGTATAACATGCAGCCTATAACAATGGCTAGGGTAATATCTAACCGAGTGTAATCTCATGTGCCCGTGTCAGTGCCTCAGGTAGCAATATATCATATGAATGAGGTATGAATGCATGAAAACAGAATACATGTAAATGAAGAAACTGTTTTCATAAATTAGTGAGATTTCCTTCTGGTTTTTAAACTGAGGTATCATAATGAAATCAGTATCAACAGTGTCTAGCATCGACACAAAACATAAATCTCACTGTCTCGAAATATCAATGTCTCAATCTCAATATCTAGGGCGCCGTCAGTCCAGACCGGCCCCTACCATCCATCTCAAGACCACGACGGTATCCTCCGGATATCCGACGTGTCGGGTAATATCACCGGTAGGTAGTGCTCCCCAGCCAGGCTCAACGTCAACACCACATTCCTCTTGCCCCGGGGTACCATACCGGGCCCACCATGTACCCGTGACGGTTCCTCCACTCCTCGACACGGATCTCCAAAACCACAGCAAACTCATGGTGGACGACACTTTACATCACTAGAAAACCGCAACATTTTATATTTTAAAAGATCATAAGTTGTAAATTTTGCGGCTTTCCCCGAAATCCAGAAATATCATAAATCTCAAGAAATCATCACAAGTGCATATGTCAATGATAATGAACTAGGCATGAACAACTGAATAACAGTATGCATGAAGTGGTAGGTAATAACTACAATGTCTAATATGGCATATAAGGGAAGTACACTAATGTCATGTCAACACTACTAGCTAACAATCTAAGTCAAGCAATTATATTCTCTAAAGTGTACGTGACATGGCAATTACCGATGAAGATGTGTGTGAGCCGGCAAGTAGGTGTACGTGGTACATACGCATCATCGGTAATGGTGCTGGTGTCCTAACAGCATGATATCAATAATGGAATATGCAGCAAAATAAATATGCGAGGCAGAGCGAACATCAATAATGTGCGGGAGCTGAATACTAGACACAACGATAACTAATCTGCAATAATCTAATATAAGTCCTACAAATGGTGCCTTTTGAAATAACACGAATCATGGGGTTTTGAAAATAGGGGCTACGGTGTTTTTTTATGAAAAGATACGTCGTTTTTGAAATATCCGTAGATTCCCTTGAGCTGTCTTTAAAAATGCCCACGATTCGTTAGTTTTTGAAATAGGTAAGAAGTCTAATCTAATCTAACAACTACACTAAACTATACGGCTGAACTACAAGCTGAACTACAGGTAAGGAAACCGCCTATCATCTGAGTCGATACATATACATACCTGTATATGTATAGTCGGTGATCCCGCCTCAATAATATCATATCCGATACCATATTTATAATCAGGCATCCCAAGTCAAGAGTGCGGATCAATCATCAATATAGCTCGTACGTAAATCCGTCGTACGGCATCCCAATCTGGGTACGGGTCAATATCATATTCATCATACTATTCACCTGGTATCCTCTTTATCAAATATCATGATCGGGGTACTGATCTACGTCTAGTACCATACTGATACCGCCTACGTATGCATGGACGTGTGTGAAACACTACGTCAAGGACCCGCTACAACGTCATGTCGTATCTAAGATACGAACCCTGCTATATCACCGATCTCACGGCCTCAAATCAAATCTCATCGACTCAGCTCAATCCCAAGTATCATCCTCAATCCGTATGTGAACACATAGTCGCATACCCATGTGAATACATAACTATAAAGAATCCCATGAGCACATATCAATAGGAATGTATGCAAGTATGTATGTGTGTATGTGTGTGTAACACTACCCTAGGGTTCGCAACACTAAAGTAATCCAACACACCAATATCCATCCTAAGCATCGTTATTAATCCCAAATAACATATAATAAATGTTGGTGTGTATACGCATCCGTATACACCACCACGGACTGCGGGGGTGCTATACGCCATCCACCCGACTTCTCCCCGTAGATATAAATCTACTCACCTGGTCCTCGCTCGCCGGTGCCGACGTCGCCATGCGCTTGCTTGCTGTCTCGAAGTCCACATGGGGGTACCTACATATCATAACGCACCGTGCCGTATTAAAATCCGACTCATGACCCAAAACGACACGTGAAACCCACATAGGTCAAAACCTATAGTTGCTTTCACAAATCAACCCAAAAACCCTCGAAGTCGGTGTACAAATGCCAAACCATCGATAAAAACCCAAACACACTCATTTGTACAATTACAAGCACTAATTATAATATAAAATAGCTTAAAAACTCACAAAAACCTCAAACTCACTTAAAAAGCTATAATTCCGAAAATCTAGCAAGCAAAAATTAACCGTTTTACTTCAAAACATGATGTCTTAACCAATATAATGGTTACATTACCCACATAATATTTTAACTAAGTCACACAAACCATAATTAAATTTTTATCTCATCAATTTTCATTTAACCCAAAAACCTAGTTTACAAATAGCTTAATTAGAACTATTTAAATGTAACAATTAGAAAATTGACAACTAGATTTCACTTTGCATACTCTAAGATGTTATACTACACTTTCAAACCATAACCAATTTATAAAAACCCTAACTAGATTTTAAATTTCACATTTTTAACAATTTCTAAAAATCTAGTTTGCTAAAAAGGCTAAATTTGGACATTATACATCTAACAATTTACATATTAGCAACTATATTAGGTTTTCATTTCCTTAAGATGATAATCTATATTTTGCAACCATGATTACATGATAAGAACCCTAATTGCATTCAAAACCCTTTCACTTAAGATTATAAACTTGAATTTAAAGCCCTATTTAAACATCACAATAACCTAAATTGGAGGAATTAATCAACACATAACCAAAGGGTTAAGATTTTATACCTAAAATTTGTAGATCCCACTTGCAAACTAGCCTCCCAAATTAGCTTCCAAGCTCCAAGATCCATGCTTGAATGGCCAAGGAATAATGGGTAGGAGTTGGATTTGGCAAAAGGCTTTGAAATTGTATGGATTTTGAAGCTTTTTTATTGATTTTTGAAGCAAAAATGGAGTGAGAACTTGGGGAGGGGGGGGGGCTGCTGTTAAGGATCAGTTTCGGCCAGATAATTGGGGGGGAGTGGGTGAGTGAGGAGAGAGAGTGAGGTGGGGAAAGTTGTTTCAAGTCAAAGTCAACTCAATTTATATCATTTTCTACTCTTTTCTTTTCTTTCTTTTCCTTTGAAAACCAAGTGGGAACAAGAGAGGGGGCTGCTGAATTCAGCCATGGGGGGGAGTAAGTGGGGGTGTGTGGGTGTGGGTACGGGTGTGGGGTGATGAAAAATGATAAATACAATACCCCAAACATCCATTTACGCTAAAAAAAGCCTTTTTTCTTCAATAATTTCTAAACCGTTTTGGCAAATGATTTCGTTCCAAAATCCGCATGATGAAATTTTATTTAATGTTTTATGATGCACAAAATTTGTTTCAAATCATTCCAATTTGTAATTTTCCCTAATTAAATGTATTAGTGACGGCTTAAATAATAATAAAATAATATTTTTTTTCAGAAAATTTGAAATTTCACCAGCGGCTCAATAAACACCAAATAATAGCAATTACATAGCTAGAATATGCATATTTAATTTTTATAATAAGATATTTGTATTTTGAATTTTTACAGAAAACCTCCTTATTTTACCGATTTTTTCGAAATTTCGCCGAAACGATTTTCAAAACGTTACAACACAGCATTAACCTTATCTTCCGAGTCACTTCCGAAGATCAATATGGGGGCGGACGGTCCCGGGTTATTGCGTCGAGACGGCCCAGCGTAAACTATCTTTTCTTCTTCTTCGGTATCACTCCCGAAAACAGGAATGGTGGCGACAGCTTTGTTCTCCGATTTGCGACACCTTTCTGTGTCCTCGAATTCTCGCAAAAAGTATTTTGCATCTTCGTATTTGCGGACTTCGTTTATGGAGAATGGGTTCAGCTCTCCCGTTATGGTATACTCGAGACCATCCTTGAAATACTTCATACACTGATGTTGCGTAGAAGGGATGATGTTATACTCATGTAACCAAGGATGTCCGAGCAAGGCGTTGTAGCAGGTCTTGGTGTCAATGACGTGAAATATCCGTGACGAGTAGTCCGAAGCGTAATGTTAGTATTACAGATCCGAGAGTCCGTGATGACCGAGAATCGAAACCGGGGATGGTAATTTTATCACGAGCGAGGTGTTGAACGCTCATGCAGATTTCCTTCAACACCCGAACATTAAGGAGATTGACGGAAAACCCATTATCAACCAGGATTTTGCCTATCTTGATATCGTGGCAGTACCCAGAAACATATAGGGGACGGTTGTAGTCGCATGTCCCAAGGAGAAGGTCTTCATCACCGAATGTGACATCGGCTGTGTGCACTTCTTCCAGTTCATCCTTTCTTCGGCGAGGAAGGCTTGGAATTGCTCGGGCTCTTGCAGCGCCTTGATTAATGAATCTCTCGCTTCTTTTGATAATAAGAGGGTGTCGAGAATGCTGAGCTGCGAGGGTAACTTCCTCAAGTGGGCCAGAACGTTATAGTCCACCTTACTCTTCTTTGGCGGGTCCTTGGCGGTCAGCTCTTTCATGACTTGATCATCCAGGGTGATATCCTCGGAGACCTTTTCTTTTCCCTTATCCTTCTTACTCGTGGATCCAAGATTCTTTTCTGGAAGCGTGCGATTGCGCAGCTGGATGTTTTCACAGGCCTTCGGTTCTTCCTCCTCTCCCAATGCGGATTCTTTAAAGAGGGAGTCAAGAGCCATTTCTTCATCAGAGTCGCTTCCGAAAGTGAGAATTTGTGATCCCCTGGTATTGATCATGCGACAGTCACCGGTATCTCTTTTATGCTCCTCAGTCACACTTCTTTGCTCCTGACGAGTTTTGCGTTTCATCCATTTAAAATGCTGCCGGTGAGCAACATATCCCTTCCACCATCTTTTAAAAGCGTCGCACTCTTCAGTGGGGTGCGAGATCTTTCGATGATATCAGCAGTAATTAGGATGCATCTCTACTCCACTGAGAGTGTTTTCTTCCGAGGGTGGCAGCTTCATCCCCATTGATATGGCTTTTGCAAACATTTTCCTTGTTTTGATCTGTTTTTACCCGCATCGGAGGTCTTTTGATTTGGCGGGAGTGCCTCGACTCTTTCGTCTAGTCGCCGGCGTTTGGCTCCTTCCGATATAGCCATCTTACGCTCTCGATCGGCTTTACTTTTCAGATGAATCTCATTCAGAAAGGCGTCGATCATCTCGTCCGACGGCCATACAAGTTCCGACTCAGGCTCTGCCCCCAGTCTTTCTGTGCAGGGCGCTTCTTCACTGTCTAGCGTTGAATAAGAGATCACATGGCAACTTGCTACGTAATCCTCAGATCCATCTGAAGAGTCTTCTCCATCGTTTTCGTCCTCAAGGACGTGGCTGAGGAACTCTTGAAACGTGATGGGGGTTCACGCTTTCTGATTATATTCTTCCAGCGCGTCGATCTATTTCTACAAGTCCGTGCGCTTGTCACCAGGCTTCACGAGCTTTTTGGATCTCTTCTTCTTCGACAGCTGGGTGTGAATGCTGGGGATATCACCACCGATCTTTAGAGTTGGAGGCGGCTTTAGCATCCCTTCGATGATTTGAGGTTCAAGCGGGTTCTTCCACCTGATCCCTGGGCATGTATGAAGATCATTCAGCATCCTTTTGGTTTTGGCTGAAAGCACGACCTCCCATGGAGCTTCTTCAATCAAAGAACAAGTTGCCCCCGGTGTGTCTGTCTTCTTAGGGGTGTGCAGTTGTGGTGGGTTTTCCTTCCACCTCTCGGACAGTGCAAACTTGCCTTGAAGGTACTGATCTTCGATCCATCCTTTAAAGACGAAACAATCCTCAATCGGATGGCTTACTGTTTGATGGTAAGGGCAGTAATTGGGGTTATTCACCTCGCTGGGTTGTGGCGGTCGCCTTGGATTCGGTAAGTTGATAAGCCTGTTGCGTACCGCCAGCTCGAATAGCCTCTTCGTCTTATCCCGCGGGAATGAGTAGGGGCGCTTCATTTTCTCATTATAATACCGCCGTCTCTCTTCCAATTGATCTGCTAGCTTTGGGGCGCTGGGTTGCTGTTGAGTGTTCGCGACGAAGGTCGCCTTCCTTTTACCCTTGTCGTTCTGCGGTTCTGGCTTCGGAGGAGTGGGTCTGTGACCCATTTGATCCATCTGGGCTAACTTATCAATTAACACCTGGAACGTGGTCGGTTTAAAGAACATCATGAACTGTGAAATAGTTGCATGAGGATCTAAGGTGCCCACGAACATGCCCACCGCTGGCACTTCTTCGATGCGCTGTTTGCACTTCGACCACAAGTTCCGCCATCGGATTGCATGTTGAACCCATGTCTCGCCCGGCTTCACCCTTGCATTGATCAAAACTGTTATCGGGGTGCGTTCGCTGGTGCTCGCGAATCGCTGAGTGAATAACAACTCCATCTCTGCGAAAGTTTTGACGGAGTCATTTGGAAGCTCGGAATACCACTCAAACGCCATCTCCGATAAGCTGCTGACGAATTGGCGAAGCAACAGCTTATCATCGCCGCCGGTGTTGCCACAAAGAGCCCTGAAATGGGGGACATGTTGATGGGGATTGCCGGTCCCCTTATAGACATGGAATTTCGGTATTGTGTAGCCCGGCGGGTACTTGATCTGATCATACCAGCTCGGATATGGTCGTCCCGTCTTGACAACTTGACCGACTGCCTCAGTTTCCTGGTGAACCTGTATCTGCTGAGCTATATATTCATCCAGGTCAGCCTTGGAAATTGTCTCCTCCTTGGCTGCTGACAGAGCCGGTGGAGGATTCAACGTTTCTCCTCTGTCATCTTCAAGGACGATCGGAGGATCTTCAGCAGGAGGATCCTGTTGGATCATCATACCTACCATGTCCTGGAACAGGAGGGCCATTCGTTTTATATTGGCTGCTTGTTCTGCAACCTCTTTGTCCTTCTTTTCCAGTATCCTGCGAAGGAATTCGGCGTCGGTTTCTTGCTCCTGGCGCTGATCCGAGGACGCTTCTGGGCTTTCTTTTGGCCCAGTGAGTGCGGCCATCGCAGTCATCATTTCCTGGAGCTTCTGCTGCTGATCCTGAGCTTTAGTCACCGATCACGTGAGCGGTCTATGACTTGTGGATATACGGCTGTCCTCTTTCCCAGATGCCATGTAAACAGTGTGTACCACAATGCCCCCGGACTTAGGGCGATTGGGTTCACTGCCTTTGTCGTTCGCCGCAGGTGTGGGGATTTTCTCCGGCCTTCTTCTCTTGTGGGCCGTCGAAGTTGAGGGGGCCGTTGTTTTGGGCACCCAGGTGGTCGTCGTTCTTTGCGGTTTGACAGGACGGTTCTTTTCTTCTTAAACTTTCACCCTCTTCTGCCGGTGAGAGTGATCTTGAATGATTACTGAGTCCTGAACTCGTCGCCAAACCTTGTAAATTTTGGAGGACAGCCGTTGAGGGGGCTGCTCTGGCCTTGTTTCTGTAGCATTCTCCGCGGGTGTGGGAGATCTTTTCAGCGTGACAGTCGGAGAATTTTTGCGTACCCTCCTTAGCGGTTCAAAGCTGTTCCCGGTCGAAACAGCAGCATTGATTTCCACCGTTGGAGCTGGTGGGGTTAGCCCAGAGGGGGAGTTGCCCCCGGCCTTCCGTACTCGGCGCCAGTGGCGACGTCGAGCGTGTCGAGCTGTTGGGGCTGGTTCAGCGATGGGGATGGTTTCGTCTTGCCCCTTGTCTAGATGAGGCGCCGCTGGTGCCAGCCTCTTGAAGAATGATGCCTTTTGAGTAGCGGTATCCAATTTGTCAAAGACAGACCTTCGAGCAGGAACGGGAGCCGGAATAGTCAATCTTGTAAAGACCGGCTCTTTGGCAGGAGAAGCCGTCTTGACGACTTCAGGAGCAGATATGGCTATCTTCCTCGGGATGGCCACTTCAGGGGTCATGGGCTTCTTGGCAGGCCCATCGGAGTTCAGGCTCAGTCTGGTGAAGACCGAGGAGTTGGGATTGGATGACCCGTTGAGAGGGGCCGTGGTAGTAGTGAGCCGATCGAAGACCGACTTCTTTTGCGCTTCCTTCGGCAGCGGGATGTTAATGTTCACTGGCGGGAGCATGGTTCCAAAGAACAGACCGTTGGTAACCTGAGTCACTTGTTCCACAGGCATAGTGAATAGGGAAGCGGCCTGCGGTCCATAGGCTACACCTCCAGGTGTGGCGGAGCGTCGGTTGCATTTGCAGTTTGAGCCATTGAACGCCATTCCTGTTTGATTTCTGCGCCAAGCAAGAGACCAAATCTTAGTAACTTGAAACCCGAGGGAAACCGTTAACAAACCACGATTCGTTCGCGAATACGACACACGAAGTGTAGAGTGGAAAGAGGAAAAGGTCCCACCGGGCATGCCAGAATTTGTTTCCCTCCGAAAGACAGCGCGACAGGGACGTCTTGCCTGAGATTCGGGGCAGATGCTAATTGGTGCTATCCGTCCACCGCTCCAAAGATGCCAAGTTGACTTATGGCACCATGTATCGAAGGTTTAGACGGATGCGGCCGATGTAGCAGACTTCGTCAGATTCCCCCTCGTTCGAGGGTTTTTTTTATTGTGGGGACGCTCTTCCCTGCAGGCGCAAGCACCTACAGTTAATTGCGCTACCGC
Organism: Agapanthus africanus; assembly: GCA_030015575.1. NCBI lineage: Eukaryota > Viridiplantae > Streptophyta > Magnoliopsida > Asparagales > Amaryllidaceae > Agapanthus > Agapanthus africanus. The sequence goes on from JASDDO010000019.1 coordinate 536,406,323, forward strand.
ACCGCGGTAACAACTTTCTCCTTCTCCAGAATTTCACTTCGTGTCGTGGGTGGTGTTTGGTTGCCCGTGGATTGTATACGGAGACTAAGTTATGTCGTCGCCCGTAGGGCGTGGACTAGTCCAAATCCGTATCTTTCTTAGATTTTGGTTTGGGGGGGGGTTGTTTGTGTTTAAGGATACATTAGCCACATTTGAGACTAAGATCGACTTAAACGTTAGTTAAGGATACGTTAGTCTAATTTTAGACTAAGATCAACTTAACGGGATCGTTTAGATCCGACAAGAGAGCAATTGGGGGCTCTATTGTTTAGTTTAATGACATTGCGGTCGATAATTAGTTTAAGGACATTACGGTCCAATGTTAGTTTTAAGATATTGCGGTCAAGGTTAAGGACATCATAGTCCGTGGATTTAAGGACTCCACAGTCCGGCGTTAGTTTTAAGACATCACGGTCAAGGTTAAGGACGTCATAGTCCATTGTTAGTTTTAAGACATCCCGGTCAAGGTTAAGGACATCATGGTCCATGAGTTTAAGGACCCCACAGTCCGTTGTTAGTTTTAAGACTTCCCGGTCAAGGTTAAAGACATCATAGTCCATGAGTTTAAGGACCCCACAGTCCGTGAAATGTGTGGTTGTTGGGACCCGTCACCCTTTTGAAGACGTTGAAGAATTACAATGACAAATATCAAAGGAGTAAAGAGATGTACCCGTGAACCAAGGTAGATTAAGTGATCTGTAGTCCAATTTGGAACCAAGACCAGTTGATTATGTTATGAGCCCATTGGCTCAGTTAAGTCTGAATCGAGGACTTATGGCCAACTTGGGCTAAGTCCAATCACGTTTGGAATATTGGTCCTCTGTTGGTCCATTGAAGGGGAGGCTTTGCCTCTGAAAAATCAGCCAACTTGGCTAGGAATAGTGTTAAACACTAAAGCTCAAAAGTGTTAAACACTAAAGATAAAATTCTCAAATTAGTGGTGAAACACTAAAAGAACAACCAGTGTTAAACACTGGAGATATAGTTTTTGATTTAGTGTCAAACACTAGAAATAATCAGTGTTAAACACTGCCAATAGGGTTTTCAAATTAGTGTTAAACACTAAGAAAGATCACTGTTAAACACTGGGAATAAAGATCTATAATTTGTGTCAAACACTAAAGAAAGAGGGGTCACGTGTGGACATGTGAGAGCGCCCTGATTCCCCTTATTTTGTTCTGCCAAAAGTATTGAATACTTTCTACATTTGATTCTGGAGCATCACGTGCTGACACGAGATGGGGATTTGGGTATTTGACTGTTAAAGCTTCTGTCAAGGGGTCACGTGGTAGCACGTGAGAGCGCCCAGAGCTTGGATTCCCTTTGCTTTTTCTCCTCTGTCACGTAGGAGCACGTGAGGCGTTGCCTCAAAGTTCTTTTCTGTAGATCTTTACAGGGGTCACGTGGGAACACGTGACCCTGGTTCTTTGCCTGTTTAAAGATCTCTTTATCTTTTTAAGAATTAAACCCTAGCAATAATCTAAGAGGGATTAAATTCCCATTTTCTTTTGAAGAATTATATTCTTGGAGAGGGTTAAACCCTAATTTTCCTTCTGTAGGAATTAAATTCCCATATATGTAAAGAATTAAGTTCTGGCATAGGGTGAAACCCTAATTTCTTTTTAAGGGGAATTAAATTCTTGTGAGTTTGAGAGAATTAAATTCTCAATTAGGGTGAAACCCTAGTTCTGTCCTTCTTGAAGGAATTAAATTCCTATAATTTTTGGAGAATTGAATTCTCTTTTATGGTTAAACCCTAATTTTATCTTGGAGGAATTAAATTCCTATAACTTTAGGAGAATTAAATTTTCAAAACCCAATTCCTTCTCTATGTTTTATATCTGCATGGCAGGATCTCGACCCAATGAGAATCAAATTCTCAGCTTATGGGGAGATGTGCACTTTGCAGATCTTCAACCAGAGAAAGAACTAAGTTCTTTTCTTTTATATAAGAGTTAAACTCTTGGATTGAGAATTAAATTCACTTTTTGAAGCCTTTACCCCCTTTCTTTTCTTACCTAGGGTTTTTCTTTGTAGAGAATCAAATTCTTCTTTCTTTTCTCTCTGAATTTTCAAGATTCTAAGGCTCTATCTCTCTGTATCTCCAAAACTCTCTCCTTTGGCTCCTATTTATATGAGAAGGAAAAAAATCAATCTGTTAAGTAAATCTTTCATTGAAAGATTTGATTTGTTTTTATCATTAATCCGGGCCTTTAGATTATTAGGTGAATTTTATTCACCGTTGGATTTTAAGTCCAAAGATATTCCTTTTGTTATTTCGGTGAGATTTAGGGGAAATCTTTCCATGTCCAAGATTTTTCCATAAATTGGTGATATTTAATCACCCTCGAATTCTTAATCCAACGGTTTGACATAATTCTTCTCCATTTTGGAAAGATTTAAATGATCTTATTCAGAATTTAATTCTGTTGAACAGCAGGGCTTTTAAAGCCAGTCACGTGCTGCCATGCGACCCCCGGTCACGTGCGAGCACGCGACCCCGGTCACGTGCGAGCACGTGAACCCCTGAAGGGACTCCTCTTCCGTGCTGTGTCCTTTGTCGTTGCTTTAACCATCACGTGCCAACACGTGACCACTGGTCATGTGTGAGCACATGATGCTTCCTCTGAAGCTTTTTCCTGATTTTTAATCAGGGAACACCTAGCTTTGGAGGGACAATTCAAATGAGATGGTTGTAAGACTACGATGGCGCCCCGGCCGTCTGTACGAGGCTAAAATGCGGAAACGAAAACTTTTTCAAACTAGAAACCGGCGCTATCGTATGATTAAATCCCGGATCGAACCATTAACCTACAAGTAGCAACTAGAGAAAGGGTTGGAAAGGCTATACCGATCGATCCGTGTCCTTCGGTCTTTGGCCACCATCCCAAGCTCCTCGCGGCATCTCCTGTCTCGATCTCCTCGTCGGAAAGGGCACCACATCATCGATTCTTTTTATAGGCTCCCGCTTCATCTGAAGCAACTCGGGCATGAAGTGTGCTAGCCGACGTGTCCAAGGTGATGTAGAGAATGTTTGTGATCACTTTTTCTCTTGCATCCATGAGATGGATGGAGGTTGAAGGTGTTGCCATTAATGGAGATTTTGAGCTAGAGGAGGAAGAAGAAGGAGAAGCTTTTTTCTTTTGTGTTTTCTATATGATAAAATGAGAGAGAGTTGAAACAATAATATGAGAGCTCATCTCCTCATGGCAGCCCATCTCTCTCTCCTCTTATCATATCAACATAAATCAAGCTCATAATGTGACACATGAACAAGAAAAGAGACCATGAGTCACCACTTGTGCATGTGTCACAATAAATGCTCCAAATCATGATATCTAGCTTATAATTACCATTTACAAACATTAATCCAAATGTTCGCAACAATAAAAAGATACGGCAATATCTAAAGTAAATTCGTGATGGATCACAAGGATACCCGTCACCTGTATATACATACCTGCATCCACATTCCGACTGAATGCGAATGTGACGAGACTAAAGTAATCCAACAAATCTAATACTAGGATCTGGCTTAAACCAAAGCCCACTAGTATGATCCGCCCAATCATGATCCGTGCACTACTGCACGTATATGATCGGACCCTGCCATATATCATACGTCCTCTACAACGTTACGCCCGAAACTTGAGAAACTGTCTGTGGGGGACTCTAAAGACTCGTCAATACATTGGCTGTGGATTTAACCACTAGCACGTCAGAGGTACTAGCCGTACGTAACGGGCTACCAGGTATTGACTAAAAGGGAGGTCGATGAGCGAACTCATCCTGACACCCTACTGAGCCTGTCAGTGACAATATCCATACAGTCCGGTCCGTTCGTCTATGAGCATCGCATGGCGGGCCTAGGGGGTTGGTAAAAGTCAGACCCCCAAAAGCGGTACCAGTCGTGTCGGAGTGTAGCCCAGAACACCCTGAGATACTACTGGAATACCTACCAGTAAATCTCCTGCCTTGGTCAAGGACTTCGTGTAATGGCTCTCCTAGACACAGCGCGACCTCACCCCTAATACCGGGAGAGACGAACCCCTGCCGATCCGCTCACTTCCTCCATGTGGCTCGGGACTGTACCCAACTAAAGCCTGTTTGCATGACTCCTTTGAGCCATGGTAGGGTAATAATCAAAGCACAGTAGGAACTCACACGAGACAAATGACGATCTCAAGTCGATGAACTAACTTGTACACATGTCACTAGGGAACTGCTATCTGACGTCAGGTATAATACCAACTAGCATGTTCCCGGCGAGTCCTGTCCAGTGTTCTCATAACCCAATGAGCACATGTATACATCTTGTTAGTGTGTATGCCCTAGAGGCCATTACTGTATCATACTAGTTTGTATATTACTTAATGGATGCTTGGGATATTCACCTTGTATATACAATCTTGCTCAAAATAGTAGTATGCTACTTGGTTTGTTTCTACTTCAATGTGTACATGTGTTTATATTTTGTATATCGCCTATACACATTAGTGGAGCCCTTAGGATCTTTGCTTGATTACCAGCGATGTGATGGCCGTCACACTAGTGGGGCTGGGTAATCTATAAGCACATCCTTATGCAGGTCCCTGGTCGCAGGACTATCGAGACAGGGCATCGATACTCCGGAGTAGACCAGCGCATGCGCTTCTCATCCCAGTGTGGGAGACGGTCTGTCCCACAGCCGTCAGTACGTCGTACTTGAGATAGTATGCGGGTGCTCGTTAGGTTACGGGTACACTGGACAGGACTCGTCGGGAACTGACTAGTTGGTATTATACCTATCGTCAGTTATCAGTTCCCAGGTGACATGAGTACAGCTTAGTCTGCTGACTTGACACTGTCACTCCGCCTCGAGTGTGTTCCCACTGTACTTTGACCCCTACCCTACCACAGCTCAAAGGAGTCGTGCAAACAGGTAGTGGTTGGGTGCAGTCCCGAAGCACTTGGAGGCAGTGACGGTTAGACAGGATTCGTCTCTCCCGGTATTGGGGGTTGACATCGCGCTGTGTCTAGGAGAGCCATTACACGAGTAGTCCCTGGCCAGGGCAAACGAGATATACTGGTAGGTTTCCAGTGTTATCTCAGGGTGTTTTGGGCTTCGCTCCGGCACGACTTGTACCGCTATTGGGGGACTGACGTTTACCGCCCCCTAGGCCCGCCATGCGATGTATCAGACGAACAGACCGGACTGTACGGAGAATGTCACACTCAGGCTCAGTAGGAGTTCAGATGGGTTTCGCCTCGTCGGTCTTCTTGTCGGCATTACCTGGGGACCGTTACGCACAGCTAGTGCCGCTTGCGGTCTGTGGTTAAACCCACTGCCAGCGTAGTGTCGAGTCTTTAGAGTCCCACACAGAAAGCTTTTCGCCTTTAGGCAAAAGAGTAGAGGTCGCATGGTATTGCGACAGGTCGCATGGTTTTGCGACAGGGTTCGGTCACATCCGTGCACTTGTGCACGTACAGTGTCCGGACAGTTTACACTAGCGGGCTTTGGTTTAAGCCAGATCCTAGTGTACCTTATGGGATTGGATTTATCCAGTTTGCATTCATGTTCCTCGGAACGCGGATGCGGGTGTGTATGCACAGTTGACAGGGAGGCAGAGGCAGCGGATTCTCATTAGGGTTGTTGACAGTTGACCGTTGACTTTTTGACTTTTTGCTCAACCCTAATGAGAATATGATATGCGATTAACTATTATATTAATTAAGTATTATGGTGACTTGGTTGTTGACTTTTGTTGACCTTGTTGACTTTTGTTGACTTGTTGACTTTGTTGACCGGTTGACTAGGCTTGACTAGTTGACCATCATGATAACCATGGTTATCATTTCATGCCAAAGACTTTTACTTGCTTGTTCATTTGAGTAAAATGAGTGCATGACATGATAAGGTTATGGTTGCTTCAACCATCACATAAGACTTTTGTTAATATGATGAGTTATCATTGCTTTGGATTATGAGAGGGTGAGAGACAAAATACTTGCTCATTCTTTCTTGCTCATTCTCTCTCTTGTTCTTGAGCTCTCCTCTTGCTCTCACCCTCAACCTCTTGCTCCCTCTCTTGATCTATGGTTCTCTTGTCTCATGAGTTGAGAATCAAGAACCATAGATAAAATCCCATTCTATTTCCTCTCTACTCATTCTAGTTCACTAGGTTTAGCAAACCAAGTGAACTAGTTTCTTCAAAGAACGAAGAAGGAGCTAAAGGTTGGAGCTTTCAGGTGGATCTATCTTCGGCGTACGGAGACGACGAGAAGAAGCCATTGGACCACCATCGGAGCTTTGAAGACGAAGGAGTTCAAGACAAGCAAGGTATAACCATCTCCATCCGAGTAGCTAACTCTCTTTAGCTAAGTATGCTAGTTTTAGTTTAGTTAAAGATCCCGACTTTGGTTAGTCCATGTTGCCCCTTGCGCTAAAAATTTGATTTTTATACCGTTTCCGCCTCCCCGTAAGAACCGGGGGTCGCAACGTGGACTTACAGTGGTATCAGAGCCTAACTAAACTTAAACTAGCTTGGTAGTGAAGTGTAACGAAGTTCGGAACCGGAAAAATAAAAAAAAACCAAACTTTTACAAAACCTGAGTTTCTGTTGAATTTTTTTCTGGTCAAAATGAAAAACTTTATACTCCTAAATTCGGCTCAGGGTTTTGTGTGAACACCCATGAAAAACGGTCCACTGTTTCGTTCAAACCGCCGCGCTTCCGCCGCACGAGGTAGGCATGTGCCGCGGAAGCGCCGCGGTTTGTCGTCTTCTCTGCATCGTTTTTCGTGCAGTGTGTGTCTGTATTGGTTTTGGGATTTTTGAAATATATTATATGTGCCCAGATTTTCCAGAAAAGAAATTTCCTTTTGGGGTCCTATAATTCCGTATTTTTTCCGAACTTCACTGCACTTTGACTATGATGGTTATATCTGTGATGTTTGCATGTATTGAACGTCGGCTAATCGCTATAAGTCGATTGGTCGGGGTTATACATGATCTGTAATGTGCTGAAATGTGTATATAAATATGTTAGATTGTCGCGGGTGAATAGCCGGGGGTTGTGAGACGAGAGTTTTCTTTTCTTGCAATTCATGTAAATTTGTAAATTGATGTAATAATTATTTGTATGGCCGCACAACCGGGTCGGGGTTGTAGCCGTCATTGTATAATTTCTTTTTACTGTTTTTGCTCCTAGGATAGACCCATGGAGGGGGTGCACAAACTACCGGGTATGCCGAAGTGTCGAGTGGCCTACTCATGGAGATGAGGGAGGTTGCTACGCTTCGGGTACTTGGCGGGTAGTTTGCCGCACCCGTAGGGGTCTTGGGTGGGGTTTTGGCTATTCACCGCGACCGTGTTATCTGTTTTTGTTACAGGCTCGTACAAATTACAGATTGCTAGTATATCCAATGTATTTATCTGAGATCTGAAATGTTTATCATTGCAGTATATCTATATATGATATTATTTAGGCGTTGCTTATGTTTTACAGACGCGCTAGCCCAGCCCCCGCTCTGTCGTTAGTTAAGTAACCTAACGGGTAATGACGGGGCCCCGTGGCGAATGCGAATGGCATAATCGTACGTCATATTTTGGTTGTTTTCTGCAATGGTAGGATTAAATGATGGGACGCATTAAAAGAACTAATGCAAGAATATCACGCATTAAAAGAACTAATGCAAGATAATAAACCAAGTTAAAGTCGTTGGAACACTCTCGAAAAACCACTCGGTTCTTTTCAAAAACAACTTTTAAATGCGGAGCTTGAGCCACTCCTTTTAAAAGCTATCTCGTTCCATCGACCAAATCAAGTTCACTACGTTCACGGTTTTGCCAAAACCATCCGTAGCCCTCCGTCGTTTCACATGAATAGTCAATAGTATTCAAGCTGTGTATGTTGGCCAAAGTCAAGGCACAGTGATTGGTAGCTATTGGGTGTTCATGTGTAGCATAGATAGATGCGTTGGTTTGGGACAGTCGTACTGCCATTTTGGCCAAAGTCAAGGGTAGGTACGGATGGATCCAAATTAACCTGGATAATGACGGGTAGAACTTGACATGTGACTTATGATATTTTGGCCAAAGTCAAGGTCATAAGAGCATGGGGCAAAAATCCACATCGGGAGTTTCATAAGTACTGAAACTTGCTAGATTTGCATACCATTTGGAGTGTGATGATTCTGGTAGGATTCCTTCAGTTTCGTCACGCGATGATATTTTGATCCCGATCCTACTGTGAGTATATGCTACTCCTCGGGAAATTTCTCACTAATCGATCAATGCTATAAACCTAGTAGGTGCCTAGAAAGGTGTTAGCGGGGCTACGCCCCCAGGGAAAAGAGGTTCTCTAATTAAGGAACTTCGCGAAAGCGTTGGAAAACCTCCCTCGAAGTACCGACACCGGCCTGGCTGAACGGTTAAGCAAGTATTGTACGGTGGGATTGATCCTGACTAATTCTTCCTTTATGGTTTGAGGAGGGATTCGAGAAACAGTGGGAGCCATCCTGTTTAGACAAACTAAAAACCACTCTAAACTTGCAAGAGCATCATGCTGAGTGTTTCTTCTTCTCTCTCCTAATTGCAGCGACCAATCAACATGACTGGACTTAAGTTACTCCTAGATAAAAACAAACTGACAGGGCCAAACTACAAAGATTGGCTCAGGAATGTCAAGATAGCAATCACTTATGACAAGCTGGGGTATCTTCTTACCACCAAAGCTCCCCCTGTCCCTGGTCCAACTTCCAGTGTCGCGGATAAGGAAATCCGCAAGACTTGGGAGATTGATAGCGCGAAGGCCAAGTGCCTCCTGCTTGCCTCAATGGACAACGAACATCAGAGGAGGCATGAGAATATGGACATGGAGTCCATATTGCTCCATACAAAAGAACTGTATGGAGAGCAATCACGTATCGCAAGATACGAAGCGTCGAAAAAGTTATTTTCGACAAGAATGGCCGTCGGATCATCAGTAGCCGAGCACGTGCTAAAGATGATCGGCTTCATTGAGGAGCTCGCTGACCTAGGGATCACATTGGAGAGTGAGCTATATACGGATATAGTTCTCCAGTCCCTTCCTTCCACTTACGCCCAGTTTATACTGAACTTCAACTTACAAGAAAAAGAGGTTGAACTTTCAGAGCTCCTCAACATGCTGAGGAGCGCAGAGGGCACCCTACAGAAAGGTAGGGATACATCCACTTTGTTTGTAGGAGGATCATCTTCTTCTAGGTCCAAGGCGAAAGCCAAGGGAAAGAAGAAGAAGGCCCCCGCCAAACCAAGGGGCGGTGTTAGTAAAGTGGATACGAAGGGAAAAGGTAAAGCAACAAAGATAGCGGGGAAGCTTGTGGATAAGGAAGAATGCTTCTATTGTCATAAGAAAGGACACTGGAAGAATGATTGCAGGGCCTGGAAGGCCAGAACACAGAAATTGAAGCAGGTTGCAGCTTCAGCTTCAGGTGTGTATGTTATTGAAAATTGTCTTTCAATAAACTCTACTTCCTGGGTATTGGATACCGGATCAGGATCTCATATCTGTAATTCTTTGCAGGCGTTGAGAAACCGTAGGGTTTTGAAGGCAGGTGACATGACCCGCAAAGTTGCGAACGAAGCTAGCATGGATGCTAAAGCCGTGGGGGACTATCACCTGGGAATGTCAGATGGACATGTTTTGGTTTTGCGTAATTGCTTTTTTGTACCCAACGCAACTTGTAATATCATTTCTGTATCTTTAGTTTCTAAAGAAGGTTATGAATTTGCGTTTGTAAGTAATGTTGTAAACATTCACCTTAATCAAGTTTTGATTGGGTCAGGTACATTGAGTAATGGTATATACGTGTTAAACCAACCACAAATTTTCAACGTCCAGAATACACACAAAAGAAAGTCTCCAGAAATAAATCAGACTTTCTTATGGCATTGTAGATTGGGTCACATCAATGAGAGAAGGTTGACTAAGTTACATACAGAAGGATATTTGAATGCGTTCGAATATCAATCGTATGCCACTTGTCAATCTTGTCTCAAAGGAAAGATGACAAAGACTCCGTTTACTGGACATGGAGTAAGAGCGAGCGAGCTCTTGGGACTCGTACACAGTGACGTGTGCGGTCCAATATCTACACATGCCCGAAGCGGACATTCTTAGTTCATTACTTTTACGGATGACTTCTCAAGATACGGTTATGTCTTCTTGATGAAACATAAGTCCGAGGCCTTTGGAAAATTCCAGGAGTATAAGAATGAAGTAGAAAAACAGACCGGCAAAAGTATTAAGATTCTAAGATCGGATCGAGGTGGAGAATACTTAAGTGCCGAGTTCCTGGACTATTTAAAAGAGAACGGAATTCTCTCTCAGCTTACTCCTCCATACACCCCGCAACATAACGGTGTATCGGAGAGACGGAACCGCACCCTATTGGATATGGTGCGGTCCATGATGAGTAACGCTGAGTTGCCGCGATCATTCTGGGGGTATGCGCTAGAATCAGCCGCATACCTTTTGAACCGTGTTCCTACTAAGACCGTGCCTACTACACCATATGAGATGTGGTGTGGGAAGAGACCCTATCTTAAGCATATTAAGACATGGGGATGTCCAGCTTTTGTCAAAAAGCAGCATGCGGACAAGCTCGAGGCACGCTCAGTACTGTGCAAGTTTGTGGGATATCCAAAGAATTCCAAGGGATATTTCTTCTACTGTGAAGAGGAACAAAAAGTTCTTGTTTCTCGTCATGCCCACTTTCTAGAACACCAGTTCATAGAAAAAGAAATAAATGGGAGCGCAGTAGAACTGGAAGAAATTCCAGAACCACGGACTATTACTGAAAGTTTAGTGGAACCAGAGGGTTCGGAAGAACAGGACATTCCTACGCCACTCCGCAGGAGTAGTAGGCAGTCTCATCCGCCCGAGAGATACTACGGTTTTCTCATAGACGGGGATAGAGAGGATTGCATCATAGATTATGATGAGCCTACTAGCTTCCAGCAGGCCGTTCAGAGCGTTGACTCAGTGAAATGGCTGGATGCAATGCGGACCGAAATGGAGTCCATGTACACCAACAAGGTATGGACGTTGGACATTGCTCCAGACGGGGTAAAACCCGTAGGATGCAAGTGGATCTTCAAAAGGAAGATTGGTGTAGATGGACAGGTTGAGACCTATAAAGCTAGGCTGGTAGCAAAGGGTTTCCGTCAAAGACCTGGCTTGGACTACGACGAAACCTTTTCTCCAGTAGCCATGCTGAAATCCATTCGGATCCTTCTTGCCATTGCTGCCTTCCACGATTATGAGATCTGGCAAATGGACGTAAAGACAGCTTTTCTAAATGGAAATTTAGAGGAGTGTGTCTATATGGACCAACCAGAGGGTTTCATTCAGAGTGGGAGCAGCGGAAAAGTGTGCAAGTTGCTTAAGTCCATCTATGGACTAAAGCAGGCATCGCGGAGTTGGAACATCTACTTTGATGAGACGGTCAAAGAATTTGGCTTTATCAAAAATTCAGATGAACCATGCATCTATAGTAGATTTGTAGCGAGAACTGTAGTATTCCTCGTTTTATACGTGGATGACATTCTCTTAATAGGAAATGACATTCCTATGCTACAATCTGTCAAGGGGTTCTTGTCACACTGGTTCTCCATGAAAGACCTGGGTGATGCCTCATACATTCTGGGTATCCGGATCTACCGTGACAGATCCAAGAGGATATTAGGACTTTCACAGTCCAGGTACATCGACACCATACTGAAGAGGTTCAGTATGGAAGATTCCAAGCGCGGTAACCTACCGGCTTGTCACGGGATCACCCTCTCTAAAGAGATGTCTCCCAAGACTGATTTGGAGAGGGATCGCATGTCTATTATACCCTACGCTTCTGCGGTAGGCTCTATAATGTATGCGATGTTGTGTACCAGACCGGATGTAGCTTATGCACTGAGTGTGGTAAGCCTGTATCAGTCTAACCCTGGGGAGAAACACTGGATAGCGGTAAAGAACATTCTCAAGTACCTGAGAAGGACTAAGGAGATGTTCTTGGTGTATGGCGGAAAAGACCTCCAGATCGAGGCCTTTGCTGACTCCAGCTTCCAGAGTGACAAGGATGATTCCAAGTCCATGTCGGGTTTTGTCTTTACCCTCAATGGAGGGGCGGTGTGTTGGAAGAGTTCCAAACAGGAAACCGTTGCAGACTCGACGATGGAAGCGGAATACATCGCTGCATCTGATGCCGCAAAAGAAGCTGTCTGGATGAGGAAGTTCTTGAAAGAACTTCAGGTGGTTCCGTCCATTGTTGATCCAATACCTCTGTATTGCGACAACAACGGGGCTATAGCTTTAGCAAAGGAACCCAGGTCCCATCAGAGATCCAGGCACATCTTGAGGCGGTATCACCTGATCAGGGAGATCGTAGATCGCCAGGAGATCGAGGTTCGGAGAGTCGCTTCAGAAGATAACACTGCTGATCCATTCACCAAGGCCCTGCCCCAGACTCAGTTCGAGCGGCTGATCGAGATGATAGGTCTTCGATACGCCAGTACATGGCCTTAGTGCAAGTGGGAGATTGTTAGTGTGTATGCCCTAGAGGCCATTACTGTATCATACTAGTTTGTATATTACTTAATGGATGCTTGGGATATTCACCTTGTATATACAATCTTGCTCAAAATAGTAGTATGCTACTTGGTTTGTTTCTACTTCAATGTGTACATGTGTTTATATTTTGTATATCGCCTATACACATTAGTGGAGCCCTTAGGATCTTTGCTTGATTACCAGCGATGTGATGGCCGTCACACTAGTGGGGCTGGGTAATCTATAAGCACATCCTTATGCAGGTCCCTGGTCGCAGGACTATCGAGACAGGGCATCGATACTCCGGAGTAGACCAGCGCATGCGCTTCTCATCCCAGTGTGGGAGACGGTCTGTCCCACAGCCGTCAGTACGTCGTACTTGAGATAGTATGCGGGTGCTCGTTAGGTTACGGGTACACTGGACAGGACTCGTCGGGAACTGACTAGTTGGTATTATACCTATCGTCAGTTATCAGTTCCCAGGTGACATGAGTACAGCTTAGTCTGCTGACTTGACACTGTCACTCCGCCTCGAGTGTGTTCCCACTGTACTTTGACCATTACCCTACCACGGCTCAAAGGAGTCGTGCAAACAGGTAGTGGTTGGGTGCAGTCCCGAAGCACTTGGAGGCAGTGACGGTTAGACAGGATTCGTCTCTCCCGGTATTGGGGGTTGACATCGCGCTGTGTCTAGGAGAGCCATTACACGAGTAGTCCCTGGCCAGGGCAAACGAGATATACTGGTAGGTTTCCAGTGTTATCTCAGGGTGTTTTGGGCTTCGCTCCGGTACGACTTGTACCGCTATTGGGGGACTGACGTTTACCGCCCCCTAGGCCCGCCATGCGATGTATCAGACGAACAGACCGGACTGTACGGAGAATGTCACACTCAGGCTCAGTAGGAGTTCAGATGGGTTTCGCCTCGTCGGTCTTCTTGTCGGCATTACCTGGGGACCGTTACGCACAGCTAGTGCCGCTTGCGGTCTGTGGTTAAACCCACTGCCAGCGTAGTGTCGAGTCTTTAGAGTCCCACACAGAAAGCTTTTCGCCTTTAGGCAAAAGAGTAGAGGTCGCATGGTATTGCGACAGGTCGCATGGTTTTGCGACAGGGTTCGGTCACATCCGTGCACTTGTGCACGTACAGTGTCCGGACAGTTTACACTAGCGGGCTTTGGTTTAAGCCAGATCCTAGTGTACCTTATGGGATTGGATTTATCCAGTTTGCATTCGTGTTCCTCGGAACGCGGATGCGGGTGTGTATGCACAGTTGACAGGGAGGCAGAGGCAGCGGATTCTCATTAGGGTTGTTGACAGTTGACCGTTGACTTTTTGACTTTTTTCTCAACCCTAATGAGAATATGATATGCGATTAACTATTATATTAATTAAGTATTATGGTGACTTGGTTGTTGACTTTTGTTGACCTTGTTGACTTGTTGACTTTTGTTGACTTGTTGACTTTGTTGACCGGTTGACTAGGCTTGACTAGTTGACCATCATGGTAACCATGGTTATCATTTCATGCCAAAGGCTTTTACTTGCTTGTTCATTTGAGTAAAATGAGTGCATGACATGATAAGGTTATGGTTGCTTCAACCATCACATAAGACTTTTGTTAATATGATGAGTTATCATTGCTTTGGATTATGAGAGGGTGAGAGACAAAATACTTGCTCATTCTTTCTTGCTCATTCTCTCTCTTGTTCTTGAGCTCTCCTCTTGCTCTCACCCTCAACCTCTTGCTCCCTCTCTTGATCTATGGTTCTCTTGTCTCATGAGTTGAGAATCAAGAACCATAGATAAAATCCCATTCTATTTCCTCTCTACTCATTCTAGTTCACTAGGTTTAGCAAACCAAGTGAACTAGTTTCTTCAAAGAACGAAGAAGGAGCTAAAGGTTGGAGCTTTCAGGTGGATCTATCTTCGGCGTACGGAGACGACGAGAAGAAGCCATTGGACCACCATCGGAGCTTTGAAGACGAAGGAGTTCAAGACAAGCAAGGTATAACCATCTCCATCCGAGTAGCTAACTCTCTTTAGCTAAGTATGCTAGTTTTAGTTTAGTTAAAGATCCCGACTTTGGTTAGTCCATGTTGCCCCTTGCGCTAAAAATTTGATTTTTATACCGTTTCCGCCTCCCCGTAAGAACCGGGGGTCGCAACGTGGACTTACACATCTTAGGTGAACCAACTGACACCAATGGGTTGTGAGACCAGCCACCGCCCCTCGTCGTGGTCTCGACTGTATACACTAGTCTACTAATGGAGTATCGATGCCCAGTCTCGAAACTCCCACGACTAGGGACATTTTAAGGATGTTCTTATAGACCCCAGCTCCCACGTATATGATCGTCATCATACTGCTGGCCGTCAAGAAAGAATCCTAAGGGCTCTACCAACGTGTAATAGTGACATGTAAGGTCACCTAAAGCTATATGATGATAAAGATAAACCATGGTAGCATACTATTCTCTATCAACGTGTAATAGTGAACTACAATGTCACCTAAAGCATGTACATGATGATAATGGCAAACCAGATAGTATACAAACCTCTCGAGTAAGACTATCCTACCGGTATAGGTCCTCCCTCAATCATTGCAATCACGTGCCTGCGATCCAATAATTGACTCTGAGAGCACTATATCCAACAATCTCCCACTTGCACTCAAGGCTAATTATTACGATGTCGCATACTCACAGCCCGTGTGATACCGAACACCCAACTCCTCTACTAATCAGTCTCACAAAGCTCGTTTGCGAAACTATTGCATTCTAGAAATAGCCTCAGCTAGTGGATCCGCCCTGATGTTTCTTTCTATGTCTCTCTTTATCTCAAGTTCGCCGAGAAAGCCATCTCCCGAAATGATCAATACCTGTCTTAGAATATGTCTGGATATCTGATGGGACCTAGTTCATAAATGAACTCCAAATCCAAACTTCTTAGACTGTATCGTCAACTGAAACCAATCAGTATCCTGCGTCATGCCTCCCTCAGTATCCGTTTGGACCACCTGTCTAAAATACTGCCCCTCGTCAGGGGAAAACTATAACTCTGACAGCCACTCAGTCATCCAGGTCACCTTGGAAGCCTGGAATGATAACTGTCTCCTAAAAGAGGCTGTTGTTATCATATCCCAAGAACATCCACTTATGTTCTAAAACTGCTTCCGAATGTTTCTCCAGGATTGGATCAATATCTACTTATTGCATCTTGTGCGAAAACAATATCAGGTGTGGTACTTGACATCTCATGATTGACTCAATTGCCTAGGCAAGTGATCTGCCAATCATGCACATCCCTCTCCCCTTTAGTTTGTAAGCCACCTTTAGAGAGGGTGACTCCATCACCTGTAGGTACACTACCGTGCCAGGAGTCGTCCATTCTAAAATACCTTTAGAATGCTGTCTAAGTACCCAAATTGGGAAACTACCCAAATCTAGATCTAAAACCATAGATCTAGTAACCAGAATGTCTGATATAATATCCAAGTCTTTTATGGAGAAACCACTGTGTGACAACCAAAGTATAACCGATCGTAGTATAGGAATTTCACTTCCTACTCTGTATATGTCATAAAAATACCAGGACATCATACCCTACTACCTTCTTAACAGATCCATCCCCTATTCTGATGAAGTCAAACCTATGACTGTCACATCAGAAATAGATGATCTATCTCCGCTATATCTGCTTTAGTCCATAAATAGACATAAGCTACTTTCCACTACGCTTCCGCTGCTCCCACTGACTACGACAACCCTCTGGCAGAGTCATATACACGTGCACTTCTAAAGCTAGTTCAGAACGACGCTATACTCATCCTCCTGCCGGGTCTTACAGTCTGGAACAACAGCATTGGCAAGTCTGGGTAAACAAGAACCTCCCTGTCACCGTCTTTGAGCATACCGAAGTACCTCTCGAGTGCCTGAGGTTACCCAACATATCTGCGAAATGGCCAATTGAATGTCAAACCAGATTGAATCTTTAGGTTCTTATCAAATTTTCAGTAATCGTTTTGCGGTTCTGGAATCACTTCCAGTTCTACCATACTCCCACTACTGTTTTCTGAAAAAATCCATTTTTATTTAAACTGTGGCGAGTCAAGAACAATATCACTATTGATCTTCCAGATGGTAGAAAGTCAACCCTCGTCATAGCCCGAGTCAACCCATAAACAGCCATTACAGAAACGTGCCTTGAGTTATCCAGAGTCTTGTTTTAAGCATAAGCCGGACAACTCCCCGTACCTTAACAATGTTAAGATATGAACTATTCTATATCCAATATAGGAACAGAGGCACTGATTTAATTGGAACCAGATTCAAATCATGCAACTGTCTCTAGTGCATGTCAACTAAATGGAGAGAGGCCGATCAGCATTACTCAACTTAGGAGTGTTTCCAATTATGAGTAACCTGAAAGAGAAGCAAGTTCTCTTAATCATTACTATCAACTGAATACCATACACAAGTATCTGCATCTTCGATCACCTTGAAGAATCCTGATACTTGCAACACTTGGTTCTCTACTTTATTCTTATACCTATAACTTCTCAAAACTTAGACCTTGCATTTCTACGAAACACATGTCTAAGAACTGGAGAAGTCACAAGTAAACAGAATATAGTACGAGTACCAACCCCTTTGTCCGCATGGACACTGGACAAAATACAATACTCTGTATAAGTCCCCTGAGTCTAATAACTCATTCCCTGTGTGTTGTAAGTTTAAAACTGTACTTATGGTTAAGAAGAATTACACCGCTGTTTAATGCTCCTTACCTAACCATCCACTGATATAGGTAAATGTCATGGACATAATTTCAAAAAGTATATCTCACTTTATAAAAATAAACGTACAGATATATCAATTTGAAATTGGTGTATAACAACGGATATTCAAAACCAAATATTTGCCGTCCGGCAAACAACCCAGGCGATTTTCTCAAATATCACCAATTACAACGAATCCCGATATAATGAGGATGATCACCCAATTCCCAATAACTTACTCCTACTCATTATCTGTAAAACCATACAGATGTGAGAATCAAACCTGGTAAATACATACCTTGGAGCAAGGACTAATTGGGAAATCAGTTTTCTTTTAACAATACACAGTGAAACTGAAACATATAAGTGTTTCAAAGGGGTATCCGGGTATTCTTAGTAATGCCTCTTCCATTATCAGATTCACAACTGTAACCGTATATTTCTTTGCCATCTCTCCAAATCCCTTTATATGTCATTAGTCGTTACCTTCTGCACACCATCGTTAGGCTAAATGGTTTTCTTCCTTCCCTACCGTTCGGCACCAGTCTATGGTTTGGAAGAAGACTATCCAATAAGCGTAATAGGTTTACTGTCCTAATCCTAGGAGCACTCGCAATGCGAGAGAAGGTAAAGATAAAGGACAACTGAATAAACCTTATTCCTATTTCTCCTGAACCAGAATCTATCCCCGAACTGGAACAAGTCCCTTCGAGTTCGTATATAACCATACGATGGAGTATCCAAATAGCTATGGATCTTCGTAGTGATACGGAGTGTTCTGGAGAAATACAAAGGTGAAATAGGAGTGGCGGTGAAATACTTGGTTTGGTCGTGAATAGCAGTCGCAATTTACTTTGCCCTTTTACTAATCCCTTTATTTGTCTTTACTTAATACCTTCTGTACACCTTATAGGCTAAATGGTTTTCTTCATGCCCTACCGTTCGGCACCTGCCTATGGTTTGGATGAAGACTATCCAATTAGCGTAACAGGTGTATCGTCCTAATCCAAGGAGCACTCGCAACCTGAGAGAAGGTAAAAGGAAAAGACAACTGAATAGTCCTATTCATTTTCTCCAGAACCAGAAACCATCCTCGAATCTAGAACAAGTTCCTTCGAGTTCGTATATAACCATACGATGGTTTTATCCAATGGAAGTGGATGTTCGTAGTAATACGGGGTGTTCTAGAGAAAAATGGTAAAAGTAGGAGTGGCAATGAGGTATGCAACTCTGACAATCCAAAAGCCAGTGTTTAAGAAGGTTCGGTTAACTTGGTCACTGAGTTATAGTCTAGGGTCGGGTCATGGTCGCTGCCAAAGAGAGAGAGAAAAGAAACACTCTGCGTACACTCTAACCTAGATCAGAATGGTTATAACTTTATCTAATCAGGAAACCTCCCACTGTAACTTCAAATTCTCCTCCAAACCTAAAAGAAGAATTAGTCGAGATCACCCGAGGAGTAAACCAACTCATCAGTGGGAATCGGGATCCAACTATCATCGCATGATAATGTGATGGAATCCACTCACATTATCACACTCCAGAAGGTATGCGCATGCCTGGCAAGTTTCAGTTTCTTTAGAAACTCCCGATGTGTGTTTTTACCTCTAAGACCCAAGTGACCTTGACTGAGCCAACATATCAAAGGATCCTAGTTAAGTTCAACCTGTCATTATCTTGATTGCATTAGACCCACCCGCACGAGTCCTTGACTGAGCCAAAATGACCGTACGACTATCCTAACCAATCACATATCCATAAGACAGAAAAGCATTACAGAGCTACCGCACACTACGCCTCGGCTGAGCACGACATACGTAGCACGAATACTAAGCAATACTAATCTGAAATGACGGAGGGCTACGTTTGGTTTTTGGCAAAAAACCTTTAACGTAATGAACTTGATATCGTTGAAGGAACCGGATAGCTTTTTATAAAAATATAGTGGCAAAAACCTTTGCTAAAGAGGTCACTCCCGGTGAAGGGATCTCAGCTCTTTCCCCGTAGAATGAGGTGCAGGATATTCCAACTGAATACCACGATGCAAAGAAAAAAGTAATCGGCTATAGTGAAGTTATTACCCTGACGCAGACTTCTGTCCAAGGGGTCACTCCCGGTGAAGGGATCTCGGCCCTTGCCTCGTCGACTGAGGTGCTGGATATTCATAACTGAATACCACTGTGCAAAACAAAAGAGAACGTCCTTGCAATAACAGCTTTTTTTTTGAAAAATGTTCCAACAACATCAGAATAGGTTTGTTTAGCTTGCATTGATCCGTATCAATGCAGTCCTATCAATTAATCACACCACAAAAGAACGAAAATACGATGTACGTATATGCCATCCGCATTCGCCACTGGGTCCCGTCATCACCCGTTAGGTTACTTAACTAACGACAGAGCGGGGACTGGACTAGCGTGGATGTAAAATATATACACCATCTACTAGTATATATATCAATATATAATATTCGCTCAAGGCGTGATAAAATGCAACATCACAGAAATGTAATAAGCATCACAGAACAATACAGATAATCTAGGATCCCTGGGTTTCATAGAGCCACTACTGAAACCCGACATTCCTCTGGTCGTGTGGATAGCCTGTGCAATGAAATCCTAGACCCCTACCGGCGCGGTAAGTTACCCACCAAAACCTGAAGCGAGGCAGCCCCCTTCAACAACGTGAATGGACCACCCAGCACTTCACGGAATCCGGTAACTTGAGCACCCCTCCTTGGGTCAACTTGTACCCCCTACGAGTGCGGCGAATAGCCCGCCAATTCTAGAGTGAAGCCCCCTCCGTCTCACAGCCATGAGATGCGGGCCCCTTGCCCTCTAGAACCCGGCTATCCGTGCACCCCACCGCGGGGTAATCCTAGTACAGAAAGTAAAATATACAACGGGTATATCGACCTCTGCCCGGTCGTGCCCCAAAAGAATAATATACAAACAGGCAGTGACAGCAGTCCACATGTCGGACGCTCGCCCCGCAATATCAAATGTACAAATACAACCAAACTGTACTAACATTGCACCCAGGTTATCCACCACGACAAATCCGCAACATCACAGCACAACACAGAACATCAACGTGAATGTCACGTTCGCAAATCCGTCTAAAAGAACTATAGCAATTAGACAAGATCTACCGATCAAATGACATTCACGGTCGCAGATATAATGTAAATACTGTGAACTAACATGTTTAAAAATTTCGATCGACAAAATTTTCCGAAGTAGGCCCCAAGCACAATTCCCAGTACTCAAACAAATCTGGGCCCAAAATAAAAATACCAGAAACCACAATTCCATGTCAGAGAACACTGTACAATATTTGGTGCAGTGAAGAGATAGAATGGCGGCGGAACCGTGGCCAAAACATGGGTAAGGCCGCGGTTCCGCGGTGCAACAGTAACAACAGAGAACCAAATTTTCACAGATCTCTTAAAAAACCCTGCCTGTTTTTCTGCAGCATACTAAATAATTTTTTGACCACAGGAAAAATTCGACAGAAACTTATGTCTTGGAAATGCAGTTTTGGAAAATTTCGTTCGATCGAAGTTCTAAACACGTTAGAGCAAGCTAGAAAAGGTTAATGGCGTGGCTCTGATACCATGTAAGACTACGGTAGCGCCCCGGCCGTGTGTACGAAGCCAAAATGCGGAAATGAAAACTTTTTCAAACTAGAAACCGGCGCTATCGTATGCTTAAATCCCGGATCGAACCATTAACCTACAACTAGCAACTAGAGAAAGGGTTGGAAAGGCTATACCGATCGATCCGTGTCCTTCGGTCTTTGGCCACCATCCTAAGCTCCTCGCGGTATCTCCGGTCTCGATCTCCTCGTCGGAAAGGGCATCACATCATCGATTCTTTTTACAGGCTCCCGCTTCATCCGAAGCAACTCGGGCATGAAATGTGCTAGCCGACATGTCCAAGGTGATGTAGAGAATGTTTGTGATCACTTTTTCTCTTGCATCCATGAGATGGATGGAGGTTGAAGGTGTTGCCATTAATGAAGATTTTGAGCTAGAGGAGGAAGAAGAAGGAGAAGCTTTCTCTTTTGTGTTCTCTATATGATAAAATGAGAGAGAGTTGAAACAATAATATGAGAGCTCACCTCCTCCTCATGGCAGCCCCTCTCTCTCTCTCTTCTTATCATATCAACATAAATCAAGCTTATAATGTGACACATGCACAAGAAAAGAGACCATGAGTCACCACTTGTGCATGTGTCATAATAAATGCTCCAAATCATGATAACTAGCTTATAATTACCATTTACAAACATTAATCCAAATGTTTGCAACAATAAAAAGATACGGCAACATCTAAAGTAAACTCGTGACGGATCACAAGGATACCCCTCACCTGTATATACATACCTGCATCCGCATTCCGACTGAATGCGAATGTGACGAGACTAAAGTAATCCAACAAATCTAATACTAGGATCTGTTAGTGTTTATGCCCTAGAGGCCATTACTGTATCATACTAGTTTGTATATTACTTAATGGAAGCTTGGGATATTCACAGTTGTATAGACAGTCTTGCTAAAAATGGTAGTATGCTACTTGGTTTGTGTCTATTTTAATATGTGCATATGTTTCTTTTAACGTATTGCTTATACATGTTAGTAGAGCCCTTAGGATCTTTTCTTGATTACCAGCGTTGTGATGGCAGTCACACTAGTGGGGGCTGGGTAGTCTATAAGCAATATCCTATACAGGTCCCTGGTCGTAGGATTATCGAGACAGGGCATCGATACTCCGGAGTAGACTAGTGTATACGCTTCTCATCCCAGTTGGGGAGATGGTCTGTCCCACAGCCATCAGTACGTCGTACTGGAGATAGTATGCAGGTGCTCGTTAGGTTACGGGTACACCGGACAGGACTCGCCGGGAACTGCTGGTTGGATTTATACCCATCGTCAGATAGCAGTTCCCAGGTGACATGAGTACAGCTTAGTCCGTCGACTTGATACTGCTACTTCGCCTCGGGTGTGTTCCCACTGTACTTAGATTACTACCCTACTACGGCTCAAAGGAGTCGTGCAAACAGGTAGTAGTTGGGTGCAGTCCCGAAGCACTTAGAGGCAATGGCGGTTAGACAGGATTCGTCTCGCCCGGTATTGGGGGTTGATATCGCGCTATGTATGGAGAGCCATTACGCAAAATCCCTGGCCAGGGCAAGTGAGATTTACTGGTGGTTTCCAGTAGTTTCTCAAGGTGTAATGGGCTTCACTCCGACATGACTTATACCGCTATTAGGGGTCTGACGTTTACCACCCCTCTAGGCCGGATATGCGATAGTCCTAGACGAACAGACCGGACTATACGGAGATTATCACATCAGGCTCAGTTGGAGTTCGGATGGGTTTCCTCATCGTCCTTCTTATCGACATCTACCTGGGGACCGTTACGTACAGCTAGTACCACTTGCGGCATGTGGTTAAACCCACTGCCAGCGTAGTGTCGAGTCTTTAGAGTCCCAAACAGAGAGTTTCCCTGCACCGGGCAAAAGGTGTAGAGGCCGTATGGTTTTACGGCAGGGCCGCGATCACTTACGTACACTTGTGCACGTATTATAATCGGGCAGATAATACTAGCGGGCTTTGGTTTAAGCCAGATTCTAGTATTATACAGATGGATTTATTCAGTCAAAGATTATCCGTGTTTTTCGGAAATACGGATGGGAGGGGCAGTCTCGTAATTTGTCGGGAAGCTTCTAGAAGAAGATGACTGATTTGTTTTTATTTTCTTTATGGATTAAACACAAATGAGGTGGAGAGATGAGTTGTAAGTTTTCATTAAATGCTTAATGACTCATGAGGTGATTCACCATTTAGAATTAAATGAAGCTTACAAGATATTTCTAGATATTTATCAAAGAGATATTTGTATGCTTGATATTATTCTTTCATGAGTTATTATTCATATGATTATCACAAAAGCTTTCTCTCTCCTCACTTCTTCATCTTCTTCCTCAAACCCTAATAGCTCTCATGAGTTGAGAATCCTAGGGTTTAAGTGACTAAGTAATCCATCTAATTACTCTACACCCTCTAGGACTTCTAGATTAGCGATCTAGAAGCCGTAGTTATCTCAGATTCGAGATAGAAGCTCGGACTATAAACTCTCGGGTGGATCGTCTTTGACTCGAAAAGGCTGTTGAGGTGCCGACATTCCATAGAGCCTTCGAGGCGTGGAGGATCGTGATGAAGACCCGAAGGACAAGTAACGTGAGGTATAACTTCGAATCAGAGTAGTTAAACCTTTCGTAGTTTGCTAGTAATGGTTTAGACACGATCCGTGTGCTCAAGTCCGTGTTACGAAGCTTTGATAAATTTTTTTCATATATTCCGCCTCCCCGCAAGCTCGTGGGGTGCGTGTCATAGACTTACAGTGGTATCAGAGCCTACTAAACCTTTACTAGCTTGTTAGCAACTAATTAGAACTTCGATCGTCGGAAAAACGCGAAAACATAACCCCGGACCCCTCAAGTTTCTGTCAATTTTAAACGTGTCAAAAAAATTATTTGATAGGCATGAAAATTCACAGCAGAGAATTCTAAGAAATCTGGGGAAATACGAGCTGCTAACTCGGTGATAAGGCCGCGGAACCGCGGCAAATTAATGCTATCCGCCGCGGATCCGCCGCCGAGTCAACTCCGAGTTGACTCGGATTTGCACAGTAATTCTTAGTTTTTGGTGTTTTGTTTTCCTGTATATTCTGTTTCTACCCAGATTACTTCAGTGCTGGCTTGCATTTGTGGTAGACACGGAAAAAGGTTGTTGATCGATATTCTAAGTTATTTGCTAATCGGGTTTTATCTGTAATGTTTAATGTGTTCGTAAACCTCCCCTAATTGCTAGTATGTCGGTTAGCAGGGGTTGCACATTTCTGTAATGGTTTTTACTGGTTTGTGTATATGAACTTGATTGGATCATTGTGATGATTAGCCAGGGTTTAAGATGAGTTTTTATATTCATTCATTCGATGTAAATTGTAATATGATATAATATTCTTTTGTGGGGCACATCCGGGCTGAGGTTGTAGCCACCGTTGTATTATTTCATTTACTGTTTTTTGCTCCTAGGATAGACCCAAGGTGGGGTGCATAAACTACCGGGTACTTTAAAGTGTTTAGTGGCCTACTCACGTTGTTGAGGGAGACCGCTTCACTTCGGGTACTTGGCGGGTAGTTTGCCATACCCGTAGGGGTCTAGGATGGGGTAATGGCTATTCATCACACTTGTGTAATCCGTTTTTCGTTGCAGGCTCAAAGGAAACGCGGTTTGCTTGTATATCCAATAATGTTCATCTGTGATCTGGAATGCCTATTATTGTGTCTGACGAATGTACAATATCTATATATGATAGCTATTAGACGTTACTTATGTTTTACACCCGCGCTAGCCCAACCCCCGCTCTGTCGTTAGTTAAGTAACCTAACGGGTGAATGACGGGACCCAGTGGTGAATGCGGATGGCATAAGAGGACGTTGTATTTTCGTTGTTTTCTGCAATGATAGGTTAATTGATGGGACACATTATATTAATGCAAAGAAAATAAACCAAAGTTGAATCATTGGAACAAATTTAAAAGAAACCACTCGGTTATTTTAAAAGAGCAGAATTTTTAAATTGCGGAGCTTTAACCACTCCTTTTAAAAAGCTATCAGGTTCCTTCGATTATATCAAGTTCACTACGTTCACGGTTTCGCCAAAACCAGTCGTAGCCCTCCGTCATTTCTTATGGATGGTCAGTAGTATTCAAGTTATGTTTGTTGGCCTTCGTCAAGTCATAGTGTTTGGTAGCTGCTGGGGTATTCATTTGTTGCATAGATAGATGAGTTGGTTTGGGACAGTCGTATTACCTTGTTGACCTTCGTCAAGGGTATATACGGATGGGTTCAAATTAACAAGATAATGATGGGCAGAACTTGACATGTGACTTATGATTTGTTGGCCTTCGTCAAGGTCATGAGAACATGGGGCAAAAATCCACATCGGGAGTTTCTAAAGAAACTGAAACTTGCTAGTGTTGCATACCATTTGGAGTTTGATGAATGTTGGTAGGATTCCTTCAGCATTATCACACAATGATATTTGGATCTCGATCCTACTGTGAGTATCCGCTACTCATCAGGAGATTCGTCACTTAACGATCAATGCTATAAACCAAGTAGGTGTCGAGAAAGGTGTCAGCGGGGCTACGCCCCCAGAGAAAAGAGGTTATTTAATTAAGGAACTTCGCAAAAGCGTTGGAAAACCTCCCTCGAAGTACTGACACCGGCCTGGCTGAACGGTTAAGCAAGTATTGTACGGTGAGATCAGTCCTGGCTAATTCTTCTTTTATGGTTTGAGGAAGGATTCGAGAAACAGTGGGAGCCATCCAGTTTAGATAAACTAAAAACCAATCTAAACTTACAAGAGCATCATGCTAAAATGTTCCCTCTCCCTCTCTTTGCAGCGACCTTGTAACCATGACTAGGTTACATCTAGATAACAAAATGACTGAATCTGACTTATATGACTGGCAAAGGTCTGTCCAGATATCCATTGCCTATGACAAGCTGGACCACCCTATTACTACTCTAGCCCCCACCGTCCTAGGTCTAGTTTCCACCGTCGCGGATATCGATATCCGTCAGACAAGGGAAAAGGATAATGCGAATGCCCAGTGCCTCGTATTGGCTTCAGTTGATGGTGTATACCAGAAGCAGAACGAGAAGATGGACTTAGTTTCCATCTTTCTCCATAACAAAGATTTATATGGAGAGCAATCTCATATCGCAAGATATGAGATCTCGAACGAATTATTTCAAGCGAGGTTGGCTGTCGGGTCATCTGTAGGGGACGACGTCCTTACGATGACTAGCTATATTGATGAGCTCAAGGACCTGGAGACCACGTTGGGAAACAGGTCATATGCTGACTTATTTCCACAGTCCCTACCCTCTACTTACACCCTGAAAGAAACCAGGGAGACACCCGCTCTGCTTAATGGGGGACCTTCTTCTTCTGCATCCAGGGAGAAAGTAAAGGGTGAAAAGAAGAAGACCTCCACAAAGCCGATATACGGTATCAGTGAAGTAAAGGAAAGGGAAGAGTAAAAGTTTCGGGACTTGGTGTAGGTAAAGAGGGATGTTCCTATTGTTATGGGAACGGGCATTGGCAGAAGGATTGCAGGGCTTTGGAAGCCAGTAGCCAGGATACGAAGCATGTTGTGGCTTCGGCCTCGGGTGTGTTTGTAATTGAGAATTGTTTGTCAATTAACTCTACTTCCTGGGTACTAGATACCGGAGCAGGATCTCATATCTGTAATTCATTACATGCTTTGAGAAACCGTAGAGTTATCAGGGTAGGCGATTTGTCTCTCAGAGTTGCGAACAGAATGAGCGTGGACGCCGAATCCGTGGGAGAATGTCGCCTAGGTTTGACAAGTGGGCAGATATTGATTCTACGTAACTGTTTTTATGTACCTAGTTTGACTTGTAATATCATATCGGTATCCTCACTTTCGAGAGAGGGATATGACTTTACATTCGTAAGCGATGTAGTTCACATCCATCTAAATCAAGTTCTGATTGGGTCCGGCACATTAGATGACGGTATATACGTATTTAATCAAGCTCAGGTTTTCAATGTACAGAACACACTAAAAAGAAAGTATCAAGAAATAAATCAGGCTTTCTTATGGTATTGTAGATTAGGTCACATCAATGAAACACGGTTGACAAAGTTACATAGAGAAGGATATTTTAATCCGTTCGAATATCAATCTTATACTACTTGTGAATCTTGTCTCATGGGAATAATGACAAAGACTCCATTTACTGGACACGGAGTAAGAGCGAGCGAGCTCTTGGGACTCGTACACAGTGACGTGTGCGGTCCAATGTCTACACATGCGTGAGGTGGTTATTGTAGGGTTCCTAGGCACTCCAAGGAGGTCTCACAAGGCATCGAACATGCCATATTAAAATTTTACGGTGCCTACAAACCCTAAACTACGGATCGTTTGCTAGATTTCTAGGCGAACAATGAAATAGTTAACACTTAACTAAAAGTTTAACGGAAATACAACCTTTGTAGATCCGGTCCTCCACCTCCACGGCTCCGCAACGAGGTCGTCTCCGCTGTCCAAATCAAATACGGGCTCTAGAGTCGGCTTCGTCGGAGAATGGGCAAGCTAGGTCGTCGATGTCCATGCCGAAGATGATCTACGTCGAGGCATCGCTAAATCAAGCTCCGACTTCACCAAGTCAAGAAACTTGTGAAGTAAACACACTCTACTACTTGGCAAGAGGTAGAGGATGAAGAAATAGGAAGTGGGTTAACTTTAGAATTGGATTTCTCACTCAAAAACATCAATCACCATTGATGAGGTAAGCTTTTCTTCACTTGAAGCAAGGAAGAAGAAGAAGGAAATTGTTATGAAAAGAATTAGTTTAATTAGAAAAGAAACTCATTCTTATCATAACATGACCATGGTTAGTTGTAGAGAGTGAACTAGGTTTAGTGGAGTGGTTAGGGTTAAGCATGAGACAAAATGGTTAACTAAGTCAAAGCTTCATGAAGATTCATGAACAAAACAAAAGAAGCCACCATTTTCTCATTTGCTTTCCTTTTATCCATTTATCAAAAAGAATAAATGAATAATTAAGAAAATAAAACCCTAAACACAAACACAACCATGGTTCAAACTTTACACTTAACCAAAGTGGTATGCATCATCAAACATGATACAAACATGTGCACATAAACATATCGCATATACAATGCGCACACTCGAGCGAGAAAATCCATCTTAAGTAAACCGATACTAGTTGATGCAAAGCAATATATCAAATATATAAATATGCATTAAATCATTAAATCAACACTTGATTCAATGATCCGGTCATGCGCACATAACCGACTGGTATCATTAGTAACATCTTATCGAATCAACACTTGATCCGATAACCCGGCTATATCGCATATAACCGATCAATGTCACATCGCGAGAATCGAATACAGTATCACATACTCGTATTATTCTCGGTCCCGCACATATCTCATATGCGCTCCTATTTCGTTTCGCTTGAGCCAGGAAACCTCTGTGTAGGACTCTAAATACTCGTCAATACGCCGGCAGCAGGCGATGATCATATCAAACACCCACAAGCCGCAAGCGGTCTGCTAAACGTAACGGCCACCCGGGTATTGAGCGATCTGAAGATCGACGAGCAAGCCCGCTCACACTCCAGTGAATCCGACCAGTAACACTACAGTACAGTCCGGTCTGATCGTCTGATATGTCGCATATCTCGCCTAGGGGTGGTAAACGTCAGACCCCAATAGCTCAATAAGTCGTGTCGATATGAGGTCTATAACTGTTCGAGAAACTACTGGTAACACTTACCAGTAAATCTAAGCAACCCTGGCCAGGGATTTCCTGTTATAGCCAATCGAACACAGCGCAACATCAACCCCCTATACCGGGAGAGACGAATCCCCTCCTATCGTTCATTGCCTCCATGTGACTCGGGACTGTACCCAAAAACCACCGTTTTGCACGCCCTCTTGGACGTGGTAAGATGGAAATCAAAGCACAGTGGGAACCACACAAGACTCTATGACGATCTCGGGTCAACAGACTACTCTGTACCAGTGTCACCAGAGAACTGCCATCTGACGTGAGGTATAATACCATCTGGGAGTTCTCGGCGAGTCCGTCCAGTGTACCCAGTCTCTACTGAGCACCCGTATATCATCTCTGATGTCAAACACCGATGGATATGGGATCATCCATCGCCCATCTATATGGGTCGAGAAGGTACACGCTAGTCTACTCTGGTATATCGATGCCCCGTCTCGATACACCCACGACTAGGGACTTTCAAGGATGTACTTATGGACTACCATGTCCCCACTAGTATGATCCTCATCATAGTCGAGGTAGTCAAGTACAGATCCTAAGGGCTTTACCAACATGTAACAGAGAGACAATCAGTATACACGTTAAGGTAAAGATCAACCAGATAGCATACTATCATGTCGAGCAAGAAAGTCCTCCCTATATATGTCCCAGCATCCACTACAATATACATCCTATGTATAGTAATGGCCTCTAGGGCATACATATAACTAACAATCTCCCACTTGCACTAGGGCCATCTGTAGCATTGGTTTGAAGTATCTCATACTCAACCATCCCATAAAAGTGTCTCTCTCTGGGAACAGGCCTTTGTAAGTGGATCCGCTGTGTTGTCCTCTGAGTCTACTCTCCTAACCTCGATCTCTCTGGAGATCAACCATCTCCATGATCAGGCGATACTGCCTTAGAATATGTCTGGATCACTGATGGGACCGGCGTTCCTTGGCATAAGCCACAACTCCATTGTCTCACAATGGTAGGAACATAGTTCATCTCATGAACCAATATACACCCAGACTGCCTCTTTGGTAGCATCTTAAGTAGCGATGTATCGTGCCTTTATCGTCTAGTATGTCACGGTATCTAGCTTGGAACTCTTCCACCATACCGTCCCTTTACTGAGGGTAAAGACAATGCCTGTGACTGACACTCAGTCGTCTTTATCACCCTGGAACACTTCCAGTGATTCTCCCC
This sequence comes from Agapanthus africanus, assembly GCA_030015575.1. Lineage (NCBI taxonomy): Eukaryota > Viridiplantae > Streptophyta > Magnoliopsida > Asparagales > Amaryllidaceae > Agapanthus > Agapanthus africanus. Next base: position 536,436,322 of record JASDDO010000019.1, read on the forward strand.
AGGATCGATTGATACCATCTCACTACAACTAGTGAGAATCCTATCATCCAATTAAATCTATCTCATAGATCCAAAACCCAGGATTTAGGAGGTATCACTTTGATCCTATATGGAGAATCTTTGTGACAAGCGGAGATTGATCGAGCGTAGCATAGGAAACTCCTTCCCTATCAAGAGTATGTCATCCACGTACTCTACGAGGATCGTCACCGTACTCCCTACTACCTTTTTGTTTATACAAGGTTCATCTACCATTTTGATGATGTCAAACTCTTTGACTAATTCATCAAAGCAGATGTTCCAACTCCGCGATGCCTGCTTTATCCTATAAAGCATCTTGCTCACGTTTCCGCTGCTCCCACTGTTTACGAAGCCCTCTGGCTGTGTACTTACAGACGTTCTCTTCTAAATCAACATTTAGAAAAGCAGTCAAGACACCCAACCACCAGATATCGTAGTCATGGTATGTAGCCGTGGCAAGTAGGGTCTGGATGGACTTAAGCATAGCCACTTGAAAAGGTTTCATCATAATCCACGCCTGGTCGATGACGAAAAGCTTTAACAAGTCCAGCTTTGAAAGTCTCAACTTTTCCATCTACACCAAGTAATCTTCTCAAGATATACTTGCTCCTGATGGGGATTTAACCCTTCAGATATTGCAACCAAAGTCCATACTTTGTTGGTGTATAAGGATTCCATCTCAGATTGCTAAACATCCAGCCATTCTTATAGAGTCTTACTCTCGATGGCCAGCTCGAAGCTAGTTGGGTCATCATCTCATGATGCAATCCTCGCTCCCACTGTCATAGAGAAACCAATGTATCTCTCAGGTAGGTGAGAAAACCCTACTAGATCGGCGGAGGGGCTGAGGTTCGTTGGTCTCTACTGAATCCTTTGGTTTTATCAAATCATCTGCTGTAGTTCGTATAGCTGGAACCTTTCCAGTTCTACATTACAGACCTTGCCTCGAGCTTGTCCGGATTTTGCTTTCAGACATAGGCCGGACAACCCCAAATCTTAACCAACTTAAGATATGGGCTCTTCCCTTTCCATATCACATATGAAATGGTAGGCAACTGATTTGATTGTGACCCTATTCAATAGGTATGCAGCTTCATAAGTGCATAACTCCCAAAAGGAAATAGGTAACTCAGTAGTACTCATCATAGAGCACACCTTATCACATAGGGTGTGATTGCTCCGCCCCGATATACCATCGTGCTATGGTGTATACGGAGGAGTAATGCTGAGAGAGAATCTCATTCTCCTTTAGAATAATACAGGAATTCCGTGCTCAAGTATTCTTCTCCTTGATCTCATCAAAGGACATAATACTTATACCCGTATTTTGGTTCTCTACTTCTCGCTTATATTCTGTGAATATCTCAAAAGGTTCGGACTTGTGTTTCAACAGGAACATATGTCTGAATCTTGAGAGATTATCAGAGAATGTAATGAAGTACAAAGAACCGGTCTTGGCATGTGTAGACAGGGGACCCACATACATCAACATGTATCATCCCAAGAGTTTACCAACTCTTTCTCTGTTTCCAATAAACGGAGCTATGGTCATCTTATCTTTGTGACATGACTGGCGTGTTTCACAAGATGTAAATTCAAACTAATTTAAATATGCATCTTTATGTAACTCTAGCAAGTCGGGTCGCATTGATCTGACCTAGTCTACAATACCTCAAGAAGGATTCGTTCATTTCTGAACTTTTCCTCTTGTGTGTGTTCCGTATATTAAGAACTGTAGTTTGATTTAGAACATTAATGCTTTTAGATAACGTGCCTGAACCGATCAACTTTTGATATAGGAAATGTTCAAAACATTATCCAACAATACAAAATTATATCCTTTCTTTTCTAACAAAGAGAGTGATATGATTTGGTATATCAGGTTCGGTATCTAACAACATTCGTTCAGAATCAATGTATTGGTAATACAGGGTGACAGTGACCAACAGACTTGGCTGCAACATTTGCCCCGTTTTCTGTCTCATGAAACTTATCACCCGTTCTCAGTTCTCTACCTTTCTGTAGCCCTATGTAACAGATTACATATCTGGGATCCTGATCTGGTATCACATACCCAGGACGTAAAGGACACTGAGAAACAGTTCTATATAGTGAACACACCCGAAGATGATGCATCAGCATGCACTCTCTTCGTTTGGGCGGCATAGGAATTCTGGTAATCCCCAATTTCCTGCTCTGTCTTATAACAATTATAAGTTGGAGCGGGACCAACGTTCCCCAGCTCAGTATAACAAGCGGGTTCGGTCAATAATCCGTATTATTATCTTGATTAAGGCGTGATATGGTCGCTACCTGGAGAGAGAGAGAAGAAAACACTCAGCGTGCGCTCTGTCAAGAATAGATTGGTTATTATTTTATCTAATCAGGATGGCTCCCACTGCTTTTTATCAAATCTTCCTTCAAACCCTAAAAGGAAAGACTAGCCGGGATTAATTACACACTACAAGTTCGCCAATCTTTCAGCCAGGCCAGTGTCGGTACTTTGAGGGAGGTCCCCCGTGCTTTCGCACGAACCTAATTAATGTAAACCTCGTTTTCCTAGAGGCGTAACCCCGTTGACACCTTTCTAGACACCTACTTGATCGGCTAATTGTAATGTATAAAACTCTCCCAGGAGTAACTCTTACTCGCAGCGGGTGTCGGGATCCAACTATCTCATAGAAGGTATGCAATCTCATTGCAAATTTTAACACTTGAAATTCCCGATAATATTTTGCCCCTAGCAGCTATATGACCTTAACATAGTCAACAAATCATAAGTGCTAGTCAAGTTCAACCCGTCATTTCCCGATTGAATTAAACCCACCCGCACGACCCTTAACATAGTCAACAAAGTCGCACGACTACCCTAATCCAATCGCATCATATGCTAATACAGATAGCCAATAGTTAGCTACCGCACACTACGCCTTAACATAGTCAACAAACGTAGCACGAATACTAACTAGTACTTATCTGAAATGACGGAGGGCTACGACAGGTTTTTCTGAAAACCTATTGCGTAATGAACTTGATATCGTTGTAGGATCGAATGAATTTTGAAATGGAGTGTTTTTTAGGCTTTTCTAGTTTTGCTAAAGGAGTCACTCCCGGTGAAGGGATCGTCGGTCCTTTCCTCGTCGAATGAGGTGCGGGATATATCATATATATCACTGTGCAAAGCAAAATCACTTAAAAGCAATCAAAAGACAAACCGAGTGTGTAGCATCTGCCAGTTATTGCTAAAGGAGTCACTCCCGGTGAAGGGATCTCGGTCCTTTCCTCATCGAATAAGGTGCAGGATATATCATATATACCGCTGTGCAAAGCAAGAACTGTAGCTACCTGTTTTATTTTGAAATTCGATTCTACAACATCTTAGGTTTATTTTATTTCATTAATCACATTAATGAAGTCCCATCATTTAAGTACCTAAACATCACAGATAAATACGACGTACACTTATGCCATCCGCATTCGCCTCGATGTCCCCTCGTGCACCGTTAGGTTAGGTAACTAACGGCAGAGCAGGGCAGGGCTAGCGCGGGTGTAAAACATAAGTAACGTCTATATAATATATCATATATACTATATACTGTATCTATCAAAGAACATCACATGATCACATCACAGATATCGCAGCAGAAGAATCATATGAAATATTGGATATACTAGGACGTCCGTGTTTTCAATACGAGCCAGTATAAAACACGGATTCCACGGTCGTGATGAATAGCCAAACCCACACCCCTAGACCCCTACGAGAGCGGCAAGCAACCCTACCAATTCTAGAGTTAGGAGACCCGGACTCGACTCCTCGAGTTGGTCTCCCACTGGACCCCAGAACCCGGTTACTTGTGCTCCCCTCCTTGGGTCTATCCTAGTGCAGAAAAGTAAATAATATACAACAGGTGACAACTCCCGCAACCTGGAAGCGCCCCAATAAAAGAATATTACATACAAGTTTTTACATGAATGAAAATGAAAAACACTCATCTCACATAAAACCCCCCGGCTATTCAAACACGACGATCCAATATAACATATCCAGCAACACATAACATCACATGTCATCAACGTAAGTAAATATGTCCATCCCAATTGTCGTTGACATATAGCAACGAAACCGGCGATATCACATATTACACTTACGGTCACAGAAAAGAAAGTGTAAAACTACAACAGTTGGAATCCGCAATCATCTCAGACATCGCATGCCTGACCAAATGAATTCCTTAGACATCGCATGCCTAACAATTATAAACCCCGCATTTTAGTCTCATAATCGAAAACACTTTTCAATATCAAGTCGGGTAATTCAACAAGATTCCCGACAGTCTGATCGAATACTCGTCGTAAACTTCAGTAGACGGCCGCACCCCTGACACCGTCGACGAAGTGCACCAAGGCGGAACACCGCTACCGCGAGCACCCAAACGGATGCTTTCGGCGACGGGGTTCTCCTACAGTCACTTGGTCGGGGCTATGGAGTGTGGCTGTCTATTAAGTTTACCCGGCGAGTATCCGCGTACGCTACGTGATTGCGACGGACTTTTGATCACATCAAAATTCCGTGGCAACCGATCAAGTGAGACTAAACTGCTATGTTTATAACATTCATTCAGTTATCACATAACTTTTTGTGAATTCCAATTATTGTATCCCATTCCGGATAAATAGAAAATGTTAAACTTTCCGATCGAACAATCGAACACCCAAGTTTTCCCGATACAGCTCAACACATGAAATAAGTCTAACAACATTCCGTTCGTACCTCAGTACCAACGATCCAGCCGTAGAAGGGTCAAGCCAACGCCTCACATGTGGCACGCCGTACTGCCCCAAACCCGAAGGTTCAAAGGGCAGTTCAAGACGGTCACATAATCGAGTTAAGGTTTGTGTCTTCTAGAGGGACCATCGCGTTACTTGCACTACTTAGAACGTCGTTAAACTTACGGAAAAATCCAACACTTGGAAATTTCCCGACAGGGGAAAAATTGGGTATTTATATCCGGTCGAACTTTTTAACATATTCTAAAATTTATCCGGAAAGCCACACAGACAAAATTTGATACCCCGATCGAAATACCGAATCCCCAAATCAACTCAGAAAATTCAGCTCTATAAAAAAATATTAAAAATTCCCAGGAAATCCAGTACATAAAACTAAGAATTACTGTATAAAAACTTTTAAAAATGGTGGCCGTACGGACGCTAATCCGCGGCCTGAGACAACAGTGGGGCCGCGGATCCGCGCCTGAAATAATGAATTAAGCCCAAAATTTTAAACAGTAATTCTTATATTGTTTTACTGAGTTCTCTGAATATTTTTAATATGGAAAAATCCCTGTTTTTCAAAATCGTCCAGAGAGCAATTTTAAGTTCGGGTTTTCGGTTCTTCCGGGTTTCAAATTCCGTCTAGACTTCGCCTAAGGCTCTAGCTAGGCTCTGATACCACTGTAGGGTTCCTAGGCACTCCAAGGAGGTCTCACAAGGCATCGAACATGCCATATTAAAATTTTACGGTGCCTACGAACCCTAAACTACGGATCGTTTGCTAGATTTCTAGGCGAACAATGAAATAGTTAACACTTAACTAAAAGTTTAACGGAAATACAACCTTTGTAGATCCGGTCCTCCACCTCCACGGCTCCGCAACGAGGTCGTCTCCGCTGTCCAAATCAAATCCGGGCTCTAGAGTCGGCTTCGTCGGAGAATGGGCAAGCTAGGTCGTCGATGTCCATGCCGAAGATGATCTACGTCGAAGCATCGCTAAATCAAGCTCCGACTTCACCAAGTCAAGAAACTTGTGAAGTAAACACACTCTACTACTTGGCAAGAGGTAGAGGATGAAGAAATAGGAAGTGGGTTAACTTTAGAATTGGATTTCTCACTCAAAAACATCAATCACCATTGATGAGGTAAGCTTTTCTTCACTTGAAGCAAGGAAGAAGAAGAAGGAAATTGTTATGAAAAGAATTAGTTTAATTAGAAAAGAAACTCATTCTTATCATAACATGACCATGGTTAGTTGTAGAGAGTGAACTAGGGTTAGTGGAGTGGTTAGGGTTAAGCATGAGACAAAATGGTTAACTAAGTCAAAGCTTCATGAAGATTCATGAACAAAACAAAAGAAGCCACCATTTTCTCATTTGCTTTCCTTTTATCCATTTATCAAAAAGAATAAATGAATAATTAAGAAAATAAAACCCTAAACACAAACACAACCATGGTTCAAACTTTACACTTAACCAAAGTGGTATGCATCATCAAACATGATACAAACATGTGCACATAAACATATCGCATATACAATGCGCACACTCGAGCGAGAAAATCCATCTTAAGTAAACCGATACTAGTTGATGCAAAGCAATATATCAAATATATAAATATGCATTAAATCATTAAATCAACACTTGATTCAATGATCCGGTCATGCGCACATAACCGACTGGTATCATTAGTAACATCTTATCGAATCAACACTTGATCCGATAACCCGGCTATATCGCATATAACCGATCAATGTCACATCGCGAGAATCGAATACAGTATCACATACTCGTATTATTCTCGGTCCCGCACATATCTCATATGCGCTCCTATTTCGTTTCGCTTGAGCCAGGAAACCTCTGTGTAGGACTCTAAAGACTCGTCAATACGCCGGCAGCAGGCGATGATCATATCAAACACCCACAAGCCGCAAGCGGTCTGCTAAACGTAACGGCCACCCGGGTATTGAGCGATCTGAAGATCGACGAGCAAGCCCGCTCACACTCCAGTGAATCCGACCAGTAACACTACCGTACAGTCCGGTCTGATCGTCTGATATGTCGCATATCTCGCCTAGGGGTGGTAAACGTCAGACCCCAATAGCTCAATAAGTCGTGTCGATATGAGGTCTATAACTGTTCGAGAAACTACTGGTAACACTTACCAGTAAATCTCAGCAACCCTGGCCAGGGATTTCCTGTTATAGCCAATCGAACACAGCGCAACATCAACCCCCTATACCGGGAGAGACGAATCCCCTCCTATCGTTCATTGCCTCCATGTGACTCGGGACTGTACCCAAAAACCACCGTTTTGCACGCCCTCTTGGACGTGGTAAGATGGAAATCAAAGCACAGTGGGAACCACACAAGACTCTATGACGATCTCGGGTCAATAGACTACTCTGTACCAGTGTCACCAGAGAACTGCCATCTGACGTGAGGTATAATACCATCTGGGAGTTCTCGGCGAGTCCGTCCAGTGTACCCAGTCTCTACTGAGCACCCGTATATCATCTCTGATGTCAAACACCGATGGATATGGGATCATCCATCGCCCATCTATATGGGTCGAGAAGGTACACGCTAGTCTACTCTGGTATATCGATGCCCCGTCTCGATCACCCACGACTAGGGACTTTCAAGGATGTACTTATGGACTACCATGTCCCCACTAGTATGATCCTCATCATAGTCGAGGTAGTCAAGTACAGATCCTAAGGGCTTTACCAACATGTAACAGAGAGACAATCAGTATACACGTTAAGGTAAAGATCAACCAGATAGCATACTATCATGTCGAGCAAGAAAGTCCTCCCTATATATGTCCCAGCATCCACTACAATATACATCCTATGTATAGTAATGGCCTCTAGGGCATACATATAACTAACAGTTATTCCTACTTCATTACTTTTACAGATGATTTCTCTAGGTATGGACATATCTTCTTAATGAAGCATAAATCCGAGGCCTTTGAGAAATTCTAGGAATACAAGAATGAAGTGGAAAACCAAACAGGCAAAAGTATCAAGACACTGAGATCTGATCGAGGTGGTGAATACTTAAGTGCCGAGTTCCTGGGTTACTTAAAAGAGAATGAAATTCTCTATCAGCTTACTCCTCCATACACACCACAACACAATGGTGTATCGGAAAGGAGGAATCGAACCCTATTGGATATGGTTCGTTCTATGATGAGTAAGGATGAGTTACCGCGATCTTTCTAGGGTTATGCACTAGAATCAGCTACATATCTTTTGAACAAGGTTCCAACCAAGACTGTGCCAACCACACCATATCAGATGTGGAGTGAGAAGAAACCCTATCTTCAGTACCTGAAGACATGGGGATGTCCAGATTTTGTAAAAAAGCAGCATCCGGACAAGCTCGAGGCATGCTCAGTACAGTGTAAGTTTGTGGGATATCCAAAGAACTCCAAGGGGTATTATTTCTATTACGTAGAAGAACAATAGGTTTTTGTTTCTCGTCATGCCCATTTCTTGGAAGCTGAATTTTTAGAAAATCAGAAGAGTGGGAGCGCAATAGAACTGGAAGAAATTCCAGAACCACAAGCTGTTACTGAAAGTATGGTAGAACCAGAAGTTTCAGAAGAAAGGGACATACCAGCGCCTATCCGCAGAAGTAGTAGGCAGTCTCATCCGCCCGAGAGATACTACGGTTTTCTCATAGATGGGGATCGACAAGATTGCATCATTGACAATGATGACCCTACTAGCTTCCAGCAAGCCATTCAGAGCGGCGACTTGGTAAAATGGCTGGATGCAATGCGGACCGAAATGGAGTCCATGTACACTAACAAAGTATGGACTTTGGACATTGCTCCAGATGGGGTAAAACCCGTAGGATGCAAGTGGATCTTCAGAAAGAAGATTGGTGTAGATGGACAGGTTGAAACCTATAAGGCTAGACTTGTTGCTAAGGGTTTTCGTCAAAGACCTGGTTTGGACTATGATGAAACCTTTTCTCCAGTGGCAATGCTCAAATCCATTCGGGTCCTTCTTGCCATTGCTGCCTTCCACGATTATGAGATCTGGCAGATGGACGTAAAGACGGCTTTTCTAAATGGTAATTTGGAAGAATGCGTCTATGTCACGTCCCGAAATTTCGGAATATGACCGGCACTTAGACTACGAACGTCTCGAGGCGTACGTATTCTAAGTAAGCCGAACCCAGAAATCCAAACCAAGAAAAGTAGTAGAGTATAGGAAAAACCATATCAAATCCACCAGTATGCAACATAATATACAACGCCTAAAGGAGAAGATCACAACAGAAAAGGAAACTCCAAACAGCATGAAATCCATAGAAATGTAACACGCGACTCTAAGGTCGAAAGAATAGACATCACTGGTCTCTATCATAAATAAGTACATGTTTGGTTGATGGAACTTCTAGATACAACTGAAATATATTATACAATAATAATGATAGGTATGATACAAATAAACCCACCTACAAGCAAGTCACCCGGAAAGAAATAGTGCCCACAAGCCGTAATGAAACCTGTACGGCAACACCTGCAAGAAACTGGGGCATAATGGGGGTGAGTTGCCAACTCGTGAGTAGAAAAAGATCTACGAACAGAAAATCGCATGTATGACGCAATCCTAGGTCATACGATCATAATATATAATCCTCAAAAATATAACCAGCAACCTATAACAATAGCTAGGGTAAATATATAACCCAAGTATATCCCATGTGCCCGTGTCAGTGCATCAGGTGGCAATGTATCATATGGATGATGTATGAATGCATGAAACCGAACGCATGTACAGAAGAAAACTGCTTTCATAAATTTGTGAGATTTCTGTAATTTTAAAATGAGGTATCATAATGAAATCAGCATAAAACAGTGCCTAGCATCGGCACAAAACATAAATCTCAATATCTCGATATCTATGTATCACAATCTCTGTACCTCAATATCTTAGAATCTCAATGTCTCAATCACAATATCTAGGGCGCCGTCAGTCCAGACCGACCCCTACCATCCATCTCAAGACCACGACGGTATCCTCCGGATATCCGACGCGTCGGGTAATATCACCGGTTGGTAGTGCTCTCTCTGCCAGGCTCAACGCCATCTCCTGCGATCTTCTTGCTCCGGGGTACCGCACCGGGCCCACCATGTACCCAAAACGGTTTATCCGCCTTCTCGAATCGGGTCTCGAAATCCATCAGCAAAACTCATGGTGGACGACTCATACATCATGGGAAAACCGCATTTTTATTAAAAAGAGAAAGCAGTTTATATATGTTTTGCGGTTTTCCTCCAAATCCAGAAAATCTCATGGAAACCCGAATCAAAATCATCAATAGCATGTGAAATCGTGAATATAAGCATGAGAATCCATGAATGCAGCATATAATGAATAACAGTATGCATGAAGTGGCAAGTAATAACTACAATGTCAAGCCGGCATATAAGGCAAGCATACTAATATCATGTCACTACTAGCTAACAAGCTAAATCAGGCAATAATATTCTCTAAGTGTACGTGACATGGCAATTACCGATGAAGATGTGTGTGCGCCGGCAAATAAGTGTACGTGGTACATACGCATCATCGGTAATGGTGCTGGTGTCCTAACAGCAGGATATCAATAATGGAATATGAATCACAACAGTATGCGGTGCAAAGCAACAATAATAAAGTGCGGGAGCTGAATACTAAACACAATGATAGCTGAACTGCATCTAATGTCATAAGAGTCATATAGCTACACCACTATAAGGCTGAGCTGAAGCTAACAGTAGGTAAGGGAAACCGCCTAACCTCTGAGTCGATACATACATATATACATATATAGTCGGTGATCCCGCCTCGATAATATCACATCCGATACCATATCTCTATAATCAGTTATTCCCAAATCAAGAGTGCGGATCAAACATCAAAACATAGCTCGTACGTAAATCCGTCGTACGGCATCCCCAAATATAGGTACGGGACAATATCACATTCGTCATATCATTTATCTGGTATTCTCTTTAATCAAATATCATAAACCGGGTACTGACCTACATCTAGTACAAAGCTAATATCATCACTATAATTATGATCTGACTACTGATCAACAGTCTCGTATAAATCGATATCATCGTCACATATCACCACAAGGAGTAAACATCGCCGAATGCGGCCTATCATAATTATCTTGTCATATTATATCATATCATATCATATCTCGTAACATAATCACATGTCGACCATTATATATATATATCACTATTCCTATGGCATCATCATCCCAAAATCCGCTAAAGCATCAAGACGTATCTCAAATATGAATTTTATCATATCACCGATATCATAATCTCGGATCAAATATCATCGACTCATCTCAAACCCAAGTATCATCCTCACATCCGTATGTGAACACATAGTCCCATACCTACGTGAACACATATCTATATAGGATCCCATAACCACATATGAAATAAGGATGTATGCAAGTATGTATGTGTGTATATGTATGTGTAGTGCATCCACTACCCTAGGGTTTCGTAACCTTTCACTAATCCAACACACTAATATCCATCTTGACATTATCATTAATCCCAAATAACCTAAAATAATTGTTGGTGTGTATACGCATCCGTATACATCACCACGAACTGCAGGGGTGCTACACGCCATCCACCCGACTTTTCCCCGTAGATATAAATCTACTCACCTAGCTTTATGCGTGCCGGTGACGATGTCGCCATTTGCATCTCCAACGCCTCGATGCCACGTGGGGTACGTACAAGGATATCACACGCTAAAACACATGAAAACCATGTCGGAAACCAAAATGGTGCACTCTACGTCCATAGGTAAAAACATGTGGCCTCGCGTGCAATCACAGCCAATATCCCTCTGCCGTTGGCATTCAAACGCCACCCGTCAGAAACGAATCATCGAATACCAAAATCCACACGTAAACAAGTCGTAAATCATGTGCCAACTCAAGAAAATCAACCCAGATTCTACCCTGGTTGGAACCAGACAAAACTAGAAATACCCAGGGTCAAGTTTACAGGTAAAAGAGCCGTGCACGCAAAACGAGGGGGTTTCCTACAGCTCTGGCCGCAAATTGTGGCCAGATGGAATTTATCTGCGGCCTGGGGAATGAGGTGGGGGCCAGGGTTTTGTGGGGTGGTTCTAGGGTGCCTGCACAGCATACTGCCAAGTCAATTTATTTTAGGAGGTCCGGGTTGATAGCAGTTTCCAAAAAAGCCACAAAGTCGACAAGATCGATAAAATACGCCAAGTTGAAACTTTCAGGTAACCAACTGGGAAACTGGGGTAATCTTGGTTAAACTAGCCTCAAATACACCTAATTAGGCTATACTAACCATTACAACCAACACTTGATCGAATCTCACTCAAATTTGCCTAAACTAGCACTAATCACGATATAAACGCTAAATTTTCGGCTAAACAACTATAACTTGGCAAGATAGGAATTGGGCTGTGAGATTATACCTCAAGGGAATCCTAGGATGAAGGAGAAGGGAAGAAGGTGGAAGGAGGAAGGGCTGTTGCTGCTGTGGAGCTGCTGGTGTTGCTGCAGTTTTTGTGTTGCTGTTGCTTCTCAGGCTGCTGCTGCAGCTTACAAATGCTACTGCTGCTGTTGTTATTTGTTGTTGCTGAAGTTGTAGCAGCTGCAGCTGTGGCTTATGATGTTGTGGTTGCTTTGTGGCTGATGTAGGGTGAAGTGTGAGAGTGATGTTATAGTGTTGTGTTGTTTTGAATGATGTTGTTGCTGTTGTTTGGGCTACAGCTGCTGCTGCTTGCAACTTCTCTTTTTTTTTCTTCCTCTGTTGCTGTTGCAGCAGCTCTTGCTGATGCTGGAATTGTTGTGGCTGAGGCTGTTGCTATTGTTATGTGAGAGGTTGGTTGTTTTGTGAGGGAATGATGAAGTATGAGAGTGAGAGATGTAAGGGATGCGAGAGTGTGAAAGACAAGTAAAAGGGTTGAAGTGAATGGTTTGACACAACCTAAGAGCCACCTCCCTCTCTCTCTTAATAAATGCATAACCATCATGGCTCTCTCTCTCTTGTCATAAGTCAACCCCCACTTAATCACTCTTAATTTGTTAGTTATATGTATGCCCTAGAGGCCATTACTGTACATTGGATGTATATTGTAGTGGATGCTGGGACATATATAGGGAGGATTTTCTTGCTCGACATGATAGTATGCTATCTGGTTGCTCTTTACCTTAACGTGTATACCGATTGTCTCTCTGTTACATGTTGGTAAAGCCCTTAGGATGTGTACTTGACTACCTGGACTACGATGCGGATCATACTAGTGGGGACATGGTAGTCCATAAGTACATCCTTCAAAGTCCCTGGTCGTGGGTGTATCGAGACGGGGCATCGATATACCAGAGTAGACTAGCGTATACCTTCTCGACCCATACAGATGGGCGATGGATGATCCCATATCCATTGGTGTTTGACATCAGAGATGATATACGGGTGCTCAGTAGAGACTGGGTACACTGGACGGACTCGCCGAGAACTCCCAGATGGTATTATACCTCACGTCAGATGGCAGTTCTCTGGTGACACTGGTACAGAGTAGTCTGTTGACCCGAGATCGTCATAGAGTCTTGTGTGGTTCCCACTGTGCTTTGATTTCCATCTTACCACGTCCAAGAGGGCACGCAAAACGGTGGTTTTTGGGTACAGTCCCGAGTCACATGGAGGCAATGAGCGATATGAGGGGATTCGTCTCTCCCGGTATAGGGGGTTGATGTTGCGCTGTGTTCGATTGGCTATAACAGGAAATCCCTGGCCAGGGTTGCTGAGATTTACTGGTAAGTGTTACCAGTAGTTTCTCGAATTGTTATAGACCTCATATCGACACGACTTATCGAGCTATTGGGGTCTGACGTTTACCACCCCTAGGTGAGATATGCGACATATCAAACGATCAGACCGGACTGTACGGTAGTGTTACTGGTTGGATTCACTGGAGTGTGAGCGGGCTTGCTCGTCGATCTTCAGATCGCTCAATACCCGGGTGGCCGTTACGTTTAGCAGACCGCTTGCGGCTTGTGGGTGTTTGATAGGATCATCATCTGCTGCCGGCGTATTGACGAGTCTTTAGAGTCCTACACAGAGGTTTCCTGGCTCAAGCGAAACGAAATAGGAGCGCATATGAGATATGTGCGGGACCGAGAATGACGACCCTTGACGAAAGCCAACAAAGCCGCACGACTAAATTTGATACTCCGATCGAAACACCGAGTCCCCAAAACAATCCCAGAAAATACAACTCTGGAAAAAATAGGTTTACATTAATTAGGTTCGTGCGAAAGCACGGGGGACCTCCCTCAAAGTACCGACACTGGCCTGGCTGAAAGATTGGCGAACTTGTAGTGTGTAATTAATCCCGGCTAGTTTTTCCTTTTAGGGTTTGAAGGAAGATTTGATAAAAAGCAGTGGGAGCCATCCTGATTAGATAAAATAATAACCAATCTATTCTTGAAAGAGCGCACGCTGAGTGTTTTCTTCTCTCTCTCTCCAGGTAACGACCATATCACGCCTTAATCAAGATAATAATACGGAATATTGACCGAACCCGCTTGTTATACTGAGCTGGGGAACGTTGGTCCCGCTCCAACTTATAATTGTTATAAGACAGAGCAGGAAATTGGGGAATACCAGAATTCCCGTGCCGCCCAAACGAAGAGAGTGCATGCTGATGCATCATCTTCGGGTGTGTTCATTACAGAGAACTGTTTCTCAGTATCCTTTACGTCCTGGGTATGTGATACCAGATCAGGATCCCAGATATGTAATCTGTTACATAGGGCCACAGAAAGGTAGAGAACTGAGAACGGGTGATAAGTTTCATGAGGCAGAAAACGGGGCAAGTGTAGCAGCCAAGTCTGTTGGTCACTGCCACCCTGTATTCCAAATACATTGATTCTGAACGAATGTTATTAGATACCGAACCTGATATACAAAATCATATCTGTCTCTTTATTAGTAAAGAAATGATAAAATTTTGTATTGTTGGATAATGTTTTGAACATTTCCTATATCAAAAGTTGATCGGTTCAGGCACGTTATCTAAAAGCATTGACGTTCTAAATCAAACTACAGTTTCTTGTATACAGAACACACACAAGAGGAAGAGTTCAGAAATGAACGGATCCTTCTTGAGGCATTGTAGACTAGGTCATATCAATGCGACCCGACTAGCTAGAGTTACATAAAGATGCATATTTAAATTAGTTTGAATTTACATCTTGTGAAACTCGCCAGTCATGTCACAAAGATAAGATGACCATAGCTCCGTTTACTGGAAACAGAGAAAGAGTTAGTGAACTCTTGGGATGATACATGTTGATGTATGTAGGTCCCCTGTCTACACATGCCAAGACCGGTTCTTTGTACTTCATTACATTCTCTGATGATCTTTCGAGATTCAGACCTATGTTCCTGTTGAAACACAAGTCCGAACCTTTTGAGATATTCACAGAATATAAGCTAGAAGTAGAGAACCAGAATACGGGTATAAGTATTATGTCCTATGATGAGATCAAGGAGGAGAATACTTGAGCACGGAATTCTCGGACTTTTCTAAAGGAGAATGAGATTCTCTCTCGGCATTACTCCTCCGTATACACCATAGCACGATGGTATATCGGGGTGGAGCAATCACACCCTATATGATAAGGTGTGCTCTATGATGAGTACTGCTGAATCACCTGTTTCCTTTTTGGGAGTTATGCGCTTGAGAAGCTGCATACCTATTGAATAGGGTTCGAATCAAATCACTTGCCTACCACTTCATATTTGATATGATAAGGGAAGAGCCCATATCTTAAGTTGGTTAAGATTTGGGGTTGTCCGGGCTTTGTCTAAAAGCATAATCCGGACAAGCTCGAGGCAAGATCAGTTATGTACAACTGGAAAGGTTCCAGCTATACAAACTACAGCTGATGATTTGATAGAACCAAAGGATTCAGTAGATTCCAACGAACCTCAGCCTCTCCGCCGATCTAGTAGGGTTCCTCACCCACCTGAGAAATACTTCGGTTTCTCTATGACAGTGGGAGCGAGGATTGCATCATGAGATGATGACCCAACTAGTTTCGAGCTGGCCATCAGGAGTAAGACTCTATAAGAATGGCTGGATGCTTAGTGATCTGAGATGGAATCCTTATACACCAACAAAATATGGACTTTGGTTGCTATATCTGAAGGGTTAAATCCCTATCAGGAGCAAGTATATCTTGAGAAGATTACTTGGTGTACATGGAAAAGTTGAGACTTTCAAAGCTAGACTTATTAAAGGTTTGCATCATTGACCAGGTGTGGATCATGATGAAACTTTTTCTAAGGATCTATGCTTAAGTCCATTCAGATCCTACTTGCCACGGCTACATACCATGACTACGATATCTGGTGGTTGGGTGTCATGACAGTTTTTCTAAATGATGTTTTAGAAGAGGGAGTCTATAAGTACACAGCCAGAGGGCCTCGTAGACAGTGGGAGCAGCGGAAACGTGTGCAAGATACTTTATAGGATAAAGCAGGCATCGCGGAGTTGGAACGTCTGTTTTGATGAAGTACTCAAAGAGTTTGACATCATCAAAATGGTAGATGAACCTTGTATAAACAAAAAGGTAGTAGGGAGTACGGTGACGATCTTCGTAGAGTACGTGGATGACATACTCTTGATAGGGAAGTAGTTTCCTATGCTACGCTCGATCAATCTCCGATTATCACAAAGATTCTCCATATAGGATCAAAGTGATACCTCCTAAATCCTGGATTTTGGATCTATGCGATAGATCTAATTGGATGTTAGGATTCTCACTAGTTGTAGTGAGATGGTATCAACCGATCCTGGGGAGAATCACTGGAAGGGTTCCAGGGTGATAAAGACGACTGAATGTCAGTCACAGGCATTGTCTTTACCCTCAGTAAAGGGACGGTATATTGGAAGAGTTCCAAGCTAGATACCGTGGCATACTAGACGATAAAGGAAGGATACATCGCTACTTAAGATGCTACCAATGAGGCTGTTTGGGTGTATATAGGTTCATAAGATGAACTATGTTCCTCCCATTGTGTGACAAAGGAGTTATGGCTTATGCCGAGGAACTCCGGTCCCATCAGTGATCCAGACATATTCTAAGGCAGTATCACCTGATCATGGAGATGGTTGATCTCCAAGGAGATCGAGGTTAGGAGAGTAGACTCAGAGGACAACACAGCGGATCTACTCACAAAGGCCTGTTCCCAGAGAGAGATTTTTATGGGATGGTTGAGTATGAGATACTACAACCACTGCTACAGATGGCCCTAGTGCAAGTGGGAGATTGTTAGTTATATGTATGCCCTAGAGGCCATTACTGTACATTGGATGTATATTGTAGTGGATGCTGGGACATATATAGGGAGGGCTTTCTTGCTCGACATGATAGTATGCTATCTGGTTGCTCTTTACCTTAACATGTATACTGATTGTCTCTCTGTTACATGTTGGTAAAGCCCTTAGGATGTGTACTTGACTACCTGGACTATGATGCGGATCATACTAGTGGGGACATGGTAGTCCATAAGTACATCCTTCAAAGTCCCTAGTCGTGGGTGTATCGAGACGGGGCATCGATATACCAGAGTAGACTAGCGTATACCTTCTCGACCCATACAGATGGGCGATGGATGATTCCATATCCATTGGTGTTTGACATCATAGATGATATACGGGTGCTCAGTAGAGATTGGGTACACTGGACGGACTCGCCGAGAACTCCCAGATGGTATTATACCTCACGTCAGATGGCAGTTCTCTGGTGACACTGGTACATAGTAGTCTGTTGACCCGAGATCGTCATAGAGTCTTGTGTGGTTCCCACTGTGCTTTGATTTCCATCTTACCACGTCCAAGAGGGCGTGCAAAACGGTGGTTTTTGGGTACAGTCCTGAGTCACATGGAGGCAATGAGCGATAGGAGGGGATTCGTCTCTCCCGGTATAGGGGGTTGATGTTGCGCTGTGTTCGATTGGCTATAATAGGAAATCCCTGGCCAGGGTTGCTGAGATTTACTGGTAAGTGTTACCAGTAGTTTCTCGAATTGTTATAGACCTCATATCGACACGACTTATCGAGCTATTGGGGTCTGACGTTTACCACCCCTAGGTGAGATATACGACATATCAGACGATCAGACCGGACTGTACGGTAGTGTTACTGGTTGGATTCACTGGAGTGTGAGCGGGCTTGCTCGTCGATCTTCAGATCGCTCAATACCCGGGTGGCCGTTACGTTTAGCAGA
The DNA here is from genome assembly GCA_030015575.1 of Agapanthus africanus. NCBI lineage: Eukaryota > Viridiplantae > Streptophyta > Magnoliopsida > Asparagales > Amaryllidaceae > Agapanthus > Agapanthus africanus. Next base: position 536,454,440 of record JASDDO010000019.1, read on the forward strand.
CCGCTTGCGGCTTGTGGGTGTTTGATATGATCATCATCTGCTGCCGGCGTATTGACGAGTCTTTAGAGTCCTACACAGAGGTTTCCTGGCTCAAGCGAAACGAAATAGGAGCGCATATGAGATATGTGCGGGACCGAGAATGATACCAGTATATGATACTGTATTCGATTCTCGCGATATGTGACATTGATCGGTTATATGCGATATAGCCGGGTTATCGGATCAAGTGTTGATTCGATAAGTTGTTACAATTGATACCAGTCGGTTATGTGCGACATGACCGGATCATTGAATCAAGTGTTGATTTGATGATTTAATGTATAATTATATATTTGATATATTACTTTGCATTAACTAGTATCGGTTCACTTTGAATGGATTTTCTCACTCGGATGTGCGCATTGTATATGCGATATGATTTTGTGCACATGTTTGTATCATGTTTGATGATGCATGCTATATTGGTTAAGTGTAAAGATTAAACCATGGTTGTGAATGGTTAGGGTTTTGTTTTCTTTTTCATTTATTTATTTATTATTTAGTTATTCATTTGGAAAAAGAAAAAGGGTGAGAAAAATGGTGGCATTCTTTTAATCTTTCATAAAGCTTCATGAACACTTTGACTATGTCACCATTTTTGTCTCATGCTTAACCCTAACCACTCCACTAACCCTTGTTCACTCTCTACACTTTACCATGGTTACCTTTATGATAAGAATGATTATTCTTTTCTTTTCTAATTAATCTTATCATAACATTCTTCATCTTCTTCTTCCTTTCTTCACTTGAAGAAAGCAAGCTCCATCAATGGTGATTGATGGAAATGAGTGAGAAATCCAATTCTAAAGTCTACCCACTTCCTATTTCTTCATCCTCTACCTCTTGCCAAGTAGTAGAGTGTGTTTCCTTCACAAGTTTTCATGACTTGGTGAAGGTGGAGCTTGATTTAGCGATGCCTCGACGTAGATCATCTTCGGCATGGACATCGACGACCTAGCTCGCCATTTCTCCGACGAAGCCGACGCTAGAGCCCGGGAATTCATTTGGACAGCGAGGGGACTTCGTTGCGGAGCTATGGAGGTGGAGCACCGGATCTACAAAGATTGTATTTCCGTATTCTCTTAGTTAAGTGTTAACTAGATTATTTTTCGCCTAGACATCTAGCTAATGATCCGTAGTCTAGGGTTTCTCGGCACCGTAATTTTTGAAATTGGCATGATTGATGGCTTGTGAGACCTCACTAGTGTGCCTAGAAACCCTACATAATTAAGCTCAATTAACCTAATCAAATGGTTAGACCACCATGGTCATCTAAGCATGGTTCAACCCTACGCCATCATGAGTCCATAACATGAGACAAGTGTGGAAAATGTTATGTGCATATTTTTGCACAAAAAGCCAAAAATCCCAATTAGCGATTTTTAATCGCGCTTAACACTAAAATATCATAACTTAACCATAAAAACTTAAAAATGACATATTCCCACAAAATACCCTATTTTAGAATTTCCAAAATTTTCTCCGGAATTTTCCCCATTTATCGGTATTTAATTATACCGACTATTAAAATATTCATTAAAAATTAATATTAAATTATGAAAATTCCCAAAAATAATACTTTATTTTTTTGAAATGTTACAGTCTTCCCCCTTTAAAGAAATTCGGTCTCCGAATTTAAATTTAAAACCCCAAATTCTAAAACATTCAATAAAATGTCCAAGTCAACGGGGCTCCGAAATTATCAATACATAAAACGCATAGTAGCGCAATACATGCGCATGCGTAACGAGCAGATAACTCGAAATCAAAACTCCGTCAAGCATCCCGCAATCATTGGAGTCAAACTGAAACACGAATGCCAAATCCAAGGCAAAACCGATATGCTAGAAATCGGAACTATACATTTAAATATATGAAGGAAATGCATGCCAAAATTCTTTGAAGTCGATGTACAATGCGCATAACACTGCACCGTGGCGGACGTTTCTATAAGAAAATAGTCGTATACGTTTCTATAAGAAAATAGCCGTATACGTATATATCCTTTGTTTACTATGTACGATCCGCCGTTTTGAAAACAATTTAGAAGGGTTTCCTTATTTTAAACGTCTCGTGTCATATCGGACACGTAGGTAAATACTGAGACTATAGCTCGCTTTTGGAAATCCCTTTGAAATCTATCAATGCATGCAAAATATATCCAGGCACTGTCCTCTGACTAGTCCTGCTCAGTACGAAAACTCATAGCAAATATCATGAAAACGTACTGCTCCATAGAAATCAATCCAAAATTGCATAAGAAAACCCCGTGCGTCTGGTGCGCATGGAAATCAAGATCCATAAATGTGCCATACATGCGCACAGAAACAACACCTAAGTGCATCGGGTGTGCACGAAGTATCTGTCATAGGCAACGTGTGTGCCTGACAGCAAAAATCAGGTGCATCTGACATGCACGTAAAATCCCGATTTTAGTGCATCTGGTGTGCACCAAATCACATCTCATAATGTGCGCCCAACATGCGCCAAAAATCCAAATCCGGCGCATCCATCATGCGCGAAATCAAGAAATCCAATATCAAGCGTCGAACACGCGCAAAATCCAATCAGGTGCATAAAGTGCACAAAACAAATATCGAGCATCACCATCGAAATCGAAGTCCAGTGCATCCAAGTGCACAAAACATATCACTGCACAGCAAGCATATGTAAACTATACAGAGTGCAAAAACCAAAGCGTTTGCGTACATATGCACAAAATCAACTCCTCTGTCTGAAACCCATAAAATCACAAACATGTGAAACCAAGGCATGAAAATGATATCAAGTGCAACAACTGTGCAAAAATCGTAAATACTCAATCATCAAATCGAATCATGCGAATAAATCGCCCAACAATACTAAAAACAAGCACGGCGGAATAGTTCCGCTCAAGCGCATCCTCCAAGAATCTCTGGCCAACTGTCGCGGTCACTTATAGGAGGTCTCGTCGACGATCATGAACTCTGGCCTACTGGTGTGCGTAACATGACCACTCCTGGGTCCAAGTCTTCTCGTAATTCATTCCAGAAAGGTCCTCGTCTTCCTTGTGGATTATCAATCTCCCGATCCATCGGCTCATCGGCCCTGTCAGGTGTGCTAACGGGAATGATTCCGTCTTGGCACTTCTCTGGTCATCTCTCAGTCAATCATCGCGACCACTCGTGAAGCAACATGTCACTGGCGTCGGCCTCTGGCTCTCTGAATGCATGTGACACATCTGATCCTGGGTGCAATTATCATTGCAGTAGTGTCCTGGAAGGAATCCTGCTCAAGGTCTCTTCCAAGTCTCATCTCTGCCAATTGTCCGGAAGTCATCGTCCTTTATTATATTTGCCTCTTGTCCTGGAGCGGCTGCATACTCATCGCGACTCCTTCTGGAAGGTATATCCAAGTACTGTGCCTCGGCATGCGCATCGCATCTCTGCTGTCGGCGGAGTGGAACGTCATCTCGTCCAGATCTGGTACGGACCTCTTTACTCCACTTTTCTCTAATGTCGACTGCTTCGGACTCGTCTCGTCATGGCTGCCTGGACTGAGCTCCAACGGCTATCCTCGTATCTGGAGTCTCCCAAGAAATGCATCTCACCACCTAGCATCCGAATTAAGTCGAGCCATCCGATCGATTTGTCAAAACCTCATAATCCCCCAAGAGCTCAACATCCTGGGTACAGTATAATGGTATCGAGTACGTACCACAGCATCGGTGGTCCAGCCGTAGAAGGGCAAACCCAAGCCTCACTAATGGCGCCGCAGAACTGCTGCAAACCCTAAGGTTCAAAGGCTTTCATACGGTCATTAAGTAGAGTTAGGGTTTCATTCTTCTAGAGGGACCATAGAATTGCCTGCACGTCTTTCCGAATACTTTAAACTTGGAATAATAGGTTTCTGACATTCGATCGTCTCTGTCGACTCTCAACGTCAATGCGTGAAGTCGTTTCTAGCTGGAATCAATCTATCTGATGACCTCACATCGGGGTAGCGAACGATCCACATGTCCTAGTCATTCATCCTTAGTGACTAGCGACCTTCTATCATCTCTTAGTACAATCTCGTACTGCAATAGCTCCAACATCTGGGCGATATCTCGTCGTCCGCAGCAACAACTGGCTCACTCGTTTGCACGCTGAACAGTGCCTCAATCATCATGAATAAGCCATACATCAACGATCATCAACATCTGGCTGGCCTCTATCAGTGGCTCGAACCTCTGGTGCCAATCCGCACGTCCGAGTAATCTCATACAGCGATCCATCCACGCTCGTGGCGCGAAAACATCATAAAAAGACACATCTCTGCAATCGTGTGTCGCCAGAACCATGCCCTGGTCAGTCCTCGTTCGTGACGAACTCATGCCGACCGCAACTCTAGCCGTAGCTCTCCCTGTCCGTAATCGTGGCAACAAAACCATAACTGGTACCGATGAGGCTAGATCAGGAATGAATATGATACTGAACAAAGAAATGTATATCCTAAGGCTTCTTAAGTGGAGTGGCGTGTCGTAAATATGCCGCGAAACATACCCACGGTACGTCACTCTACTTTAGTCACCTGTTCCATCAACCAAGGGTCATCCTACACTCCGAAAGTAAAACTTAACGCTCTGATACCAACTTTGTCACGTCCCAAAATTTCGGAATATGACCGGCACATAGACTACGAACGTCTCGAGGCGTACGTACTCTAAGTAAGCCGAACCCAGAAATCCAAACCAAGAAAAGTAGTAGAGTATAGGAAAAACCATATCAAATCCACCAGTATGCAACATAATATACAACGCCTAAAGGCGAGGATCACAACAGAAAAGGAAACTCCAAACAGCATGAAATCCATAGAAATGTAACACGCGACTCTAAGGTCGAAAGAATAGACATCACCGGTCTCTATCACAAATAAGTACATGTTTGGTTGATGGAACTTCTAGATACAACTGAAATATAATATACAATGTATAATGATGGGTATGATACAAATAAACCCACATACTAGCAAGTCACCCGGAAAGAAATAGTGCCCGCAAGCAGTAATGAAACCTGTACGGCAACACCTGCAAGAAACTGGGGCACAACAGGGGTGAGTTGCCAACTCGTGAGTAGAAAAATATCTACGAACAGAAAATCGCATGTATGACACAATCCGAGGTCATACGATCATAATATATAATCCTCAAAAATATAACCAGCAACCTATAACAATGGCTAGGGTAAATATCTAACCCAAGTATACCCCATGTGCCCGTGTCAGTGCATCAGGTGGCAATGTATCATATGGATGATGTATGAATGCAAGAAACCGAATGCATGTACAGAAGAAAACTGCTTTCATAAATTTGTGAGATTTCTGTATTTTTAAAATGAGGTATCATAATGAAATCAGCATAAAACAGTGCCTAGCATCGGCACAAAACATAAATCTCAATATCTCGATATCTCTGTATCACAATCTCTGTACCTCAATATCTCAAAATTTCAATGTCTCAATCACAATATCTAGGACGCCGTCAGTCCAGACCGGCCCCTACCATCCATCTCAAGACCACGATGGTATCCTCTGGATATCCGACGCGTCGGGTAATATCACCGGTCGGTAGTGCTCCCTCTGCCAGGATCAACGCCATCTCCTGCGATCTTCTTGCCCCGGGATACCGCACCGGGGCCACCATGTACCCGAAACGGTTTATCCGCCTTCTCGAATCGGGTCTCGAAATCCATCAGCAAAACTCATGGTGGACGACTCATACATCATGGGAAAATCGCATTTTTATTAAAAAGAGAAAGCAGTTTATATATATTTTGCGGTTTTCCTCCAAATCCAGAAAATCTCATGGAAACCCGAATCCAAATCATCAATAGCATGTGAAATCATGAATATAACCATGAGAATCCATGAATGCAGCATATAATGAATAACACTATGCATGAATTGACAAGTAATAACTACAATGTCAAGCCGGCATATAAGGCAAGCATACTAATATCATGTCACTACTAGCTAACAAGCTAAATCAGGCAATAATATTCTCTAAGTGTACGTGACATGGCAATTGCCGATGAAGATGTGTGTGCGCCGGCAAATAAGTGTACGTGGTACATACGCATCATCGGTAATGGTGCTGGTGTCCTAACAGCAGGATATCAATAATGGAATATGAATCACAACAGTATGCGGTGCAGAGCAACAATAATAAAGTGCGAGAGCTAAATACTAAACACAATGATAGCTGAACTGCATCTAATGTCATAAGAGTCATATAGCTACACCACTATAAGGCTGAGCTGAAGCTAACAGTAGGTAAGGGAAACCGCCTAACCTCTGTGTCGATACATATGTATATACATATATAGTCGGTGATCCCACCTCGATAATATCACATCCGATACCATATCGCTATAATCAGTTTTTCCCAAATCAAGAGTGCGGATCAAACATCAAAACATAGCTCGTACGTAAATCCGTCGTACGACATCCCCAAATCTGGGTACGGGTCAATATCACATTCATCATATCATTCAACTGGTATTCTCTTTAATCAAATATCATAAACCGGGTACTGACCTACGTCTAGTACAAAGCTAATATCATCACTATAATTATGATCTGACTACTGATCGACGGTCTCGTATAAATCGATATCATCGTCACATATCATCACAAGGAGTAAACATCGCCGAATGCGGCCTATCATAATTATCTTGTCATATCATATCATATCATATCATATCTCGTAACATAATCACATGTCGACCATTTTATATATATATCACTATTCCTATGGCATCATCATCCCAAAATCCGCTAAAGCATCAAGACGTATCTCAAATATGAATTTTATCATATCACCGATATCATAATCTCGGATCAAATATCATCGACTCATCTCAAACCCAAGTATCATCCTCACATCCGTATGTGAACACATAGTCCCATACCCACGTGAACACATATCTATATAGGATCCCATAACCACATATGAAATACGGATGTATGCAAGTATGTATGTGTGTATATGTATGTATAGTGCACCCACTACCCTAGGGTTTCGTAACCTTTCACCAATCCAACACACCAATACCCATCTTGACATTATCATTAATCCTAAATAACCTATAATAATTGTTGGTGTGTATATGCATCCGTATACATCACCACAAACTGCGGGGGTGCTACACGCCATCCACCCGACCTCTCCCCATAGATATAAATCTACTCACCTAGCTTTATGCGTGCCGGTGTCGATGTCGCCATTTGCATCTCCAACGCCTCGACGCCACGTGGGGTACCTATAAGGATATCACACGCTAAAACATATGAAAACCATGTCGGAAACCAAAATGGTTCACGCTATACCCATAGGTAAAAACCTGTGGCCTCGCGTGCAATCATAGCCAATATCCCTCTGCCGTTGGCGTTCAAACGCCACCCGACAGAAACGAATCATCGAATACCAAAATCCACACGTAAAAAAGTCATAAATCATGCGCCAACTCAAGAAAATAACCCAGATTCTACCCTGGTTGGAACCAGACAAAACTAGACATACCTAGGGTTAAGTTTACAGGTAAAAGAGCCGTGCACGCAAAACGAGGGGGTTTCCTACAGCTCTGGCCTACAAATTGCGGCCGGATGGAATTTATCTGCGGCCTGGGGAATGAGGTGGGGGCCAGGGTTTTGTGGGGTGGTTCCAGGGTGCCTGCACAGCATACTGCCAAGTCAATTTTATTTTAGGAGGTCCGGGTTGATAGCAGTTTCCAGAAAAGCCACAAAGTCGACAAGATCGATAAAATACGCCAAGTTGAAACTTTCAGGTAACCAACTGGGAAACTGGGGTAATCTTGGTTAAACTGGCCTCAAATACACCTAATTAGGCTATACTAACCATTACAACCAACACTTGGTCGAGTCTCACTCAAATTTGCCTAAACTAGCACTAATCACGATATAAACGCTAAATTTTCAGCTAAACAACTATAACTTGGCAATATAGGAATTGGGTTGTAAGATTATACCTCAAGGGAATCCTAGGATGAAGGAGAAGGGAAGAAGGTGGAAGGAGGAAGGGCTGTTGCTGCTGTGGAGCTGCTGGTGTTGTTGCAGTTTTTGTGTTGCTGTTGCTTCTCAGGCTGCTGCTGCAGCTTACAAATGCTATTGCTGCTGTTGTTATTTGTTGTTGCTGAAGTTGTAGCAGCTGCAGCTGTGGCTTATGATGTTGTGGTTGCTTTGTGGCTGATGTAGGGTGAAGTGTGAGAGTGATGTTATAGTGTTGTGTTGTTTTGAATGATGTTGTTGCTGTTGTTTGGGCTACAGCTGCTGCTGCTTGCAACTTCTCTTTTTTTTTCTTCCTCTGTTGCTGTTGCAGCAACTCTTGCTGATGCTGGAATTGTTGTGACTGAGGCTGTTGCTATTGTTATGTGAGAGGTTGGTTGTTTTGTGAGGGAATGATGAAGTATGAGAGTGAGAGATGTGAGGGATGCGAGAGTGTGAAAGACAAGTAAAAGGGTTGAAGTGAATGGTTTGACACAACCTAAGAGCCACCTCCCTCTCTCTCTTAATAAATGCACAACCATCATGGCTCTCTCTCTCTCTTGCCATAAGTCAACCCCCACTTAATCACTCTTAATTAAGCTCAATTAACCTAATCAAATGGTTAGACCACCATGGTCATCTAAGCATGGTTCAACCCTAAGCCATCATGAGTCCATAACATGAGACAAGTGTGGAAAATGTTATGTGCACATTTTTGCACAAAAAGCCAAAAATCCCAATTAGCGATTTTTAATCGCGCTTAACACTAAAATATCATAACTTAACCATAAAAACTTAAAAATGATATATTCCCACAAAATACTCTATTTTAGAATTTCCAAAATTTTCTCCGGAATTTTCCCCATTTATCGGTATTTAATTATACCGACTATTAAAATATTCATTAAAAATTAATATTAAATTATGAAAATTCCCAAAAATAATACTTTATTTTTTAAAATGTTACAGTCTATATGGATCAGCCAGAGTGATTCATTCAGAGTGGGAGCAGCGGTAAAGTGTGCAAGTTGTTTAAGTCCATTTATGGACTAAAGCAGGTATCGCGGAGTTGGAACATCTGTTTTGATGATACTGTCAAAGAATTCGACTTTATCAAGAATCCAGATGAACCATGCATATACAGTAAGATTGTAGAGAGAGTTGTAGTATTCCTCGTCTTGTACGTGGATGACATTCTCCTAATAGGAAATGATATTCCTATGCTACAGTCAGTCAAAAGATTCTTGTCACAGAAGTTCTCCATGAAGGACCTGGGTGATGCCACCTACATTCTGCGGATCCAGATCTATCGTGATAGATCAAAGAGGATGTTGGGACTTTCGCAGTCTACGTACATAGACACCATATTGAAAAGATTCAGTATGGAAGATTCTAACTGCGGTAACCTACCGTCTTGTCACGGAATCAACCTCTCCAAAGAGATGTCTCCCAAGACTGATTTGGAAAGGGATCGCATGTCGATTATACCCTACACTTCTGCGATAGGCTCTATAATGTATGCAATGTTATGTACCATACCAGATGTAGCATACGCATTAAGCGTTGTAAGCCGGTATCAGGCAAACCCAGGGGAGAAGCACTGGATAGCAGTAAAGAACATTCTCAAGTACCTGAGGAGGACTAAGGAGATGTTCTTAGTGTACGGCGGAAAAGACCTCCAGATCGAGGCCTTTGCCGACTCCATTTTCCAGAGTGACAAGGATGACTCCAAGTCCTTGTCGGGTTATGTCTTTACCCTCAATGGAGGGGTGGTCTGTTGGAAGAGTTCCAAGCAGGACACCATTGCTGACTCAACGATGGAAGCGGAGTACATAGCTGCTTGCGATGCCGCAAAAGAAGCTGTCTGGATGAAGAAGTTCCTAATAGAACTTCAGGTGGTTCCTACCAGTATTGATCCAATACCTCTGTATTGCGACAACAACGGCACTATAGCTTTAGCGAAGGAACCCAGGTCCCATCAGAAGTCTAGAAACATCTTAAGGCGGTATCACCTGATCAGGGAGATCGTAGATCGCTGGGAGATCGAGGCAAAGAGAGTAGATACAGAGAATAACACTGCTGATCCATTCACAAAGGCCATTCCTCAGACGCAGTTCGAGAGGCTATTCGAGATAATAGGTCTGCGATATGCCAGTACATGGCCCCAGTGCAAGTAGGAGATTATTAGTGTTTATGCCCTAGAGGCCATTACTGTATCATAATAGTTTGTATATTACTTAATGGAAGCTTGGGATATTCACAGTTGTATTGACAGTCTTGCTAAAAATGGTAGTATGCTACTTGGTTTGAGTCTACTTTAATATGTGCATATGTTTCTTTTAACGTATTGCTTATACATGTTAGTAGAGCCCTTAGGATATTTGCTTGATTACCAGCATTGTGATGGCAGTCACACTAGTGGGGGCTGGGTAGTCTATAAGCAACATCCTATACAGGTCCCTGGTCGTAGGATCATCGAGACAGGGCATCGATACTCCAGAGTAGACTAGTGTATACGCTTCTCATCCCAATTGGGGAGATGGTCTGTCCTACAGCCATCAGTACGTCGTACTGGAGATAGTATGCAGGTGCTCGTTAGGTTACGGGTATATCGGACAGGACTCGCCGGGAACTGCAGGTTGGATTTATACCCATCGTCAAATAACAGTTCCCAGATGACATGAGTACAGCTTAGTTCGTCGACTTGATACTGCTACTTCGCCTCGGGTGTGTTCCCACTGTACTTAGATTACTACCCTACCACGGCTCAAAAGAGTCGTGCAAACAGGTAGTAGTTGAGTGCAGTCCCGAAGCACTTGGAGGCAGTGGCGGTTAGACAGGATTCGTTTCTCCCGGTATTGGGGGTTGATATCGCGCTGTGTATGGAGAGCCATTACGCAAAGTCCCTGGCCATGGTAAGCGAGATTTACTGGTGGCTTCCAGTAGTTTCTCAAGGTGTAATGGGCTTCACTCCGACATGACTTATACCGCTATTAGGGGTCTGACGTTTACCGCCCCCCTAGGCCCGATATACGATAGTCCTAAATGAACAAATCGGACTGTACGGAGATTGTCACATCAGGCTTGGTTGGAGTTTGGATGGGTTTCCTCATCGTCCTTCTTATCGACATCTACCTGGGGACCGTTACGTACAGCTAGTACCACTTGGGGCCTGTGGTTAAACCCACTGCCAGTGTAGTGTCGAGTCTTTAGAGTCCCACACAGAGAGTTTCCCTGCACCGGGAAAAAGGTGTAGAGGCCGTATGGTTTTACGGCAGGGCCGCGATCACTTACGTACACGTGTGCACGTATTATGATCGGGCAGATAATACTAGCGGGATTTTGTTTAAGCCAGATTCTAGTATTATACAGATGGATTTATTCAGTCAAAGATTATCCGTGTTTTTCGGAAATACGGATGGGAGGGGCAGTCTCATAATTTGTCGGGAAGCTTCTAGAAGAAGATGACTCATTTGTTTTTATTTTCTTTATGGATTAAACACAAATGAGGTAGAGAGATGAGTTGTAAGTTTTCATTAAATGCTTAATGACAAATGAGGTGATTCACCATTTAGAATTAAATGAAGTTTAAAAGATATTTCTAGATATTTATCAAAGAAATATTTGTATGCTTGATATTATTCTTTCATGAGTTATTATTCATATGATTATCACAAAAGCTTTCTCTCTCCTCACTTCTTCATCTTCTTTCTCAAACCCTAATAGCTCTCATGAGTTGAGAATCTTAGGATTTAAGTGACTAAGTAATCCATCTAATTACTCTACACCCTCTAGGACTTCTAGATTAGCGATCTAGAAGCCGTAGTTATCTCAGATTCGAGATAGAAGCTTAGACTATAGACTCTTGGGTGGAGCGTCTTTGACTCGAGGAGGCCGTTGAGGTGCCGACGTTCCATAGAGCCTACGAGGCGTGGAGGATAGCGATGAAGACCTGAAAGACAAGTAACGTGAGGTATAATTTCGAATCAGAGTAGTTAAACAATTCATAGTTTGCTAGTAATGGTTTAGACACGATCCGTGTGCTCAAGTCCGTGTTACGAAGGTTTGATAATTGTTTTTCATATATTCCGCCTCCCCACAAGCTCGTGGGGTGCGTGACATAGACTTATAGTATCCGGCCTAAACCAAAGCCCACTAGTATGATCCGCCCGATCATGATTCGTGCACTACTGCACGTATATAATAGGACCCTGCCATATATCATACGTCCTCTACATCGTTTCGCCCGAAACTTAAGAAACTGTCTGTGGGGGACTCTAAAGACTCGTCAATACATTGGCTGTGGATTTAACCACTAGCATGTCAGAGGTACTAACCGTACGTAACGGGCTACCAGGTATTGACCAAAAGGGAGGTCGATGAGCAAACTCATCCTGACACTCTACTGAGCCTGTCAGTGACAATATCCGTACAGTCCGGTCCGTTCGTCTATGAGCATCGCATGGCGGGCCTAGGGGTTTGGTAAAAGTCAGACCCCCAAAAGCGGTACAAGTCGTGTCGGAGTGTAGCCCAGAACACCCTGAGATACTACTGGAATACCTACCAGTAAATCTCCTGCCTTGGCCAAGGACTTCGTGTAATGGCTCTCCTAGACACAGCGTGACCTCACCCCCAATACTGGGAGGGACGAACCCCTGCCGATCCGCTCACTGCCTCAATGTGGCTTGGGACTGTACCCAACTAAAACCTGTTTGCACGACTCCTTTAAGCCGTGGTAGGGTAGTAATCAAAGCACAGTAGGAACTCACACGAGACAAATGACGATCTCAGGTCGATGAACTAACCTGTACACATGTCACCAGGGAACTGCTATCTGACATCAGGTATAATACCAACTAGCATGTTACCGGCAAGTCCTGTCCGATGTACTCATAACCCAATGAGCACCTGTATACATCTTAGGTGAACCAACTGACACCAATGGCTTGTGAGACCAGCCTTCGCCCCTCGTCGGGGTCTCGACTGTATACACTAGTCTACTAATGGAGTATCGATGCCCAGTCTCGAAACTCCCACGACTAGGGACATTTTAAGGATGTGCTTATAGATCCCAGCTCCCACGTATATGATCGCCATCATACTGCTGGCCGTCAAGCAAGGGCTCTACCAACGTGCAATAGTGACCAGTAAGGTCACCTAAAGCTGTACATGATGATAAAGATAAATCATGATAGCATACTATTCTCTATCAACGTGTAATAGTGAACTACAATATCACCTAAAGCATGTACACGATGATAAAGACAAACCAGATAGTATACAAACCTCTCGAGTAAGACTGTCCTACCGGTATAGGTCCTCCCTTAATTATTGCAATCACGTGCCTGCGATCCAATAATTGACTCTGAGGGCACTATATCCAACTGTGGTTATAAAAAGAGATCTAGATCTAGGGTTTTGAGGTTACACAATTAGGGTTGAACATTGAACCAATTTCCACAAGTTGAGTGACACAACTTGTAAATCAAAACCCTAGCCCAAATTCAAATCCAAAGCCAAATCAAGATCATTTTGAGAAGCAAATCAAGCAAGCAACCATCCATCCTTTATCCGTGAAGCCAATCTTCATTCGAGCAAGAGATCCACGATGATCCGCGACTCACAGAGATCGACCGGAGCGAAATTCGACGGATCTAGTTACCTTTTCAAAAGGAGCGATCGAGAGCAACATCTTGTAACCTCAAATTGAGGGAATGTGTAATTAGTCGTCAATTTAATAAAGGTGATAATTGAAATTCTTTCTTTCTTGACATTCTTGGGTTATGAAACTTCTTGATCTTTGATTCATTAATTTTCATGATGTGTGAGTGAAATCTCCGCTTGTGGAGGATTCGAGAGAATTGATAGATCTAATGATGATCAAATCTTAATACTAGTCTTAATTCTTATGAGATTTGTGAACTTTAGCAAAAAGAATCGTTGATGACCTAATTTGGAGCGAAATGACTTCTTGATTATTTCATTGCAAATTAGGGATCAAACAATTGATGATTTTCTTTGTTAGAGGCTAGATTTGAATGATGATTAATGAAAAGACAAGGGGTAGAAGGAGAAACCCTAGTTTCTTCAATAGATCCCTAATCTTCATTCATCATCATCTTTCTAGCTATAAATTATCAATAGATAAGATTAGGAATTATTGGATTCATCATTAACTATTAACTCAATCGAATCCTACAAGCTATTCTACAAATCTTGATAACTAAATTGATTGGGACAATTCTTGATTCTTGATTCTAGATCTTTATTTTCTTTATATTTCTTGAAATGAAAACTTACAAATCTTGAATCAATTTTCCTGCAATTTCTTTTATCTTTTCATTTCGACTCATCTAAAACAAGATCGATCAAAACACACATTTCAGTGGATGACCCGTATTCATTAACGCGCTACACCGACACCGTTAATTGGTTGCGGTATAAATTTCTTTGATTGTGATTATATTTTCAAAACACAACTTAGATGATCAATCAAGTTGTGCGACTTTGTAGTGTTTGATTTTCCTGATTGTGAAGGGTCCCTTTCGAGTGAACCCACACCCAATCCTTTTGAGCTCTACACCTCCAATCTAGAACATGAATTAATTGATACCCGTGCTTTTGATGAGGTGTCTGAGAAACTTGATTTTCATTTGATCAAGGATATTGACGCAGGGAATATTTTGGATGATGAACCAGCAGTTTAGGATGAGCTTTTCTTTCCAATTCATCATCCCGAGACATTAAATGTTTCTCCCGAACTTCATATGCATCTTGATTTTGATGAGAATTGCATGGATAAGCTAAATTTTGAGGAGAGTATTGAGGAAATTATTGAGGATGAAGCAGTTTTACATGAGGATTCGGATTTCCCAATTCATTCTATCCCTTTCATTGACTACGCACACCCTCCTGAATCTTTAACTGATACCCTTCCTCAATCACTTCCCTCCATCCTCGTTCTGACCTTGCAAGAAACCGTTACACTTTCATTTTCAATGTCTGGTTTACCAAGTTCGACGTACCCATGTTTTCTCACGAATCTTGAGGGATTTGACCTCATTTCTCAGTGGGTTGATATTTTAACACAATCGCTTTTTACACATCGGTCATTACAAATTGTGCTAATTTATACACACCATTTCCACCCTCAAGTTCATATTCCACTTCTTTCTCCCACTTTTTCTGGTTCTTCTTCTAATCTTCCTTTAATGATAGAGAGTGTTAATGAATCACAATCCGATATTTTGAGTTCGATAATTCTAGAAAAACAACTTGATTTAAACTCTTTTGAGAATAAGGTAGATGAGCCTTACGAGTCTCCTACCTCCATAATTTTTGAAAAATCAAGTGTGTTGAATTCTGGCGCGACACTTATTGACATTGAAACGTTCAATCGGACCATCGATGAAAGTTTCGAAGATATTTTCGCGGACGAACTCGCATTCCTAAACGACACGGATTTTGTGATTAATCAACCTCCACCTGAAGAAGTCGAACCACCACCATTTCTTCTTATCCCATACGAGAATGTGACCATTCTTCCCATTCCTAATCATCCACATTCTCGTTTCCGTTCACCATTATTGTTTCGTCTCTACAAATCGAGACGTAAACCTTTTCTTTTACACCACTTATCTCTTCCCTACTTCTTCCTGGCTCCATACAATATGTTCTTCCACCTACCGGTGCGTTTCACTGATAAATTCTTCGAATGGTTGGTGTTGACTTTTGGTCTTTGCAAAGCTTGGCATTGACCGGTAACTTTGACCCCCCCTCTTTAAAAGCTTGGCATTATTTAACTTAAGTTTAGGAGGGTATAATTTGACTCTTGAAAATAATTTTTTTATAACTAAAAGTGATGAGCCAAAAATAAGTTTGGGGGAGATTTTCACGATCATATTTCATGTCCCCGTTAATAAATTTTTCCTCCCAAGTTTACAGGTTTATGAGATTTAAAAAAATGGTAACAGTGGAAACACTTTTCACTTAAGTTTGAGGAGGACCTTTTTGTGTATATATATTTTGTTTTCTTTTTCTGATAATAATAATAAAAATATAAATAAATAAACAAATAAGGGAGTACCGACAATTTTAACCCTCTTGGTGTAGTCTGACAGTGAGGGCACTGTCAAGTTTAAGTTTGGGGGTATGCTCGGTAAGCTTTCCTCTTTCGTATTCATATGTATATTTTTACATTTTCATATTTATTTTAAAACCCATAAAAATCAAAAAAAAAATTTGAAAATTTCAATTTTGGCCAAATTTGACTCATGTTCAACATGACTGTTGACTAGTTAGGAAAAACTAGATGCTAAACTTAATAAATTAAAACCCAAAAAATAACCTTTCTTAAAGTTTAACTGTATAAAATATACGTCCTTATAGTTTATTTAGAAATAAGCAAATTTTGAGTTCAGTTCTTGGGCTAAATCGAAATAAGGGAAGAGTATTGAAAGATCTATTTGAAGTATTAGTCTGAAAAATAATTCTGAACCTTAAGTCTAAACTATGAAGGTATATACCCTACTTTACGCACTCACACACATCTTAAAACTTGGGATAGTAGAGAATACCTTGAAATGCTCTTGTCAAAAATCCTTAGTCTGAAGGAAAATAAAATAAAAGTATAAGTGGTGAATAAAGAGATAAAAAAAAATGAACACTGGTTTTGCAATTACTTAAGGCAGCATACATAAAAAATATAGCGAGGGTGCTTTATCACCTAGTGCCTTAGACCAACTAGTTTGGATGTCACTGCTAAGCCTTAGGTATTATAATGTTGGAGATAGTGCCTTCAGACTCAATTATTGGATCACAGGCACGTGATTGCAATGATTGAGGGAGGCCCTGTTCCAGTAGAACAGTCTTACTCAAGATGATAGTATGCTGTCTGGTTTATCTTTATCATCGTGTACTGCTTTAGGTGACCTTACAGGTCACTATTGCGCGTTGATAGAGCCCCTAGGATTCTTGCTTGACTGCCAGCAGTATGAGGGCGATCATATACGTGGGAGCTGGGGTCTATAAGCACATCCTTAAAAGGTCCCTAGTCGTGGGAGTTTTGAGACAGGGCATCGATACACCAAAGTAGACTAGTGTATACAGTCGAGACCCCGACGAGGGGCGGTGGCCGGTCTCACAAGCCACTGGTGTCAGTTGGTTCACCTAAGATGTATACTGGTGCTCATTGGGTTATGAGTACACCGGACAGGACTCGCTGGGAACATGCTAGTTGGTCTTATACCAGACGTCAGATAGCAGTTCCCTGGTGACATGTGTACAGGTTAGTCCATCGACCTGAGATCGTCATTTGTCTCGTGTGAGTTCCCACTGTACTATGATTACTACCCTACCACGCTCAAGGAGACGTGCAAACAGGTTTTAGTTGGGTACAGTCCTGAGCCACATGGAGGCAATGAGCGGATCTGCAGGGGTACGTCTCTCCCGGTATTGGGGGTGAGGTCGCAATGTGTCTAGGAGAGCCATTACACGAAGTCCTTGGCCAAGGCAGGAGATTTACCGGTAGGTATTCCAGTAATATCTCAGGGTGTTCTGGGCTACACTCCGACACGACTTGTACCGCTTTTGGGGGTCTGACTTTTACCAACCCCCTAGGCCCGCCATGCGATGCTCATAGACGAACGGACCGGACTGTACGGATATTATCACTGACAGGCTCAGTAGGGTGTCAGAATGAGTTCGCTCATCGACGTTGTCACGACCCGAAATTGGCACGTGATGGCCCTAATACTACGCAACGCCTCCAGACGTAACGCAGTAAAAGAAAGCCAAAACCCAGAAATCTAAACCATAAAAATACGGAAAAGATAATAAAAAGTTTTTGAAACATTTGAAATCACAACCCAAATTCTTTAAAAGAGTCCACTTTTTCTTTAAAATTTTGGCAGCACCTCCTTTGTAAAAGCTAGCCCCAAAAATGGGTACAACATAAATATAAAGTAAAGCATCCCAAACAGGAGCAAAATCCACGCCCAACGGCGGAAAACAACACCACAACAGATATACGACGCCGTAGCGAAGAAATAAGAGACAAAAGAAAGGAAACTGTATAAAAGACAACAAATCCAACATAATATACAACATCGTCCTCACCAAGTCTCTAAGTCAATATGAAAATAGTAGATGGAGAGTACAGGGATACAGCGAATATACAATACAACGAATAACCACAAAACCCACCTAAGCAAACTGCACACTGTGAGCTGATGCGGTATCCGTAGCAAAAGATGATAGATGAATAGCCAGCCTCGACTACTCTGGGGAAAACTCTGTAACACCTGTGGCACAACGGGGGTGAGTTGCCAACTCGTGAATAGTAAATAACATATGCAGGTAATCGCAAGAATGTACGTACAGCATGAATCTAATATATGACAATTGCAGTAATAACAGGTCATGAGTACGAAATAATGGAAAGTACACTAACAAGTACCACCAATATATAAAGCAATAATGATATGACAACAGTATGCAATAATCATGCACTGGGGATATGAGAAAGTAAATGTGCAACACTCATGAAAGGTACACTCATAGGTACTCCTAATACATGGAACAGTGCACAAGTATATAAAGATGAGGTATGGAGTGAAATATGTCATTTCCACGGAATCCTGACATCGTGGTAGGATCACAATCCAGCAAGACAAATCAAAATCCCAATTCCTCAAATCAGCCCCCAAATTGGCTCTCATATCATCTAAGTGTCACATCGCCTCAACTGCACAATATCAAGTATATCTCGCATATGTATCGAATGTACAACATCAAGTAGATCTCACCTATCTAGTATGTACAATATCAGGTATATCTCACATATATCAAATGTACAACATCAAGTGGATCTCACATATCTCGTATGTACAATATCAGTATATCTCACATATATCAAATGTACAACAGCAAGTGGATCTCACATATCTCGTATGTACAATATCAGTATATCTCACATATATCAAATGTACAACATCAAGTGGATCTCACATATCTCGTATGTACAATATCAGTATATCTCACATATATCAAATGTACAACAGCAAGTGGATCTCACATATCTCGTATGTACAATATCAGTATATCTCACATATATCAAATGTACAACAGCAAGTGGATCTCACATATCTCGTATGTACAATATCAGTATCCAATCCCAATGAATCTCTTAAGTCCCAAATCAAATCTCCAGCACAGTTCTAACATCCTAATATAATATCATAATTAAATATGATGAGGGCAATACACAGATATTAGCGTCCCATTCCACTAATATTGGTGTAAGGGTATATATAACAGCGACTCAATCCCCTGTTATATATAGAAAAGAGTAATTGGAAATATCATGAAACCAATGTGCCAAGCATCGACACAGAAATGCTGATCCATCAGGTGCAGTCTCCATGACTGGCCCCCTGATAGGTACGTATCGTACGCTATCCCGAAAGCTCGAGTGCCTAGCTCTGACCCTCGCCTCTCGACGTATCCATACGTACATGACTCCCGTCGGTATCCACTCGATAGCCGATGAGTCAATGGTCCTGTCACCGGAAAGTATGGTTCCCCTAAGCCTCATCGCCTAGCACCGCGATGTCGACTCACACAGCGACAACGTTCTTGCTTCAGGGTACCTCCGGGCCCCACCATGTACCCATACACGGATCCCTCCTTTCCTCGCGTAGGGTAGATATATCAGCACCGATAAATCTCATGGTGGCTGCTAAAATATCATATCAAGGAAACTGGGTTTTTCAATGTATGCATAATTTCATGAACTACCACGGTTCCCAAATCCAGAAAACATCATGAAAAATCCATATAACAATGCGATAATCTATGAATAAAGTATACGCAACATAAAAACTGTAATGAAAGCGTATAAAAGAAAAGCATAGCATTCACCAGATATAAATGAACACATGAATGGTATAGCAGAAATATAGGTATCTACCTATATGATGATGTGATATACCTATCAGGTATAAGTAAAGTATAAAATGCAAGTACACCTGTAGCTATGTCCTTAGGTGTGTATGTACCTATCACTAATGGTACAATACCCTATAGGTAAACAGATAACTGTATGTCAATGTGATAAGAAATATGAATCAATGTCCCAATGTCCCTAACCAAGAAATATAACATCTATAAGTGGTTATGTGTGTGACATGGTAATTATTGACGGTGTGTGTAGCATACAAACAGTGCTAGTGCAACATAAATCGTCAATAATATGTGCAGTGTCCTACTACTACTAGTCCAGGCACACTACAATCTAACTAATAGGGTAAATGCGCAATTCTAAACATGACATAGAATATGCGACAATGTAAATATTTCTAGCCCAGACGCATAACGCCATGCGGGCGATTCCCCTGTAGATGTTAAATCTACTCACCAACGCTCCAAGCTAGGTGAAGCCTACCATCTGTTTTCCCCTTGTCGTAGCGTCCGAAGTCCCCGCTTGCGAACCTAAAATTTTATAAACACATCACATAAGCATATATTCTACATCGACGAAAAGACATCGAAACGCAAGAATAACGCCCTGAAAAATACACTGCGCGCTTAGCGCATCTATCGTGCACGATACCGGCCAAAACCCTAATTGGGGTCGCTAAACTACAAAACACCAATTCTGGACCCCGATCGTCCCGATCGCGCAACACAACACAAAAATTACGATGAATACACTGGATATAACCTCGCAACTACCAAAAGAACCCAACGTCGAAAAACCCCGAAATCTAGTAAGCAACCTATCGCAATATATCGTACTAGATTCAAGATAACACAAATCTAACAATTACAAATACCTTAAAATAGCTTAACTAAGCTATCTAAACCAATCCTATATTTTTAAACTTGCTTAATTAAGTTTTTGCAAAAATCTAGTAAGCAAAAACACTTAATTAGACAAAGTAGTAATTAGCAAAAATTAGCATTTTCTACTAGGTTAAGCTTTTCCAATTCACAAATTAACACTTAAATTAAATATTAAACACTTAAATTAAGCTTTAACCTTAACTTGAATTTCTAAAACCATTTCTAGAATTTTGAAACATGAAATTTAAAGCTTAAACTAATATCTAATTAAGCTAGCATAAAGTATTAAGCAACAACAAAAAAAAGATTAGAGTTAAGGTTTTATACCTTCAAGAACACTCTTGAATCAAGGATAAAACCAAACATTATCCTCCAAAATCAAGCTTTGATGAAGATCCATGAAGGATTAGTGAAGAAAAATGGTTTAATATTTATATAGGAATTTTTGGATTTATTTTTGGAATTCCTTTTGTGTTTTTGATAGAAAATGAGTGAGAAATGAGTTTGGAATTGTTAAGGACAGAAATGGGAGGGTTGAGCTCGGCCAAGAAGGGATGGGGGGTATTTTTGTGAATAATTTGTGAGGAAATAGCTTGGAAAGAGTGTAAATAATATAAAAAATGCTATTTTGCTACCTTTCACTCTTTTCTTTTCTTTTTAAAAAATCCAAACCATTAGTCATAAAAAAAAATCTAGATATTTAAAAAGAACCTTCTAAAATAATTCTAGTGATAAAATTAATTTATTCATAAAATAAAAATTTTCCCGATTTACGTGCACAAAATACCGCTTAAAATAATATTTTATTTGGGAAAAAAACTATCTGAACCAAAACCTCCCAAATACCACTAAAGTTCGCGCACAAGCTTTATTTTAGCTAAAATAGGTGCCGGTAAGCTTATACGGTCGTTTGATCGAAATCGGGTTAAAACGGGAAAAACCGACAATTTTGCCCTAAAACGGAAAAATTCGCAAAACGATTTCTGAAATGTTACAATTTCCCCCCTTATAAAAATTCGTCCCCGAATTTAAAATTTTCACTAAGCGTACCTTCAAAGAGAAGAGTATAAAACTCTCAATTCTCGCTCGCAGTCTACAAAGTGATCACCTCACTATACGGCTACGTCCAAGAAAACCCTTCACAGATGGCAAGACCCTTGACCGAAGTTTCTCTACCAGCCTAGTCATTAACACAATTGGCTGCTGGTGAACGAAAGATCGCGTCCAAGCTAAATGGTCTGGTGCTGAATCATGTGAGAAAGGTCATGAAGGTAATTGCAAAGTATCGACACAAGGAATACGGGGTGAATACTTAAAAATCTGGGAGGAAGTGCCAAATTAAAGGCAACAGAACTAACTCACTTTAAGGATCTAGAAAGGACCTACAATTATGGGTAAGCTTCCCAAAACTCAACACGTCCTCCATCGGAAAAATCCGTAGGAATACATGATCTCCCACTGCGAACTCGAGCATGCGATCACCATGGTCGGCATAAGACCTCTGTACGCACAGGACTGTCATCATCCTTACCTGAAACGGCTGGATCATTTCCGAAGTCTTTAGACTAGCTGGGGTCCAAAAATCCTACTATGCAGAGTCAGAAAAACAGACTGGAGATCGACACCACCTAACAAACAAAACTTAAAGGTTCCCAATTGGAAAGTCTTCTGATAACAGCTATCAAGAGTATCCTAACAATGGCGAGTGACGATCCCAACTGCCGCAAACAATTAACACAAACACACAACAAGACAAACACCTTGAAACGAAACCTGAAATTTCTCTTTACATTCCTGTCCACCCGTAACTATCTCACCAGTCACGTCAATATTGGCGGAACTTGAATGAACATAGAGAGTTGACTGATGTGCTTGCTCTAGGATTTCACGTCTCTACCCGATAACATCAGGTACACAAACGCATTCCTAACTTAGCACAACCTTGTCACAATCACAGACTCCGAATCAAAAGCAAGAACTGATGTAGTTGCTAACTGAATCTTCAACCGCCGAAAACTCTGTACACATGCCTCAGTCCAAAGAAAAGAACCTACTTTCAGGTCTGTACAGTCAACGGTGCAACAATACGCTAGTAATCCTGCACGAAACGGCGGTAAAAACCTGCTAAGCCCAAAATCAAAGGACCTCCGTCCTGCACACAAGTCCGGGCCTAAGCTGTACAGTCTCGATCTCCCTCGGAACCATACGAAACCGTATCCCGTAACTATAAGACCTAGGAGTCAACACAAACAAGCCTGAAGGAACACTCCGAGAATCTAGCAAACAGCTGGGGCTCTCCCAATGTCTGCAAAACAAATTCTCAAGTGCTACTCCTGTTCCTCAAGACACAAAGTATAGACTAGAATGTCGTCAAAACACAACAGCAACTGGTCGAGGAACGGTCTGAAGAAATCTGGTGCATCATAACTACAAATGCTGCTAGGGCATTGGCGAGTTCAACGACACCACCAAAACACAAACTGCCCATAGCACGCACAAAAACAGTATTCGGAATGCCACCACTCCGAACCCGCAACAATGATGACCTGATCCCAAACAAACTTAGAAAAAGTCTCGCACTCTGGAGCTGATCGAAGAAATCGTCAAAGCGAGGTAAATGATACCTAACCGCACCGTAAGCCGGTTCAATTGACGATCTATCAATCCACAACCACAATCTGTCGTCTTTCTCCTTGACGAACAGAAATAGGAGCTCCCAAAAGAGAAACACTCGGACACACAAACCTCCCAACAAACAACTCTGCAGCAGATCCTTAAGCTCCCTGAATTTCGCTAGCCCTCCTGGAATATCGTCGGAAAACTCTCGCACGATAAGTACCCGGTCCAACAATCCCACTGTGGCTCCAGTATCTCGAATGAACGCCAAGAATCCACGACATCTCCTCCAAACCTGACTAGCGAACAAGGCTGAATTCAAGCTGTGAGAGGCGGCACAACTATCCACCTGCACAACAAGAACTGACTCGCCGGGAACACAATTCCTGACTGTTTCCACACGGTAGTCCACAGACGCCTAACACGTAGCTAACCAATCCATGCCCAGGAGAACGTCAAATCCAACATCTCTAGAAGGATCCAATGACGGCAAAATCTCCCCACCGATTGGCATACGACTGAAATACGTGTCGCGCAATAAAAGAATCGCTGACAGAAGTTAACACAACAAAACGGCTGATCTAACTAACACGATCCTCGTCCCAACCACGGCACAAAGTGCGAAAAACCAACAAGTACATCAAAGAACATGAACAAGGATATCTGAAAACTCTGCATTGGACGCCTGTGCATCCGGATGAGTAGAAACAAACTCTCGTGTCTTCCTTCTACCCGGAACTGTCAAAACTCTTCCTCTGCCAGACTGACCCCTCTGAGCGAACCTTCCACGCCCACGACCTCTTAGAACACGACTCTGACGCGGCGCTAAGGAACAACCCCTGATGAAGTGGTGAAGGCTCCCACATCGATAGCATCCAATATAACGCTGCTGACCTTCCTGGGGATAAGAGCTGAACGTCTGTCCACGTCCTATGCCTCTGCTGCTCCCACGATGGTCACGAAATCTATCTCGACGACTAGGCCTCTGTCCCTGGACTGGCACACCTGTACGGGTCCTCTACTGTCCTGGAACTCGCAAAGTCTCTGGAATACGTGTCTCGTCGACTGGGGCTACATCCACTGGTGCTACGTAGGTGACAGACTGCTGCATGCTGATCCCAAGGAACAACTGAGTAACAGGGGTGTCAACCTCCTGTCGCTGCGCTCGAATGGCATCAACCAATGATCTCATCGTCTGGCGCAAGTCCTGCATCTCTGTCACAAGCCTAGCGAGCTGATCTGTCGAAGGCTGAACCGTCTGCACCTGTGCAACAAAAGTGCCATCCTGGTCAGTGCTCGTCTCACCAGAGCTAACTCTGACCGCGGCCCTCGCTGCACCACTCTGAGTCCCCATAGTCATCGGCGGAAAGGCTATAAATAGAGATAGGATTCGATAAGAACAAGGAAATCGAATCACAAGGATATGAATCATCAAGGAAGTAATTTCAAGCAATTTGTACTTAGGCACTTTAAGCGAAATACTGCATCGTGAGTATGCTGCAGACATACACACACTACGTTACTCCGCTTAGGTTACCTACTCCATCATACCAAGGCCATCCTACACTCCGAAAGGTAAAACCGCGCTTTGATACCAACTTTGTCACGACCCGAAATTGGCACGTGACGGCCCTAATACTACGCAATGCCTCCAGACGTAACGCAGTAAAAGAAAGCCAAAACCCAGAAATCTAAACCATAAAAATACGGAAAAGATAATAAAAAGTTTTTGAAACATTTGAAATCACAACCCAAATTCTTTAAAAGAGTCCACTTTTTCTTTAAAATTTTGGCAGCACCTCCTTTGTAAAAGCTAGCCCCAAAAATGGGTACAACATAAATATAAAGTAAAGCATCCCAAACAGGAGCAAAATCCACGCCCAACGGCGGAAAACAACACCACAACAGATATACGACGCCGTAGCGAAGAAATAAGAGACAAAAGAAAGGAAACTGTATAAAAGACAACAAATCCAACATAATATACAACATCGTACTCACCAAGTCTCTAAGTCAATATGAAAATAGTAGATGGAGAGTACAGGGATACAACGAATATACAATACAACGAATAACCATAAAACCCACCTAAGTAAACTGCACACTGTGAGCTGATGCGGTATCCGTAGCAAAAGATGATAGATGAATAGCCAGCCTCGACTACTCTGGGGAAAACTCTGTAACACCTGTGGCACAACGGGGGTGAGTTGCCAACTCGTGAATAGTAAATAACATATGCAGGTAATCGCAAGAATGTACGTACAGCATGAATCTAATATATGACAATTGCAGTAATAACAGGTCATGAGTACGAAATAATGGAAAGTACACTAACAAGTACCACCAATATATAAAGCAATAATGATATGACAACAGTATGCAATAATCATGCACTGGGGATATGAGAAAGTAAATGTGCAACACTCATGAAAGGTACACTCATAGGTACTCCTAATACATGGAACAGTGCACAAGTATATAAAGATGAGGTATGGAGTGAAATATGTCATTTCCACGGAATCCTGACATCGTGGTAGGATCACAATCCAGCAAGACAAATCAAAATCCCAATTCCTCAAATCAGCCCCCAAATTGGCTCTCATATCATCTAAGTGTCACATCGCCTCAACTGCACAATATCAAGTATATCTCGCATATGTATCGAATGTACAACATCAAGTAGATCTCACCTATCTAGTATGTACAATATCAGGTATATCTCACATATATCAAATGTACAACATCAAGTGGATCTCACATATCTCGTATGTACAATATCAGTATATCTCACATATATCAAATGTACAACAGCAAGTGGATCTCACATATCTCGTATGTACAATATCAGTATATCTCACATATATCAAATGTACAACATCAAGTGGATCTCACATATCTCGTATGTACAATATCAGTATATCTCACATATATCAAATGTACAACAGCAAGTGGATCTCACATATCTCGTCTGTACAATATCAGTATATCTCACATATATCAAATGTACAACAGCAAGTGGATCTCACATATCTCGTATGTACAATATCAGTATCCAATCCCAATGAATCTCTTAAGTCCCAAATCAAATCTCCTGCACAGTTCTAACATCCTAATATAATGTCATAATTAAATATGATGAGGGCAATACACATATATTAGCGTCCCATTCCACTAATATTGGTGTAAGGATATATATAACAGCGACTCAATCCCCTGTTATATATAGAAAAGAGTAATTGGAAATATCATGAAACCAATGTGCCAAGCATCGACACAGAAATGCTGATCCATCAGGTGCTGTCTCCATGACTGGCCCCCTGATAGGTACGTATCATACGCTATCCCGAAAGCTCGAGTGCCTAGCTCTGACCCTCGCCTCTCGACGTATCCATACGTACATGACTCCCGTCGGTATCCACTCGATAGCCGATGAGTCAATGGTCCTGTCACCGGAAAGTATGGTTCCCCTAAGCCTCATCGCCTAGCACCGCGATGTCGACTCACACAGCGACAACGTTCTTGCTTCAGGGTACCTCCGGGCCCCACCATGTACCCATACACGGATCCCTCCTTTCCTCGCGTAGGGTATATATATCAGCACCGATAAATCTCATGGTGGCTGCTAAAATATCATATCAAGGAAACAGAGTTTTTCAATGTATGCATAATTTCATGAACTACCACGGTTCCCAAATCCAGAAAACATCATGAAAAATCCATATAACAATGCGATAATCCATGAATAAAGTATACGCAACATAAAAACTGTAATGAAAGCGTATAAAAGAAAAGCATAACATTCACCAGATATAAATGAACACATGAATGGTATAGCAGAAATATAGGTATCTACCTATATGATGATGTGATATACCTATCAGGTATAAGTAAAGTATAAAATGCAAGTACACCTGTAGCTATGTCCTTAGGTGTGTATGTACCTATCACTAATGGTATAATACCCTATAGGTAAACAGATAACTGTATGTCAATGTGATAAGAAATATGAATCAATGTCCCAATGTCCCTAACCAAGAAATATAACATCTATAAGTGGTTATGTGTGTGACATGGTAATTATTGACGGTGTGTGTAGCATACAAACAGTGCTAGTGCAACATAAATCGTCAATAATATATGCAGTGTCCTACTACTACTAGTCCAGGCACACTACAATCTAACTAATAGAGTAAATGCGCAATTCTAAACATGACATAGAATATGCGACAATGTAAATATTTCTAGCCCAGACGCATAACGCCATACGGGCGATTCCCCTGTAGATGTTAAATCTACTCACCAACGCTCCAAGCTAGGTGAAGCCTACCATCTGTTTTCCCCTTGTCGTAGCGTCCGATGTCCCCGCTTGCGAACCTAAAATTTCATAAACACATCACATAAGCATATATTCTACATCGACGAAAAGACATCGAAACGCAAGAATAACGCCCTAAAAAATACACTGTGCGCTTAGCGCATCTATCGCGCACGATACCGGCCAAAACCCTAATTGGGGTCGCTAAACTACAAAACACCAATTCTGGACCCCGATCGTCCCGATCGCGCAACACAACATAAAAATTACGAGGAATACACTGGATATAACCTCGCAACTACCAAAAGAACCCTACGTCGGAAAACCCCGAAATCTAGTAAGCAACCTATCGCAATATATCGCACTAGATTCAAGATAACACAAATCTAACAATTACAAATACCTTAAAATAGCTTAACTAAGCTATCTAAACCAATCCTATATTTTTAAACTTGCTTAATTAAGTTTTTGCAAAAATCTAGTAAGCAAAAACACTTAATTAGACAAAGTAGTAATTAGCAAAAATTAGCATTTTCTACTCGGTTAAGCTTTTCCAATTCACAAATTAACACTTAAATTAAATATTAAACACTTAAATTAAGCTTTAACCTTAACTTAAATTTCTAAAACCATTTCTAGAATTTTGAAACATGAAATTTAAAGCTTAAACTAATATCTAATTAAGCTAGCATAAAGTATTAAGCAACAACAAAAAAAAAGATTAGAGTTAAGGTTTTATACCTTCAAGAACACTCTTGAATCAAGGATAAAACCAAACATTATCCTCCAAAATCAAGCTTTGATGAAGATCCATGAAGGATTAGTGAAGAAAAATGGTTTAATATTTATATAGGAATTTTTGGATTTATTTTTGGAATTCCTTTTGTGTTTTTGATAGAAAATGAGTGAGAAATGAGTTTGGAATTGTTAAGGACAGAAATGGGGGGGTTGAGCTCGGCCAAGAAGGGATGGGGGGTATTTTTGTGAATAATTTGTGAGGAAATAGCTAGGAAAGAGTGTAAATAATATAAAAAATGCTATTTTGCCACCTTTCACTCTTTTCTTTTCTTTTTAAAAAATCCAAACCATTAGTCACCAAAAAAAATCTAGATATTTAAAAAGAACCTTCTAAAATAATTCTAGTGACAAAATTAATTTATTCATAAAATAAAATTTTTCCCGATTTACGTGCACAAAATACCGCTTAAAATAATATTTTATTTGGGAAAAAAACTATCTGAACCAAAACCTCCCAAATACCCCTAAAGTTGGCGCACAAGCTTTATTTTAGCTAAAATAGGTGCCGGTAAGCTTATACGGTCGTTTGATCGAAATCGGGTTAAAACGGGAAAAACCGACAATTTTGCCCTAAAACGGAAAAATTCGCAAAACGATTTCTGAAACGTTACAGACGTCCCTTTTGGTCAATACCTGATAACCCGTTACGTATGGCTAATACCTCTGACATGCTAGTGGTTAAATCCACAGCCAAAGTATTGACGAATCTTTAGAGTCCCCCACAGACCGTTTTCTCAAGTTTCGAGCGAAACGCTGTAGAGGACGTATGGAGATATGGCAGGGTTCGATCATATACGTGCGGTATTGCACGGATCATGATCGAACGGATAATACTAGCGGGCTTTGGTTTAAGCCGGATCCTAGTATTGTACTGTGTAGATTTTGTCCCATTGCATTTGTATTCGGTCGGAATACAAATGCGGGTATGTTTATACTGTCGCGGGGTTTTCCTGTAATTTATTACGGGATCAGTTTTCTGAAGTTGCCAGTTTGCTTTCCGTTTCGGCCATTTTCCTTTGTTTCTTTCCTTGGCCGAAAATTGGTGGAGGAAGGCTTATTTGCAAATGTGCAAATTAGCATTGTGGAGGGTGGTCTTTGTATATTGTTGCTTCATGATGGTTGCTGTCACGACCCGCAGGGTAAGGAACGTGACTGGCACTTAAGTTACGAAACGTCTCAAGACATCCGTAAAATAAGTAAGCCAAAGCCCAGAAACCAAAACCAAATAAGCAAAAGAATGAAGGAAAACCAATCAATTGAAAGCGAGTTTATCAAATGAGTCACATCAAGACTTTCTTAAAAACAATATCAATTTTTCCGAAAATTTCGGCAGAGTCTCCTTTGTAAATACTGGCCCCCAAAATGGGTACAACAAGAATATATATGAATCCAACAAATAAGGCATCCTCAAGCGGGAGCTAGCTCTTCGCCACAAGGCGGTCACAAATCCCACGCAATATAAAACAACAACATGCAAAATAATCATAAAGAAGCATGAGAAAAACAGTATGTCAACTCAAGTGAGCTCGACCCCAAAATACAGCATAAAAAGTCCACAAATCTCACAGTCTCCTCTCTAGGTCAATATACAACAATACTGGTAGAAACAGTAGATGGAGTACACTAGATACAAAGAATATACAAGGTGGTGCAAAAAATAAAAATATAACCCACCTAAGAGCAAAACCTCGAGTCCAGGCAAAAGAAGCAAGTGCGCCGCCACTACTGTACTGACGGAGCGGACCTGAAAAAGGCTGTGGCACAACGGGGGTGAGTTGCAAACTCGTGAGTAATAAATAACATCTACACATGCTATCGAATGCATGCACACAAGCATCCTAGCATCTCAAATACAGGTAAGGCAGGACATAATAGCAGGTATGTATGCAATATGAATATACTAGCAGGTATGAATGCAATGCGAATCAACTCATGATCTGAATGTGTAAGTATAAGAATCATGTTTTTCCTTTAGGAATCTCTTTTGAAATACCAGCACAATACCAATAGAATCAACAAGAATCTGTGTCCAGCATCGACACCTCAAAACTGTCTCAAATCTCATATCAATGTATCTCTGGCCTCAGCCGTCCGGCTGACACATCTTAAATATCAATATCTCATCATCTCGCGGCCACGGTCGGTATCCTCTGGATATCCGCCATCCCAAACAGTCACCGGTAGGTAATCCGTCCCCTGCCAGGCTCAACGTCAACACCACATTCCTCTTGCCCCGGGGTACCTTACCGGGCCCACCATGTACCCGTGACGGTTCCTCCACTCCTCGACACAGATCTCGAAAACCACAGCAAACTCATGGTGGACGACACTTACATCACTAGAAAACCGCAATTTACATATTTTAAAAATATAATAAGTTTAGAAATTTTGCGGCTTTCCCCCGAAATCCAGAAATATCATAAATTCTCAAGAAATCCTCATAAGTGCATATGTCAATGATAATGAATGCATATGGTATCAATAATCAAGTTGCGATGTGTGATTAATAGATTAGGCATGAACAAATAATATGATGAAGTACATGCACATGAATAGCAATCCTACGATTTCATTTTAAGGAATTAAAGCAATAGCGCAAGTTTAAGTATCAATTATAGTAAAAAGTTTCAATTTAAAGGTTATCTAGTGTGGTGGCATGGCAATTACCAGGGTGTGTGTGTAAGCTTGAATAGTGCTCGTGCTGCATATAAAAACCCTGGCAATGGTGCAGGTGTCCTATAGAATGGGTTCGTATATGTATGTCAATATAAGGCATGAATGTAGCAAATAATCATACAAGTATTACACCCCTAATTACTAACATTACTAAGAATCTTTTTAAGCTACTAAAACTATCGGGCGACTTGCGCCATCCAACGATAGTCTCCCGTTGATGTTACATCTACTCACCGGAATCCCTAGCTAGTCACGTCCAATGACCGCTTTCCCCTTTCGTGCCGCGTCTGACGTCTCCGCGACCGAACCTGGAATTTACATCAATACCAAACATAAGGTTACATACAAGAACGACGCAAAACCCAAGCGAAAATACTAACGTTCACAAGCTAGGTACAACGTGCACAAGGTGTGCGGAACACACGCGAAAATCGCAAAAACTAACTAAAACGTCGATTTGGTCGCCCGGCAAAGCTAAAACCCGGTCACTCAAAAATCCGCACTCACACATCCTAAAAGTCATAAGATACGCTAAAAATGTCATCAAGACATCGCAATTAATTCATCACAATATCTTATAACACAATTAGTAAGCTAGAATTTGCAATTTGGTGCAAACATCGACAATTTGCGACAAAGTTATCACAATCCAACGCAACCATCCAACCACACAACTAGTTAGCCACAATAACACAATTTTAACTCATTTACCATGCTACAAAACCCAATATCCAAACACAACCCTTTCTTGAATTTTGGTAATTAGCAATCTTAATGAAAATTTCACACAAGTTTAACTTAGATTAGCATAATATGAAGCCACTTAAGCAAAGTAACCTTAAAGATTGGTTTAGTAAACAACTAGATAGCTAATTAGCTTTAATTAACTAAATAATGGTTTCTAAAAACCCTAGTTTAACTCTAACCATAAACCTTTAAAAACTAGATTAGAAACTAACACTAAATTAACACTAGATTTTAGCCCAATTAGCAAGTTAACCACTTAGATTAAGCTAACAAAACAACTAGACAACAAAATAGCTTAATTAATCTCATAATGGTGTTCTAAACCCTAATTTAATTTCAAACCAAGAACTAGAAAAAACTAGATTAGGATTTAGCTATAATTTTAACAATAACACAACATGCAAGTCCTAATTAGCACCCTTTAACTACAAATAACAATTAGATTAGAATTTTCACCTCAAATGCTTTGAACCTCTTGCACTTAGCCTCCAAAGTTGCCTCTTTTCTATAAAATTTAAACCAATTTAGGCTTGAGAAGGGATAGAATAGGGTTTTGTGTTGAATTTGTGAAGAAATCTATGGATTTTTGTTGAATTTTGATGGAATTGTGATGAATTTTGGAAGGAAAAAGAGAAGGGAAATTGGGGACAGCACCTGAGAAGCTCTCTGCCAGAGGAGGGAAGTGGGGAGTTGTGAGGAAATTGTGAGAGAAAACCCATAGTCAAAGCCCTCATATCTCACTAAAAACCCATACCCAAATTACTATATTTTAATCCTATTCAAAACCATTCAATCACAATAGTTAAAGTCAAATAGAGGGGGGGGGGGAATGGGCTGCTGCCAAGGTGGGGCCGGCCATGATGGAGTGAGGATGAGTGTGAGAGGTTACAAAAAGAATCCAATGCAAAAAGACCCCCCTACAAATCCAAAATTGCAAGTTTAAGCTTAAAATTCAATAAATTTCGTTTTCCATAATAAAAATTAGTTAAAACTTAAAATAAAATACTAAAAATTTATATTACAACTATATTTTAATTAAAATGATTTTAAATCTTAATTTTAGTCCATTTAAATTTGTATTTATTGCTAATTTAGTTTATTTTCTTAGCGGCTTAAAATAATATTAAAAAAATTGAAAAATTAGGGAAAATTTTTAAACGACCAGAATTTCATAAGTAACTCATTAGCTACTAAAAACAAGCAATTACCTATCCATTTTAGGTATAATTAGTCCTAAACTGCAAAATAACAAAAAGGACGGTTTTCGGAAAAATACCGAATTTTCACCGATTTTCAGGAAAACACCAAAACGACTTTTCAAGGCGTTACAATCTTCCCCCTTAAAGAAATTCGGTCCCCGAATTTAAAAATATAGCTACGCGTACCTTCAAAGAGATGGGGATATTTCTTCCTCATCTCGCCCTCGGTCTCCCAGGTAACCTCCTCGCTGCTCGGGCTACGCCAAAGGACCTTAACGGTTGGTATAATCTTCGATCTTAACTTCTTTACCTGCCGATCCAGAATAGCCACCGGCTGCTCTGCATAAGAAAGGTCACGCTCAAGCTGGACTGTCGGGTGCTGAATCGCATGCGAAGGGTCGTGAAGGTACTTGCGGAGTATCGAAACATGGAAGACGGGGTGAACATCGGGAAAGCTGGGTGGAAGGGCCAAACGATATGCAACAGCGCCGACACGCTCGAGGATCTCGAAGGGACCTACGAATCTTGGGCTAAGCTTTCCTTTTCGCCCAAATCGCATCACGCCCTTCATCGGAGAGACCCTCAGGAAAACATGGTCGCCAACTGCGAACTCTAATCTGCGACGGCGCCTGTCTGCATACGATTTCTGCCTTCTCTGAGCCGCTCTCATCCGGTCTCGGATCAACTGTATCTTCGCTGTCGTCTCCTCAACAAGTTGCGGCCCTAAAATACTGCTCTCGCTGAGCTCTATCCAACAAACGGGCGATCTGCATCTCCTCCCATACAATGCCTCGAAAGGTGCCATCTGAATAGTATCCTAGAAGCTGTTGTTGTAGGAGAACTCCACTAGAGGTAAATGACGATCCCAGCTACCGCCGAAGTCTAAAACGCACGCTCTGAGTATGTCCTCGAGAGGCTGAATGGTCCGCTCTGACTGTCCGTCGGTCTGCGGATGAAACGCTGTGCTGAAGCTCAAACGAGTGCCCAAAGCCTCCTGAAGTCTCTGCCAAAGTCGGCTGGTGAACTGGGTGCCTCGATCTGACATGATACAAGTCGGTACGCCATGCAACCGCACGATCTCGTCGATGTAAAGCTGGGCATACTGAGCGAAGCTGAAAGTCGTCTTCACTGGTAGAAAGTGAGCCGCTTTCGTCAATCGATCTACGATCACCCAGATGGAGTCATACCCCCGACTAGTCCTGGGTAGACCCACAACGAAATCCATCGAAATCTGCTCCCATTTCCACTCCGGAATGGGTAACGGCTGTAGCTCTCCCGCGGGCCTCTGGTGCTCGGCCTTGACTTGCTGACAAGTCAGGCATCTCGATACAAACTCCGCAATGTCCCTCTTCATCCCGTCCCACCAGTAGGTCTCTCTCATATCATGGTACATCTTGGTGGAACCGGGGTGGACACTATACACTGATCGGTGTGCCTCCTCAAGAATGTCGCGCCGTAATCCATCAGCATCTGGTACGCACAGTCTAGATCCATAGCGTAAAATCCCCTGATCGTCAATCACGAACTCAGAAAATCTGCCCTGTCCCATCTGTGCCATGATCTCTGAGCAACGATCGTCTCTGCGCTGTGCCTCATATATACGGTCAAGCAACTGTGGGCGTGCACGAACATGCGCGAGCTGTCCCCCTATCTGAGTGAACTCGAACTCAACTCGGCTGTCGCATAACATCTGCCAATCTGCCGACGACTACCTCTAAGCTGCGCGCAAAAAGGATAGACTACCCCCGGGCCTCCTACTCAACGCATCTGCCACCACATTCGCCTTGCCTGGGTGATATAGGATCTCGCAGTCGTAGTCTTTTACCAACTCCATCCAACGATGCTGTCTGAGGTTCAGGTCTCGCTGCTGAAATATGTACTTTAAGCTCTTGTGATCAGTGAATATCTGACACGACTCGCCGTATAGGTAATGTCGCCAAATCTTCAGTGCAAAGACCACTGCAGCCATCTCCAAATCGTGAGTGGGGTAGCTCTGTTCATGCTTCTTCAACTGCTGAGAAGCATATGCGATCACCCGGCCATGCTGCATCAATACGCATCCTAATCCCACTCGCGAAGCATCACAGTAGACCACAAATCCGCCTGATCCCGAAGGCAAAGATAATACCGGCGACGTAGTCAAACATGTCCGCAGCTGCTGAAAACTGCGCTCGCACTCCTCTGTCCAAACAAAAGGAACTCCCTTCCGGGTCAACCCGGTCAAAGGTGCAGCTATACGGGAGAAGTCCTGAACAAAACGCCTGTAGTAGCCCGCCAGGCCTAGAAAACTACGGATCTCATTAACCGATGTAGGTCGGGGCCACTGCTGAACAGCCTCAATCTTCTTCGGGTCCACACATATGCCGTCTCTCGTAACCACGTGACCCAAGAATCCGACGCTGTCCAGCCAGAATGCACACTTGGAGAACTTTGCGAACAGCTGGTGCTCTCTCAGAGTCTGTAACGTAATCCGCAAGTGCTGCTCGTGCTCCTCTCTGCTCCGGGAGTACACCAAGATATCATCAATAAACACGATGATGAACAAGTCAAGATACGGCCTGAATGTACGGTTCATCAAATCCATGAATGCTGCTGGGGCATTGGTGAGTCCGAACGACATCACAAAAAACTCGTAGTGGCCATAGCGTGTACGGAAGGCTGTCTTCGGTATATCCTCCTGTCGGACTCGCAGCTGGTGGTATCCTGATCGTAAGTCGATCCTCGAAAAATACCCCGCACCCTGAAGCTGGTCGAACAAATCATCAATGCGTGGCAACGGATATCTGTTTCGAACGGTAACTTTGTTCAGCTGGCGGTAGTCGATGCATAAGCGCAAACTTCCATCCTTCTTCTTGACAAACAGGACCGGAGCACCCCACGGAGAAACACTAGGTCGAATAAGCCCCTTATCTAACAAATCCTGCAACTGATCCTTCAGCTCACGAAGCTCTGCCGGGGCCATCCGATAAGGCGGTATAGAAATGGGCCCCGAGCCGGGAATCAAATCGATGCAGAACTCGACGTCGCGCTCAGGTGGTAGCCCAGGTAGCTCATCAGGGAAAACATCAGGGAACTCACAAACAACCGGGACCCGGTCCAACGGAACCTCTGCAGCTCGAGTATCACAAATATACGCTAAGAATCTCTGACATCCCTTTCGCAAGAGCTGACCAGCGCGAAGAGACGAAATCAAGCTGGGAAGGGTGACGCTGCGGTCTCCCTGAATAACAAGGACTGGCTCTCCCGGAAAGCTAAATATGACTGCCTTCTCACGGCAGTCCACCGAAGCATAACAAGTGGCTAGCCAATCTATGCCCAGAAGCACATCAAAGTCCAACATATCGAGGAGAATCAAATCAACCGATGAATCCCTCTCCCCGATACGAACGGAACACAAACGAAATACAAAACGAGCGACAAACGACTCGCCTACCGGAGTAACAACAACAAGCGGATGATCTAACGACGATGACTCACGGCCCAACATCGGTGCAAAGTGTGTAGAGACGTACGAATGTGTAGAACCTGGGTCAAATAATACCCGTGCGTCGAAAGAACAAACTGGCAAGGTACCTGTCACAACGGCATTGGATGCCTGCGCATCCTGCGGTGTCAAAGCAAAAACTCGGGCATGTCCTCCACCGATAGCAGGCTGACCTCGACCTCGGCCTCCTCGTCCTTTCTGAGCAGGACCGCCGCGTCCACGGCTTCTGGGTGCACCTAACTGGCGTGGAGCATCACCTGTGGTAGGAAGTAGGGCTCTCTGAGGAGGGGGTGGTGATGGTGGTAGGGTCACATGCGGAACTGTCGCTGCTCCCTGTCGTCTCGCCGGACAGTCTCTGACAAGATGGTGCGGACTCCCGCACCCAAAACACCCTGGCGACGGCTGCTGCCCCTGGGGATAAGAACCATATAACTGTCCTCGTCCAAATCCTCTGCCAGGTCTATCTCTCGGAAAGAATCTGGCGCGCTGCCTCTGAGACGGTACATCGATGCGAATCATCTTCGGCCCAGAAACGGCCGAAGACTGTGATATGCGTGCCTCCATCCGCAATGCCGTATCCATAGCAGCTGAATAAGTGTCGTAGTGCTGGGCGCCAATGGCAAGATATAGCTGGGCATCAAGTCCCTGTACAAACCTCTTCACCATCTTCTCTTCGGTATCCACCAAATACCGAGCATATCGGGATAACTGTGTAAACTGGATGTCATACTCAGACACCGTCATCCCAGGTGTCTTGACTAAGGCCTCGAAGCTACGAGCTCTGGCGTCACGAACGCTCCCTGGGAGGAAACGAGCTAGAAAAACCGCTGTAAACTCGGCCCAAGTCATAGGCGGTAGACCTGCAGCTCGACCTCTCAAGACTGACTCCCACCATGTCTGCGCGAGACCCTCTAGTCGGAAACTCGCAAGCTCTACCCATCGATCATCCGAACATCTCAGCGAACGGCAGATCCTGGCTAAACTGTCAAGGAACGTCTGTGGGTCCTCCGCTGCCTCGGTGCCGGTGAATACTGGAGGTCTCAGCCTCATGAAATCCTGTAGTGAAACCGGGATGGTCACGGTGGTAGTAGTAGGAGAAGGTATCATGGTCGTCTGTGATGTAGTAGGTACGTCATCCGGCCTCGGTGTACGACTGGCTGCAACTAGGGATCCTACCATCTGACGTAGCTCCTGCATGCCCCCCATCATCTGTCGCAACTCCTCCATACCAGTCTCGAGCCTATCCATACGGCCCGGGGAAGGTGGATCGGTCTGTCCCTGCGGCGTAGGCATACCACCCTGCTCAGTCCTAGTCTCGGACGAGCCAGCTCGAATCTCGTCTCGGGCGGCAGCCCTCTGTGCCCTCGTAGCCTTCGGCGGCATAGTGGCTGTTACAGGAAAACGGATAGTAAGAACAGTGCAATAGAATCATAGGATACACGGAAATGAAGAAGGAATTTCAAGCAAGTATATCCTAAAGTCACTTAGGTGGAGCACCGTATCGCAAGAATGCCGCGGACATACACATGCTACGTTACCCTACTTAAGTCACTTACTCCATCTACCAAGGGTCATCCTACACTCGAAAAGGTAAAATCTATGGCTCTGATACCAACTTTGTCACGACCCGCAGGGTACGGAACGTGACTAGCACTTAAGTTACGAAACGTCTCAAGACATCCGTAAAATAAGTAAGCCAAAGTCCAAAAACCAAAACCAAATAAGCAAAAGAATGAAGGAAAACCAATCAATTGAAAGCGAGTTTATCAAATGAGTCACATCAAGCCTTTCTTAAAAACAATATCAATTTTTCCGAAAATTTCGGCAGAGTCTCCTTTGTAAATACTGGCCCCCAAAATGGGTACAACAAGAATATATATGAATCCAACAAATAAGGCATCCCCAAGCGGGAGCTAGCTCTTCGCCACAAGGCGGTCACAAATCCCACGCAATATAAAACAACAACATGCAAAATAATCATAAAGAAGCATGAGAAAAACAGTATGTCGACTCAAGTGAGCTCGACCCCAAAATACAGCATAAAAAGTCCACAAATCTCACAGTCTCCTCTCTAGGTCAATATACAACAATACTGGTAGAAACAGTAGATGGAGTACACTAGATACAAAGAATATACAAGGTGGTGCAAAAAATAAAAATATAACCCACCTAAGAGCAAAACCTCGAGTCCAGGCAAAAGAAGCAAGTGCGCCGCCGCTACTGTACTGACGGAGCGGACCTGAAAAAGGCTGTGGCACAATG
Organism: Agapanthus africanus; assembly: GCA_030015575.1. Lineage (NCBI taxonomy): Eukaryota > Viridiplantae > Streptophyta > Magnoliopsida > Asparagales > Amaryllidaceae > Agapanthus > Agapanthus africanus. The sequence goes on from JASDDO010000019.1 coordinate 536,493,441, forward strand.
GGGATGAGTTGCCAACTCGTGAGTAATAAATAACATCTACACAGGCTATCGAATGCATGCACACAAGCATCCTAGCATCTCAAATACAGGTAAGGCAGGACATAATAGCAGGTATGTATGCAATATGAATATACTAGCAGGTATGAATGCAATGCGAATCAACTCATGATCTGAATGTGTAAGTATAAGAATCATGTTTTTCCTTTAGGAATCTCTTTTGAAATACCAGCACAATACCAATAGAATCAACAAGAATCTGTGTCCAGCATCGACACCTCAAAACTGTCTCAAATCTCATATCAATGTATCTCTGGCCTCAGCCGTTCGGCTGACCCATCTCAAATATCAATATCTCATCATCTCGCGGCCACGGTCGGTATCCTCTGGATATTCGCCGTCCCAAACAGTCACCGGTAGGTAATCCGTCCCCTGCCAGGCTCAACGTCAACACCACATTCCTCTTGCCTCGGGGTACCTTACCGGGCCCACCATGTACCCGTGACGGTTCCTCCACTCCTCGACACGGATCTCGAAAACCATAGCAAACTCATGGTGGACGACACTTACATCACTAGAAAACCGCAATTTACATATTTTAAAAATATAATAAGTTTAGAAATTTTGCGGCTTTCCCCCGAAATCCAGAAATATCATAAATTCTCAAGAAATCCTCATAAGTGCATATGTCAATGATAATGAATGCATATGGTATCAATAATCAAGTTGCGATGTGTGATTAATAGATTAGGCATGAACAAATAATATGATGAAGTACATGCACATGAATAGCAATCCTACGATTTCATTTTAAGGAATTAAAGCAATAGCGCAAGTTTAAGTATCAATTATAGTAAAAGGTTTTAATTTAAAGGTTATCTAGTGTGGTGGCATGGCAATTACCAGGGTGTGTGTGTAAGCATGAATAGTGCTCGTGCTGCATATAAAAACCCTGGCAATGGTGCAGGTGTCCTATAGAATGGGTTCGTATATGTATGTCAATATAAGGCATGAATGTAGCAAATAATCATACAAGTATTACACCCCTAATTACTAACATCACTAAGAATCTTTTTAAGCTACTAAAACTATCGGGCGACTTGCGCCATCCAACGATAGTCCCCCGTAGATGTTACATCTACTCACCGGAATCCCTAGCTAGTCACGTCCAATCACCGCTTTCCCCTTTCGTGCCGCGTCTGACGTCTCCGCGACCGAACCTGGAATTTACATCAATACCAAACATAAGGTTACATACAAGAACGACGCAAAACCCAAGCGAAAATACTAACGTTCACAAGCTAGGTACAACGTGCACAAGGTGCGCGGAACACACGCGAAAATCGCAAAAACTAACTAAAACGTCGATTTGGTCGCCCGGCAAAGCTAAAACCCGGTCACTCAAAAATCCGCACTCACACATCCTAAAAGTCATAGGATACGCTAAAAATGTCATCAAGACATCGCAATTAATTCATCACAATATTTTATAACACAACTAGTAAGCTAGAATTTGCAATTTGGTGCAAACATCGACAATTTGCGACAAAATTATCACAATCCAACGCAACCATCCAACCACACAACTAGTTAGCCACAATAACACAATTTTAACTCATTTACCATGCTACAAAACCCAATATCCAAACACAACCCTTTCTTGAATTTTGGTAATTAGCAATCTTAATGAAAATTTCACACAAGTTTAACTTAGATTAGCATAATATGAAGCCACTTAAGCAAAGTAACCTTAAAGATTGGTTTAGTAAACAACTAGATAGCTAATTAGCTTTAATTAACTAAATAATGGTTTCTAAAAACCCTAGTTTAACTCTAACCATAAACCTTTAAAAACTAGATTAGAAAGTAACACTAAAGTAACACTAGATTTTAGCCCAATTAGCAAGTTAACCACTTAGATTAAGTTAACAAAATAACTAGATAACAAAATAGCTAAATTAATCTCATAATGGTGTTCTAAACCCTAATTTAATTTCAAACCAAGAACTAGAAAAAACTAGATTAGGATTTAGCTATAATTTTAACAATAACACAACATGCAAGTCCTAATTAGCGCCCTTTAACTACAAATAACAATTAGATTAGAATTTTCACCTCACATGCTTTGAACCTCTTGCACTTAGCCTCCAAAGTTGCCTCTTTTCTCTAAAATTTAAACCAATTTAGGCTTGAGAAGGGATAGAATAGGGTTTTGTGTTGAATTTGTGAAGAAATCTATGGATTTTTGTTGAATTTTGATGGAATTGTGATGAATTTTGGAAGGAAAAAGAGAAAGGAAATTGGGGACAGCACCTGGGAAGCTCTCGGCCAGAGGAGGGAAGTGGGGAGTTGTGAGGAAATTGTGAGAGAAAACCCAAAGTCAAAGCCCTCATATCTCACTAAAAACCCATAACCAAATTACTATATTTTAATCCTATTCAAAACCATTCAATCACAATAGTTAAAGTCAAATAGAGGGGGGGAATGGGCTGCTGCCAAGGTGGGGCCGGCCATGATGGAGTGAGGATGAGTGTGAGAGGTTACAAAAAGAATCCCATGCAAAAAGACCCCCCTACAAATCCAAAATTGCAAGTTTAAGCTTAAAATTCAATAAATTTCGTTTTCCATAATAAAAATTAGTTAAAACTTAAAATAAAATACTAAAAATTTATATTACAACTAGATTTTAATTAACATGATTTTAAAGCTTAATTTTAGCCCATTTAAATTTGTATTTATTGCTAATTTAGTGTATTTTCTTACCGGCTTAAAATAATATTAAAAAAATTGAAAAATTAGGGAAAATTTTTAAACGACCAGAATTTCATAAGTAACTCATTAGATACTAAAAACAAGCAATTACCTATCCATTTTAGGTATAATTAGTCCTAAACTGCAAAATAACAAAAAGGACGGTTTTCGGAAAAATACCGAATTTTCACCGATTTTCAGGAAAACACCGAAACGACTTTTCAAGGCTTTACTCTAGAATTGGCGGGCTATTCGCCGCACTCGTAGGGGGTACAGGTTGACCCAAGGAGGGGTGCCCAAGTTACCGGATTCCGTGAAGTGCTGGGTGGTCCATTCACGTTGCTGAAGGGGGCTGCCTCGCTTCAGGTTTTGGCGAGTAACTTGCCGCGCCCGTAGGGGTCTAGGATTTCATTGCACAGGCTATCCACACGACCAGGGGAACGTCGGGTTTCAGTAGCGGCTCTATGAAACCCAGGGATCCCAGATATCTATATTGTTCTGTGATGCTTATTACATTTCTGTGATGTTGCATTTTATCATGCCTTGAGCGAATATTATATATTGATATATATACTAGTAGATGTTGTATATGTTTTGCATCCGCGCTAGTCCAGTCCCCGCTTTGTCGTTAGTCAACAAACCTAACGGGTAATGACGGGACCCAGTGGCGAATGCGGGTGGCATATACGTCCATCATTATTTTCGTTCTTTATTGGTGTGATCAATTGATGGGACTGCATTGATTCGGATCAATGCAAGTTAAACAAACCTATTCTGATGTTGTTGGAACATTTTTCAAAAAGCTGTTATTGCAAGGACGTTCTCTTTTATTTTGCACAGTGGTATTTGGTTATGAATATCCAGCACCTCAGTCGAGGAGGCAAAGGCCGAGATCCCTTCACCGGGAGTGACCCCTTGGACAGAAGTTTGCGTCAAGGCAATAACTTCACTATAGTCGTTTACTTTTGCTTTGCATCGTGGTATTTAGTTAGAATATCCTGCACCTCATTCTACGGGGAAAGAGCCGAGATCCCTTCACCGGGAGTGACCTCTTTAGTAAAGGTTTTCGTCACTATATTTTTATAAAGCTATCCGGTTCCTTCAACGATATCAAGTTCATTACGTTAAAGGTTTTCGCCAGAAACCACTCGTAGCCCTCCGTCGTTTCATATGGGTGGTCAATAGTATTCAAGCTGTGTTTGTTGGCCAAAGTCAAGGCACAGTGTTTGGTAGCTGTTGGGTATTCATATGCAGCATAGATAGATGCGTTGGTTTGGGACAGTCGTACTGCATTGTTAGCCAAAGTCAAGGGTAGGTACGGGTGGGTTCAAATCAACCTGGAGAATGACGAGTAGAACTTGACATGTGACTTATGATTTGTTGGCCAAAGTCAAGGTCATAAGAGCATGGGGCAAAAATCACATCGGGAGTTTCTAAAGAAACTGGAACTTGCCAGATATGCGCATACCTTCTGGAGTGTGATAACGTGAGCGGATTCCATCACGTTATCATGCGATGATAGTTGGATCCCGATTCCCACTGATGAGTTGGTTTACTCTTAGGGTGATCCCGACTAATTCTTCTTTCAGGTTTGGAGGAGAATTTGACGGTACAGTGGGAGGTTTCCTGATTAGATAAAATGGTAACCATTCTGATCTAGGTTAGAGTGCACGCTGAGTGTTTCTTTTCTCTCTCTCTCTTTGGCAGCGACCATTGACCCGACCCTAGGCTATGACTCAGTGACCAAAATTAACAGAACCTTCTTATAAGACTGGCTTTTGGATTGTCTGAGTTGCAAAGCTCATTGCCACTCCTACTTTTACCCTTTTCTCCAGGACACCCCGTATTACTACGAACGTCCACTTCCATTGGATAAAACCATCGTATGGTTATATACGAACTCGAAGGAATTTATTCGAGGATGGTTTCCGGTTCTGGAGAAAACGAATAGGACTATTTAGTTGTCTTTTCCTTTTACCTTCTCTCAGGTTGCGAGTACTCCTTGGATTAGGGGATAGTACACCCGTTGCGCCTATTGGATAGTCTTCTTCCAAACCTTAGGCTGGTGCCGAACGGTAGGGAATGAAGAAAGTCGATTAGCCTAAGTGTGGTGTACAGAAGGTATTAAGTTAAGACAAATAAAGGGATTAGAAGGAGGGCAAAGTAAATTGCGACTGCTATTCATGACCAAACCAAGTATTTCATTACCACTCCCACTTCACCTTTGTATTTCTCCAGAACACTCCGTATCACTACAAAGATCCACAGTTTATTGGATACTCCATCGTATGGTTATATACGAACTCGAAAAGAACTTTTTCCAATTCGGGGATGGATTCTGGTTCAGGAGAAATAGGAATAAGTTTTATTCGGTTGTCTTTTATCTGCACCTTCTCTCGCTTTGCGAGTGCTCCTAGGATTAGGACAGTACACCCATTATGCTTAATGGATAGTCTTCTTCCAAACCATAGGCTGGTGCCAAATGGTAGGGAAGGAAGAAAACCATTTGGCCTAAAGGGGTGTGCGGAAGGTAATGACTAAATACATATAAAGGGATTTGGAGAGATGGCAAGGAAATATACGGTTACAGTTGTGAATCTGGATAATGGAAGAAGCATTACTAGGAATACCAGGATACCCCTACGAAACATTTCAATGTTTCAGTTTCACCGTGTACTGTTAAAGGAAAACTGATTTCCCAATTAGATCCTTGCTCCAGGGTATGTATTTACCAGGTATGAATCTCACATCTGTATGGTTTTACAAATAGTGAGAGGAAGTAAGTTATTGGGAATTAGGTGATTGTCCTCATTATATCGGAATTCGTTGTAATTGGTGATATTTGAGGAAGTCACCTGGGCTGTTTGCTGGTCGGCAAATATTTAGTTTTGAATATCCGTTGTTATGCGCCAATTTCAAATTGATATATCTGTACGTCTATTTTTAGAGTGAGATATACCTTTTTGAAATTATGTCTATGACATTTACCTATATCAGTAAATGGTTAGGTAAGGAGCATTAAACAGCGGTGTAATTCTTCTTAACCATAAGTACAGTTTTCAACCTACGACACACAGGGAATGAGTTATTAGACTCAAGGGACTTATACAGAGTATTGTATGTTGTCCAACGTCCATTAGGACAGAGGGGTTGGTACTCGTACTATATTCTGTTTACTTATGACTTCTCTGGTTTTTAGACAGGTGTTTCGTAGAAACGCAAGGTCCGAATTTTGAGAAGTTATAAGTATAAGATTAAAGTAGAGAACCAGGTACTGCAAGTATCGGGATTCTTCAAGGTGATCGAAGATGTAGATACTTGTGTATGGTATTCAGTTGATAGTAATGATTAAGAGAAATTGCTTCTCTTTCAGTTTACTCATAATTGGAAACATTCCTAAGTTGAGTAACGTTGATCGGCATCTTTCCATTTTGTTGACATGCACTAGAGACAGCTGCATGATTTGAATCTGGTTCAATTAAATCAGTGCATCTGTTTCTATATTGGATATAGAACGGTCCATATCTTAACGATGTTAAGGTACGGGGAGTTGTTTGGCTTATGCTTAAAACTAGACTCTGGATAACTCAAGCCACGTTTCTGTAATGGCTGTTTGTGGGTTGACCCAGGCTATAACAAGGGTTGACTTTCTACCATCTGGAAGATCAATAGTGATATTGTTCTAGACTCGCCACAGTTTTAATAAAAATGGATTTTTTCAGAAAACAGTAGTGGGAGTATGGTAGAACTGGAAGTGATTCCAGAACCGCAAACGATTACTGAAAATTTGATAAGAACCTAAAGATTCAATCTGACTTGACATTCCATTGGCCACTCCGCAGACATGATGGGTAACCTCAGGCACCCGAGAGGTGCTCCGGTAGCCTCAAGGACGGTGACAGGGAGGTTCTTGTTTACCCAGACTTGCCATTGCTGTTGTTCCAGACTGTGAGACCCGGCAGGAGGATGAGTATAGCGTCGTTCTAAACTAGCTTTAGAAGTGTACGTCTGTATGACTCTGCCAGAGGGTTGCCGTAGTCAGTGGGAGCAGCGGAAGCATTGGAGGACAGGTGGCTTATGTCTATTTATAAACTAAAGCGGATATAGCGGAGATAGATCATCTATTTCTGATGTGACAGTCATAGGTTTGACTTCATCGGAATAGGGGATGGATCTGTTAAGAAGGTAGTAGGGTGTGATGTCCTGGTATTTGGATGACATACACAGAATAGGAAAAGAAATTCCTATACTACGATCGGTTATACTTTGGTTGTCACACAGTGGTTTCTCCACATAGGATATAGAGATAATATCTGATATTCTGGTTACTAGATCTATGGTTTTAGATCTAGATTTGGGTAGTTTCCCAATTTGGGTACTTAGACAGCATTCTAAAGGTGTTTTAGAATGGACGACTCCTGGCACGGTGGTGTACCTGCAGGTGATGGAATCACCCTCTCTAAAGGTGTCTTACAGACTAAAAGGGAGAGGGATGTGCATTATTGGCATATCACTTGCTTAGGCAATTGAGTCAATCATGAGATGTCAAGTACCACACCAGAGGTTGTTTTTTGCATGAGATGCAATAAGTTGATATTAATCCAGTCCTGGAGAAACATTAGGAAGCAGTTTTAGAACAAAAGTGAATGTTCTAGGGATATGATAACGACAGCCTCATTCGGGAGACGGTTATCATTCCAGGCTTCCAAGGTGACCTGGATGACAGAGTGACTGTCAGAGTTATAGTTTTCCCTCTGACGAGGGGCAGTATTTTGGACAGGTGGTCCAAGGGGATACTGAGGGAGGCATGACGCAGGATACTGATTAAGTTCAGTTGACGATACAGTCTAAGAAGTTTGGATTTGGAGTTCATTTATGAGCTAGGTCCCATCAGACATCCAGACACATTATAAGACATGTATTGCTCATTTCGGGAGATGACTTTCTCCGCGAACTTGAGATATAGAGAGACATAGAAAGAAACATCAAGGCGGATCCACTCACTGAGGCTATTCCTCGAACACATTAGTTTCGCAAACTGGTTTTGTGAGACTGATTAGTAGAGGAGTTGGATGTTCGGTATCACACGGGCTGTGAGTATGCGACATCGCAATAATTAGCCTTGAGTGCAAGTGGGAGATTGTTGGAGATAGTGCCCTCAGAGTCAATTATTGGATCACAGGCACGTGATTGCAATGATTGAGGGAGGACCTGTCCCAGTAGGACAGTCTTACTCAAGATGATAGTATGCTATTTGGTTTATCTTTATTATCGTGTACTGCTTTAGGTGACCTTACAGGTCACTATTGCGCGTTGATAGAGCCCCTAGGATTCTTGCTTGACTGGCAGCAGTATGAGGGCGATCATATACGTGGGAGCTGGGGTCTATAAGCGCATCCTTAAAAGGTCCCTAGTCGTGGGAGTTTCGAGACAGGGCATCGATACTCCAAAGTAGACTAGTGTATACAGTCGAGACCCCGACGAGGGGCGGTGGCCAGTCTCACAAGCCACTGGTGTCAGTTGGTTCACTTAAGATGTATACAGGTGCTCATTGGGTTATGAGTACACCGGACAGGACTCGCCGGGAACATGCTAGTTGGTCTTATACCAGACGTCAGATAGCAGTTCCTTGGTGATATGTGTACAGATTAGTTCATCGACCTGAGATCGTAATTTGTCTCGTGTGAGTTCCCACTGTACTTTGATTACTACCCTACCACGCTCAAAGGAGACGTGCAAACAGGTTTTAGTTGGGTACAGTCCAGAGCCACATGGAGGCAGTGAGCGGATCTGCAGGGGTTCGTCTCTCCCGGTATTGGGGGTGAGGTCGCGCTGTGTTTAGGAGAGCTATTACACGAAGTCCTTGGCCAAGGCAGGAGATTTACTGGTAGGTATTCCAGTAATATCTCAGGGTGTTCTGGGCTACACTCCGATATGACTTGTACCGCTTTTGGGGGTCTGACTTTTACCAACACCTAGGCCCGCCATGCGATGCTCATAGACGAACGGACCGGACTGTATGGATATTGTCACTGACAGGCTCAGTAAGGTGTCAGGATGAGTTCGCTCATCGACGTCCCTTTTGGTCAATACCTGGTAGCCCGTTACGTATGGCTAATACCTCTGACGTGCTAGTGGTTAAATCCACAGCCAAAGTATTGACGAGTCTTTAGAGTCCCCCACAGACCGTTTTCTCAAGTTTCGGGCGAAACACTGTAGAGGCCGTATGGAGATATGGCAGGGTTCGATCAGATACGTGCGGTATTGTACGGATCATGATCGGACGGATAATACTAGCGGGTTTTGGTTTAAGCCGGATCCTAGTATTGTACTGTGTAGATTTTGTCTCATTGCATTTGTATTCGGTCGGAATACAAATGCGGGTATGTATATACTGTCGCGGGGTTTTCTTGTAATTTATTACGGGATCAGTTTTCTGAAGTTGCCAGTTTACTTTCCGTTTCGGCCATTTTCCTTTGTTTCTTTCCTTGGCCGAAAATTGGTGGAGGAGGGCTTATTTGCAAATGTGCAAATTGGCATTGTGGAGGGTGGTCTTTGTATATTGTTGCTTCATGATGGTTGCACCATCATTTGACTTCTTCACTCATCATTGCTTGACCTTTGGAGTGATGATGATTGATGGAGTGTTGGATTTTGTTGTAATGATATATTTCATCATCATCACCTTTTTCTCTCTCTTGCATTATTTTCTTTGGCTCACCCATTCATTCTTAATCTATCCATTCTCTCATGGCTCAAGCAAGGGGCCGTCCACTATTGAGGGGGTGAGGGATTCATTTTTGTGTGGGGAAAAATTTATTCTCATGTGTGTTTTGCAACAAAATTTCATAGCCATCTCCAAAGTTCATTCTTATTCTTCACCTCCACCAACCATGGCAACTTCAACCCCACTTGAGACATAGCCTACTACACTTCACCTACAGCAATTCTTGGGCACGTCGGCTCACCAACTTCGTGCCCGAGTTGCCTCGGTCCAAAGGTGGGAGCCCGTAAAAGAACCCGGCGATGTGGTGCTCTACCGACGAGGAGATGAAGACCGGAGATTCCGCGGAGAGATCGGGACGACGACGAGAAGACCGAAGGACACGGATCGCTCGGTATATCTCTCTACCCCTTCTCTAGTTAGCTAGGATTAGATTAATGGCCCGATCCAGGATTTTTGTGCGCGGTGGTGCCGGTTCAAAAGTTAAAGTAAAGTATCGTTTCCGCATTTTGGCCTCGTTCAGACGGACGGGGCGCCGCCGTGCTCTTACATACAAGACGAGGAATTACGCCTAAATGCGCAAGCACATTTTATAATCGGTCATTTAGTACCTCAAGAAATTTTAACGGCCGCATGAAGAATGTGTGAGCAATTTCATCACCAACTAAAAAGTACTTTGGATGATGGACAAGAGTATGATAGCTTGAATTGAATTTCCAAGTGTAGGGGTAAAAATTACACACACGTAGGGGTATATGATTGGGGTTTGGATGAGAGATAGGAATAAAGATAGGCTTTATATCTTCAGTAAAGATGATAAAAATTCCTGAGTTGAGATTGCATCTTAGAAGGAAAATTCAAAAGATGCTGAAAGCTTAATAAATTTGCAAAACATATACGATCTTAAGTTAAATGAAAAGTGAGTGTGAAAAATACGGATTGATGATTTCTAAGTTGAAGATGATAGAATTCCTTACTAGAATACTGAATTGAAGAATTAGAGTCAATGAAAAAATTGATCGGATTTTGTGGGTAGTATCCGCTGAAAACCCTCAGGAGACAACACTCCTCCTACTAGGGACACCTAGAGGTTTAACGGTTTGTTGTACGAGCTCAGTGTAATCGCGTTCCCTGCGAAAGTGAGGTTAGGAATTTTTGAGAATAAAATTGGCTTTGCTCGGGACGAGCAAAAGATAAGTTTGGGGGTATTTGTTCATATCAGATTTTTGCATTTTTATATCGCCCATTCTTAATCACATTGCATATAAGTAGGTACTTTTGATCCATGTCTGCTAAATAGCTGCAGGTTACAGGTTCTCAGCTCTTTACAGTGAGATTCGTTAAAAGTTGCAACAAATGTGGGACTACGACCAATAACAGATGAATATTGATTCGCATGATGCCGTATACCAGTTCAAGCGGAGTTCAAGGCAAAAGTCCACTGCTGAATATCTGGAAGAGAACAGAAGAGCTTTTGAGCAACCAAGTGTACCAAACAGATGATAAAAGCAACTGGTAGAAGACCTGAAAAGATGGACCCAAGATTCCACCATATGGCCGCGGAACCGCAGCCAAACAGGCACTTCTGCCGTGGTTCCGTGGCCGCGTTCTGTGCATGTCGGTGGCAGTGTCGGTGCTTTGACTCGGCTCTCTGGGGGTAGTTTTTTAATTTCGTGTATGGATCAGAATGTAAACCTAGGCTTTCCTTATTTATAAATAGGAGAGCTCAAAACCAAATTAAGGTGTGCCTCTTTGAGGGTGCCTTTCTTAGGATGCCTCTCTTTATTTTTATGCCTCTTTTTAATTTCTAGATCTAAATTTAAATTCCATTGTAATGCGTTTTTGAGAGGACATCAATAAAGTAAGCTTTTTATTTATCTCGCATTCTTTATCGTACCTACAAATTTTTTTTATTAATCCAGTAGTAGAAATTTATCTGCTTTTTCCTTATAATAAATTTTGTTGTTATCTCTCTAATGAGTGAGTAATTCCTTACTTGTTAGGGAAGGAGAGGGAAGGTTTGAGAGAAGGAAATCTCTCTCATTCCTTTCTTTGCCCAAATAATTTTAAATATGGACTCCCTTTAATTCAACCATAATCCGCTCACTACGGCACCCTATCCTACATGATAGCGGTGATTCCCTAGTTAAACCGGTTGTGGTTGAATTAACCGGAGGTTAGGGCTAAGAGCCAAGAACGGACGAACAAGGACCAAAAGAAAGAAACTAAGTTTTTTCCCAGTCGTGCTAATCCCTATTGTTGCCGATTACCCTAACACCTTTATTCATAACTAAGGCATTGAAAGATGTGAGAAGATCCCTATCTCGAACTAACCTAAGCCTAACCCTAGCAAGCTTTTTATCAACTTATTCTCATTCGTAGATCTTAAAACAAAACCCAACTTAATTGGATTTAACTCGTTAGAACATAAAGAAAAGGATTCCTTCTCCCTGTGGATCGACCCGTACTCAACCGGCTAGCTACCAAGCTGTAAGTCCACGGTAGCGCCCCGGCCGTCTAACAGACGCAAAATGCGGAACAAAAACTTTTTAATGAAACTGGCGCTATCGTGTACCGTAACCCGGATCGGCTATTAAAGCTAAACTAACAAATTGCAAGGGTGTAGAAACGTTATACCGAATGATCCGAGTCCTTCGGTCTTCAACCATCATCCCACGCTTGTTGCGGCTACTCTGATCTCCTCGATCTCCAGTCTTGTCGTCCGGGTGGCACCACGTCGACGGATCTTTAAACGGGCTCCCGTCTCTGAACCGAGGCAACTCGATCGTCAAGTTTGCTAAAAGAGACGACCAAGATGAAGTAGAGAATGAGTAGAATACTTTATCTCGTTACGTCCAAGGCTATGGACGAACGGTTAATGAAGTTGCCTTTTGGATCGAATGAAATTGAGCTATGAAAATATATCAATTTCCATGAACCATAAACCTTAATCTTTTCTCAAATGAACCACTCATATCAAGCAAGGGGGGCGGCCAATTATATGGAGGTGGGGGTGAGTGTAGGAGCAAGGTGGTAACCTTAAAGGAAAAGATCAACACAAAATATCCTTAAGCATTACAAGAAAGTTTAATGCAAAAGGTGACTCACAAAAACACCTCATCATAACAATAAAGCAAATGAATGATTCACTAACCTAGTCATCATCCAAGAAGCTTCCACACTCATGACTCACCCTCAAGAAGAAAAGATAAATCTGTATTTAACCGACTGTTAAATACGGCTGATAGAAAACTGGAAACTGACAACTTCCAAAAGTGATCCTGAAACGAATTTCAGGATAACCCCGTATCAGTATAAACATACCCGCATTTGTATTACGACCGAATACAAATGCAACTGAGACAAAGATATTATATCTACACAGTATAATACTGGGTTCCGGCTTAAACCAAAGCCTACCAGTATTATCTGCCCGAAAAACGACACGTGCGAAAACGCACGTGCTTTTTCCGAACCTTGCCATATCACCATACAGCCTCTACAACGTTTCGCCCGAACTTAGGAAAGTGTCTGTGGGGGACTCTAATGACTCATCAACACACTGGCACTGGGTATAACCCCTGGCACGTCAGAGGTACAAGCTGCACGTAACGTTTTGCCTATGTATTGATTGGAAGGGAAGCTGACGAGCGAACTCATCTATAAACCCTACTGAGCCTGACAGTGACAATGTATATACAGTCCGGTCCATTCGTCTAAAGAGTATCGCATATCGAGTCTAGGGGGGTGGATAAAGTCATACCCCTAATAACGCGATAAATCGTGTCGGCATGAAGCCCATCACCACCTGAGAAACTACTGATCCAAATCAGTAATTCTCCACTACCTCGGCCGAGGATTCCTAGTGATGGCCACCCGTGCACTGCGCGACATCAACCCCCAATACCGGGAGACACGAATCCCCGACGATCCCCTCACTTGCCTCCAATGTGGCTCGGGACTGTACCCAACTAAAACCTGTTTGCACAACTCTTTTGAGCGTGGTAGGGTAGTAATATAAGCACAGTGGGAACTCACTTGAGACAAACGATGATCTCAGGTCGATGAACTAACCTGTACACATGTCACCAGGGAATTGCTATCTGACGATATGTATAATACCAACTAGCAGATTCCCGGCGAGTCCTGTCTGGTGTACTCATAACCCAATGAGCACCTGTATACATCTTAGGTGAACCAACTGACACCAGTGGCTTGTGAGACCGGCCACCGCTCCTCGTCGGGGTCTCGACTGTATACACTAGTCTATTTTGGAGTATCGATGCCCTGTCTCGAAACTCCCACGACTAGGGACACTTTAAGGATGTGCTTACAGACCCTAGCTCCTACGTATATGATCGCCATCATACTGCTGGTAGTCAAGCAAGAATCCTATGGGCTCTATCATCATGCAATAGTGAACTAAATCATGTATACGATGATAAAGACAAACCAGATAACATACTATCATTTTGAGCAAGACTGTCATATCGGTATAGGTCCTACCTCAATCATTGTAATCACGTATTTACGATCCAATAATTGACTTTGCGGGCACTATCTCCAACAATCTCCCACTTGCACTCAAGGCTAATTATTGCGATGTCGCATACTCACAGCCCGTGTGATACCGAACATCCAACTCCTCTACTAATCAGTTTCACAAAGCTAGTTTGTAAAACTCTTGTGTTCGAGAAATAGCCTCAGTGAGTGGACCCGTCCTGATGTTTCTTTCTATGTCTCTCTTAATCTCAAGTTCACGGAGAAAGCCATCTCCCGAATCGAGTAATACCTGTCTTAGAATATGTCTGGATATATGATGGGACCTAGTTCATAAATGAACTCCAAATCCAAACTTCTTAGACAGTATCGATAACTGAACCTAATCAGTATCCAGCACCAAGCCTCCCACAGTATCCTCTTGGACCACCTGTCCATAATACTGTCCCTTGTCAGAGGGAAAACTATAACTCTGACAATCACTCTGTCATCCATGTCACCTTGGAAGCCTGGAATGATAACCGTCTCCCGAAGGAGGCTGCCGTCATCAAATCCATAGAACATGCACCTTATGTTCTTAAACTGCTTCCTTACGTTTCTTCAGGATTGGATTAATATAAACTTATCGCATCAAGTGCAAAAACTACATCTGGTGTGGTACTTGACATCTCATGATTGACTCAATTGCCTAAGCAAGTGATCTGCCAATCATGCACATCCCTCTCTCCTTTAGTCTCTAAGACACCTTTAGAGAGGGTGACTCCATTACCTGCAGGTACACCACCATGCCTGGAGTCAACTATTCTAAATACCTTTTAGAATGCTGTCAAAGTACCCATATTGGGAAACTACCCAAATCTAGATCTAAAAACCGTAGATCTAGTTACCAGAATGTCTGATATTATATCCATATCCTTTGTGAAGAAACAACTGTGTGACAACCACAGTACAACCGATCGTAGTATAGGAATTTTACTTCCTACTCTGTGTATGTCATCCAAATACCAGGACATCACACTCTACTACCTTCTTAACAGATTCATCCCCTATTCTGATGAAGTCAAAGCTATGACTGTCTCATCAAAATTAGATGATCTAATCTGCGCTATATCTGCTCAAGCCTATAAATAGACATGAGCTACTTGCCCACTATGATTCCGCTGCTCCCACTGACCACAACAACCCTCTGGCAGAATAACATATACGTGTACTTTTAAAGCTAGTTTAGAACGACGCTATACTTATCCTCCTGCCGGGTTTCATAGTCTGGAACAACAGTAGTGTCAAGTCTGGGTAAACAAGAACCTCCCTGTCACCATCCTTGAGGCTACCGGAGTACCTCTCGGGTGTCTGAGGTTACCCACCATATCTGTGGAGTGGCTATTGGAATGTCAAACCTGATTGAATATATAGGTCCTATTAAATTTTCCGTAATCGTTTGCGGTTCTGGAATCACTTCCAGTTCTACCATACTCCCACTATTATTATGAAAAAATCCATTTTACTAAAACTGTGGCGAGTCAAGAACAATATCACTATTGATCTTCCAGATGGTAAAAATGTCAACCCCCGTCAAAGCCAGGGTCAACCCACAAACAGCCATTACAGAAACGTGCCTTGAGTTATCCAGTATCTGGTTTTAAGCATAAGCTGGACAACTCCCCGTATCTTAACAACGTTAAGATATGAACCATTCTATATCCAATATAGAAATAGAGGCACTAATTTAATTGGAACCAGATTCAAATCATGCAGCTGTCTCCAGTGCATATCAACTTAATGGAGAAAGGCTAATCAGCATTACTCAACTTAGGAATCCATCCAATTATGAGTAACCTGAAAGAGAAACAAGTTTTTCAAAACCATTACTATCAACTGAATACCTATCACAAGAATCTACATCTTCAATCTCTTTGATGAATCCCGATACTTGCGATACCTTGTTCTCTACTTTATTCTTATATCCACAACTTCTCAAACCTTAGACATTGCATTTCATCGAAACACTTGTCTAAAAACTAGAGAAGTTATGAGTAAACAGAACATAGTACGAGGACCTACCCCTTTGTCCTGACGGACACTGGACAACATAAAATACTCTGTATAAGTCCGCTGAGTTTAATAACTCAAAAACTTGTGTATCGTAGGTTAAAAAACTGTACCCGGGCGATTTCCTCAAATATCACCAATTACAACGAATTCCGATATAATGAGGATGATCTCCTAATTCCCAATAACTTACTCCCACTCATTATCTGTAAAACTGTACAGATATGAGAATGCAACCTGGTAAATACATACCCTGGAGTAAGTATGTAATCGGGAAATCAGTTTACAATTAACAATGCACAGTGAAACTGGAACATGAAAATGTTTCATAAGGGTATCCTGGTATTCCTAGTAATGCCTCTTCCATACTCCTATTCATGACTGTAACCGTATACTCCTTTGCCTTCTCTCCAAATCCCTTTATTTGTCTTTAGTCGTTACCTTCTGTACACCATCGTTAGGCTAAATGGTTTTCTTCCTTCCCTACCGTTCGGCACCAGCCTATGGTTTGGAAGAAGACTATCCAGTAAGCATAATAGGTGTACCCTCCTAATCCTAAGAGTACTCGCAACTTGAGAGAAGGTGATGATAAAAGACAATCTGAATAATACCTTATTCTATTTCTCCCGAACTGGGGAAAAAGCAAAGGTGAAATAGGAGTAGCGATGAAGTACGCGGTTTGGTCGTGAATGATAACAGTCGCAATTTACTTTGCCCTCTTTCTAATCCCTTTACTTTGTCTTTACATATTACCTTCTGTACACCCTACTTAGGCTAATTAGTTTTCTTCATTCCCTACCTTTCGGCACCAGCCTATGGTTTGGAATAAGACTATCCAATAAGCGTAATAGGTGTACCCTCCTAAACTAAGGAGCCCTCGCAACCTGAGAGAAGGTGATAATAAGAGACAACTGAATAAACTAATTCTATTTCTCCTGAACCTGGATCCATCCTCGAAGAAGTCTCTTCGAGTTCGTATATAACCATACGATGGATCTATCTAATGGAAGTGGATATCCGTAGTAATACGGGGTGTTCTGAGAAATTCAAAGGGTAAAAGAAGAAACAGCAATGACTTATGCAACTTTAGACAATCCAAAAGCCAGTATTTTAAGAAGGTTCGGTTAACTTGGTCACCGAGTCAAAGTCTAGGGTCGGTCAAAGGTCGCTGCCAAAGAGAGAGAGAGAAAAGAAACACTCTGCGTGCACTCTAACCTAGATCAGAATGGTTATCAATTTATCTAATCAGGAAACCTCCTACTGTTATCTCAAATTCTCCTCCAAACCAGAAAGAAGAATTAGTCGGGATCACCCGAAGAGTAAACCAACTCATCAGTGAGAATCGGGATCCAACTATCATCGCATGATAACTTGATGGAAGTCACTCAAGTTATCACACTCCAGAAGGTATGCGCATGCCTGGCAAGTTTCCTGTATATTTGAAACTCCCGATGTGATTTTTGCCCCATGCTCTTATAACCTTGGCGTTGGTCAAAATGTCATAAGTCACATGCCAAGTTCTACCCGTCATTGTCCTGGTCAATTTGAACCCACCCCCACATGCCCCTGACGTTGGCCAAATGGCAGAACGACTGTCCCAAACCAACACATCTATCTATGCAACATATGAAATACCCCAGCAGCTACCAAACACTATGCCCTGGCGTTGGTCAAATGCATAGCTTGAATACTACTGACTATCCATAAGAAATGACGGAGGGCTACGGCTGGTTTTTGGCGAAAAATCTTTAACGTAATGAACTTGATCTCGTTGAAGGAACGTGATAGCTTTTTATAAAATATAGTGACGAAAACGTTTTTCTAAAGAGGTCACTCCCGGTGAAGGGATCTCGGCTCTTTCCTCGTGGAATGAGGTGCAGGATATTCCAACTGAATACCGCGATGCAAAGCAACTTGTAATCGACTATATTAAAGTTACTACCCTGACGTAAACTTCTGCCCAAGGGGTTTTTCCCGGTGAAGGGATATCAGCCCTTGCCTCGTGGAATGAGGTGCGGGATATTCCAACTGAATACCGCTATGCAAAACAAAAGTAAACATCTTTGTAATAACACCTTTTAAAATTTGTTCCAACAACATAAAATATAGGTTTGTTTTATCCTTGCATTGATAAGAATCAATGCAGTCCCATCAATCAATCACACCAGAAAAAAACGAAAATATAATGTACGTATATGCCATCCGCATTTGTCATTGGGTCCCGTCATCACCCGTTAGGTTACTTAACTAACGACAGAGCGGGGGCTGGACTAGCGCGGGTGAAAAACATATACAACATCTAATAGTATATATACCAATATACAATAATCGCTCCAGGCGTGATAATATGCAACATTACAGAAAAGTAATAAGCATCTCAGAACAATACAGATAATCTGGGATCCCCGGGTTTCACAGAGCCGCTGCAGAAACCTGACGTTCCCCTGGTCATGTGGATAGCCTGTGCAATGAAACCTAGACCCCTACGGGTGCGGCAAGTTACCCGCCAAAACCTGAAGCGAGGTAGTCCCCCACATCATAGTGAATGGAACACCCGTCACTTCACGGAATCCGGTAAATTGAGCACCCCTCCTTGGGTCAACCTGTACCCCCTACGAGTGCGGCGAATAGTCTGCCAATTCTAGAGTGAGGTCCCTCTGCCTCTCAAAGCCACGAAATACGGACCCGTTTCCCTCCAGAACCTGGCTATCCGTGCACTCCTTTGCGGGATAAACCTAGTACAGAAATAAAAATATGTACAACGGGTACATCGACCTCGACCTGGTCGTGCCCCAAAAGAATATTATACAAACAGGCAGTAACGGCAGTCCACATGTTGGACGCTCGCCCCGCAATAACAACTGTACAAATAAATCCAAACTGCACTATCATTGCACCCTGCTATCCACCACGACATATCCGCAACAATACAGCACAACACAGAATATCAACGCGAATGTCACGTTCGCAAACCCGTCTAAAAGAACTATAGCAATCAGACGCGGTTTACCGATCAAATGATATTCCCGGTCGGAGATATAATGTAAATACTGCATACTAACAAATTTAAAATTTCGATCGACTAAATTTCCCAAAGTGGGCCCCATGTACATCTGGTGTACAGTAATAAAATCCGGGCCCAAAAGAATATACCAAAAACCCACAATTTCCAAACAAAGCCTACTGGGAAAAATTGATGCACTGTTCCCACTAAAGCGCCGAGGTTCCGCGGTCAAACCTAGGGTTTGACCGCGGAACCGCCGCGTTCTTGTGGGATCACGTGCCCAATTTTTCTCAGTATTCTTATAAATTTCTCCACTGTCTTCTGTGATATGCAAAATAATTTTAGGACATCATTTAAAATCGACAGAAACTGATAAGCTTGAAAATTGTGTTTTTCGAAATTCGGTTCGATCGATATTTTAAACGCGTTAGCACAAGTTAGTATAGCTTAATGGTAAGGCTCTGATACCACTGTAAGTCCACGGTAGCGCCCCGGCCGTCTAACAGATGCCAAATGCGGAACAAAAACTTTTTAATGAAACTGGCACTATCGTGTACCGTAACCCTGATCGGCCATTAAAGCTAAACTAACAAATTGCAAGGGTGTAGAAATGTTATACCGAATGATCCGAGTCCTTCTGTCTTCAACCCTCATCCCACGCTTGTTGCGGCTGCTCTGATCTCCTCGATCTCCAGACTTGTCGTCCGGGTGGCACCACGTCGACGGATCTTTAAACGGGCTCCCGCCTCTGAACCGAGGCAACTCGATCGTCAAGTTTGCTAAAAGAGACGACCAAGATGAAGTAGAGAATGAGTACAATACTTTGTCTCGTTACGTCCAAGGCTATGGACGAACGGTTAATGAAGTTGCCTTTTGGATCGAATGAAATTGAGCTATGAAAATATATCAATTTCCATGAACCATAAACCTTAATCTTTTCTCAAATGAACCACTCATATCAAGCAAGGGGGGCGGCCAATTATATGGAGGTGGGGGTGAGTGTAAGAGCAAGGTGGTAACCTTAAAGGAAAAGATCAACACAAAATATCCTTAAGCATTACAAGAAAGTTTAATGCAAAAGGTGACTCACAAAAACACCTCATCATAACAATAAAGCAAATGAATGATTCACTAAGCTAGTCATCATCCAAGAAGCTTCCACACTCATGACTCACCTCATGACTCACCCTCAAGAAGAAAGGATAAATCCATATTTAACCGACTGTTAAATACGGCTGATAGAAAACTGGAAACTGACAACTTCCAAAAGTGATCCTGAAACGAATTTCAGGATAACCCCGTATCAATATAAACATACCCGCATTTGTATTACGACCGAATACAAATGCAACTGAGACAAAGATATTATATCTACACAGTATAATACTGGGTTCCGGCTTAAACCAAAGCCTACCGGTATTATCTGCCCGAAAAACGACACGTGCGAAAACGCACGTGCTTTTTCCGAACCTTGCCATATCACCATACGGCCTCTACAACATTTCGCCCGAACTTGGGAAAGTGTCTGTGGGGGACTCTAATGACTCATCAACATACTGGCAGTGGGTATAACCCCTAGCACGTCAGAGGTACAAGCTGCACGTAACGTTTTACCTATGTATTGATTGGAAGGGAAGCTGACGAGCGAACTCATCTATAAACCCTACTGAGCCTGACAGTGACAATGTATATACAGTCCGGTCCATTCGTCTAAAGAGTATCGCATATCGAGTCTTGGGGGGTGGATAAAGTCAGACCCCTAATAACGCGATAAATCGTGTCGGCATGAAGCCCATCACTACCAGAGAAACTACTGATCCAAATCAGTAATTCTCCACTACCTCGGCCGAGGATTTCTAGTGATGGCCACCCGTGCACTGCGCGACATCAACCCCCAATACCGGGAGAGACGAATCCCCGACGATCCGCTCACTTGCCTCCAATGTGGCTCGGGACTGTACCCAACTAAAACTTGTTTGCACAACTCTTTTGAGCATGGTAGGGTAGTAATCTAAGCACAGTGGGAACTCACATGAGACAAACGACGATCTCAGGTCGATGAACTAACCTGTACACATGTCACCAGGGAATTGCTATTTGACGATATGTATAATACCAACTAGCAGATTCCTGGCGAGTCCTGTCCTGTGTACTCATAACCCAATGAGCATCTGTATACATCTTAGGTGAACCAACTGACACCAGTGGCTTGTGAGACCGGCCACCGCCCCTCGTCGGGCTCTCGACTGTATACACTAGTCTACTTTGGAGTATCGATGCCCTGTCTCGAAACTCCCACGACTAGGGACACTTTAAGGATGTGCTTACAGACCCCAGCTCCCACGTATATGATCGCCATCATACTGCTGGTAGTCAAGCAAGAATCCTATGGGCTCTATCATCAAGCAATAGTGAACTAAATCATGTATACGATGATAAAGACAAACCAGATAACATACTATCATTTTGAGCAAGACTGTCATATCGGTATAGGTCCTACTTCAATCATTATAATCACGTATCTGCGATCCAATAATTGACTTTCAGGGCACTATCTCCAACACAAGCGACACCGTCTTGATTGCGGTAAATTTAAACACAGAAAATCTCTGACAATCACATTGCATTCAGCCATTTCACAGAGTCCTCACTCGTGATGGCCTGCTCGAAACTAGTCGGGTCATCATCTTCCATGATGCAATCCTCGCTCCCACCATCGATGAGAAAACCGTAGTATCTCTCAGGTGGATGAGGTACCCTACTAGATCGGCGGAGCGGCTGAGGTTCGTCTGGAACTACTGAATCCTCTGGTTCCAATAAATTATCAGTTGCAGTTTGTGCTGCTGGAACTTCTTCCAGCTCTACCTCTTCTCCACTAATTTCCTTTACAAGAAATTCCTTTTCTAAAAAGGTGGCATATTGAGAAATAAACACCTTTTGTTTCTCAGCGTGGTAGAAAATATATCCATAAGAATCTTTTGGATATCCCACAAACTTACATAGAACTGATCTTGCCTCGAGTTTGTCCGTATTTTACTTTTTAACATAGGCCAGACAACCTCATATCTTAACTCGTTGAAGAGATGGTTTCTTCTTATTCCATATCTCATATGGAGTGGTAGGCACCGATTTGGTTGGAACTCTATTCAATAGGTATGCGGCCGTCTCCAGCGCATAACCCCAAAAGGAAATAGGCAACTCAGCAGTGCTCATCATAGAGCGCACCATATCTAATAGGGTGCGATTCCTCCGTTCCGAAACACCGTTGTGCTGTGATGTATAAGGAGGAGTAAGCTGAGAAAGAATCCCATTCTCTTTTAAATGGTCCAGGAATTAATTGCTCAAGTATTCTCCTCCTCGATCAGATCGAAGGATCTTAATACTTTTACCCGTTTGGTTCTCAACTTCGTGCTTATATTCTCTGAATTTCTCAAAAGCTTCAGACTTGTGTTTCAGCAGGAACACATGTCCGTATCTTGAGAGATCGTCAGTGAATGTAATGAAGTACAAAGAACCATTCCTGGCATGTGTAGACATAGGACTGCATACATCACTATGTATTAGTCCCAAGAGTTCCGTAACTCTTTCTCTGTGTCCACTAAACGGAGTTTTGGTCATCTTGCCTTTGAGACATGACTGGCAAGTATCATAAGATGAAAATTCGAACTGATTCAAATATCCATCCTTATGTAACTTAGCTAGTCGTGTCGCATTGATATGACCTAGTCTACAATACCACAAGAAGGATTCATTCATTTCTGAACTCTTCCTCTTATGTGTGTTCTGTACATTAAGAACTTTGGTTTGATTTAGAACGTATATGCCATTATTTAGCGAGCCTGATCCAATCAACTTTTGATTCAGGAAGATGTTCATAACATTATCTTCTACTACAAAATTATATCCTTCCTTACTTAATAAAGAAACTGATATAATATTACATATTAGGGTCGGAATGTAATAGCATTCGTTCAGAATCAATGTATTACCATTTGGTAATACAAGGTGATATTTGCCAACTGCTTTGGCTGCAATATTTGCACCATTCCCTACTCTTATGGAATGATCACCCTCTCCCAGTTCTCTACCTTTCCGTAGCCCATGTAACATATTACATATGTGGGATCCCGATCCAGTATCTAATACCCAGGACGTAGAGTGAACTGAGAAACAGTTCTCGATAACTAACACACCCGAAGAAGATGCATCAAGATGCTTTGTCTTCGTTTGGGCGGCGTGGGAATCTGTATATTCCCCTATTTCCTGTTCAGTCTTATAACAATTATAAGAAAGAACGGAACCAACGTTCCCCTGCTCAGTATAATAAGCGGGTTCAGTCAATACATCCATATTATTATCTTGATTAAGGCCTGACATGGTCGTGTTGGATATAGTGCCCTCAAAGTCAATTATTGGATCACAGGTTCGTGATTGTAATGATTGAGGGAGGACCTATACCAGTAGGACAGTCTTACTCGAGATGATAGTATGCTATCTGGTTTGCCTTTATCAGTCGTGTACAGTTTTAGGTGACATGATCACTATTACGCGTTGATAGAGCCCTTAGGATCCTGCTTGACTACCAACAGTATGATGGTGATCATATACGTGAGAGTTGGGTAGTCCATAAGCACATCCTTAAAAGTGGTCCCTAGTCGTGGGAGTTTCGAGACAGGGCATCGATACTCCAGAGTAGACTAGTGTATACAGTCGAGACCCCGACGAGGGGCGGTGGCCGATCTCACAAGCCACTGGTGTCAGTTGGATCACCTAAGATGTATACAAGTGCTCATTGGGTTATGAGTACACCGGACAGGACTCGCCGGGAACCTGCTAGTTGGTATTATACCTAGCATCAGATAGCAGTTCCCTGGTGACATGTGTACAGGTTAGTTCATCGACCTGAGGTCGTCATTTGTCTCGTGTGAGTTCCCACTGTGCTTTGATTACTACCCTACCATGGCTCAAAGGAGTCGTGCAAACAGGTTTTAGTTGGGTACAGTCCCGAGCTACATGGAGGCAAGTGAGCGGATCGGCAGAGGATTCGTCTCTCCCGGTATTAGGGGTGAGATCGCGCTGTGTCTAGGAGAGCCATTACACCAAGTCCTTTGCCAAGGCATGTGAGAATTACTGGTAAGTATTCCAGTAGTTTCTCAGGGTGTTCAGGGCTACTCTCCGACACGACTTATATCGCTATTGGAGGTCTGACGTTACCAGCCCCCTAGGCCCGATATGCGATGCTCATAGACGAACGGACTGGACTGTATGTATATTGTCACTGATAGGCTCAGTAGGGTTCCAGGATGAGTTCGCTCATCAGGCTTCCCTTTCGGTCAGTACATAGGCAGCCGTTACGCACAGCTAGTGCCGCTGACGTGCTTGTGGTTAAACCCACTGCCAGGGTACCGACGAGTCTTTAGAGTCCCACACAGATAGTTTCCCAAGTTCGGGCAAAACGTTGTAGAGGCCGTATGGTTTTATGACAGGGTTCGAAAATGAACGTGCACTTGTGCACGTGTCATATTTCGGATAGATAATACTGGTGGGCTTTGGTTTAAGCCAGATCCATGTATTATATTGAGTCGGAATATTTTAGTCTCTCGTATTCGTATTCAGTCGGAATACGGATACAGGTTTGTATATACAGGTGAGGGGTATTTTCGTAATCCGTTACGAGAATACTTTAGAAAATGCATTTCTTTTGGTTAATCATTTTAGTTTAAATGATTAAATAGGTTTTGGAAATTGTGACTCAAGGTTGTGACTCATCAATTCTAGAATGTTCACTAATGACTCATGTAGTGAGTCATCTAGTGAGTCATTAAAGAGTTAATGAGTTTTGTTTTGTGAAGAGATATTTGAGGAGATATTTTTATTAGATATTTTCTTTGGTCTTTGATAAATAAACCTCATAAATCTATTCACAAAAGGTATTAGAAAATAAGAGAGAAGTTCATATGCTTAGTTTTCTTTTGTTCTCTTGATTTTCTTGATTTCACCATTTCCAATCCTTAGCATCTTCTTCAACCTCCACCCTAACCCTCTCATATGATGAAAACCCTAAGGTGTATTAGACAAAGTATTCTACTCATTTTCTACTCCATCTTGGTCATCTCTTTTAGCATACTTGATGACCGAGTTGCCTCGGTATAGAGGCGGGAGCCCGTTTAAAGATCCGTTGACGTGGTGCCACCTCGATGAGGAGACGAGAGATCGGAGTTGCCGCGAGGAGCGTGGGATGATGGCTAAAGACCGAAGGACTCGGATCGATCGGTATAGCCTTTCTACCTCTTTACAGTTTGTTAGTTTAGCGTTAATGGCAAGATCCGGGTTATAGTATGCGATAGCGCCAGTTATAAAAGTTTTTGTTCCGCGTTTGGCGTCAGAATGAAGGCCGGGGCGCTACCGTAGACTTACATGGTATCAGAGCCACGCCATTAACCTTTACTAACTTGTTCTAACGTGTTTAAAACAACGACCGAACGAAATTTCGAAAACCGCACTTTTCAGGCTAAACTGTCGAATTTTTAAACAGGTCTAAAAATCATTTTGAGCATCTCAGAAAATCGAGCAGGCTTTTTTAAGAGTACTGAAGAAATTGGGTCCACTGTTTCCACTATACAGCCGCGGAACCGCCGCACAAACCATGGTTTGGCCGCGGTTCCGCCGCTAGTTAGTGGCTACTGTGCACCATATCTCTTCTGGGGCTCTTACATAGAGAATTGTGGTTTTTGGAATATTTTGTTTGGGCCCAGATTTTGTTTGAGTACTGCAGTTGTACGTGGGGCCCACTTCGGGAAGTTTTGTCGATCGGAATTTTAAACTTGTTAGTTTACAGTACTTACATTATATCTCCGACCATGAATGTCATTCGAGCGGTAAATTGCGTCTAATTGCTATAGTCTTTTTAGACGGATTTGTGAACGTGACATTCGCGTTGATGTTCTGTGTTGTGCTGTGATGTTGCGGATTTGTCGTGGTGGATAGCAGTGTGCAATGGTAGTGCGGTTTGGATTTATTTGTACATTTGATATTGCGGAGCGAGCGTCCAACATGTGAACTGCCGTCACTGCCTGTTTGTATAATATTCTTTTGGGGCATGACCGGGCTGAGGTCGATGTACCCGTTGTACATATTTTTCATTTCTGTACTAGGTTTACCCCCCGACGGAGTGCACGGATAACTGGGTTCTGGAGGGCAACTGGTCCGCATCTCATGGCTTTGAATGGCAGAGGGCCTCACTCTAGAATTGGTAGACTATTCGCCGCACTCGTAGGGGGTACAGGTTGACCCAAGATGGAGTGCCCAAGTTACCGGATTTCGTGAAGTGCTGGGTGGTCCATTCACTTTGCTGTAGGGGTTGCCTCGCTTCAGGTTTTGGCGAGTAACTTGCCGCACTTGTAGGGTCCAGGTTTTCATTACACAGGCTATCCACACGACCAGGGGAACGTCGGGTTTCAGCAGCGGCTCTGTGAAACCTGGGGATCCCAGATTATCTGTATTATTCTGTGATGCTTATTACTTTTCTGTAATGTTGCATATTATCACGTCTGGAGCGATTATTGTATATTGGTATATATACTAGTAGATGTTGTATATGTTTTACACCCGCGCTAGTCCAGTCCCCGCTCTGTCGTTAGTTAAGTAACCTAACGGATGATGATGGGACGCAGTGACGAATGCGGATGGCATATACGTACATTTTATTTTCGTTCTTTTCTGGTGTGATTAATTGATGGGACTATGTTGATTCTGATCAATGCAAAGGAAAACAAACATATTTGGACGTTGTTGGAACAGTTTTAAAAAGTGTTATTACAAAGACGATTTCTTTTGTTTTGCACAGTGGTATTCAGTTGGAATATCCTGCACCTCATTCGACGAGGCAAGGGCCAAGATCCCTTCACCGGGAGTGACCCCTTGGGCAAAAGTTTGCATCAGGGTAATAAATTCACTATAGTCGATTACTTGTTGTTTTGCATCGCGGTATTCTGTAAGTGCACGGCGGCGCCCCGGTCGTCAATCCGACGGCCAGATGCGGAAACGGTGATAAACTTTAATTTTGCGAACTTAGCAAACCGGCACCACCGCGCACTAAACCCCGGATCGGGCCATTAAACTAGATCTAGCAAACAACAAGATGGGTTAGAGATATACCGAGTGATCCGAGTCCTCCGGTCTTCTCGTCATCGTCCCGATCTCCCGCGGAAACTCCGGCCGTCGCCTCCTTGCCGGAAGGGCACCACATCGTCTGTATCTTTTACGGGCTCCCACCTCAATGCCGAGGCAACTCGGGCGCGAAGTTGGCTGGCCGACGCGTCCAAGATATGCTGCAGAAAGTGTAGTGTAGAGTCTATGTCTCATTTGGGGTTTATGTAGCCTTTGAGGATGATGGAGAAATCAAGATGAGAAAAATGGTGCTTGCATTTTTCTTAACATGAAATGAGATCAAAATGCCACACTCTCTAAAATGAAAAACCCTCTCCCTCCTCACTCAAGTGGCCGGCCTCATATTAGAATGGTGGAGGGAATCAATTTGCAAAACCAAGAAGGGAGGTAATGGTAGTAAAAGTGAAAAGGTGACCATAAACAAAACATCATCATAATCAACTTACATCAAACCCATACCCTCTCATTAATGCAAGTGATGGTGGAAAAGAAAAGATGCCATCATAATCAAAGCATTTGCAAGAAACCCCTCCACTATGTGTGATTTGCAAACTTGCAAATAACCCCCTCCAACGGAAAAGTCCGGCCGGAAAAGAACAAAGGAAAACCGGCCGGAACGGAATGCAAACTGGCAACTCCAGAAAACTGGTCCCGTAATAAATTACAGGAAAACCCTCATACTGTGCATACACACCCGCATCTGTATTCCGACCGGATACAAATGCAATGAGACAAATCTACACTGTACTATACTAGGATCCGGCTTAAACCAAAGCCGGCTAGTAATATCCGTCCGATCCTGATCCGTGCAATACCGCACGTATCTGATCGAATCCTGCCATATATCTATACGGCCTCTAGTACAAACCGTCCGATCCTGATCCGTTCAATACCGCACGTATCTGATCGGACCGTGCCATATCTCCATACGGCTTCTACAGCGTTTCGCCCGAAAGCTTGAGTAACTGAAAGTGTGGTGGACTCTAAAGACTCGTCAATACTATGGCTGTGGATTTAACCACTAGCACGTCAGAGGTATAAGCCAATACGTAACGGGCCACCAGCTATTGACCAAAAGGGACGTCGATGAGCGAACTCATCCTGACACCCTACTGAGCCTGTCAGTGACAATATCCGTACAGTCCGGTCCGTTCGTCTATGAGCATCGCATGTCGGGCCTAGGGGGTTGGTAAAAGTCAGACCCCCAAAAGCGGTACAAGTCGTGTCGGAGTGTAGCCCAGAACACCCTGAGATACTACTGGAATACCTACCAGTAAATCTCCTGCCTTGGCCAAGGACTTCGTGTAATGGCTCTCCTAGACACAGCGCGACCTCACCCCCAATACCGAGAGAGACGAACCCCTGAAGATCCGCTCACTGCCTCCATGTGGCTCGGGACTGTACCCAACTAAAACCTGTTTGCACGACTCCTTTGAGCCGTGGTAGGGTAGTAATCAAAGCACAGTGGGAACTCACACGAGACAAATGACGATCCCCAGGTCGATGAACTAACCTGTACACATGTCACCTGGGAACTGCTATCTGACGTCAGGTATAAGACCAACTAGCATGTTCCCGGCGAGTCCTGTCCGGTGTACTCATAACCCAATAAGCACCTGTATACATCTTAGGTGAACCAACTGACACCAGTGGCTTGTGAGACCGGCCACCGCCCCTCGTCGGGGTCTCGACTGTATACACTAGTCTACTCTGGAGAATCGATGCCCTGTCTCGAAACTCCCACGACTAGGGACCTTTTAAGGATGTGCTTATAGACTCCAGCTCTCACTTATATGATCGCCCTCATACTGCTGGCAGTCAAGCAAGAATCCTAGGGGCTCTATCAACATGCAATAGCGACCTGTCAGGTCACCTAAAGCAGTACACGATGATAAAGGTAAACCAGATAGCATACTATCATCTCGAGTGAGACTGTCTTACCGGGATAGGTCCTCCCTCAATCATCGCAATCACGTGCCTGTGATCCAATAATTGACTCTGAGGGCACTATCTCCAACAATCTCCCACTTGCACTCAAGGCTAATTATTGCGATGTCGCATACTCACAGCCCGTGTGATACCGAACACCCAACTCCTCTACTAGTCAGTCGCACAAAGCCTGTTTGCGAAACTATTGCGTTCGAGGAAAAGCCTCAGTGAGTGGATCCGCCTAGTTGTTTCTTTCTATGTCTCTTTATATCTCAAGTTCGCGGAGAAAACCATCTCCCGAAATGAGCAATACCTGTCTTGGAATGTCTGGATGTCTGATGGGACCTAGTTCATAAATGAACTCCAAATCCAAACTTCTTAGACTGTATCGTCAACTGAACTTAATCAGTATCCTGCGCCATGCCTCCCTCAGTATCTGCCTGGATCACCTGTCCAGAATACTGTCCCTCGTCAGAGGGAAAACTATAACTCTGACAACCTCCTTGTCGTCCATGTCACCTTGGAAGCCTGGAGTGATAACCGTCTCCTAAAGGAGGCAGCCGTTATCATATCCCTAGAACATTCACTTATGTTCTAAAACTGCTTCCGACTGTTCCTCCAGGATTGGATCAATATCAACTTATTGCATCTAGTGCAAGAACAACATCTGGTGTGGTACTTGACATCTCATGATTGACTCAATTGCCTAAGCAAGTGATCTGTCAATCATGTACATCCCTCTCTACTTTAGTCTATAAGACACCTTTAGAGAGGGTGACTCCATTACCTGCAGGTACACTACCATGCCAGGAGTCGTCCATTCTAAATACTCTTAGAATGCTGTCAAAGTACCCTGATTGGGAAACCACCCAAATCTAGATCTAAAACCATAGATCTAGTAACCAGTATGTCTGATATAATGTCCAAGTCCCATGTGGAGAAACCACTGTGTGACGACCAAAATATAACCGATCGTAGTATAGGAATATCACTTCCTACTACCTTCTCAACAGATCCATCCTCTATTCTGATGACGTCAAACCTATGACTGTCACATCAGAAACAGATGATCTAACTCCGCTATATCTGCTTTAGTCTATAAATAGACATAAGCCTGATGTCCACCAATGCTTCCGCTGCTCCCACTGACTACGAAAACCCTCTGGCAGAGTCATATAGATGTGCACTTCTAAAGCTAGTTTAGAACGACGCTATACTCATCCTCCTGCCGGGTCTCGCAGTCTGGAACAACAACAATGGCAAGTGTGGGTAAACAAGAACTTCCCTGTCACCGTCCTTGAGGCTACCGGAGTACCTCTCGGGTGCCTGAAGTTACCCACCTTATCTGCGGAGTGGCCAATGGAATGTCAAATCAGATTGAATCTCTAGGTTCCTTATCAAATCTTCAGTAATCGTTTGCGGTTCTGGAATCACTTCCAGTTCTACCATACTCCCACTACTGTTTTTGAAAAAATCCATTTTTATTAAAACTGTGGCGAGTCAAGAACAATATCACTATTGATCTTTCTTATGGTAGAAAGTCAACCCTCGTCATAGCCTGGGTCAACCCACAAACAGCCATTACAGAAACGTGCCTTGAGTTATCCAGAGTCTGGTTTTAATCATAAGCCGGACAACTCCCCGTACCCTAACAATGTTAAGATATGAACTGTACTATATCCAATATAGAACCAGAGGCACTGATTTAATTGAACCAGATTCAAATCATGCAGCTGTCTCCAATGCATGTCAACTAAATGGAGAGAGGCCGATCAGCGTTACTCAACTTAGGAATGCTTCCAATTATGAGTAACCTGAAAGAGAAGCAATTTCTCTTTATCATTACTATCAACTGAATACCATACACAAGTATCTACATCTTCGATCACCTTGAAGAATCCCGATACTTGCTACACCTGGTTCTCTACTCTATTCAAATACCTATAACTCCTCAAAACTTAGACCCTGTGTTTCTACGAAACACATGTCTAAGAACTAGAGAAGTTAAAAGTAAACAAAATATAGTATGAGGACCAACCCCTCTGTCCTAATGGACACTGGACAACATACAATACTCTGTATAAGTCCGCCGAGTCTAACAACTCTTTCACTGTGTGTCGTAGGTTGAAAACTGTACTTATGGTTAAGAAGAATTACACTGCTGTTTAATGCTCCTTACCTAACCATCCATTGATATAGGTAAATGTCATTGACATAATATCAAAAGGTATATCTCACTCTATGAAAATAGACGTACAGATATATCAATTTGAAATTGGTGCACAACAGCGGATATTCAAAACCAAATATTTGCCGACCGGCAAACATCCCAGGTGATCTCCTCAAATATCACCGATTACAACGACTCCCGATATAATGAGGATGATCCCAATAACTTACTCCCACTCATCATCTGTAAAACCATACAGATGTGAGAATCAAACCTGGTAAATACATACCCTGGAGCAAGTGTCTAATCAGGAAATCAGTTTTCTTTTAACAGTACACAGTTGAACTGAAACATTGAAATGTTTCGATGGGGTTTTCTGGTATTCCTAGTAATGCCTCTACCATTATCCAGATTCACAACTATAACCGTATAATTCTCTGCCACCTCTCCAAATCCCTTTATATGTCTTTAGTCATTACCTTCTGCACACCCCTTTTGGTTTTCTTCCTTCCCTACCGTTCGGCACCAGCCTATGGTTTGGAAGAAGACTATCCAATAAGCATAATGGGTGTACTGTCCTAATCCTAGGAGCACTCGCAATGCGAGAGAAGGTGAAGATAAAATACAACCGAATAAACCTTATTCCTATTTCTCCTGGACCAGAATCCATCCCCGAACTGGAACAAGTTCCTTTCGAGTTCGTATATAACCATACGATGGAGTATCCAATAAACTGTGGATCCTCGTAGTGATACGGAGTGTCCTGGAGAAATACAAAGGTGATTTAGGATTGGCGAAGAAATACTTGGTTTGGTCGTGAATATCAGTCGCAATTTACTTTGCCCTCTTACTAATCCCTTGCTTTGTCTTAATCTTAATACCTTCTGCACACCGTTTAGGCTAATTGGTTTTCTTCATTCCCTACCGGTCGGCATCAGCCTAAGGTTTGGAAGAAGACTATCCAATTTGCGTAATAGGTGTACTATCTCCTAAACTAAGGAGTACTCGTAACTTGAGAGAAGGCAAAAAGGAAAAGACAACTGAATAAACCTTATCCGTTTTCTCCAGAACCGGAAACCATCCTCGAATTCCTTCGAGTTCGTATCTAACCATACGATGGCTTTGTCCAATGGAAGTGGACGTTCGCAGTAATACGGGGTGTCCTGGAGAAAAGGGTAAAAGTAGGAGTCGCAATAAGGTCTGCAACTCTGACAATCCAAAAGCCAGTGTTAAGAAGGTTCGGTCAACTTGGTCACTGAGTCATAGTCTAGGGTCGGGTCAATGGTCGCTGCCAAAGAGAGAGAGAAAAGAAACACTCAGCATGCACTCTACCCTAGATCAGAATGGTTACCAATTTATCTAATCAGGAAACCTCCCACTGTACCTCAAATTCTCCTCCAAACCTGAAAGAAGAATTAGTCGGGGTCACCCGAGGAGTAAACCAACTCATCAGTGGGAATCGGGATCCAACTCTCATCGCATGATAACGTGACGGAATCCGCTCACGGTATCACACTCCAGAAGGTATGCGCATATCTGGCAAGTTTCAGTTCTTTTGAAACTCCCGATGTGATTTCTGCCCTATGCTCTTATGACCTTGACGAAGGTCAACAAATCATAAGTCACATGTCAAGTTCCACCCGTCATTGTCCAGGTTAATTTGAACCCACCCGTACAAGCCCTTGACGAAGGTCAACAAGGCTATACGACTGTCCCAAACCAACACATCTATCTATGCAGCAGAAAAGCAACAAGCAGCTACCATGCACTATGCCTTGACGAAGGTCAACAAACATAGCATGAATACTACGTGCTACCTGTCTGAAACGACGGAGGGCTACGAATGGTTTCTGGCGAAAACCTTTAACGTAATGAACTTGATATCGTTGAAGGAACGGATAGCTTTTTAGAAAATATAGTGGCGAAAACCTTTACTAAAGAGGTCACTCCCGGTGAAGGGATCTCGGCTCTTTCCCCATAGAATGGGGTGCAGGATATTCCAAATGAATACCACGATGCAAAGCAAAAGTAATCGGCTATAGTGAAGTTAATGCCCTGACGCAAACTTCTGTCCAAGGGGTCACTCCCGGTGAAGGGATCTCGGCCCTTGCCTCGTCGACTGAGGAGCAGGATATTCCAAATGAATACCACGATGCAAAACAAAAGTGAACGTCCTTGCAATAACAGCTTTTTGAAAAGTGTTCCAACAACATCAGAATAGGTTTGTTTAACTTGCATTGATCCGAATCAACGCAGTCCCATCAATTGATCACACCACAAAGAACGAAAATATACTGATGTACGTATATGCCATCCGCATTCGCCACTGGGTCCCGTCATTACCCGTTAGGTTAGCTAACGAACGACAGAGCGGGGACTGGACTAGCGCGGATGTAAAACATATACAATATCTACTAATATATATACCAATATATTATATTCGCTCAAGGCGTGATAAGAATGCAACATCACAGAAATGTACAGCATCACAGAACAATACAGATATCTGGGATCCCCGGGTTTCACAGAGCCACTACTGAAACCCGACGTTCCCCTGGTCGTGTGGATAGCCTGTGCAATGAAATCCTAGACCACTACGGGCGCGGCAAGTTACCCGCCAAAACCTGAAGCGAGGCAGCCCCCTTCAGCGCCGTGAATGGACCACCCAGCACTTCACGGAATCCGGTAACTTGGGCACCCCTCCTGGGTCAACCTGTACCCCCTATGAGTGCAGCGAATAGCCCGCCAATTCTAGAGCGAAGCCCCCTCCGTCCCAATGCCATGAGATGCGGGCTTGTTGCCCTCCAGAACCCGGCTATCCGTGCACCCCACCGCGGGGCAATCCTAGTACAGAAAGTAAAATATACATACAACGGGTACATCGACCGCAACCAGGTCGTGCCCCAAAAGAATAATACAAACAGGCAGTGACGGCAGTCCACATGTCGGACGCTCGCCCCGCAATATGAAATGTACATAATACAACAGAAACAGTACTAGCATTGCATCCAGGCTATCCCCCACGACCGATCCGCAACATCACAGCAAAACACAGAACATCAACGTGAAAGTCACGTTCGCAAATCCGTCTAACCGGGCTATAGCAGTTAGACAGGATTTACCGATCAAGTGACATTCACGGTCGCAGATATAATGTAAATACTGTGAAATAATGTGTTTAAAATATCCGATCGATCAAAAATTAACAAGTGGGCCCCCAAGCAATACTGTAGCACTCACAGAAATTCTGGGCCCAATTTTAATATTCCAAAACCCCTAAAATCATCCCAGAAGCCCACTGGAAAAAATTAATGCAGCGAGGACACCAATGTGCGGCGGAACCGCGGCCCAAGGGGGGGTTTGGCCGCGGTTCCGCGCTTCAGTGGTCGATTCACTGTATCGAATTTTTACAGAGGTCTTAGAATTTCATGTACATCAGTTTTCTACAACCTGAAAAATTTTTAGACATCAAAAAAATTTGACAGAAAACTGATGTGAAGAAAAACGCGAGTTTTTGGAATTTTGGTCGATCGGAAATGCAAACACATCAAACAAAGCTAGACGAAGTTAATGGCGAGGCTCTGATACCACTATAAGTGCACGGCGGCGCCCCGGTCGACAATCCGACGGCCAGATGCGGAAACGGTGATAAACTTTAATTTTGCGAACTTAGCAAACCGGCACCACCGCGCACTAAACCCCGGATCGGGCCATTAAACTAGATCTAGCAAACAACAAGACGGGTTAGAGATATACCGAGTGATCCGAGTCCTCCGGTCTTCTCGTCATCGTCCCGATCTCCCGCGAAAACTCCGGCCGTCGCCTCCTTGCCGGAAGGGCACCACATCGTCTGTATCTTTTACGGGCTCCCACCTCAATGCCGAGGCAACTCGGGCGCGAAGTTGGCTGGCCGACGCATCCAAGATATGCTGTAGAAAGTGTAGTGTAGAGTCTATGTCTCATTTAGGGTTTATGTAGCCTTTGAGGATGATGGAGAAATCAAGATGAGAAAAATGGTGCTTGCATTTTTCTTCACATGAAATGAGATCAAAATGCCACACTCTCTAAAATGAAAAACCCTCTCCCTCCTCACTCAAGTGGCCGGCCTCATATTAGAATGGTGGAGGGAATCAATTTGCAAAACCAAGAAGGGAGGTAATGGTAGTAAAAGTGAAAAGGTGACCATAAACAAAACATCATCATAATCAACCTACATCAAACCCATACCCTCTCATTAATGCAAGTGATGGTGGAAAAGAAAAGATGCCATCATAATCAAAGCATTTGCAAGAAACCCCTCCACTATGTGTTATTTGCAAACTTGCAAATAACCCCCTCCAACGGAAAAGTCCGGCCGGGAAAGAACAAAGGAAAACCGGCCGGAACGGAATGCAAACTGGCAACTCCAGAAAACTGGTCCCGTAATAAATTACAGGAAAACCCCCATACTGTGCATACACACCCGCATCTGTATTCCGACCGGATACAAATGCAATGAGACAAATCTACACTGTACTATACTAGGATCCGGCTTAAACCAAAGCCGGCTAGTAATATCCGTCCGATCCTGATCCGTGCAATACCGCACGTATCTGATCGAACCCTGCCATATATCTATACGGCCTCTAGTACAAACCGTCCGATCCTGATCCGTGCAATACCGCACGTATCTGATCGGACCGTGCCATATCTCCATACGGCTTCTACAGCATTTCGCCCGAAAGCTTGAGTAACTGAAAGTGTGGTGGACTCTAAAGACTCGTCAATACTATGGCTGTG
The DNA here is from genome assembly GCA_030015575.1 of Agapanthus africanus. NCBI lineage: Eukaryota > Viridiplantae > Streptophyta > Magnoliopsida > Asparagales > Amaryllidaceae > Agapanthus > Agapanthus africanus. The sequence continues at coordinate 536,529,513 of JASDDO010000019.1, forward strand.
GATTTAACCACTAGTACGTCAGAGGTATAAGCCAATACGTAACGGGCCACCAGCTATTGACCAAAAGGGACGTCGATGAGCGAACTCATCCTGACACCCTACTGAGCCTGTCAGTGACAATATCCGTACAGTCCGGTCCGTTCGTCTATGAGCATCGCATGTCGGGCCTAGGGGGTTGGTAAAAGTCAGACCCCCAAAAGCGGTACAAGTCGTGTCGGAGTGTAGCCCAGAACACCCTGAGATACTACTGGAATACCTACCAGTAAATCTCCTGCCTTGGCCAAGGACTTCGTGTAATGGCTCTCCTAGACACAGCGCGACCTCACCCCCAATACCGGGAGAGACGAACCCCTGAAGATCCGCTCACTGCCTCCATGTGGCTCGGGACTGTACCCAACTAAAACCTGTTTGCATGACTCCTTTGAGCCGTGGTAGGGTAGTAATCAAAGCACAGTGGGAACTCACACGTGACAAATGACGATCCCCAGGTCGATGAACTAACCTCTACACATGTCACCTGGGAACTGCTATCTGACGTCAGGTATAAGACCAACTAGCATGTTCCCGGCGAGTCCTGTCCGGTGTACTCATAACCCAATGAGCACCTGTATACATCTTAGGTGAACCAACTGACACCAGTGGCTTATGAGACCGGCCACCGCCCCTCGTCGGGGTCTCGACTGTATACACTAGTCTACTCTGGAGAATCGATGCCCTGTCTCGAAACTCCCACGACTAGGGACCTTTTAAGGATGTGCTTATAGACTCTAGCTCTCACTTATATGATCGCCCTCATACTGCTGGCAGTCAAGCAAGAATCCTAGGGGCTCTATCAACATGCAATAGCGACCTGTCAGGTCACCTAAAGCAGTACACGATGATAAAGGTAAACCAGATAGCATACTATCATCTCGAGTGAGACTGTCTTACCGGGATAGGTCCTCCCTCAATCATCGCAATCACGTGCCTGTGATCCAATAATTGACTCTGAGGGCACTATCTCCAGCAGTATTCAGTTGGAATATCCTGCACCTCATTCTACGAGGAAAGAGCCGAGATCCCTTCACCGGGAGTGACCTCTTTAGCAAAGGTTTTCGCCACTATATTTTTATAAAAAGCTATCAGGTTCCTTCAGCGATATCAAGTTCATTATGTTAAAGGTTTTTCGCCAAAAACCAGCCGTAGCCCTCCGTCGTTTCAGACGGGGAGCACGTAGTATTCATGCTATGTTTGTTGGCCTTCGTCAAGGCATAGTGGATGGTAGCTGCTTGTTACCTTTTTGTTGCATGGATAGATGAGTTGGTTTGGGACAGTCGTATTACCTTGTTGGTCTTCGTCAAGGGTATGTACGGGTGGGTTCAAATTGACAAGATAATGACGGGTAGAACTTGACATGTGACTTATGATTTGTTGGCCTTCGTCAAGGTCATAAGAGCATGGGGTAAAAATCATATCGGGAGTTTTTAAAGAAACTGAAACTTGCTAGGCATGCACATACCTTCTGGAGTCTGATAACGTGAGTGGATTCCTTCATGTTATCATGCGATGAGAGTTGGATCCCGATTCCCACTGATGAATTGATTTACTCTTCGAGTGATCCCGATTGATTCTTCTTTCAGGTTTGGAGGAGAATTTGACAATACAGTGGGAGGTTTCCTGATTAGATAAAGTGATAACCATTCTGGTCTAGGTTAGATTGCACGCAGAGTGTTTCTTTTCTCTCTCTCTTTTGTTGTGACCATTGACCGACCCTAGACTATGACTCAGTGACCAAGTTGACCGAACCTTCTTAAATACTGGCTTTTGGATTGTCCTAGTTGCATAAGTCATTACCTCTCCTTCTTTTACCCTTTGCATTTCTCAGAACACCTCGTATCACTACGAACATCCACTTCCATTGGATAGATCCATCATATGGTTATATACGAACTCGAAGGGACTTCTTCGAGGATGGATCCAGGTTCAGGAGAAATAGAATTAGTTTATTCAGTTGTCTCTTATGATCACCTTCTCTCAGGTTGCGAGGGCTCCTTAGTTTAGGAGGGTACACCTATTACGCTTATTGGATAGTCTTATTCCAAACCATAGGCAGGTGCCGAAAGGTAGGGAATGAAGAAAACCAATTAGCCTAAGTAGGGTGTACATAAGGTAATAATTAAAGACAAAATAAAGGGATTAGAAAGAGGGCAAAGTAAATTGCGACTGCTATCATTCACGACCAAACTGCGTACTTCATCGCCACTCCTACCTCACCTTTACTTTTTTCCCCAGTTCGGGAGAAATAGAATAAGGTATTATTCAGTTGTCTTTTATCATCACCTTCTCTCAGGTTGCGAGTACTCCTAGGATTAGGAGGGTACACTTATTATGCTTACTGGATAGTCTTCTTCCAAACCATAGGCTGGTGCCGAACGGTAGGGAAGGAAGAAAACCACTTAGCCTAAAGGGGTGTACAGAAGGTAACGACTAAAGACAAATAAAGGGATTTGGAGAGATGGCAAAGAAATATACGGTTATAGTCATGAATTGGATTATGGAAGAGGCATTACTAGGAATACCAGGATATCCCTTCGAAACATTTTCATGTTTTAGTTTCACTATGCATTGTTAAAGGAAAACTGTTTTTCCGATTAGATACTTACTCCAGGGTATGTATTTACCAGGTATGATTCTCACATCTGTATGGTTTTACAGATACTGAGTGGGAGTAAGTTATTGGGAATATGGTGATCATCCTCATTATATCGGAGTTCATTGTAATTGGTGATATTTGAGGAAATCACCTGGGTTTTTGCCGGATGGAATGTATTTGGTTTTGAGTATCCATTGTTGTGCACCAATTTCAAAATGATATATCTGTACTTTTATTTTTATAAAGTGAGATATAACTTTTTGAAATTATGTCCGTGACATTTACCTATATCAGTTGACGATTGGGTAAGGAGTATTGAACAACGGAGTAGTTCTTAACCATAAGTACAGTTTTCAACCTACGATGCACAGGTTCTGAGTTATTCAAACTCAGCGGACTTATACAGAGTATTGTATGTTGTCCAGTGTCCATTAGGACAAAGGGGTTGGTCCTCGTACTATGTTCTGTTTACTTATGACTTCTCTAGTTTTTAGACAAGTATTTCATAGAAATACAAGGTCTAAGTTTTGAGAAGTTATGGGTATAGGAATAAAGTAGAGAACCAGATGTCGCAAGTATCGGGATTCTTCAAAGAAATCGAAGATGTAGATACTTGTGATTGGTATTCAGTTGATAGTAATGGTTTTGAGAAACTGTAAGTGCACGGCGGCGCCCCGGCAGTCAATCCGACGCCGGAATGCGGAAGCGATGGTTTTCTTTAAACTTTAAAACCGGCACCACCGCGCACTAAATACCCGGATCAGGCCATTAATCTAGTCCTAGCTATCTAGAGAGGGGTTAGAGAGATATACCGAGCGATCCGTGTCCTCCGGTCTTCTCGTCGTCGTCTCGATCTCCCGCGGAATGTCCGGTCTCCACCTCGTCGCCGGAAGGGCACCACGTCGCCGGCTTCTTTTACGGGCTCCCGCCTCTGGTCCGAGGCAACTCGGGCACGAAGTTGGCGAGTCGACGTGCCCAAGATTTGCTGTAGAATGTAGTGTGGAACTTGTGTCTCATTTGGGGTATTGGAAGTTGCCTTTTGAGATGGTGGAGGAATGAAGTTTTGGAGATGGAGCTAAAAGGATTTTGTGAAGCCAAAAGAACAAAATTTCCCCACCAAAAATTAAGGGGCAGCCCCCTCCTTGTGGCCGGCCATGCTAAGAGAGAATAGGAAAAAATGCCAAGTCCGGTTTAGCCTCAAAAACAAGAGAGAAAAAAGGAGTGTTGATTATGAACAATGATCACAAAACCAACCTCACACTCCATCAAGCTAATCAACTCCCATCTATCATCATAACATCCAAAAGTCATGCAATGATGAACTCAAGAAAGTCAAGGGTGGAAGAATAATCATGACACTAGAATATGCAAAGACCACCCTCAACAAATGCTTATTTGCACAAATGCAAATAAGCCCTCCTCCACTAATCTTCGGCCAATGAAAGATACAAAGAAATATGGCCGAAACGGAAAGCAAACTGGCAACTCCAAAAAACTGATCCCGTAATAAATTACAGGAAAACCCTGCTACTGTGCATACACACCCGCATCTGTATTCCGACCGAATACAAATGCAATGAGACAAAATCTACACTGTACTATACTAGTATCCGGCTTAAACCAAAGCCCGCTAGTATAAACCCGTCCGATCATGATCCGTGCAATACCGCACGTATCTGATCGATCCCTGCCATATCTCCATACGGCCTCTACATCGTTTCGCCCGAAAACTTGAGCAACTGTCTGTGGGGGACTCTAAAGACTCGTCAATACTATGGCTGTGGATTTAACCACTAGCACGTCAGAGGTATTAGCCATACATGACGGGCTACCAGCTATTGACCAAAAGGGACGTCGATGAGCGAACTCATCCTGACACCCTACTGAGCCTGTCAGTGACAATATCCTTACAGTCCGGTCCGTTCGTCTATGAGCATCGCATGGCGGGCCTAGGGGGTTGGTAAAAGTCAGACCCCCAAAAGCGGTACAAGTCGTGTCGGAGTGTAGCCCAGAACACCCTGAGATACTACTGGAATACCTACCAGTAAATCTCCTGCCTTGGCCAAGGACTTCGTGTAATGGCTCTCCTAGACACAGCGCGACCTCACCCCCAATACCGGGAGAGACGAACCCCTGCAGATCCGCTCACTGCCTCCATATGGCTCGGGACTGTACCCAACTAAAACCTGTTTGCACGTCTCCTTTGAGCGTGGTAGGGTAGTAATCAAAGTACAATGGGAACTCACATGAGACAAATGACGATCTCAGGTCGATGAACTAACCTGTACACATGTCACCAGGGAACTGCTATCTGACGTCTGGTATAATCCCAACTAGCAGGTTTCCGGTGAGTCCTGTCCGGTGTACTCATAACCCAATGAGCACCTGTATACATCTTAGGTGAACCAACTGACACTAGGGGCTTATGAGACCGGCCACCGCCCCTCATCGGGGTCTCGACTGTATACACTAGTCTACTCTGGAGAATCAATGCCCTGTCTCAAAACTCCTACGACTAGGGACCTTTTAAGGATGTGCTTATAGACTACCAGCTCCCACGTATATGATCGCCCTCATACTGCTGGCAATCAAGCAAGAATCCTAGGGGCTCTATCAACGTGTAATAGCGACCTGTAGGGTTACCTAAAGCAGTACACGATGATAAAGGTAAACCAGATAGCATACTATCATCTTGAGTAAGACTATCCTACCGGGATAGGTCCTCCCTCAATCATTGCAATCACGTGCCTGTGATCCAATAATTGACTCTGAGGGCACTATCTCCAACAATCTCCCACTTGCACTCAAGGCTAATTATTGCGATGTCGCATACTCACAGCCCGTGTGATACCGAACACCCAACTCCTCTACTAGTCAGTCTCACAAAGCTTGTTTGCGAAACTATTGCGTTCGAGGAATAGCCACAGTGAGTGGATCCGCTTTGATGTTTCTTTCTATGTCTCTCTATATCTCAAGTTCGCGGAGAAAGCCATCTCCCGAAATGAGCAATACCTGTCTTAGAATGTCTGGATGTCTGATGGGACCTAGCTCATAAATGAACTCCAAATCCAAACTTCTTAGACTGTATCGTCAACTGAACTTAATCAGTATCCTGCGCCATGCCTTCCTCAGTATTTCCTTGGACCACCTGTCCAAAATACTGCCCCTCGTCAGAAGGAAAGCTATAACTCTGACAACCTCCCTGTCGTCCAAGTCAGCTTAGAAGCCTGGAATGATAACTGTCTCCCGAATGAGGCTGTCGTTATCATATCCCTAGAACATCCACTTATGTTCTAAAACTGCTTCCGACTGTTTCTCCAGGATTGGATCAATGTCAACTTATTGCATCTAGTGCAAAAACAACATCTGGTGTGGTACTTGACATCTCATGATTGACTCAATTGCCTGAGCAAGTGATCTGCCAATCATGCACATCCCTCTCCACTTTAGTCTGTAAGACACCTTTAGAGAGGGTGACTCCATCACCTGCAGGTACACTACCGTGCCAGGAGTGTCCATTCTAAATACTCTTAGAATGCTGTCTAAGTACCCTTAATTGGGAAACCACCCAAATCTAGATCTAAAACCATAGATCTAGTAACCAGTATGTCTGATATAATGTCCAAGTCCCATGTGGAGAAACCACTGTGTGACGACCAAAGTATAACCGATCGTAGTATAGGAATATCACTTCCTACTCTGTGTATGTCATCCAAATACCAGGACATCACACCCTACTACCTTCTTAACAGATCCATCCCCTATTCTGATGAAGTCAAACCTATGACTGTCATGTCAGAAATAGATGATCTATCTCCGCTACATCTGCTTTAGTCTATAAATAGACATAAGCCACTTGTCCACCAATGCTTCCGCTGCTCCCACTGACCACGACAACCTTCTGGCAGAGTCATATAGACGTACACATCTAAAGCTAGTTTAGAACTGTTAGTTGTATGTATGCCCTAGAGGCCAGTATTGTACAGATTATGTATATTATATTGGATGCTTGGACATATATAGAGATGACTTTCTTGCTCGACATGATAGTATGCTATCTGGTTGCTATTTATCTTAACATGTACACTAGTCTCTTTATACTGTCTTATAGTTACATGTTGGTAAAGCCCTTAGGATTTGTACTTGACTACCTGGACTATGATGCAGATCATACTAGTGGGGACATGGTAGTCCATAAGTACATCCTTCAAGGTCCCTAGTTGTGGGTGTATCGAGACGGGGCATCGATATACCAGAGTAGACTAGCGTATATGCTTCTCGACCCATGTGATGGGCGATGGATGATCCCATATCCATTGGTGTTTGACATCAGAGATGGTATACGGGTGCTCAGTGGAGACTGGGTACACTGGACGGACTCGCCGAGAACTCCCAGATGGTATTATACCTCACGTCAGATGGCAGTTCTCAGGTGACACTTGTACAGGTTAGTCTGTAGACCCGAGATCGTCATAGAGTCTTGTGTGATTCCCACTGTGCTTTGATCTCCACCTTACCACGTCCATGAGGGCGTGCAAAACGGTGGTCTTTGGGTACAGTCCCGAGTCACATGGAGGCAATGAGCGATAGGAGGGGTTTCGTCTCTCCCGGTATTGGGGGTTGATGTTGCGCTGTGCTCGATTGGCCGTAACAGGGAAGTCCCTGGCCAGGGCTGATCAGAGATTTGCTGGTAAGTGTTACCAGTAGTTTCTCGACCCGTTACGAGCCTCACATCGGCACGACTTATCGGGTTATTGGGGTCTGACGTTTACCACCCCTAGACTTGATATGCGACGTATCTGACGAAGAGACTGGACTGTATGGTAAGTGTTACTGGTCGGATTCGCAGGAGTGTGAGCGGGCTAGCTCGTCGATCTTCTGATCGCTCAATACCCGGGTGGCCGTTATGTTTAGCAGACCGCTTGCGGCTTGTGGGTGCTTGATATGATCATCATCTGCTACCGGCGTATTGACGAGTCTTTAGAGTCCTACACAGAGGTTTCCTGGCTCAAGCGAAACGAAATAGGAGCGCATATGAGATATGTGCGGGACCGAGAATAATGTGTGTATGTGATACCGCATTTCATTCTCGCGATATATGTTTCGATTGGTTATATTCGATATGACCTAGTTATCGAATCATTGATTCGATAAATCGATACATTAGATTCTAGTCGGTTATGTGCGACATGACCGGATCATTGAATCAAATGTTGATTTAATGATTTAATGCATAATTATATATTTGATATATTGCATTGCATTAACTAGTATTGGTTCACTTTAAATGGATTTTTCTCACTTGATGCACATTGTATATGTGATATGCTTTAGTGCACTACTTTGTATCATGTTTGATGATACTTGATAATGTGATTAAGTGTAAAGGGTTAAACCATGGTTAAGTGATGATTAGGGTTTTGGTTTTTCATTTATTTATTTGTTTATTTATTTGAAAGGATTAAGTTAAGAATGGTGGCTTATTTTGGAGCTATGTTGAAGCTTCATGAAGCTTTGACAAAGTCCACCATCCTTATCTCATCCTTAACCCTAACCACACTTACTAACCTTGGTTTAATCTCTACACTTGACCATGGTCAAGATATGATAAGTATTCATATTAGTTTTATTTTAAAACATGAAGACTTATCTTTCTTTCTTCATCTTCATCTTCTTCTTCTTCTTCAAGCTCAAGGTCCATCAATGGCAACTTGAGTTAAAGTGAGATAAATCCAATTCTAAAGTGAACCCACCTCCTATTTCTTCACCCTCTACCTCTTGCCAAGTTGTTTTGGGTGTTTACTTCACAAGTTTCACAAGTTTGTGAAGTCGGAGCTTGAGTTTGTGCAACCTCGACGTAGATCGTCTTTGACACGAAGCCGACGACCTATTCCGCACGTTTCTCCGATGAAGCCGTCACGAGAGTTCAAGCTTCAAGATGGACAGCGAGAGGACGCCCTTGCGGAGCCGTGGAGGTGGATATCCGGATCTACAAAGGTTGTAATTTCCGTATCCCAGAAGTTAACTATTAACTAGCTTTTAGTTTCGCCTAGAATTCTAGCGACGATCCGTAGTCTAGGGTTTCTCGGCACCAAATTTTTTTTAAATTGGCATGTTCGATGCCTTGTGAGACCACTCTAGGGTGCCTAGGAACCTTTCACTGGTATCAGAGCCTAGCTAGAGCCTTAGGCGAAGTCCAGACGGAATTTGATGTCCGAACGAACCCGAAAACCCATTACAAACATGCTCTCTGTACTTTTTATAAAAACGTGGATTTTTCCAGATTAAAAATTGCCAAAAAATTCAGCAGGGAATTTAATAAGTTACTGTGAAGCACGTTTGACTAAATCAACTATATAGTCGTGGAACCGCGGCCCCCACCACATGATGAGCGGCGGTTCCGCGGCCACTGTACCGATTTAGTAAAAGTGGTTTGCACAGTAATTCATTTCATGTAGTGCTGAGTCTTCTGGAAATTTTTAATATTTTTTTCAGAGTTGAATTTTTCTAGGTTGTTTTGGGATTTCATGGACTCGATCGGATTATCAAATTCCATCTGTGTGTCTTTCCGGATAAATTTTAGAATATGTTAAAAAAGTTCGAACGGATATAAATACCCAATTTTTCCCCTGTCGGGAAATTTCCAAGTGTTGGATTTTTCCGTAGTTTAACGACGTTCTAAGTAGTGCAAGTAACTCGATGGTCCCTCTAGAAGACAACAAACCTTAACTCGATTATGTGACCGTCTTGAACTGCCCTTTGAACCTTCGGGTTTGGGGCAGTACGGCGTGCCACATGTGAGGCGTTGGCTTGACCCTTCTACGGCTGGACCGTTGGTACTGAGGTACGAACTGAATGTTGTTAGACTTATTTCATGTATTGGGAAAACTTGGGTGTTCGATTGTTCGATCGGAAAGTTTAACATTTTCTGTTTATCTGGAATGTGATACAATAATTGGAATTCACAAGTAGTTATGAGATAACTGAATGAATATTATAAATCTAGCAATTTAGTCCCATATGATATTGAAAAAAGTTTTTGATAATGAGACTAAAATGCGGGATTTATATCTGATTAGGCATGTGATGTCTAAAGCCGTTGCGGATTCCAATTGTTGTAGTTTTACACTTTCTTTTCTGTGACCGTAAGTGTAGTATGTTCATATCGCCGGTTTCGTTGCTATACGTCAACGATAATTGGGGTATGCATACTTACGTTGATGACATGTGATGTTATGTGTTGCTGGATATGTTATATTGGATCGTCGTATTCGAATAGCCGGGGGTTTTTATGTGAGATGAGTGTTTTTCATTTTCATTCATGTAAAAACTTGTATGTAATATTCTTTTATTTGGGGCACTTCCAGGTAGCGGAAGATGTCACCTTTTGTATATTATTTACTTTTCCGCATTAGGATAGACCCAAGGAGGAGAGCACAAGTAACCGGGTTCTGGGGTCCAGTGGGAGACCAACTCGAGGAGTCGAGTCCGGGTCTCCTAACCCTAGAATTGGCAGGGTTGCTTGCCGCTCTCGTAGGGGTCTAGGGGTGTGGGATTGGCTATTCATCACGACCGTGGAATCCGTGTTTTATACTGGCTCGTATTAAAAACACGGACGTCCTAGTATATCCAATATTTCATATGTTTATTCTGCTGCGATATCTGTGATGTGATTCTGTGATGGATATAGTATATAGTATATATGATATATTATATAGACGTTACTTATGTTTTTCACCCGCGCTAGTCCTGCCCTGCTCTGTCGTTAGTTACCTAACCTAACGGTGCACGAGGGGACATCGAGGCGAATGCGGATGGCATAAGTGTACGTCATATCTATCTGTGATGTTTAGGTATTTAAATGATGGGACTTCATTAATGTGATTAATGAAAGATAAGAAACCTAAGATGTTGTAGAATCAGATTTTAAAATAAAACAGGTAGCTACAGTTCTTGCTTTGCACAGCGGTATATATGATATACCCCGCACCTTATTCGATGAGGAAAGGACCGAGATCCCTTCACCGGGAGTGACTCCTTTAGCAATAACTGGAAGATGCTACACACTCGGTTTGCTTTTGACTGCTTTTGCGTTTTTGCTTTGCACAGCGATATATATGATATATCCCGCACCTCATTCGACGAGGAAAGGACCGAGATCCCTTCGCCGGGAGTGACTCCTTTAGCAAAACTAGAAAAGCCTCAAAATCACTCCATTTTAAAACTTCATTTGATTCTACAACGATATCAAGTTCATTACGCTCATGGTTTTCAGAAAAACCTAGCGTAGCCCTCCGTCATTTCAGATGAGTAGTAGTTAGTATTCGTGCTACGTTTGTTGGCCTGCGTCAAGGCGTAGTGTGCGGTAGCTAACTAGTATTTATCTGCTTATGCATATGATGCAGATTGGATTAGGGTAGTCGTGCGACTTTGTTGGCCTGCGTCAAGGGTCGTACGGGTGGGTTTAATTCAATCAGGAAATGACGGGTTGAACTTGACTAGCGCACTATGGTTTGTTGGCCTGCGTCAAGGTCATAGCACGCTAGGGGCAAAAGCATTATCGGGAATTTCAAGTGTTGAAATTTGCAATGAGATTGCATACCTTCTATGAGATAGTTGGATCCCGATACCCGCTGCGAGTAAGAGTTACTCCTAGGAGAGTTTTACACATTGCAATTAGCCGATCAAGTAGGTGTCTAGAAAGGTGTCAACGGGGTTACTCCTCTGGGAAAACGAGGTTTACAGTAATTAGGTTCGTGCGAAAGCACGGGGGACCTCCCTCAAAGTACCGACACTGGCCTGGCTGAAAGATTGGCGAACTTGTAGTGTGTAATTAATCCCGGCTAGTCTTTCCTTTTAAGGTTTGGAGGAAGATTTGATAAAAAGCAGTGGGAGCCATCCTGATTAGATAAGATAATAACCAATCTGATCTTGCACGAGCTTACGCTAAAGTGTTTTCTTCTCTCTCTCTCCAGGTAGCGACCATTTCATGCCTTAATCAAGATAATAAAATGGATGTATTGACCAAACCCGCATGTTATACTGTGCTGGGGAACGTTGGTTCCGTTCATTCTTATAAGAGTTATAGGAATGAACAGGATATAGGGGAATACCAGGATTCCCATGCCACCCGAATGAAGAAAGTACATGATGATGCATTTTCTTCGGGTGTGTTCGTTACTGAGAACTGTTTCTCCATTTGCTCTACGTCCTGGGTATTGGATACCGGGTCGGGATCCCATATATGTAATCAGTTACATGGGCTAAGGAAAGGTAGAGAACTTGGAGAAGGTGATAAAGACATTAGAGTCGGAAATGGTGCAATTGTTGCAGCTAAGACTGTCGGGGAATATCACCTTGTATTACCAACTGGTAATACATTGGTTCTGAACGAATGCTATTACATGCCGAACCTGATATGCAACATTATATCAGTTTCTTTATTAAGTAAAGAGGGATATAATTTTGTATTACAAGACAATGTTATGAACATTTTCCATAACCAAAAGTTGGTTGGATCAGGCACGTTGTGCAATGGCATTTATGTTCTAAATCAATCAACAGTTCTGAGCATAACAAACACACACAAGAGGAAGAGTTCTGAACTCAACGAATCCTTCTTGTGGCATTGTAGACTGGGTCACATCAATGCGACACGACTGGCTAAGTTGCATAAGGATGGATATTTAAATCCGTTTGAATTTTCATCCTATGACACTTGCCAGTCATGTCTCAAAGGCAAGATGACCAAGACTCCGTTTACGGGACACGGAGAAAGAGTTACAGAACTCTTAGGACTAATACATAGTGATGTATGCGGTCCCATGTCTACACATGCCAGGGATGGTTCTTCATACTTCATTACATTCACTGACGATCTCTCTAGGTTCGGGTATGTGTTCCTGATGAAACACAAATCGGAAGCTTTTGAGAAATTTAGGGAATATAAACAAGAAGTTGAGAACCAAACCGGAAAAAGTATTAAAATCCTACGATCTGATCGAGGAGGAGAATACTTAAGCAATGAATTCCTGGACTTCCTAAAAGAGAATGGGATTCTCTCTCAGCTAACTCCTCCATATACACCACAGCACAACGGTGTATCTGAACGGAGGAACCGCACCCTATTAGATATGGTGCGCTCTATGATGAGCACAGCTGAGTTACCTATTTCCTTCTGGGGATATGCACTGGAAACAGCTGCAGACCTATTGAATATGGTTCCCACAAAAACCGTGCCGACCACTCCATATGAGATATGGAAAGGAAAGAGACCATATCTTAATTATGTTAAGATATGGGGTTGTCCGGCCTATGTAAAAACGCAAAATCCGGACAAACTCGCGGCAAGGTCCATTCTGTGTAAGTTTATTGGATATCCCAAACATTCGCGAGGGTATATCTTCTACCACCCTGAGGAACAAAGGGTGTTTGTTTCTCGGCATGCCACCTTTTTAGAAAAGGAATTTCTTGAAAAAGAGATCAGTGGTCATGAGGTAGAACTGGAAGAGGTTCCAGCTGCACAAGATACAACAGAAGATCTGGTGGAACCAGAGGATTCCATAGTTCCCGATGAACCCCAGCCACTCCGCCGATCTAGTAGGGTTCCTCACCAACCTGAGAGATACTACGGTTTTCTCATGGACGGTGGAAGCGAGGATTGCATCATGGAGGATGATGACCCAACTAGCTTCGAGCAGGCCATCACGAGTGGGGACTCAGTGAAATGGCTGGATGCTATGCGGTCCGAGATGGATTCCATGTACACCAACAAAGTATGGACTTTGGAAGTTGCTCCTGAAGGGGTAAAACCCATTGGGAGCAAGTGGATCTTTAAGAAGAAACTTGGTGTAGATGGGAAAGTGGAGACTTTCAAAGCTAGACTTGTAGCAAAGGGTTTTCGTCAAAGACCAGGTGTGGACTATGACGAGACCTTTTCTCCAGTAGCTATGCTTAAATCCATCCGGATCATGCTTGCCATCGCTGCTTATCATGATTACGAAATCTGGCAAATGGATGTTAAGACCGCCTTTCTAAATGGTGATTTAGAAGAGTGCGTGTACATGACTCAGCCAGAGGGCTTCGTAGACAGTGGGAGCAGCGGGAAGGTGTGCAAGCTGCTTAAATCCATTTATGGATTAAAGCAAGCATCGCGGAGTTGGAACATCTGCTTTGACGTCGTTATCAAAGAGTTTGATTTCGTCAAAAATCCAGATGAACCTTGTATCTACAAGAAGGTGGCAGAGAGTAAGGTTGTCTTCCTCGTATTGTACGTGGACGACATACTCTTGATAGGAAATGATATTCCTATGCTGCAATCGGTCAAGCTCTTCTTATCACAAAGATTCTCAATGAAAGATCTTGGTGATGCCTCCTGCATATTGGGAATTAGGATCTATAGAGATAGATCCAAACGGATTTTGGGATTGTCCCAATCCAGGTACATTGACACCATACTAAAGAGGTTTAGTATGGAAGAGTCCAAGCGTGGGAACTTGCCCACGATCTCTGGAGTCACTCTCTCCAAAGAGATGTCTCCTAAGACTGATTTGGAGAGAGCTCGCATGCAAGGGATACCCTATGCTTCGGCAGTAGGCTCTATCATGTATGCGATGCTATGTACCAGACCCGATGTAGCATACTCACTAAGTGTAGTGAGCAGGTATCAAGCTGATCCTGGAGAGAGTCACTGGACAGCTGTGAAGAGCATTCTCAAGTACTTGCGAAGGACTAGAGATATGTTCTTGGTGTATGGTAACGGAGAACTCCAAGTGGAGTCCTTTACCGATTCGAGCTTCCAGAGTGATAAGGACGACTCTAAGTCGCAGTCGGGCTTTGTCTTTACCCTTTACGGAGGGGCGGTTAGCTGGAAGAGTTCCAAGCAGGAAACCGTGGCAGACTCGACGATGGAGGCTGAATACATCGCTGCCAACGATGCTGCTAAAGAAGCTGTCTGGGTCAAGAAGTTCATTACTGAACTTGGAGTGGTTCCATCCATTGAGCATCCAATACCTTTGTATTGCGATAACAATGGAGCGGTGGCTTTGGCCAAGGAACCCAGGTCCCATCAGCGATCCAGGCATATTCTGAGGCGGTATCACCTGATCCGGGAGATAGTTGATCGCCGGGAGATCGAGGTCAGGAGAGTTGACACGAAGAACAACACGGCGGATCCACTCACGAAGGCCATTCCCCAGATACAGTTTGAGAGACTCTTCGGGATGCTCGGTATGAGATACTACAGCAGCTGGCCCTAGTGCAAGTGGGAGATTGTTAGTTGTATGTATGCCCTAGAGGCCAGTATTGTACAGATTATGTATATTATATTGGATGCTTGGACATATATAGAGATGACTTTCTTGCTCGACATGATAGTATGCTATCTGGTTGCAATTTATCTTAACATGTACACTAGTCTCTTTATACTGTCTTATAGTTACATGTTGGTAAAGCCCTTAGGATTTGTACTTGACTACCTGGACTATGATGCAGATCATACTAGTGGGGACATGGTAGTCCATAAGTACATCCTTCAAGGTCCCTAGTCGTGGGTGTATCGAGACGGGGCATCGATATACCAGAGTAGACTAGCGTATATGCTTCTCGACCCATGTGATGGGCGATGGATGATCCCATATCCATTGGTGTTTGACATCAGAGATGGTATACGGGTGCTCAGTGGAGACTGGGTACACTGGACGGACTCGCCGAGAACTCCCAGATGGTATTATACCTCACGTCAGATGGCAGTTCTCAGGTGACACTTATGCAGGTTAGTCTGTAGACCCGAGATCGTCATAGAGTCTTGTGTGATTCCCACTGTGCTTTGATCTCCACCTTACCACGTCCATGAGGGCGTGCAAAACGGTGGTCTTTGGGTACAGTCCCGAGTCACATGGAGGCAATGAGCGATAGGAGGGGTTTCGTCTCTCCCGGTATTGGGGGTTGATGTTGCGCTGTGCTCGATTGGCCGTAACAGGGAAGTCCCTGGCCAGGGCTGATCAGAGATTTGCTGGTAAGTGTTACCAGTAGTTTCTCGACCCGTTACGAGCCTCACATCGGCACGACTTATCGGGTTATTGGGGTCTGACGTTTACCACCCCTAGACTTGATATGCGACGTATCTGACGAAGAGACTGGACTGTATGGTAAGTGTTACTGGTCGGATTCGCAGGAGTGTGAGCGGGCTAGCTCGTCGATCTTATGATCGCTCAATACCCGGGTGGCCGTTACGTTTAGCAGACCGCTTGCGGCTTGTGGGTGCTTGATATGATCATCATCTGCTACCGGCGTATTGACGAGTCTTTAGAGTCCTACACAGAGGTTTCCTGGCTCAAGCGAAACGAAATAGGAGCGCATATGAGATATGTGCGGGACCGAGAATAATGCGTGTATGTGATACCGCATTTCATTCTCGCGATATATGTTTCGATTGGTTATATTCGATATGACCTAGTTATCGAATCATTGATTCGATAAATCGATACATTAGATTCTAGTCGGTTATGTGCGACATGACCGGATCATTGAATCAAATGTTGATTTAATGATTTAATGTATAATTATATATTTGATATATTGCATTGCATTAACTAGTATTGGTTCACTTTAAACGGATTTTTCTCACTTGATGCACATTGTATATGTGATATGCTTTAGTGCACTACTTTGTATCATGTTTGATGATACTTGATAATGTGATTAAGTGTAAAGGGTTAAACCATGGTTAAGTGATGATTAGGGTTTTGGTTTTTCATTTATTTATTTGTTTATTTATTTGAAAGGATTAAGTTAAGAATGGTGGCTTATTTTGGAGCTATGTTGAAGCTTCATGAAGCTTTGACAAAGTCCACCATCCTTATCTCATCCTTAACCCTAACCACACTTACTAACCTTGGTTTAATCTCTACACTTGACCATGGTCAAGATATGATAAGTATTCATATTAGTTTTATTTTAAAACATGAAGACTTATCTTTCTTTCTTCATCTTCATCTTCTTCTTCTTCTTCAAGCTCAAGGTCCATCAATGGCAACTTGAGTTAAAGTGAGATAAATCCAATTCTAAAGTGAACCCACCTCCTATTTCTTCACCCTCTACCTCTTGCCAAGTTGTTTTGGGTGTTTACTTCACAAGTTTCACAAGTTTGTGAAGTCGGAGCTTGAGTTTGTGCAACCTCGACGTAGATCGTCTTTGACACGAAGCCGACGACCTATTCCGCACGTTTCTCCGATGAAGCCGTCACGAGAGTTCAAGCTTCAAGATGGACAGCGAGAGGACGCCCTTGCGGAGCCGTGGAGGTGGATATCCGGATCTACAAAGGTTGTAATTTCCGTATCCCAGTAGTTAACTGTTAACTAGCTTTTAGTTTCGCCTAGAATTCTAGCGACGATCCGTAGTCTAGGGTTTCTCGGCACCAAATTTTTTTTTAAATTGGCATGTTCGATGCCTTGTGAGACCACTCTAGGGTGCCTAGGAACCTTTCAAGAACGACGCTATACTCATCCTCCTGCCGGGTCTCACGGTCTGGAACAACAGCAATGGCAAGTCTGGGTAAACAAGAACGTCCCTGTCACCGTCCTTGAGGCTACCGGAGTATCTCTCGGGTTCCTGAAGTTGCCTACCGTATCTGCGGAGTGGCCAATGGAATGTCAAACCAGATTGAATCTTTAGGTTCTTATAAAATCTTCAGTAATCGTTTGTGGTTCTGGAATCACTTCCAGTTCTACCATACTCCCACTACTGTTTTCTGAAAAAATCCATTTTTATTAAAACTGTGGTGAGTCAAGAACAATATCACTATTGATCTTCCAGATGGTAGAAAGTCAACCCTCGTCATAGCCTGGGTCAACCCACAAACAGCCATTACAGAAACGTGCCTTGAGCTATCCAGAGTCTGGTTTTAAGCATAGGCCGGACAACTCCCCGTACCTTAACATCGTTAAGATATGAACTGTTCTATATCCAATATAGAGCCAGAGGCACTGATTTAATTGAACCAGATTCAAATCATGCAGCTGTCTCCAGTGCATGTCAACTAAATGGAGTGAGGCCGATCAGCATTACTCAACGTAGGAGTACTTCCAATTATGAGTAACCTGAAAGAGAAGCAAGTTCTCTTAATCATTACTATCAACTGAATACCACACACAAGTATCTACATCTTCGATCACCTTGAAGAATCCCGATACTTGCAACACCTGGTTCTCTACTTTATTCATATACCTATAACTTCTCAAAACTCAGACCTTGCGTTTCTACGAAACACCTGTCCAAAAACTAGAGAAGTGATAAGTAAACCGAATATAGTACGAGAACCAACCCCTTTGTCCTCATAGACGCTGGACAACATACAATACTCTGTACAAGTCCCTTGAGTCTAAAAACTCACTCCCTGTGTGTTGTAGGTTGAAAACTGTACTTATGGTTAAGAAGAATTACACCGCTGTTTAATGCTCCTTACCTAACCATCAACTGATATAGGTAAATGTCATCGACATAATTTCAAAAAGGTATATCTCACTCTATAAAAATAGACGTACAGATATTTCAATTTGAAATTGGTACATTATAACGGATATTCAAAACCAAATATTTACCGTCCAGCAAACAACCCAGGTGACTTCCTCAAATATCACTGATTACAACGAATCCCGATATAATGAGGATGATCACCTAATTCCCAATAACTTACTCCCACTCATCATCTGTAAAACCATATAGATGTAAGAATCATGCCAGGTAAATACATACCCTGGAGTAAGTATCTAATCGGGAAATCAGTTTTCCTTTAACAGTACACAGTGAAGCTGAAACATTGAAATGTTTCGTTGGGGTATCCTGGTATTCCTAGTAATGCCTCTTCCAGATTCACAACTGTAACCGTATAAATCTCTGCCACCTCTCCAAATCGCTTCATATGTCTTTAGTCATTACCTTCTGTACACCCCTTTAGGCCAAATGGTTTTCTTCCTTCCCTACCATTTGGCACCTGCCTATGGTTTGGAAGAAGACTATCCAATAAGCATAATGGGTGTACTGTCCCAATCCTAGGAACACTCGCAATGCGAGAGAAGGTGAAGATAAAAGACACCTGAATAAACCTTATTCCTATTTCTCCTGAACCATAATCCATCCCCGAACTGGAACAAGTTCCTTTCAAGTTCGTATATAACCATACGATGGAATATCCAATAAACTGTGGATCTTCATAGTGATACGGAGTGTTCTGGAGAAATACAAAGGTGAAGTGGGAGTGATAATGAAATACTTGGTTTGGTCGAGAATATCAGTCGCAATTTACTTTGCCCTCTTACTAATCCCTTTCTTTGTCTTTACATAATACCTTCTGTACACCATCGCTAGGCTAA
This sequence comes from Agapanthus africanus, assembly GCA_030015575.1. Classification (NCBI taxonomy): domain Eukaryota; kingdom Viridiplantae; phylum Streptophyta; class Magnoliopsida; order Asparagales; family Amaryllidaceae; genus Agapanthus; species Agapanthus africanus. The sequence goes on from JASDDO010000019.1 coordinate 536,548,515, forward strand.
TTGGTTTTCTTCATTCCCTACCGGTTGGCACCTGCCTATGGTTTGGAAGAAGACTATCCAATTTGCGTAATAGGTGTACTATCTCCTAAACCAAGGAGTACTCACAACTTGAAAGAAGGTAAAAGGAAAAGACAACTGAATAGTCCTATTCGTTTTCTCCAGAACCGGAAACCATCCTCGAATAAATCCCTTCGAGTTCGTATATAACCATACGATGGTTTTGTCCAATGGAAGTGGATGTTCGTAGTAATACGGGGTGTCCTGGAGAAAAGGGTAAAAGTAGGAGTGGCAATGAGGTCTGCAACTCTGACAATACAAAAGCCAGTGTTAAGAAGGTTCGGTTAATTTTGGTCTCTGAGTTATAATCTAGGGTCGGGTCAATGGTCGCTGCCAAAGAGAGAGAGAAAAGAAACACTCAGCATGCACTCTAACTTAGATCAGAATGGTTACCGATTTATCTAATCTGGAAACCTCCCACTGTACCGTCAAATTCTCCTCCAAACCTAAAAGAAGAATTAGTCGGGATGTCCCGAGGAGTAAACCAACTCATCAGTGGGAATCGGGATCCAACTATCACCGCATGATAACGTGACGGAATCCGCTCACGCTATCATACTCCAGAAGGTATGCGCATATCTGGCAAGTTTTAGTTTGTTTTGAAACTCCCGATGTGATTTTTGCCCCATGCTCTTATGACCTTGACTATGGCCAACAAATCATAAGTCACATGTCAAGTTCTACCCGTCATTGTCCAGGTTGATTTGAACCCACCCGTACAAGCCCTTGACTAGGGCCAACAAGGCTATACGACTGTCCCAAACCAACGCATCTATCTATGCTGCATATGAACACCCAATAGCTACCAAACACTGTGCCTTGACTATGGCCAACAAACACAACTTGAATACTATTGACTATCCATATGAAACGACGGAAGGCTACGAATGGTTTTTGGCGAAAACCTTTAACGTAATGAATTTGATATCGTTGAAGGAACGGATAGCTTTTTAGAAAAATATAGTAACGAAAACCTTTGCTAAAGAGGTCACTCCCGGTGAAGGGATCTCGTCTCTTTCCCCGTAGGATGGGGTGCAGGATATTCCAACTGAATACCACGATGTAAAGCAAAAGTAATCGGCTATAGTGAAGTTATTGCCCTGACGCAAACTTTTGTCCAAGGGGTCACTCCTGGTGAAGGGATCTCGGCCCTTGCCTCGTCGACTGAGGAGCAGGATATTCCAACTGAATACCACGATGCAAAACAAAAGAGAACGCCCTTGCAATAACAGCTTTTTGAAAAAGTGTTCCAACAACATCAGATTAAGTTTGTTTTAACTTGCATTGATCCGAATCAATGCAGTCCCATCAATTGGTCACACCAATAAAGAAAGAAAATAATGACGTACGTATATGCCATCCGCATTCGCCAGTGGGTCCCGTCATTACCCGTTAGGTTAGCTAACTAACGACAGAGCGGGGACTGGACTAGAGCGGATGTAAAACATATACAACATCTACTAATATATATATCAATATATAATATTTCGCTCAAGGCATGATAAAATGCAACATCACAGAAATGTACAGCATCACAGAACAATACAGATATCTGGGATCCCCGGGTTTCACAGAGCAGCTACTGAAACCCGACGTTCCCCTGGTCGTGTGGATAGCCTGTGCAATGAAATCCTAGACCCCTACGGGCGTGGCAAGTTACCCGCCAAAACCTGAAGTGAGGCAGCCCCCTTCAGCAACGTGAATGGACCACCCAGCACTTCACGAAATCCGGTAACTTGGGCACCCCTCCTGGGTCAACCTGTACCCCCTATGAGTGCGGCGAATAGCCTGCCAATTCTATAGTGAAGCCCCCTCCGTCTCAATGCCATGAGATGCGGGCTCGTTGCCCTCTAGAACCCGGCTATCCGTGCATCCCTCCGCGGGGCAATCCTAGTACAGAAAGTAAAATATACATACAACGGGTACATCGACCGTAACCTGGTCATGCCCCAAAAGAATAATACAAACAGGCAGTGACGGCAGTCCACATGTCGGACGCTCACCCCACAACATCAAATGTACATAATACAACAAAAACTGTACTAGCATTGCATCCAGGCTATCCCCACGACCGATCCGCAACAATACAGCATAACACAGAACATCAACGTGAATGTCACGTTCGCAAATCCGTCTAACCGGGCTATAGCAGTTAGACAGGATTTACCGATCAACTGACATTCACGGTCGCAGATATAATGTAAATACTGTGAACTAATGTGTTTAAAATTTTCGATCGATCAAATTTTTCCAAGTGGGCCCCCAAGCACTACTGTAGCACTTAAAGAAATTCTGGACCCAAAAAGAATATTCCAAAACCCCAATTTCACTGTAAAAAGATCACTATGGAAAAATGGTGCAGTGAACTCACTGAACTGCGGCGGAACCGCGGCGCCAAGGGGGTTTTGGCCGCGGTTCCGCGGTGGTTCTACAGTATCACTCTACCAAATTTTCACAGATGTCTTAGAATTCACTGTACATCATTCTGCAACATACTGAAAAAAATTTCGAGCCAGAAAAAAAACGACAGAAAACTGATGCAAAGAAAACGCGGGTTTTTGGAATTTTGTTCGATCGAAAGTGTAAACACATTAGACAAAGCTACACTAGGTTAATGGCGAGGTTCTGATACCACTGTAAGTGCACGGCGGCGCCCCGGCCGTCAATCCGACGCCGGAATGCAGAAGCGATGGTTTTCTTTAAACTTTAAAACCGGCACCACCGCGCACTAAATACCCGGATCGGGCCATTAATCTAGTCCTAGCTATCTAGAGAGAGGTTAGAGAGATATACCGAGCGATCCGTGTCCTCCGGTCTTCTCGTCGTCGTCCCGATCTCCCGCGGAATTTCCGGTCTCCACCTCGTCGCCGGAAGGGCACCACGTCGCCGGTTTCTTTTACGGGCTCCCGCCTCTGGTCCGAGGCAACTCGGGCACGAAGTTGGCCAGTCGACGTGCCCAAGATTTGCTGTAGAATGTAGTGTGGAACTTGTGTCTCATTTGGGGTATTGGAAGTTGCCTTTTGAGATGGTGGAGGAATGAAGTTTTGGAGATGGAGCTAAAAGGATTTTGTGAAGCCAAAAGAACAAAATTTCCCCACCAAAAAATATGGGGCAGCCCCCTCCTTGTCGCCGGCCATGCTAAGAGAGGAGATGAAAAAATGCCAAGTCCGGTTTAGCCTCAAAAACAAGAGAGAAAAAAGGAGTGGTGATCATGAACAATGATCACAAAACCAACCTCACACTCCATCAAGCTAATCAACTCCCATCTATCATCATAACATCCAAAAGTCATGCAATGATGAACTCAAGAAAGTCAAGGGTGGAAGAATCATCATGACACTAGAATATGCAAAGACCACCCTCCACAAATGCTTATTTGCACAAATGCAAATAAGCCCTCCTCCACCAATCTTCGGCCAATGAAAGATACAAAGAAATATGGCCGAAACAGAAAGCAAACTGGCAACTCCAAAAAACTGATCTCGTAATAAATTACAGGAAAACCCGGCTACTGTGCATACACACCCGCATCTGTATTCCGACCGAATACAAATGCAATGAGACAAAATCTACACTGTACTATACTAGTATCCGGCTTAAGCCAAAGCCCGCTAGTATAAACCCGTCCGATCATGATCCGTGCAATACCGCACGTATCTGATCGAACCCTGCCATATTTCCATACGGCCTCTACAGCGTTTCGCCTGCAAACTTGAGCAACTGTCTGTGGGGGACTCTAAAGACTCGTCAATACTATGGCTGTGGATTTAACCACTAGCACGTCAGAGGTATTAGCCATACGTGACGGGCTACCAGCTATTGACCAAAAGGGACGTCGATGAGCGAACTCATCCTGACACCCTACTGAGCCTGTCAGTGACAATATCCGTACAGTCTGGTCCGTTCGTCTATGAGCATCGCATGGCGGGCCTAGGGGGTTGGTAAAAGTCAGACCCCCAAAAGCGGTACAAGTCGTGTCGGAGTGTAGCCCAGAACACCCTGAGATACTACTAGAATACCTACCAGTAAATCTCCTGCCTTGGCCAAGGACTTCGTGTAATGGCTCTCCTAGACACAGCACGACCTCACCCCCAATACCGGGAGAGACGAACCCCTGCAGATCCGCTCACTGCCTCCATGTGGCTCGGGACTGTACCCAACTAAAACCTGTTTGCGCGTCTCCTTTGAGCGTGGTAGGGTAGTAATCAAAGTACAGTGGGAACTCACACGAGAAAAATGACGACCTCAAGTCGATGAACTAACCTGTACACATGTCACCACGGAACTGCTATCTGACGTCTGGTATAATCCCAACTAGCAGGTTCCCGGCGAGTTCTGTCCGGTGTACTCATAACCCAATGAGCACCTGTATACATCTTAGGTGAACCAACTGACACCAGTGGCTTGTGAGACCGGCCACCGCCCCTCGTCGGGGTCTCGACTGTATACACTAGTCTACTCTGGAGAATCGATGCCCTATCTCGAAACTCCCACGGCTAGGGACCTTTTAAGGATGTGCTTATAGACTACCAGCTCCCACGTATATGATCGCCCTCATACTGCTGGCAGTCAAGCAAGAATCCTAGGGGCTCTATCAACGTGTAATAGCGACCTGTAGGGTCACCTAAAGCAGTACACGATGATAAAGGTAAACCAGATAGCATACTATCATCTTGAGTAAAACCGTCCTACCGGGATAGGTCCTCCCTCAATCATTGCAATCACGTGCCTGTGATCCAATAATTGACTCTGAGGGCACTATCTCCAACAGAAACTTGTTTCTCTTTCAGGTTACTCATAATTGGATGGATTCCTAAGTTGAGTAAATGCTAATTGGCCTCTTTCCATTTAGTTGATATGCACTGGAAACAGCTGCATGATTAGAATCAGGTTCCAATTAAATAAGTGCAAAAGTTTCTATATTGGATATAGAATGGTTCATATCTTAATGATGTTAAGGTATTAGGAGTTGTCCGGCTTATGCTTAAAACCAGACTCTGGAAAACTCAGGGCACGTTTCTGTAATGGCAGTTTGCGGGTTGGCCTAGGCTATGACGAGGGTTGACTTTCTACCATCTGGAAGATCAATAGTGATATTGTTCTTGACTCGCCACAGTTTTAGTAAAATGGATTTTTTCAGAAAACAGTAGTGGGAGTATGGTAGAACTGGAAGTGATTCCAGAACCGCAAACGATTACGGAAATTTAATAGGACCTAAAGATTCAATCAGGTTTGACATTCCATTAGCCACTCTGCAGATATGGTGGGTAACCTCAGGCACCCGAGAGATACTCCGGTAGCCTCAAGGACGGTGACAGGGAGATTCTTGTTTGTTAGTGTATATGCCCTAGAGGCCATTACTGTATCATACAAGTTTGTATATTACTTAATGGAAGCTTAGGATATTCACCATTGTATAGACAATCTTGCTCAAAATAGCAGTATGCTACTTGGTTTGTTTCTACTTCAATATGTGTACATGTGTTTCTTTTAACATATCGCCTATACACATTAGTGGAGCCCTTAGGATCTTTGCTTGATTACCAGCGTTGTGATGGCAGTCACACTCGTGGGGGCTGCGTAATCCACAAGCACATCCTTATGCAGGTTCCTAGTCATAGGATTATCGAGACAGGGCATCGATACTCCGGAGTAGAGTAGCGTATGCGCTTCTCATCCTAGCAGGGGAGACGGTCTGTCCCACAGCCGTCAGTACGTCGTACTTGAGATAGTATGCGGGTGCTCGTTAGGTTATGAGTACACTGGACAGGACTCGTCGGGAACTAATTGGTTGGTACTATACCTATTGTCGATTATCAGTTCCCAGGTGACATGAGTACAGCTTAGTCCGCTGACTTGACACTGTCACTTCGCCTCGAGTGTGTTCCCACTGTACTTTGATTACTACCCTACCACGGCTCAAAGGAGTCATGCAAACAGGTAGTAGTTGGGTGTAGTCCCGAAGCACTTGGAGGCAGTGACGGTTAGACCGGATTCGTCTCTCCCGGTATTAGGAGTTGATATCGCGCTGTGTCAAGGAGAGCTATTACACACAGTCGTCCCTGGCCAGGGCAAGCGAGATACACTGGTAGGTTTCCAGTGCTATCTCAGGGTGTTCTGGGCTACACTCCGACATGGCTTGTACCGCTATTAGGGGACTGACGTTTACCGCCCCCCTAGGCCCGCCATGCGATATTCTCAGACGAACAGACCGGACTGTACAGAGACTGTCATATTCAGGCTCAGTAGGAGTTCAGATGGGTTTCACCTCGTCAGTCTTCTTATCGGCATCTACCTGGGGGCCGTTACGCACAGCTAGTGCCGCTTACGGTCTGTGGTTAAACCCACTGCCAGCGTAGTGTTGAGTCTTTAGAGTCCCACACAGAGAGCTATTCGCCTTTAGGCAAAAGAGTAGAGGTCGCATGGTTTTGCGACAGGGTTCAGTCACATCCGCGCACTTGTGCACGTTTGGTGTCCGGGCAGTTATTACTAGCGGGCTTTAGTTTAAGCCAGATCCTAGTATACGTTTTGGGATTGGTTTTATCTCGGTTGTATTCGTGTTCCACGGAACGCGGATGCGGGTGTGTATGCACGGTTGACAGAGACAGAGGCAAAGGATTCTCATTAGGGTTGTTGACTGTTGACTTTTGCTAAACCCTAATGAGAATTAGAAATATGATTAACAATAATATTAATTAGTTATTATTGTGACATGGTTGGGTTGAAAGGTTGACTTTTTTGACCGGTTGACTAGGTTGGACTTGTTGACCACCATCATGACAATGGCTATCATTTCATGGCATTGACCTTTGCTTGCTTATTTGTTCACACATTGCATTTAATGCATGAAATGATATTTCCATTTGATATGATAACAACCATCACATAATACTCAATTATTATTATGTGTTATGATGATTTTGGATTATGAGAGCAAGGCTGAGAAAAGTCTTGCTCATTCTTTCATTTCCTTTCTCTCTCATGCTCAAGCTCTCCCTCTTCCTCTTGCTCTCTCTCTAGTTCATGGTTCTATTGTCTCATGCATTGAGAAGAAAGAACCATAGAGATCAAGACCCATTACACTTCTCTACTCATCCTAGTACACAAGGTCTAGCAAGCCAAGTGTTCTAGTTTCTTCTAGTTTGAAGTAGAAGCCAAAAGGTAGAAGCTTTCGGGTGGATCCATCTTCGGCGCAAGAAGACGACAAGGTGAGGCCGATCCGACCACCGCAAGGAGTTGAAGACGAAGGAGTTCAAGTTAAGGTATAACCCCCTAACCGAGTAGGTAAAACTCCTAGTTAGGTTGTTAGATAGTTGTTTAACAAATATCCGTATTTTGAGTCCATGTTACCCCAAAGAAAAAATCATTTTTCACCATTTCCGCAACCCCAAAGAACCGGGGACGGGTAACATGGACTTACAGTGGTATCAGAACCTAGTTAAACACTATCTAACATGTTAGCAAAGTAACTAGAAGTTCGATCGGAGAAAAAGTCGCGAAACATGCCCGAAATATCAAGTTTCTGCTGATTCTGTTTTCTGTTCAAAAATTAATTAATCTTACACTAAAAATCGGCTCAGGCTTTTTAAAACCCACACAAGAAAATTTGTCCACCGAATCAGTAAAGGAGCCGCGGAAACGCGGCCGGAGCATGCTCCCGGGGCGGATCCGCGGCCGAGTTGACTCGGTCGTGGCACAATTTTCCTGCAGTATTTTTCTGGGGTTGTTTTGGGGTTTTTACAATATGATTTTTCTGCCCAGATTTTCCAGAAAGCAAAATTTGTTTTTGGGGTTTAAAAATCCGTATTTTGATCGAACTTCTAAAGACTTAAGATGACGGGTATATATCTGTGATGTGATATATGTATTGAACGTCTGCTGATCGCTATACGTCGATTAGTGGGGGCTATACATATCTGTGATCTGTAATGTTGATGGTATGTGTATATGAATTCATTGGATGGTCGCGGATGAATAGCCCGGGGGTTGTGAGATGAGAGTTTTCTTTATCTTTCAATTCATGTAAATTTGTAATTGATGTAATATTATTTATTTGGCCGCACAACCAGGATGAGGTTGCAGCCGTCATTGTATAATTTCTTTTACTGTTTTTGCTCCTAGGATAGACCCATGGAGGGCGTGCACAAACTACCGGGTACCTTGAAGTGCCGAGTGGCCTACTCACGTTGTTGAGGGAGGTTGCTTCACTTCGGATATTTGGCGGATAGTTTGCCGCACCCGTAGGGGTCTAGGGTGGGGTCTTGGATATTCATCACGACCGTGTAATCCGCTTTTCGTTACAGGCTCATACGGAATGCGGATTCCTAGCATATCCAATGTGTTCATCTGTGATCTGGAATGGCTATCATTGCTATATATCTATATATGATATCTATTTAGGCATTGCTTATGTTTTGCATCCGCGCTAGTCCAGCCCCTGCTCTGTCGTTAGTTAAGTAACCTAACGGGTAATGACGGGGCCCCGTGGCGAATGCGGATGGCATAAGCGTACGTCATATTTTGGTTTTTTTCTGCAATGGTAGGATTAAATGATGGGAAGCATTAAAATTAATGCAAGAAAATAAACCAAAGTAAAGTCGTTGGAACACTTTCAAAAACCATTCGGTTTCTTTTCAAAAAACAACTTTTAAACGCGGAGCTTAAGCCACTCCTTTTAAAAGCTATCTCGTTCCATCGATTATATCAAGTTCACTACGTTCACGATTTTGCCAAAACCATTCGTAGCCCTCCGTCATTTCACATGGATAGTCAATAGTATTCAAGCTATGTTTGTTGGCTAAAGTCAAAGCATAGTGATTGGTAGCTATTGGGTATTCATGTGCAGCATAGATAGATGCGTTGGTTTGGGACAGTCGTACTGCCTTGTTGGCCAAAGTCAAGGGTAGGTACGGGTGGGTTCAAATTAACCTGGAGAATGACGGGTAGAACTTGACATGTGACTTATGATTTGTTAGCCAAAGTCAAGGTCATAAGAGCATGGGGCAAAAATCCACATCGGTAGTTTCTAAAGAACCAGAAACTTGCTAGCGCTGCATACCATTTGGAGTGTGATGATTCTGGTAGGATTCCTTCAGTTTTGTCACGCGATGATATTTGGATCCCGATCCTACTGTGAGTATATGCTACTCCTCGGGAAATTTCTCACTTAACGATCAATGCTATAAACCAAGTAGGTGTCTAGAAAGGTGTTAGCGGGGCTACGCCCCAAGGGAAAAGAGGTTATTTAATTAAGGAACTTCGCGAAAGCGTTGGAAAACCTCCCTCGAAGTACCAACATTGGCCTGGCTGAACGGTTAAGCAAGTATTGTACGGTGAGATTGATCCCGGCTAATTCTTCCTTTTTGGTTTTAGGAAGAATTCGAGAAACAATGGGAGCCATCCTGTTTAGACAAACTAAAAACCACTCTAAACTTGCAAGAGCATCATGCTGAGTGTTTCTTCTCTCTCTCCTAATTGCAGCGACCAATCTTCATGACCGGACTTAAGTTACTTATAGATAAGAATATACTGACAAGGCCAAACTACAAAGATTGGCTCAGGAATGTCAAAATGGCAATCACTTACGACAAGCTGGGGTATCTCCTTACCACCAAAGCTCCCCCTGTCCCAGGTCCCACCTCCAGCGTCGCGGATAAGGAAATCCGTAAGACCTGGGAGATCGATTGCGCGAAGGCCAAGTGCCTCGTGCTTGCCTCTATGGACAATGAACATCAGAGGAGGCACGAGAATATGGACCTGGAATCCATATTTCTTCATACAAAAGAACTGTATGGAGAGAAATCCCGTATCGCCAAACACGAAGTCTCGAAAAAGTTGTTTTCGACGAGATTGGTCGTCGGATCATCGGTAGCGGAACACGTGCTTAAGATGATTGGCTTCATTGAGGAGCTCACGGACCTTGGGACCACGTTAGAGAACGAGCTCTATAAGGACTTGATTCTCCAGTCCTTTCCTTCCACTTACGCCCGGTTTATCCTGAATTTCAACTTGCAAGAAAAAGAAGTTGAACTTTCAGAACTCCTCAACATGCTGAAGAGTGCAGAGGGCACCCTACAGAAAGGTAGGGAAATATCTACTTTGTTTGTAGGAGGATCTTCCTCTTCTAGGTCCAAGGCGAAAGCCAAGGGAAAGAAGAAGAAATCCCCCGCCAAACCAAGGGGTGGTGTTAGTAAAGTGGAAACGAAGGAAAAGCAAAGGCAACAAAGATAGCGGGGCAGCTTGTGGGAAAGGAAGAATGCTTCTATTGTCATAAGAAGGGACACTGGAAGAAAGATTGCAGGGCTTGGAAGGCCAGAAACCAGGATCCGAAGCAAGTTGCGGCTTCGGCTTCAGGTGTGTATGTTATTGAAAACGGTCTATCAATAAACTCTACTTCCTGGGTATTGGATACCGGATCAGGATCTCATATCTGTAATTCTTTGCAGGCACTGAGAAAGCATAGGGTTTTGAAGGCAGGTGATATGACCCTCAGAGTTGCAAACGGAGCTGGCATGGATGCTGAGTCCGTAGGGGACTATCACCTGGGATTGTCAGATGGACACGTTTTGGTTTTGCGTAATTGTTATTTTATACCCAATGCAACTTGTAATATCATTTCTGTATCTTTATTATCTAAAGAAGGTTATGAATTTGCATTTGTAAGTAATGTTGTGAACATTCACCTTAATCATGTTTTGATTGGGTTAGGTACATTAAGCAATGGTATATACGTATTAAACCAACCACAAATTTTCAATGTCCAGAATACACACAAAAGAAAGTCTCCGGAAACTAATCAGGCTTTCTTATGGCATTGTAGACTGGGTCACATCAATGAGAGAAGGTTGACGAAGTTACATACAGAAGGATATTTGGATCCGTTCCAATATCAATCATATGCAACTTGTCAATCCTGTCTCAAAGGAAAGATGACAAAGACTCCATTCACTGGACACGGAGTAAGAGCGAGCGAGCTCTTGGGACTCGTACACAGCGACGTGTGCGGTCCAATGTCTACGCATGCGCGAAGCGGTTATTCTTACTTCATTACTTTTAGGGATGACTTTTCAAGATACGGATATGTCTTCTTAATGAAACATAAATCCGAAGCCTTTGGAAAATTCCAGGAATATAAGAATGAAGTGGAAAAACAAACTGGAAAAAGTATCAAGACACTGAGATCTGATCGAGGTGGTGAATACTTGAGTGCCGAGTTCCTGGATTACCTAAAAGAGAATGGTATTCTCTCTCAGCTTACTCCTCCATACACTCCGCAACATAATGGTGTATCGGAGAGACGGAACCGGACCCTATTGGATATGGTACGTTCCATGATGAGTAACGCTGAGTTACCGCGATCATTCTGAGGATATGCACTAGAATCAGCTGCATATCTTTTGAACCAAGTTCCAACTAAGACTGTGCCTACCACACCATATCAGATGTGATGTGGGAAGAAACCCTATCTTATGCACATTAAGACATGGGGATGTCCAGCTTTCGTCAAAAAGCAGCATGCGGACAAACTCGAGGCACGCTCAGTATAGTGCAAGTTTGTGGGATATCCAAAGAACTCCAAGGGATATTTCTTCTATTGCGAAGAGGAACAAAAGGTTTTTGTTTCTCGTCATGCCTGCTTCTTGGAAACTGAGTTCTTGGAAAATCATATAAGTGGGAACGCAGTAGAACTGGAAGAAATTCCAGAGCCACGAGCTATTACTGAAAGCTTAGTAGAACCAGAGGGTTCGAAAGATCAGGACATTCCTGCGCCGCTCCGCAGGAGTAGTAGGCAGTCTCATCCGCCCGAGAGATACTACGGTTTTCTCATAGACGGGGATAGAGAGGATTGCATCATTGACAGTGATAAGCCGACTAGCTTCCAGCAGGCCATTCAGAGCGTTGACTCGAAAAAATGGACCGAAATGGAGTCTATCTACACCAACAAAGTATGGACGTTGGACGTTGCTCCAGATGGGGTAAAACCCGTAGGATGCAAGTGGATCTTCAAAAGGAAGATTGGTGTAGATGGACAGGTTGAGACCTATAAGGCTAGACTTGTTGCAAAGGGTTTTCGTCAAAGACCTGGTTTGGACTATGATGAAACCTTTTCTCCAGTGGCTATGCTGAAATCCATTCGGATCCTTTTTACCATTGCTGCCTTCCACGATTATGAGATTTGGTAGATGGACGTAAAGACCGACTTTCTAAATGGAAATTTAGAGGAGTGTGTCTATATGGACCAGCCAGAGGGTTTCATTCAGAGTGGGAGCAGCGGAAAGGAGTGCAAGTTGCTTAAGTCTATCTATGGACTAAAGCAGGCATCGCGGAGTTGGAACATCTGCTTTGATGAGACAGTCAAAGAATTTGGCTTTATCAAAAATCCAGATGAACCATGCATCTATAGTAGATTTGTAACAAGAACTGTCGTATTCCTCGTATTATACGTGGATGAAATTCTTTTGATAGGAAATGACATTCCTATGCTACAATTTGTCAAGGGGTTCTTGTCACACAGGTTCTCCATGAAAGACCTGGGTGATGCCACTTACATTCTGGGGATCCGGATCCATCGTGATAGATCCAAGAGGATGTTAGGACTCTCGCAGTCCAGGTACATCGACACCATACTGAAAAGATTCAGTATGGAAGATTCCAAGCACGGTAATCTACCGGCTTGTCACGGAATCACCTTCTCCAGAAAGATGTCTTCCAAGACTGATTTGGAAAGGGATCGCATGTCTATTATACCCTACGCTTCTGAGGTAGGCTCTATAATGTATGCGATGTTGTGTACCAGACCAGATGTAGCTTATGCACTGAGTGTGGTAAGCCGGTATCAGTCAAACCCTGGGGAGAAGCACTGGATAGCGGTAAAGAACATTCTCAAGTACCTCAGAAGGACTAAGGAAATGTTCTTGATGTACGGCGGAAAAGACCTCCAGATCGAGGCCTTTGCTGAATCCAGCTTCCATAGTGATAAGGATGATTCCAAGTCCATGTCGGGTTTTGTCTTTACCCTTAATGGAGGGGCGGTGTGTTGGAAGAGTTCCAAACAGGAAACCGTTACTGACTCGACGATGGAAGCGGAATATATCGCTGCTGCTGATGCCGCAAAAGAAGCCGTCTGGATGAGGAAGTTCTTAACGGAACTTCGGGTGGTTCCGTCCATTGTTGATCCAATACCTCTGTATTGCGATAACAACGGGGCTATAGCTTTAGCGAAGGAACCCAGGTCCCATTAGAAATCCAGACACATCTTGAGGCGGTATCACCTGATCAGGGAGATCGTGGATCGCCAGGAGATCGAGGTTCGGAGGGTTGCTTCAGAAGATAACATTGCAGATCCATTCACCAAGGCCTTGCCCCAGACTCAGTTCGAGCGGCTGATCGAGATGATAGGTCTTCGATAGGCCAGTACATGGCCTTAGTGCAAGTGGGAGATTGTTAGTGTATATGCCCTAGAGGCCATTACTGTATCATACTAATTTGTATATTACTTAATGGAAGCTTGGGATATTCACCATTGTATAGACAATCTTGCTCAAAATAGTAGTATGCTACTTGGTTTGTTTCTACTTCAATGTGTGTACATGTGTTTCTTTTAACATATCGCCTATACACATTAGTGGAGCTCTTAGGATCTTTGCTTGATTACCAGCATTGTGATGGCAGTCACACTCGTGGGGGCTGGGTAATCCACAAGCACATCCTTATGCAGGTCCCTGGTCGTAGGATTATCGAGACAGGGCACCGATACTCCGGAGTAGACTAGCGTATGCGCTTCTCATCCCAGCAGGGGAGACGGTCTGTCCCACAGCCGTCAGTACGTCGTACTTGAGATAGTATGCGGGTGTTCGTTAGGTTACGAGTACACTGGACAGGACTCGTCCGGAACTGATTAGTTGGTACTATACCTATCGTCAGTTATCAGTTCCCAGGTGACATGAGTACAGCTTAGTCCGCTGACTTGACACTGTCACTTCACCTCGAGTGTGTTCCCACTGTACTTTAATTACTACCCTACCACGGCTCAAAGGAGTCGTGCAAACAGGTAGTAGTTGGGTGCAGTCCCGAAGCACTTGGAGGCAGTAACGGTTAGACAGGATTCGTCTCTCCCGGTATTGGGAGTTGATATCGCACTGTGTCAAGGAGAGCCATTACACACAGTCGTCCCTGGCCCGGGCAAGCCAGATACACTGGTAGGTTTCCAGTGCTATCTCAGGGTGTTATGGGCTACACTCCGACACGACTTGTACCGCTATTAGGGGACTAACGTTTACCGCCGCCCTAGGCCCGCCATGCGATATTCTCAGATGAATAGACCGGACTGTACAGAGACTGTCACATTTAGGCTCAGTAGGAGTTCAGATGGGTTTCACCTCGTCAGTCTTCTTATCGGCATCTACCTGGGGGCCGTTACGCACAGCCAGTGCCGCTTGCGGTCTGTGGTTAAACCCACTGCCAGCGTAGTGTCGAGTCTTTAGAGTCCCACACAGAGAGCTATTCGCCTTTAGGCAAAAGAGTAGAGGTCGCATGGTTTTGCGACAGGGTTCGGTCACATCCGCACACTTGTGCACGTTTGGTGTCCGGGCAGTTATTACTAGCGGGCTTTAGTTTAAGTCAGATCCTAGTATAGGTTTTGGGATTGGTTTTATCTCGGTTGTATTGGTGTTCCCCGGAACGCGGATGTGGGTGTGTATGCACGGTTGACAGAGACAGAGGCAGAGGATTGTCATTAGGGTTGTTGACTGTTGACTTTTGCTAAACCCTAATGAGAATTAGAAATATGATTAAAAATAATATTAATTAAGTATTATTGTGACATGGTTGGGTTGAAAGGTTGACTTTGTTGACTTGTTGACTTTGTTGACCGGTTGACTAGGTTGGACTTGTTGACCACCATCATGATAATGGCTATCATTTCATGGCATTGACCTTTGCTTGCTTATTTGTTCACACATTGCATTTAATGCATGAAATGATATTACCATTTGATATGATAACAACCATCACATAATACTCAATTATTATTATGTGTTATGATGATTTTGGATTATGAGAGCATGGGTGAGAAAAGTCTTGTTCATTCTTTCATTTCCTTTCTCTCTCATGCTCAAGCTCTCCCTCTTCCTCTTGCTCTCTCTCTAGTTCATGATTCTATTGTCTCATGTATTGAGAAGCAAGAACCATAGAGATCAAAACCCATTACACTTCTCTACTCATCCTAGTATACAAGGTCTAGCAAGCCAAGTGTTCTAGTTTCTTCTAGTTTGAAGTAGAAGGCAAAAGGTAGAAGCTTTCGGGTGGATCCATCTTCGGCGCAAGAAGACGACAAGGTGAGGCCGATCCGACCACCGCAAGGAGTTGAAGACGAAGGAGTTCAAGTTAAGGTATAACCCCCTAACCGAGCAGGTAAAACTCCTAGTTAGGTTGTTAGATAGTTGTTTAACAAAGATCCGTATTTTGAGTCCATGTTACCCCAAAGAAAAAATCGTTTTTCACCATTTCCGCAACCCCAAAGAACCGGGAACGGGTAACGTGGACTTACATTGTTTACCCAGACTTGACACTATTGTTGTTCCAGGCTATGAGACCCGGTAGGAGGTTAAGCATAGCGTCGTTCTAAACTAGCTTTAGAAGTGCACGTATATATTATTCTGCCAGAGGGTTGTTGTGGTCAGTGGGAGCAGCGGAAGCATAGTGGGCAAGTAGCTTATATCTATTTATAGACTAGAGCAGATATAGCAGAGATAGATCATCTAATTTTGATGTGACAGTCATGGCTTTGACTTCATCAGAATAGGGGATGGATCTGTTAAGAAGGTAGTAGGGTGTGATGTCCTGGTATTTGGATGACACACACAGGGTAGGAAGTAAAATTCCAATACTATGATCGGTTGTACTGTGGTTGTCACACAGTTGTTTCTCCACATAGGATATGGATATAATATCAGACATTCTGGTTACTAGATCTATGATTTTAGATCTAGATTTGGGTAGTTTCCCACTCTGGGTACTTTGACAATATTCTAAAGGTATTTAGAATAGATGACTTCTGGCATGCTGGTGTACCTGCAGGTGATGGAGTCACCCTCTCTAAAGGTGTCTTACAGACTAAAGGGGAGAGGGATGTGCATGATTGGCATATCACTTGCTTAGGCAATTGAGTCAATCGTGAGATGTCAAGTACCACACCAGATGTTGTTTTTGCACTAGATGCGATAAGTTTATATTAATCCAATCCTGGAGAAACATACAGAAGCAATCTTAGAACATAAGTGAATGTTCTAGGGATTTGATAACGACAACCTCCTTCGGGAGACGATTATCATTCCAGGCTTCCAAAGGTGACATGGATGACAGAGTGATTGTCAGAGTTATAGTTTTCCCTCTGAAAAGGGGCAGTATTATGGACAGGTGGTCCAAGAGGATACTGTGGGAGGCATGGTGCTGGACACTGATTAGGTTCAGTTGTCGATACAGTCTAAGAAGTTTGGATTTGGAGTTCATTTATGAACTAGGTCACATTAGATATCCAGACATATTCTAAGACAGGTATTACTCAATTCGGGAGATGGCTTTCTCCGCGAACTTGAGATTAAGAGAGAATGGAAAGATACATCAAGGCGGATCCACTCACTGAGGCTATTTCTCGAACACAAGAGTTTTACAAACGAGCTTTGTGAAACTGTTTAGTAGAGGAGTTGGGTGTTCGGTATTACACGGGCTGTGAGAATGCGACATCATAATAATTAGCCTTAAGTGCAAGTGGGAGATTGTTGGATATAGTGCCCTCAAAGTCAATTATTGGATCGCAGGTTCGTGATTGCAATGATTGAGGGAGGACCTATACCGGTAGGACAGTCTTACTCGAGATGATAGTATGCTATCTGGTTTGCCTTTATCAGTCGTGTACAGTTTTAGGTGACATGATCACTATTACACGTTGATAAAGCCCTTAGAATCCTGCTTGACTACCAACAGTATGATGGCGATCATATACGTGAGAGTTGGGTAGTCCATAAGCACATCCTTAATAGTGGTCCCTAGTCATGGGAGTTTCGAGACAGGGCATCGATACTCCAGAGTAGACTAGTGTATACAGTCGAGAACCCGACGAGGGGCGGTGGCCGGTCTCACAAGCCACTAGTGTCAGTTGGATCACCTAAGATGTATACAGGTGCTCATTGGGTTATGAGTACACTGGACAGGACTCGCCGGGAACCTGCTAGTTGGTATTATACCTAGTGTCAGATAGCAGTTCCCTGGTGACATGTGTACAGGTTAGTTCATAGACCTGAGGTCATCATTTGTCTCGTGTGAGTTCCCACTTCGAATTTCCGCTTGGCATCATTTCACTTTTGATTACTACCCTACCACAGCTCAAAGGAGTCGTGCAAATAGGTTTTAGTTGGGTACAGTCCCGAGCCACATGGAGGCAAGTGAGCGGATCGGCAGGGGATTCGTATCTTCCGGTATTGGGGGTGAGATCGCGCTGTGTCTAGGAGAGCCATTACACCAAGTCCTTGGCCAAGGCATGTGAGAATTACTGGTAAGTATTCCAGTAGTTTCTCAGGGTGTTCAAGGTTACTCTCCGACACAACTTATACCTCTATTGGGGGTGTGACATTACCAGCCCCCTAGGCCCGATATGCGATGCTCATAGACGAACGGACCGGACTGTATGTATATTGTCACTGATAGGCTCAGTAGGGTTCCAGGACGAGTTCGCTCATCAGGCTTCCCTTTCGGTCAGTACATGGGCAGCCGTTACGCACAGCTAGTTCCGCTGACGTGCTTGTGGTTAAACCCACTGCCGGGTACTGACGAGTCTTTAGAGTCCCCCACAGATAGTTTCCCAAGTTCGGGAAAAAAGGTTGTAGAGGCCGTATGGTTTTATGGCAGGGTTCGAAAATGCATGTGCACTTGTGCACGTGTCATATTTCGGACAGATAATACTGGTGGGCTTTGGTTTAAGCCGGATCAATGTATTATATAGAGTCGGAATATTTTAGTCTCTCGTATTCGTATTCGGTCGGAATACGGATACAGGTGAGGGGTATTTTCGTAATCCGTTATGAGAATACTTCAGAAGATGCATTTCTTTTGGTTAATCATTTTAGTTTAAATGATTAAATAGGTTTTGGAAATTGTGACTCATGGTTGTGACTCATCAATTCTAGAATATTCACTAATGACTCATGTAATGAGTCATCTAGTGAGTCATTAAAGAGTTAATGAGTTTTGTTTTGTGAAAAGATATTTGATGAGATATTTTCATTAGATATTTTCTTTGGTCTTTGATAAATAAAACTCATATATCTATTCACAAAAGGGATTAGAAAATGAGAGAGAAGTTCATATGCTTAGTTTTCTTTTGCTCTCTTGATTTTCTTGAGTTCACCATTTCCAATCCTTAGTATCTTCTTCAACCTCCACCCTATCCTTCTCATGTGATGAGAACCCTAGGGTGTATGAGACAAAGTATTCTACTCATTCTCTACTTCATCTTGGTCATCTCTTTTAGCAGACTTGATGACCAAGTTGCCTCGGTATAGAGACGGGAGCCCGTTTAAAGATCCATTGACATGGTGCCACCTCGATGAGGAGACGAGAGATCGGAGTTGCCATAAGGAGCGTGGGATGATGGCCAAAGACCGAAGGACTCGGATCGATCGGTATAGCCTTTCTACCTCTTTACAGTTTGTTAGTTTAGCGTTAATGGCAAGATCCGGGTTATAGTATGCGATAGCGCCAGTTATAAAAGTTTTTGTTCCGCGTTTGGCGTCAAAATGACGGCCGGGGCGCTACCGTAGACTTACAGGTCGCTACCTGGAGAGAGAGAGAAGGAAACACTTTAGCATATGCTCTTGCAAGATTATATTGGTTATTATCTTATCTAATCAGGATGGCTCACACTGTTTTTATCAAATCTTCCTTCAAAACCCTAAAAGGTAAGACTAGCCGGGATTAATTACACCTTACAAGTTCGTCAATCTTTCAACCAGGCCAGTGTTGGTACTTTGAGAGAGGTTCCCCGTGCTTTCGCACGGACCTAATTAAAATAAAGCTCGTTTTCCCATAGGCATAACCCCGTTAACACCTTTCTAGACACCTACTTGATCGGATAATTATCATGTGTAAAACTCTCCCAGGAGTAACTCTTACTCGCAGTGGGTATCTGGATCCTACTATCTTATAGAAAGTATGCAATCTCATTGCAAATTGCAACACTTGAAATTCCCGATAATGCTTTTACCCCCAGTGTCTTATGACCTTAACTATGGTCAACAAATCATAAGCACTAGTCAAGTTCTACCCATCATTTCTCGATTAATTTAGACCCACCCACATGACCCTTAACTATGGTTAACAAAGTCACATGGCTATCCTAATTAATCGCATCATATGCTTTATAAGAAGACATCACTTAGCTACCGCATACTACGTCTTAACTATGGTCAACAAACGCAGCACGAATACTAAGTACTCTACTTCCTAAAATGACGGAGGGTTACGACAGGTTTTTAAGAAAACCATTTGCGTAATGAACTTGATATCGTTGTAGAAACAAGTGATTTTGAAAAGGAGTGTTTTTTAGGCTTTTACTAGTTTTGCTAAAGAGGTCACTCCCGGTGAAGGGATCTTGGCTCTTTCCTTATCGAATAAGGTGCAGGATATTTCACAAATACCGCTATGCAAAGCAAAAACTATAGAAGCAATCAAAAACAAAACCGAGTGAGTTGTAGCATCTGCTGGTTTCGCTAAAGAGGTCACTCCCGGTGAAGGGATCTCGGCTCTTTCTTTATCGAATAAGGTGCAGGATATTTCACAAATACCGCTATGCAAAGAAAAAACTAGAGCTACCCTTTTTGAAAATTTGATTCTACAACATCTTTTAGATTTCTTTTTCTTTCATTAATCTCATTAATGAAGTCCCATCATTTATGCTTCCTAAGCATCATAGAAGAAACGAAAATACAACGTACGCTTATGCCATCCGCATTCGCCACAGTATCCCGTTATGCACCGTTAAGTTACTTAACTAACGACATACCAGGGCGGGATTTGCGTGGGTGTAAAAAATAAGCAACGTTTATTATATATCATATATACAATAGTAAAGCATTCGTCTCACGCATATAAAATGATCACATCACAGTATATCAACAGCAGAAGATAACATATGAAATATTGGATATACTAGGAGGCCCATGTTTTATTTTGAGCCTGTATAAAACACGGATTCCACGGTCGCGATGAATAGCCAAACCCACATCCCTAGACCCCTATGAGAGCGGCAAGCAACCCTACCAATTCTAGAGTTAGGAGACCCGGACTCGACTCCTCGAGTTGGTCTCCCACTGGACTCTAGAACCCGGTTACTTGTGCTCCCCACCTTGGGTCTATCCTAATGCAGAAAAGTAAATAATATACAATGGTGACACCATCCTCAACCCGGAAGTGCCCCAATAAAAGAATATTACATACAATGAATTTTACATGAAAGAAAATGAAAAACTCTCATCTCACATAAAAACCCCCGGCTATTCAAATTATGGCGATCTAATATAACAAATCACAGCAACACATAACATCACATGTCATCAACGTAAGTAAATATGCGTATCTTAATTGTCGTTGACATATAGCAACGAAAACGGCGATATACCACATATTACACTTACGGTCGCAGAAAAGAAAATGAAAAACTACAACATTTGGAATCCACAATCACTTCAGACATCATAAACCCGAAATATCACATATTACGGATTTCATGCCTAACTATATGAATTCCACATATTGTATCACAATCATAGATAGCTAGGTGAAGTTAGACAATTCGATCGATTCAACGAATTCCCAAAATTTCCCAGAGAGCTCAACACTTGAGCACTGTTAAAATTAACCAGAGACATACCACAGTACCTACGGACCAACAGCTGAAGGCTCGACCCAAGCCTCTCAAGTGGCACAGCAGATCCGCCGCCAAAACCATGTTTTGGCTGCGGATCTGCGGTCACTTTGACGAGTTAGAGTTTCGTTCTTCAGGTGCGTCCATAGAATTCATTGCATGTTTTTTTGAGTATTTTTAACATGGAAAAATCCAACTTTTTGAAAAATTTCCAGAGAGGGGTCCATTTCAGGTTTTCGGGGTTCGATCGGAATTCTAACTTCGTCTAGATAACGCCTAATGCTGTCACGACCCAAAGTTTGGCCCATGACCGGCACTTAACCACGTAACGTCTACAGGCGTAACGCGACTAAGTAAGCCGAAAACCCAGAAATCAAACCAGTAAAAGTATAGAGTGAATTAAGCATTTAATAGAACTAATTACTAAGATGTCAAGAAATCTTAAGTAGAGAATCACTAAGATAACAATATACGACGCCGTAGAGAAGAAAAAGAGCAACAGGTGGAAACATCACAGATGGAATGAACTGCATAAGTAAAGTCAGCTCACAACGAGCTCGACGCCAGAATACAAAATAATATACATCGTCCTCACAACTGGTCTCTAAGTCAATACATAAGTGGTAGATGGAGAGTACTAGATACAACAATGTACATAACTGAAAGATAACCAGATACCGTACAAAACCCACCTATCAGCAAAAGAGCTAGTACACCAAATGTAGGGGTATCTGTGTCAAAAGATGCAAGAGCGCAGCCTGCCGCGACTATTCCGAAGGGCAACCTGCAAACACTATGGCACAACGGGGGTGAGTTGCCAACTCGTGAATAGAAGATAACATATAAAGGTAATCGCGAGTATGCACGTGCTACGATACTCTAACCTCTATCAACCGATAACATCTATATGATGAACTGGATGCTCGAAAATGCAACAAGTGCGATCTAATAACATCTCCATGTGATGAGCAAGAAATGTGATGATCAGGTATAACAATGCAATCTAACAACCCTATATAGAATGAACAGGGTATGCAATGATCAGGTATAGCAATGCAATCTAACAACCCTATATAGAATGAACAGGGTATGCAATGATCAGGTATAGCAATGCAATCTAACAACCCTATATAGAATGAACAGGGTATGCAATGATCAGGTATAGCAATGCAATCTAACAACCCTATATAGAATGAACAGGGTATGCAATGATCAGGTATAGCAATGCAATCTAACAACCCTATATAGAATGAACAGGGTATGCAATGATCAGGTATAGCAATGCAATCTAACAACCCTATATAGAATGAACAGGGTATGCAATGATCAGGTATAGCAATGCAATCTAACAACCCTATATAGAATGAACAGGGTATGCAATGATCAGGTATAGCAATGTGTACTATATCAGGTATAATAGGTACAGGATGAGATATCAATTACTACATACTGAGCATGGGAAATATAACGTCTACACGGAATGTCATCGTGGAAAGTATAATCGGTACTCATCAATGTACCCAAATCCCAATACTACTCAGGCGTCGTCATCCTCCTCGATCCTCCAATCCTGTAAATCTCATATAACCGTGAGTGCCCAACATCGGCACCCAAAATATCAAGAAATACTCGTGCCAAGCATCGACACGCAAATCCTCCTGTATAGGGCATCCGTCAGTCCGGATCAGCCCACGGGCTCTGTCTGCGGTATCGGCCCTCGGCCCCGGCAGTACGAGTCATCCCGTATCCATCCATAGCCTCTGGTCGGTATCCTCCGGATAACCGCCAGGTCCAAACAATCACCGGTAGGTAGTAGTCCCTCTGCCAGGCTCACCGTCTACTACACAGCGAAACCGTTCTCGCCCCGGGGTACCATACCGGGTCCACCATGTACCCGTAATCGGCCTCATCCAACTCCTCGATTCGGGTTCACATATATCACTCTAGTACCGAGAAAACACATGGTGGACGCACCGAAATATCATATCAAGGGAAACCGGGTTTTTAAATAATTAACTATTCTCTTTGAAATATCCACGGTTCCCCAAATCCAGAATTAATATGGAAACAACATATCTCAATGCGTAATCTAAGCAAGTATGAAGATATCAATATATGTGTGCACTGGCATGAATGTACAGTGTGCATGTGCGCAGGTATGAAGATATCAATATATGTGTGCACTGGTATGAATATACAGTGTGCATGTGCGCAGATATGAAGATATCAATATATGTGTGCACTGGTATGAATATACAGTGTGCATGTGCGCAGGCATGAAGATATCAATATATGTGTGCACTGGTATGAATATACAGTGTGCATGTAGTACCAGTATGAGTATGTGATGCATGTGTGCCCAAATATGGATATAACATATGCTGTTATGCGGCAAATCATGACAGCATCAATAAGGTAGAATCAGTATGATATATGATTTATAGCAATCCTATAATGTGAGTGTCATGGCAATCACTAACGGTGTGAGTGTAGCATATCAATCGTGCTCGTGCGACTTGAACCGTTAGTGACAGTGCAGTGTCCTATGCTATCATTTCTGTATGCAACAATAAGGTATGCTACTACAGTCTATATGAACATCTACAATCTAATATCCTGACTCGCCCTGACGCTTAACGCCATACGGGCGATTTTCCCGTAGATGTTAAATCTACTCTCCTGGTCGTGCGCTACTCGTAGCCGACCACCTGCTTCCCTTTCTTAGCTTCGTCCGACGTACCCGCCTGCGAACCTGGAATTACACAAGAATCCATATATAAGCAAATATCTCGCAAGACGTGATATCGACGTCAAACGATACGCTCGCGTCGCGAACTAAACGCGCGTGTGTACGATACGCTAAACGTGTGCACGCGTCTAAAACTAACCCCGATACGCTGTGATACACTGAATCATGGAACCCTCTCACGTATCGCGCGTATCGTGCGAACCAAACGTCCTAGAAATACGATATAACGTCCCAGATTCTACCCAGGCTAACAACTTACAAAACTATACATACCACTGGCCTAGAAATAACAACAGACTCCTACCCATCCAAACATCACCCAAAAATTCTCCTGTCTGGCCGCAAATTGGGGCCAGAAAGATTAAATTGGCGGCCTCGCTATGGGGTGGGGGTCTCGGGCTCTGGTGGTGTGGTCTATGTCTTGTATACAAGCTCTAGTCAACTCAATTTCAACCTGAACAACCCGGGCCTATAGCAGATCTGTCACGACCCGAAAGTACGGAACGTGACCGGCACTTAGATTACGAAGCGTCTAGAGGCACCACGTAACCTAAGTAAGCCGAAGCCCAGAAATCTAAACCAAGAAAAAGAAGAAGAAGCAGTAAAAGAAAACAAGTATAAAATCATCAGCAAATTTTACCAAAAATTTCGGCAGAGTCTCCTCTGTAAAAACTAGCCCCAAACGGGTACAACAAGTATAATATACATAAACAATAAAAAGCATCCCCAAACGGGAGCTAGCATCAACGCCAACAGGCGGAAACAACCACAATAAGCACAATAATACACAACGCCAATAGGCGAGGCTCAAAACTCAAAAGAAAACAAAACCACCAGATCAGAATAATACATGCGCGACTCTAAGGTCGAAATAAAAGACTGGTCCAATAACTTATCAAGTAATACAAATATGGTTGATGGAGCTTACTAGATACAAATGAAAGAATAAAAGTACAATGGTGGTTCGGATACAAGTGAACCAACCTACCGTGCAAATCACCCTGAAAGAATAGATGTGCCAGCAAGCTGCCAGGGAAACCTGTACATCGAACCTGTAATAAAATTTGGCACAACGGGGGTGAGTTGCCAACTCGTGAGTAGAAGACATCTACGAAAAGAAATCGAATGCACGACGCTATCCTAGGTCATAATAATACACTACTATATCTCAATCATCTAGAATAGCAGGGTAATACTACGTGTAAGTGCAAATACTCCGTGTCGTGTCAGTGTCTCATATGGTACTATGTCATATGAAATGAAATGCATGCACCATGAATGTAAAGTAACAAATCCTGAAATCCAGATATATATGTATAAGAACTCTTTAGCTGTTATCATAGAAAAGTGTGTATAAGCATCTGAAATCTCAACAATGAAATCCATGGAAATCCGTGTCAAGCATCGACACAACACATGTAACCTCAAGTCTCAATATGTCGGGCTCCGTAAGTCCGGATCGGCCCATATCATCAAATCCCACGACAACGGTCGGTATCCTCCGGATATCCACCGCGCCAGACATCACCGGTAGGTAGTCTTCCCCTGCCAGGCTCATCGTCTACAACTCGATCTTCTTGCCCCGGGGTACCATACCGGGCCCACCATGTACCCGAGACGGTTCATCCACTCCTCGAATCGGGTCTCGAAATCCAACAGAAAACATGAAATCTCATGGTGGACGACACATACATCACGAGAAAACCGCATCTTATTTTAAAAAGAGAAGAGGAGAGAGAGAAGTTTTATATATTTTTGCGGTTTTCCCCAAAAATTCAGAAATCTCATAGAAATCCAAATCACAAAATCATGAGTAAGTACATGATAAGTGTCGGCATATGCCCATACTACTGTGCGATAACATGAAAATATGAATGCATGAATGTCTAAGTAATAAATATCATGTCTTATACTAACATCAGAGAGTGATCACAATATTATATCGGTTTAGTTGTTAACTGATTCTATCAATAAAAGATAATATGATCTAAAGTGTACGTGACATAGCAATTACCGATGATGATGTGTGTGAGCCGGCAAATAAGTGTGCATGGAATATGTGCATCATCGGTAATGGTGCTGGTGTCCTAACAGGTATGGTTTGTACTGATTATTGCAACATATGTAAGAACATGCACCATGATGATTACAGTATGAATGTAAATACAGGTGTGCATTATCCTCTCCTCTGCGGGATACGAGTACAACTACCACTATGTGAGTCGAACCTAAACCAGTGTCCATCTAACATCCTAAGGAACTAAACCTAATAGACTAGTCAGTAAGAAACTAGAGTCTACCTAAGGTCTGAATCAATATCTCTAATAGTCGGCGATCCCGCCTCAATAGCGTCACGTACGTAGTACGGCTTCCTCGAATCAAGAGTGCGGATCAATCGTCAAATCTAAACCTCGTACGGTAAAATCCATCGTACGGCATCCCAATATCAGGGTACGGTCAAGTATCTCCTAGGTGTCTCCTCATTCGTATAATGTCATCATCAGCACATCTCATGATCAAGGTGTTAAACTGTGATCGCATACATCAATCATATATCATTGCCATCATGATAAGCATCATTAGTTTATCCACAGAAATATCATGTCATATGTGTAATATTGTGATTAAATCATAACGATATCTTATCGTCATCAAGTCACACCTATACGATATCGACATCAGGTCACACCTATATGACGTCGTAATCAAGTCATACATATATCATATCGCGATCAGTCACAAGCTACAGCCCAGGTACTATTTTAGCGTCCCATGTACCTCAATATCACCACCACCCTTTATAATTTATATGTTCATGTTCATTATCTCATTCTCTAATGATCCGCTAACACTTTAATACGACTGTATAGTCAAGAATCACGGCATCAAGCCCAGTTATACTGTTTCATCATGTCTTAGATATCATATCACATCAATGAATCACCTATACATGTTGTATATATATGTATATACCTATACCTAGTTCTATATATATACACATACACGTACCCTATGTTGAGTTTCAGTGTGTGCGTGGGTGTGTTTCTATCTAAAACCTACGAACCTCTTCCAAGGTACTCATCCTCTGATATGGTTTTCCTAAATCAGTCTAGTCCCGCCTAGGGTCATTACTAGGGTCCTGCTCAGTAAGAATCTAGGGTCACATCGGTTTTCCTAATGTCAATAAGTACTATTCCTATTCTACGTTGCGGGGGTGCTAAACGCCATCCACCCGACTTCCCCCCGTAGATATACATCTACTCACCTGGTCCATGTCTGCCGAAGACAGTGTCGCCATCCTCCTCTTCATCGCCCGCAGTCCACGTGGAGGGGGGTACCTAGACGCAAACATATAAATAGCATCGTAAACTGAATCACATAAAAAAGTCAAACGATACAAGGAACAAGCATAGGTTAAAACCTATGTCCCGTCCACGCAAAAGAACCAAATACCGCTCGATATCGGCGTACAAACTCCGATGGATCGAGGTAACATCATCAAACAACTTGTAGTTTTAAAACACATTACTTATACCATAAAACACGATTAAATCCATCGAAACCCTAAAATCCATCAAACCGTCCAATTTCGTAAAACCCGAAAATGTCAGTATACCGTTTTTCATCAAAACTTGACATTTAAATGAAACCAATAGTTATAAAAATCATTATATAGCATAACTAGACTATACAAACCGTTGCTATATTTTTATTACACAAATTTATATTGATTTGAAATTTCTAGTTTGCAACATTTAACAATTTTCAACATTTTTCAAGCAAAACACCACAATTCCACCACAAAACATGATTTGCATGAATTAATGTATTAAACCACAATTCATAATGATAATGATTCAATGAAACCATAAACTATATTTTTAATCACATTTATTTAGAAATTCCTAAAATCTAGTTTACAAATAATAGCATTTTATTACTATTTTTCCAATTATCAAAGTAATCTAGTGATCAAACTAAGTTTTTCATTCAATTAATATGCTAATATTCTCATTAAAACTACCATCTAATGATAACAACCTTAATAAGAATTTTATTTTACCCACAAACACATTTTAGAAAAATCTAGTTAGCTAAATAGTTTAATTAAAACAATTTCGATAAACAATTTATTATACCACCACCATGCAAGAATTTTCCACTCTAAAAGATGTTAAACTAGCTATTATAACCCTAATTAATTAATAAAAACCCTAACTTGAATTTACAACCCTAACTTGCATTTTTAAAAAAAACATAGAATTAATTCATTAAATCTAATTAAGCTTAAATGAACATCTAAAACAATAAATCAAAAGAAAGAAATTATACCTCCCAAAATATGAAATCCCAACAAGAAATGAGCCTCCAAAATACATGCTTTCCCACTCCAAAATCCATATAAAGAAGGGTAGAGAATAAAGGGTATGAAGAAATTAGGATTTTGTGGAATTTTAATTGAATTTTTGAAGTATTTTTGATGAATTTTGAACAAAAATGAGGTGGAAAATGGGGGGGGGGGCAGCCATGGGGGGTTTGTGGCCGGCCTTGGTGAGGTGAGGGAGAGAAAGAAGTGAGTGTGAAAGTGTGTAGAACTTTCAAGAGAAGAAAACATCACATAAGTCTTTTCATGCTTTATTTAATTATTTATTTATTTGTTTACTATAGCAACTCAAGAAAGCTCTAGAAAATAGGAAAAATTTGCAAATAATTTTTGCATGATACATACTAAATTCTAACATGCCATGGTTCATATTTACAAATTAAAACCATTTAAATTTGTAATTTACACTAATTTAGTGTAAAAATAAAGCTTATGTTAATATTTAAAATAATTAATTTAGGAAAAATATTTTATTAAACTAAAAATTTATAAGTGGCTAAATAAACACTATTTACTAGTAATTACATAATTAAATAGGTATTTTTGAATTTATAATGAAAAACAATTGCGGTTTGATTTTACGAAAAATACATTTTGCTTTACCGAAAATCATAAAATTAACTTAAACAATTTTATTCATTTAATTATTTATTTAATTATTTTTAAAACGTTACAAGATCACAGAAATCCAAAAAGTTCACTTAAAAATACTAAATTTGCACAATTTGAAACCCTATGGTATTTTGGTGTAATCTGGGGTTTAACTAGGTTTACATGGCCTTAATAACACCTAATTAGGCTAGGTTAACCAATATTATCAGCACTAAACCACAAGTCCACACAAATCACCATTTCAAGCACAAAATCTCACTTTTTACACAAACCAAAGCTAATCTACGCATACGTTAAACAAACACGAAGTTGAGCTCGGATTCTATACCTTGCAAGACCCTAGGTGTAAGGAGAAAGGAGGTGGAGAAGATGGGAGTGCTGCTGCAGCTGCTGGGGGCTGCTGTTGGTGTTGCTGCTGCTGCCACTGCCTGCTGCTGCTGATGTTGCTGCTTGCTTCCTCTGCTGCTGCTGCTTCTCTCTCTCTCTCTCTCAGCTGAGTGTGTGTGTGTGTGTGTGTGTGAGAGAGTTGTGAGAATGAGAATGAGGAGGGAAATGAGAGCACAAGTCAAAGACCCCCCCTCTCTCTCTCTTTCTTCATTTAATGAGCATGGCTCAACCATGAAGCCCATACTCTTTCTCTCTCACCAAGTCAACAAGGTCCACATCATTTCTCATAAAAGAAAAGAACAACACAAAAATAAATAAAACCCAATTAAATCTCAAAACACTTAATACAATAGGTTAACCCTTCATGGTTGCTAATCATGGTTTTAACCCCAATTCTAAACCCTAGTTTACATGCACAAGTGTGTATGTGCCTAGAAAAATCCTAATAAAATATTCATTAACTAGAATAAAATATCTGAAACTTAATTTGGTAAACTTTTTACCAAAAACTATCTATTAAAATATAATTAACCCCTAAACACGACCCAAGGTGTTACAATCTTCCCCCCCTTAAAGAAAATTCGTCCCCGAATTTTAAAATACAAAGCTATGCATACCTTCAGAGGGATGAGGGAACTTCTTCCTCATCTCGCCCTCAGCCTCCCAAGTGATTCCCTTACCGTTTGGGATGCACCAAAATACCTTCACTGATGGCAAGACCTTCGATCGAAGTTTCTTCACCTGCCGGTCCAAAATTTCAACTGGTTGTTGGGTGAACGAAGGGTCACGCTCGAACTAAATGGTCTGGTGCTGAATCCAATGAGAAAGGTCATGAAGGTAAATGCAAGGTATTGACATAGGGAATACAGGGTGAATAATCAATAATCTGGGTGGAAGTGTCCAACTTAAGGCAACGAACCAACTCGCCTTAGGGATCCTAAAAAGACTTACTATCCTGGAAAGCTTCCCAAAACTCAACATGTCATCTATCGGAAATTTCCGTGGGAATACATGATCTGCCATTGTGAACTCGAATCTGCGACCCTCTTGGTCAGCATCTGATCTCTATCCGCAATAGACCATTCTCATCCTGATCCAAAACAACCGGGTCATTTCCGAAAATTCTAAACTAGCTGAGGTCCAATAATCCTCTAACACGGAGTTAGGAAAAACAGACTGGTGATCGACATAACCTAACCTCTAATCCTAAAGGTTACCAATTGGAGTGTCTCCTGATAACTGCTATCAAAGGAGAACCTTATCGATGGCAAACGACGATCCCCAACTGCCGACAACAATTTCTACATACGCACAACCTAACAAGAACAACTGAGTATCACTGGATGATAAGCATCCGCATGGAGTCACATCCTGACAACTCCTGGGTGGACACCATAACGAATTTCGGGAAGATCTGCTCTCGTTCCCTCTTCGGAACGGTTAAAGGTTGCAACTCTCCAGCCGGTCTCAGTTGCCCAACACAAGCACACAACAAGACGGACACCTTGAAACGAATCCCAAGACTTCTATTTCTATCCCTGCCCACCCGTAACTACCTTACAAGTCACGTTAACAGTTGGTGGGGCTTGAATGAGTACAGAGAGTTGACCAGTGTGCCTGCCCTAGGATTCCTCGTCTCTTCCCTATAATACTAGGTACACAAGTGTCTCTCTAGCCTAGCACACCCTTGACACAAGTCAAGGATTCCAAAACATTACCCAGCCGAGTAGGCTCCAATATCCCTGACGAACGAGCGTCGGCGGGCAGTGTCTCGCGAAAGCGATTTAAGAAAAGTGGTCGGGCGCGGACATGAGCAAGCTGTCTCCTCAGAAGAGACAAAATTATGCCGTACTCAACGATCGCACAAGAACTGTGAATCTGCGGAGGATTATCACAACAATCAAATTCCGCCACAGAAAGAGGTACCTTTAACTCTGGTGGTCCGTGAAAATCTGACACGACTCTCAAACAAGTGGTGTTTCTAATCTCTAACGCAAAACCATCGCGGCCATCTCCAGATCAGGAGTGGGATATCCTTCTCGTACTTCCTCCAAATGTAAGGAAGCAAAAGCGATAACTCCATTGTGTCACCTCAGTACACATTCGAGTCCTACTCACGAAACATCACAGTTAAACCACAAAGTCGCCCGAACCAAAAGCAAAGAAGGAGCTGATGCAGTTGTTAACCGAGTCTTCAACTGCGGAAACTCCGTACACAAGCCTCAGTCTACAGAAAAGAAACCTCCATTCCAGTCAATTAAGTCAACGGGGCAGCATTACACTAGCAATCCTGCATGAGACGGCGGTAAAACCTGCTAAGCCAAAAATCCGCAGACCTCCGTCCTGCTCACAAATTGGGCCTAAGCTGTACGGCCACGATCTTCCTTGAAACCATACCAATTCGTCTCCGTAACTACAAAACCTAGGAGTCAACACAACAAGCTTGAAGGGAACACTCCGAGAATCTAGTAAACCGCTGGGGCTCTCCCAGTATCCGTATAACAGATCCTCAAGTGCTACCCTAACCCTCAAGGCACACTTAAAGAGACTAGGATGTCGTAAATAGCACAACAATAACTGGTCGAGGAATGGCCCGAAGAAAACCAGTTCATCACACCTACGAATACTGCTAGAGCATTGATGAGTCCAGTGACACACCCAAAACACACAAGCCCATAGCACGCATAAGGCAGTCTTCGGAATGTCATCACTCCGGACCCGCAACAATGATGACCTAATCCCTAACCAACTTAGACAAGGTCTCACACTCTGGTGCTGATCGGAGAATTCGTCAGTGCGAGGTACAAGATACTTATCCGCACCGTAAGCCGATTCAGAAGACGATCCATCAAAACAACCTCAATCTGTCGTTTTCCTCCTGGACGAACAGAAATAGGATCTCCCTAAATGCGAAACACTCAGACGCACAACTCCCTCAACAACCACTCCGCAGCAGATCCTTAGCTCCTTAAGCTTCGCCGGCTCATCTTGGAACGACGTCGGGAAAATTCTCGCACGAAGGAAAACCGGTCCAACAACCCAACTGTGGCTAAAGCATCACGAAAAACGCCAAGAATTCCCGACATCTCCTCAGGGCCGACTAGCGAACAAGGCTAAATTCAAGCTATAAGAGGCGGCACCACTATCCACCTGCACAACAAGAACTGACTTGCCCGGGAAAACAAAACCTAACTGTTTCCTCACGGTAGCCCACAATGCCTAGCACGTAGCTAACCAGTCCATGCCCAGGAGATTGCCAAATCCAACTTCTTTAGGAGGTTCAAAATGACAGACGAATCTCTATCTCCTATCCGCTGGGCACACGACCGAAGTACGTGTCGCGCAACAAAAGGATTGCTGACAGAAGTTAACACAACAAACGGCTAATCTACCCAGCACGACTCTCGTCCTAAACTCGGCACGAAGTGTGTAAACATACGAGTGCAACAAAAAGGACATACTGAAAGAGTACCTGTAGGCTCCGCATTGGACGCCCGCGCGTCTCGATGAGTCGAAGCGAAAACGTGTGCTTGTCTTTCATCTGCGACTGATCGAACTCCTCCTCTACTAGCCTGACCCCTCTGTGCAAACCCTCCGCGTCCACGACGTCTCAGAGCACGACCCTGACGTGCTGTGAAGGAACACTGCCTGATGAGGTGTTGAAGGCTTCCACATCGTAAACACCTACGCACTGAATGCTGTCCTGCCTGGGGATGGAAGCCAAACGATTGTCTTCGTCCTAAGCCTCTGCTCTGGGCTGGTACACCAGTACGATTCCACAACTGTTCCGGAACTCTCACAGTCTCTGGAAGACGTGTCTCGTAAACTGGAGCTGCCTCTACCGGTGCTATGTAGGGGACGGAATACTGCATGATGATCGTAAGGAACAACTGGGTAACAGGGGTGGCAACCATCTGTCGCTGCGCTCGAACGACCTCTACCAATGAGCTCATCGTCTGGCGCAAGCTCCGCATCTCTGCCACTAGTCTAGTGATCTGACCTGTCGTAGGAGAAATAATCTGTCCTGGTACAACATGGGTACTACTCGGATCAATCCTCGTCTCAGATAAATCAACTCGAACCTCGGCTCTCCCGGCCTCTCTCTGCACCCTCGTAGTCCTTGGCGGCATAATGGCTGGAAAGAAGGTAGGATTCGATGAGGATACGAAAATCGAATCACAAAGATATATATACGATCATAAAGGAAATTCAATCAATAAATCCTAAGGTCGCTTAGGCGGAGTACCGTGTCGTGAGTATGCCGCGGAACATACGCACGCTACGCCACTCTGCTGCAGCTACCTACTCCATCATACCAGGGTCATCCTACACTCCGAAGGTAAAACCTACGCTCTAATACCAACTTTGTCACGACCCAAATTTTGGCCAGTGACCGGCACTTAACCACGTAACGCGACTAAGTAAGCCGAAAACCCAGAAATCAAACCAGTAAAAGTATAGAGTGAATTAAGCATTTAATAGAACTAATTACTAAGATGTCAAGAAATCTTAAGTAGAGAATCACTAAGATAACAATATACGACGCCGTAGCGAAGAAAAAGAGCAACAGGTGGAAACATCACAGATGGAATGAACTGCATAAGTAAAGTCAGCTCACAACGAGCTCGACGCCAGAATACAAAATAATATACATCGTCCTCACAACTGGTCTCTAAGTCAATACATAAGTGGTAGATGGAGAGTACTAGATACAACAATGTACATAACTGAAAGATAACTAGATACCGTACAAAACCCACCTATCAACAAAAGAGCCAGTACACCAACTGTAGGGGTATCTGTGTCAAAAGATGCAAGAGCGCAGCCTGCCGCGACTATTCCGAAGGGCAACCTGCAAACACTATGGCACAACGGGGGTGAGTTGCCAACTCGTGAATAGAAGATAACATATAAAGGTAATCGTGAGTATGCACGTGCTACAATACTCTAACCTCTATCAACCGATAACATCTATATGATGAACTGGATGCTCGAACATGCAACAAGTGCGATCTAATAACATCTCCATGTGATGAGCAAGAAATGTGATGATCAGGTATAACAATGCAATCTAACAACCCTATATAGAATGAACAGGGTATGCAATGATCAGGTATAGCAATGCAATCTAACAACCCTATATAGAATGAACAGGGTATGCAATGATCAGGTATAGCAATGCAATCTAACAACCCTATATAGAATGAACAGGGTATGCAATGATCAGGTATAGCAATGCAATCTAACAACCCTATATAGAATGAACATGGTATGCAATGATCAGGTATAGCAATGCAATCTAACAACCCTATATAGAATGAACAGAGTATGCAATGATCAGGTATAGCAATGCAATCTAACAACCCTATATAGAATGAACAGGGTATGCAATGATTAGGTATAGCAATGTGTACTATATCAGGTATAATAGGTACAGGATGAGATATCAATTACTACATACTGAGCATGGGAAATATAACATCTATACGGAATGTCATCGTGGAAAGTATAATCGGTACTCATCAATGTACCCAAATCCCAATACTACTCAGGCGTCGTCATCCTCTTCGATCCTCCAATCCTGTAAATCTCATATAACCGTGAGTGCCCAACATCGGCACCCAAAATATCAAGAAATACTCGTGCCAAGCATCAACATGTAAATCCTCCTGTATAGGGCATCCGTCTGTCCGGATCAGCCCACGGGCTCTGTCTGCGGTATCGGCCCTCGGCCCCCGGCCCCGGCAGTACGAGTCATCCCGTATCCATCCATAGCCTCTGGTCGGTATCCTCCGGATAACCGCCAGGTCCAAACAATCACCGGTAGGTAGTAGTCCCTCTGCCAGGCTCACCGTCTACTACACAGCGAAACCGTTCTCGCCCCGGGGTACCATACCGGGTCTACCATGTACCCGTAATCGGCCTCATCCAACTCCTTGATTCGGGTTCATATATATCACTCTAGTACCGAGAAAACACATGGTGGACGCACCGAAATATCATATCAAGGGAAACCGGGTTTTTAAATAATTAACTATTCTCTTTGAAATATCTACGGTTCCCCAAATCCAGAATTAACATGGAAACAACATATCTCAATGCGTAATCTAAGCAAGTATGAAGATATCAATATATGTGTGCACTGGCATGAATGTACAGTGTGCATGTGCGCAGGTATGAAGATATCAATATATGTGTGCACTGGTATGAATATACAGTGTGCATGTGCGCAGGTATGAAGATATCAATATATGTGTGCACTGGTATGAATATACAGTGTGCATGTGCGCAGGCATGAAGATATCAATATATGTGTGCACTGGTATGAATATACAGTGTGCATGTAGTACCAGTATGAGTATGTGATGCATGTGTGCCTAAATATGGATATAACATATGCTGTTATGCGGCAAATCATGACAGCATCAATAAGGTAGAATCAGTATGATATATGATTTATAGCAATCCTATAATGTGAGTGTTATGGCAATCACTAACGGTGTGAGTATAGCATATCAATCGTGCTCGTGCGACTTGAACCGTTAGTGACAGTGCAGTGTCCTATGCTATCATTTCTGTATGCAACAATAAGGTATGCTACTACAGTCCATATGAACATCTACAATCTAATATCCTGACTCGCCCTGACGCTTAACGCCATACGGGCGATTTCCCCGTAGATGTTAAATCTACTCACCTGGTCGTGCGCTACTCGTAGCCGACCGCCTGTTTCCCTTTCTTAGCTTCGTCCGACGTACCCGCCTGCGAACCTGGAATTACACAAGAATCCATATATAAGAAAATATCTTGCAAAACGTGATATCGACGTCAAACGATACACTCGCGTCGCGAACTAAACGCGCGTGTGTACGATACGCTAAACGTGTGCACGCGTCTAAAACTAACCCCGATACGCCGCGATACGCTGAATCATGGAACCCTCTCGCGTATCGTGCGTATCGCGCGAACCAAACATACTAGAAATACGATATAACGTCCCAGATTCTACCCAGGCTAACAACTTACAAAACTATACATACCACTGGCCTAGAAATAACAACAGACTCCTACCCATCCAAACATCACCCAAAAATTCTCCTGTCTAACCGCAAATTGCGGCCAGAAAGATTAAATTGGCGGCCTCACTATGGGGTGGGGGTCTCGGGCTCTGGTGGTGTGGTCTATGTCTTGTATACAAACTCTAGTCAACTTAATTTCAACCTGAACAACCCGGGCCTATAGCAGATCACAGAAATCCAAAAAGTTCACTTAAAAATACTAAATTTGCACAATTTGAAACCCTATGGTATTTTGGTGTAATCTGCGGTTTAACTTGGTTTACATGGCCTTAATAACACCTAATTAGGCTAGGTTAACCAATATTATCAGCACTAAACCACAAGTCCACACAAATCACCATTTCAAGCACAAAATCTCACTTTTTACACAAACCGAAGCTAATCTACGCATACGTTAAACAAACACGAAGTTGGGCTCGGATTCTATACCTTGCAAGACCCTAGTGTTAGTTATATGTATGCCCTAGAGGCCATTACTATATATAGGATGTATATCGTAGTGGGTGTTTGGACATATATAGGGAGGACTTTCTTGCTCGACATGATAGTATGCTATCTGGTTGCACTTTACCTTAACGTGTACGCTGATTGTCTCTCTGATACATGTTGGTAAAGCCCTTAGGATGTTTACATGACTACCTGGACTATGATGCGGATCATACTAGTGGGCACATGGTAGTCCATAATAAGTACATCCTTCAAAGTCCCTAGTCGTGGGTATATCGAGACGGGGCATCGATATACCAGAGTAGACTAGCGTATACCTTCTCGACCCATACAGATGGGCGATGGATGATCCCATATCCATTGGTGTTTGACATCAGAGATGATATACGGGTGCTCAGTGGAGACTGGGTACACTGGACGGACTCGCCGAGAACTCCCAGATGGTATTATACCTTACGTCAGATGGCAGTTCTCTGGTGACACTGGTACAGAGTAGTCTGTTGACCCGAGATCGTCATAGAGTCTTGTGTGGTTCCCACTGTGCTTTGATTTCCACCTTACCACGTCCAAGAGGGCGTGCAAAACGGTGGTTTTTAGGTACAGTCCCGAATCACATGGAGGCAATGAGCGATAGGAGGGGATTCGTCTCTCCCGGTATTGGGAGTTGATGTTGCGCTGTGTTCGATTGGCTATAACCGGAAATCCCTGGCCAGGGTTGCTGAGATTTACTGGTAAGTGTTACCAGTAGTTTCTCGAACTGTTATAGACCTCATATCTACACGACTTATCGAGCTACTGGGGTCTGACGTTTACCACCCCGAGGCGAGATATGCGACATATCAGACGATCAGACCGGACTGTACGGTAAGTGTTACTGTTTGGATTCACAGGAGTGTGAGCGGGCTTGCTCGTCGATCTTCTGATCGCTCAATACCCGGGTGGCAGTTACGTTTAGCAGACCGCTTGCGGCTTGTGGGTGTTTGATATGATCATCACCTGCTGCCGGCGTATTGACGAGTCTTTAGAGTCCTACACAGAGGTTTCCTGGCTCAAGCGAAACGAAATAGGAGCGCATATGAGATATGTGCGGGACCGAGAATAATGCGTGTATGTGATACCGTATTCCATTCTCGCGATAAATGTATCGATTGGTTGTATGCGATATAACTTAATTATCGATTCAAGCATTGATTCGATAAACCGATACATAGGATACTAGTCGGTTATATGCGATATGACCGGATCATTGAATCAAGTGTTGATTTAATGATTTAATGCATAATTATATATTTGATATATTACTTTGCATTAACTAGTATTGGTTCACTTTAAATGGATTTTCTCACTCGGGTGTGCACATTGTATATGTGATATATTTTTGTGCACTTGATTGTATTATGTTTGATGATACATGATTGCTAGGGTTTGTGTAAAGAGTTAAACCATGGTTAAGTAAATGGTTAGGGTTTTTATTCATTTATTCATTCATTTATCTTTTAATTTGGATTAAAAGAAAAAGTGAAAAGAAAATAAAAAGGTTGCTTTCTTACATGAAGCTTCTTGAAGCTTCATGCAACTTTGACTCATGTAACCTTTTTGTCTTCTTCTTATAACCCTAACCATTCATCTAACTTGAGTTAACTCTCTACATCTAACCATGGTTCAAGTTATGAAAAGAATAATTCTTTTTCAATTATTCTACAACACTTATCATAATATTATCTTCTTCTTCTTCTTCTTCTTCAAGAAGAAGAAGTTTGCCTCCATCAATGGCAACTTGATGAAATGAGTGAGAAATCCAATTCTAAAGTGAACCCACCTCCTATTTCTTCATCCTCTACCACTTGCCAAGTAGTATAGGGTGTTTTCTTCACAAGTTTCATGACTTGGTGAAGTGGGAGCTTGATCTAGTGATGCCTCGACGTAGATCATCTTCGGCATCGACATCGACGACCTAGCCCGCCCATTTCTCCGATGAAGCCGACGCAAGAGTCCGGGATCCGATTTGGACAGAGGAGGAGACTTCATTGCGGAGCTATGGAGGTGGAGGACCGGATCTACAAAGGTTGTATTTCCGTCCTTTTAGCTAAGTTGTTAACTATTCGCATTCTTTTCGCCTAAAATTCTAGTTAACGATCCGTATTAGGGTTTCTCGGCACTTGTAAAATTAGAAATTAGCATGGTTGATGCCTTGTGAGACCTCATTAGTGTGCCTAGGAACCCTACACCTAGGTGTAAGGAGAAAGGAGGTAGAGAAGATGGGAGTGCTGCTGCAGCTGCTGGGGGCTGCTGTTGGTGCTGCTGCTGCTGCAACTGCCTGCTACTGCTGATGCTGCTGCTTGCTTCCTCTG
This sequence comes from Agapanthus africanus, assembly GCA_030015575.1. NCBI lineage: Eukaryota > Viridiplantae > Streptophyta > Magnoliopsida > Asparagales > Amaryllidaceae > Agapanthus > Agapanthus africanus. The sequence continues at coordinate 536,587,498 of JASDDO010000019.1, forward strand.
CTGCTGCTGCTTCTCTCTCTCTCTCTCTCTCTCTCTCAGCTGAGTGTGTGTGTGTGTGTGTGAGTTGTGAGAATGAGAATGAGGAGGGAAATGAAAGCACAAGTTAAAGACCTCTCTCTCTCTCTCTCTCTCTCTCTTCATTTAATGAGCATGGCTCAACCATGAAGCCCATACTCTTTCTCTCTCACCAAGTCAACAAGGTCCACATCATTTCTCATAAAAGAAAAGAACAACACAAAAATAAATAAAACCCAATTAAATCTCAAAACACTTAATACAATAGGTTAACCCTTCATGGTTGCTAATCATGGTTTTAACCCCAATTCTAAACCCTAGTTTACATGCACAAGTGTGTGTGTGCCTAGAAAAATCCTAATAAAATATTCATTAACTAGAATAAAATATCTGAAACTTAATTTGGTAAACTTTTTACCAAAAACTATCTATTAAAATATAATTAACCCCTAAACACGACCCAAGGTGTTACAAATGCTCTAGCTTGGCTCTGATACCTCTGTTGGGTTGCGTAGCACGACCACAAGGTTGGGGAAGGCATCAACCATACCATTTTATAAAAATTTGGTGTGCTATGAAACCCTAACCAAGATCTTAACTAGAGAATTAAGGTTAACATTGCATGTAAACAACTTTACATCTAAGTGAGAGAGATTACAACCTTTGTAGTCCGTTCCTTCGCTTCATAAGCTCCAAGTTGTGGTCCCTTCGCTGCGATCATCAAGCTCCCGGACTCTAGAGAAGCTCCATGAGGTGAATGATGCATCTTGCTTGAAGTCTTCGAAATCCAAGACGATCTACCTTGAGGAAACACAAACTCAAGCTAACTCTTCACTAATATAGAATTAGTGAAGCTAACACACTAATCTATATGGCTAGTATAGAAGAGGATGATGAAGTAGGAATTTTTCACTCTTTAGTTTTCTTTTTCTCACTTTATTTCATCACAAATGAAAAAGCTAGCAAGCTTTTTGAGGAAGAAGAAGATGATGTGATGAGAATAATTGTTGTGAGGTTAGAAATGCAACCATGGGTTAATAATGTCATGCTTAACCCTAGAGACTTAACCATGAGCTATGGGTAAAGGTTAGGTTGATAAATATCTTAAGCTAGACAAAAAGAGTGGACAAAGTCAAAGAAGCCCACAAGCTTCTACAAGCTTTCATCAAATATCAACCATGACAAAATCCACAATATTTGAATTACTTAATGATAAATATAAACCTTAATTTTAACCCTAGCATGGTTTATGTCTCATAAACCCTAGTTGCATTTATAACCAAGCATTTTACAATTATACATATCACATATATATAATTTTGTAACAAAAGAAAAGAATACAGTTAACATATATCACATATATGTCAATGCATCCTAAGTGAGAAAAAGAATCATTTAAGTGAGCTTATATTAGTTAATGTAATGTAATATATCACATATATAATTATACATTAAATTATTAAATCAATACTTGATTTAATAATCCGGCTATATTACATATAACCGACCAATATAATATGTATCATTTTATCGAATCAACACTTGGTCCGATTACCCGGCTATATCACATATACCCGGCCGATATCACATATCGCGAGAATAGAATACGGTATCATATAAACGTATCAATCTCGGTCCCGCACATATCATATATGTGCTCCTACTCCGTTTCGCCTGAGCCAGGAAACCTCTGTGTACGACTCTAAAGACTCGTCAATACGCCGGCAGTAGGTGATGATCATATCAAACACCCACAAGCTGCAAGTGGTCAGCTAAACGTAACATCCACCCGGGTATTGAGCGATCATAAGATCAACAAGCAAGCCTACACACACTCCTGTGAATCCAATCAGTAACACTATCGTACAGTCCGGTCTATTCGTCTGATATGTCACATATCCAGTCTAGGGGTGGTAAACGTCAGACCCCGGTAACCGATAAGTCGTGTCGATGTGAGGCTCATAACGGGTCGAGAAACTACTGATAACACTTACCAGTAGATCTCAATATCAGCCCTGGCCAGGGACTTCCAGTTATAGCCAATCGAACACAGCGCAACATCAACCCCCAATACCGGGAGAGACAAAACCCCTCCTATCGCTCATTGCCTCCATATGATTAGGGACTGTACCCAAAATCCACCGTTTTGCACGTTCTCATGAATGTGGTAAGGTTGAAATCAAAGCACAGTGGGAATCACACAAGACTCTATGACGATCTCGAGTCTACAGACTAACCTATACCAGTGTCACTAGAGAACTGCTGTCTGAGGATAGGTATAATACCATCTAGGAGTTCTCGGCGATTCCGTTCAGTGTACCGAGTCACTACTGAGCACCCGTATACCATCTTTGATGTCAAACACCAATGGATATGGGATCATCCATCGCCCATCATATAGGTCAAGATGCGTATACGCTAGTCTACTCTGAGGTATCGATGCCCTGTCTCAATACACCCTCGACTAGGAAAAGTTATAGGATGTACTCTTGGACTACCCCGGCCCCACTAGTATGATCTGCATCATAGTCCTAGTAGTCGAGTACATATCCTAAGGGCTTTATCAACATATGAGAGCAAGACAGTAAACCAATACAAGTCAACATGTTAAGACAAAGTGAAACCAGATAGCTTATTATCATATCGAGCAAGAAAGTCCTCTCTATATATATCCGAGCATCTACTACAATATACATCATATGTACAATAATGGCCTCTAGGGCATATACATAACTAACACATACAACCTACTAATATCTAATGTAACAATCTATCGAATCAACACTTGATCCGATAACCCGGCTATATCACATATAACCTACCGATATCACATATCGCGAGAGTAGAATGCGGTATCACATACGCGCATTAATCTCGGTCCCGCACATATCACATATGTGCTCCTACTTCGTTTTGCATGAACCAGGAAACCTCTGTGTAGGACTCTAAAGACTCGTCAATACGCTGACAGTAGGTGATGATCATATCAAACACCCACAAGCCGCAAGCGGTCTGCTAAACGAAACGGCCACCCGGGTATTGAGCGATCAGAAGATCAACAAGCAAGCCTGCTCATATTCCTGTGAATCCATTCAGTAACACTATCATACAGTCCGGTCTCTTCGTCAGATATGTCGCATATCACAGCCTGGGGGTGGTATAACGTCAGACCCCAATAGCCTAATAAGTCATGCCGATGCAAGGTCCATAACGGTTCGAGAAACTACTGGTAACACTTACCAGTAAATCTCAGCAGCCCTGGCCAGGGAATTCCTATTATATCCAATCGAGCTTAGCACAACATCAACTCCCAATACCGAGAGAGACGAATCCCCTCCTATCGCTCATTGCCTCTATGTAACTCGGGACTGTACCCAAAAACCACCTTTTTGCACGATCTCTTGACCGTGGTATGATGGAAATCAAAGCACAGTGGGAATCACAAAAGACTCTATGACGATCTCGGGTCGACAGACTAACCTGTACCAGTGTCACCAGAGAACTGCTATCTGACGATAGGTATAATACCATCTAGGAGTTCTCGGCGAGTCCGTTCAGTGTACCCAGTCTCCACTGAGCACCCATATACCTTCTCTGATGTCAAACACCAATGGATATGGGATCATCCATCGCCCATCATATGGGTCGAGAAGTGCATACGCTAGTCTACTCTGGAGTATCGATGCCTTGTCTCGATACTCCCACGACTAGAAACAATCTAAGGATGTACTTACCGACTACCTCTGCCCCACTAGTATGATCTGCATCATAATCCTGGTAGTCAAGTACTCATCCTAAAGGCTTTATCAACATGTAGTAGAGAGACAATAAGTGTACATGTTAAGATAAAGTGCAACCAGATAGCATACTATCATGTCGAGCAAGAAAGTCCTCCCTATATATGTCCAAGCATCCACTACAATATACATCGCATGTACAGTAATGGCCTCTAAGGCCATCTGTTGTAGTATCCAATACCCAACAATTTAGTAGTGGTTGTAGTATCCCATACCCAACCATCCCATAGAAGTCTCTCTAGGGGTAAGGCCTTTGTGAGTGGATCCGCTGTGTTATCCTTCAGGTTTACTCTCCTAACCTCGATCCCTTGGAGATCAACCATCTCCCTGATTAGGTGATACTTGCCTCAGAATATGTCTGGAATGCTGATGGGACCTGCATTCCTAGGTATAAGCCACAACTCCATTGTTGTCACAATAACAGTTATTGGACGCTCATTGGTAGGAACCTTGTTCATCTCATGAACAAGAAATGTCCAGACAACCACTTTGGCAGCATCATTGGTAGCAATGTATTCAGCCTTTATCGTCTAATATGTCTCGGTATCTAGCTTAGAACTCTTCCAACATACCGTCCCTGCACTGAGGGTAAAGACATTGCCTGTGAATGACTCTCACTCGACCTTATCACTCTGGAAGCTCGAACCAAGAACATTCATTTAGTACTTCTCAAGTACTTAAGAATGTCCTCCAAAGCTGTCCAGTGATTCTCCCAAGATCCGATTGATTCCTGATCACTACACCTAGTGAGTCATCTACATCTGGTCTGGTACATAATATCGCATACATGATAGAGCCTACTGCCAAAGCATAGGGTATCCCTTGCATGCGAGCTCTCTCCAAATCAGTCTCGGAAGACATCCTTTTGGAGAAAGTGATCCATGAGTAAGTGGCGAACCACCACACTTAGAATCTTCCATACTAAACCCCTTTAGTATGGTGTTAATGTACCTGGATTTGGGACACTCCCAACATCCACTTAGATCTACCATCATAGATCATAATCCACAAGATGTAGTAGGTATCATCCAAATCTTCTATTGAGAATCCTCGTGATAAGAGGAGCTTGACCGGGTGTAGCATAGGAAACCATTTTCTATCAAGAGTATGTCATCTACGTACAATACGTGGAAGACAACCTTACTCTCTACAACCTTTTTGTATATACAAGGTTCATCTACCTTTTTGATGAAGTCAAACTCTTTGACTGTCACATCAAAATAGATGTTCCAACTCCGCGATGCATGCTTTAATCCTGATGGACTTAAGCACAGCTTTGAAAGTCTCAACTTTTCCATCTACACCAAGAATCTTCTCAAGATCCAATTTGCTCCCAATGGGTTTTACCCCTTCAGGTGCAACATTCAAAGTCATGCTTTGTTGGTGTATATGGATTCCATCTTTGATCGCATAACATCCAGCCTTTCCACAGAGTCAATACTTGTGATGGCCTGCCTGAACCTGGTTGGGCCATCATCTCATGATGCAATCCTCACTCCCACTGTCACCGAGAAGACCGTAGTATCTCTCAAGTGGATGAGGAATCCTACCAGATTCGCGGAGAGGCTGAGGTTCGTTGGATACTATTGAATCCTTTGGTTTCACCAAATCATCAGCTGTTAGTTTATCTAGCTGGAACTCCTTCCAGTTCTACCTCATGACCACAAGTTTCTTCACAAAAAATTCCTTTTCTAAAAAGGTGGCATGCTGAGAAACAAAACACCTTTTGCTCCTCAAAAAGGTAGAAGATATACCCTCGCGAATGATCGGGATATCCAACAAACTTACAGAACCGACCTTGCCTTGAGTTTGTCCGAATTTTGACTTTCAACATAAGCCGGACAACCCCATATCTTAAATCGTTTAAGACATGGTCTCTTCCCATTGCATATCTCATATGTAGTGGTAGACACTGATTTGGACGAAACCCCATTCAATAGGTATGCAGCTTCTCAAGTGCATAACCCCCAAAAAGAAACAGGTAACTCAGCAGTACTCATCATAGAGCGCGCCATATCTCATAGGGTGCATTACCTCCATCCCGATACACCGTTGTGCTGTGGTGTATATGAAGGAGTAAGCTGAGAGATAATCTCATTCTCTGTTTAGAAAATCCATGAACTCTATGCTCAAGTATTCGCCTCCTCGATCACATCGAAGGACTTTAATACTTCTACCCGTCTGGTTCTCAACTTCAAGATTATATTCCTTGAATTTCTCAAAAGTTTCAGACTTGTGTTTCAACAGGAACATATGTCCGAATCTCGAGAGATGATCGGTGAATATAATGAAGTACAAAGTACCAACCATGGCATTTGTATACATCAGACCGTATACATCATCATGTATATATCCCAAGAGTTCATTAACTCTTTCTCTGTTTCCAGTAAACGGTGTATTGGTCATTTTACCTTTGAGACAAGACTGGCAAGTATCATGTTGGAGATAGTGCCCTCAAAGTCAATTATTGGATCGCAGGTACGTGATTGCAATGAATGAGGAAGGACCTATACCGATACGACAGTCTTGCTCGAGATGATAGTATGCTATCTGGTTTGTCTTTATCATTGTATACATGCTTTAGTTCGCTATTGCATATTGGTAGAGCCCATAGGATTCTTGCTTGACTGCCAGCAGTATGATGGCGATCATATACGTGGGAGCTGGGGTCTGTAAGCACATCCTTAAAGTGTCCCTAGTCGTAGGGGTTTCGAGACAGGGCATCGATACTCCAGAGTAGACTAGTGTATATTGTCGAGACCCCGACGAGGGGCGGTGGCCGGTCTAACAAGCTACTGGTGTCAGTTGGATCACCTAAGATGTATACAGGTGCTCATTGGGTTATGAGTACACCGGACAGGACTCGCCGGGAACATGCTAGTTGGTATTATACATATCGTCAGATAGCAGTTCCCTGGTGATATGTGTATAAGTTAGTTTGTCGACCTGAGATCGTCATTTGTCTCGTGTGAGTTCCCACTGTGCTTTTATTCCTACCCTACCACGCTCAAAGGAGTTGTGCAAACAGGTATTTTTTTGGTACAGTCCCGAGCCACATGGAGGCAGTGAGCGGATCATCGGGGATTCGTCTCTCCCGGTATTGGGGGTTGATGTCGCGCAGTGCACGGGTGGCCATCACTAGAAATACTTGGCCAAGGTAGTGGAGAATTACTGATTTGGATCAGTAGTTTCTCAGGTGGTGATGGGCTTCATACCGACACGAATTATCGCGTTATTAGGGGTCTGACTTTATCCACCCCCTAGACTCGATATGCGATACTCTTTAGACGAACGGACCGGACTGTATATACATTGTCACTGTTAGACTCAGTAGGGTTCATAGATGAGTTCGCTCGTCAGCTTCCCTTCCAATCAATACATAGGCAAACCGTTACGTACAGCTTGTACCTCTGACATGCTAGAAGTTATACCCAGTGCCAGTGTGTTGATGAGTCATTAGAGTCCCCCACAGACACTTTCCCAAGTTCGGGCGAAATGTTGTAGAGGCCGTATGGGTTTATGGCAAGGTTCGGAAAATGCATGTGCGTTTTCGCACGTGTCATTTTTCGGGCAGATAATACTGGTCGGTTTTGGTTTAAGCCGGATCTGAGTATTATACTGTGTAGATATAATATCTTTGTCTCAGATGCATTTGTATTCGGTCGTAATACAAATGCGGGTATGTTTATACCATTACGGGGTTATCCTGAAATTCGTTTCAGGATCACTTTTGGAAGTTGCCAGTTTTCAGTTTTCTATCAGCCGTATTTGACATTCGGTTAAATGCGGATTTATCTTTTCTTCTTGAGATGAGTGTGGAAGCTTCTAGAAGAGGTGACTAGGATGGTGACTAGGATGGTGACTAGGATGGTGAGTCATTAGTGCATTGATTATTGCATTAATGGTTTTGGTGACTAGGTTGATGATTCATCCTTTGCTTTAATTGTGTTCATACTAGGTGTAAACATGACTCATTTGTGTTATGGTCACCTTCCTATCCCTCCTACACTCACCCTCCCTCTTTATATGGCCGGCCCCTCCCCTCTTGTGAGAGTGTGGTTCATTTTGAAGAAAAGATTATGATAGTAGTTTAGGTTCATGGAAATTTGATATGCCAATTTCTCATTTACCCGATTCAAATGGAAACTTCATTAACCGTTCGTCCATAGCCTTGGACGTAACGAGACAAAATGTTCTACTCATTCTCTACATCATCTTGGTCGTCTCTTTTAGCAAACTTGACGATCGAGTTGCCTCGGTTCAGAGGCGGGAGCCCGTTTAAAGATCCGTCGACGTGGTGCCACTTGGACGAGAAGATTGGAGATTCAGGAGATCGGAGCAGCCGCAACAAAGCGTGGGATGATGGTTGAAGACCGAAGGACTCGGATCGTTCGGTATAACATTTCTACCCACTTTGTAATTTGTTAGTTTAGGTTTAATAGCAGATCCGGGTTACGGTACACGATAGCGCAAGTTTGAAAAAAAAAGTTTTTGTTCCGCATTTGGCGTCTGTTAGACGGCCGGGGTGCTACCGTGGACTTACAGTGGTATCAGAGCCTTACCAATAAGCTATACTAACTTGTGCTAACGAGTTTAAAATATCGATCGAACCGAATTTCGAAAATTGCATTTTTCAGCACACAAGTTTCTGTCGATTTTTTTAAGGGTCTAAAAATATTTTTTCATATCACAGAAAAGCGTGCAGGGTTTTCTAAGCATTGTGGAAAAATTTGCGCACGTGATCCCACAAGACCACCGCGGATCCGCGGTCAAACCTAGGGTTTGACCGCGGAACCGCGGCGCTTCAGTGGGAACAGTGAGTCAACTTTTTCCAGAAAGCTTTTATGTGGAAATTGTGGTTTTTGTTATAGTTCTTTTGGGCCCAGATTTTATTACTGTACACCAGATGTACGTGGGGCCCACTTCGGGAAGTTTAGTCGATCGAAATTTTAAACTTGTTAGTTTGCAATATTTACATTATATCTCCGACCGGGAATGTCATTTGATCGGTAAACCGCGTCTAATTGCTATAGTTCTTTTTGACGGGTTTGCGAACGTGACATTCGCGTTGATGTTCTGTGTTGTGCTGTATTGTTGCGGATATGTCGTGGTGGATAGCAGGGTGCAATGATAATGCAATTTGGATTTATTTGTACATTTGATATTGCGGGGCGAGTGTCCAACATGTGGACTGCCGTTACTGCCTGTTGTATAATATTCTTTTGGGGCGCGACCAGGTTGAGGTCGATGTACCCGTTGTACATATTTTTATTTTTGTACTAGGTTTACCCCGCGACGGAGTGCACGGATAGCTGGGTTCTAGAGGGCAACGGTTCCGTATCTCATGGTTTTGAGAGGCAGAGGGACCTCACTCTAGAATTGGCAGACTATTCGCCGCACTCGTAGGGGGTACAGGTTGACCCAAGGAGGGGTGCTCAATTTACCGGATTCCGTGAAGTGTCGGGTGTTCCATTCTATGCTGTGGCGGACTACCTCGCTTCAGGTTTTGACGGGTAACTTGCCGCACCCGTAGGGGTCTAGGTTTCATTGCACATGCTATCCACACGACCAGGGGAACGTCGGGTTTCAGTAGCGGCTCTGTGAAACCCGGGGATCCCAGATTATCTGTATTGTTCTGTGATGCTTATTACTTTTCTGTAATGTTGCATATTATCACGCCTGGAGCGATTATTGTATATTGGTATATATACTATTAGATGTTTTATATGTTTTACACCCGCGCTAGTCCAGCCCCCGCTCTGTCGTTAGTTAAGTAACCTAACGGGTGATGACGGGACCCAGTGGCGAATGCGGATGGCATATACGTACATTTTATTTTCGTTCTTTTCTGGTGTGATTGATTGATGGGACTGCATTAATTCTTATCAATGCAAGGATAAAACAAACCTATATTTGATGTTGTTAGAACAAATTTTAAAAGGTGTTATTACAAAGATGTTTCCTTTTGTTTTGCATAGCGGTATTCAGTTGGAATATCCTGCACCTCATTCCACGAGGCAAGGGCCGAGATCCCTTCACCGGGAGTGACCCCTTGGGCAGAAGTTTGCGTCAGGGTAATAACTTCTATATAGTCGATTACAAGTTGCTTTGCATCGCGGTATTCAGTTGGAATATCCTGCACCTCATTCCACGAGGAAAGAGCCGAGATCCCTTCACCGAGAGTGACCTCTTTAGCAAAGGTTTTTCGCCACTATATTTTTATAAAAAGCTATCAGTTTCCTTCAACGAGATCAAGTTCATTTTCATTACGTTAAAGGTTTTTATGCCAAAAACCAGCCGTAGCCCTCCGTCATTTCTTTTGGTATTCAATAGTATTCAAGCTATGTATTTTGACCTTCGCCAAGGCATAGTGTTTGGTAGCTGCTGGGTTTTCATTTGTTGCATAGATAGATGAGTTGGTTTGGGACAGTCGTTCTACTATTTTGACCTTCACCAAGGGCATGTGCGAGGGGGTTCAAATTGACCTGGATAATGACGGGTAGAACTTGGCATGTGACTTATGACATTTTGACCTTCGCCAAGGTCATAAGAGCATGGGGCAAAAATCACATCGGGAGTTTCAAACATACAGAAAACTTGCCAGACATGCGCATACCTTCTGGAGTGTGATAACTTGAGTGGCTTCCATCAAGTATCATGCGATGATAGATGGATCCCGATTCTCACTGATGAGTTGGTTTATTCTTCGGGTGATCCCGACTAATTCTTCTTTCAGGTTTGGAGGAGAATTTGAGATTACAGTGGGAGGTTTCCTGATTCGATAAAGTGATAACCATTCTGATCTAGGTTAGAGTGCACGCAGAGTGTTTCTTTTCTCTCTCTCTCTTTGGCAGCGACCTTTGACCGACCTTAGACTATGACTCAGTGACCAAGTTGACCGAACCTTCTTAAAATACTGACTTTTGGATTGTCTAAAGTTGCATAAGTCATTGCCGCTCCTTCTTTTACCCTTTGTATTTCTCAGAACACCCCGTATTACTACGGACATCCACTTCCATTGGATAGATCCATCGTATGGTTATATACGAACTCGAAGGTACTACTTCGAGGATGGATCCAGGTTCAGGAGAAATAGAATTGGTTTATTCAGTTGTCTTTTGTTATCACCTCCTCTCAGGTTGCGAGGGCTCCTTGGTTTAGGAGAGTACACCTATTACGCTTATTGGATAGTCTTATTCTAAACCATAGGCAGGTGCTAAAAGGTAGGGAATGAAGAAAACCAATTAGCCTAAGTAGGGTGTACAGAAGGTAATAACTAAAGAAAAAATAAAGGGATTAGAAAGAGGGCAAAGTAAATTGCGACTGTTATCATTCATGACCAAACCATATACTTCATCGTCACTCCTGTTTCACCTTTGCTTTTTTCCCCAGTTCGGGAGAAATAGAATAAGGTTTTATTCAGTAGTCTTTTATCATCACCTTCTCTCAAGTTGCGAGTACTCCTTGGTTTAGGAGAGTACACCTATTATGCTTACTGGATAGTCTTCTTCCAAACCATAGGCTGGTGCCGAACGGTAGGGAAGGAAGAAAACCATTTAGCCTAACGAAGGTGTACAGAAGGTAACGACTAAAGACAAATAAAGGGATTTGGAGAGATGGAAAAGAAATATACGGTTATAGTCATGAATAGGATTATGGAAGAGGCATTACTAAGAATACCAGGATACCCCTATGAGACATTTTAATGTTTCAGTTTCACTGCGCATTGTTAAAAGAAAACTGTTTTCCCGATTAGATACTTACTCCAGGGTATGTATTTACCAGGTTTCATTCTCATATCTGTATGGTTTTTTACAGATGATGAGTGGGAGTAAGTTATTGGGAATTAGGTGATCATCCTCATTATATCGGAATTCGTTGTAATTGGTGATATTTGAGGAAATCGCCTGGGTACAGTTTTAAACCTACGATGCACAGGTTTTGAGTTATTCAAACTCAGCGGACTTATACAGAGTATTGTATGTTGTCCAGTGTCCGTAAGGACAAAGGGGTAGGTCCTCATACTATGTTCTGTTTACTTATGATGTAGCGTTTTGAAAATCGTTTCGGTGAAATTTCGAAAAATCGGTAAAATAAAGGGGTTTTCTGTAAAAAGTCAAAATATAAATATCTTATTATAAAAATTAAATATACATATTCTAGCTATGTAATTGCTATTATTTGGTGTTTATTGAGCCGCTGGTGAAATTTCAAATTTTCTGAAAAAAATATTATTTTATTATTATTTTAAGCCGTCACTAATACATTTAATTAGAGAAAATTATAAATTGGAATGAGTTGAAACAAATTTTGTGAATCATAAAACATTAAATAAAAATTTATCATATGGTTTTTGGAACGAAATCATTTGCCAAAACGGTTTAGAAATTATTGAAGAAAAAAAGGCTTTTTTTTAGCGTAAATGGATGTTTGGGGTATTGTATTTATCATTTTTCATCACCTCACACCCGTGCCCACACCCACACACCCCCACTTACTCCTCCCCTTAGCCAAATTCAGCAGCCCTCACTTTTTCCCCACTTGGTTTGCAAAGGAAAAAGAAATGAAAAGAAATAAAAGAAAAGATTAGAAAATAGATAAAGTAGTTAGACTTTGACCTTACCTTGACCTTGACTTTCCTCCCTTGCATTTTCCTCACCTCCCTCTCTTTCCCCTCACCCACTTCTGGCCGAAAATGATCCCCACAGCAGCAGCCCTTTCCCCCCCCCAAAATCCACACTATTTTGCTTCAAAAATCCATAAAAAAAAGCTTCAAAATCCATACAATTTCAAAGCTTTTTTCCAAATCCAACACTTACCCATTATTCCTTAGCATTTCAAGCATGGATCCTTGTGAAAAGAGAGCATTTTGGAGTGCCATGGATGCTTGTGGATCTTCATATGCTTTTGGGTATATTTCTAAACATTTTTGTTGCTTAAATTGTTACTAATTTCTTAAGCTAATTTATTTAAGTGTTATTTGGATATGTGAGTTTAATTGCACGTTTAGGAATTCAAGAAAAGGGTTTGAATGCAAGTTAGGTTATTGTGAATTGGTGTATGGTTGTGATGGGTAGCTTACCATCTTAGAATTTGTAGAAAGTAATTTAGTAGTTAAATTTCATATTGTTGCATGGAAATGTCTAAATTAAGTTTTGTTTTTGCTAACTAGAGTTTTTGAAAAATTATCAAATGCTTAGATTAAAATATAATTAAGTGTTCATGTCATTATAACTATTATAATGAGTGGTTTAATGACTTTGGTTCATGCAAAACGAAGCTTAATTGATGAATTGTGAATTTTGCTTTAAAGGGTGTTAAATTTGATATTTTGCAAACTAGGATTTTGGAAATTATGCAAATTTATGAGTTTAAATTATGGAAATGGTTTTTATGACTTATTTAAGATATTTAATAAATATATTGGCCGCTACATTCATTTAAATATCGTGTTTTGTACAAAAACGGCGAATTGTGCTTGCTAGATTTTCGGAAAAATGACTTTTTGAGTGAAATTGGCGTTTTTGTGAGTTTCAACCTAGTTTATATTAAAATTAGTGTTCGTGAATGTGCAAATGAGTGTATTTGGGTTTTTCTCGATGGTTTGGCGTTTGTACGCCGACGTCGAGGGTTTTTGGGTTGATTTGTGAAAGCAACCATAGGTTTTGACCTATGTGGGATTCGTGCGTCGTTTTGATCATGAGTCGGATTTTAATGAGATATGGTGCGTTATGATATGTAGGTACCCCCATGTGGACTTCGAGACGACAAGCAAGCGCGTGGCGACGTCGGCACCGGCTAGCGAGGACCAGGTGAGTAGATTTATATCTACGGGGAGAAGTCGGGTGGATGGCGTATAGCACCCCCGCAGTCCGTGGTGGTGTATACGGATGCGTATACACACCAACATTTATTATATGTTATTTAGGATTAATAATGATACTTAGGATGGATATTGGTGTGTTGGACTATTTTTAGTGTTGCGAACCCTAGGGTAGTGTTGCACTACACATACACACATACATACTTGCATACATTCCTATTGATATGTGCTCATGGGATTCTTTATAGTTATGTGTTCACATGGGTATGGGACTATGTGTTCACATACGGATTGAGGATGATACTTGGGATTGAGCTGAGTCGATGAGATTTGATTTGAGGCCGTGAGATCGGTGATATAGCAGGGTTCGTATCTTAGATACGACATGACGTTGTAGCGGGTCCTTGACGTAGTGTTTCACACATGTCCATGCACACGTAGGCGGTATCAGTATGGTACTAGACGTAGATCAGTACCCCGATCATGATATTTGATAAAGAGGATACCAGGTGAATAGTATGATGAATGTGATATTGACCCGTACCCAGATTGGGATGCCGTACGACGGATTTACGTACGAGCTATATTGATGATTGATCCGCACTCTTGACTTGGGATGCCTGATTATAGATATGGTATCGGATATGATATTATTGAGGCGGGATCACCGACTATACATATACAGGTATGTATATGTATCGACTCAGATGATAGGCGGTTTCCTTACCTGTAGTTCAGCTTGTTAGTTCAGCCGTATAGTTTAGTGTAGTTGTTAGATTAGATTAGACTTCTTACCTATTTCAAAAACTAACGAATCGTGGGCATTTTTAAAGACAGCTCAAGGGAATCTACGGATATTTCAAAAAACGACGTATCTTTTCATAAAAACACCGTAGCCCCTATTTTCAAAACCCCATGATTCGTGTTATTTCAAAAGGCACCATTTGTAGGACTTATATTAGATTATTGCAGATTAGTTATCGTTGTGTCTAGTATTCAGCTCCCGCACATTATTGCTGTTCGCTCTGCCTCGCATACTTATTGTGCTGCATATTCCATTATTGATATCATGCTGTTAGGACACCAGCACCATTACCGATGATGCGTATGTACCACGTACACCTACTTGCCGGCTCACACACATCTTCATCGGTAATTGCCATGTCACGTACACTTTAGAGAATATATTTGCTTGACTTAGCTTGTTAGCTAGTAGTTTTGACATGATATTAGTGTACTTTCCTTATATGCCATATTAGACATTTCAGTTATTACTTGCTACTTCATGCATATTGTTATTCATTGTTATACCGCACGCATGGATTCTCATGCCTTTATTCACTAGTTTATGTGCTATTGAGGTTTTGGACTCGGATTTCCTTGATATTTCTGGATTTGGGAACCGTGGAGATTTCAAAAGAGAATATGTAATTGTTTTAAAAACCCGGTTACCCTGGATATGATATTTCAGTGCGTCCACCATGTGTTTTCTCGGTGCTGAGAGCGACATGTGAGACCCGAGTTCGAGGAGTGGAGGAACCGTTTCGGGTACATGGTGGACCCGGTAAGGTACCCCGGGGCAAGAAGCTCGTGGTGATGACGATGAGCCTGGCAGGGGAAGACTACCTACCGGTGATATTACCCGACGCGTCGGATATCCGGAGGATACCGTCGTGGTCTTGAGATGGATGGTAGGGGTCGGTCTGGACTGGCGGCGCCCTAGATATTGTGATTTAGATATTGAGATTTTGAGACATTGAGATTTATGTTTTGTGTCGATGCTAGACACCGTTGGTGCTGATTTCAGTTATGATACCTCATTTGAAAAAAAATACAAAGGAAATCTCACTAATTTATGAAAACAGTTTCTTCATTTACATGTATGCTGTTTTCATGCATTCATACCTCACTCATATGATATATTGCTACCTGAGGCACTGACACGGGCACATGTGATTACACTCGGGTTAGATATTACCCTAGACATTGTCATAGGCTGCCTGTTATACATATATTTGAGGATATATTATGATCATTGACCTAGGATTGCGTTATTTATGCGATTTCTGTGCGTAGATATTTTTCTATTCACGAGTTGGCAACTCACCCCCGTTGTGCCCCAGTTTCTTGCAGGTTTGCCGTACAGGTTTCCTTACGGCTTTGCGGGCATAGTTTCATTCAGGTGATTTGCTAGTAGGTGGGTTTACTTGTATCATACCCCCATTATTTACCTTGTATGATATTATTCAGTTGTATCTAGTAAATTCCATCAACCAAACATGTATTTATTGAGATAGAGACCAGTGTTGGTTATTCTTTCGACCTTAGAGTCGCTCGTTATATTTCTGGTGGTTTTGAGTTTCCTTTTGAATTTTGATCCTCGCCGTTGGCGTTGTATATTATTGTTTGTGTGGTTGTGACCGTCGATTGACGAAGAGCTAGCTCCCGCTTGGGGATGCCCTTTTCTTGATTTCGTATACTATTCATGTTGTATCCCGTTTGGGGGCCAGTATTTACAAAGGAGACTCTGCCGAAATTTTCAGTAAATTTTTGATGTTTTAAAAACCGCATAATTCGGCTTATGCTTTTGAAACTACTTGCTTTAAGTTGGTTTTTCCTGCACTCTACTACTTTTCTTGGTTTGGATTTCTGGGTTTTCGGTTTACTTAGATTACGTACGCCTCGAGACGTTCGTAGTTTAAGTGCCGGTCATGTTCCGTTCTTTCGGGTCGTGACAAAATTAGTATCAGAGCGTTAGGTTTTACCTTCGGAGCGTAGGATGACCCTTGGTTGATGGAATAGGTGACTAAAGTAGAGTGACGTACCGTTGGTATGTTCCGCGGCATATTTACGATACGCTACTCCACTTATGAAGCCTTATGATGTACATTTGCTTGTTCAGTATTATATTCCTTCCTGATCTAGCCTCATCGGTACCAGTTTGGTTTTGCTGCTACGGTTACGGGCAGGGAGAGCTACGGCTAGAGTTGCGGTCAGCACAAGCTCGTCACGAACGAGGACTGACCAGGGCGAAATTCCGGCGATACACGATTGCAGAGATGTGTCTTTTTACTGTGTTTCCACGCCACGAGCGATTGGCGGATCGCCTTTATGAGGTTACTCGGAGGCGCTGATCGACACTAGAGAATTGAGCCAATGATAGAGGCCAGCCAGATTTTGATGACCGTTGGTATGTTGCTTACTCCTGATGATTGAGGCACTGTTCAGCATGCAGACGAGCAAGCCAGTGGTTGCTGCGAGCGACGAGATATCGCCCCATATGTTGGAGCTATTGCGGGGCGAGTTGTACGAATAGATGATAGAAGGTCGCTAGTCACCCGATGATGAATGACTAGGACAGGTGGTTCGTTCGCTACCCCGATGCGAGGTCATCAGATAGATTGATTCCAGCTAGAGACGACTTCACGCGGAGACGTTGGGAGTCGACAGAGACAATCGAATGTCAGAAACCTATTTATCCAAGTTTAAAGTAGTCGGAAAGACATGCAGGCAATTCTATGGTCCCTCTAGAAGAATGAAACCCTAACTCGACTTAATGACCGTGTGAAAGCCTTTGAACCTTAGGGTTTGCGGCAGTTCTGCGGCGCCATTAGTGAGGCTTGGGTTTGCCCTTCTACGGCTGGACCACCGATGCTGTGGTATGTACTCGATACTATTAAACTGTGCCCAAGATGTTGAGCTCTTGGGGGATTATGAGGTTTTGACGACTCGATCGGATGGCTCGACTCAATTCGGATGCTAGGTGGTGAGATGCATTTCTTGGGAGACTCCCGATACGAGGATAGCCGTTGGAGCTCAGTCCATGCAGCCGCGACAAGACGAGTCCAAAGCAGACGACATTAGAGAAAAGTGGAGTAAGAGGTTCGCACCAGATCTAGATGAGATGACGTTCCACTCCGCCGACATTAGAGATGTTATGCGCATGCCGAGGCATGGTATTTGGAATTACCTTCCAGAAGGAGTCGCGATGAGTATGCAGTCGTTCCAGAGTAAGATGCAGATATAGGAAAGGACAATGACTTCCGGACAGTTGGCAGAGACGAGACATGGAAGAGACCGTGAGCAGGATTCCTTCCAGGACACTGCTGCAATGATACTTGCACCCAGGATCAGAGGTGTCATGTACATTCAAAGAGCCAGAGGCCGACGCCAGTGATATGCTGTCTTACGAGTGGTCGTGATGATTGACCGGGAGATGACAAGAGACGTGCCAGAACTGGATCATCCCCGTTAGCACACCCGACAGGGCCGATGAGCCGATGGACCGAAAGATTGGTAATTCACAGTGAAGACCTTGACCTAGGAGTGGTCATGGTTACGCACACCAGCAGGACAGAGTTCATGATCATCGACGAGACGTCCCACTAATGACCGCGACAGTTGGCCGAGATTCTTAGAGGATGCGCTGGAGCAGTACTATTCCGCCATTATTGATTCCGATGTTTTGGGTGATTTATTCGTATGATTTAATTTTGATGATTGAGGATTTATGATCTTTGCACAGTGTTGCACTTGATATCGTTTTCGTGCTTTAGTTTCACATATTTGTGATTTTACGGTTTTAGACATTTGAGTTGATTTTGTGCATATGCACGCACACGATTTGGTTCCTGCACTCTGTATAGTTTATATATGCTTGCAGTGCAGTGATACGCCTTTTGTGCACTTAGAAGCACTGGACTTCGATTTCGATTGTGATACTCGATATTTGTTTTGTGCACCTTGTGCACCTGATTGATTTTGCGCACGTTCAGTACTTGATATTGGATTTCATGATTTCGTGCACGCTGGATGCACCTGATATGGATTTTCGCGCATGTTGGGCGCATGTTTTGAAGGGTGGTTTTGGTGCACACCAGAGGCACTAAATTGAGAATTTTTCGTGCATGTCAGATGCATCTGATTTTGCTGTCAGGCACACATGTTGCCTACGACAGATGTTTCATACACACCCGATGCACTTAGATGTTGTTTCTGTGCGCATGTATGGCACATTCATGGATTTTGACTTCCGTGCGCACCAGACGCACGTAGTATTCATGTGCATATTTTGGGATTGATTTCTTATAGAGCAGTACGTTTTTATGATATTGCTATATATTTTCGTACTGAGCAGGACTAGTCAGAGGACAGTACCTGAATATATTTTGCATGCATTGATAGTTATTGAAGGGATTTCCAAAAAGCGAGCTATAGCCTCAGTATTTACCTACGTGTCTGATATGACACGAAATGTTTAAAACAAGGAGACCCTTCTAAATTGTTTCCAAAACGGCGGAACATACCTTTCAAACAAAGGTATATATGTATATAGCTATTTTCTTATGATAGACGTCCGCCACTGTGCAGTGTTATACGCGTTGCACAGCGACTTAAGAGATTTGGCATGCATTTCCTTCAGATACTTACAGATATAGATTCGATGTTTACATGTATAGTTTCGAGTTATATCATATTGGTTTGATTTGGATTTGGCATTGATGTCTTCTCCATGACTCCGATGATTGCGGGATGCTTGACGGAGTTTTGATTTGAGTTATATACTCATTTTTTTTTTCAAGCGCATGCACTGCGCTACGATTTGTTTTATGTATTTACAGTTTCGGAGCCCCGACGACTTGATGGTTTTTCTAAGATGTTTTAGTATTTGGGGAAGTTTGAATTTAAATTCGGGGACCGAATTTCTTTAAGGGGGGAAGATTGTAGCGTTTTGAAAATCGTTTCGGTGAAATTTCGAAAAATCGGTAAAATAAAGGGGTTTTCTGTAAAAAGTCAAAATACAAATATCTTATAATAAAAATTAAATATACATATTCTAGCTATGTAATTGCTATTATTTGGTGTTTATTGAGCCGCTGGTGAAATTTCAAATTTTCTGAAAAAAATATTATTTTATTATTATTTTAAGCCGTCACTAATACATTTAATTAGGGAAAATTACAAATTGGAATGAGTTGAAACAAATTTTGTGCATCATAAAACATTAAATAAAAATTTATCATGTGGTTTTTGGAACGAAATCATTTGCCAAAACGGTTTAGAAATTATTGAAGAAAAAAGGCTTTTTTTTAGCGTAAATGGATGTTTGGGGTATTGTATTTATCATTTTTCATCACCCCACACCCGTGCCCACACCCACACACCCCCACTTACTCCTCCCCTTAGCCAAATTCAGCAGCCCTCACTTTTTCCCCACTTGGTTTGCAAAGGAAAAAGAAATGAAAAGAAATAAAAGAAAAGATTAGAAAATAGATAAAGTAGTTAGACTTTGACCTTACCTTGACCTTGACTTTCCTCCCTTGCATTTTCCTCACCTCCCTCTCTCTCCCCTCACCCACTTCTGGCCGAAAATGATCCCCACAGCAGCAGCCCTTTCCCCCCCCCCAAAATCCACACTATTTTGCTTCAAAAATCCATAAAAAAAAGCTTCAAAATCCATACAATTTCAAAGCTTTTTTCCAAATCCAACACTTACCCATTATTCCTTAGCATTTCAAGCATGGATCCTTGTGAAAAGAGAGCATTTTGGAGTGCCATGGATGCTTGTGGATCTTCATATGCTTTTGGGTATATTTCTAAATATTTTTGTTGCTTAAATTGTTACTAATTTCTTAAGCTAATTTATTTAAGTGTTATTTGGATATGTGAGCTTAATTGCACGTTTTGGAATTCAAGATAAGGGTTTGAATGCAAGTTAGGTTATTTTGAATTGGTGTATGGTTGTGATGGGTAGCTTACCATCTTAGAATTTGTAGAAAGTAATTTAGTAGTTAAATTTCATATTGTTGCATGGAAATGTCTAAATTAAGTTTTGTTTTTGCTAACTAGAGTTTTTGAAAAATTATCAAATGCTTAGATTAAAATATAATTAAGTGTTCATGTCATTATAACTATTATAATGAGTGGTTTAATGACTTTGGTTCATGCAAAACGAAGCTTAATTGATGAATTGTGAATTTTGCTTTAAAGGGTGTTAAATTTGATATTTTGCAAACTAGGATTTTGGAAATTATGCAAATTTATGAGTTTAAATTATGGAAATGGTTTTTATGAATTATTTAAGATATTTAATAAATATATTGGCCGCTACATTCATTTAAATATCGTGTTTTGTACAAAAACGGCGAATTGTGCTTGCTAGATTTTCGGAAAAATGACTTTTTGAGTGAAATTGGCGTTTTTGTGAGTTTCAACCTAGTTTATATTAAAATTAGTGTTCGTGAATGTGCAAATGAGTGTATTTGGGTTTTTCTCGATGGTTTGGCATTTGTACGCCGACGTCGAGGGTTTTTGGGTTGATTTGTGAAAGCAACCATAGGTTTTGACCTATGTGGGATTCGTGCGTCGTTTTGATCATGAGTCGGATTTTAATGAGATATGGTGCGTTATGATATGTAGGTTCCCCCATGTGGACTTCGAGACGACAAGCAAGCGCGTGGCGACGTCGGCACCGGCTAGCGAGGACCAGGTGAGTAGATTTATATCTACGGGGAGAAGTCGGGTGGATGGCGTATAGCACCCCCGCAGTCCATGGTGGTGTATACGGATGCGTATACACACCAACATTTATTATATGTTATTTAGGATTAATAACGATGCTTAGGATGGATATTGGTGTGTTGGACTATTTTTAGTGTTGCGAACCCTAGGGTAGTGTTGCACTACACATACACACATACATACTTGCATACATTCCTATTGATATGTGCTCATGGGATTCTTTATAGTTATGTGTTCACATGGGTATGGGACTATGTGTTCACATACGGATTGAGGATGATACTTGGGATTGAGCTGAGTCGATGAGATTTGATTTAAGGCCGTGAGATCGGTGATATAGCAGGGTTCGTATCTTAGATACGACATGACGTTGTAGCGGGTCCTTGACGTAGTGTTTCACACATGTCCATGCACACGTAGGCGGTATCAGTATGGTACTAGACGTAGATCAGTACCCCGATCATGATATTTGATAAAGAGGATACCAGGTGAATAGTATGATGAATGTGATATTGACCCGTACCCAGATTGGGATGCCGTACGACGGATTTACGTACGAGCTATATTGATGATTGATCCGCACTCTTGACTTGGGATGCCTGATTATAGATATGGTATCGGATATGATATTATTGAGGCGGGATCACCGACTATACATATACAGGTATGTATATGTATCGACTCAGATGATAGGCGGTTTCCTTACCTGTAGTTCAGCTTGTTAGTTCAGCCGTATAGTTTAGTGTAGTTGTTAGATTAGATTAGACTTCTTACCTATTTCAAAAACTAACGAATCGTGGGCATTTTTAAAGACAGCTCAAGGGAATCTACGGATATTTCAAAAAACGACGTATCTTTTCATAAAAGCACCGTAGCCCCTATTTTCAAAACCCCATGATTCGTGTTATTTCAAAAGGCACCATTTGTAGGACTTATATTAGATTATTGCAGATTAGTTATCGTTGTGTCTAGTATTCAGCTCCCGCACATTATTGCTGTTCGCTCTGCCTCGCATACTTATTGTGCTGCATATTCCATTATTGATATCATGCTGTTAGGACACCAGCACCATTACCGATGATGCGTATGTACCACGTACACCTACTTGCCGGCTCACACACATCTTCATCGGTAATTGCCATGTCACGTACACTTTAGAGAATATATTTGCTTGACTTAGCTTGTTAGCTAGTAGTTTTGACATGATATTAGTGTACTTTCCTTATATGCCATATTAGACATTTCAGTTATTACTTGCTACTTCATGCATATTGTTATTCATTGTTATACCGCACGCATGGATTCTCATGCCTTTATTCACTAGTTTATGTGCTATTGAGGTTTTGGACTCGGATTTCCTTGATATTTCTGGATTTGGGAACCATGGAGATTTCAAAAGAGAATATGTAATTGTTTTAAAAACCCGGTTACTCTGGATATGATATTTCAGTGCGTCCACCATGTGTTTTCTCGGTGCTGAGAGCGACATGTGAGACCCGAGTTCGAGGAGTGGAGGAACCGTTTCGGGTACATGGTGGACCCGGTAAGGTACCCCGGGGCAAGAAGCTCGTGGTGATGACGATGAGCCTGGCAGGGGAAGACTACCTACCGGTGATATTACCCGACGCGTCGGATATCCGGAGGATACCGTCGTGGTCTTGAGATGGATGGTAGGGGCCGGTCTGGACTGGCGGCGCCCTAGATATTGTGATTTAGATATTGAGATTTTGAGACATTGAGATTTATGTTTTGTGTCGATGCTAGACACCGTTGGTGCTGATTTCAGTTATGATACCTCATTTGAAAAAAAATACAAAGGAAATCTCACTAATTTATGAAAACAGTTTCTTCATTTACATGTATGCTGTTTTCATGCATTCATACCTCACTCATATGATATATTGCTACCTGAGGCACTGACACGGGCACATGTGATTACACTCGGGTTAGATATTACCCTAGACATTGTCATAGGCTGCCTGTTATACATATATTTGAGGATATATTATGATCATTGACCTAGGATTGCGTTATTTATGCGATTTCTGTGCGTAGATATTTTTCTATTCACGAGTTGGCAACTCACCCCCGTTGTGCCCCAGTTTCTTGCAGGTTTGCCGTACAGGTTTCCTTACGGCTTTGCGGGCATAGTTTCATTCAGGTGATTTGCTAGTAGGTGGGTTTACTTGTATCATACCCCCATTATTTACCTTGTATGATATTATTCAGTTGTATCTAGTAAATTCCATCAACCAAACATGTATTTATTGAGATAGAGACCAGTGTTGGTTATTCTTTCGACCTTAGAGTCGCTCGTTATATTTCTGGTGGTTTTGAGTTTCCTTTTGAGTTTTGATCCTCGCCGTTGGCGTTGTATATTATTGTTTGTGTGGTTGTGACCGTCGATTGACGAAGAGCTAGCTCCCGCTTGGGGATGCCCTTTTCTTGATTTCGTATACTATTCATGTTGTATCCCGTTTGGGGGCCAGTATTTACAAAGGAGACTCTGCCGAAATTTTCAGTAAATTTTTGATATTTTAAAAACCGCATAATTCGGCTTATGCTTTTGAAACTACTTGCTTTAAGTTGGTTTTTCCTGCACTCTACTACTTTTCTTGGTTTGGATTTCTGGGTTTTCGGTTTACTTAGATTACGTACGCCTCGAGACGTTCGTAGTTTAAGTGCCGGTCATGTTCCGTTCTTTCGGGTCGTGACATATGACTTCTCTAGTTTTTAGACAAGTGTTTCGTAGAAATACAATGTCTAAGTTTTGAGAAGTTGTGGGTATAAAAATAAAGTGGAGAACCAGATGTCGCAAGTATCGGGATTCTTCAAAGAGATCGAAGATGTAGATTCTTGTGATTGGTATTCAGATGATAGTAATGGTTTTGAGAAACTTGTTTCTCTTTCAGGTTACTCATAATTGGATGGATTCCTAAGTTGAGTAATACTGATTAGCCTTTTTCCATTAAGTTGTTATGCACTGGAGACAGCTGCATGATTTGAATTTGGTTCCAATTAAATTAGTGCCTCTGTTTCTATATTGGATATAGAATGGTTCATATATTAACGATGTTAAGATAAGGGGAGTTGTCCAGCTTATGCTTAAAACCAGACACTGGATAACATAAGGCACGTTTCTGTAATGGCAGTTTGTGGGTTGACCCTGGCTTTGACGAGGGTTGATATTTCTACCATCTGGAAGATCAATAGTGATATTGTTCTTGACTCGCCACAGTTTTATTAAAATGGATTTTTTCAGAAAACAGTAGTGGAAGTATGGTAGAACTGGAAGTGATTCCAGAACCGCAAACGATTACGGAAAATTTAATAGGACCTATATATTCAATCAGGTTAGACATTCCAATAGCCACTCCGCAGACATAGTGGGTAACCTCAGCCACCCGAGAGGTACTCCGGTAGCCTCAAGGATGGTGACAGGGAGGTTATTGTTTACCCAGACTTGACACTACTGTTGTTCCAAGATATGAGACCCAGCAGGAGGATAAGTATAGCGTCGTTCTAAACTAGCTTTAGAAGTGTACGTATATATTATTCTGCCAGAGGGTTGTCGTAGTCAGTAGGAGCAGCGAAAGCATAGTGGGCAAGAAGCTTATGTCTATTTATAGGCTTGACCAGATATAGCGGAGATAAGATCATCTAATTTTTGATGTGACAGTCATAGGTTTGACTTCATCAGAATAGGGGATGGATCTGTTAAGAAGGTAGTAGGGTGTGATGTCCTGGTATTTGGATGACATACACAGAGTAGGAAGTAAAATTCCTATACTACGATTGGTTCTACTGTGGTCGTCACACAGTTGTTTCTTCACAAAAGACACGGATATAATATCAGACATTCGGTTACTAGATTTATGGTTTTAGATCTAGATTTGGGTAGTTTCCCATTGTGGGTACTTTGACAGTATTCTAATAGTATTTTGGAACAAATGACTCCTGGCATGGTGGTGTACCTGCAGGTGATGGAGTCACCCTCTCTAAAGGTGTATTGCAGACTAAAGGGGAGAGGGATGTGCAAGATTGGCAGATCACTTGCTTAGGCAATTGAGTCAATCGTGAGTTGTCAAGTACCACACCAGATATTGTTTTTGCACTAGATGCGATAAGTTTATATTAATCCAATCCTGGAGAAACATAAGGAAGCAGTTTTAGAACATAAGTGTATGTTCCACGGTTTTGATGACGGCAGCCTCCTTCGGGAGACGGTTATCATTCCAGGCTTCAGAGGTGACATGGATGACAGAGTGATTGTTAGAGTTATAGTTTTCCCTCTGAAAAGGGGCAGTATTATGGACAGGTGGTCCAAGAGGATACTGTGGGAGACATGGTGCTGGATACTGATTAGGTTCAGTTATCAATAAAGTCTAAGAAGTTTGGATTTGGAGTTCATTTATGAACTAGGTCCCATTAGATATCCAGACATATTCTAAGACAGGTATTACTCGATTCGGGAGATGGCTTTCTCCGCGAACTTGAGATTAAGAGAGACATAGAAAGAAACATCAGGGCGGATCCACTCACTGAGGCTATTTCTCGAACACGAGAGTTTTACAAACTAGCTTTGTGAAACTGATTAGTAGAGGAGTTGGATGTTCGGTATCACACAGGCTGTGAGTATGCGACATCGCAATAATTAGCCTTAAGTGCAAGTGGGAGATTGTTGGAGATAGTGCCCTCAAAGTCAATTATTGGATCGCAGGTACGTGATTGCAATGAATGAGGAATGACCTATACCGATATGACAGTCTTGCTCGAGATGATAGTATGCTATCTGGTTTGTCTTTATCATTGTATACATGCTTTAGTTCGCTATTGCATATTGATAGAGCCCATAAGATTCTTGCTTGACTGCCAGCAGTATGATGGCGATCATATACGTGGGAGCCGTGGTCTGTAAGCACATACTTAAAGTGTCCTTAGTCATGGGGGTTTCAAGACAGGGCATCGATACTCCAGAGTAGACTAGTGTATATAGTCGAGACCCCGACGAGGGGCGGTGGCCGGTCTTACAAGCCACTGGTGTCAGTTGGATCACCTAAGATGTACACAGGTGCTCATTGGGTTATGAGTACACCGGACAGGACTCGCCGGGAACATGCTAGTTGGTATTATACATATCGTCAGATAGCAGTTCCCTGGTGACATGTGTACAGGTTAGTTTGTCGACCTGAGATCGTCATTTGTCTCGTGTGAGTTCCCACTGTGCTTTGATTCCTACCCTACCACGCTCAAAGGAGTTGTGCATGTTGGGTTAGCCTAGCACTTCATGAAGGGTTTGGAAGCATCACATGTACCAAAGGTAGAGTCTTTAGGGTGCTAAGTTAATAAACAACGGATCGTGCCTAGAAAATTAGGGTTTCTAAAATTTTCACATCAACATATGAAAGAATAGATGGGGTTTAGAGAGTACGACCTTTGTAGCTCCCTACGCTAGACTCCTCGGCTGCTTGGGGTTTGAAAAAGCTCCGCTTGAACTCCTCGAGGTCACCGATGATCCACCCGGAGTCCGCTTTGTCCAAGCTTGCAACTTCATCCGATCAAGTGAACGAAATTAAGCTAACACTCTAAACAAGTGGGCTAGACTTGTGTAGAATGGTGTTGTGGTTCTCTTTCTCACTTCAAAATCCTAACTTCATGAGTAATATGCTCACTTGAAAAATCTAGAGAGCAATATGAGAGAGGAAGAAGAAGATGATGGCTATATCTTTTTCAAGAGTGAAAGAATAACTCTTGTCTTTTGAGAAAAATGAAAATATATGAATATATATTTTCTTGTTCTCATCTCAAACCATGGTTGAATCATTATTGAACTTGAGTTAAAACCCAATAGGAAAAGTAATCCATGGTTAAGTGATGGGTGAGCATGGTTAGGTCAAGAAGAGTGTAGAAAGCTTCCATGAATTATCCTTTCCTTTTCATTTGTTTTAAATCAAATTCAATAATAATATATATAAATAAAACCATGGTGTGAGGCTTATATTGCCACCATTTTCTTTGTATAAGCAATCATGATAGATGATGTATGTATGTATGTATGTATGTATGCACATCCATATGTGCATGAAACTAGAAAGAAAGAAAAACATACATGCATGCATACATCCATCCAACACAAGAAAGGATTTCTAGTGAGAAACTAATGGTTAAATGATAAATCAACACTTGATTTATCAATCCGGCCATATCACATACGACCCTAACCAAAAGCAAGCCGCCCGATCAATATACGGTATCCTATACGCGCATTTTAATCGGGTCCATGCGCATATCACATACACGCACCACAACGTTTCGCCTGGACTAGGAAACTCCTTTGTAGGACTCTGAGATTTGTCAATACGCCGGCAATGGGTGATGATCATATCAAGCACCCCCAAGCCGCAAGCGATCAGCTAAACGTAAAGGCCACCCGGGTATTGAACGATCAGAAGAGAACAAGAGAACCTGCTATAACTCCCGTCGAGCCAACCGGCAACACTTCCCGTACAGTCCGGTCTCCTCGTCTGATATGTCGCATATCAAGTCTAGGGGTGGTAAACGTCAGACCCCAATAACCGATAAGTCGCGCCGATGTGAGGCTCATAACGGGTCGAGAAACTACTGGTAACACTTACCGGTAAATCTCTAATCAGCCCTGGCCAGGGACTTCCCTGTTACGGCCAATCGAGCACAGTACAACATCAACCCCCAATACCGGGAGAGACGAAACCCCTCCTATCGCTCATTGCCTCCATGTGACTCGGGACTGTACCCAAAAACCACCATTTTGCACGCCCTCATGGACGTGGTAAGGTGGAAATCAAAGCACAGTGGGAATCACACAAGACTCTATGACGATCTCGGGTCTACAGACTAACCTGCACAAGTGTCACCTGAGAACTGCCATCTGACGTGAGGTATAAGACCATCTGGGAGTTCTCGGTGAGTCCGTCCGGTGTACCCAGTCTCCACTGAGCACCCGTATACCATCTCTGATGTCAAACACCAATGGATATGGGATCATTCATCGCCCATCTCATGGGTCGAGAAGCGTATACGCTAGTCTACTCTGGTATATCGATGCCCCGTCTCGATACACCCACGACTAGGGACCTTGAAGGATGTACTTATGGACTACCATGTCCCCACTAGTATGATCCGCATCATAGTCCAGCTAGTCAAGTACACATCCTAAGGGCTTTACCAACATGTAACTATAAGACAGTATAAAGAGACAAGTATACATGTTAAGATAAAGAGCAACTAGATAGCATACTATCATATCGAGCAAGAAAGTCATCTCTATATATGTCCAAGCATCCAATATAATATACATCATCTGTACAATACTGGCCTCTAGGGCATACATACAACTAACAATCTTCCACTTGCACTAGGGCCAGCTACTGTAGTATCGCATACCGAGCATCCCGAAGAGTCTCTCAAACTGTATCTGGGGAATGGCCTTCGTGAGTGGATCTGTTGTGTTGTTCTTCGTGTCAACCCTCCTGACCTCGATCTCCCGGCGATTAACTATCTCCCGGACCAGGTGATACCGCCTCAGAATATGCCTGGATCGCTGATGGGACCTTGGTTCTGTAAGTCGATGTACAACACCCCACGACTTTCGGGGAGGCGGAAATATGAAAAACGATCTTGTTTATATGCTAAACATCGACTAACCGCATGAATCGAAGCTAAACGATAACTAACAACAAACATAGAAGTTAACAACTACTATGTAAAGGGATTATACCTAAAGAACCGTGTCCTTCGTCTTTACGAACTCCACCTCCTCCTCGGCCTTCTCCAAGTAGTAGACGATCCACCACGAGAGCTAAACTCCAAGCTTTGCCTCTAAACTTGAGGCAACTAGGTATCTTTAAGTGCTAATCAAAGTACCTAGATGAAATAGAGTATGGTTATGGATTAAGTAGTCTAACTAATCCTTGTACTCAACACATGAGAGGGGAGGATTAGGGTTTGAAGAGAGAGAGCTTGAGGAGAGAGAAGATGAACATAATAATGAGAAGAGAAAATGAGTTATCATAATATATATCAAGCATTTTTATTTATCAAGAAAAGAAAAGAAAATGATTTACAACCATGCTTGATAAATATCTAATGGTGATTCATCTCCATGAGTCATTAAGCAATTATGAAGCATTAATGACATGGATGAATCATCCATATGACTCACTAATCTCATTCAATGTATATGCCACCTAAACCTCCTTAGTCACCATCTTCTAGAAGCTTCTCGCGCAATTACGAGAACGCCCCTCCTATCCGTGAAAACACGGAAAAACTTTAGACTGTATAAATCCAATAACCGGATACTAGTAACTGGCTTAAACCAAAGCCGACTAGTAAAAACTGTCCGAAAGTCGTACGTGCGTAAACACACGTATGCGTCCGAACCCTTGTCGTAAAACCATACGACATCTATATCGTTTCGCCTGGAGTAGGGAAACTCTCTGCATGGGACTCTAGAGACTCGACTACTACGCTGGCAGTGGGTTTAACCACAGACCGCAAGCGGCACTAACTGTACGTAACGGTCCCCAGGTAGATGTCGATAAGAAGGCCGATGAGGAAACCCATCCGAACTCCTACTGAGTCTGATGTGACAATCTCCGTACAGTCCGGTCCGTTCGTCTAAGACTATCGCATATCGGGCCTAGGGGGGCGGCAAGCGTCAGTCCCCTAATAGCGGTATAAGTCGTGTCGGAGCGAAGCCCATTACACCCTGAGAAACTACTGGAACCTACCAGCAAATCTCGCTTGCCCTGGCCAGGGACTTTGCGTAATGGCTCTCTGACACAGCGCGATATCAACCCCCAATACCGGGAGAGACGAATCCTGTCTAACCGCCACTGCCTCCAAGTGCTCGGGACTGCACTCAACTGCTACCTGTTTGCATGACTCCTTTGAGCCGTGGTAGGGTAGCAATCTAAGAACAGTGGGACACACTCGAGGCGAAGTAGCAGTGTCAAGTCTGCGGACTATGTTGTACTCATGTCACCTGGGAACTGTTCACTGACGACTGGTATAAAACCAACCAACAGTTCCCTGTGAGTCCTGTCCGGTGTACCCGTAACCCAACGAGCACCTGCATACTATCTCCAGTACGACGTACTGACGGCTGTGGGACAGACCATCTCCCCAACTGGGATGAGAAGCGTACACACTAGTGTACTCCGGAGTATCGATGCTCTGTCTCGATAATCCAACGACTAGGGCCTGAATAAGGATGTGCTTGTGGACTACCCGGCCCTCACTAGTGTGACTGCCATCACAACGCTGGTAGTCAAGCAAGATCCTAAGAGCTCTATCAATACGTATACTCACATATTAAGATAGAAAAACCAAGTAGCATACTACCATGTTTAGCAAGACTGTTATATACATGTGAATATCCCAAGCTTCCATTAAGTAATATACAAACTAGTATGATACAATAATAGCCCCTAGGGCATATACACTAACAATCTCCCACTTGCACTAGGGCCATGTACTGGCATATCGAAGACCAATGATCTCGAGTAGCCTCTCGAACTGAATCTGAGGTAGGGCCTTCGTGAATGGATCAGCAATGTTCTCTTCAGAAGCAACTCTCCGAACCTCGATCTCCCGACGATCAATGATCTCCCTGATCAGGTGATACCGCCTTAAGATGTGTCTGGACTTCTGATGGGACTTTGGTTCCTTTGCTAAAGCTATAGCTCCGTTGTTGTCGCAATACAGAGGTATTGGATCAACTATGGTAGGAACCACCTGAAGTTCTGTTAGGAACTTCTTCATCCAGACTGCTTCTTTTGCGGCATCGCAAGCAGCTATATACTCCGCTTCCATCGTTGAGTCAGCAACGGTGTCCTGCTTGGAGCTCTTCCAGCACACCGCCCCTCCATTGAGGGTAAAGACATAAACCGACATGGACTTGGAATCTTCCTTATCACTCTGGAAGCCGGAATCAGCAAAGGCCTCCAACCTGAGGTCTTTTCCGCCGTAAACCAAGAACATCTCTTTAGTCCTTCTCAGGAACTGGAGAATGTTCTTTACTGCTATCCAGTGCTTCTCCCCTGGGTCTGACTGATACCGGCTTACCACGCTTAGTGCATAAGCTACATCTGGTCTGGTGCACAACATCGCATACATTATAGAGCCTACTGCAGAAGCGTAGGGTATAATGGACATGCGTTCCCTTTCCAAATCAGTCTTGGGAGACATCTCTTTGGAGAGGGTGATTCCGTGACAAGCCGGTAGATTACCGTGCTTAGAATCTTCCATACTGAATCTTTTCAGTACAGTGTCGATATACCTGGACTGCGAAAGTCCCAACATCCTCTTGGATCTATCACGATAGATCCGGATCCCCAGAATGTAAGAGGCATCACCCAGGTCTTTCATGGAGAACCTGTGTGACAAGAATCCTTTGACAGATTGTAGCATAGGAATGTCATTTCCTATCAATAGAAAGTCATCCACGTACAAGACGAGGAATACGACACTTCTGGCTACAACTTTACTATATATGCACGGTTCATCTGGATTTTTGATAAAGTCATATTCTTTGACTGTCTCATCAAAACAGATGTTTCAATTCCGCGATGCCTGCTTTAGTCCATAAATGGACTTAAGCAGCTTGCATACTTTCCCGCTGCTCCCACTCTGATTGAAACCCTCTGGCTGATCCATATAGACGCACTCTTCTAAATTTCCATTTAGAAAAGCCGTCTTTATGTCCATCTGCCAGATTTCATAATCATGGAAGGCAGCAATAGCAAGAAGGACCCGAATGGATTTGAGCATAGCCACTAGAGAAAAAGTTTCGTCATAGTCCAAACCAGGTCTTTGACGAAAACCCTTTGCAACAAGTCTAGCCTTATAGGTTTCCACATGTCCATCTACACCAATCTTTTTCTTGAAGATCCATTTGCATCCTATGGGTTTTACCCCATCTGGAGCAAAATCCAAAGTCCATACTTTGTTGGTGTACATGGACTTCATTTCGGTCCGCATTGCATCTAGCCATCGTACCGAGTCGCCGCTCTGGATGGCCTGCTGGAAGTCAGTAGGTTCATCATCATCTATGATGCAATCCTCTCTATCCCCATCTATGAGAAAACCGTAGTATTTCTCAGGCGGATGAGACGGCTTACTACTCCTGCGGAGGGGTGCGGGAATGTCCTGTTCTTCTTGAACTACTGGTTCTACCAAACTTTCAGTAGCAGTTTGTGGTTCTGGAATTACTTCCAGTTCTATTTCGCTCCCACTTATTTCCTTTTCTAAAAAACTGATGTTCCAGAAAATGGGCATTACGAGAAACAAAAACCTTTTGGTCCTCTGCGTAATAGAAATAATATCCCTTGGAGTTCTTTGGATATCCCAAAACTTACATTTTACTGATCGTGCCTCGAGTTTGTCCACATGCTGCTTTTTAACAAAAGCTGGACATCCCCAAATCTTCATATGTTGAAGATGGGGTTTCTTCCCAGTCCACATCTGATATGGAGTGGTAGGCACAGTCTTGGTAGGAGCCCTGTTCAGAAGATATGCTGCTGATTCTAGAGCATAACCCCAAAAAGACCGCGGTAACTCAGCATTACTCATCATGGATCGTACCATATCCAATAGGGTTCGATTCCGTCTCTCCGATACACCGTTATGCTGTGGAGTGTATGGAGGAGTAAGCTGAGAGAGAATTCCTTTCTCTTTTAGGTAATGATTGGTAGGAATTCTGCGTGTTCAAGTTTTAGTTAATTACCGCAATCAAGACGGTTTCGCTTGTAGCTAGCCGGTTGAGTACGGGTCGTCCGCAGGGAGATAGGAATCTTTTTCTATGTGTTTTAACGAGTTAAGTCCGAAGGTCCAGATTTTGTTTGTGATTATCTAAGTGGTAAAATGATATGTAAAGAGAGCTTGTTAGGGTTAGGATTAGGTTAGTTTGAGATAGGAGTCGCTCACCTCTTTCGTTGCCACTCTTAATATCGGTGTTACGGTAATCGGCAACAACGGGGATTAGCACGACTAGGAAGGAACTTGCGAGTATAAGCTAGGCTTTCCAACGCTTAAGTTCTTCCTTTTGGTGCTTGTCCGTCCGTTCTTGGCTCTTAGCCATAACCTCCGGTTAATTCAACCACAACCGGTCTCACTACGGAATCACCACTTTCATGTAGGATAGGGTGCCGTAAGGAGCGGATTGTGGTTCAATTAACGGGAGTTGATTTTAAGATGTTGGGCAAGGAAAGAGTGAGAGAGATTTCCTTCTCTCAAACTTCCCTTATCCTACCCTAACAAGTATGAAACTACTCACACATCATAATGAAAAGGAAACAAAACAAAAGAGGAAGATAGAAAGAAAGAGATTAGACGATAACAACTAGCTGTTTGCGACCTCACCTTGGCAAGGATCAAGCGTAAGCATCATGGTTGTTTTAAGGATAAAGAAAAAGAGAGAAGAAAGAAACAACAAGAAATAACAACAACTAACTTAACAAATGAAAATTACAACAATTAACATGTTAACTAAAGAACAAGACAAGCATGATAAGTAAACGGTTCTTCTTTATTCATCATTCTTCACTCACAAAAGCTCACTACAAGATTTTCAATGGAGAAGAGATGAGAAGAGGAAGAAGAAACAAGTATTGTAAATCTAGAAAAATACAAGATTATGCACCCTTGGCTTCACAAGGTTCTGGGCTATTTATAGGCTGTAGAATGAAAAAC
Source organism: Agapanthus africanus (assembly GCA_030015575.1). Lineage (NCBI taxonomy): Eukaryota > Viridiplantae > Streptophyta > Magnoliopsida > Asparagales > Amaryllidaceae > Agapanthus > Agapanthus africanus. Next base: position 536,621,386 of record JASDDO010000019.1, read on the forward strand.
TAGGGCAAAATTCTGCCTATACATGAAATGTCAAAACTACCCCTGAAATTTGATAAGCCGAAGAGACCGTACGGCCGCGGTTCCGCGGCCTAGACCCCCTATTGCCGCGGAGCCGCGGCCAAGTAGTGGAGTTGTCTTGTCGTATTTTGTGTGCTGCCCTGGTTTGTTGTTCCCTTTAGTCTGGTATATGTTGTTTCTGATAATCTTTCCACATTTCTTCCAGAATTCTAGTGGATCAAAAGGTGATTTGGACATGGATCTTTTGTCATGATTTTCTTGAGCTCCGCGTAGATTTCTTGGATCTTGTGTTGCCATTGAGCTTTGTGCATGAGGTGACAATCGATTTGCCATTTTGTCTCCTAAACTGGTGTGTGGCAACAGACGGATAAAGAGCGGAGATCCGTGTTTTATCTGTGGTTGGCAGGAACCCGGGTTTTGTCGTGTATTTCCATGAATTTCACCGTTTAGAGCCGAGAACCTGTATCCTGCAATTGACTAGCAAACACGGCTCAAGAGTATCTACCGATATGCAATGTGATAAAAATTGGGCGGTATGAAAATGCAAAAATCTGATATGAACAAATACCCCCAAACTTATCATTTGATCGTCCCGAGCAAAGCCAATTATATTCACAAAAAATTTCCTAACCTCACTTTCGCAGGGAACGCGATTGCACTGAGCATGTGCAACAAGCCGTTAAACCTCTAGGTGTCCCTAGTAGGAGGAGTGTTGTCTCCTGAGGGTTTTCAGCGGATACTACCCACAAAATCCGGTCAAGCTAGTTTTGTAAAATAACTAAGATTCAAACCCTAAAGTTTTGTTTCAGAAAATAACAATTCTATTATCCTAAGTCTAGACTATCGAACCTTTATTTTTCACACCTCGCTTCTTATTTAACTACAGATTTTATATGTCTTTACGTGCAGTGCAAAATAGTGTTGTTAAGTTTCCAGAAGGATCGATTTACGTCATTATGTCACACAATAAAGCCCAGATAAAATTTTTGAAAGGATCACATAAGTTTTATAAAGAGTTAAGCATTTTTCAAGTTTCGTTTTCCAGTAAGGTTTCAACTTCAGAATTTCTATTTTCCCTAACAGGAAACTAGGTCTTATTTTTCACTCCACCTTTTTCTTGTTTTCATTTCATACACACCTCTGTGAACGTGCAATAGTCTTTATCATAGAATAAAACCTTCATATCTCCGCTAAAATTTTTATAAAAGCCTGTCTTTTATCAAGATTATTCTCATACAAAGAACCGTTAGGAATTTTAACTCGGAGAGAACACTTGCTTGACTCTTTTTTAATCTGGACTTTCTAGGCTTCTTAGCGAGCTTTGGGCCAATGCTCCCAAACCAGTTGGCTTTAGGGCATTAGGTGTAAAAACACCCCAGTGGACTTAATTACTCAAGTTACCTAGGTCCACAAACAAAAGACAGTATGGCGTGAAAATCATGATGATTTAATACGAACGGAGATATAGCCGGCAGTTCAATTATTTTTTTTTTTTTGGATAAAAGACGTGTTTAGTGGGTTTTGGTGTGTAATCATTCCAATCAAGTTCCAGATGGGTTATTTTTCAGACTTAGTTCCAATTAAGGCATCAATAACATTCCTTCATATTCACTCACTTCATAAACTATTCTTGATATTACTTATTTCCGAACAAACCTATTTGATCCTCAGAAAATCATTTATCCATTTAAAAGTTTTTCGACATAAAAGACTTGTCATCTAATTCCCAAAAACTCACGGCACGTATTGTGTGATGTAAAGACGTATATCGGCTATAGTTAACTTCACAGGAGAGTTATCTTTCAGGTTTTCAAAATCTAAACCTAAGATTTAGTTATTCTTATTTTATCAAACAAAACCGTCGAAATGTTGAATCAGAGTCCTCCCACTAGCTAACTTGACAAAAAAGTTTTTATGTTTTTAGAAAAATTTTCAAATTTTTATGGATTTTATGGATTTTAATATGTAGATGCAAAATATACATATGAATGCGAAGGTAAGAAATGCGTACCGAGCGTACCCCCAAACTTAAACTGGACAGTGTCCTCACTGTCATTGCATGAAGAGATCATTTGAAGGGTCAAAATTGTCAGTTAGAAATACACAATTTTTTATTTTTTTTTTAGTTCTTTTTGTATTTTTGGTTTTAAGAAAAAGAATATCCACAAAAATGTTCAAAAATGGTATATACATACCCCCAAACTTAATTGGAACAGTGTCCACTGTTCTTGGCTGGATAACCGAAGTTTGGTGGTAGGCAGAGGAAGATCATGCAGGGTAAACCGGCTCCTGTAAGAACAGGAGCTCCTCTGTTGGTTCGGCGCTAAGGTACGGTTTAAGTCGGTGTCCGTTCACTTTGAAAAATGAACCGTCCTTTGGATTTTCCAAATCCACAGCGCCATGCGGATATACATTCCGCACAAAATACGGCCCTTTCCAGCGAGATCTAAGCTTTCCTGGATGGAAGTGTAGTCGGGTGTCGTAAAGCAGTACCTGCTGACCAGGTACGAAGTTTTTGCGCAAAAGGTGTTTATCGTGAAACACCTTCGTTCGGTTCTTAACGACAACCGCGTTATCGTAAGCCTCATCCCTAAGCTCGCTCAGTTCGTTCAACTGCAGCTTCCGATGGCTGCCCGCATCTTCGAGAGACAGATTCAACTCCTTTATCGCCCAAAATGCGCGATGCTCTATTTCGACAGGTAGATGGCAGGATTTTCCGTACACAAGCCGATAGGGAGACATGCCAAGGTCGGTCTTATAAGCGGTTCGAAATGCCCAAAGGGCATCAGTGAGTTTCAGTGACCAATCCTTACGGTTCTTGGAAACCGTCTTCTCCAGTATCTGCTTGATTTGCCGATTTGAAACTTCGGCCTGCCCACAGGTTTGGGGGTGGTAGGGCGTAGAGAGCTTATGATTAATGGAATATTTTCGCATCAAGGCCTCGAAAGTCTTATTGCAGAAATGACTTCCATTGTCGCTAATGATCGCTCGGGGGTGCCCAAACCGAGAGAAAATGTTTTCTTTAAGAAACCTAACGACAACCTTGTTGTCGTTAGTCCGGCTAGGCACAGCCTCGACCCACTTAGAGACGTAATCAACAGCGAGAAGGATGTACAAGTTCCCGAAAGAGCTGGGAAACGGCCCCATGAAATCTATCACCCAAACATCGAAAATCTCCACAACCAAGATTGGTTGGAGCGGCATCTCGTTCCTCCGGGATATCCGGCCTAAGTGTTGGCACCGGGAGCAAGTCTTGCAATAGTCATTAGCGTCTTTGAAGAGTTGTGGCCAGTAGAAACCACATTGCAAGATCTTCTCAGCTGTCTTTCTGGGGCCAAAATGCCCGCCACACGCTTGATCGTGGCAAAATGACAGCACACTCTTGAATTCCTCGTCAGGGACACACCGACGAATAATCTGGTCGGGACAGTACTTGAACAAATAGGGTTCGTCCCAGTAAAAGTGTTTTACTTGGGATAAGAAGCGAAGTCTGTCCTGACTTGACCATTCAGTCGGTAGTAATCCCGTGGCCAAATAGTTCACAATATCTGCGAACCAGGGTTCGCAAGATACTGTCAAGAGCTGTTCATCCGGGAAAACGTCGTTGATCGGAATTGGAAGCGAAGGCGAAGAAGGAAGTCGTGAGAGATGGTCGGCTACTACGTTTTCACATCCTCGTTTGTCCTTAATGACAAGGTCAAACTCTTGAAGCAAGAGGATCCAACGTATTAACCGAGATTTTGCATCTTTCTTCGCAAAAAGATGGCGCAGAGCAGAATGGTCTGTGTAGACAATGACTGGAGAGCCGATGAGGTAGGGCCTGAACTTTTCTAAAGCAAATACAACAGCCAAGAATTCCTTCTTAGTTGTTGTATAATTGAGTTGGGCGTCGTTCAGGGTTCGGCTCGCATAATAGATTACGTGCGGCATCTTGTTGATGTGTTGTCCAATGACAGCACCAATGGCAAAGTCGGATGCATCGCACATAATCTCAAATGGGTGCGTCCAGTCAGGTGAAGAAAGAACGGGAGCAGAAGTGAGTGAGCGTTTCAATGACTCGAATGCAGTCACACAGCTCGAGTTGAAATCGAATGGCGTATCCTTGGCCAGTAAAAGAGTCAAGGGCCTAGCAATCTTGCTAAAGTCCTTGATGAACCGTCTATAGAAACCGGCATGGCCAAGGAAGGCTCGGATATCTCTGACGCATCGGGGAGGAGGTAGATTGGAAATGACCTCAATCTTTGCTTTGTCAACCTCTATGCCATTTTGCGAGATGATATGTCCTAAGACAATACCTTCGCGCACCATGAAGTGGCACTTCTCCCAATTCAAAGTGAGATTCTTGTCCTTACATCGGGTAAGGACAGCGTCAAGATGCAGCAAACACTCGTTGAAAGAATCGCCGAAGATGGAGAAATCATCCATGAAATTTTTCCACCATGTCTGAGAAGATTCCCATCATACACCGCTGGAAGGTAGCGGGCGCATTGCATAACCCAAAGGGCATGCGACGATATGCAAACGTGCCGAAAGGACAAGTGAAAGTGGTCTTGTCCTGGTCTTTTTCGGCGATGGGAATTTGATTATAGCCGGAGTAGCCATCAAGAAAGCAGTAGTACTCATGTCCGGCCAATCGTTCAAGCATCTGGTCAATGAAAGGTAGCGGAAAGTGGTCTTTCCGCGTTGCGGCGTTGAGTTTTCTGTAATCAATGCATACTCGCCACCCAGTTTGGGTGCGAGTAGGGATTAACTCGTTCGCCTCGTTGGTTATGACCGTGATGCCCGACTTCTTGGGGACAACATGAATGGGGCTCACCCACTGGCTATCAGAGATAGGGTAAATGATACCACTATCTAGACATTTTACGATCTCCTTCTTCACAGCCTCTTTCATGACTGGATTGAGACGTCTTTGTGGATCCCAGGCTGGTTTGGCATCATCCATCAGATGAATGTGATGCTCAACGATCAGGGGACTAATCCCTTTGATGTCCGCCATGGACCAGCCAAAAGCTTGCCTGTTGCTGTGCAAGACCGTGAGAAGGGCTTTCTCTTGCTCTGGAGCTAGAGAAGCCGAGATGATGACAGGAAGGGTCTCGTTCTCACCTAAGTAAGCGTACTTAAGGTGAGACGGCAAAGGCTTGAGTTCGAGCGTTGGAGGTGAAATGATGGAAGGCAAGATTGGTGAAACGGTCTCGAACTCAAAAGATTCCAGCAAAGGTTCAAAACGAGTGTAAGCGACCGAGTCGGATGGTTCAGGTAACTCATCCGGAAATTCGAAGGATTCAAACTCGGGTTGCGAGCGGTTAAGATCGTTCAAGAATGTGAAACACTCGTAGTCGTTGTCGGGCGCAGAAACAGCAGCAGGTTCGAGGAGGAACGCACTAGTGGCGTCAAGATTATCGTGATCAAACAGAAACTCCTCGAATTCACATTCTTCTGGGGTGATCTCCTGGATCGAGCAGACGTCCAGTATATGGGCATTAGGTTTGGAGGGCTGATTCCCCAACCTAAAAATGTTGAGTTCAATTGTCATGTTTCCAAAAGAGAGGTTCATCGAACCATTGCGACAATTGATCACAGCATTTGAGGTTGCGAGAAATGGGCGACCGAGTATCACCGGAATTTGATTCCGGGGGTTAGCTACAGGCTGTGTGTCTAATACAATGAAGTCAACGGGGAATATGAAGTCCCCGACTTTGATTAACACATCCTCTAGCTCACCCCTAGGATGGGTGATCGATCGGTCAGCCATTTGGAGAGTGCAGTGTGTGGGTTTCAGCTCTCCTACGCCTAATTGCTCGTATACTGAGTACGGAAGCAGGTTAACACTGGCACCAAGATCTAATAGTGCGCGGTTGATGTTCTTATCCCCAATGGTAATAGAAATCGTAGGACAGCCAGGGTCCTTCCGTTTTTGTGGTAAAGATTGGGTAAGAGCATCACTCACAGCACTAGCCAAGAAAACTTTCTTTGGTACCTGAGACTTCCTCTTTTTCGTGCACAAGTCCTTTAAGATTTTCACGTAGGATGGGACTTGTTGGACGGCATCTAAAAGAGGAATGTTAATGTTAACCTGCTTAAATAACTCCAGAATCTTCTCTATTTGAGGATTTTGTTTATTAGACCTCAACCGGTTTAGAAATGGGAAATTTTTAAAATTGGTCGAGTCTAATGCTAGTGGAGGAGATTGTGGAGTCGGAACGGATCCCAGAACAGGTGTTTTCGTGGAGTGAGAGGCGGGTCCGTTCAGCGCAGAAGAAGAAGAAGAAGAAGAAGAAGAAGAAGAAGGAGAAGAAGAAGAAGAAGAAGAAGGAGAGCCTTTTGAAGAATGGAGAATAGGCTCAGAAGACGAAGAAGCAGGAGAAGAAGAAGAAGAAGAAGAAGCGGCGGCCGGGGTGTCATCATTGATCCACGTGCCAATGTTGTTTTGCAGCATCCTTCCCGATCTCAATGTGGTCACGGCACTCACATTATGGTTCTGTTGTTCAAGAGCAACATGTACATTCTGTGGGTGACCGGGATTTGGGAGTGGTTGGGACGGGAGCTTCCCTTTCTCTCGCTCGCTTAAGGCCGCATTCAGCTGTGCAATCTGGGCCTCGATGGTTTTGATGCTTTGCCCGTGTGCGGCAGTGTGTTGCACTAAGGACTGAATGGAAGACTGGATGTTGGCAGTGGATTGTGTCGATTGTTTGACGAACGCCTCCAGACTTCGTTCGAGCGAGGAAACCTTATCGTTGTTTGACGGAACAAAATTGTTTGGTGGAAAAGAATTGTTGGGTGCAAAGTTGTTCGTCTGATTTTGGAAAGGTTGGGGTTGGAAGGGTTGCTGAAACTGCTGTTGAGTTTGTTGTTGCGCTTGTTGTTGCGGCGGAGGGGGCCTTTGGAAATTGTTGCCTTGGAATTGATTCTGATTCTGATTCCAGGCGAAATTGGGGTGGTTCCTCCAACCGGGATTGTAGGTGGAAGAGTATGGATCATTCCTCGGTCTTTGCTGGAATACAGCATTAACCTGATCCTGTCCTTGCGATGGTGGATTGTAAGGACACTCTTCGGTCAAGTGAGAAGGATCGGAACAACAAGCGCAAATGGTACGAAGGGGGAGAACAGGGGTAGGAGCAGGAGAAGAAAATTTGCTCTCTATCGCTTCAAGCTTTCTTGTTATTGCAGCCATTTCAGCTTTCATCGCAATAGAGACATCAAGTTGGTGAATTCCTACCCTAGACTGACCGGTAGAAGTGGAGGTAGAAGAAGAAGAAGTCGGTCTGGTGCTCTCCCATTGTAGCGTTTGCTCCGCAAGGTCGTCAAAGAACTGCCATGCTTCCTCGTCAGATTTCGATAGGAAGTGGCCCTGACAGATGGTTTCCAACAACTGCTTCGTTGCTGGGTTCAGGCCCTCGTATAAGGTTTGGCAAAGTTGCCATTTCTCTATACCGTGGTGAGGACACTGAACAAGAAGGTCTTTGTACCGGTCAAAGCACTTCCAGAAGGGTTCAGAAGGAAGCTGAGAGAATTGGTTGATTTCATTGCGAATCCTTGCGGTTTTATGATTCGGATAAAATTTCTTTAGAAACGCTTTTACAAACTCATCCCAACTGGTTATGGAGTGGGAAGCGGTGCTATACAGCCATTTTTCAGCAAGATCGCATAAAGTGAACGGAATGACCCGTAGACGTATAGCATCGTCCGACAGTTGGGTGGTTTTCATCATGGCACAAACGTTTTGAAATTTATTGATGAAGATATAGGCATCTTCAGATTCAAGCCCATGAAATCGTGGAAGCATGTTGATGAAGTGGGGCTTAATTTCAAAATTATCCCCATTGGCCGGTGGAAGAGAAAGGCGGGTGGGAAGTGCAGAACGGGTGGAATAGAAACGATCCTGGAGCGCGATTCGCTGCGGCGCTACAACAGGCGGTGGTGGTGGGTTATTGGTCTCCGTAGGAGGTAGAGCCAATCCAGGGGTAGTCAAAGAGATGTTCGGATTAAATCCTGACATCGCGGAAGAAGAGGTTGGTGATGGTGAAGGTGAAGAGGTATGAACAGAATTCCGGTCAACGTCGGAGTTGGCCGGCAAAGGTAAAGGTGAAAGAGGAGTGGACGGAGTTTCGACGTCTGAGTCGATCGCGTAGTCGGTAGCGACTAACGTAACGCGGACTAGGCGGGCGCTAGTGTCCCGAGTCCAAGCGGACATACACTAAACGAGTTTAGTATAGTCAAAGCGGAGAAGGTGAGGGTAAGAAAATGTCAATGGAGAAAAGCGATGGCGGTGGGTAAAAAATGGATTTTGGCGACAAAGGGTAAGTTTTTATAAAAGTTTTTGATTTTTTTCTTTTTTTTTGTTTATTTTTTTTTTTTTAGAAAGAGCTTTACAGAAATATGTATGGATTTACGGCTTTATGCAATCACAAACAAGATATGCACAATCACACCTAGATCTAGGGTTACCTAGGTCAACTAGACAGCTCCTAACTGTTCCAAAGAACTAGAAACAGGACCTCAAACCGCCTCTTCTCCGCCAATTGCGGCCAGATAAGTGCCAGGTAAGTGGGAGGTTGTCCAACGCTTTCGCGAAGTTCCTTAATTAAATAACCACTTGCCTTCGTCACACTTGCCTAGACACCGCAAAGTCAGGATAGGATAAACGGCCGATGCCTGTAATTAGTCCTCTGTCCTATTGAGCGCGAAGTCCTTAGGGCTGAGTCTAGTATTTTTTAATTTAACAATGGTCAATGCATATGCTTTTTGTGATTTCTGGGGTCCTGGGAAGGGTGATGAAATCCCCACCCAATCTGAATTGGTTTCAAGCCCCTTAAGTCCGTATTAATAAATGCAAAGCGGTAACAAATCAACTGCAAACAATTTTTATTTTTTAGCGCGGCGCAAAGAATCCTGCACAAGAACAGTTTATTGGAAGAGGGAAGAGAGTTTGCGCAAAGAATGCTGCAGAAAACACAATTTATTGGAGTCCAGAGGAGTGGGGGAGGAGAAGAGAGACTTACCCAGAGATTTTGGGATGAAGAGGGCACCAAGTGGCCGCGGTTCCGCGGCCTAAGCCTTCTTATGCCGCGGTTCCACGGCGGGAACAGGGACTTGGGCCTTCAATTTTTGTGTGGGTGCTGGTCTGGGTCTCCTCTGCTTGTCTGGAGCTACTGAAATTGGATTTGCTCACTGGAACTTCTCCAGAATCTTACAGTAGACCTTTTGCTTCGTTTCAATCCGTCGCGGTGTAGCCGCGAGATGTGGGTCTATCTTCCCACGTCTTTGGCACTGTACTTGAACTCCGTATATCCCACTTCTTTGGTACTGAACTTCAAACTTCGTATTATCCTGCACACTTGCACAAAAACTAATCAAAAATAACAAGATGGTTTTTCTTTACAAAGTATATATTTTTTTTGTTTTGGTTATATTTATATTCATAAGTTAACCCGAAATTACACAAGAAAATAAACTACCGTCTCCCCGGCAATGGGGCCATTTGATTGGTAGGAATTCTGCGTGTTCAAGTTTTAGTTAATTACCGCAATCAAGACGGTTTCGCTTGTAGCTAGCCGGTTGAGTACGGGTCGTCCGCAGGGAGATGGGAATCTTTTTCTATATGTTTTAAAGAGTTAAGTCCGAAGGTCCAGATTTTGTTTGTGATTATCTAAGTGGTAAAATGATATGTAAAGAGAGCTTGTTAGGGTTAGGATTAGGTTAGTTTGAGTTAGGAGTCGCTCACTTCTTTCGTTGCCACTCTTAATATCGGTGTTACGGTAATCGGCAACAACGGGGATTTGCACGATTAGGAAGGAACTTGCGAGTATAAGCTAGGCTTTCCAACGCTTAAGTTCTTCCTTTTGGTGCTTGTCCGTCCGTTCTTGGCTCTTAGCCATAACCTCCGGTTAATTCAACCACAACCGGTCTCACTACGGAATCACCACTATCGTGTAGGATAGGGTGCCGTAAGGAGCGGATTGTGGTTCAATTAACGGGAGTTGATTTTAAGATGTTGGGCAAGGAAAGAGTGAGAGAGATTTCCTTCTCTCAAACTTCCCTTATCCTACCCTAACAAGTATGAAACTACTCACACATCATAATGAAAAGGAAACAAAACAAAAGAGGAAGATAGAAAGAAAGAGATTAGACGATAACAACTAGCTATTTGCGACCTCACCTTGGCAAGGATCAAGCGTAAGCATCATGGTTGTTTTAAGGATAAAGAAAAAGAGAGAAGAAAGAAACAACAAGAAATAACAACTAACTTAACAAATGAAAATTACAACAATTAACAAGTTAACTAAAGAACAAGACAAGCATGATAAGTAAACGGTTCTTCTTTATTCATCATTCTTCACTCACAAAAGCTCACTACAAGATTTTCAATGGAGAAGAGATGAGAAGAGGAAGAAGAAACAAGTATTCTAAACCTAGAAAAATACAAGATTATTCACCCTTGGCTTCACAAGGTTCTGGGCTATTTATAGGCTGTAGAATGAAAACCTAGGGCAAAATTCTGCCTATAAATGAAATGTCAAAACTACCCCTGAAATTTGATAAGCCGAAGAGACCGTACGGCCGCGGTTCCGCGGCCTAGACCCCCTATTGCCGCGGAACCGCGGCCAAGTAGTGGAGTTGTCTTGTCGTATTTTGTGTGCTGCCCTGGTTTGTTGTTCCCTTTAGTCTGGTATATGTTGTGTAACGTTTTGAAAATCGTTTCGGTGAAATTTCGAAAAAAAGGTAAAATAAGGGGGTTTTCTGTAAAAAGTCAAAATACAAATAACTTATTATAAAAATTAAATATACATATTCTAGTTATGTAATTGCTAGTATTTGGTGTTTATTGAGCCACTGGTGAAATTTTAAATTTTCTGAAAAAAAATTATTTTATTATTATTTTAAGCCGTCACTAATACATTTAATTAGGGAAAATTACAAATTGGAATGAGTTGAAACAAATTTTGTGCATCATAAAACATTAAATAAAATTTTATCATGTGGTTTTTGAAATGAAATCGTTTGCCAAAACGGTTTAGAAAATATTGAAGAAAAAGGCTTATTTTGTGAAAATAAAAGGGTTTTGGTGTATATTGTATTGGTGTTTGGTGTTCATTGCTTCACACACACACACACCAACTTCCCCTCCCCCCCCTCTTGCTGGCTGAAATGGGCTGCCCCCAATCCCCATGTCCCCACAATTTGGCCACTAGAAAAGCTTTAGAAAAGAAATGAAAACAATAAAGAAATGAGGGATGAGACCTTGTTGACTTTGGGAAACTCCACATACATTATACACCTCACATTCTCTCTCCCCCTCTCAATTATTATGGCCAAGCCCACCCCATTCCCTGCTGCAACAGCAGCTCCTTCATCTTTCCCACACCATTTCACCTCCAAAAACATCAAAGAATTCATCAAAAATCAATTTGAAACTCACACAAACTCCAAATCCAACTCTTACCCATTTTTCTTTGGCTACTCTAGTATGGATCTAGGAGCATGGAGTCCATTTTGGATGACAAGTTTTCAAGTTTGATCTCAAGAATTTGGGAGGTATAAATCTTAAGCCTATAATGAAATTGTTGTTTAAATTGCTTACCTTAGCATATTAAAGTGTTAATTTGATTCTAGTTAATAACTTGAGAATTAATGATTAGGGTTTTTGATCAAGTGAGGTTTTTATCTATTATTCATGGTTCTAATGAGGGGATTAACATGTTAATGTTATGCTAAAACTAACCTAGTTGCTAGTTTACTACATGATACTTGTAATTTTAAAAAATTGGAATTTTATGCAAACTAGGTTTTGGAATTTAATTGCAAATGGGAGATTAAAAATCTAATTAGGTTTTTTCATGACTTCATTAACATTATTAAGTGTATTTTAATACTTTAGTTCATGAAAATCCAAACTAAATTGTTGTTTGTGCATTTTTGCTATAAAATTGTTAAAATTTAGGTATTTTGTAAACTAGAATTTTAGGGTTTTTAGAATTTAATGAGATTAAATTATGAGAATTGTTTTTATGACTTATTTAAGATATTTAGTGAATATTATGGCCGCTAGATTCGTTTATACATCGAGTTTTGTACTAAAACGGTGATTTGTGCTTGCTAGATTTTCTGGAAAATGACTTTTTAAGTGGAATTGGGGTTTTTGTGAATTTTAAGCTATTTTATTTTATAATTAGTGCTTGTAATTGTACAAATGAGTGTGTTGGAAGCCTTCTCGATGGTTTGGAGTTTGTATGCCGACGTCGAGGGTTTTTTTTGGGGTCGATTTGTGAAAGCAACCATAGGTTTTGACCTATGTGGGATTCCTGCGTCGTTTTGGTCGTGAGTCGGATTTTAATGCGATACGGTGCGTTATGATATGTAGGTACCCCATGTGGACTTCGAGACGACAAGCAAGCGCATGGCGACGTCGGCACCGGCGAGCGAGGACCAGGTGAGTAGATTTATATCTACGGGAAGGAGTCAGGTGGATGGCGTATAGCACCCCCGCAGTCCGTAGTATAGTTTATAAATATATGTTTATATAGGTGTTTTGTGTTACGAGAATGTTTATTCATGATATGATTATGTGTTCATGGATTAGCTTTGGTTAGTTGCGAAACCCTACAGTGGTTGTTATACCCCCATACGCACACATAGACTTGCATATATTACTTTCTTGTGCATAGATTGGGATGTGTATATATGTATATATGCGTGGGTATGGGACTATGCATATGTACATTCATAAACGCATGCATGGATAATGAGGATAGTACTTGGGATTTAAGATGAGTCGATGAGATTTGATTTGAGGCCGTGAGATCGGTGATATGGCAGGGTTCGTATTTGAGATACGACATGACGTTGTAGCGGGTCCTTGACGTAGTGTTTCACACACGTGCATGCTTACTTAGGCGGTATCAGTATTGTACTAGACGTAGATCAGTACCCCGATCATGATATTGATAAAGAGGATACCAGATGAATAGTATAAATAATGTGATATTGACCCGTACCCAGATTTGGGATGCCGTACGACGGATTTACGTACGAGCTATATATTGATGATTGATCCGCACTCTTGACTTGGGATTCCTGATTATAGATATGATATCGGATATGATATTATTGAGGCGGGATCACCGATTATACATATACAGGTATGTATATGTATCGACTCAGATGATAGGCTGTTTCCTTATCTGTAGTTTAGCTTGTTAGTTCAGCCGTATAGTTTAGTGTAATTGTTAGACTAGATTAGATTTCTTACCTATTTCAAAAACTAACGAATCGTGGGTATTTTAAAAGACAGCCCAAGGGATCCTACGGATATTTCAAAAGACGTATCTTTTCATAAAAACACCGTAGCCCCTATTTTCAAAACCCCATGATTCGTGTTATTTCAAAAGGCACCATTTGTAGGATTTATATTAGGGTAATGCAGTTTAGTTATCGTTGTGTCTAGTTTTCCGTTCATTATTGATGTTCGCTCCGCATCGCATACTTATGTTATAATTTCTTATTGCATTGTTGATATCATATTGTTAGGACACCAGCACCATTACCGATGATGCGTATGTACCACGTACACTTACTTGCCGGCTCATACACATCTTCATCGGTAATTGCCATGTCACGTACACCTTAGAGAATATTATTGCTTGACATAGCCTGTTAGCTAATAGTTTAGACATGATATTAGCGTACTTGCCTTATATGTTAGTTTAGACATTGTAGTTATTACCTGCTACTTCATGCATACTGTTATTCATTGTTATGCCGCATTCATGGATTCTCATGCATATATTCACTATTTTACGTGTTATTGAGGTTTTGGATTCGGATTTCCATGAGATTTTCTGGATTCGGAGGAAAACCGCAAAAACATAAATAAAGATTTTCTCTCTTTTAAAATAAAATGTGCGGTTTTCCCATGATGTATGAGTCGTCCACCATGAGTTTGTTGATGGATTTCGAGACCCGATTCGAGGAGACGGATGAACCATTTCGGGTACGTGGTGGACCCGGTAAGGTACCCCGGGGCAAGAAGCGCGTGATGATGACGATGTGAGCCTGGCAGGGGAGCACTACCTACCGGTGATTTTACCCGACGCGTCGGATATCCGGAGGATACCGTCGTGGTCTTGAGATGGATGGTAGGGGCCGGTCTGGACTGACGGCGCCCTAGATATTGTGATTGAGACATTGAGATTTAGAGATATTGAGGTACAGAGACCGTGATACAGAGATATCGAGATATTGGGACTACGTTTTGTGCCGATGCTAGGCAATGTTTTATGCTGATTTCATTATGATACCTCATTTTAAAAATACAAAGGAAATCTCACTAAATTATGAAAATAGTTCTTCATTTACATGTATTCTGTTTTCATGCATTCATACCTCATTCATATGATATATTGCTACCAAAGGCACTGACACGGGCACATGAGATGACACTCGGGTTAGATATCTACCCTAGCCTTGTTATAGGTTGCATGTTATTCTTACATTTGAGAATATATTATGATCGTATGACCTAGGATTGCGTCATACATGCGATTTCTATTCGTAGATGTTTTTCTATTCACGAGTTGGCAACTCACCCCCATTGTGCCCCAGTTTCTTGCAGGTTTCGCCGTACAGGTTTCTTTACGGCTTTGCGGGTACAGTTTCGTTCGGGTGACTTGCTAGTAGGTGGGTATATTTGTATCGTACCCATCATTATACATTGTATATTATTATTCAGTTGTATCTAGAAGTTCCATCAACCAAACATGTATTTATTTTTGAGATAGAGACCAGTGATGTTATTTTTTCGACCATAGAGTCGCGCGTTATTTCTATGGTTTTCTTGTGGTTTTGAGTTTCATTTTGAGTTTTGATCCTCGCCCTTGGCGTTGTATATTATATTGCTTGTGTGGTTGTGACCGTCGATTGACGAAGAGCTAGCTCCCGCTTGGGGATGCCTTTTTATTGATTTCGTATACTATTCATGTTGTATCCCGTTTGGGGCCCAGTATTTACAAAGGAGACTCTGCCGAAATTTTCAGGAAATATTTGATGTTTTTAAAAACGCATAATTCGGCTTATGCTACTAAAACTACTTGATTTAAATTGGTTTTCCTTCACTCTACTACTTTTCTTGGTTTGGATTTCTGGGTTTTTGGCGTACTTAGATTACGTACGCCTCGAGACGTTTCGTAGTCTAAGTGCCGGTCATGTTCCGTACTTTCGGGTCGTGACAAAGTTGGTATCAGAGCGTTAGGTTTTACCTTCGGAACGTAGGATGACCCTTGGTTGATGGAATAGGTCACTAAAGTAGAGTGACGTACCGTGGGTATGTTCCGCGGCATACTTACGACACGCCACTCCACTTATGGAGCCTTAGGATGTACATTTCTTTGCTCAGTATTATATTCATTCCGATCTAGCCTCATCAGTACCAGTTATGGTTTTGCTGCCACGATTACGGGCAGGGAGAGCTACGGCTAGAGTTGCGGTCAGCACGAGCTCGTTACGAACGAGGACTAACCAGAACATAATTCCAGCGACACACGATTGTAGAGAGGTGTCTTTTGATTGTGTTTTGTGCCACGAGCGTTGGATGGATCGCCGTATGAGATTGCTCGGACGTGCCGATTTGCACTAGAGGATTGAGCGACAGATAGAGGCCAGCCAGATTTTGATGACCATTGAAGTATTGCTTACTCCTGATGATTGAGGCACCGTTCAGCGTGCAGACGAGCGAGCCAGTTATTGCTGCGAACGACGAGATATTGCCCCAGATGCTGGAGTTAGTGCAGAATGAGTTGTACTAAGAGATGATAGAAGGTCGCTAGTCATCGAGGATGAATGACTAGGACATGTGGATCGTTCGCCTACCCCGATGCGAGGTCATCAGATAGATTGATTCAGCTAGAGACGACTTCACGCGGAGACGTTGGGAGTCGACAGAGACGATCGAATGTCAGAAACCTATTATTCCAAGTTTAAAGTAGTCGGAAAGACATGCAGGCAATTCTATGGTCCCTCTAGAAGAATGAAACCCTAACTCGACTTAATGACCGTGTGAAAGCCTTTGAACCTTCGGGTTTGCGGCAGTTCTACGGCGCCATTAGTGGGGCTTGGGTTTGCCCTTCTACGGCTGGACCACCGATGCTGTGGTATGTACTCGATACTATTAAACTGTGCCCGAGATGTTGAGCTCTTGGCGGATTATGAGGTTTTGACGACTCGATCGGATGGCTCGACTTAATTCGGATGCTAGGTGGTGAGATGCATTTCTTGGGAGACTCCAGGTACGAGGATAGCCGTTGGAGCTCAGTCCATGCAGCCGCGATAAGACGAGTCCGAAGCAGTCGACATTAGAGAAAAGTGGAGTAAGAGGTTCGTATAAGATCTGGATATGATGACGTTCCACTCTGCCGACATCAGAGATGCGATGCACATGCCGATGCATTGTACTTGGATATACCTTCCAGAAGCAGTCGTGATGAGTATGCAGCCGTTTCGGAGCAAGAAGCAGATGTAGTAAAGGGCGATGACTTCTGGGCAGTTAGGCAGAGACGAGACTTGGATGAGACCTTGAGCAGGAATCCTTCCAGGCCACTGATGCAATGATATTTGCACCCAGGATCAGATGTGTCACGTGCATTCAGAGAGCCAGAGGCCGACGCCAGTGATATGCTGCCTTGACAGGGCCGATGAGCCGATGGATCGTGAGATTGGTAATCCACGGAGAAGACTTGGACCCAGGAGTGGTCATATTACGCACACCAGCAGGCCAGAGTTCATGATCATCGACGAGACGTCCCACCAGTGACCGCGACAGTTGGCCCGAGATTCTTAGAGGATGCACTTGAGTGGTACTATTCCGCCATTATTGATTTCGATGTTTTGGGTGATTTATTCTTATGATTTGATTTTGATGATTGAGGATTTACGATCTTTGCACAGTGTTGCCCTTGATATAGTTTTCGTGCTTTGGTTTCACATGTTTGTGATTTTACGGTTTTAGACATTTGAGTTGATTTTGTGCGTATGCACGCACACGATTTGGTTTTTGCACTCGGTATAGTTCATATATGCTTGCAGTACAGTGTTACGTATGTTGTGCATTTAGATGCCCTGGACTTCGATTTCGATGGTGATGTTCGATATTTGTTTTGTGCACCTTGTGCACCTGATTGGATTTTGCGTATATTCGGCACTTGATATTGGATTTCATGATTTCGTGCACGATGGATGCACCTGATTTGGATTTTCGCGCATGTTGGGCGCATGTTTTGAAGTGTGATTTTGGTGCACAGCAGATGCACTAAATCGAGATTTTTCGTGCATGTCAGATGCACCTGATTTTGCTGTCAGGCATACATATTGCCTACGACAGATGTTTCGTGCACACCCGATGCACTTAGATGTTTTTTCTGTGCATATGTATGGCACATATTTGGATTTTGATTTCCGTGCGCACAAGACGCGCGTAGTATTCATACGCGTATTTTTGGATTGATTTTTCTTATAGAGCAGTACGTTTTTATGATATTGCTATGTGTTTTCGTACTGAGCAGGACTAGTCAGAGAACAGTACCTGAATATATTTTACATGTATAGTTTCGAGTTATGTCATATTGGTTTTGTATTGGATTTGACATTTGTGTCTTTACCATGACTCCGATGATTGTGGGATGCTGGATGGAGTTTTGATTTGAGTTATATGCTTATTTTTCATGCGCATGCGCTGCGCTACGATTTGATTTATGTATTTATGATTTCGGAGCCCTGACGACTTGATGGTTTTGCTTAGATGCTTTAGTATTTGTGGGGAGTTTTAATTTAAATTCGGGAGCCAAATTTCTTTAAGAGGGGAAGATTGTAACGTTTTGAAAATCGTTTCGGTGAAATTTCGAAAAAAACGGTAAAATAAGGGGGTTTTCTGTAAAAAGTCAAAATACAAATATCTTATTATAAAAATTAAATATACATATTCTAGCTATGTAATTGCTAGTATTTGGTGTTTATTGAGCCACTGGTTAAATTTCAAATTTTCTGAAAAAAAAATTATTTTATTATTATTTTAAGCCGTCACTAATACATTTAATTAGGGAAAATTACAAATTGGAATGAGTTGAAACAAATTTTGTGCATCATAAAACATTAAATAAAATTTTATCATGTGGTTTTTGAAATGAAATCGTTTGCCAAAACGGTTTAGAAAATATTAAAGAAAAAGGCTTATTTTGTGAAAATAAAAGGGTTTTGGTGCATATTGTATTGGTGTTTGGTGTTCATTGCTTCACACACACACACACCACCTTCCCCTCCCCCCCTCTTGCTGGCTGAAATGGGCTGCCCCCAATCCCCATGTCCCCACAATTTGGCCACTAGAAAAGCTTTAGAAAAGAAATGAAAACAATAAAGAAATGAGGGATGAGACCTTGTTGACTTTGGGAAACTCCACATACATTATACACCTCACATTCTCTCTCCCCCTCTCAATTATTATGGCCGAGCCCACCTCATTCCCTGCTGCAACAGCAGCTCCTTCATCTTTCCCACACCATTTCACCTCTAAAAACATCAAAGAATTCATCAAAAATCAATTTGAAACTCACACAAACTCCAAATCCAACTCTTACCCATTTTTCTTTGGCTACTCTAGTATGGATCTAGGAGCATGGAGTCCATTTTGGGTGACAAGTTTTCAAGTTTGATTTCAAGAATTTGGGAGGTATAAATCTTAAGCCTATAATGAAATTGTTGTTTAAATTGCTTACCTTAGCATATTAAAGTGTTGATTTGATTCTAGTTAATAACTTGAGAATTAATGATTAGGGTTTGTGATCAAGTGAGGTTTTTATCTATTATTCATGGTTCTAATGAGGGGATTAACATGTTAACATTATGCTAAAACTAACCTAATTGCTAGTTTACTACATGATACTTGTAATTTTTAAAAATTGGAATTTTATGCAAACTAGGTTTTGGAATTTAATTGCAAATGGGAGATTAAAAATCTAATTAGGTTTTTTCATGACTTCATTAACATTATTAAGTGTATTTTAATACTTTAGTTCATGAAAATCCAAACTAAATTGTTGTTTGTGCATTTTTGCTATAAAATTGTTAAAATTTAGGTATTTTGTAAACTAGAATTTTAGGGTTTTTGGAATTTAATGAGATTAAATTATGGGAATTGTTTTTATAACTTATTTAAGATATTTAGTGAATATTGTGGCCGCTAGATTCGTTTATACATCGAGTTTTGTACTAAAACGGTGATTTGTGCTTGCTAGATTTTCGGGAAAATGACTTTTTAAGTGAAATTGGGGTTTTTGTGAATTTTAAGCTATTTTATATTATAATTAGTGCTTGTAATTGTACAAATGAGTGTGTTGGAAGCTTTCTCGATGGTTTGGCGTTTGTACGCCAACGTCGAGGGTTTTTTTTGGGTCGATTTGTGAAAGCAACCATAGGTTTTGACCTATGTGGGATTCGTGCGTCGTTTTGGTCGTGAGTCGGATTTTAATGCGATACGGTGCGTTATGATATGTGTTGCGCCACGGCAGCGCCCCGGCCGTCTTACTCGAGGCCAAAATGCGGAATCAAAATTTTTCCTTACTCGGAAACCGGCGCTACCGCGGACAAAGAAAACCCGGATCGTTAACCATTAACCTACGCTAGCTAACAAGAGATGGGAAGAGAAGTATACCAAGAGATCCGGTCCTCCGGTCTTCTCATCATCGCCCCGATCTCCCGCGGAAAGTGTAGTCTCCATATCGTCGCCTCCTCGCCGGAAAGGGCACCACATCGCCTTCGTCTTTTACGGGCTCCCGCCTCAATACCGAGGCAACTCGAGCATGAAGCCGGCAACTCGACATGCCCAAGATTAGCTGTAGAATGTGTAGTGTAGAATACGCTTTGTCTCTTGGAGTTTATGTAGTTGCCATTGATGGATGGAGGAAGAGGTAAAAGAAAATTGGTGCTTTCAATTTTCTAGCAAGAAGAAGATGAAATGAACTCTCTCATTCTTTTTCTTTCTCTCTTTCTTTTTCTTCTACTCTCTTTTTTTTTCATAACCATGAAAGACTTTTTTCAAGTGAGAATGAGAATGGTGGAGGAATGAAAACATAAGGCAAAGGGAGGTGAGTGTAGGAGCATTCAAGAGGTGACCACATCCAAGGTCAAAGAAAACATCAACCATGCTTAAAACACTATGCACTCCATAACCTTTCACTTCTCATATAAATCAAGTGATGGATGAAAGAAATGAAATCTATCATAATCTAACTTTATGCAAGAAACCCCCCCACAAAGTGTAATTTGCAAAACTGCAAATTACCCCCTCCATCAGAAAAGTCCGGCCGGGAAAGAACAAAGGAAAACCGGCCGGAACGGAATGCAAACTGGCAACTCCAGAAAACTGGTCCCGTAATAAATTACAGGAAAACCCCGACACTGTGCATACACACCCGCATCTGTATTCCGACCGGATACAGATGCAATGAGACAAAATCTACACTGTACTAAACTAGTACCGGCTTAAACCAAAGCCGGCTAGTAAAATCCGTTCGATCCTGATCCGTGCAATACCGCACGTATCTGATCGAACCCTGCCATATATCTATACGGCCACTAGTACAAAACTGTCCGATCCTGATCCGTGCAATACCGCACGTATCTGATCGGACCCTGCCATATCTCCATACGGCCTCTACAGCGTTTCGCCCGAAAGCTGAGTAACTGAAAGTGTGGTGGACTCTAAAGACTCGTCAATACTATGGTTGTGGATTTAACCACTAGCACGTCAGAGGTATAAGCCAATACATGACGGGCCACCAGCTATTGACCAAAATGGACGTCGATGAGGAAGCTCACCCCGACACCCAACTGAGCCTGTCAGTGACAATATCCGTACAGTCCGGTCCGTTCGTCTATGAGTATCGCATGGCGGGCCTAGGGGGTTGGTAAAAGTCAGACCCCCAAAAGCGGTACAAGTCGTGTCGGAGTGTAGCCCAGAACGCCCTGAGATACTACTGGAATACCTACCAGTAAATCTCCTGCCTCGGCCGAGGGCTTTGCGTAATGGCTCTCCTAGACACAGCGCGACCTCACCCCCAATACCGGGAGAGACGAACCCCTGAAGATCCGCTCACTGCCTCCATGTGGCTCGGGACTGTACCCAACTAAAACCTGTTTGCACGACTCCTTTGAGCCGTGGTAGGGTAGTAATCAAAGCACAGTGGGAACTCACACGAGACAAATGACGATCCTCAGGTCGATGAACTAACCTGTACACATGTCACCAGGGAACTGCTATCTGACGTCAGGTATAAGACCAACTAGCAGGTTCCCGGCGAGTCCTATCCGGTGTACTCATAACCCAATGAGCACCTGTATACATCTTAGGTGAACCAACTGACACCAGTGGCTTGTGAGACCGGCCACCGCCCCTCGTCGGGGTCTCGACTGTATACACTAGTCTACTAACGGAGTATCGATGCCCAGTCTCGAAACTCCTACGACTAGGGACCTTTTAAGGATGTGCTTATAGACTACCAGCTCCCACGTATATGATCGCCATCATACTGCTGGTGGTCAAGCAAGAATCCTAGGGGCTCTATCAACGTGTAATAGCGACATGTCAGGTCACCTAAAGCAGTACACGATGATAAAGATAAACCAGATAGCATACTATCATCTCGAGTAAGACTGTCCTACCGGGATAGGTCCTCCCTCAATCATTGCAATCACGTGCCTGTGATCCAATAATTGACTCTGAGGGCACTATCTCCAACAATCTCCCACTTGCACTCAAGGCTAATTATTGCGATGTCGCATACTCACAGCCCGTGTGATACCGAACACCCAACTCCTCTACTAGTCAGTCTCACAAAGCTCTTTTGTGAAACTATTGCGTTCGAGGAATAGCCTCAGCGAGTGGATCCACTGTGAAGTTTCTTTCTATGTCTCTCTATATCTCAAGTTCGCGGAGAAAACCATCTCCCGAAATGAGCAATACCTGTCTTAGAATGTCTGGATGTCTGATGGGACCTAGTTCATAAATGAACTCCAAATCCAAACTTCTTAGACTGTATCATCAACTGAACTTAATCAGTATCCTGCGCCATGCCGCCCTCAGTATTGCCTTGGACCACCTGTCCAAAATACTGCCCCTCGTCAGAGGGAGAACTATAACTCTGACAACCTCCTTGTCATCCATGTCACCTTGGAAGCCTGGAGTGATAACCGTCTCCTAAAGGAGACAGCCGTTATCATATCCCTAGAACATTCACTTATGTTCTAAAACTGCTTCCGACTGTTTCTCCAGGATTGGATCAATATCAACTTATTGCATCTAGTGCAAGAACGACATCTGGTGTGGTACATGACATCTCATGATTGACTCAATTGCCTAAGCAAGTGATCTGCCAATCATGAGTATCCCTCCCCCTTTTAGTCTATAAGACACCTTTAGAGAGGGTGACTCCATCAACTGCAGGTGCACTACCGTGTCAGGAGTCGTCCATTCTAAATACTCTTAGAATGCTGTCAAAGTACCCTGATTGGGAAACCACCCAAATCTAGATCTAAAACCATAGGTCTAGTAACCAGTATGTCTGATATAATATCCAAGTCCCTTATGGAGAAACCTCTGTGTGACTACCAAAGTATAACCGATCGTAGTATAGGAATATCACTTCCTACTACCTTCTCAACAGATCCATCCCCTATTCTGATGACGTCAAACCCATGACTGTCACATCAGAAACAGATGATCTAACTCCGCTATATCTGCTTTAGTCTATAAATAGACATAAGCCTGATGTCCACCAATGCTTCCGCTGCTCCCACTGACTACGACAACCCTCTGCCAGAGTCATATAGACGTGCACTTCTAAAGCTAGTTTAGAACGACGCTATACTCATCCTCCTGCCGGGTCTCGCAGCCTGGAACAACAACAATGGCAAGTGTGGGTAAACAAGAACTTCCCTGTCACCGTCCTTGAGGCTACCGGAGTACCTCTCGGGTGCCTGAAGTTACCCACCTTATCTGCGGAGTGGCCAATGGAATATCAAAACAGATTGAATCTCTAGGTTCCTTATCAAATCTTCAGTAATCGTTTGTGGTTCTGGAATTACTTCCAGTTCTACCATACTCCCACTTCTGTTTTTTCTGAAAAAATCCATTTTTAATAAAACTGTGGCGAGTTTAGAACAATATTTCTATTGATCTGCCAGATGGTAGAAAGTCAACCCTCGTCATAGCCTGGGTCAACCCACAAACAGCCATTACAGAAACGTGCCTTGAGTTATCCGGAGTCTGGTTTTAAGCATAAGCCGGACAACTCCCCGTACCTTAACATCGTTAAGATATGAACTGTTCTATATCCAATATAGAACCAGAGGCACTGATTTAATTGAACCAGATTCAAATCATGCAGCTGTCTCCAGTGCATGTCAACTAAATGGAAGGAGGCCGATCAGCGTTACTCAACTTAGGAATGCTTCCAATTATGAGTAACCTGAAAGAGAAGCAATCTGTCTTCATCATTACTATCAACTGAATACCATACACAAGTATCTACATCTTCGATCTCTTTGAAGAATCCCGATACTTGCTACACCTGGTTCTCTACTCTATTCAAATACCTATAACTCCTCAAAACTTAGATCCTGTGTTTCTACGAAACACATGTCTAAGAGCTTGAGAAGTTAAAAGTAAACAGAATATAGTATGAGGACCAACCCCTCTGTCCTAATGGACACTGGACAACATACAATACTTTGTATAAGTCCGCTGAGTCTAACAACTCTTTCACTGTGCGTCGCAGGTTGAAAACTGTACTTATGGTTAAGAAGAATTACACCGCTGTTTAATGCTCCTTACCTAACCATCCACTGATATAGGTAAATGTCATCGACATAATATCAAAAGGTATATCTCACTCTATGAAAATAGACGTACAGATATATCGATTTGAAATTGGTGCACAATAGCGGATATTCAAAACCAAATATTTGCCGACCGGCAAACAACCCAGGTGACTTCCTCAAATATCACCGATTATAACGAATCCCGATATAATGAGGATGATCACCCAATTCCCAATAACTTACTCCCACTCAGCATCTGTAAAACCATACAGATGTGAGAATCATACCTGGTAAATACATACCCTGGAGCAAGTGTCTAACTGGGAAATCAGTTTTCCATTAACAGTACACGGTGAAACTGAAACATTGAAATGTTTCGTTGGGGTATCCTGGTATTCTTAGTAATGCCTCTTCCATTATCCAGATTCACAACTGTAACCGTATAATTCTTTGCCACCTGTCCAAATCCCTTTATATGTCTTTAGTCAATACCGTCTGCACACCCCTTTAGGCCAAATGGTTTTCTTCCTTCCCTACCGTTCGGCATCAGCCTATGGTTTGGAAGAAGACTATCCAAAAGGCATAAAGGGTGTACTGTCCTAATCCTAGGAGCACTCGCAACGCGAGAGAAGGTGAAGATAAAAGACACCTGAATGTACTTTATTCCTATTTCTCCTGAACCAGAATCCATCCCCGAACTGGAACAAGTTCCTTTCGAGTTCGTATATAACCATACGATGGAATATCCAATAAACTGTGGATCTTCGTAGTGATACGGAGTGTCCTGGAGAAATACAAAGGTGATTTAGGATTGGCGAAGAAATACTTGGTTTGGTCGTGAATATCAGTCGCAATTTACTTTGCCCTCCTACTAATCCCTTTCTTTGTCTGAACTTAATACCTTCTGTACACCGTTTAGGTTAACTGGTTTTCTTCATTCCCTACCGGTCAGCACCAGCCTATGGTTTGGAAGGAGACTAGCCAATTTACGTAATAGGTGTACTACTCCTAAACCAAGGAGTACTCGCAACGAGAGATGGTGAAAAGAAAAGACAACTGAATAATCCTATTCGTTTTCTCCAGAACCAGAAACCATCCTCAAAGTCCTTCGAGTTCGTATATAACCATACGATGGTTTTGTCCAATGGAAGTGGACGTTCGTAGTAATACGGGGTGTCCTGGAGAAAAGGGTAAAAGTAGGAGTGGCAATGAGGTCTGCAATTCTGACAATCCAAAAGCCAGTGTTAAGAAGGTTCGGTCAACTTGGTCACTGAGTCATAGTCTTAGGGTCGGGTCAATAGTCGCTGCCAGAGAGAGAGAAAAGAAACACTCAGCGTGCACTCTAACCTAGATCAGAATGGTTATCACTTTATCTAATCTGGAAACCTCCCACTGTACCTCAAATTCTCCTCCAAACCTGAAAGAAGAATTAGTCGGGGTCACCCGAGGAGTAAACCAACTCATCAGTGGGAATCGGGATCCAACTATCATCGCATGATAACGTGACGGAATCCACTCACGTCACCACACTCCAGAAGGTATGCGCATGCCTGGCAAGTTTCAGTTCTTTTGAAACTCCCGATGTGATTTTTACCCCTAGGACTCAAGTGACCTTGACACAGTCAACAAATCAAAGAGTCCTAGTCAAGTTCAGCCCGTCATTTTCCTGGATTGCATTAAACCCACCCGTACGAGCCCTTGACACAGTCAACAAGGCCGCACGACTGTCCTAACCAATCCCATTAATATGCTGCAAACAAACACTACTTAGCTACCGCACACTACGCCTTGACACAGTCAACAAACGCAGCACGAATACTAAGTAATACTTGTAAGAAATGACGGAGGGCTACGACTGGTTTTTGGCGAAAAAACCTTTAACGTAATGAACTTGATATCGTTGAAGGAACTGCATAGCCTTTTAGAAAATATAGTGACGAAAACCTTTACTAAAGAGGTCACTCCCGGTGAAGGGATCTCGGCTCTTTCCCCGTAGAATGAGGTGCAGGATATTCCAACTGAATACCACGATGCAAAGCAAAAGTAATCGGCTATAGTGAGGTTAATGCCCTGACGCAAACTTCTGTCCAAGGGGTCACTCCCGGTGAAGGGATCTCGGCCCTTGCCTCGTCGACTGAGGAGCAGGATATTCCAAATGAATACCACGATGCAAAACAAAAGCGAACGTCCTTGCAATAACAGCCTTTTGAAAAGTGTTCCAACAACATCAGAATAGGTTTGTTTAAACTTGCAATGATCCGAATCAATGCAGTCCCATCAATTGATCACACCACAAAGAACAAAAATATACTGACGTACGTATATGCCATCCGCATTCGCCACTGGGTCCCGTCATCACCCGTTAGGTTAGCTTACTAACGGCAGAGCGGGGACTGGACTAGCGCGGATGAAAAACATATACAACATCTACTAATATATATACCAATATATAGTATTTCGCTCAAGGCGTGAATAAAATGCAACATCACAGAAATGTACAGCATCACAGAACAATACAGATATCTGGAAGCCCCGGGTTTCACAGAGCCGCTGCTGAAACCCGACGTTCCCCTGGTCGTGTGGATAGCCTGTGCAATGAAATCCTAGACCCCTACGGGCGCGGCAAGTCACCCGCCAAAACCTGAAGCGAGGCAGCCCCCTCCAGCACCGTGAATGGACCACCCAGCACTTCACGGAATCCGGTAACTTGGGCACCCCTCCTGGGTCAACCTGTACCCCCTACGAGTGCGGCGAATAGCCCGCCAATCCTGGACTGAAGCCCCCTCCGTCTCAATGCCATGAGATGCGGGCCCGTTGCCCTCCAGAACCCGGCTATCCGTGCACCCCTCCGCGGGGTAACCCTAGTACAGAAAGTAAAATATACATATACCGGGTACATCGACCGCAACCAGGTCGTGCCCCAAAAGAATAATACAAACAGGCAGTGACGGCAGTCCACATGTCGGACGCTCGCCCCGCAATAACAAATGTACATAATACAACAAAACTGCACTAGCATTGCATCCAGGCTATCCCCCACGACCGATCCGCAACAACACAGCATAAACATAGAACATCAACGTGAAAATCACGTTCGCAAATCCGTCTAACCGGGCTATAGCAGTTAGACTGGATTTACCGATCGAGTGACATTCACGGTCGCAGAAATAATGTAAATACTGTGAAATAATGTGTTTAAAATTTTCCGATTGACCAAAAAATTAACAAGTGGGCCTCCAAGAAAACTGTAGCACACACAGAGAAACTTGGCCCAAATTTAATATCCCAAAAGCCCTAATTCCCTGTAAAAACATCACAGGAAAAATCTAGTCCAGAGAACAAACAGAACCGCGGCGGAAGAGCGGCGCCAAGGCGGCTTACGCCGCGCTTCCGCGGCGGATCTACAGTAACAAATGGCCAAATTTTCCCAGATGTCTTATAACTTCCTGTACATCATTCTGCAATCACCTGAAAAAATTTTCGAGCCCGGAAAAAATCGACAGAAAACTGATGTACACAAAAATACGGTTTTTGAGATTTTGGTCGATCGGAGACGCAAACACATCAAACGAAGCTAGGTAAGGTTAATGGCGTGGCTCAGATACCATGTTGCGCCACGGCAGCGCCCCGGCCGTCTTACTCGAGGCCAAAATGCGGAATCAAAATTTTTCCTTACTCGGAAACCGGCGCTACCGCGGACAAAGAAAACCCGGATCGTTAACCATTAACCTACGCTAGCTAACAAGAGATGGGAAGAGAAGTATACCAAGAGATCCGGTCCTCCGGTCTTCTCATCATCGCCCCGATCTCCCGCGGAAAGTGTAGTCTCCATATCGTCGCCTCCTCGCCGGAAAGGGCACCACATCGCCTTCGTCTTTTACGGGCTCCCGCCTCAATACCGAGGCAACTCGAGCATGAAGCCGGCAACTCGACATGCCCAAGATTAGCTGTAGAATGTGTAGTGTAGAATACGCTTTGTCTCTTGGAGTTTATGTAGTTGCCATTGATGGATGGAGGAAGAGGTAAAAGAAAATTGGTGCTTTCAATTTTCTAGCAAGAAGAAGATGAAATGAACTCTCTCATTCTTTTTCTTTCTCTCTTTCTTTTTCTTCTACTCTCTTTTTTTTTCATAACCATGAAAGACTTTTTTCAAGTGAGAATGAGAATGGTGGAGGAATGAAAACATAAGGCAAAGGGAGGTGAGTGTAGGAGCATTCAAGAGGTGACCACATCCAAGGTCAAAGAAAACATCAACCATGCTTAAAACACTATGCACTCCATAACCTTTCACTTCTCATATAAATCAAGTGATGGATGAAAGAAATGAAATCTATCATAATCTAACTTTATGCAAGAAACCCCCCCACAAAGTGTAATTTGCAAAACTGCAAATTACCCCCTCCATCAGAAAAGTCCGGCCGGGAAAGAACAAAGGAAAACCGGCCGGAACGGAATGCAAACTGGCAACTCCAGAAAACTGGTCCCGTAATAAATTACAGGAAAACCCCGACACTGTGCATACACACCCGCATCTGTATTCCGACCGGATACAGATGCAATGAGACAAAATCTACACTGTACTAAACTAGTACCGGCTTAAACCAAAGCCGGCTAGTAAAATCCGTTCGATCCTGATCCGTGCAATACCGCACGTATCTGATCGAACCCTGCCATATATCTATACGGCCACTAGTACAAAACTGTCCGATCCTGATCCGTGCAATACCGCACGTATCTGATCGGACCCTGCCATATCTCCATACGGCCTCTACAGCGTTTCGCCCGAAAGCTGAGTAACTGAAAGTGTGGTGGACTCTAAAGACTCGTCAATACTATGGTTGTGGATTTAACCACTAGCACGTCAGAGGTATAAGCCAATACATGACGGGCCACCAGCTATTGACCAAAATGGACGTCGATGAGGAAGCTCACCCCGACACCCAACTGAGCCTGTCAGTGACAATATCCGTACAGTCCGGTCCGTTCGTCTATGAGTATCGCATGGCGGGCCTAGGGGGTTGGTAAAAGTCAGACCCCTAAAAGCGGTACAAGTCGTGTCGGAGTGTAGCCCAGAACGCCCTGAGATACTACTGGAATACCTACCAGTAAATCTCCTGCCTCGGCCGAGGGCTTTGCGTAATGGCTCTCCTAGACACAGCGCGACCTCACCCCCAATACCGGGAGAGACGAACCCCTGAAGATCCGCTCACTGCCTCCATGTGGCTCGGGACTGTACCCAACTAAAACCTGTTTGCACGACTCCTTTGAGCCGTGGTAGGGTAGTAATCAAAGCACAGTGGGAACTCACACGAGACAAATGACGATCCTCAGGTCGATGAACTAACCTGTACACATGTCACCAGGGAACTGCTATCTGACGTCAGGTATAAGACCAACTAGCAGGTTCCCGGCGAGTCCTATCCGGTGTACTCATAACCCAATGAGCACCTGTATACATCTTAGGTGAACCAACTGACACCAGTGGCTTGTGAGACCGGCCACCGCCCCTCGTCGGGGTCTCGACTGTATACACTAGTCTACTAACGGAGTATCGATGCCCAGTCTCGAAACTCCTACGACTAGGGACCTTTTAAGGATGTGCTTATAGACTACCAGCTCCCACGTATATGATCGCCATCATACTGCTGGTGGTCAAGCAAGAATCCTAGGGGCTCTATCAACGTGTAATAGCGACATGTCAGGTCACCTAAAGCAGTACACGATGATAAAGATAAACCAGATAGCATACTATCATCTCGAGTAAGACTGTCCTACCGGGATAGGTCCTCCCTCAATCATTGCAATCACGTGCCTGTGATCCAATAATTGACTCTGAGGGCACTATCTCCAACAATATGTAGGTACCCCATGTGGACTTTGAGACGACAAGCAAGCACATGGCGACGTCGGCACCGGCGAGCGAGGACCAGGTGAGTAGATTTATATCTACGGGAAGGAGTCGGGTGGATGGCGTATAGCACCCCCGCAGTCCGTAGTATAGTTTATAAATATACGTTTATATAGGTGTTTTGTGTTACGAGAATGTTTATTCATGATATGATTATGTGTTCATGGATTAGCTTTGGTTAGTTGCGAAACCCTACAGTGGTTGTTATACCCCCATACGCACACATGGACTTGCATATATTACTTTCTTGTGCGTAGATTGGGATGTGTATATATGTATATATGCGTGGGTATGGGACTATGCATATATACATTCATAAACGCATGCATGGATAATGAGGATAGTACTTGGGATTTAAGATGAGTCGATGAGATTTGATTTGAGGCCGTGAGATCGGTGATATGGCAGGGTTCGTATTTGAGATACGACATGACGTTGTAGCGGGTCCTTGACGTAGTGTTTCACACACGTGCATGCTTACTTAGGCGGTATCAGTATTGTACTAGACGTAGATCAGTACCCCGATCATGATATTGATAAAGAGGATACCAGATGAATAGTATAAATAATGTGATATTGACCCGTACCCAGATTTGGGATGCCGTACGACGGATTTACGTACGAGCTATATATTGATGATTGATCCGCACTCTTGACATGGGATTCCTGATTATAGATATGATATCGGATATGATATTATTGAGGCGGGATCACCGATTATACATATACAGGTATGTATATGTATCGACTCAGATGATAGGCTGTTTCCTTATCTGTAGTTCAGCTTGTTAGTTCAGCCGTATAGTTTAGTGTAATTGTTAGACTAGATTAGATTTCTTACCTATTTCAATAACTAACGAATCGTGAGTATTTTAAAAGACAGCCCAAGGGATCCTACGGATATTTCAAAAGACGTATCTTTTCATAAAAACACCGTAGCCCCTATTTTCAAAACCCCATGATTCGTGTTATTTCAAAAGGCACCATTTGTAGGATTTATATTAGGGTAATGCAGTTTAGTTATCGTTGTGTCTAGTTTTCCGTTCATTATTGCTGTTCGCTCCGCATCGCATACTTATGTTATAATTTCTTATTGCATTGTTGATATCATATTGTTAGGACACCAGCACCATTACCGATGATGCGTATATACCACGTACACTTACTTGCCGGCTCACACACATCTTCATCGGTAATTGCCATGTCACGTACACCTTAGAGAATATTATTGCTTGACATAGCCTGTTAGCTAATAGTTTAGACATGATATTAGCGTACTTGCCTTATATGTTAGTTTAGACATTGTAGTTATTACCTGCTACTTCATGCATACTGTTATTCATTGTTATGCCGCATTCATGGATTCTCATGCATATATTCACTATTTTACGTGTTATTGAGGTTTTGGATTCGGATTTCCATGAGATTTTCTGGATTTGGAGGAAAACCGCAAAAACATAAATAAAGATTTTCTCTCTTTTAAAATAAAAAGTGCGGTTTTCCCTTGATGTATGAGTCGTCCACCATGAGTTTGTTGATGGATTTCGAGACCCGATTCGAGGAGACGGATGAACCGTTTCGGGTACATGGTGGACCCGGTAAGGTACCCCGGGGCAAGAAGCGCGTGATGATGACGATGTGAGCCTGGCAGGGGAGCACTACCTACCGGTGATTTTACCCGACGCGTCGGATATCCGGAGGATACCGTCGTGGTCTTGAGATGGATGGTAGGGGCCGGTCTGGACTGACGGCGCCCTAGATATTGTGATTGAGACATTGAGATTTAGAGATATTGAGGTACAGAGACCGTGATACAGAGATATCGAGATATTGGGACTACGTTTTGTGCCGATGCTAGGCACTGTTTTATGCTGATTTCATTATGATACCTCATTTTAAAAATACAAAGGAAATCTCACTAAATTATGAAAATAGTTCTTCATTTACATGTATTCTGTTTTCATGCATTCATACCTCATTCATATGATATATTGCTACCAGAGGCACTAACACGGGCACATGAGATGACACTCGGGTTAGATATCTACCCTAGCCTTGTTATAGGTTGAATGTTATTCTTATATTTGAGGATATATTATGATCGTATGACCTAGGATTGCGTCATACATGCGATTTCTATTCGTAGATGTTTTTCTATTCACGAGTTGGCAACTCACCCCCATTGTGCCCCAGTTTCTTGCAGGTTTCGCCGTACAGGTTTCTTTACGGCTTTGCGGGTACAGTTTCGTTCGGGTGACTTGCTAGTAGGTGGGTTTATTTGTATCGTACCCATCATTATACATTGTATATTATTATTCAGTTGTATCTAGAAGTTCCATCAACCAAACATGTATTTATTTTTGAGATAGAGACCAGTGATGTTATTTTTTCGACCATAGAGTCGCGCGTTATTTCTATGGTTTTCTTGTGGTTTTGAGTTTCATTTTGAGTTTTGATCCTCGCCCTTGGCGTTGTATATTATATTGCTTGTGTGGTTGTGACCGTCGATTGACGAAGAGCTAGCTCCCGCTTGGGGATGCCTTTTTATTGATTTCGTATACTATTCATGTTGTATCCCGTTTGGGGCCCAGTATTTACAAAGGAGACTCTGCCGAAATTTTCAGGAAATATTTGATGTTTTTAAAAACGCATAATTCGGCTTATGCTACTAAAACTACTTGATTTAAATTGGTTTTCCTTCACTCTACTACTTTTCTTGGTTTGGATTTCTGGGTTTTTGGCGTACTTAGATTACGTACGCCTCGAGACGTTTCGTAGTCTAAGTGCCGGTCATGTTCCGTACTTTCGGGTCGTGACATATTGTTTCTGATAATCTTTCCACATTTCTTCCAGAATTCTAGTGGATCAAAAGGTGATTTGGACATGGATCTTTTGTCATGATTTTCTTGAGCTCCGTGTAGATTTCTTGGATCTTGTGTTGCCATTGAGCTTTGTGCATGAGGTGACAATCGATTTGCCATTTTGTCTCCTAAACTGGTGTGTGGCAACAGACGGATAAAGAGCGGAGATCCGTGTTTTATCTGTGGTTGGCAGGAACCCGGGTTTTGTCGTGTATTTCCATGAATTTCACCGTTTAGAGCCGAGAACCTGTATCCTGCAATTGACTAGCAAACACGGCTCAAGAGTATCTACCGATATGCAATGTGATAAAAATTGGGCGGTATGAAAATGCAAAAATCTGATATGAACAGGTAACCTAGGAACTCGGCACTCAAGTATTCACCACCTCGATCAGATCTAAGTGTCTTGATACTTTTGCCGGTTTGGTTTTCTACTTCATTCTTATACTCTTGGAATTTCTCAAAAGCCTCGGATTTATGTTTCATCAGATAAATGAATCCGTATCTTGAGTAATCATCCGTGAAAGTAATGAAATAGGAAAAACCACCTCTTGCATGCGTAGACATTGGACCACATACATCGCTGTGTATGAGTCCTAAGAGCTCGCTCGCTCTTACTCCATATCCAGTAAATGGAGTCTTTGTCATCTTTCCTTTGAGACAAGATTGACAAGTGTCATAAGTTTGATATTCGAACGAGTCCAAATATCCTTCTCTATGCAACTTAGTCAACCTTCTCTCATTGATGTGACCCAGTCTACAATGCCATAAGAAAGCTTTATTTAAATCTGGAGACTTTCTTTTTAGTGTGTTCTGGACATTGAAAATTTGGAGTTGGTTTAAAACATATATACCGTTATTTAGTGTACCGGACCCAATCAAACCATGATTAAGGTGGATGTTAACAACATCTCTTACAAACGTGAAATCATAACCTTTATTTGATAACAAGGAAACTAATATGATATTACACGTTAAGCTTGGTACAAAAAAACAGTTATGTAAAACCAAAATGTGTCCACTCGTCAATCCTAGGTGATAATCCCCGACGGACGCAGCTCCCACGCTAGCTCCGTTAGCAACCTTTAGGGTCATATCACCTTCCTTCAGCACTCTACGGTTTCTCAGTGCCCGCAATGAATTGCAAATATGAGATCCTGATCCGGTATCCAATACCCAGGAAGTAGAGTTGATTGACAGACAATTCTCAATTACAAACACACCTGAAGTCGAAGCCACAGCTTGCTTCGTTTCCTGGTTCTTGGCGTTCCACGCCTTGCAATACTTTTTCCAGTGCCCTTTCCTATGACAATAGAAGCACTCATCCTGGCCTACTACCGGTACCGCAAACTTTTTCTTTTCCTTCCCTCCCACCTTACTAATACCTCCTCTAGGTTTGGTGGCGGCCTTCTTCTTCCTTCCTTTGGCCCTAGCCTTGGACCCGGAAGAAGATGCACCGCCAACAAATATAGCGGGTGTTTCCCTTGTCTTCTGCAAGGTGCCCTCTGCACTCCTTAACATGTTCAGGAGTTCCAGAAGTTCAACTTCTTTTCTTTGAATGTTGAAGTTCAGGATAAACTGGGCATAGGTGTGAGGAAGGGACTGGAGAATAAGGTCTGTATAGAGCTCATTATCCAAAGTCGTCTTAAGGTCTGCGAGCTCTTCTATATAGCCGATCATCTTTAGGACATGTTCTCCTACCGATGACCCGACAGCCAACCTCGCTCGAAACAAGTTCTTAGAGGTCTCGTATCTTGCTATACGAGATTGCTCTCCATAAAGTTCCTTTGTATGGAGAAATATGCCATCTAGTTCCATATCCTCGTGCCTCCTCTGATGTTCATTGTTCATCGAGGCAAGCACGATGCACTTGGCTTTCGCGCAATCTAAATCCCAGGTTTTGCGGATTTCCTTATCCGCATTACTGGATTTAGGACAGGGACAGCAGGTGCCGTAGCGGTGAGGACGTACCCCAATTTGTTATAGGTCAAAGCCATTTTGGCATTCCGCAACCAATCTTTATAGTTTGGCCCTGTCAGTATATTTTTCTCTAAAAGTAACTTAAGTCCAGTCATTTTCAGGGTCGCTGCAATTAGGAGAGAGAGAAGAAAACTCTTTAGCATGATGCTCTTGCAAGTTTAGAGTGGTTTTTAGTTTATCTAAACTGGATGGCTCCCACTGTTTCTCGAATCCTTCCTCAAACCATAAAAGAAGAATTAGCCAGGACTATTCTTACCGTACAATACTTGCTTAACCGTTCAGCCAGGCTAGTGTCGATACTTCGAGGGAGGTTTTCCAACGCTTTCGCGAAGTTCCTTAATTAAATAACCTCTTTTCTCTGGGGGCGTAACCCCGCTGACACCTTTCTTGACACCTACTTGGTTTATAGCATTGATCGTTAAGCGACGAATATCCTGATAAGTAGCATATACTCACAGTAGGATCGGGATCCAAATATCATCGTATGATAATGTTGAAGGAATGCTACCAACATTCATCAAACTCCAAATGGTATGCATCACTTTGCAAATTTCAGTTACTTTAGAAATTCCCGATATAAGTTTTTGCCCCATGCTCTTATGACCTTGGCTTTGGTCAAAATGTCATAAGTCACATGTCAAGTTCTACCCGTCATTATCTTGTCAATTTGAACCCATCCATATATACCCCTGACTTTGGTCAAATGATAATACGACTGTCCCAAACTAACTCATCTATCTTATGCAACAAATGAAAACCCAGCAGCTACCAAACACTATGCCTTGACTTTGGCCAAAATGCATAGCTTGAATACTACTGAATACCCAAATGAAATGACGGAGGGCTACGAATGGTTTTGGCGAAACCGTGAATGTAGTGAACTTGATATAACCGAAGGAACCTGATAGCTTTTAAAAGGAGTGGTTAAAGCTCCGTATTTAAAAATATCTGTTTTTAAAATTAACCGAGTGGTTTCTTTTAAATTGTTCCAACGATTAACTTTTGGTTTATTTTCTTTGCATTATAAATAATGCGTCCCATCATTAACCTATCATTGCAGAAAACAACGAAAATACAACGTCCTCTTATGCCATCTGCATTCGCCACGGGGTCCCGTCATCACCCGTTAGGTTACTTAACTAACGACAGAGCGGGGGCTGGGCTAGCGCGGGTGTAAAACATAAGTGACGTCTAAATAGCTATCATATATAGATATTGTACATTCGTCAGACGCAATAATAGGCATTCCAGATCACAGATGAACTTTATTGGATTTGCAAGTAATCCGTGTTTGTTTTGAGCCTGCAACAAAAGACGGATTACACAGTTGTGATGAAAAGCCATTACCCCACCCAAGACCCCAACGGGTATGGCAAACTACCCGCCCGGCAGTTTGTGTACCCCACCTTGGGTCTGTCCTAGAAGCAAAAACAGTAAAATGAAATAATACAACGGTGGCTACAACCGCAACCTGGATGTGCCCCGCAAAATAATATTACAACAAATTACATTTACATCAAATGAATTAAATAATAACCCATCACATAACCGCAGCTATACATCACAACAGTCCAACACAGTTCATATACACAAACAGATAAAATCCATTACAGAAATGTGCAACCCCCTGCCAACCGACATACTAGCAGTTAGGGGAGGTTTACGAACACATTATACAAACACAGATATAATCCAACAAGCAAATACCATATAATTTTGATCGATTAAACACAATTAATTTTTCACCAATACTTCTCTGTAAATCTGAAACCTGAGCAAAAAATAAAAAATTCCAGAAAATACCAAATATCACAGAGAACCAACACAGGAAAATTGGTTTCATGAATCGGCAACTCGGCGGCGGAAGCGCGGCGGATCGGTGGGATCCGCCGCGGTTCCGCGGCGCTTTAGCCGATTCATGGGCCCAATTTTCTTGGGTGTTCTACTACTGTCATTTAGAGCTTTCTGAACATCCCTGAAAAATTTTTGGACTTCATTTAAAAATCGACAGAAACTTATGATATCGGGGTTTTCCGGTTTTGTTTTTTCCGTTCGAAATTCATACAATTTTGCAAGTGAGTTATTTATTGTTTAGCGAGGCTCTGATACCACTGTAAGTCGATGTACAACACCCCACGACTTGCGGGGAGGCGGAAATATGAAAAACGATCTTGTTTATATGCTAAACATCGACTAACCGCATGAATCGAAGCTAAACGATAACTAACAACAAACATAGAAGTTAACAACTACTATGTAAAGGGATTATACCTAAAGAACCGTGTCCTTCGTCTTTACGAACTCCACCTCCTCCTCGGCCTTCTCCAAGTAGTAGACGATCCACCACGAGAGCTAAACTCCAAGTTTTGCCTCTAAACTTGAGGCAACTAGGTATCTTTAAGTGCTAATCAAAGTACCTAGATGAAATAGAGTATGATTATGGATTAAGTAGTCTAACTAATCCTTGTACTCAACACATGAGAGGGGAGGATTAGGGTTTGAAGAGAAAGAGCTTGAGGAGAGAGAAGATGAACATAATAATGAGAAGAGAAAATGAGTTATCATAATATATATCAAGCATTTTTATTTATCAAGAAAAGAAAAGAAAATGATTTACAACCATGCTTGATAAATATCTAATGGTGATTCATCTCCATGAGTCATTAAGCAATTATGAAGCATTAATGACATGGATGAATCATCCATATGACTCACTAATCTCATTCAATGTATATGCCACCTAAACCTCCTTAGTCACCATCTTCTAGAAGCTTCTCGCGCAATTACGAGAACGCCCCTCCTATCCGTGAAAACACGGAAAAACTTTAGACTGTATAAATCCAATAACCGGATACTAGTAACTGGCTTAAACCAAAGCCGACTAGTAAAAACTGTCCGAAAGTCGTACGTGCGTAAACACACGTATGCGTCCGAACCCTTGTCGTAAAACCATACGACCTCTATATCGTTTCGCCTGGTGTAGGGAAACTCTCTGCGTGGGACTCTAGAGACTCGACTACTACGCTGGCAGTGGGTTTAACCACAGACCGCAAGCGGCACAGCTGTACGTAACGGTCCCCAGGTAGATGTCGATAAGAAGGCCGATGAGGAAACCCATCCGAACTCCTACTGAGTCTGATGTGACAATCTCCGTACAGTCCGGTCCGTTCGTCTAAGACTATCGCATATCGGGCCTAGGGGCGGCAAGCGTCAGTCCCCTAATGGTTGTATAAGTCGTGTCGGAGCGAAGCCCATTACACCCTGAGAAACTACTGGAACCTACCAGCAAATCTCGCTTGCCCTGGCCAGGGACTTTGCATAATGGCTCTCTGACACAGCACGATATCAACCCCCAATACCGGGAGAGACGAATCATGTCTAACCGCCACTGCCTCCAAGTGCTCGGGACTGCACTCAACTGCTACCTGCTTGCACAACTCCTTTGAGCCGTGGTAGGGTAGCAATCTAAGAACAGTGGGACACACTCGAGGCGAAGTAGCAGTGTCAAGTCTGCGGACTATGCTTTACTCATGTCACCTGGGAACTGTTCACTGACGACTGGTATAAAACCAACCAACAGTTCCCTGTGAGTCATGTCCGGTGTACCCGTAACCCAACGAGCACCTGCATACTATCTCCAGTACGACGTACTGACGGCTGTGGGACAGACCATCTCCCCAACTGGGATGAGAAGCGTACATACTAGTCTACTCTGGAGTATCGATGCTCTGTCTCGATAATCCAATGACTAGGGACCTGAATAAGGATGTGCTTGTGGACTACCCGGCCCCCACTAGTGTGACTGCCATCACAACGCTGGTAGTCAAGCAAGATCCTAAGAGCTCTATCAATACGTATACTCACATATTAAGATAGAAAAACCAAGTAGCATACTACCATGTTTAGCAAGACTGTTATATACATGTGAATATCCCAAGCTTCCATTAAGTAATATACAAACTAGTATGATACAATAATGGCCCCTAGGGCATATACACTAACAGGTTCCTTGGCCAAAGCCACCGCTCCATTGTTATCGCAATACAAAGGTATTGGATGCTCAATGGATGGAACCACTCCAAGTTCAGTAATGAACTTCTTGATCCAGACAGCCTCTTTGGCAGCATCGTTGGCAGCGATGTATTCAGCCTCCATCGTCGAGTCTGCCACGGTTTCCTGCTTGGAACTCTTCCAGCTAACCGCCCCTCCGTAAAAGGTAAAGACAAATCCCGACTGCGACTTAGAGTCGTCCTTATCACTCTGGAAGCTCGAATCGGTAAAGGACTCCACTTGGAGTTCTCCATTGCCATACACCAAGAGCATCTCTTTAGTCCTTCGTAAGTACTTGAGAATGCTCTTCACAGCTGTCCAGTGACTCTCTCCAGGATCAGCTTGATACCTGCTCACTACACTTAGTGAGTATGCTACATCAGGTCTGGTACATAGCATCGCGTACATGATAGAGCTTACAGCTGAAGCATAGGGTATCCCTTGCATGCGAGCTCTCTCCAAATCAGTCTTGGGAGACATCTCTTTGGAGAGAGTGACTCCAGAGATCGTGGGTAAGTTCACACGGTTGGATTCTTCCATACTAAACCTCTTTAGTATGGTGTCAATGTACCTGGATTGGGACAATCCCAATATCCTTTTGGATCTATCTCTATAGATCCTAATTCCCAATATGCAGGAGGCATCACCAAGATCTTTCATTAAGAATCTTTGTGATAAGAAGAGCTTGACCGATTGCAGCATAGGAATATCATTTCCTATCAAGAGTATGTCGTCCACGTACAATACGAGGAAGACAACCTTCCTCTCTGCCACCTTCTTGTAGATACAAGGTTCATCTGGGTTTTTGACGAAATCAAGATCTTTGATAACGACGTCAAAGCAGATGTTCCAACTCCGCGATGCTTGCTTTAATCCATAAATGGATTTAAGCAGCTTGCACACCTTCCCGCTGCTCCCACTGTCTACGAAGCCCTCTGGCTGAGTCATGTACACGTACTCTTCTAAATCACCGTTTAGAAAGGCGGTCTTAACATCCATTTGCCAGATTTCATAGTCATGATATGCAGCGATGGCAAGCATAATCCGGATGGATTTAAGCTTAGCCACTGGAGAAAAGGTTTCGTCATAGTCCACACCTGGTCTTTGATGAAAACCTTTTGCAATAAGTCTAGCTTTGAAAGTCTCCACTTTCCCATCTACACCAAGTTTTTTCTTGAAGATCCACTTGCTCCCAATGGGTTTTACCCTTTCAGGAGCATTTTCCAAAGTCCATACTTTGTTGGTGTACATGGATTCCATCTCGGACCGCATAGCATCCAGCCATTTCACTGAGTCCCCACTCGTGATGGCCTGCTCGAAGCTAGTTGGGTCATCATCCTCCATGATGCAATCCTCGCTCCCACCATCCATGAGAAAACCGTAGTATCTCTCAGGTTGGAGAGGAACCCTACTAGATCGGCGGAGTGGCTGGGGTTCATTGGGAACTGCTGAATCCTCTGGTTCCACTAAATCTTCTGTTGTAGTTTGTTCAGCTGGAACCTCTTCCAGTTCTACCTTAGGGCCACTAATCTCTTTTGCAAGAAATTCCTTTTCTAAAAAGGTGGCATGTTGAGCAACAAATACTCTTTGTTCCTCACTGTGGTAGAAGATATACCCTCGCGAATGCTTGGGATATCCAACAAATTTACACAAAACAGACCTTGCCTCGAGTTTGTCCGGTTTTTGTCTTTTGACATAGGCCGGGCAACCCCATATCTTTATAAAATTAAGATATGGTCTCTTCCCCTCCCATATCTCATATGGGGTGGTAGGCACAGATTTGGTTGGAACCCTATTCAGTAGGTATGCTGTTGTTTCCAGTGCATATCCCCAGAAGGAAATAGGTAACTCAGCTACACTCATCATAGAGCGCACCATATCTAATAGGGTGCGGTTCCTCCGTTCTGATACACCGTTGTGCTGTGGTGTATATGGAGGAGTTAGCTGAGAGAGAATCCCATTCTCTTTTAGGAAGTCCAGGAATTCAATGCTCAAGTATTCACCTCCTCGATCAGATCGTAGGATTTTAATACTTTTTCCGGTTTGGTTCTCAACTTCTTGTTTATATTTTCTAAATTTCTCAAAAGCTTCTGATTTGTGTTTCATCAGGAACACATACCCGAACCTAGAGAGATCGTCAGTGAATGTAATGAAGTATGAAGAACCATCCCTGGCATGTGTAGACATAGGACCGCATATATCACTATGTATCAGTCCCAAGAGTTCAGTAACTCTTTCTCTGTGTCCCGTAAACGGAGTTTTGGTCATCTTGCCTTTGAGACATGACTGGCAAGTGTCATAAGATTAAAATTCAAACGGATTCAAATATCCATCCTTATGCAACTTAGCCAGTCGTGTCGCATTGATGTGACCCAGTCTCCAATGCCATAAGAAGGATTCGTTCAGTTCTGAACTCTTCCTCTTGTGTGTGTTTGTTATGCTCAGAACTGTTGATTGATTTAGAACATAAATGCCATTGTACAACGTGCCTGATCCAACCAACTTTTGGTTACGGAAAATGTTCATAACATTATCCTGTAATACAAAATTATATCCCTCTTTACTCAACAAAGAAACCGATATAATGTTGCATATCAGGTTCGGCATGTAATAGCATTCGTTCAGAACCAATGTATTACCAGTTGGTAATTCAAGGTGATATTCCCCGACAGTCTTAGCTGCAACAATTGCACCATTTCCAACTTTTATGTCTTTATCACCTTCTCCAAGTTCTCTACCTTTCCTAAGCCCATGTAACTGATTACATATATGGGATCCTGACCCGGTATCTAATACCCAGGACGTAGGGCAAATGGAGAAACAGTTCTCTGTAACGAACACACCCGAAGAAAATGTATCATTATGTACTTTCTTCATTCGGGTGGCATGGGAATCCTGGTATTCCCCTATGTCCTGTTCATTCCTATAACTCTTATAAGAAAGAACGGAACCAACGTTCCCCAGCACAATATAACTTGTGGGTTCGATCAATACATCCATATTATTATCTTGATTAAGGCATGACATGGTCGCTACCTGGAGAGAGAGAGAGAGAGAAGAAAACACTTTAGCGTATGCTCTTGCAAGATCAGATTGGTTATTATCTTACCTAATCAGGATGGCTCCCACTGGTTTTTATCAAATCTTCCTTCAAACACTAAAAGGAAAGACTAGCTCGGATTAATTACACCCTACAACTTCGCCAATCTTTCAGCCAGGCCAGTGTCGGTACTTTGAGGGAGGTTCCCCGTGCTTTCGCACGGACCTAATTAAAGTAAACCTCGTTTTCCCAGAGGCGTAACCCCGTTGACACCTTTCTAGACACCTACTTGATCGGCTAATTGTCCTGTGTAAAACTCTCCCAGGAGTAACTCTTACTCGCAGTGGGTATCAGGATCCAACTATCTCATAGAAGGCATGCAATCTCATTGCAAATTTCAACACTTGAAATTCCCGATAATATTTTGCCCCAAGCATCCTATGACCTTGACGGAGGTCAACAAACCACAGGGTGCAAGTCAAGTTCAACCGGTCATTTCTTGATTGAATCAAATCCACCCGCACGACACTTGACGGAGGTCAACAAGGTCGTACGACTACCCTAATCCAATCTGCATCACATGCATAAGCAGATAAATACTAGTTAGCTACCACACACTACGCCTTGATGGAGGTCAACAAACATAGTACGAATACTAAGTAGGATTTATCTGAAATGACGGAGGGCTATGATAGGTTTTTCTGAAAACCTATTGCGTAATGAACTTGATATCGTTGTAGAATCTAATGAATTTTGAAATGGAGTGTTCTTGAGGCTTTTCTAGTTTTGCTAAAGGGGTCACTCCCGGTGAAGGGATCGTCGGCCCTTTCCTCGTCGAATGAGGTGCGGGATATATCATATATATCACTGTGCAAAGCAGAAACTATAGAAGCAATCAAAAGAAAAACCGAGTGTGTAGCATCTGCCAGTTATTGCTAAAAGGGTCACTCCCGGTGAAGGGATCTCAGCCCATTCCTCATCGAATAAGGTGCAGGGTATATCATATATACCGCTATGCAAAGCAAAACTGTAGCTACCCTTTTTATTTAAAAATTTGATTCTACAACATCTATCAGGTTTCTTTTCTTTCATTAATCGCATTAATGAAGTCCCATCATTTAAGTCACCTAAACATCACAGATAAATACGACGTATACTTATGCCATCCGCATTCGCCTCGATGTCCCCTCGTGCACCGTTAGGTTAGGTAACTAACGACAGAGCAGGACAGGGCTAGTGCGGGTGTAAAACATAAGTAACACCTATATAATATATCATATATACTATATACTGTATCCATCACATATCAAATGATCACATCACAGATATCGCAGCAGAAACATAGATATAATGTGGGATATACTAGGACGTCTGTATTTAGTATTTAGCCAATAATAGAAAATACGGATTCCATAGTCGCGATGAATAGCCAAGCCCACACCCTGGACCCCTACAAGAGCGGCAAGTGACCCTACCAATTCTGGAGTTTAGGAGACCCAGTCTCGACTCCTCGAGATGGCCTCCCACTGAACCCCAGAACCCGGTCACCTGTGCTCCCCTCCTTGGGTCCATCCTAATGCGGAAAAGTAAATAATATACAACACAGGTGGCATCGACCTCAACCCGGAAGTGCCCCAAATAAAAGAATATTACATTACATTTGAATTTACATGAATGAAAATATAAAACTCTCATCTCATATAAAAAAAACCCGGCTATTCAATCGCGACAATCCTGCACATCATATCTCAGCAACACATAATATCTTATATCATCAACGTAAGTAAATATGCATACCCCAATTGTCGTTGATGTATAGCAACGAAACCGGCGATATCGACATACTACACTTACGGTCACAGAAAAGAAAGTGTAAAACTGCAATATTTGGAATCTACATCCTCTTTAGACATCGTAAATGTGAAATATCACATACTTCGTATTTCATGTCCAACTATATGAATTCCAGATATTGCATCACATTCCAGATAAATAGACGGTATTAAAGTTTTCGAACGAACGATCAAATACCCAAGATTCGCTAAAGCTCAACACTTGAGCGGAGTTCAAAAAACCCGGAGTGTGACACAGTGGTAGCGGTCCAGCCGTAGAAGGGTCAAGCCAACGCCTCACATGTGGCACGCCGTACTGCC
Organism: Agapanthus africanus; assembly: GCA_030015575.1. Taxonomy (NCBI): domain Eukaryota; kingdom Viridiplantae; phylum Streptophyta; class Magnoliopsida; order Asparagales; family Amaryllidaceae; genus Agapanthus; species Agapanthus africanus. Next base: position 536,665,255 of record JASDDO010000019.1, read on the forward strand.
CCAAACCCTAAAGTTCAAAGGGCAGTTCAAGATGGTCACATAATCAAGTTAAGGTTTGTTGTCTTCTAGAGGGTCCACCACAAACAAACTTGCACGTATTTCTGAAAGATTTTAAACCCCGTGAAAACTGAGCAAATGATACTCGTTCAAACACTTCAATACATTCTAATTTATCCGGAAAAGTCACGAAATCAAAATTCCGATCGAATCGGCAAGTCCAAAACCATCTCCAGAATTTTCAGCACTAAATTCAGATTAAAAATACCCTAAAAAATATACAAGCAGAACACAACATTACAGTATAAAATTGATGCAGTGATCGATTTGTACGGCCGCGGAACAGCGGCCTAAGCAAGCTTAGGCCGCGTTTCCGCGGCGAAATTAACTGTTCATCGCATCATTTTTACATCGTAATTCTTATATTTTCCTGCTGAATTTTTTACATATTTTTAATTCTGAAAAACAGCAATTTTTAAAAAATGTCCAGAGAGCGCTCAAAAATCCGTATTTTCGGTTCGATCGGAGTTTTAACTTCGTAAAAGTGTCGCCTAATGTTCTAGGTCGGCTCTGATACCAATGTTGGGTTAGCCTAGCACCTCATGAAGGGTTTGGAAGCATCACATGTACCAAAGGTAGAGTCTTTAGGGTGCTAAGTTAATAAACAACGGATCGTGCCTAGAAAATTAGGGTTTCTAAAATTTTCACATCAACATATGAAAGAATAGATGGGGTTTAGAGAGTACAACCTTTGTAGCTCCCTACACTAGACTCCTCGGCTACTTGGGGTTTGAAAAAGCTCCGCTTGAACTCCTCGAGGTCATCGATGATCCACCCGGAGTCCGCTTTGTCCAAGCTTGCAACTTTATCCGATCAAGTGAATGAAATCAAGCTAACACTCCGAACAAGTGGGCTAGACTTGTGTAGAATGGTGTTGTGGTTCTCTTTCTCACTTCAAAATCCTAACTTGATGAGTAATATGCTCACTTGAAAAATCTAGAGAGCAATATGAAAGAGGAAGAAGAAGATGATGGCTATATCTTTTTCAAGAGTGAAAAGAATAACTCTTGTCTTTTGAGAAAAATGAAAATATATGAATATATATTTTCTTGTTCTCATCTCAAACCATGGTTGAATCATTATTGAACTTGAGTTAAAACCCAAAAGGAAAAGTAATCCATGGTTAAGTGGTGGGTGAGCATGGTTAGGTCAAGAAGAGTGTAGAAAGCTTCCATGAATTATCCTTTCCTTTTCTTTTGTTTTAAATCAAATTCAATAATAATATATATAAATAAAACCATGGTGTGAGGCTTATATTGCCACCATTTTCTTTGTATAAGCAACCATGATAGATGATGTATGTATGTATGTATGTATACACATCCATATGTGCATGAAACTAGAAAGAAAGAAAAACATACATGCATACATACATCCATCCAACACAAGAAAGGATTTCTAGTGAGAAACTAATGGTTAAATGATAAATCAATACTTGATTTATCAATCCGGCCATATCACATACGACCCTAACCAAAAGCAAGCCGCCCGATCAATATACGGTATCCTATACGCGCATTTTAATCGGGTCCATGCGCATATCACATACGCGCACCACAATGTTTCGCCTGGACTAGGAAACTCCTTTGTGGGACTCTGAGACTCGTCAATACGCCGGCAGTGGGTGATGATCATATCAAGCACCCCTAAGCCGCAAGCGGTCAGCTAAACATAACGGCCACCCAGGTATTGAACGATCAGAAGAGAACAAGCGAACCTGCTATAACTCCCGTCGAGCCAACCGGCAACACTTCCCGTACAGTCCGGTCTCCTCGTCTGATATGTCGCATATCAAGTCTAGGGGTGGTAAACGTCAGACCCCAATAACCGATAAGTCGCGCCGATGTGAGGCTCATAACGGGTCGAGAAACTACTGGTAACACTTACCGGTAAATCTCTAATCAGCCCTGGCCAGGGACTTCCCTGTTACGGCCAATCGAGCACAGTGCAACATCAACCCCCAATACCGGGAGAGACGAAACCCCTCCTATCGCTCATTGCCTCCATGTGACTCGGGACTGTACCCAAAAACCACCGTTTTGCATGCCCTCATGGACGTGGTAAGGTGAAAATCAAAGCACAGTAGGAATCACACAAGACTCTATGACGATCTCGGGTCTACAGACTAACCTGCACAAGTGTCATCTGAGAACTGCCATCTGACGTGAGGTATAATACCATCTGGGAGTTCTCGGTGAGTCCGTCCAGTGTACCCAGTCTCCACTGAGCACCCGTATACCATCTCTGATGTCAAACACCAATAGATATGGGATCATCCATCGCCCATCTCATGGGTCGAGAAGCGTATACGCTAGTCTACTCTGGTATATCGATGCCCCGTCTCGATACACCCACGACTAGGGACCTTGAAGGATGTACTTATGGACTACCATGTCCCCACTAGTATGATCTGCATCATAGTCCAGGTAGTCAAGTACACATCCTAAGAGCTTTACCAACATGTAACTATAAGACAGTATAAAGAGACAAGTATACATGTTAAGATAAAGAGCAACCAGATAGCATACTATCATATCGAGCAAGAAAGTCATCTCTATATATGTCCAAGCATCCAATATAATATACATCATCTGTATAATACTGGCCTCTAGGGCATACATACAACTAACAGTGCAAACAGGTATTTTTTGGGTACAGTCCCGAGCCACATGGAGGCAGTGAGCGGATCGTCGGGGATTCGTCTCTCCCGGTATTGGGGGTTGATGTCGCGCAGTGCACGGGTGGCCATCACTAGAAATCCTTGGCCAAGGTAGTGGGAAATTACTGATTTGTATCAGTAGTTTCTCAGGTGGTGATGGGCTTCATACCGACACGAATTATCGCGTTATTCGGGGTCTGACTTTATCCACCCCCCTAGACTCGATATGCGATACTCTTTGGATGAACGGACCGGACTGTATATACATTGTCACTATTAGACTCAGTAGGGTTCATAGATGAGTTCGCTCGTCAGCTTCCCTTCCAATCAATACATAAGCAAACCGTTACGTACAGCTTGTACCTCTAACGTGCTAGAGGTTATACCCAGTGCCAGTGTGTTGATAAGTCATTAGAGTCCCCCACAGACACTTTCCCAAGTTCGGGCGAAACGTTGTAGAGGCCGTATGGGTTTATGGCAAGGTTCGGAAAATGCACATGCGTTTTCGCACGTGTCATTTTTCGGGCAGATAATACTGGTCGGTTTTGGTTTAAGCTGGATCCGAGTATTATACTGTGTAGATATAATATCTTTGTCTCAGATGCATTTGTATTCGGTCGTAATACAAATGCGGCTATGTTTATACCATTACGGGGTTATCCTGAAATTCGTTTCAGGATCACTTTTGGAAGTTGCCAGTTTCCAGTTTTCTATCAGCCGTATTTGACATTCGGTTAAATGCGGATTTATCTTTTCTTCTTGAGATGAGTATGGAAGCTTCTAGAAGAGGTGACTAGGATGGTGAGTCATTAGTGTATTGATTATTGCATTAATGGTTTTGGTGACTAGGTTGATGATTCATCCTTTGCTTTAATTGTGTTCATACTAGGTGTAAACATGACTCATTTGTGTTATGGTCACCTTCCTCTCCCTCCTACACTCACCCTCCCTCTTTATATGGCCGGCCCCTCCCCTCTTGTGAGAGTGTGGTTCATTTTGAAGAAAAGATTATGATAGTAGTTTAGGTTCATGGAAATTTGATATGCCAATTTCTCATTTACCTGATTCAAATGGCAACTTCATTAACCGTTCGTCCATAGCCTTGGACGTAACAAGACAAAGTGTTCTACTCATTCTCTACATCATCTTGGTCGTCTCTTTTAGCAAACTTGACGATCGAGTTGCCTCAGTTCAGAGGCGGGAGCCCGTTTAAAGATCCGTCGACGTGGTGCCACCTGGACGAGAAGACTGGAGATTCAGGAGATCGGAGCAGCCGCAACAAAGCGTGGGATGATGGTTGAAGACTGAAGGACTCGGATCATTCGGTATAACATTTCTACCCACTTTGTAATTTGTTAGTTTAGCTTTAATGGCCGATCCGGGTTACGGTACACGATAGCGCCAGTTTGAAAAAAAAAGTTTTTGTTCCGCATTTGGCGTCTGTTAGACGGCCGGGGCGCTACCGTGGACTTACATATCATAAGATAAAAATTCGAACAGATTCTTATATTCATCTTTATGTAACTTAGCTAGTCGTGTCACATTGATATGACCTAGTCTATAATGCCACAAGAAGGATTCGTTCATTTCTAAACTATTCTTCTTGTGTGTGTTCTATACACTTTGAACTGCGGTTTGATTTAGAATGTATATGCTATTATATAACATGCCTGATCCAATCAACTCTTGATTCAGGAAAATGTTAACAACATAATCCTCCAATACAGAATTATATCCACTTTAACTCATTAAAGAAACCGATGTAATGTTGTATATCAGGTTCGGTATATAATAACATTCGTTCAGAATCAATGTATTAATACAAGGTGATATTTGCCAACTGATTTGGCTGCAACACTTGCACCATTCTCTACACTTAGAGACATATCACCCATTCCCAGTTCTCTACCTATCTGTAGCTCATGTAACATATAACATATGCGGGATCCTGATCCGGTATCACATACCCAGGACATAGAGGATACTGAGAAACGGTTCTCGATAATGAACACACCCGAAAAAGATGCATCAACATGTACTTTCTTCGATTGGGTGGAATAGGAATCCGGATATTCCCCTATTTCCTACTCGGACTTATAACAATTATAAGATAGAGCGGAACCAACGTTCCCTAGCTCAGTATAATAAGCAGGTTCAGTCAATGCATCCATATTATTATCTTGATTAAGACGTGACATGGTCTCTACCAGGAGAGAGAGAGAAGAAAACACTCTGCGTGCGCTCTTGTAAGATCAGATTGGTTATTTATTTTATCTAATCAGGATGGCTCCCACTGTTTTTATCAAATCTTCCTTCAAACCCTAAAAGGTAAGACTAGCCGGGATTAATTACACCCTACAAGTTCGCCAATCTTTCGGCCAGGCCAGTGTCGGTATTTTGAGGGAGGTTCCCCATGCTTTCGCACGGACCTAATTAAAATAAACCTCGTTTTCCCAAGGGCGTAACCCCGTTAACACCTTTCTAGACACCTACTTGATAGGCTAATTGTAATGTGTAAAACTTGTTAGTGTGTATGCCCTAGAGGCCATTACTGTATCATACTAGTTTGTATATTACTTAATGGATGCTTGGGATATTCACCTTGTATATACAATCTTGCTCAAAATAGTAGTATGCTACTTGGTTTGTTTCTACTTCAATGTGTACATGTGTTTATATTTTGTATATCGCCTATACACATTAGTGGAGCCCTTAGGATCTTTGCTTGATTACCAGCGATGTGATGGCCGTCACACTAGTGGGGCTGGGTAATCTATAAGCACATCCTTATGCAGGTCCCTGGTCGCAGGACTATCGAGATAGGGCATCGATACTCCGGAGTAGACCAGCGCATGCGCTTCTCATCCCAGTGTGGGAGACGGTCTGTCCCACAGCCGTCAGTACGTCGTACTTGAGATAGTATGCGGGTGCTCGTTAGGTTACGGGTACACTGGACAGGACTCGTCGGGAACTGACTAGTTGGTATTATACCTATCGTCAGTTATCAGTTCCCAGGTGACATGAGTACAGCTTAGTCTGCTGACTTGACACTGTCACTCCGCCTCGAGTGTGTTCCCACTGTACTTTGACCACTACCCTACCACGGCTCAAAGGAGTCGTGCAAACAGGTAGTGGTTGGGTGCAGTCCCGAAGCACTTGGAGGCAGTGACGGTTAGACAGGATTCGTCTCTCCCGGTATTGGGGGTTGACATCGCGCTGTGTCTAGGAGAGCCATTACACGAGTAGTCCCTGGCCAGGGCAAACGAGATATACTGGTAGGTTTCCAGTGTTATCTCAGGGTGTTTTGGGCTTCGCTCCGGCACGACTTGTACCGCTATTGGGGGACTGACGTTTACCGCCCCCTAGGCCCGCCATGCGATGTATCAGACAAACAGACCGGACTGTACGGAGAATGTCACACTCAGGCTCAGTAGGAGTTCAGATGGGTTTCGCCTCGTCGGTCTTCTTGTCGGCATTACCTGGGGACCGTTACGCACAGCTAGTGCCGCTTGCGGTCTGTGGTTAAACCCACTGCCAGCGTAGTGTCGAGTCTTTAGAGTCCCACACAGAAAGCTTTTCGCTTTTAAGCAAAAGAGTAGAGGTCGCATGGTATTGCGACAGGTCGCATGGTTTTGCGACAGGGTTCGGTCACATCCGTGCACTTGTGCACGTACAGTGTCCGGACAGTTTACACTAGCGGGCTTTGGTTTAAGCCAGATCCTAGTGTACCTTATGGGATTGTATTTATCCAGTTTGCATTCGTGTTCCTCGGAACGCGGATGCGGGTGTGTATGCACAGTTGACAGGGAGGCAGAGGCAGCGGATTCTCATTAGGGTTGTTGACAGTTGACCGTTGACTTTTTGACTTTTTGCTCAACCCTAATGAGAATATGATATGCGATTAACTATTATATTAATTAAGTATTATGGTGACTTGGTTGTTGACTTTTGTTGACCTTGTTGACTTGTTGACTTTTGTTGACTTGTTGACTTTGTTGACCGGTTGACTAGGCTTGACTAGTTGACCATCATGATAACCATGGTTATCATTTCATGCCAAAGACTTTTACTTGCTTGTTCATTTGAGTAAAATGAGTGCATGACATGATAAGGTTATGGTTGCTTCAACCATCACATAAGACTTTTGTTAATATGATGAGTTATCATTGCTTTGGATTATGAGAGGGTGAGAGACAAAATACTTGCTCATTCTTTCTTGCTCATTCTCTTTCTTGTTCTTGAGCTCTCCTCTTGCTCTCACCCTCAACCTCTTGCTCCCTCTCTTGATCTATGGTTCTCTTGTCACATGAGTTGAGAATCAAGAACCATAGATAAAATCCCATTCTATTTCCTCTCTACTCATTCTAGTTCACTAGGTTTAGCAAACCAAGTGAACTAGTTTCTTCAAAGAACGAAGAAGGAGCTAAAGGTTGGAGCTTTCAGGTGGATCTATCTTCGGCGTACGGAGACGACGAGAAGAAGCCATTGGACCACCATCGGAGCTTTGAAGACGAAGGAGTTCAAGACAAGCAAGGTATAACCATCTCCATCCGAGTAGCTAACTCTCTTTAGCTAAGTATGCTAGTTTTAGTTTAGTTAAAGATCCCGACTTTGGTTAGTCCATGTTGCCCCTTGCGCTAAAAATTTGATTTTTATACCGTTTCCGCCTCCCCGTAAGAACCGGGGGTCGCAACGTGGACTTACAGTAGTATCAGAGCCTAACTAAACTTAAACTAGCTTGGTAGTGAAGTGTAACGAAGTTCGGAACCGGAAAAATCAAAAAAAAACCAAACTTTTACAAAACCTGAGTTTCTGTTGAATTTTTTTCTGGTCAAAATGAAAAACTTTATACTCCTAAATTCGGCTCAGGGTTTTGTGTGAACACCCATGAAAAACGGTCCACTGTTTCGTTCAAACCGCCGCGCTTCCGCCGCACGAGGTAGGCATGTGCCGCGGAAGCGCCGCGGTTTGTCGTCTTCTCTGCATCGTTTTTCGTGCAGTGTGTGTCTGTGTTGGTTTTGGGATTTTTGAAATATATTATATGTGCCCAGATTTTCCAGAAAAGAAATTTCCTTTTGGGGTCCTATAATTCCGTATTTTTTCCGAACTTCACTGTACTTTGACTATGATGGTTATATCTGTGATGTTTGCATGTATTGAACGTCGGCTAATCGCTATAAGTCGATTGGTCGGGGTTATACATGATCTGTAATGTGCTGAAATGTGTATATAAATATGTTGGATTGTCGCGGGTGAATAGCCGGGGGTTGTGAGACGAGAGTTTTCTTTTCTTGCAATTCATGTAAATTTGTAAATTGATGTAATAATTATTTGTATGGCCGCACAACCGGGTCGGGATTGTAGCCGTCATTGTATAATTTCTTTTTACTGTTTTTGCTCATAGGATAGACCCATGGAGGGGGTGCACAAACTACCGGGTATGCCGAAGTGTCGAGTGGCCTACTCATGGAGATGAGGGAGGTTGCTACGCTTCGGGTACTTGGCGGGTAGTTTGCCGCACCCGTAGGGGTCTTGGGTGGGGTTTTGGCTATTCACCGCGACCGTGTTATCTGTTTTTGTTACAGGCTCGTACAAATTACAGATTGCTAGTATATCCAATGTATTTATCTGAGATCTGAAATGTTTATCATTGCAGTATATCTATATATGATATTATTTAGGCGTTGCTTATGTTTTACAGACGCGCTAGCCCAGCCCCCGCTCTGTCGTTAGTTAAGTAACCTAAAGGGTAATGACGGGGCCCCGTGGCGAATGCGAATGGCATAAGCGTACATCATATTTTGGTTGTTTTCTGCAATGGTAGGATTAAATGATGGGACGCATTAAAAGAACTAATGCAAGAATATCACGCATTAAAAGAACTAATGCAAGATAATAAACCAAGTTAAAGTCGTTGGAACACTCTCGAAAAACCACTCGGTTCTTTTCAAAAACAACTTTTAAATGCGGAGCTTGAGCCACTCCTTTTAAAAACTATCTCGTTCCATCGACCAAATCAAGTTCACTACGTTCACGGTTTTGCCAAAACCATCCGTAGCCCTCCGTCGTTTCACATGAATAGTCAATAGTATTCAAGCTGTGTATGTTGGCCAAAGTCAAGGCACAGTGATTGGTAGCTATTGGGTGTTCATGTGTAGCATAGATAGATGCGTTGGTTTGGGACAGTCGTACTGCCATTTTGGCCAAAGTCAAGGGTAGGTACGGATGGATCCAAATTAACCTGGATAATGACGGGTAGAACTTGACATGTGACTTATAATATTTTGGCCAAATTCAAGGTCATAAGAGCATGGGGCAAAAATCCACATCGGGAGTTTCATAAGTACTGAAACTTGCTAGATTTGCATACCATTTGGAGTGTGATGATTCTGGTAGGATTCCTTCAGTTTCGTCACGCGATGATATTTGGATCCCGATCCTACTGTGAGTATATGCTACTCCTCGGGAAATTTCTCACTAATCGATCAATGCTATAAACCTAGTAGGTGCCTAGAAAGGTGTTAGCGGGGCTACGCCCCCAGGGAAAAGAGGTTCTCTAATTAAGGAACTTCGCGAAAGCGTTGGAAAACCTCCCTCGAAGTACCGACACCGGCCTGGCTGAACGGTTAAGCAAGTATTGTACGGTGGGATTGATCCTGACTAATTCTTCCTTTATGGTTTGAGGAGGGATTCGAGAAACAGTGGGAGCCATCCTGTTTAGACAAACTAAAAACCACTCTAAACTTGCAAGAGCATCATGCTGAGTGTTTCTTCTTCTCTCTCCTAATTGCAGCGACCAATCAACATGACTGGACTTAAGTTACTCCTAGATAAAAACAAACTGACAGGGCCAAACTACAAAGATTGGCTCAGGAATGTCAAGATAGCAATCACTTATGACAAGCTGGGGTATCTTCTTACCACCAAAGCTCCCCCTGTCCCTGGTCCAACTTCCAGTGTCGCGGATAAGGAAATCCGCAAGACTTGGGAGATTGATAGCGCGAAGGCCAAGTGCCTCCTGCTTGCCTCAATGGACAACGAACATCAGAGGAGGCATGAGAATATGGACATGGAGTCCATATTGCTCCATACAAAAGAACTGTATGGAGAGCAATCACGTATCGCAAGATACGAAGCGTCGAAAAAGTTATTTTCGACAAGAATGGCCGTCGGATCATCAGTAGCCGAGCACGTGCTAAAGATGATCGGCTTCATTGAGGAGCTCGCTGACCTAGGGATCACATTGGAGAGTGAGCTATATACGGATATAGTTCTCCAGTCCCTTCCTTCCACTTACGCCCAGTTTATACTGAACTTCAACTTACAAGAAAAAGAGGTTGAACTTTCAGAGCTCCTCAACATGCTGAGGAGCGCAGAGGGCACCCTACAGAAAGGTAGGGATACATCCACTTTGTTTGTAGGAGGATCATCTTCTTCTAGGTCCAAGGAGAAAGCCAAGGGAAAGAAGAAGAAGGCCCCCGCCAAACCAAGGGGCGGTGTTAGTAAAGTGGATACGAAGGGAAAAGGTAAAGCAACAAAGATAGCGGGGAAGCTTGTGGATAAGGAAGAATGCTTCTATTGTCATAAGAAAGGACACTGGAAGAATGATTGCAGGGCCTGGAAGGCCAGAACACAGGAATTGAAGCAGGTTGCAGCTTCAGCTTCAGGTGTGTATGTTATTGAAAATTGTCTTTCAATAAACTCTACTTCCTGGGTATTGGATACCGGATCAGGATCTCATATCTGTAATTCTTTGCAGGCGTTGAGAAACTGTAGGGTTTTGAAGGCAGGTGACATGACCCTCAAAGTTGCGAACGGAGCTAGCATGGATGCTAAAGCCGGGGGGGCCTATCACCTAGGAATGTCAGATGGACATGTTTTGGTTTTGCGTAATTGCTTTTTTGTACCCAACGCAACTTGTAATATCATTTCTGTATCTTTAGTTTCTAAAGAAGGTTATGAATTTGCGTTTGTAAGTAATGTTGTAAACATTCACCTTAATCAAGTTTTGATTGGGTCAGGTACATTGAGTAATGGTATATACGTGTTAAACCAACCACAAATTTTCAACGTCCAGAATACACACAAAAGAAAGTCTCCAGAAATAAATCAGACTTTCTTATGGCATTGTAGATTGGGTCACATCAATGAGAGAAGGTTGACTAAGTTACATACAGAAGGATATTTGAATGCGTTCGAATATCAATCGTATGCCACTTGTCAATCTTGTCTCAAAGGAAAGTTGACAAAGACTCCGTTTACTGGACATGGAGTAAGAGCGAGCGAGCTCTTGGGACTCGTACACAGTGACGTGTGCGGTCCAATATCTACACATGCCCGAAGCGGACATTCTTACTTCATTACTTTTACGGATGACTTCTCAAGGTACGGTTATGTCTTCTTGATGAAACATAAGTCCGAGGCCTTTGGAAAATTCCAGGAGTATAAGAATGAAGTAGAGAAAAAGACCGGCAAAAGTATTAAGATTCTAAGATCGGATCGAGGTGGAGAATACTTAAGTGCCGAGTTCCTGGACTATTTAAAAGAGAACGGAATTCTCTCTCAGCTTACTCCTCCATACACCCCGCAACATAACGGTGTATCGGAGAGACGGAACCGCACCCTATTGGATATGGTGCGGTCCATGATGAGTAACGCTGAGTTGCCGCGATCATTCTGGGGATATGCGCTAGAATCAGCCGCATACCTTTTGAACCGAGTTCCCACTAAGACTGTGCCTACTACGCCATTTGAGATGTGGTGTGGGAAGAGACCCCATCTTAATCACATTAAGATATGGGGAAGTCCAGCTTTTGTCAAAAAGCAGCATGCGGACAAGCTCGAGGCACGCTCAGTACTGTGCAAGTTTGTGGGATATCCAAAGAATTCCAAGGGATATTTCTTCTACTGTGAAGAGGAACAAAAAGTTCTTGTTTCTCGTCATGCCCACTTTCTAGAACACCAGTTCATAGAAAAAGAAATAAGTGGGAGCGCAGTAGAACTGGAAGAAATTCCAGAACCACGGACTATTACTGAAAGTTTAGTGGAACCAGAGGGTTCGGAAGAACAGGACATTCCTATGCCACTCCGCAGGAGTAGTAGGCAGTCTCATCCGCCCGAGAGATACTACGGTTTTCTCATAGATGGGGATAGAGAGGATTGCATCATAGATTATGATGAGCCTACTAGCTTCCAGCAGGCCGTTCAGAGCGTTGACTCAGTGAAATGGCTGGATGCAATGCGGACCGAAATGGAGTCCATGTACACCAACAAGGTATGGACGTTGGACATTGCTCCAGACGGGGTAAAACCCGTAGGATGCAAGTGGATCTTCAAAAGGAAGATTGGTGTAGATGGACAGGTTGAGACCTATAAAGCTAGGCTGGTAGCAAAGGGTTTCCGTCAAAGACCTGGCTTGGACTACGACGAAACCTTTTCTCCAGTAGCCATGCTGAAATCCATTCGGATCCTTCTTGCCATTGCTGCCTTCCACGATTATGAGATCTGGCAAATGGACGTAAAGACAGCTTTTCTAAATGGAAATTTAGAGGAGTGTGTCTATATGGACCAACCAGAGGGTTTCATTCAGAGTGGGAGCAGCGGAAAAGTGTGCAAGTTGCTTAAGTCCATCTATGGACTAAAGCAGGCATCGCGGAGTTGGAACATCTGCTTTGATGAGACGGTCAAAGAATTTGGCTTTATCAAAAATCCAGATGAACCATGCATCTATAGTAGATTTGTAGCGAGAACTGTAGTATTCCTCGTTTTATACGTGGATGACATTCTCTTAATAGGAAATGACATTCCTATGCTACAATCTGTCAAGGGGTTCTTGTCACACAGGTTCTCCATGAAAGACCTGGGTGATGCCTCATACATTCTGGGTATCCGGATCTACCGTGACAGATCCAAGAGGATATTAGGACTTTCACAGTCCAGGTACATCGACACCATACTGAAGAGGTTCAGTATGGAAGATTCCAAGCGCGGTAACCTACCGGCTTGTCACGGGATCACCCTCTCTAAAGAGATGTCTCCCAAGACTGATTTGGAGAGGGATCGCATGTCTATTATACCCTACGCTTCTGCGGTAGGCTCTATAATGTATGCGATGTTGTGTACCAGACCGGATGTAGCTTATGCACTGAGTGTGGTAAGCCGGTATCAGTCTAACCCTGGGGAGAAACACTGGATAGCGGTAAAGAACATTCTCAAGTACCTGAGAAGGACTAAGGAGATGTTCTTGGTGTATGGCGGAAAAGACCTCCAGATCGAGGCCTTTGCTTACTCCAGCTTCCAGAGTGACAAGGATGATTCCAAGTCCATGTCGGGTTTTGTCTTTACCCTCAATGGAGGGGCGGTGTGTTGGAAGAGTTCCAAACAGGAAACCGTTGCAGACTCGACGATGGAAGCGGAATACATCGCTGCATCTGATGCCGCAAAAGAAGCTGTCTGGATGAGGAAGTTCTTGAAAGAACTTCAGGTGGTTCCGTCCATTGTTGATCCAATACCTCTGTATTGCGACAACAACGGGGCTATAGCTTTAGCAAAGGAACCCAGGTCCCATCAGAGATCCAGGCACATCTTGAGGCGGTATCACCTGATCAGGGAGATCGTAGATCGCCAGGAGATCGAGGTTCGGAGAGTCGCTTCAGAAGATAACACTGCTGATCCATTCACCAAGCCCTGCCCCAGACTCAGTTCGAGCGGCTGATCGAGATGATAGGTCTTCGATACGCCAGTACATGGCCTTAGTGCAAGTGGGAGATTGTTAGTGTGTATGCCCTAGAGGCCATTACTGTATCATACTAGTTTGTATATTACTTAATGGATGCTTGGGATATTCACCTTGTATATACAATCTTGCTCAAAATAGTAGTATGCTACTTGGTTTGTTTCTACTTCAATGTGTACATGTGTTTATATTTTGTATATCGCCTATACACATTAGTGGAGCCCTTAGGATCTTTGCTTGATTACCAGCGATGTGATGGCCGTCACACTAGTGGGGCTGGGTAATCTATAAGCACATCCTTATGCAGGTCCCTGGTCGCAGGACTATCGAGACAGGGCATCGATACTCCGGAGTAGACCAGCGCATGCGCTTCTCATCCCAGTGTGGGAGACGGTCTGTCCCACAGCCGTCAGTACGTCGTACTTGAGATAGTATGCGGGTGCTCGTTAGGTTACGGGTACACTGGACAGGACTCGTCGGGAACTGACTAGTTGGTATTATACCTATCGTCAGTTATCAGTTCCCAGGTGACATGAGTACAGCTTAGTCTGCTGACTTGACACTGTCACTCCGCCTCGAGTGTGTTCCCACTGTACTTTGACCACTACCCTACCACGGCTCAAAGGAGTCGTGCAAACAGGTAGTGGTTGGGTGCAGTCCCGAAGCACTTGGAGGCAGTGACGGTTAGACAGGATTCGTCTCTCCCGGTATTGGGGGTTGACATCGCGCTGTGTCTAGGAGAGCCATTACACGAGTAGTCCCTGGCCAGGGCAAACGAGATATACTGGTAGGTTTCCAGTGTTATCTCAGGGTGTTTTGGGCTTCGCTCCGGCACGACTTGTACCGCTATTGGGGGACTGACGTTTACCGCCCCCTAGGCCCGCCATGCGATGTATCAGACGAACAGACCGGACTGTACGGAGAATGTCACACTCAGGCTCAGTAGGAGTTCATATGGGTTTCGCCTCGTCGGTCTTCTTGTCGGCATTACCTGGGGACCGTTACGCACAGCTAGTGCCGCTTGCGGTCTGTGGTTAAACCCACTGCCAGCGTAGTGTCGAGTCTTTAGAGTCCCACACAGAAAGCTTTTCGCCTTTAGGCAAAAGAGTAGAGGTCGCATGGTATTGCGACAGGTCGCATGGTTTTGCGACAGGGTTCGGTCACATCCGTGCACTTGTGCACGTACAGTGTCCGGACAGTTTACACTAGCGGGCTTTGGTTTAAGCCAGATCCTAGTGTACCTTATGGGATTGGATTTATCCAGTTTGCATTCGTGTTCCTCGGAACGCGGATGCGGGTGTGTATGCACAGTTGACAGGGAGGCAGAGGCAGCGGATTCTCATTAGGGTTGTTGACAGTTGACCGTTGACTTTTTGACTTTTTGCTCAACCCTAATGAGAATATGATATGCGATTAACTATTATATTAATTAAGTATTATGGTGACTTGGTTGTTGACTTTTGTTGACCTTGTTGACTTGTTGACTTTTGTTGACTTGTTGACTTTGTTGACCGGTTGACTAGGCTTGACTAGTTGACCATCATGATAACCATGGTTATCATTTCATGCCAAAGACTTTTACTTGCTTGTTTATTTGAGTAAAATGAGTGCATGACATGATAAGGTTATGGTTGCTTCAACCATCACATAAGACTTTTGTTAATATGATGAGTTATCATTGCTTTGGATTATGAGAGGGTGAGAGACAAAATACTTGCTCATTCTCTCTCTTGTTCTTGAGCTCTCCTCTTGCTCTCACCCTCAACCTCTTTCTCCCTCTCTTGATCTATGGTTCTCTTGTCTCATGAGTTGAGAATCAAGAACCATAGATAAAATCCCATTCTATTTCCTCTCTACTCATTCTAGTTCACTAGGTTTAGCAAACCAAGTGAACTAGTTTCTTCAAAGAACGAAGAAGGAGCTAAAGGTTGGAGCTTTCAGGTGGATCTATCTTCGGCGTACGGAGACGACGAGAAGAAGCCATTGGACCACCATCGGAGCTTTGAAGACGAAGGAGTTCAAGACAAGCAAGGTATAACCATCTCCATCCGAGTAGCTAACTCTCTTTAGCTAAGTATGCTAGTTTTAGTTTAGTTAAAGATCCCGACTTTGGTTAGTCCATGTTGCCCCTTGCGCTAAAAATTTGATTTTTATACCGTTTCCGCCTCCCCGTAAGAACCGGGGGTCGCAACGTGGACTTACAAAACTCTCCCAGGAGTAACTCTTACTCGCAGTGGGAATCGGGATCCAACTATCTCATAGAAGGTATGCAATCTCATTGCAAATTTCAACACTTGAAATTCCCGATAATATTTTGCCCCAAGCGATCTATGACCTTGACAAGGTCAACAAACCATAGACCGCAAGTCAAGTTCAACCCGTCATTCCCTGATTGAATTAAACCCACCCGCACGACCTTTGACAAGGTCAACAAGGCCGCACGACTACCCTAATCCAATCGCATCATATGCTAGCAGATAAGCACTAATCAGCTACCGCACACTACACCTTGACAAGGTCAAAAAACGGAGTACGAATACTAAATACTACTTATCTGAAATGACAGAGGGCTACGACAGGTTTTTATGAAAACTTTTTACGTAATGAACTTGATATCGTTGTAGAATCGAGTGATTTTGAAAAGGAGTGTTTTTTATGCTTTTACTAGTTTTGCTAAAGAGGTCGCTTCCGGTGAAGGGATCTCGGCTCTTTCCTTATCGAATAAGGTGCGGGATATTTCACAAATACCACTATGCAAAGAAAACACTATAGAAGCAATCAAAAGACAAACCGAGTGGGTTGTAGTATCTGCCAGTTTCGCTAAAGAGGTCACTCCCGGTGAAGGGATATCGGCTCTTTCCTTATCGAATAAGGTGCTGGATATTCTACAAGGAATACCGCTATGCAAAGCAAGAACTAGAGCTACCAGTTTTTAAACAAGTTTCTACAACATCTTTAGGTTTCTTTTATTTCATTAATCTCATTAATGAATTCCCATCAAATTATGCTTCCCAAGCATCACAGTAGAAACGAAAGCAGCAATAGTTATTATATATCATATATCTAATATAGGCATTCGTCTCAGAACATATCAAGTGATCACATCACAGAATATCAGCAGCAGAAGAACACATATGAAATATTGGATATACTAGGAATTCCGTGTTTTATTTAAGCCAATAAAAAACACGGATTCCACGGTCGTGATGAATAGCCAATCCCACATCCCTAGACCCCTATGAGAGTGGCAAGCAACCCTACCAATTCTAGAGTTAGGAGACCCGGTCTCGAATTCTCGAGATGGTCTCCCACTGGACCCTAGAACCCGGTTACTTGTGCTCTCCTCCTTTGGTCTATCCTAATACGGAAAAGTAAATAATATACATGAAGGGTTTCCTACAGCACCACTACAAGGGTTTGGAGGCAACACACATGCCATATTTAAATTTTTTATGGTGCTAAAGAAACTATCTTAAGGATCATGCTAGAAAATTTAGGGCAACATAACTTTAACATGAACACAAGTAGTAAAAGCTAGGGTTTTGAGAGTACAACCTTTGTAGCTCCCTACGCTAGACTCCTTGGCTACTTGAGGGTTGGAAAAAGGTTTGCTTGAGATCCTCTAAGTCCACGACGATCCACCCGGAGTCCTCTTTGTCCAAGCTTGAATTTCCACTAGATCAAGAGAAGAAATGGAAGCTAACACACTACACTAATAGGCAAGACTAGTGTAGAATGGTGATGTGGTTTGTTTTCTCACTTCAAAACCCTAACTTGGTGACTCTTTTGCTCACTTGAGAAAACTAGAGAGCAAGAGAGAAAGGAGGAAGAAGATGATGGCTTGTAAAGAGCTCAAGATAATGATAAGCTAGTGAATAAAAATGAGAAATGAAAATATATATATTTTCACTCTCTCATTCTTAACCATAGTTATAAAATATCTAGATGTTTTAGTTTGGAACAAAAATGACCATGGAAAATGAATCATGGTTAAAACAAAGGGTTAGTGCAAGAATAAAACATTAAACCATGATAACAATTTCCATTTCCATTTTTCTTTTCCAAAAATAATATCCATATATTTTATAAAGGGTGTGAGTCTTGTATTGCCACCATCCACTATATCAACAACCATGATAGAATCATGTATGCATGTATGTGTGCATGCACATCCTATGTGCATGAATAAAAATAAATGCATACATGCATGCATACAATAAAAAGACAAGAAAGGGTTTAAAGTGAGAAACTAATGGTCAATGATAAATCAACACTTGATTTAGCAAACCGGTCATATCGCATATGACCCGACCAAAAGCAAACCGCCCGATTAGTATACAGCATCTCATACGCGCATTTTAACCGGGTCCACACGCATATCTCATATGCGCACCACATCATTTCGCCTGGACTAAGCAACTCCATTGTGGGACTCTAAGACTCGTCAATACGCTGGCAGTGGGTGATGATCATATCAAGCACCCACAAGCCGCAAGCGATCAGCTAAACGTAACGGCCACCCGGGTATTGAGCGATCAGAAGAAAACAAGCGAACCTGTCACAACTCCCGTCGAGCCAACCGGCAACACTACCGTACAGTCCGGTCTCTTCGTCAGATATGCTGCATATCGAGTCTAGAGATGGTAACGTCAACCCCAATAACTCAATAAGTCGTGCCGATGAATGGTCTACAACAGATCGAGAAACTACTGATAACACTTATCAGTAAATCTCAACAGCCCTAGCCAGGGACTTACTGATGTAGCCAATCAAGCACAGCACAACATCAACTCCCAATACCAGGAGAGACGAAACCCCTCCTCTCGCTCATCGCCTTCGTGTGTCTCGGGACTGTACCCAACGACCACCTGTTTGCATGACTCAGTAGAGCCGTGGTAGGGTGGTAATCAAAGTACAGTGGGAGAACACACAAGACTCTATGATGATCTCGGGTCTCCAGACTAACCTGCGCCAGTGTTACCTGATAACTGCTATCCGACGATAGATATAATTCCATATAGGAGTTCTCGGTGAGTCCGTCCAGTGTACCCAGTCACCACTGAGCACCCGTATACGATCTCGATGTCAAACATCGATGGATGTGGGAACATCCATCGCCCATCATATGGGTATAGTATCATATACGCTAGTCTACTCTGGTATATCGATGCCCCGTCTCGATACACCTACGACTAGGGACATTCCAGGATATGCTTATAAACTACAGATGTCCCACTAGTATGATCTCTACCATAATCACAGTAGTCAAGCCTATATCCTCAGGGCTTTATCAACATGTGTGAATGAATAAAAGCATGATCAAATCAACATATCAGATAAAGAAGAACCAGATAGCATACTATCATGTCGAGCAAGAATGTACACTGAATATATACATATATACATGTATAAATACATCCACTATCATATAATGGCCTCTAGGGCATACATATATCCAACAATCTCCCACTTGCACTAAGGCCAGTTATTGGCTTATCTCATACCCAACATCTCAAAAAGTCGCTCATGCTACGGCTGAGGGAGGGCCTTGGTGAGTGGATCCGCGGTGTTATTCTTTGTGTCTACTCTCCTAATCTCGATCTCGCGGTGATCTACAATCTCCCGGATCAAATGAAAGCGACTCAGGATGTGTCTGGACCGCTGATGGGACCTGGGCTCCTTGGCTAACGCCATAGCCCTATTATTATCACAATACAATGGTATTGGATCAATAATGGTTGGAACTACTCCTAGTTCTGAGACGAACTTCTTCATCCAGACGGCTTCCTTGGCGGCATCATTCGCAGCAATGTACTCAGCCTCCATCGTAGAGTCTGCAACGGTATCCTGTTTGGAACTCTTCCAACTTACCGCCCCTTCATTGAGGGTAAATACAAACCCGGAGATAGATTTGATGTCGTCATTATTGCTCTGGAAGCTCGAATCGGTAAAGCACTCCATTTGGAGATCTCCATTACCATACACCAAGAACAATTCTTTAGTCCTTCGTAAGTACTTAAGAATGTTCTTCACAGCTATCCAGTGATTCTCCTCTGGGTTGGATTGATACCTGCTTACAACACTAAGTGCATAAGCTATATCTGGGCGTGTACATAACATCGCATACATTATAGATCCTACTGCCGAAGCATAGGGTATAATGCTCATGCGAGCTCTCTCTCTTCATCGGTCTTTGGGCAAGAGTCCTTGGAGAGAGTGACCCCATGGCAAGAGGGTAAGGCACCCCGCTTGGAGTCTTACATACTAAACCTTTTTCGGATGGTGTTGATGTACCTGGTTTGGGACAATCCCAATAACCTCTTGGATCTATCCCTATAGCTCTTAATGCCCAGAATGTATGTGGCATCACCCAGGTCCTTCATAGAGAACCTTAGTGATAAGAAAGATTTGACCGGCTGTAGCATAGGAATATCATTTCCTATCAGAAGAATGTCATCCATGTACAATACGAAGAATGTGACAGCTCTCCCTACAGCCTTCTTATAAACAAAAGGTTCATCTGGATTTTTGATGAAATCAAACTCTTTGATAGCATCATCGAAACAGATGTTCCAACTCCGTGATGCCTGCTTTAACCCATATATGGATTTAAGCAATCTACATGCTTTCCCACTGCTCCCACTGTCAATGAAGCCCTCTGGCTGATCCATATAAACACATTCTTCTAAATCTCCATTTAGAAATGCCGTTTTAACGTCCATCTGCCAGATTTCATAGTCGTAGTGAGCAGCAATAGCAAGTAGGATCCGAATGGATTTAAGCATGGCTACGGGAGAAAAAGTCTCGTCATAGTCCAAACCTGGTCTTTGACGAAAACCCTTCGCCACAAATCTTGCCTTATAGGTCTCTACCTGCCCATCTACACCAATCTTTCTTTTAAAGATCCATTTGCATCCCACAGGTTTTACCCCAAGGGGTACAACGCCCAAAGTCCATACTTTGTTGGTGTACATGGACTCCATTTCGGATCTCATGGCATCCAGCCACTTCACAGAGTCTCCACTCGTGATAGCTTGCTGAAAGCTGGTAGGATCATCATCCTCCATGATGCAGTCTTCTCTGTCACCATCAATGAGGAAACCGTAGTACCTCTCCGGTGGGCGAGAAGTCCTACCAGACCTACGGAGTGGCCGAGGTTCCTCAGTTTCTATTGCAACAGCCGGTTCAACCAAGTCGTCATTTATAGTTTGTATCTCTAGAACCTCTTCTAGATCCACCACATTACCATCAGCTTTATCTGTGAAAAACTCTTTTTCCAGAAATATGGCATACTGAGAAACAAACACCTTTTGTTCCACCTTGTGGTAAAATAGATATCCATAAGAATTCTTTGGATACCCCACAAAATTACACATGACCGACCGTGTCTCCAGTTTGTCCGGATTCTGCTTTTTAACATAGGCCGAGCAACCCTAAATCTTAATTCTCTTAAGAGATGGTCTCTTCCCATGCCATATCTCATATGGCGTGGTAGACACGGTTTTGGTTAGGACCCTGTTCAGTAGAAACACTGCAGTCTCCAATGCATGCCCCCAAAATGAGACGGGTAACTCAGCATCACTCATCATGGAACGGACCATATCTAATAGGGTCCGATTCCGTCGTTCTGACACACCGTTGTACTGTGGTGTGTAAGAAGGAGTGAGCTGAGAGAGAATCCCATTCTCTTTTAGGAAGTTTGCAAACTCTGTACTGAAGTACTCCCCACCTCGATCTGATCGAAGCATTTTGATACTCAATTCGGTTTGTTTTTCTACTTCTTGTTTATATTCAATGAATTTCTCGAAAGCTTCGGATTTGTGCTTTAATAAAAATACATGACCGAATCTTGAGAAATCGTCAGTGAAAGTAATGAAGTATGAAAAACCGCCTCTAGCCTGTGTAGACATTGGCCCACATACATCACTATGTATGAGGCCTAGGAGCTCAGTAGCTCTTTCTCCGTATCCGGTAAACGGAGTTTTGGTCATTTTACCCTTGATACAAGACTGGCAAGTCGCATAAGATTTATATTCAAAAGGGTTTAAATATCCATCTTTGTGTAACTTGTTTAGTCTTGTTTCATTAATATGACCAAGTCTACAGTGCCAAAGAAAAGCTTCATTTATTTCTGAAAGTTTTCTTTTATTAGTGTGTTGTATGCTGAAAACTGTGTGTTGATTTAGGATGTATATCCCGTTATTAAGCGTACCATACCCAACCAACATTTGATTCAGGTGAATGTTCATAACATTGTTCTGCAATACGAAATTATATCCTTCATTGTCTAACAAAGAAACGGATATTATATTACAAAGCATACTAGTTACAAAATAACATGGGTTCAAAACCAATATACACCCAGATGGCAACCCCAAGTGATACTCTCCCACTGCAACTGTATGTACATTGGAACCATTTCCAACGCGGAGAGTATGGTCACCTGTCTTCAAAACCTTTTTATTTCTCAGCCCCTGCATAGAATTGCAAATGTGAGAACCTGAACCGGTATCTAATACCCAGGAAGCAGAGTTTATTGAAAAACAGTTTTCTGTCACAAACACACCTGAAGCGGAAGCATCCCCATGCTTCTTCTTGAGATTTAAGTACTCCGTGCAATTGCGCTTCCAATGTCCTGTTTTGTGGCAGTGATAACATTCCCCTTTCCCCGATTCTCCAGCTTTGGACTTGTCCTTCCCCTTAACCTTTTTAACTCCACCCCTAGACTTGGTGGGCTTCTTCTTCATTTTTCCCTTAGCCTTAGCCTTTGGGCGAGAAGAGGAAGATTGCCCAACACTCAAAACGGGAGTTTTCACTGATTTCAGTATGCTCTCTGCACTCCTTAACATATTAAGGAGTTCAGGTAGTTCCTTCTCCATGTTGTGCATGTTGAAGTTAACTATAAATTGAGCAAAGGTGAAGGGGAGGGACTGCAGAATAATATCCGTATATTGTTCATTGTCCATCGTCCATCCAAGGTCCTCAAGCTCTTCTATGAGAGCTATCATTTTCAGAACATGGTCTCCTACTGGTGTGCCAGAGGCCATTCGCATCTGAAACAATTTCTTTGATGCTTCGTATCGTAATACGCGGGATTGCTCTCCATACAACTCCTTAGTATGGAGGAATATGTCGTGAATGTCCATATTCTCGTGCTGCTTTTGATGTGTGTTGTCCATCGATGCAAGCGCGAGGCATTTAGCCGTGGCACAGTCAGCATCCCATGTCTTGCGGACTTCAATATCCGCAACTGAGGATTTTGGACCTAGGACGGGCGGGGCTGGAGCCGTGAGGACATATGATAGTTTATCATAGGGCAAGGCAATGTTCAGATTCCTCAGCCAGTCTTTATAATTGGTCCCATTCAGTTTATTTTTATCTAGTAGAAACTTGAGTCTTGTCATTGGTATCTGCCATTAAGAGAGAGAAAAGAATACACTCAGCGAAAGCTCTTGCAAAGATCATAATGGTTATTATCTTGTCTAATCGATGTCTCCCGCTGCTTTAATCAAGTTTTTTTCTTTCAAACCTTAAAAAGAAAACTAGCCAGGATTAATTACAGTCTACAACTTCGCCAACCGTTCAGCCAGGCCAGTGTCGGCACTTGAGGGAGGTTCCCCGTGCTTTTGCACGGACCTAATTAAAGTAAACCTCGTTTTCCCAGAGGCGTAGCCCCATTAACACCTTTCTAGACACCTAATGAGTTAGCTAATTGTAAACTGCAAAACTCTCCTGGGAGCAACTATTGCCCATAGTGGGATCGGGATCCAACCATCATATGGAAGGTATGCAATCTCATTGCAAATTTCAACTATTGAAATTCCCGATGTGGTTTTTACCCTTAGTATCCATGACCTTAACTATGGTCAACAAATCATAAGTACCAGTCAAGTTCTACCCGTCATTTCTTGATTAATTAGACCCACTCATATGACCCTTAACTATGGTCAACAAAGTCGTATGAATGTCCTAATTAATCTGCATCATATACAGTGTAGGAAGACATCACTTAGCTACCGTACACTACGCCTTAACTATAGTCAACAAACGTAGCACGAATACTAAGTACTCTACTTCCTAAAATGACGGAGGGTTGCGGATGATTTTTAAGAAAATCTTTAACGCTTTGAACTTGATATCGTCGTAGAATCAAATGGTTTTCAAAAGGAGTGGCTTGAGCTCCGCAGTTTTGAAATGTAGTTTTTTCATAAAGAGCCGAGTGGTTTTCAAATCCGATTCTACAACATCTTTTTAGGTTTATTTTCTTTACATTAATCATATTAATGTAGCCCCATCATTTAAGTCCTTAAGCCAATCACGGAAAAGAAACGAAAATACAACGTACGCTTATGCCATCCGCACTCGCCGCAATGTTCCGTTATGCACCGTTAAGTTACTTAACTAACGGCATACCGGGACGGGACTAGCGCGGATGTAAAACATAAGCAACGTCTACTATATATCATATATATAATATATCATTCGTCTCAGATATCACATCACAGAGTACAGGCAGCAGAAACACACATATGATAATATAGGATATACTAGGACGTCCGTATTTAGTATTTAGCCAACAATAGAAAATACGGATTCCACAGTCGCGATGAATAGCCAAGCCCACACCCCAGACCCCTACGAGAGCAGCAAGCGACCCTACCAATTTTGGAGTTTAGGAGACCCGGTCTCGACTCCTCAAGATGGCCTCCCTCTGAACCCCAGAACCCGGTCACTTGTGCTCCCCTCCTTGGGTCTATCCTAATGCGGAAAAGTAAATAATATACAACACTGGTGACATCAACCTCAACCCGGAAGTGCCCCCAAATAAAAGAATATTATATTACATTTGAATTTTACATGAATGAAAAGAAAACTCTCATCTCACATAAAAAAAACCCGGCTATTCAATCGCGACAATCCTGCACATCATATCTCAGCAACACATAATATCATATATCATCAACGTAAGTAAGTATGCGTACCTCGATTGTCGTTGATGTATAGCAACGAAACCGGCGATATGCGACATACTATACTTACGGTCACAGAAAAGAAAGTGTAAAACTACAACATTTGGAATCCACAATCACTTTAGACATCGTAAATCCGAAATATCACATACTTCGCATTTCATGCGTAACTATATGAATTCCTCATATTGTATCACATTCCAGATAAATAGACAGTATTAAACTTTCCGATCGAATAATCAAATACCCAAGATTTCCTTAATAGCTCAACACTTGAGCGGGGTTCAAAAATCCCGGAACATGACACAGTAGCAGCGGTCCAGCCGTAGAAGGGTCAATCCAACGCCTCACATGTGGCACGCCGTACTGCCACAAACCCTAAGGTTTAGAGGTAGTTCAGACGGTCACATAATCGAGTTAAGGTTTGTGTTCTTCTAAAGGTTCCACCACGTTACTTGCACGTATTTCCGAAAGATTTAAACTCGAGAAAAAATTCAACACTTAAAAGTTTTTCGTGCCGGGAAAAAGTGAGTTAATGAAATCCGTTCGAACTTTTTAATACTTTCTAAATTACCCGAAAACAGCACGAAATTAAATATTCCGATCGAATCAACAGATCCAAAATAATCCCTAGAACACTCAACACTTGAGTCAGATTAAAAATACCCAAAAATATGTACAAGCAGATAAGAACATTACTGTACAAAAACGAAGCTATATTACTTCTGTACGGCCGCGGATCCGTGGCCCAATCGAGGTATAGCCGCGGTTCCGCGGCGGTATGTATGGATTATGGCGTCAGTTTTTACAGTATTTCTTATATTTTCCTGCTGAATTTTTTAAGTACTTTTAATTCTGAAAAAACACAGTTTTAAAAAAATGTCCAGAGAAGGGTCTAATTCCGTATTTCAGGGTTCGATCGGAGTTTTAACTTCGCCTAAACGTCGCCTAAGGCTCTAGCTTGGCTCTGATACCATGAAGGGTTTCCTACAGCACCACTACAAGGGTTTGGAGGCAACACACATGCCATATTTAAATTTTTTATGGTGCTAAAGAAACTATCTTAAGGATCATGCTAGAAAATTTAGGGCAACATAACTTTAACATGAACACAAGTAGTAAAAGTTAGGGTTTTGAGAGTACAACCTTTGTAGCTCCCTACGCTAGACTCCTTGGCTATTTGAGAGTTGGAAAAAGGTTCGCTTGAGATCCTCTAACTCCACGACGATCCACCCGGAGTCCTCTTTGTCCAAGCTTGAAGTTCCACTAGATCAAGAGAAGAAATGGAAGTTAACACTCTACACTAATGGGCAAGACTAGTGTAGAATGGTGATATGTTTTATTTTCTCACTTCAAAACCCTAACTTGGTGACTCTTTTGCTCACTTGAGAAAACTAGAGAGTAAGAGAGAAAGGAGGAAGAAGATGATGGCTTGTAAAGAGCTCAAGATAATGATAAGCTAGTGAATAAAAATGAGAAATGAAAATATTTATATTTTCACTCTCTCATTCTTAACCATAGTTATAAAATATCTAGATATTTTAGTTTGGAACAAAAATGACCATGGAAAATGAATCATGGTTAAAACAAAGGGTTAGTGCAAGAATAAAACATTAAACCATGATAACAATTTCCATTTCCATTTTTCTTTTCCAAAAATAATATCCATATATTTTATAAAGAGTGTGAGTCTTATATTGCCACCATCCACTATATCAACAACCATGATAGAATCATGTATGCATGTATGTGTGCATGCACATCCTATGTGCATGAATAAGAATAAATACATACATGCATGCATACAATAAAAAGACAAGAAAGGGTTTAAAGTGAGAAACTAATGGTCAATGATAAATCAACACTTGATTTAGCAAACCGGTCATATCGCATACAACCCGACCAAAAGCAAACCGCCCGATTAATATACGGTATCACATACGCGCATTTTAACCGGGTCCACGCGCATATCTCATATGCGCACCACATCGTTTCGCCTGAACTAGGCAACTCCATTGTGGGACTCTAAGACTCGTCAATACACCGGCAGTGGGTGATGATCATATCAAGCACCCACAAGCCACAAGCGGTCAGCTAAACGTAACGGCCACCCGGGTATTGAGCGATCAAAAGAAAACAAGCGAACCTGTCACAACTCCCATCGAGCCAACCGGCAACACTATCGTACAGTCCGGTCTCTTCGTCAGATATGCTGCATATCGAGTCAAGAGATGGTAACGTCGACCCCAATAACTCGATAAGACGTGCCGATGAATGGTCTACAACAGATCGAGAAACTACTGATAACACTTATCAGTAAATCACAATAGCCCTAACCAGGGAGTTACTGATGTAGCCAATCAAGCACAGCACAGCATCAACTCCCAATACTGGGAGAGACGAAACCCCTCCTATCGCTCATCGCCTTCGTGTGTCTCGGGACTGTACCCAACGGCCACCTGTTTGCATGACTCAGTAGAGCCGTGGTAGGGTGGTAATCAAAGTATAGTGAGAGAACACACAAGACTCTATGACGATCTTGGGTCTATAGACTAACCTGCGTCAGTGTTACCTGAGAACTGCTATCCGACGATAGATATAATTCCATATAAGAGTTCTCAGTGAGTCCGTCCAGTGTACCCAGTCACCCCTGAGCACCCGTATACGATCTCGATGTCAAACATCGATGGATGTGGGAACATCCATCGCCCATCATATGGGTATAGTATCATATACGCTAGTCTACTCTGGTATATCGATGCCCCGTCTCGATACACCTACGACTAAGGACATTCCAGGATATGCTTATAAACTACAGATGTCCCACTAGTATGATCTCTATCATAATCACAGTAGTCAAGCCTATATCCTCGGGTCTTTATCAACATGTATGAATGAATAAAAGCATGATCAAATCAACATGTCAGATAAAGAAGAACCAGATAACATACTATCATGTCGAGCAAGAATGTACACTGAATATATACATATATACATGTATAAATACATCCACTATCATATAATGGCCTCTAGGGCATACATATATCCAACAATACATCAACGGTGACATCATCCTCAACCCGGAAGTGCCCCAATAAAAGAATATTACATACAATGAATTTTACATGAATGAAAATGAAAAACTCTCATCTCACATAAAACCCCCGGCTATTTAAATTACGACGATCCAATATAACATATCACAGCAACACATAACATCACATGCCATCAACATAAGTAAATATGCGTATCCTAATTATCGTTGACATATAGCACCGAAACCGGCGATACACCACATATTACACTTACGATCACAGAAAAGAAAGTGAAAAACTACAACAATTGGAATCCGCAACCACCTTAGATATCATAAACCCAATGTATCACATAGTTTGAATTTCATACCCAACCAAATGAATTCCTTAGACATCACATGCCTAACAATTATAAACCCCGCATTTTAGTCTCGTTATTGAAAACACTTTCCAATAACCTGTCAGGTAATTCAACAAGATTCCCGATAACCTGATCGAATGCTCGTCGGAAACTTTAGTAGACGGCCGCACCCCCGGTGCCGTCGACGAAGTGCACTAAGGCGGAACACCGCGGCCGCGAGCACTCGAACGGATGCTTTTGGCGATGGGGTTCTCCTACAGTCACTTAGTCAGGGCTATGGGGCGTGGATATCTAGTAAGGTTACCCGGCGAGTATCCGCGTACACTACGTAATTACGACGGACTTTTGATCCACATCAAAATTCCATGGCAACCGATCAAATGAGACTAAACTGCTAGATTTATAAAATTCAAACTAGTTTTCTCATAACTAGTTGTGAATTCTAAATATTGTATCGCAATCACAGATAGCTACACGAAGTTAAACTTTTCGATCGAATAATCAAGCATCCAAAATTTCCCAATAAGCTCAACACTTGAGCGGAGTTCAAAAGGTACCCAGAACATGCCACAGCTCCTATGAACCATCCGTAGAAGGGCCGACCCATGCCTCACTCTTGTCGCCACGAAACTGCGGCAACCCTAGGGTATGACCGTGGTTCCGCGATCCAAAAAGTCGAGTTTGGGTATCGTTCTTCTAGAGGGTCCACAGAATCGCTTGCATGATTTTTTGAAGATTTTAAACTCGGAAAAAATCCAACACTTAGAAAACTTCCAGCGGGGAAAAATTGGGCTATTGATATCCGTTCAAACTTTTTAACATCGTCTAAATAACCCGAATACATGTTAGAATTACGATTACGAAACACTCCGAGTTGCCTTTGCAGAAAGTTAACATCACATGCAAATTTAGCAAAAACAAACAACACCTGATACACCAAAACCCAGAGACTGGAACACACTACAAAATTCAACCCAAAACCTCATCATATGGCCGAGCTCACCGGTTTTAACATGCTTCTGGCCGGCCAAAATCCGGCGAGGAGGAGTGAATTTTGTACTGTGTTCATGTTATATCTCATACAACATTCTGCAGTTGTTTAAAAAGATTTTAGAGGCCTTTTTAAATTCGACAGAAACTGGGTTGCAATGTTTAAAGTTTCGGAGTAGTTTCAGTTTCGTAATCTAACAAACATCGTTTAAATCTCTAGCTTGGCTCTGATATCACTGTTGGGTTGCCTAGCGTGGCAGCAAGGTTTCGGGAGGTATCGTCTATGCCGTTTTCAAATTTTTGCCGTTCTAAAGAACCCTAACCCTAGAATCTTAACTAGAGTTTTAAACGAAACGATATGTAAAAAACTTTACAACTAAGTGAATGCGGAATAAAACCTTTGTAGACCGGTCCTTCACTTCAAATGCTCCGTGGAGAAGTCCCTTCGCTTCGAGTAATGATCTCCCGAACTCTTGAGAGGATCCATAAGGTGAAAGATGCAAACTTGCTCGAAGTCTTCGAGGCCGAAGATGATCTACGTCGAGGAGGCTCAAGCTCATACTACCACTTCACTAAATTAGGGTTTAGTGAAGCAAACACCCTAAACTAAATGGCTAATATTAGAGGATGATGAAGTAGGAAATGGGCTCACTTTAGATTTATTTTTCTCACAATATTTTCTCACCATTTTCAAAAGCTAGAAAGCTTTTCATGAGGAAGAAGAAGCTCAAGTGAAGAAGAATGAGAGAATGAACTCATGAGGTGAGAATATGAACCATGGGTGAGTTAGTGTCATACACTAACTCATGTAGAGAGTTTACCATAGTTAGTATAATAGTTGGGTTAATAAATATCTACAGGTGAAATAAAAAGAGTGGACTTGGTCAATGTTTTCCACAACCTTCTACAAGCTTGTAGCCATGCCAAATATCCATCCATTTTTTGAATAACTTAGATAAATATAAACCCTACATTATATCAAGCATGGTGTAAGTCTCATACACCCATGTATCATGTATCATCAAGCATGACACAATAAAATGTATATTAATATATATCACATATATACTTTATGCACACAAGTGAGAAAAAGAATACTTAGTAAGCAAATTAATGTAAGTTAATATATCAAACATATAATTATATATTAAATTATCAAATCAACACTTGATTTAATAATCCGGCTATATCATATACAACCGACTAATATCTAATGTAACAATCTATCGAATCAACACTTGATCCGATAACCCGGCTATATCACATATAACCGACCGATATCACATATCGCGAGAATAGAATGCGGTATCACATACGCGCATTAATCTCGGTCCCGCACATATCACATATGTTCTCCTACATCGTTTTGCATGAACCAGGAAACCTCTGTGTAGGACTCTAAAGACTCGTCAATACGCCGGCAGTAGGTGATGATCATATCAAACACCCACAAGCCGCAAGCGGTATACTAAACGTAACGGCCACCCGGGTATTGAGCGATCAGAAGATCAACAAGCAAGTCTGCTCATACTCCTGCGAATCCATTCAGTAACACTACCGTACAGTCCGGTCTTTTCGTCAGATATGTCGCATATCATAGCCTGGGGGCGGTATAACGTCAGACCCCAATAGCCTGATAAGTCATGCCGATGCAAGGTCCATAACGGTTCGAGAAACTACTGGTAACATTTACCAGTAAATCTCAGCAACCCTGGCCAGGGATTTCCTGTTATGGCCAATCGAGCATAGCGCAACATCAACTCCCAATACCGGGAGAGACGAATCCCCTCCTATCGCTCATTGCCTCCATGTGACTCGGGACTGTACCCAAAAACCACCTTTTTGCACGATCTCTTGACCGTGGTATGGTGGAAATCAAAGCACAGTGGGAATCACACAAGACTCCATGACGATCTCGGGTCGACAGACTAACATGTACCAGTGTCACCAGAGAACTGCTATCTGACGATAGGTATAATACCATCTAGGAGTTCTCGGCGAGTCCGTTCAGTGTACCCAGTCTCCACTGAGCACCTGTATACCTTCTCTGATGTTAAACACCAATGGATATGGGATCATCCATCGCCTATCATATGGGTCAAGAAGTACATAAGCTATTCTACTCTGGAGTATCAATGCCCTGTCTCGATACTCCCACGACTAGGAACAATCTAAGGATGTACTTACCGACTACCTCTGCCCCACTAGTATGATCTGCATCATAATCCTGGTAGTCAAGTACCCATCTTAAGGGCTTTATCAACATGTAGTAGAGAGACAATAAGTGTATATGTTAAGATAAAGTGCAACCAGATAGCATACTATCACGTTGAGCAAGAAAGTCCTCCCTATATATGTCCAAGCATCCACTACAATATACATCGCATGTACAGTAATGGCCTCTAGGGCATACATATAACTAACACACTGAAGAACCTATCACCACCTTCCTCTTCTATCACCTTCGACCACTAACTCACCATCACCAGCAAACACCCAAGCAGCAGCAGCATCGTTACCGCCGATTCCAATGACCCGAAAACCTACTCGATCGCCGACGGCTTCCTCCATCACCTGCTAACTCCCACAAACCGCGACCACAGCCTTATAACCCTCACCTCATCGGCAACCATATGTTCATATCATAATATTGCATTATTATATTCCCCATTCTTATGCATTTTACAAATAAACAGGTACTTTTGACGCATGTCTGCTACATGTTACAGGTTACAGGTTCTTGGACAGGAAACAGTGAAAACGATGTAAAGACGATGAAAATATGGACTTTTGACCAATAAATGGGAGGATCTTAGTCAAGCCTACATCGAAAGACAGTTCACAATTAACAAGGCAACGCAAGACCCCAAAATGTCAAGGCAAACGGTTAAAAAGCCATTGCAAATTGTTCACTGAAGATCTGGAACCAACCTAAAAGCCCAAATGGAAAAAGACATATAGAAACAGGAAGACAAAGTCACCAGGAGCCCAGCCCAGAAGTTGCAGAAGCCAAATCTTCCTTTTGGCCGCGGAACCACGGCCAAACCATGCTTCGGGCCGCGGTTCTGCGGCAGTTTTAAAGAAATAAAAAATTAATTTTTTAGCGAAATAAAGTGGCGGCGTTGACCGGTCTTCCTAGAGGGCTATTTTTGTAAATGCAAATATGCGAGTCATTATAACCCTAGGGTTTCCTATCTTCTATAAATAGGGACTCTAATTCATTGTAAACTTCATGCCTCCCTTCATTAATAAATTTCAGAATTCTTTTGGAGAGCATCAAGTTGTAAGTTCTTTATTTTCTGCCCTAGGTTAATTTTCTATTCTTGCCCTAGTTAAATTTAATTCTTTGCCCTAGTTAATCTTTTATTCTCTGCCCTAGATAAATGTATTTTAATTCCCTAATGAGTGAGTAGTCTCCTCGCTTGTTAGGGTTAGATCTGGGGAAGGTTTGAGAGACGAAGATCTCTCATCCCCTTTCTTGCCCGTCATATATTTTCATAGAACTCCATGCATACCTTCTTATTCCGCTCCCTACGGCACTCTACCCACGAGGTAGCGGTGATACCGTAGTCTAAAGGCCCGGATTTTAAGGTTTTCCATGGAGGTTAGGGTAAAGATTAAGAAATGAAGGACAAGGATCTAGAGGAAGAACAATCTTCCCAATCATCCTAATCCCTTTTATTAATATTTACCATAACACCTAATTAGATCTTCATATGGGTATAGAAAGCTGTGAGATTTATAGACTTTCCAAACTTAACCTAGATCTAACCCTAGCAAGACTTAGATATATATTAATTAGGTTTTTAGATTTAATAATCAATCCGAACACCCTTCGGAATTAACTCGTTAGCGCGATTAGGAGATTCACAATATCCCTGTGGACCGACCCGTACTCACCGGCTAGCTTCATGCGACGCCGTTCTTGATTGCGGTTATTAGATAGTTTTTGAGATCAATCAAATGGCGCCGTTGCCGGGGATGGCGTAGAACTTTCCTTTTCGCAATTTCGGGTTAATCAAAATTTAAAAAAAAAATCATAAAAATATGAAAAATCACAAAAATTATAAAAATATATCAATTGTTATTTTTGGAAGGGATACTTTGTTGTTTTAATTTTTGTAGGATATACAAATTTGGATCTGGAGATTTCCAGAAAGCAAAACAGGGAACAAAATATCGGAACAGAAGAGATTTTGAACAACAGAACAAGGAATTTTTTTTTGGAGACCCAAATCGCCCAAACCGCCGCGATTCCGCGGCCAAAACCCACCTTAGGCTGCGGAACCGCGGCCGTCTTGTCGAATCAGAGCATCAAAAATTTTTTGGGGACTCGTGCTGTTTAGACTGCGGCGAAAACGCAGCAATAACGCGTTTTTACCGTGGAACCGCACCCTTTTGGTGATATCTTCCTCTGCAATTTGCACTGTAAGCTCCTCTGTTATTTCTCTTCTGTAATTTTTAATAAATTTTCTGAAAAATGCCTGCAGGATTTTGTGCACTTTAAAAATATATTCCCTTCCAAATAACGATCTTGTGCAGGATTTTTGGGCCTAGTTTAAAATAGAAATTGATTGCAAGTAATCTTTTTTGTTGCATATCTTTTCTCGAATATCTTTTTGCAACAATTTTTTTCCAAATAAAGATTCTTGTGATATGCTTAAAATAATAACTGATTGCAAGTAATATTTTTCGGTTGCATATCTTTAATTAAAAATATTTTTGCAACAATTTTCAAATAAAGAAAAAGAAAAAGGAAAATTTTGATAGAAACTTGCAAAGTTTTTAGCCGCAAATAAATCCTTGCACCACAATAAACTTTCCTTCTTTCCCCCTTTCTTCCAACATGGGTACCCCACATAATAAATCATTTGCCGAACTTTGGTATTCCGAACCTAACTTTGCCTCGTACGTCAATTTGGTCGGTCAATTTAAAGGCGATCCTTCCTTGCCTAAAATATCTTTGAAAGATCAAATAGAAGCGTCTAGGAGAAACAGTTTGACTTTTCAACCCACTTTGTGTCGACCAAGTCCATCTTTACCACCTACATATGTTGACACCACTTTTCCAAGTCCTGCTGTAACTTCTAAGCCGATGTCCATTGCTGAGTATATTGCTCAATCTCGCAGCCGATCTTTCACCCCTCTCCACTCATCCAGTTCTAGGGATCAACACAACTATTCACCTTTTTATCCATATGTTGACCCTACCCCTGCCCAACCACCCACTTCCTACAAGTCATACCCGACCTTCCCACCTTCACTAGACACCGTTTCTACACAGAATGTTGGGAGTTTTGCATATCCACACAAATTTGAATTTTTTACCGAAACCCCCTCACCACCTAAGTCTAGTTTGGAAGAGTCGTTGGAAGCTTATATTACAGCAACAAATAAAATGACTAGGAATGTGGAAGCGTCCGTGGCCGCCCTTATGCAACCTAGTGAACCGGTAGCTAGTTTTCCGCTAGCTCAAAAATTTTTAATGTATAAGGAGGCGGTTGGACAGAGTGAGAAGGAGAGAGGATTTTCAAATCAAACCTACCCTTACCCAATTGAAGCCCACAACTCCTGTTTTCCATCGATTGCCCTAAATAGTTCACCTGTTGAAAATAAAAATGAGTTGTGTGATTTTATAGTGCTTGATTTGCCAAATTGTGAAGAAACCCTTTCGAGTGAAACCGCACCTAATCCGTTTGACCTTTACACCTCCACTCTAGAACTTACATTGATAAACATCCATGCTTTTGAGGAGGTGTCTAAAGAAATTGATTTTCACTTGATTAAGGATATAGACGCCGGGAATATTTCGGATGATGAACCTGTCGATTTAATTGAAATTTTATGTTCAAATCATCATCCTGAGTTATTAAATGTTTCTCCCGAATCTCATATGCGTCTAGATTTTGATGATAATGGCATAGATGAGTTAAATATTGAGGATAGTATTGAGGAGAGTCTTGAGGATAATATTGAGGTTGAATCATTTTTGTTTGATGTGTCTGATTTTCCAATTCATCCTCCTGAACTTTTGACTGTTATATCACCCTCCCTCCTTCCCATCGTTCCGACCCCGCTTGAAGACTGTGAGCTTGAAAATTTTTCCTTTGAATCTGACACAATTCTCACAGACGATAACACCTATGAGTGTATCACTTTTCCGGACGATGCTGATGACTCACCGCCCGAGTTTGAGTCCTTTACATTTTCAGATGAGCCATCAGACTCGGTTGATTACAGTAGTTTTGAACCATTAATGGAATCTTTCAAATTCGAAACAATTTACTACGGTGAGAAAGATACTATCCCTAATTCACTCCCTTTCGTCTCTCCTATTGTCCCGACCGTACAAATGGCCGTTACGCTTTCATCTCCGATACCAAGTTCGGCGTACCCATGTTTTCTTACGAATCTTGAGGGATTTGATCCCATTTCTCGACGAGTAGATAGGTTAGCGCAATCGCTTATAACATATCGGTCATCACATATTGCGCTAATTTATTCACTAAATTTATACCCTCAAGATCGTACTCCACTTCCTTCTTCTTTTCGCCATTCTTCTCCCCCACCGAGACCGTATTCTACCATTCTTCTTTCCACACGGTCTCGCGTGTTTCTCATTTCTCTCCTCCACACCCCATTCTTGCACCAACTATACCACTACCATGATAAGATTTTTGAATGATTGGTGCTAACCTTTGGCTTGTGTAAGGCCAAGCTTAAGTTTGGGGGCAACCTTTGTATATATGTATATATATATATATATATATATATATATTTTGTTTTCTTTTTCTATAAAAAAATATTAAAAAAATTCAAAACATTAGAAATAAAAAAAATTGTAAATAAATAAACAGGGGAGTATCGGCATTTTAACCCTCTTGGTTTAGCATGACAGTGAGGACACTGTCAAGTTCAAGTTTGGGGGTATGCTCGGTACGTCTTCTTCCTTCGCATTCATTTGTACATATTTTTGCATTTGCATACTTATTTGAAAACCCATAAAAATTTTAAAAATTATAAAAATTAATGTATTCAATTTTGGCTAATTGACTTAAGTTTGACAGATAGGTTAACTGGCTAGGAACAAGTAGATCTTAGACTTAGTAAATTAAAAACCCTAAAAATAACCTTCCTTAAAGTTTAACGGTAGAGAGTATATGTCTTTGTAGTTTATTTAGAAATAGGCAAATTTTGGGTTCACTTCTTGGGCTAAGTCAAAACAAAGGAAAAGTATTGATGTTCTTATTAGAGTATAAGTTTGAAAAATAGTTCCTAGCTTAAGTCTAGATTCTGAAAACGTATACCCTACAATTTGCACAATCACGCACCTTGAAACTTGGAATAGTAGAAGAGACCTTGAAATGCTTTTGTCTAAAGTCCTTAGTACGAAGAAAATTAAAAGAAAAAAAAAGTGTGAATAAAGAATAAAAAAATGGACACTGGTTTTTGTGATTACTTAAGGCTGTAAAAATAGAAAAATATTTAGCGAGGGTGCTTCATCACCTAGTGCCTTAGACCAACTGGTTTGGGAGTCACTGCTAAAGCCTTGGGTGTTGCAAGACTAGGAATTACGCTTTAAAGTGCTAACGCATCTTGTAATCGGTCGTTGGTACCTCAAGAAGTATTAACGGTCGCATGAAGGATGTGTAAGCAAAATTCATTTAAATTCACCAATTAAGAAGTGCTTTGGACAACGGACGAGAGTATGATTGCTTGATTTGAATTTCCAAGTGCAGGGGTGATTCATACACACACGTAGGGATATGTGATTGGAGTTTAGATAAGAGAAAAGAATGAAGAATAGAACTTGTATCTTTAGTAGAATTGATAAAAATTCCTAAGTGGAGATGGAACCCTACAAGGAAAACTTAAGAGATGCCGAAAGCTAAGTAGGTCTGCAGAACATATATAATCTTAAGTTAAATAATGAGAAAGTGTGAAGAATATGGGTGGATAATTTACGAGTCGACGATAATAGAATTCCTTGTTAGAAAACCTAATTGGAGAATTAAAGTCGAAAAGCCAAATTGATAGGATTTTGTCGGTAGTATCCGCTGAAAACCTTCAGGAGACAACACTCCTCCTACTAGGGACACCTAGAGTTTTAACGGCTTGTTGCACGTGCTCAGTGCAATCGCGTTTCCCTGCGAAAGTGCGGTTAGGATTTTAGTGAATAAAAATAAGTTTGCTCGAGGACGAGCAAAAGATAAGTTTGGGGGTATTTGTTCATATCATAATATTGCATTATTATATTCCCCATTCTTATGCATTTTACAAATAAACAGGTACTTTTGACGCATGTCTTCTACATGTTACAGGTTACAGGTTCTTGGACAGGAAACAGTGAAAACGATGTAAAGACGATGAAAATATGGACTTTTGACCAACAAATGGGAGGATCTTAGTCAAGCCTACATCGAAAGACAGTTCACAATTAACAAGGCAACGCAAGACCCCAAAATGTCAAGGCAAACGGTTAAAAATCCATTGCAAATTGTTCACTGAAGATCTGGAACCAACCTAAAAGCCCAAATGAAAAAAGACATATAGAAACAGGAAGACAAAGTCACCAGGAGCCCAGCCCAGAAGTTGCAGAAGCCAAATCTTCCTTTTGGCCGCAGAACCGCGGCCAAACCATGCCTCGGGCCGCGGTTCTGCGGTAGTTTTAAAGAAATAAAAAATTAATTTTTTAGCGAAATAAAGTGGCGGCGTTGACCGGTCTTCCTAGAGGGCTATTTTTGTAAATGCAAATATGCGAGTCATTGTAACCCTAGGGTTTCCTATCTTCTATAAATAGGGACTCTAATTCATTGTAAACTTTATGCCTCCCTTCATTAATAAATTTCAGAATTCTTTTGTAGAGCATCAAGTTGTAAGTTCTTTATTTTCTGCCCTAGGTTAATTTTCTATTCTTGCCCTAGTTAAATTTAATTCTTTGCCCTAGTTAATCTTTTATTCTCTGCCCTAGATAAATGTATTTTAATTCCCTAATGAGTGAGTAGTCTCCTCGCTTGTTAGGGTTAGATCTAGGGAAGGTTTGAGAGACGAAGATCTCTCATCCCCTTTCTTGCCCGTCATATATTTTCATAGAACTCCATGCATACCTTCTTATTCCGCTCCCTACGGCACTCTACCCACGAGGTAGCGGTGATACCGTAGTCTAAAGGCCCGGATTTTAAGGTTTTCCATGGAGGTTAGGGTAAAGATTAAGAAATGAAGGACAAGGATCTAGAGGAAGAACAATCTTCCCAATCATCCTAATCCCTTTTATTAATATTTACCATAACACCTAATTAGATCTTCATATGGGTATAGAAAGCTGTGAGATTTATAGACTTTCCAAACTTAACCTAGACCTAACCCTAGCAAGACTTAGATATATATTAATTAGGTTTTTAGATTTAATAATCAATTCGAACACCCTTCGGAATTAACTCGTTAGCGCAATTAGGAGATTCACAATATCCCTGTGGACCGACCCGTACTCACCGGCTAGCTTCATGCGACGCCGTTCTTGATTGCGGTTATTAGATAGTTTTTGAGATCAATCACCATACCCTAACCCTCGTTGAATTCCTTTGCCGAGAACTCACTTCAACCAAACCCGACTTTCAAACCCATCTCCTTCTTAATACCCGAGCCCTAGTTCATCACAGCAAACCCGTCGCAGCAGCAACCCCATAGCCGCCATCCGATCATCACCACTGCCGCAGTGCCCGCACCCCGTGACCATCACCGTGCCAAGCTCAAGCCCTAGCCGAGCCTTGTCGTGCCGTGCCGGGTTCAGGCCATCCGTCACCGTTGCTACCATGCCGTTGATCTTCGTAGGCAAGTGAAAGCCCTTCACTTGTTCACAATGCTATCATAATAGTTAAATAGAATATATATATATATATATATATATATATATATATATAGTTTGCAAAGATAATATCGAATGGTGTACTATAATCATTGATTTAGTGTTTGGGACCCGACTTGGATCGACTATGCCATAGTGATATCATATAGAATTTCATGAATTGATTTCGCATTGATCAAGTAAAAGTAATCGATATTTCGATCGATAATCGTTTGCATAGCCTAGGTGTTCGATATGGAATCCTAAGTGAAAACCTATTTTAAAATGATGGAAATTGTGGTTAATAAACTCCTTTACCGATTATGAATATCCCGTAGGAATTTGGAATTAAAATATCGTAGTTTATCCCCTGAAATGAAGCCCCGATAACTGACACGAAAACTAGAATTTACTGAACCTATCACTGTATTAAATTCATAATAAATTGCATATAAATTGTACAATGGCATTCCATGGCTCATATCGAAGCCAACAGAATAATATACATCCCTCTATAATTAGTTACTGGATATCAACTTGTTGCGCTAATGAAAATGGGATAGAAATATGGCTCTGGACTGTAGTCCAGAGCAGTAACTTCTATCTATACCTGATTTGAGACACCTATACATCCCTGTATACATCTGAAAATACACGGAGTCTTAAATCTCAGTGTGTATAATTAAGTTATCTAACTTATGGTGCTAGTTTCATTCAATTTGAATGTCGTTTGATATTTTAAATATATTTTAGATCGTCGATATATCCTGTAGTTTCCTGCTGTGACAGTTTATATACCATGACACCAAACTGAAAATATCTCCTGGTGCATAGAGGCTATTAATGATCTGCTTGATGTGCTAGAAATCTAACAGATAGAGCTAGGTTTTATTCACTGAAGCAACATTTGAATCTAAACACAATCTATAGTAAACTACGCGTGAACTTGGACTTCCAGTTTTGAAATTGGAATTCCAGCAACTAATCGCTGATTTAAAATGATGATAAATCTTTAACCTGAATGCCAATTTATATGAAACTGATTTTAGGGCTTGATTAATAAAATATACTTCATATTCCTTTTATATTGTTTTGCTAAATTCTGCACGTATGATATATAGTGAATTTTGCAAGTTATATGACACTGGCAGTCCATATTTTATTCGTATCGTATTTGATTGCATTCTTATCATATCATATAACTATTAGACCTTCATTACTAGTTACCACATACATTGATGTCCTAGTGACTGTTTTAGATTACCAATTAATAAGCGTTAGTGATTGGATTGTGACAAGTGCATTACTGTAAAAGCGTGATTGAATAGTGGAAGTGACATATACTTGTACACAATCAGCGGAACCCTTTAGTTATTGCAGTGTCGATGTTAGGAATATGTATACCCTAGAAGCCATTATTGTATGATATAGTGGATGCTTGGACATATATATAGAGGACTTTCTTGCTCGACATGATAATATGCTATTTGGTTGCTCTTTATCTTAACATGTGCACTTGTATTATTATACTGCATCTCTGATACATGTTGATAAAGCCCTTAGGATGTTTGCTTGACTTTCAGGACTATGATGCGGATCATAAACTGGGACTTATGTAGTTCACAAGCACAACCTTTAACTGTTCTTAGTCGAGGGAGTATCGAGACAGGGCATCGATATTCCAGAGTAGACTAGTGTGTACGTTTCTTGACCCTGTAGGGGGCGATGGTTGATCCCATAACCATTGGTGTTTGACATCAAAGATTGTACATAGGTGCTCATTAGAGAATGGGTACACCAAATAGGTCTCGCCGAGAACTCCTGATGGTACCATACCTATCGTCAGATAGTAGTTTTCTAGTGACACTGGTACAT
This sequence comes from Agapanthus africanus, assembly GCA_030015575.1. NCBI lineage: Eukaryota > Viridiplantae > Streptophyta > Magnoliopsida > Asparagales > Amaryllidaceae > Agapanthus > Agapanthus africanus. The sequence continues at coordinate 536,705,781 of JASDDO010000019.1, forward strand.
GTTAGTCTGTAGACCCGAGATCGTCATAGTGTCTTGTATGGATCCCACTGTGATTTGATTTCCTTCTTACCACAGGTCAAAGGAGTCGTGCAAACAGGTGGATTTTGGGTACAGTCCCGAGTCACATGGAGGCAGTGAGCGATAGGAGGGGTTTCGTCTCTCCCGGTATGGGAAGTTGATGTTGCGCCATGCTCGATTAGCTATAACAGTAAGTCCTTGGCCAGGGCTGATGAAATTTACTGGTAAGTGTTATCAGTAATTTCTCGAACTGTTATGAGCAATACATCGGCATGACTTATCAAGTTATTGGGGTCTGACGATTCCACCCCTAGACTCGATATGCGACAAATCAGATGTAGAGACCGGACTGTACGGTAAATGTTACTTATAGGCTTCATGGGAGTTTGGACATGATTGCTTGTTGATCTTCTAATCGCTCAATACCTGGGTAGCAGTTACATCCAGCTAGTACCGCTGACGGCTTGTAGGTAACTGATGTGATCATTGCCTACTGCTGGCGTATTGACGAGACTTTAGAGCCCCACAAAGAGGTTTCATAGTACAAACGAAACGAAGTAGGGCACATGTAACACCTTCGAATGTGATTAGTGGTAATTGTGTTTTAATGTGGGGTTTTTGGTAAAAAGTTTACCAAAACGGTTTTCAAATAATTTATCTGGTTTTATGAATATTTTATTAGAATTTTATCTGGACTGCACACACTTGTGCATGTTAGCTAGGGTTAAGTCTTGGGTTAAACCATGTTTAGATAACCATGGTGGACTAACCCATTTGTTAAGTTAATTTGTTTTTAATTAAGGGTGTTAGTTTTTAAAATGAATTAGTGCTAGGGGTTGACTAGTATAGGTGTGAGAGAAAGCATGATGGATGGTGCCATGCTTGGCATTTAATGAGGAGAGAGGGTGAGGGGTTGACTCTCATCTTTTGTTTTCAAACCATTATAATTTTTCCTCACACTCATTCTCACATATCTCTCCCTCTCACTCTCTCACACACACACAACACACAACAACAGCAACATCAGCATCAGCCGCAGCTACAACAGAAGCAACAGCAGCAGAAGAAGTGGTAGCGGCAACAACAACAACACCAGAGCAACAGCAGCAACACAGCAGCATCAGCACCAGCACAGCAACACCAGCAGCAATAGCAGCAGCATCTGAAGTAGCAGCAGCAGCAAACACAGCAGCAGCTCAGCAGCAGCAACAGCCCCTTCTCCTTCTTCTTCTTCTCTTTCTCCTGCATCCTAGGATCCCTAGAGGTATAATCTCTTAGCTTAACTTCTTTCTTTGCTAGGATATGGTTATTTAAGCTTAATTTTAGTGTTTATTATGTGATTTAGTACTAGTTTTGGTAATTTGAGTGAGATTTGGCCAAGTGATGGTTTTTATTGATAATATAGCTTGACTAAGTGTGTTTAAGGCCAGTTAACCTAAGATTTACCCCAGATTTCATTAAAATACCAGATTGTTTCAAATTGGTGTAACTTAGCTATATAGACTTTTTAGCCTTTCTAGGATCTGCTCTTGACCCGGGTACTTCAGGAAAAAATTGTGGATACTGTAGCCTAGTGACCAAGCCAGAGACACACACACGAAGCACGGGGACCCCTCTCCCCCTTTGGGCCGCAGATTTAATCTGTCTGGACGTAAATTGCGGCCAGAAGGTGGGTGTGGGTGTTGGGGTTTTGCCTGTAGGGTTCTGCTGTATAATTAGGGTTTTTGGTATGTGCAACTTTTTCTATTTTAACTCGAGTCAAAATCTGGAGCATTAAACCCTTTTTCGATGCTTTTTAACTCGTGCAACACGTGTGTGATCTGTGTTGGTTCTGTGGTGCACTGCGTGACACAGCGTGTCAGGGTGGTTTCTGGTGAGGTTACACACGTCGCGACGTATCGAGTGCACGCGCATTTAGTTTCACACGCGAGTTATTCCTTTGATCGATATATCACGTTTTTGCAGGATTTGCCTTATGTGTGTTACTTTATGTAAATTCTAGGTTCGCAAGCAGGAACTTCGAGCGCCGCGGAGAAAGGAAAGCAGGTGGTCGGTCACACCTAGCGCGAGATCACAGGTGAGTAGATGTAATATCTACGGGGGACAATCGTTTGGATGGCGCAAGTCGCCCGATAGTTTGAGTAATTTAAAAGATTCCTAGTGATATTAGTAATTATGAGTATAATGCTTGCCTGACATCCTGCTACATTCATGATCTATATTTTTACCTACATATGCGAACTCATTCTATAGGACACCTGCACCATTGCCAGGGTTTTTATATGCAGCACGAGCACTATTCATGCGTACACACACGCCTTGGTAATTGCTATGCCACAACACTAGATAACTTATAATCTAGAATATTTTCACCATATTTGATGCCTAAACCTGCGCTAATGCATTTAAATCCTTAAGATGAACCTGTAGGATTGCTATTCATGTGCATATACCTCATTACATTATTCATTCATGCCTAGTCTATTAATCATACATTGCAGCTTGATTGTTGATACCATAGGCATTCATTATTATTGACATGTGCATTTATGATGATTTTCTTGAGATTTATGAGATTTCTGGATTTCAGGGCAAAGCCGCAAGAATTTATAAACTTATTACCTTTTTAAAAATTATGCAAAGTTGCGGTTTTCTAGTGATGTAAGTGTCGTCCACCATGAGTTTGCTGTGGTTTTCGAGACCCGTTTCGAGGAGTTGGATGAACCGTCTCGGGTACATGGTGGGTCCGGTAAGATACCCTGGGGCAAGAAGATCGAGTAGTAGACGATGAGCCTGGCAGGGGATGGACTACCTACCGGTGACTTTTTGGCACGGCGGATATCCAGAGGATACCGACCGTGGCCGTGAGATGTTGAGATATTGATACTTTGAGATGGGTCAGCCGGACGGCTGAGGCCAGAGATACTGTAATATGGATACATGAGATTTGAGATAGTGGTTTGAGGTGTCGATGCTGGACACGGATTTCTGTTGATTCTATTGACATCATGCCAGTTTAGTATTGTATAATGATTCCTATTGCATATATATCTGCTAGTAGATCCTGCCACATCAGTATTGTAGATGTTATGATACTTGCGTACATGCTTGCGATAGCCTCTATAGATGTTATTTATTACTCACGAGTTGGCAACTCACCCCCGTTGTGCCACAGCCTTTTTGCAGGTCCGTTCCGTCAGCACAGTAGCGGCGGGCGCACTAGCTTCTTTTTCCTAGACTCGAGGCTTTGCCCGTAGGTGGGTTGTGTTATCATTTTGTACCACCTTGTATATTCATTGTATCTAGAGTACTCTATCTACTGTATCTACTGTACCTGTTATTTAAATTGTTGTATATTGACCTAAAGACGAGGCTGTGAGATTTGGGGACTTTTATGCTGTATTTGGGGTCGAGCTCACTTGAGTCGACATGATATTTTACTTGTGCTTCTCATGCTTATTTTTGCACATTGCTGATTTATATTGCGTGGGATTTGTGACCGCCTTGGGGCGAAGAGCTAGCTCCCTCTTGGGGATGCCATATTTCATGTTATTCATTTATACTCCAGTTTTGTACCCGTTTGGGGCCTGTTTTTACAAAGGAGACTCTGCCGGAATTTTTTGGAAAAAGGGATGTTGCTTTTAAAAAAAAAAGGTTGATGTGACTTAATGGATTTGTAGGGTTCCTAGGCACACTAATGAGGTCTCACAAGGCATCAACCATGCTAATTTCAAATTTTACGGGTGCCGAGAAACCCTAATACGGATCGTTAACTAGATATATAGGCGATAAAAGAAACTAGTTAACAACTTAACTATAAGAACGGAAATACAACCTTTGTAGATCCGGTCCTCCACCTCCATAGCTCCGCAATGAAGTCTCCTCGCTGTCCAAATCGAATCCCGGGCTCTAGCGTCGGCTTCATCGGAGAATTGGGCGGGCTAGGTCGTCGACTTCGATGCCGAAGATGATCTACGTCGAGGCATCACTAGATCAAGCTCCCACTTCACCAAGTCATGAAACTTGTGAAGAAAACACCCTATACTACTTGGCAAGAGGTAGAGGATGAAGAAATAGGAGGTGGGTTCACTTTAGAATTGGATTTCTCACTCATTTCATCAAGTCACCATTGATGGAGGCAAGCTTCTTCTTATGAAGAAGAAGAAGAAGAAGATGAATATATTATGATAAGTTATTTTCAAAATAGAAAATAAATGAATACTTATCATAATCCAACCATGGTCAAGTGTAGAGAATGAACTAGGGTTTAGTGGAATGGTTAGGGTTAAGCATGAGACAAATATGGTCACTTAGTCAAAGCTTCATGAAGCTTCAACTAGCATCCAAAGAAAGCCACCATTCATTTATTTTGCAAAATAAATAAACAAAATAAATAAATGATAAAGAAAAAGAAAACCCTAACCATTACACAACCATGGTTTAAACTATACACAAACTCAAGTTAGCTTGTATCATCAAACATGACACAAACTTGTGTACAAAAGTATATCACATATACATTGTGCACTTTAAGTGAGAAAATCCCTTTAAAATGAACCAGTACTAGTTAATGCAAAGTAATATATCAAATATATATAATTATACATTAAATCATTAAATCAACACTTGATTTAATGATCCGGTCATATCGCATATAACCAACTAGTATCCAATGTATCGGCTTATCGAATCAATCCTTGAATCGATAACTAGGTTATATCGCATACAACCAATCGATACATTCATCGCGAGAATGGAATACGGTATCACATACACGCATTATTCTCGGTCCTGCACATATCTCATATGCGCTCTTATTTCGTTTCGCTTGAGCCAGGAAGCCTCTGTGTAGGATTCTAAAGACTCGTCAATACGCCGGCCGCAGATGATGATCATATCAAACACCCACAAGCCGCAAGCGGTCTGCTAAACGTAACGGCCACCCGGGTATTGAGCGATCAGAAGATCGACGAGCAAGCCCGCTCACAATCGAGTGAATCCAACCAGTAACACTAACCGTACAGTCCGGTCTGATCGTCTGATATGTCGCATATCTTGCCTAGGGGTGGTAAACGTCAGACCCCAATAGCTCGATAAGTCATACCGACGTGAGGTCCATAACATGTGTGAAACTACTGATAACACTTAACAGTAGATCACTGCAACCCTGGCCAGGGATTTCCTGTTATGGCCAGTCGAGCATAGCGCAACATCAACCCCCAATACCGGGAGAGACGAATCCCCTCCTATCGCTCATTGCCTCCATGTGATTCGGGACTGTACCCAAAAACCACCGTTTTGCACGCCCTCTTGGACGTGGTAAGGTGGAAATCAAAGCACAGTGGGAACCACACAAGACTCTATGACGATCTCGGGTCAACAGACTACTCTGTACCAGTGTCACCAGAGAACTACCATCTGACGTAAGGTATAATACCATCTGGGAGTTCTCGGTGAGTCCGTCCAGTGTACCCAGTCTCCACTGAGCACCCGTATATCATCTCTGATGTCAAACACCAATGGATATGGGATCATCCATCGCCCATCTGTATGGGTCGAGAAGGTATACGCTAGTCTACTCTGGTATATCGATGCCCCGTCTCGATACACCCACGACTAGGGACCTTGAAAGATGTACTTATGGACTATCTGTCCCCACTAGTATGATCTGCATCATAGTCCAGGTAGTCAAGTACACATCCTAAGGGCTTTACCAACATGTAACAGAGAGACAATCAGTATACACGTTAAGGTAAAGAGCAACCAGATAGCATACTATCATGTCGAGCAAGAAAGTCCTCCCTATATATGTCCCAGCATCCACTACAATATACATCCTATGTACAGTAATGGCCTCTAGGGCATACATATAACTAACAATCTCCCACTTGCACTAGGGCCATCTGTAGCAGTGGTTGCAGTATCTCATACTCAACCATCCCATAAAAATCTCTCTCTGGGAATAGGCCTTCGTGAGTGGATCCGCCGTGTTGTCCTCTGAGTCTACTCTCCTAACCTCGATCACCCTGGAGATCAACCATCTCCATGATCAGGTGATGCTGCCTTAGAATATGTCTGGATCACTGATGGGACCGGGGTTCCTTGGCATAAGCCACAACTCCATTGTCACACAATGGGAAGAACAAAGTTCATCTCATGAACTAATATACACCCAGACTGCCTCTTTGGTAGCATCTTAAGTAGCGATGTATCCAGCCTTTATCGTCTAGTATGCCACGGTATCTTGCTTGGAACTTTTCCAACATACCGTCCCTCCACTGAGGGTATAGACAATGCCTGTGACTGACATTCAGTCGTCTTTATCACCCTGGAACCATTCCAGTGATTCTCCCCAGGGTCGATTGATACCGTCTCACTACAACTAGTGAGAATCCTAACATCCATTTAGATCTATCTCATAGATCCAAAACCCAGGATTTAGGAGGTATCACTTTGATCCTATATGGAGAATCATTGTGATAAGCGGAGATTGACCGAGCGTAGCATAGGAAACTCCTTCCCTATAAGGAGCATGCCATCCACGTACTTTACGAGGATCGTCACTATACTCCCTACTACCTTTTTTGTTTATACAAGGTTCATCTACCATTTTGATGATGTCAAACTCTTTGACTAACACATCAAAACAGATGTTCCAACTCCGCGATGCCTGCTTTATCCTATAAAGCATCTTGTACACGTTTCCGCTGCTCCCACTGTTTACGAAGCCCTCTGACTGTGTACTTATAGACTCTCTCTTCTGAAACATCATTTAGAAAAGCAGCCATGACACCCAACCGCCAGATATCGTAGTCATGGTATGTAGCCGTGGCAAGTAGGATCTGGATGGACTTAAACATAGCCTCTTGAAAAGGTTTCATCATTATCCACGCCTGGTCGATGACGAAAAGCTTTAACAAGTCTAGTTTTGAAAGTCTCAACTTTTCCATCTACACCAAGTAATCTTCTCAAGATTTACTTGCTCCTGATGGGGATTTAACCCTTCAGATATAGCAACCAAAGTCCATACTTTTTCGGTGTATAAGGATTCCATCTCAGATCGCTAAGCATCCAGCCATTCTTACAGAGTCCCACTCCTGATGGCCTGCTCGAAACTAGTTGGGTCATCATCTCATGATGCGATCCGGACAACCCCAAATCTTAACTAGCTTAAGACATGGGCTCTACCCTTTCCATATCACATATGAAGTGGTAGGCAACTGATTTGATTCGAACCCTATTCAATAGGTATGCAGCTTCTCAAGCGCATAACTCCCAAAAAGGAAACAGGTAACTTAGTATTACTCATCATAGAGCATACCTTATCACATAGGGTGTGATTGCTCCGCCCCGATATACCATCGTGCTGATAGTGTATACGGAGGAGTAATGCTGAGAGAGAATCTCATTCTCCTTTAGAATAGTCCAGGAATTCCGTGCTCAAGTATTCTCCTCCTTGATCTCATCAAAGGACATAATACTTATACCCGTGTTTTGGTTCTCTACTTCTAGCTTATATTCTGTGAATATCTCAAAAGGTTCGGACTTGTGTTTCAACAGGAACATATGTCTGAATCTTGAGAGATTATCAGAGAATGTAACGAAGTACAAAGAACCAGTCCTGGCATATGTAGACAGGGGACCTGACATACATCAACATGTATCATCCCAAGAGTTCACTAACTCTTTCTCTGTTTCCAGTAAACGGAGCTATGGTCATTTTATCTCTGTGACATGACTGGAAAGTTTCATAAGATGTAAATTCAAACTAATTTAAATATGCATCTATAATGTAACTTCAGCCAGTCGGATCGCATTGATATGACCTAGTCTACAATGCCTCAAGAAGGATTCGTTCGTTTCTGAACTCTTCCTCTTGTGTGTGTTCCGTATACTAAAGAACTGTAGTTTGATTTAGAACATCAATGCTTTTAGATAACGTGCCTGAACCGATCAACTTTTGATATAGGAAATGTTCAAAACATTATCCAACAATACAAAATTTTATCATTTCTTTACTAATAAAGAGACTGATATGATTTTGTATATCAGGTTCGGTATCTAATAACATTCGTTCAGAATCAATGTATTTGGAATACAGGGTGACAGTGACCAACAGACTTGGCTGCAACACATGCCCCGTTTTCTGTCTCATGAAACTTATCACCCGTTCTCAGTTCTCTACCTAGCTGTAGCCCTATGTAACAGATTACATATCTGGGATCCTGATCTGGTATCACATACCCAGGACGTAGAGGATACAGAGAAACAGTTCTTTGTAACGAATACACCCGAAGATGATGCATCAGCATGCACTCTCTTCGTTTGGGCGGCACGGAAATTCTGGTAATCCCCAATTTCCTGCTGTCTTATAACAATTATAAGTTGGAGCGGGACCAACGTTCCCCAGCTCAGTATAACAAGTGGGTTCGGTCAATATTCCGTATTATTATCTTGATTAAGGCGTGATATGGTCGCTACCTGGAGAGAGAGAGAAGAAAACACTCAGCGTGCGCTCTTGCAAGAATAGATTGGTTATTATTTTATCTAATCAGGATGGCTCCCACTGCTTTTTATCAAATCTTCCTTCAAACCCTAAAAGGAAAGACTAGCCGGGATTAATTACACACTATAAGTTCGCCAATCTTTCAGCCAGGCCAGTGTCGGTACTTTGAGGGAGGTCCCCCGTGCTTTCGCACGAACCTAATTAATGTAAACCTCGTTTTCTCAGAGGCGTAACCCCGTTGACACCTTTCTAGACACCTACTTGATCGGCTAGTTGCAATGTGTAAAACTCTCCCAGGAGTAACTCTTACTCGCAGCGGGTATCGGGATCCAACTATCTCATAGAAGGTATGCAATCTCATTGCAAATTTCAACACTTGAAATTCCCGATAATATTTTGCCCCTAGCGTCCTATGACCTTGACAGAGGTCAACAAACCATAGGCTGCTAGTCAAGTTCAACCCGTCATTTCCTGATTGAAGTAAACCCACCCGCACGACCCTTGACAGAGGTCAACAAGGTCGCACGACTACCCTAAATCAATCACATCATATACTTATACAGATAAGCACTAATCAGCTATCGCACACTACGCCTTGACAGAGGTCAACAAACGTAGCACGAATACTAACCAGTACATATCTGAAATGACGGAGGGCTATGACAGGTTTTTAAGAAAACCTATTGCGTAATGAACTTGATATCGTTGTAGAATCAAATGATTTTAAAATGGAGTGTGTTTGAGGCTTTTCTAGTTTTGCTAAAGGAATCACTCCCGGTGAAGGGATCGTCGGTCCTTTCCTCGTCGAATGAGGTGCGGGATATATCATATATATCACTGTGCAAAGCAAAAACTCTTAAAAGCAATCAGAAGACAAACCGAGTGTGTAGCATCTGCCAGTTATTGCTAAAGGAGTCACTCCCGATGAAGGGATCTCGGTCCTTTCCTCATCGAATAAGGTGCAGGATATATCATATATACCGCTGTGCAAAGCAAGAACTGTAGCTACCTGTTTTATTTTGAAATTCGATTCTACAACATCTTTAGGTTTCTTTTTATTTCATTAATCACATTAATGAAGTCCCATCATTTAAGTACCTAAACATCACAGATAAATACGACGTACACTTATGCCATCCGCATTCTCCTCGATGTCCCCTCGTGCACCGTTAGGTTAGGTAACTAACGGCAGAGCAGGGCAGGGCTAGCGCGGGTGTAAAACATAAGTAACATCTATATAATATATCATATATACTATATACAGTATCTATCACAGAACATCACATGATCGCATCACAGATATCGCAGCAGAAGAATCATATGAAATATTGGATATACTAGGATGTCCGTGTTTTCAATACGAGCCAGTATAAAACACGGATTCCACAGTCGCGATGAATAGCCAAACCCACACCCCTAGACCCCTACGAGAGCGGCAAGCAACCCTACCAATTCTGGAGTTAGGAGACCCGGACTCGACTCCTCGAGTTGGTCTCCCACTGGACTCCAGAACCCGGTTACTTATGCTCCCCTCCTTGGGTCTAACCTAGTGCAGAAAAGTAAATAATATACAAAAGGTGACAACTTCCGCAACCTGGAAGTGCCCCAATAAAAGAATATTACATATAAGTTTTTACATGAATGAAAATGAAAAACACTCATCTCACATAAAAACCCCCGGCTATTCAAACACGACGATCCAATATAACATATCCAGCAACACATAACATCACATGTCATCAACGTAAGTAAATATGCGCATCCCAATTGTCGTTGACATATAGCAACAAAACCGGCGATATCACATATTACACTTACGGTCACAGAAAAGAAAGTGTAAAACTACAACAGTTGGAATCCGCAACCTGCATAGACATCGCATGCCTAATCAAATGAATTCCTTAGACATCGCATGCCTAATAATTATAAACCCCGCATTTTAGTCTCATTATCGAAAACTCTTTTCAATATCAAGTCGGGTAATTCAACAAGATTCCCGAAATCCTGATCGAATACTCGTCGTAAACTTCAGTAGACGGCCGCACCCCCGATACCGTCGACGAAGTACACCAAGGCGGAACACCGCTACCGCAAGCACCCGAACGGATGCTTTCGGCGACGGGGTTCTCCTACAGTCACTTGGTCGAGGCTATGGGGTGTAGCTGTCTATTAAGTTTACCCGGCGAGTATCCGCGTACGCTACGTGATTGCAATGGACTTTTGATCACATCAAAATTCCGTGGCAACCGATCAAGTGAGACTAAACTGCTATGTTTATAACATTCATTCAGTTATCTTATAACTACTTGTGAATTCCAATTATTGTATCCGGTTCCAGATAAATAGAAAATGTTAAACTTTCCGATCGAACATTCAAACACCCAAGTTTTCCCGAAACAGATCAACACATGAAATAAGTTCAAAGACATTCACTTCATGCCTCAGTACCAACGGTCCAGCCGTAGAAGGGTCAAGCCAACGCCTCACATGTGGCACGCCGTACTGCCCCAAACCCGAAGGTTCAAAGGGCAGTTCAAGACGGTCACATAATCGAGTTAAGGTTTGTTGTCTTCTAGAGGGACCATCGCGTTACTTGCACTACTTAGGACGTCTTTAAACCACAGAAAAATCCAACACTTGGATATTTTTCCGGCAGGGGAAAGATTGGGTATTTACATCCGGTCGAACTTTTTAACATATTCCAAAATATCCGGAAAAACACATAGACGAAATTAGAAAAATCCGATCGAATCATCGAAGCCCCAAAGCAACCCAGAAAATTCAACTCTTGAAAAAATATTAAAAATTCCCAGAAAATACAGCACCCGAAAAGATGAATTACTGTGCAAACATTACAGGCAACACTCATCATTTGGCCGTGGAACCGCCGCAGAAGCCATGCTTCTGCCGCGGTTCCGCCGCACTACTAACATATCATGAGTCAAATTTTGCACCGTAATTCTTATAATTCCCTGCTGAATTTTTTAGCAATTTTTAATCTGGAAAAATCCCAGTTTTTGAAAAAAGTCCAGAGAGCAAGAAATTTTAGGGTTTCGGGTTCGTTCGGGTTTCAAACTTCGTCTACGCATCGCCTAAGGCTCTAGCTAAGCTCTGATACCACTGTAGGGTTCCTAGGCACACTAATGAGGTCTCACAAGGCATCAACCATGCCAATTTCAAATTTTACGGGTGCCGAGAAACCCTAATACGGATCGTTAACTAGATATATAGGCGACAAAAGAAACTAGTTAACAACTTAACTATAAGAACGGAAATACAACCTTTGTAGATCCGGTCCTCCACCTCCATAGCTCCGCAATGAAGTCTCCTCGCTGTCCAAATCGAATCCCGGGCTCTAGCGTCGGCTTCATCGGAGAATTGGGCGGGCTAGGTCGTCGACTTCGATGTCGAAGATGATCTACGTCGAGGCATCACTAGATCAAGCTCCCACTTCACCAAGTCATGAAACTTGTGAAGAAAACACCCTATACTACTTGGCAAGAGGTAGAGGATGAAGAAATAGGAGGTGGGTTCACTTTAGAATTGGATTTCTCACTCATTTCATCAAGTCACCATTGATGGAGGCAAGCTTCTTCTTGTGAAGAAGAAGAAGAAGAAGATGAATATATTATGATAAGTTATTTTCAAAATAGAAAATAAATGAATACTTATCATAATCCAACCATGGTCAAGTGTAGAGAATGAACTAGGGTTTAGTGGAATGGTTAGGGTTAAGCATGAGACAAATATGGTCACTTAGTCAAAGCTTCATGAAGCTTCAACTAGCATCCAAAGAAAGCCACCATTCATTTATTTTGCAAAATAAATAAACAAAATAAATAAATGATAAAGAAAAAGAAAACCCTAACCATTACACAACCATGGTTTAAACTATACACAAACTCAAGTTAGCTTGTATCATCAAACATGACACAAACTTGTGTACAAAAGTATATCACATATACATTGTGCACTTTAAGTGAGAAAATCCCTTTAAAATGAACCAGTACTAGTTAATGCAAAGTAATATATCAAATATATATAATTATACATTAAATCAGTAAATCAACACTTGATTTAACGATCCGGTCATATCGCATATAACCAACTAGTATCCAATGTATCGGCTTATCGAATCAATCCTTGAATCGATAACTAGGTTATATCGCATACAACCAATCGATACATTCATCGCGAGAATGGAATACGGTATCACATACACGCATTATTCTCGGTCCTGCACATATCTCATATGCGCTCCTATTTCATTTCGCTTGAGCCAGGAAGCCTCTGTGTAGGACTCTAAAGACTCGTCAATACGCCGGCAGCAGATGATGATCATATCAAACACCCACAAGCCGCAAGCGGTCTGCTAAACGTAACGGCCACCCGGGAATTGAGCGATCAGAAGATCGACGAGCAAGCCTGCTCACACTCCAGTGAATCCAACCAGTAACACTAACCGTACAGTCCGGTCTGATCGTCTGATATGTCGCATATCTTGCCTAGGGGTGGTAAACGTCAGACCCCAATAGCTCGATAAGTCATACCGACGTGAGGTCCATAACATGTGTGAAACTACTGATAACACTTACCAGTAGATCACTGCAACCTTGGCCAGGGATTTCCTGTTATGGCCAGTCGAGCATAGCGCAACATCAACCCCCAATACCGGGAGAGACGAATCCCCTCCTATCGCTCATTGCCTCCATGTGATTCGGGATTCTACCCAAAAACCACCGTTTTGCACGCCCTCTTGGACGTGGTAAGGTGGAAATCAAAGCACAGTGGGAACCACACAAGACTCTATGACGATCTTGGGTCAACATACTACTCTGTACCAGTGTCACCAGAGAACTGCCATCTGACGTAAGGTATAATACCATCTGGGAGTTCTCGGCGAGTCCGTCCAGTGTACCCAGTCTCCACTGAGCACCCGTATATTATCTCTGATGTCAAACACCAATGGATATGGGATCATCCATCGCCCATCTGTATGGGTCGAGAAGGTATACTCTAGTCTACTCTGGTATATCGATGCCCCGTCTCGATACACCCACGACTAGGGACCTTGAAAGATGTACTTATGGACTATCTGTCCCCACTAGTATGATCTGCATCATAGTCCAGGTAGTCAAGTACACATCCTAAGGGCTTTACCAACATGTAACAGAGAGACAATCAGTATACACGTTAAGGTAAAGAGCAACCAGATAGCATACTATCATGTCGAGCAAGAAAGTCCTCCCTATATATGTCCCAGCATCCACTACAATATACATCCTATGTACAGTAATGGCTTCTAGGGCATACATATAACTAACAGGATTAAATCGCTTTCAATAAATTGGTTTTTCCTTCACTCTATTTTCTTAATCGGGTTTTGATTTCTGGGCTTTGGCTTACTTATTTTACGGACGCCTTGAGACGTTTCGTAACTTAAGTGCCAGTCACGTTCCGTACCCTGCGGGTCGTGACAAAGTTGGTATCAGAGCGATAGGTTTTACCTTTCCGAGTGTAGGATGACCCTTGGTAGATGGAGTAAGTGACTTAAGCAGGGTAACGTAGCGTGCGTATGTCCGCGGCATACTTGCGATACGGTATTCCGCCTAGGTGACTTTAGGATATACTTGCTTGAAATTCCTTCTTCAATTCCGTGTATCCTATGATTCTATTGCACTGCTCTTATTGTCCTGTTTCATGTACCAGCCACTATGCCGCCGAAGGCTACGAGGGCGCAGAGGGCTGCCGCCCGAGATGAGATCCGAGACGAGGACCGAGCAGGGTGACATACCTACTCCCCAGGGACAGACCGATCCGCCTTCCCCAGGTCGCATGGATAGGCTAGAGTCTGGTATGGAGGAGCTATGACAGATGATGGGAGGTATGCAGGAGTTACGACAGATGGTGGGATCCTTAGTAGAGGCCAGTCGTGCACCGAGATCAGAGGACGTACCTACCGCAGCACAGACTACCATAGTACCTGCTTCCCAGACAGTTGCCCCTACTACTACTACTACCGTGGCTATCCCAGTATCGCTACAGGATTTTATGAGGCTAAGACCTCCAGTATTCACCGGCACAGATGTAGCGGAGGATCCACAGACATTCCTGGACAGATTAGCAAGGATTTGTCGTTCGCTCAGATGTTTTGACAATCAATGGGTGGAGCTTGCGAGTTTCCGTCTAGAGGGCCTTGCGTAAACGTGGTGTGAGTCCGTCGAGAGAGGTCGAGCTACAGGTCTACCTCCTATGACTTGGGCCGAGTTCACAGCAGTATTTCTAGCTCGTTTCCTTCCAGAGAGCGATCATGATGCTAGAGCTCGTAGTTTTGAGTCTTTGATCAAGACCCCAGGGATGACAGTGTCTGAGTATGATGTCCAGTTCACGCAGTTGTCCAGATATGCTCCGTATTTGGTTGATACTGAAGAAAAGAGAGTGAAGAGGTTCGTGCAGGGACTTGACACCCAGCTATTTCTTGCCATCGGCGCCCAGCACTTCGACACTTATGAAGCTGTTATGGACACGACATTACGGATGGAGGCACGCATTTCAACGACTCCGGCCATTTCTGGGCCGAAGAGGATTCGTACCAATATGCCAGCTCAGAGGCATCGTTGTCACGACCCGAAGGTACGGAACGTGACCGGCACTTAAATTACGAAGCGTCTAGAGGCGCAACGTAATCTAAGTAAGCCGAAGCCCAAAAATCTAAACCATATAAAAGAAGAAGTAAAGGAAAACATGTAGAAAAACAAGTTTAAAAGCAAGCTCCTCGTTCAGCAGATAGAGATGGCCTATGCAAGAGTCTCCTTTGTAAAACAATTTTCTCAAAAATTTCGGCAGAGTCTCCTTTGTAAAAACTGGCCCCAAACGGATACAAACAAGAATAATATATATACAGCAATAAAAAGGCATCCTAAGCGGGAGCTATCTCTACGCCAACAGGCGGAAACAACCACACCAAGCACAATAATATACAACGCCAAAGGGCGAGGCTCAAAACTCAAAAGAAAACAAATCCACCAGATACCATAATAATACAAGCATGACTCTAAGGTCGAAATAAATTAACCGGTCCTTTAAACTTATCAAGTAATACAAGTTTTGTTGATGGAGCTTACTAGATACCAATGAAATAAATAAAGTACAACGGCGGTCCTGATACAAATGAACCAACCTACCGTGCAAATCACCCTGAATGAAAAGATGTGCCAGCAAGCTGCCAAGGAAACCTGTACATCGAACCTGTAATAAAATTTGGCACAACGGGGGTGAGTTGCCAACTCATGAGTAGAAGATATCTGTGAAAAGAAATCAAATGCACGACGTTATCCTAGGTCATAATAATATACTAATATATCACTAGTCATCTAGTAGTGCAGGGTAATAAACTACGCGTAAGTGCAAATGCTCCGTGCTCGTGTCAGTGCCTCAAATAGTAATATGTCGTGTGAATGAGTATGCATGCACCATGAATGTAAAACAATCAACCCTGAAATCTGGATATATCTGTATAAAAAGTCTTTAACTTTCACCATAGTAAAATTTGTATAGAAGTCTGAAACATCATTGATGAAATCCATGGAAATCCGTGTCAAGCATCGACACAAAACATGTAAATCTCAAGTCTCAATACCTCATAGTCTCAATATCTCGGACTCCGTCAGTCCGGATCGGCCCATATCATCAAATCTCACGACAACGGTCGGTATCCTCCGGATATCCGCCGCGCCAGACATCACCGGTAGGTAGTCTTCCCCTGTCAGGCTCATCGTCTACAACTCGATCTTCTTGCCCCGGGGTACCATACTGGGCCCACCATGTACCCAAGACGGTTCATCCACTCCTCGAATCGGGTCTCAAAATCCAACAGTAAACATGAATCTCATGGTGGACGACACATGCATCACGAGAAAACCGCAACTTATATTTTAAAAAGAGAAGGAGAAAGAGAGAGATGTTTTTATATATATTCTTGCGGTTTTCCCCAAAATCCAGAAATCTCATAGAAATCCAAAATCCCAAAATCATGAGTAAGTGAATGGTAAGTGTCGGCATAAGCCCCATAATATTGCATGATAACATGAAAATGTGAATGCATGAAATGTCTAAGTAATAAATGCAATGTCTAGGGTAACACCTGAGAGTAATCACAATACTATATTGATCTAGCCTTTAGCTGATTCTATCATAAAAGATAATATGTTCTAAAGTGTACGTGACATGGCAATTACCGATGATGTGTGTGTGAGCCGGAAAATAAGTGTACGTGGAATATGCGCATCATCGGTAATGGTGCTGGTGTCCTAACAAGCAGAGTTTCATACCGACTAAAGAAACATATGTATGAACATGCAACTTGATGATTACAATCTGAAAGTAAAGATGAATGTTTATTAACCACTCATTGGTAATATACATGTCTAACTACAACTAAATGACTCGAGCCTAAACTAGTATCTATCTAACCCCCTAAGAAACTAAACTAAAGAAACTAGTCGATCAGAAATAAGGATCCACCTAGGGTCTGAGTCCATATCTCTAATAGTCGGCGATCCAGCCTCAATAGCGTCACGTACATAGTACGACTTCCTCGAATCATTAGTGCGGATCAATCATCACATCTATGCCTCGTACGGTAAAATCCATCGTACGGCATCCCAATATCGGGGTATGGGTCAAGGATCACCTACGTACATCATCATTCGTATGATATCATCATCAAATAATGTCATGACCAAAGGTACTGTACTGTAATCGCATACATCCCAATATCATCAATCATATATCATTGTCTGCGAACATATACATCGTCAATTGTTCCTCAGAAATATCATGCCATATATATCATATCGTAATCAGGTCACACATATATCATATCGTAATCAAGTCACACATATATCATATCGTAACCAAATCACACATATATCATATCATAACCAAGTCACAAATATATCATATCGTAATCAAGTCACGGGTTACGGTCCGGGTTCTATTCTAGAGTCTCGTTTATCTCAATGTCATCATCACCTATTATCGTTTATGTATACATATCCATTCTCTCATTTTCCAACGATCCGCTAAGATCATAACACGACTGTATAGCCAAGAGATCACGGCATCAAGCCTAGTTATATTGCCTCATCCCCATGTATCATATCATAACCTTATATCACATATACATGTTGTGCATATATATACCTACACACAGTCCTATATATATACACATACACCTATACCCCAAGTCAAGTTTCTATGTGTGCGTGTGTGAGTGTGTCTACCTGAAACCTACGAATTTCCTCCAAGACATTCATCCTCTGGTAAAGTCTATCTAAATCAGTCTAGTCCAACCTAAGGTCTTTAATAGGGTCCTACTCGCCAAGAATCTAAGGTCACGTCCGACTTCCTAATGACAATAAGCAATATCCCTATTCTACATTTGCGGGGGTGCTAAACGCCATCCACCCGACTTCCCCCGTAGATATACATCTACTCACCTGATCCTTGTCTGTCGAAAACGATGCCGCCCTCCTCTTATTCCTCGTCCGAATTCCACGCGAGGGGTACCTATACGCAAACATATATAATATCGAAACTGAATCACGGACAAAACCAAAACGACGCACGAAACGCGCATAGGTTAAAACCTATGACCCGCTCATGCAAAAGAACCAAATATCGCTCGATATCGGCGTACAAACGCCGATTGATCGAGATAAAAGACCAACAAACAACTCGTAGTTTTAAAACTCATTACTTATAATATAAAACACGATTTAATTCATCGAAACCCTAAAATCGATCAAATCGTCCAATTCCGCAAAACCTTGAAAATGTCAATTTACCGTTTTACTTCAAAACTTGATGTTTAAAATAAACTAATGGTCATAATATTCATTAAATAACATAACTAGATTATAGAAACCATTACTATATTTTTCTCACACCATTTTGTCTTAATTTAAAATTTCTAGTTTGCAAATTAGCCAAAATTAACACTTGTTAAGCAAAAATTCACAATTCCACTACTAAACTTGATTTTGCATATATTAAAGTGTTAAACCAATCCATGAAACCTTAAGAATGAGCTAAAGCCCTGATTAGATTTTTAATACTACATTTTAAATTAATTTCTAAAACCTAGTTTACCGAAATAGCATATTTATCACATTATATTAACTAACAATTTGAAACTAATAATTAGATTAGGCCTTTCATTCCTTTAACATGTTAATATTCTCATTAAAACCACAATATATTGATAAAAACTTTAATTAGAATTTTAACACACCAATATATATAATTTATAAAAATCTAGTTAGCAAAATTGCTTAATTTAAACAATTTTGAATGCACAAATTATAATACATCAACCATGCTAGATTTTTCCCTTCTAAAAAATGTTAAGCTACTTATTATAACCCCACTTAATTAATAAAAATCCTAACTTGATTTTAGAAACCCTATCTTGAATTTTAAACTTGCAAATAGAATTAATTAAGAAAATCTAAATATGCTAAATAAAAGCATTTAACAACAATTAATCATAAGAATAAAAATTATACCTTCAAAGCATGAGATCCAAACATGAAAATATGCTTCCAAAATAATGGTTTCCAACTCCAAAATACATGCTAAATAGGTCAAAGGAAAATGGTAGAGGTTGAATGTTGATTTTTGAGGTTTATTTTTGGAATTTTTGTTGAATTTTGATAATTTTTAATGCAAAAATGATGGGGGGGAAATTTTGGGGCTGCCCATGGAGGTGAGGCCGGCCATGAGGTGAGGAAAAGAGAGAAAGAAGTAATGAAGAATAGTGTAGAACATTCTCCAAAGAAATACACCTTTTATGTCTTTTGATAAATATCTTTATTTTATTAATTTTCTTAATTCAATTCATCATAGAAAACTCTAGAATTTTAAAGACAATTCAAGAAGAGATTATCATGCTAAAAACCTAATTCTAGTATGTCATGGTTCACTTTTTAAAAATAAACCCATTGCAAATTGTAATTTACACTAATTTAATTTGTATTTAAAAGCTTATGTTAATATTTAAAATAATTAATTTAGGAAAAATATTTCATTAAACTAAAAGTTTATAAGTGACTAAATAAACACCATTTACTAGTAATTACATGATTAAAATAGGTCTTTTTAAATTTATAATGAAAAATAATTATGTTTAAATTTTACGAAAAATACGTTTTATTTTACCGAAAATCAGAAAATTCACTTAAAGGATTTTATTTATCTAAAAAATTTTTAATTATTTTTAAAACGTTACAATCGTGCCAGATTCTTTCCGGGAGATGGTGCCGGCAGAGGAGTTGGACGGGGTCAGTTATATGGTTCATATCCGCAGGGACAGCAGGCGTCGCCAGGATGTTTTGGGTGCGGGAGTCCGCACCATCGTATCAGAGACTGTCCGGTGAGACGACAGGGAGCGGCGAAAGTTCCGCACATGACATTACCACCATCACCACCTCCTCAGAGAGCTCTACTTCCTACCACCGGCGATGCTCCACGTCAGTTAGGTGCACCCAGAGGCCGTGGACGCGGCGGTCCTGTTCAGAGAGGACGAGGAGGCAGAGGCCGAGGCAGGGGTCAGCCAGCTATTGGTGGGGGACAGGCCCGAGTTTTCGCCTTGACACCGCAAGATGTACAGGTATCCAATGCCATTGTGACAGGTACCTTGCCAGTATGTTCTTTCGACGCACGAGTATTATTCGACCCAGGTTCCACACATTCGTATGTCTCTACACACTTTGCACCGGTGTTAGGCCGTGAGTCATCGTCGTTAGATCAGCCGCTTGTGGTTATTGTTAGTTATATGTATGCCCTAGAGGCCATTACTGTACATGAGATGTATATTGTAGTGGATGCTGGGACATATATAGGTAGGACTTTCTTGCTCGACATCATAGTACGCTATCTGGTTGCTCTTTATCTTAACATGTATACTTACTGTCTCTCTATTATATGCTGATAAAGCCCTTAGGATGTGTACTCGACTTGCAGGACTATGATGCAGATCATACTAGTGGGGCATGGGTAGTCCATGAGTACATCCTTCAATGTTCCTAGTCGTGGGAATATCGAGACGGGGCATCGATATTCCAGAGTAGATTAGCGTATATCTTCTCGACCCATGTGATGGGCGGTGGATGATCCCTTATCCATTGGTGTTTGACATCAGAGATGGTATGCGGGTGCTCAGTGGTGACTGGGTACACTGAACGGACTCGCCGAGAACTCCCAGATGGTATTATAATTCACGTCAGATGGCAGTTCTCTGGTGACACAGGTACAGCTTAGTCTGTTGACCCGAGATCGTCATAGAGTCTTGTGTGTCTCCCACTGTGCTCTGATACCACTGTAGGGTTCCTAGACACACTTATGAGGTTCCACAAGGCATCAACCATACCAAAATTAAATTTTTATGTGCCTAACAACTCTATGCTAGATCGTTTACTAGAGGTAAGGCGAAACTACAAGCAAGCAAACTACTTTGCAACTAAGTGAATAGGAATACAACCTTTGTAGATCCGGTCCTTCACTTCTAAAGCTCCGTGTTGACATCCCTTCACTGCGATCATCGGGATCCCGGACCCTAGCGTTGTTTCATCGGAGAAATGAGTGGGCTAAGTCGTTGACTTCGAGGCCGAAGATGATCTACGTCGGGGAGACTCAAACTCAAGCTCCATCTTCACTTGGTCATGAACTTTGTGAAGAGAACACCCTATACTACATGGCAAGTGGTAGAGGATGAAGAAATAGGAAGTGGGTTCACTTTGGATTTGAATTTCTCACTCTAAATCTTCACTTAAAAATTTCAAGCAAGCTTTCTTCTTCTTGAAAAAGAAGAAGAAAGAAAAGAATAATCAATAATTGGAAAATGAATAATCAAGTGAAGTCTATCATGTTGCAACCATGGGTGAATAAACCATTGTAGAGACTAAACTAGAGTTTTGGTTGATGGTTAGGTTAAAGAACAAAATAAAATGGTTAGACTTTGGCGGCGGTTCCGCGGCCGTATGTAATGCTTAGGGACCCTTTTTTCCTACAGTAATGCCCGTAGTAGTTTCCTCTGTTTTCTAGGAATTTTTAATCTATACTCAACAGTTGAGTTTTCTGGGTTGTTTTGGGGACTCGATGTTTCGATCGGATTGTTTAACTTTGTTTATGTTTTTCCGGCTAATTTTTGAACGTGTTAAAAAGTTCGACCGGATATAAATAACCCACTTTTTTCCCTGACGGGAAATTTCCAAGTGTTGGATTTTTCCGTAGTTTAAGAACATTCTAAGTAGTGCAAGTAACGCGATAGACCCTCTAGAAGACAACAAACCTTAACTCGATTATGTGACCGTCTTGAACTGCCTTTTGAACCATAGTGTTTGGGGCAGTACGGCGTGCCACATGTGAGGCGTTGGCTTGACCCTTCTACGGCTGGACCGTTGGTACTGTGGCATGAAGTGGATGTTTTTAAACTTATTTCAAGTGTTGAGCTATTTGGGAAAACTTAGGTGTTTGATTATTCGATCGGAAAATTTAACATTGTCTATTTATCTGGAATGTGATACAATATTTGGAATCCACAAGTAGTTATGAGATAACTAATTTGAATGCTATAAATCTGGCAGTTTAGTCTCACTTGATCGGTTGCCACGGAATTTTGATGTGATCGAAAGTTTGTCGCAATCACGTAGCATACGCTGATACTCGCCGGGTAAACTTAATAGATAGCCACGCCCCATAGCCCCGACCAAGTGACTGTAGGAGAACCCCGTCGCCAAAAGCATCCGTTCGGGTGCTCGCGGCAGCGGTGTTCCGCCTTAGTGCACTTCGTCGACGGTATCGGGGGTCCGGCTGTCTACTAAAGTTTGCGACGAGCATTCGTTCAGGATGTCGGGAATCTTGTTGAATTGCCCGACTTTATATTCAAAAGTGTTTTTGATATTGAGACTAAAATGCGGGGTTTATAATTGTTAGGCATGCGATGTCTAAGGAGGTTGCGGATTCCAACTGTTGTAGTTTTACACTTTCTTTTCTGCGACCGTAAGTGTAATATGTGATATCGCCGGTTTCGTTGCTATATGTCAACGACAATTGGGATACGCATGTTTACTTACGTTGATGACATGTGATGTTATGTGTTGCTGGATATGTTATATTGGATCGTCGTGTTTGAATAGCCGGGGATTTTTATGTGAGATGAGTGTTTTTCTTTTTAATTCATGTAAAAACTTGTATGTAATATTCTTTTATTGGGGCACTTCCGGGTTGAGGTTGATGTCACCATTGTATATTATTTACTTTTCCGCATTAGGATAGACCCAAGGCGGGGGGCACAAGTAACCAGGTTCTAGGGTCCAGTGGGAGACCATCTCGAGGAGTCGAGTCCGGGTCTCCTAACTCTAGAATTGGTAGGGTTGCTTGCCGCTCTCATAGGGGTCTAAGGGTGTGGGATTGGCTATTCATCACGACCGTGGAATCCGTGTTTTATACAGGCTCAAAATAAAACACGGACGTCCTAGTATATCCAATATTTCATATGATATTTTCTGTTGCGTTATCTGTGATGTGATCATGTGATTTGTTCAGATAGATATTGTATATAGTATATATGATATATTATATAGACGTTGCTTATGTTTTACACCCGTGCTAGCCCTGCCCCGCTCTGCCATTAGTTACCTAACCTAACGGTGCAGACGGGACATCGAGGCGAATGCGGATGGCATAAGCGTACGTTGTATTTATCTGTGATGTTTAGGTGGACTTAAATGATGGGACATTCATTAATGAGATTAATGAAAGAAAATAAACCTAAAATGATGTTGTGGAATCGAATTTCAAAAATTAGTTAGCTCTAGTTGTTGCTTTGCATAGCGGTGTTCCTTATAGAACATCCAGCACCTTATTCGATGAGGAAAGAGCCGACGATCCCTTCACCGGGAGTGACCTCTTTAGCAATAATTAGCAGATGCTACAACCCTCGGTTTGTCTTTTGATTGCTTCTATAGTTTTTGCTTTGCACAGCGGTATATATGATATATCCTGCACCTTATTCGATGAGGAAAGGGCCGACGATCCCTTCACCGGGAGTGACCCCTTTAGCAAAACTAGAAAAGCCTCAAAAACACTCCATTTAAAAACCATTTGATTCCGTAACGAGATCAAGTTCAAACCGTTAAAGGTTTTCTTAAAAACCATTCACAACCCTCCGTCATTTTAGAAAGTAGAGTACTTAGTATTCGTGCTGTGTTTGTTGACCATAGTCAAGGCACAGTGTACGGTAGCTAAGTGATGTCTTCCTACACCGCATATGATGTGATTAGTTAGGACAGTCATATGGCTTTGTTGACCTTAGCCAAGGGTCATGTGGGTGGGTCTAATTAATCACGAAATGATGGGTAGAACTTGACAAGTGCTTATGATTTGTTGACCTTAGCCAAGGTCATAGGTGCTAGGGGTAAAAACTATTATCGGGAGTTTCAAGTGTTGAAATTTGCAATGAGATTGCATACCTTCTATATGATAGTTGGATCCTGATACCCACTGCGAGTAATTGTTACTCCTGGGAGAGTTTTGCACTTTACAATTAGCCGATCAAGTAGGTTTCTAGAAAGGTGTCAATGGGGTTACGCCCCTGGGAAAACGAGGTTTACTTTAATTAGGTTCGTGCGAAAGCACGGGGAACCTCCCTCAAAGTACCGGCACTGGCCTGGCTAAAAGATTGGCGAACTTGTAGAGTGTAATTAATCCCAGCTAGTCTTTCCTTTTAAGGTTTGAAGGAAGATTTGATAAAAAACAGTGGGAGCCATCCTGATTAGATAAAATATATAACCAATCTAATCTTGCAAGAGCGCACGCAGAGTGTTTTCTTCTCTCTCTCTCCAGGTAGCGACCATGTCACGCCTTAATCAAGATAATAATATGGATGTATTGACCGAACCCGCTTGTTATACTGAGCTGGGGAACGTTGGTCCCGCTCCAACTTATAATTGTTATAAGACAGAGCAGGAATTAGGGGAATACCAGATTTCCCGTGCCGCCCAAACGAAGAAAGTGCATGATGATGCATCTTCTTCGGGTGTGTTCATTACAAAGAACCGTTTCTCTGTATCCTCTACGTCCTGAGTATTAGATACCGGATCAGGATCCCGCATATGTAATCTGTTACATGGGCTAAAGAAAGGTAGAGAACTGAGAACGGGTGATAAGTTTCATGAGACAGAAAACGGTACAAGTGTTGCATCCAAGTTTGTCGGTCACTATCACCCTGTATTTCCAAATACATTGATTCTGAACGAATGTTATTAGATACCGAACCTGATATACAACATCATATCGGTCTCTTTATTAGTAAAGAAATGATATAATTCTGTATTGTTGGATAATGTTTTGCACATTTCCTATATCAATAGTTGATCGGTTCAGGCACGTTATCTAAAAGCATATACATTCTAAATCAAACTACAGTTCCTTACGTATAGAACACACACAAGAGGAAGAGTTCAGAAATGAACGAATCCTTCTTGAGGTATTGTAGACTAGGTCATATCAATGTGACCCGACTAGCTAAAGTTACATTTAGATGCATATTTAAATCAGTTTGAATTTACATCTTGTGAAACTTTCCAGTCATGTCACAAAGATAAGATGACCATAGCTCTGTTTACTCGAAACAGAGAAAGAGTTAGTGAACTCTTGGGACTAATACATAGTGATGTATGAAGGTCCCCAGTTTACATATGCCAGGACTTTTTCTTTGTACTTCCTTACATTCACTGATGATCTCTTAAGATTCGGACACATGTTTCTGTTGAAACACATGTCTGAAGGTTTTGAGAAATTCAATGAATATAAGTCAGAAGTAGAGAACCAAAAACGGGTATAAGTATTTTGTCTTTTGATGTGATCAGGGAGGAGAATACTTAGCATGGGATTCCTGGACTATTCTAAAGGAGAATGGGATTCTCTCTCAGCATTACTCCTCCGTATACACCACAGCACGTCGGTGTATCAGGGCGGAGCAATCACACCCTATATGATATGGTGCGCTCTATGATGAGTACTGCTGGGTTACCTGTTTCCTTTTGGGGGTTATGCACTTAAGAAGTTGCATACCTATTGAATTAGGTTCGAATCAGATCACTGCCTACCACTCCACATGAAGTATGGTATGGGAAGAGCCCATCTCTTAACCAAGTTAAGATTTGGGGTTGTCCGGCCTATGTCAAAAACAAAATCCGGACAAGCTCAAGGCAAGGTCAGTTCTGTAGAACTGGAAGGATTTCCAGCTA
The DNA here is from genome assembly GCA_030015575.1 of Agapanthus africanus. Lineage (NCBI taxonomy): Eukaryota > Viridiplantae > Streptophyta > Magnoliopsida > Asparagales > Amaryllidaceae > Agapanthus > Agapanthus africanus. Next base: position 536,731,617 of record JASDDO010000019.1, read on the forward strand.
TACATACTACAGCTGATGATTTGATAGAACCAAAAGGTTCAATAGTCTCCGATGAACCTCAGCCTCTCCGCCGATCTAGCAGGGTTCCTCATCCGCCTGAAAGATACTTCGGTTTCTCGATGACAGTGGGAGCGAGAATTGCATCATGAGATGATGACCCAACTAGTTTCGAGCAGTCCATCAAGAGTGGGGACTCTGTAAGAATGGCTGGATGCTTAGTGATCTGAGATGGAATCCATGAACACCAACAAAGTATGGACTTTGGATGCTATATCTGAAGGGTTAAATCCCCATCAGGAGCAAGTATATCTTGAGAAGATTACTTGGTGTAGATGGAAAAGTTGAGACTTTCAAAGCTAAACTTGTTAAAGGTTTTCGTCATCGACCAGGCATGGATAATGATGAAACCTTTTCCAGTGGCTGTGCTTAAGTCCATCCAGATCCTACTTGCCACGGCTACATACCATGACTACGATATCTGGCGGTTGGGTGTCATGACTATTTTTCTAAATATTGATTTAGAAGAGAACGTCTATAAGTACACAGCCAGAGGGCTTCGTAAACAGTGGGAGCAGTGGAAACGTGTGTAAGCTGCTTTACAGGATAAAGCAGGCATCGCGGAGTTGGAACGTCTGTTTTGATGTGGTAGTCAAAGAGTTTGACTTCATCAAAATGGTAGATGAACCTTGTATATACAAAAAGGTAGTAGAGAGTAAGGTGGTCATCCTCGTATAGTACGTGAACAACATACTCTTGATAGGAAAAGAGTTTCCTATGCTACGCTCGGTCAATCTCCACTTATCACAAGGATTCTCCATATAGGATCTATGTGATACCTCCTAAATCCTAGATTTTGGATCTATGAGATAGATCTAAATGGATGTTAGGAATCTTACTAGGTGTAGTAAGATGGTATCAATGGATCCTGGGGAGAATCACTGGAAAGGTTCCAGGGTGATAAGGACGACTGAATGTCAGTCGCAGGCATTGTCTTTACTCTCAGTGGAGGGACGGTATGTTGGAAGAGTTCCAAGCGAGATACCGTGGCAAACTAGACGATAAAGGCTGGTGACATCGCTATCAAAGATACTACCAAAAAGGCAGTTTGGGTGTATATTAGTTCATGAGATGAACTAGGTTCCTACCATTGTGTGACAATGGAAGTGTGGCTTTGGCCCAGGAACCCCGGTCCCATCAGTGACCCAGACATATTCTGAGGCAGCATCACCTGATCATGGAGATAGTTGATCTCCAGGGTGATCGAGGTTAGGAGAGTAGACTCAGAGGACAACACGGCGGATCCACTCACAAAGGCCATTTCCCAGAGAGAGACTATTATGGGATGGTTGAGTATGAGATACTACAACCACTGCTACAGATGGCCCTAGTACAAGTGGGAGATTGTTAGTTATATGTATGCCCTAGAGGCCATTACTGTACATGAGATGTATATTGTAGTGGATGCTGGGACATATATAGTTAGGACTTTCTTGCTCGACATGATAGTACGCTATCTGGTTGCTCTTTATCTTAACATTTATACTTACTGTCTCTCTATTACATGTTGATAAAGCCCTTAGGATGTGTACTCGACTTGCAGGACTATGATGCAGATCATACTAGTGGGGCCTGGGTAGTCCATGAGTACATCCTTCAATGTTCCTAGTCATGGGAATATCGAGACGGGGCATCGATATTTCAGAGTAGACTAGCGTATATCTTCTCGACCCATGTGATGGGCGATGGATGATCCCATATCCATTGGTGTTTGACATCAGAGATGGTATGCGGGTGCTCAGTGGTGACTAGGTACACTGAACGGACTCGCCGAGAACTCCCAGATGGTATTATACCTCACGTCAGATGGCAGTTCTCTGGTGACACTGGTACAGCTTAGTCTGTTGACCCGAGATCGTCATAGAGTCTTGTGTGTCTCCCACTGTGCTTTGATTTCCACCCTACCACGGCTCTACTGAGTCGTGCAAACAGGTGGTTTTTGGGTACAGTCCCGATTCACATGGAGGCAATGAGTGATAGGAGGGGATTCGTCTCTCTCGGTATTGGGGGTTGATGTTGCGCTATACTCGACTGGCCATAACTGGAAATCCCTGGCCAGGGTTGCACTGATTTTCTGGTAAGTGTTATCAGTAGTTTCATGCTTGTTATGGACCTTACATCGGCATGACTTATCAAGCTACTGGGGTCTGACGTTTACCACCCCTAGGCGAGATATGCAACATATCAGATGAACAGACCGGACTGTGCGGTAAGTGTTACTGGTTGTATTCACAGGAGTGTGAGCAGGCTTACTCGTTGATCTTCTGATCGCTCAATACCCGGTTGGCCGTTACGTTTAGCAGACCGCTTGCGGCTTGTGGGTGTTTGATATGATCATCACCTACTGCCGCCGTATTGACGAGTCTTTAGAGTCCTACACAGGGGTTTCCTGGCTCAAGAGAAATGAAATGGGAGCGCATATGAGATATGTGCTGGACCGAGAATAATACCAGTATGTGATACTGTATTCTATTCTCGCGATTTGTATCATCGGGCGGTTATATGAGATATAGCCGGGTTACCGAATCAAGTGTTGATTCGATACATTGATACACTTGATACTAGTCGATTATATGCAATATGACCGGATCGTTAAATCAAGTGTTGATTTAATGATTTAATGTATAATTATATATTTGATATATTACTTTGCATTAACTAGTATTTGTTCACTTAAGATTGATTTTCTCACTTGATGTGCACAAGTTGTATATATGATTTATGTTTGTGCACTAGTTTGTATCATGTTTGATGATACATGCAAACTTGGGTGTGTGTATGACTTACACCAAGTTTAGGTTAATGGTTAGGGTTTTATTTATTTTATTTATTTATTTGTTTTGGTAAAACTAAATGGTGGCTTTTCTTGTTTTGGCTTGAAGCTTCATGAAGCTTCATAGCATCTTTGAAAAAGTCTAACCATTTTGTTTTGTTCTTTAACCTAACCATCAACCTAAACTCTAGTTTAGTCTCTACAATGGTTTACTCACCCATGGTTGCAACATGATAGACTTCACTTGATTATTCATTTTCCAATTATTGATTATTCTTTTCTTTCTTCTTCTTCTTCTTCAAGAAGAAGAAAGCTTGCTTGAAATTTTTAAGTGAAGATTTAGAGTGAGAAATCCAAATCCAAAGTGAACTCACTTCCTATTTCTTCATCCTCTACCACTTGCCATGTAGTATAGGGTGTTCTCTTCACAAAGTTCATGACCAAGTGAAGATGGAGCTTGAGTTTGAGTCTCCCCGACGTAGATCATCTTCGGCCTCGAAGTCAACGACCTAACCCGCTCATTTCTCCGATGAAACCAACGCTAGGGTCCGGGATCCCGATGATCGCAGTGAAGGGACGTCAACACGGAGCTTTAGAAGTGAAGGACCGGATCTACAAAGGTTGTATTCCATTTCACTTAGTAGCAAAGTAGTTTGCTTGCTTGTAGGTTCGCCTTACCTCTAGTAAACGATCTAGCATAGAGTTGTTAGGCACATAAAAATTTGATTTTGGCATGGTTGATGCCTTGTGGAACCTCTTGAGTGTGCCTAGGAACCCTACAGTTATTACTCCGGTAGGCGAGTCATTTGTCGCTCATTTTATGTTTTGTTTGTGTTCCGTTCGTATCGGGGAGAGGGATTCATCGGTTGATTTGATTCTCCTCGATATGTTGGACTTTGATGTGCTTCTGTGCATGGATTGGCTAGCCACTTGTTATGCTTCTGTGGACTACCGTGAGAAGGCAGTCAGATTTAGCTTTCCGGGAGAGCCAGTCCTTGTTATTCAGGGAGACCGCAGTGTCACCCTTCCCAGCTTGATTTCGTCTCTTCGCGCCGGTCAGCTACTACGGAAGGGATGTTAGGGATTCTTAGCTTATGTTTGCGATACTCGAGCTGCAGAGGTTCCTTTAGACCGGATTCCGATTGTTAGTGAGTTCCCTGATGTTTTCCCTGATGAGCTGCCTGGGCTACCGCCTGAGCGCGACGTTGAGTTCTGCATTGACTTGATTCCTGGCTCGGGGCCTATTTCCATACCACCCTATCGGATGGCCCCGGCGGATCTTAGAGAGCTGAAGGATTAGTTGCAGGATTTGTTAGATAAAGGGCTTATTCGACCTAGCATTTCTTCGTAGGGTGCTCCTGTTCTGTTCGTCAAGAAGAAAGACGGCAGTTTACGCTTGTGCATTGATTACCGCCAGCTGAACAGAGTTACCGTACAGAACAGATATCCCTTACCACGTATCAATGATTTGTTTGACCAGCTTCAGGGTGCGGGATACTTTTCGAGGATTGACTTGCGATCGGGTTACCATCAGTTGTGGGTGCGGCTGGAGGATATTCCGAGGACGGCTTTTCGCACACGTTACGGGCACTATGAGTTTTTGGTGATGTCGTTCGGACTCACCAACGCCCCAGCAACATTCATGGATTTGATGAACAGTATATTTAGGCCGTATCTTGACTTGTTCATCATCGTGTTTATTGATGATATTTTAGTGTATTCCCGGAGCCGAGAGGAGCACGAGCAGCACTTGCGGATCACGTTGCAGAATTTGAGGGAGCACCATCTTTTTGCAAAATTCTCTAAGTGTGCATTCTGGATGGACACCGTTGGTTTCTTGGGCCACGTGATTACGAGAGATGGCATATGTGTGGACCCGAAGAAGATCAAGACCGTTCAGCAGTGGCCCAGACCGGCATCAGTTATGGAGATCCACAGTTTCCTAGGCCTGGCTGGCTACTACAGGCGATTTGTACAGGATTTCTCCCGCATTGCTTCACCTTTGACCGGATTGACCCGGAAGGGACTTCCTTTCGATTGGACGGTGGAGTGCGAACACAGTTTTCAGCAGTTACGGACTTGTTTAACTACGGCGCCGGTGTTATCATTGCCTTCAGGATCAGGCGGATTTGTGGTCTATTGTGATGCTTCACGAGTGGGGCTAGGGTGCGTATTGATGCAACATGACAGGGTAATCGCGTATGCTTCACGGCAGTTGAAGAAACATGAACAGAACTACCCCACTCATGATTTGAAGATTGCTGCAGTGGTATTTGCACTTAAGATCTGGCGACATTACCTATATGGCGAGTCGTGCCAGATATTCACTGATCACAAGAGCTTAAAGTATATATTTCAGCAGCGAGACCTGAATCTCAGACAGCGCCGTTGGATGGAACTAGTAAAGGACTACGATTGTGAGATTTTGTATCACCCGGACAAGGCTAATGTTGTGGCGGATGCTTTGAGCAGGAGGCCCGGGGGTAGTCTATCTTGTTTAAGTGCAGTACAGAGGCAGTCGTCAGCAGATTGGCAGATTTTATGCGACAGCCGAGTTGAGTTCGAGTTCACTCCGACAGGGGGACAGCTTGCGCATGTTCGTGCACGTCCGCAGTTACTTGACCGTATTCGAGAGGCACAGCCCAGTGATGACCGTCTTTCAAAGATCATGGAGAAGATTAGGCAGGGCAGAGTTTCCGAGTTCGTGATCGATGATCAGGGAGTACTGCGATTTGGGACTCGATTGTGCGTACCAGATTCTAAGGGACTGCGGCATGAGATTCTTGAGGAGGCGCATAGATCGATATACAGCGTTCATCCGGGTTCCACCAAGATGTACCGCGATTTGAGAGATGTTTATTGGTGGGACGGGATGAAGAGGGACGTCACAGACTTCGTGTCAAGATGCCTGACTTGTCAGCAAGTCAAGGCCGAGCACCAGAGGCCAGCAGGAGAGTTGCAGCCTTTGCCCATTCCGGAGTGGAAATGGGAGAAGATTTCTATGGACTTCGTTGTGGGTCTACCCAGGACCAGGAGAGGGTACGACTCCATTTGGGTGATCGTGGATCGATTGACGAAAGCGGCTCACTTCCTGCCAGTGAATACCACTTTCAGTTTTGCTCAGTATGCCCAGATTTACATCGATGAGATCGTACGGTTGCATGGCGTACCGACTTGTATCGTGTGAGACCGAGGCACCCAGTTTACCAGCCGACTATGGCAGAGACTTCAGGAGGCATTAGGCACCCGTTTGAGTTTCAGCACCGCATTTCATCCGCAGACCGACGGCCAGTCAGAGCGGACTATTCAGACTCTCAAGGACATGCTCCGAGCATGCGTTTTAGACTTCGGAGGTAGCTGGGATCATCATCTACCTTTAGTGGATTTCTCCTACAACAACAGCTTCCAGGATACTATTCAGATGGCATCTTTCGAGGCCTTGTATGGGAGGAGATGTAGATCACCCGTCAGTTGGACTGAGCTTAGCGAGAGCAGTATTTTGGGACTGCAGATCGTGCAGGAGACGACCGAGAAGATACAGTTGATTCGAGACCGGATGAGAGCGGCCCAGAGCAGACAGAAATCGTATGCAAACAAGCGTCGTCGCAGACTAGAGTTCACAGTTGGCGATCACGTTTTTCTGAGGGTCTCTCCGATGAAGGGTGTGATGAGATTTGGGCGAAAAGGAAAGCTTAGTCCCAGATTTGTGGGTCCCTTCGAGATCCTCGAGCATGTCGGCGCTGTTACATATCGTTTGGCTCTTCCACCCAGCTTTCCAGATGTTCACCCCGTCTTCCACGTGTCGATGCTACGCAGATATCTTCATGACCCTTCTCACACGATTCAGCATCAGACCGTTCAGCTTGAGCGCGATCTTTCGTTCACCAAGCAGCCAGTAATGATATTGGATCGGCACGTGAAGAAACTTCGATCAAAGGTCCTGCCATCTGTGAAGGTTCTTTGGCGCAGCCCGAATGGTGAAGAGATCACTTGGGAGGCTTAGGGAGAGATGCGGAAGAAATTCCCTCATCTCTTTGAAGGTACGCGTAGCTATATATTTTAAATTCGGTGACGAATTTTCTTAAGAGGGGAAGATTGTAACACCTTCGAATGTGATTAGTGGTAATTGTGTTTTAATGTGGGGTTTTTGGTAAAAAGTTTACCAAAACGGTTTTCAAATAATTTATCTGGTTTTATGAATATTTTATTAGAATTTTATCTGGACTGCACACACTTGTGCATGTTAGCTAGGGTTAAGTCTTGGGTTAAACCATGTTTAGATAACCATGGTGGACTAACCCATTTGTTAAGTTAATTTGTTTTTAATTAAGGGTGTTAGTTTTTAAAATGAATTAGTGCTAGGGGTTGACTAGTATAGGTGTGAGAGAAAGCATGATGGATAGTGCCATGCTTGGCATTTAATGAGGAGAGAGGGTGAGGGGTTGACTCTCATCTTTTGTTTTCAAACCATTATAATTTTTCCTCACACTCATTCTCACATATCTCTCCCTCTCACTCTCACACACACACACAACACACAACAACAGCAACATCAGCATCAGCCGCAGCTACAACAGAAGCAACAGCATCAGCAGAAGTGGCAGCAGCAGCAGCAACAACACCAGAGCAACAGCAGCAATACAGCAACATCAGCACCAGCATAGCAGCACAGCAGCACAGCAACACCAGCAGCAATAGCAGCAGCAGCAGCAAACACAGCAGCAGCTCAGCAGCAGCAACAGCCCCTTCTCCTTCTTCTTCTCTTTCTCCTGCATCCTAGGATCCCTAGAGGTATAATCTCTTAGCTTAACTTCTTTCTTTGCTAGGATATGGTTATTTAAGCTTAATTTTAGTGTTTATTATGTGATTTAGTACTAGTTTTGGTAATTTGAGTGAGATTTGGCCAAGTGATGGTTTTTATTGATAATATAGCTTGACTAAGTGTGTTTAAGGCCAGTTAACCTAAGATTTACCCCAGATTTCATTAAAATACCAGATTGTTTCAAATTGGTGTAACTTAGCTATATAGACTTTTTAGCCTTTCTAGGATCTGCTCTTGACCCGGGTACTTCAGGAAAAAATTGTGGATACTGTAGCCTAGTGACCAAGCCAGAGACACACACACGAAGCACGGGGACCCCTCTCCCCCTTTGGGCCGCAGATTTAATCTGTCTGGCCGTAAATTGCGGCCAGAAGGTGGGTGTGGGTGTTGGGGTTTTGCCAGTAGGGTTCTGCTGTATAATTAGGGTTTTTGGTATGTGCAACTTTTTCTATTTTAACTCGAGTCAAAATCTGGAGCATTAAACCCTTTTTCGATGCTTTTTAACTCGTGCAACACGTGTGTGATCTGTGTTGGTTCTGTGGTGCACTGCGTGACACAGCGTGTCAGGGTGGTTTCTGGTGAGGTTACACATGTCGCAACGTATCGAGTGCACGCGCATTTAGTTTCATACACGAGTTATTCCTTTGATCGATATATCACGTTTTTGCAGGATTTGCCTTATGTGTGTTACTTTATGTAAATTCTAGGTTCGCAAGCAGGAACTTCGAGCGCCGCGGAGAAAGGAAAGCAGGTGGTCGGGCACACCTAGCGCGAGATCACAGGTGAGTAGATGTAATATCTACGGGGGACAATCGTTTGGATGGCGCAAGTCGCCCGATAGTTTGAGTAATTTAAAAGATTCCTAGTGATATTAGTAATTATGAGTATAATGCTTGCCTGACATCCTGCTACATTCATGATCTATATTTTTACCTACATATGCGAACTCATTCTATAGGACACCTGCACCATTGCCAGGGTTTTTATATGCAGCATGAGCACTATTCATGCGTACACACACGCCTTGGTAATTGATATGCCACAACACTAGATAACTTATAATCTAGAATATTTTCACCCTATTTGATGCCTAAACGTACGCTAATGCATTTAAATCCTTAAGATGAACCTGTAGGATTGCTATTCATGTGCATATACCTCATTACATTATTCATTCATGCCTAGTCTATTAATCATACATTGCAGCTTGATTGTTGATACCATAGGCATTCATTATTATTGACATATGCATTTATGATGATTTTCTTGAGATTTATGAGATTTCTGGATTTCAGGGGAAAGCCGCAAGAATTTATAAACTTATTACCTTTTTAAAAATTATGCAAAGTTGCGGTTTTCTAGTGATGTAAGTGTCGTCCACCATGAGTTTGCTGTGGTTTTCGAGACCCGTTTCGAAGAGTTGGATGAACCGTCTCGGGTACATGGTGGGCCCGGTAAGATACCCCGAGGCAAGAAGATCGAGTAGTAGACGATGAGCCTGGCAGGGGATGGACTACCTACCGGTGACTTTTTGGCATGGTGGATATCCAGAGGATACCGACCGTGGCCGTGAGATGTTGAGATATTGATACTTTGAGATGGGTCAGCCGAACGGCTGAGGCCAGAGATACTGTAATATGGATACATGAGATTTGAGATAGTGGTTTGAGGTGTCGATGCTGGACACGGATTTCTGTTGATTCTATTGATATTATGCTGATATTTCAAAAGATATTCTAAGAAGAAAACAATGATTTCTTATACCTCCACATTCAGATCACGAGTTTATTCATGTTGCATACATACCTGCTAGCACATCATGCCAGTTTAGTATTGTATAATGATTCCTATTGCATACATATCTGCTAGTAGATCCTGCCACATCAGTATTGTAGATGTTATGATACTTGCGTGCATGCTTGCGATAGCCTCTATAGATGTTATTTATTACTCACGAGTTGGCAACTCACCCCTATTGTGCCACAGCCTTTTTGCAGGTCCGTTCCGTCAGCACAGTAGCGGCGGGCGCACTAGCTTCTTTTGCCTCTTTTGCCTGGACTCGAGGCTTTGCCCGTAGGTGGGTTGTGTTATTATTTTGTACCACCTTGTATATTCATTGTATCTAGAGTACTCCATCTACTGTATCTACTATACCTTTTATTTAAATTGTTGTATATTGACCTAGAGACGAGGCTGTGAGATTTGGGGACTTCTATGCTGTATTTGGGGTCGAGCTCACTTGAGTCGACATGATATTTTACTTGTGCTTCTCATGCTTATTTTTGCACATTGCTGATTTATATTGCGTGGGATTTGTGACCGCCTTTGGGCGAAAAGCTAGCTCCCGCTTGGAGATGCCATATTTCATGTTATTCATTTATACTCCAGTTTTGTACTCGTTTGGGGCCTGTTTTTACAAAGGAGACTCTGCCGGAATTTTTGGAAAAAGGGATGTTGCTTTTAAAAAAAAAGCTTGATGTGACTTAATGGATTAAATCGCTTTCTATAAATTGGTTTTTCCTTCACTCTATTTTCTTAATCGGGTTTTGATTTCTGGGCTTTGGCTTACTTATTTTACGGACGCCTTGAGACGTTTCGTAACTTAAGTGCCAGTCGCGTTCCGTACCCTGCGGGTCGTGACAGCACATATGCTGATATGTGCGGGAGCCTGATTAAATACGAGTATGTGATACCGTATTCTAATCTGGCGATAAATGTTATCGGTCAGGTTATATGTGATATAACTGGATTATTGAATCAAGTGTTGATCTGATAATATGATATACAGATAAATGATATTAGTCGGTTATATGTGATATAACCGGATTATTGAATCAAGTGTTGATTTAATAATATGTTATATATTTATAATTGATATAATTATATATTAACTAATATTATTGCTCACTAATTATTTTCTTAATATATATTAATATATATATATATATTTGATATGTGTGTGTGTGTATTATGAAGCATGGAATTTTGAGGTGGAAAATGAGGAGATATTTGAGGAATGGGTGAGGCATGGCTTTTTCTTTAGTTTATTCATTTGTTATCACTATTGAAGCATGGTTCTAATTTATTATTGGAAAATATTGGATGCTACAATAAGTGAGTAGCAAATAAGAAAGCCATTCTTCACTTCATAATTTCCTTAGCTCATTTGCATGCACTCTCTTGTTCTCTCCATTTTCTACTTCTTTCTCCTCAAAACCCTAACCCTCACATGAGTTGTGAACCTTAGGGTTTTAGTGAATTCTAAGTGAGCTAAAACCCCTACTTCATCAACCTACACTATATTAGCCATTATGTATAGCTTGTTTCCTTCACTAATACTTGATTAGTGAAGAGGTGGCTTGAATTAGAGAAGCTTCAAGGTGGATCATCTTCGACACGAAGATCACGAAGGAAGCTCGATCCCTTCTTCAAGTGGAGCCAAGAGGAGTCGTAGGGACTACTACTCCGAGCTTGAGAAAAGATGGACTTGGTCTACAAAGGTTGTAAACTCTTTCACTTAGAATAGTCCTTGTTATATCATGCTTTTAACCCTAATACTCTAGTTAGATTCTAGATTGGTGTAACTTAGCACCCAAGAAATTTTAAAATTGCATGCTTGATGCCGGTTAAAACCTAGTGGTTGTGCTAAGAAACACTCTCATGGTACCAGAGCCAGCGTAGAACATTAGGGGAAGTCTATACGATATTAAAGTGTTCGATCGAATTTCAAAACCCGACTTTTTACAAGTTTCTGTCCATTTTTTCAAAAGATGAAATTTTCGAAATTAAAAATATGCAGAAAATTGTGCAGATTATTTGATGGAGCCCCAAGAAATTCGAGGCCCCATCTCTACTAAACCGCCGCGGAACCGCGGCCTAACCCTTGTTTTGGCCGCAGTTCTGCCATAAGTTTGTGGAGTTGAGGGTTAGTTTTTCTTGTGCTGCTCCATTTTTTGATTCTGGGTTTTCTGGGTATTTTTAGTGAGACTCAAGTTGTTGAGGTCTATGTGATTTGTGGGTGTTTGATAGATCGAAATCTTTAATATCATCTAGATTATTATGATATGTGATACAATATTTAGAATCCACAATAATTAGTTTTGTGAAAACTAGTTAGTGTTTAGTAAGTCTAGCGGTTTAGTCTCGTTTGATCGATTGCCACAGAGTTTTGATTCGGATCAAAACTCCGTCGCAATCTTGTATTGTACGCGAACACTCGCCGGGCAACACTACTAGATAGCCACGCCCCATAGCCCCGACCAAGTGACTGTAGGAGAACCCCGTTGCCAAAAGCATCCACTCGGGTGCTCACGGCCGCGGTGTTCCCGCCTAAGTGCACTTCATCGACGGCATCGAGGGTGCGGCCATCTACTAAAGTTCCTGATGAGCATTCGATCAGATAGTCGGGAATCTTGTTGAATTACCTGATTAAGTTATTGAAAAGTGTTTCCAATTCGAGACTAAAATGCAAGGTTTATAGGTTAGGCATGAAATTAGGAATATGTGATATTCCGGGTTTATGATGTCTAAGGAATATGCGGATTCTAATTATTGTAGTTTTTCATTTCTTTTCTGCGACTGTAAGTGTAATATGTGTGGTATTCCCAATCTCGTTGTTATATGTCAACGGAATTCGGGATACGCATATTTACTTACGTTGATGACATGTGATGTTATATGTTGTTGTTATATATTATATTGGATCGTCGTGATTGAATAGCCGGGTTTTTTTGCGTGAGATGAGAGTTTTTGTATTTTTATTCATGTAAAATTGTATGTAATATTCTTTTATTAGGACACTTCCGGGTTGAGGATGATGTCACCATTGATGTATATTATTTACTTTTCCGTATTAGGATAGACCCAAGACGGGGAGCACAAGTAACCGGGTTCTAGAGTCCAGTAGGAGATCATCTCGAGGAGTCAAGGATGGGTCTCCTAACTCTAGAATTGGCAGGGTTGCTTGCCGCTCTCATAGGGGTCTAAGGATGTGGGTTTGGCTATTCATCACGACCGTGGAATCCGTGTATTTCATTACTAGCTGAATTTAAAACACGGACCTCCTAATATATCCAATATTTCATATGTTTGCTTCTGCTGCTTGAGTTCTGTGATGTGATCATATAACTGCGTGATACGAATGCTATATATATGATATATATAATAAACGTTGCTTATATTTTGCACCCGCGCTAGTCCAGCCCCCGCTCTGCCGTTAGTTAAGTAACCTAACGGTGCATGACGGGGCCTTGTAGCGAATACGGATGGCATAAGCATACGTTCAATTTTCGTTTCTTTTCTGTGATGTTTAGGGAAACATAAATGATGGGACTTCATTAATGAGATTAATGGAAAGAAAAGAAACCTAAATATGTTGTAGAATCAAAATTTTTAAAAAGGTAGCTCTAGTTCTTGCTTTGTATAGTGGTATTCCTTGATGAATATTCAGCACCTCATTCAATGAGGAAAGAGCCGAGATCCCTTCACCGAGAGTGACCTCTTTAGCAAAACTAGCAAATGCTACAACCCACTCGGTTTTGTTTTGATAGCTTCTCTAGTTCTTTCTTTGCATAGTGGTATTCCTTGATGAATATCCAGCACCTCATTCGATGAGGAAAGAGCTGAGATCCCTTCACCGGGAGTGACCTTTTTAGCAAAACTAGCAAATACTACAAAAACTACTCCTTTTCAAATCACTAGATTTTACAATGAAATCAAGTTCATTACATTAAACGTTTTCTACAAAACCAGTCGTAGCCCTTCGTCATTTCAGATAAGGACTATTTAGTTTTGGTGATGCGTTTGTTGACCATAGTCAAGGTGTAGTGTGCAGTAGCTGATTAGTGCTTATCTGCCGCATATGATGTGATTGGATTAGGATAGTCGTACGGCCTTGTTGACCATAGTTAAGGTCGTGCGGGTGGGGTTAATTTAATCAAGAAATGACGGGTTGAACTTGGCTAGCGCGTATGATTTGTTGACCATAGTTAAGGTCATAAGTTGCTAGAGGTAAAATCAGATATTGAGAATTTCAAGTGTTGAAATTTGCAATGAGATTGCATACCTTTTATGAGATAGTTGGATCCCGATACCTACTACGACTAAGAGTTACTTCTGGGAGAGTTTTCCACTTTACAATTAGCCGATCTAGTAGGTGTCTAAGAAAGGTGTTGACGGGGTTATGCCCCTGCGGAAACAAGGTTATTTAATTTGTTCCATGCGAAAGAATAGGGAGACTCCATCGGAGTACCAATACCTGCCTGGCTGACCGATTGGCGAACTTGTAGGGTGTAATTAATCCCGGCTAATCTTACTTTGGTTTGAAGGAAGATTTGATAAAAACAGTGAGAGCCATCCTGATTAGATAAGATAATAACCAATCTAATCTTGCAAAGAGCGCACGCAAAAGTGTAATCCTCTCTCTCTCCTGGTTGCGACCATGAAACGCCTTAATCAAGATAATAATATGGATGTATTGACCGAACCCGCTTATTATACTAAGCTGGGAACGTTGGTTCTGCTTTTTCTTATGATTGTCATAATTCTGAGCAAGGAATAGGGGAATATCAGAATTCCCATGCAACCCGAACGAAGAAAGAGCATGATGATGAATCTTCTTCGGGTGTGTTCGTTACCGAGAACTGTTTTTCAGTATGCTCTACATCCTGGGTATTGGATACCGGATCAGGATCCTACGTATGTAATTTGTTATATGGGTTAAGGAGAGGTAGAACTGGGAAAGGGTGATATGTCTCTCAAGGTAGAGAATGGAGCAATTGTTGCAGCCAAAGCAGTTGGCAAATATCACCTAGTATTACCAAATGGTAATACATTGATTCTGAACGACTATTATTACGTACCAAAAATGATGTGCAATATTATATCAGTTTTTTTGTTGTATAAAGAAGGATATTGCTTTGCATTAGAGGATAATGTTCTGAACATTTTCCTAAATCAAGTGTTGATTGGGTTTGGTACGTTATGTAACGGTATATACGTTCTAAATCAAACTACAGTTCTAAACATACAGAACACACAAGATGAAAAGTTCAGAGATGAACGAAGCCTTCTTGTGGTATTGTAGACTAGGTCATATCAATGCGACAAGACTAGCTAAGTTGCATAAAAATGGATATTTGAATCCGTTCGAATTTACATTTTATGAAACTTGCCAGTCATGTCTCAAAGGCAAGATGACCAAAACTCAGTTTACTGGACACGGAGAAAGAGCTACTGAACTCTTGGGACTGATACATAGTGATGTATGCGGTCCTATGTCTACACATGCCAGGAATGTTCCTTGTACTTTATTACATTCACCGATGATCTCTCAAAATTCAGACATGTGTTCTTTTTGAAGCATAAATCTGAAGCTTTTGAGAAATTCAACGAATATAAGTACGAAGTAGAGAACCAAACGGGTAAAAGTATTAAAATCCTACGATCTGATCGGGGAGGAGAATACTTGAGCGCGGAGTTCCAAGACTATTTAAAAGAGAATGGGATTCTCTCTCAGCTTACTCCTCCATATACACCACAGCACAACGGAGTATAGGAGCGGAGGAATCGCACCCTGTTAGATATGGTGCACTCTATGATGAGTAATGCTTAGTTACCTATTTCCTTTTGGGGTTATGCACTTGAGACAGCTGCATACCTATTGAATAGGGTTCCAACCAAATCAGTGTCTACCACTCCATATAAGATATGGGAGGGGAAGAGACCATGTCTTAATTTCATTAAGATATGGGGTTGTCCGGCTTATGTTAAAAAGCAAAATCCGAACAAGCTTGAAGCAAGGTTTGTTCTGTGTAAGTTTGTTAGATATCCCAAACATTCATGAGAGTATATCTTCTACCACACCGAGGAACAAAAAGTGTTTCTTTCTCGGAATGCCACCTTTTTAGAAAAGGAATTTCTTGTGAAATAAATTAGTGGTAATGAGGTAGAACTAAAAGAAGTTCCAGCTACACAAACTATAACTGACAATTTGGTAGAACCAAGGATTCAATAGTCCTCGACGAACCTCAGCCACTCCACAGATCTAGTAGGGTTCCTCATCCACTTAAGAGATACTATAGTTCTCTCATAGACGGTGGGAGCGAGGACTGCATCATGGAAGATGATGACCCAACTAGTTTCGAGCAGACTATCACAAGCGGGGACTCTGTGAAATGGCTAGATGCTATGCGATCTGAGATGGAATCCATGTACACCAACAAAGTATGGACTTTGGAAGTTGCTCCTGAAGGGGTAAAACCCATCGGAAGAAAGTGGATCTTTCAAAAGAAAATTGGTATAGATGGAAAGGTTGAGACCTTCAAAGCTAGACTTGTAGCAAAAGGTTTTCGTCAACGACCAGGTGTCGATTATGATGAAACCTTTTCTCCAGTCGCTATGCTTAAATCCATCAGAATCCTACTTGCCATTACTTCATACCATGACTATGAAATCTGGCAGATGGACGTCAAGACCACTTTTCTAAATGGTGATTTATAAGAGAGCGTATACATGGCACAGCCAGAGGGCTTCGTAGACAGTGGGAGTAGCGGAAAGGTGTGCAAGCTGCTTAAATCAATCTAGGATTAAAGAAGGCATCGCGGAGCTGAAACATTTGTTTTGATGAAGCGGTCAAAGAGTTTGACTTCATCAAGAACATAGATGAACCATGTATGTACAAAAAGCTAGTAGAGAGTAAGGTTGTCTTCCTCGTATTATACGTGGATGACATACTCTTGATAGGAAATGATGTTCCTATGCTACGCTTGGACAAGCTCTTCTTATCACAAAAGTTCTCCGTGAAAGATCTAGGTGATGCCTCCTACATCCTGGGAATCAAGATCTATAGAGATAGATCTAAGCGGATGTTGGGATTGTCCCAATCCAGGTATATAGACACCATACTAAAGAGATTTAGTATGGAAGATTCTAAGCGTGGTAATTTACCCGCTTATTCAGGATTCACTCTCTCCAAAGAGATGTCTCTCAAGACTGATTTGGAGAGGGCTCGCATGACAGTGATACCCTATGCTTCTGCAGTTGGGTCTATCATGTATGCGATGTTATGTACCAAACCGGATGTAGCTTACGCACTAGGTGTAGTGAGTAGGTATCAATCAGATCCTGGGGAAAAGCACTGGACAGCTGTGAAGAACATTCTTAAGTACTTGAGAAGGACTAAAGAAATGTTCTTGGTGTATGGTAACGGAGAACTCCAGGTGGAGTCCTTTACCGATTCAAGCTTCCAGAGTGATAAAGACGACAGCAAGTCGGTCTCGGGTTTTGTCTTCACCCTCAATGGAGGGGCGGTATGTTGGAAGAGTTCCAAGCAAGATACCGTAGCAGACTCGACGATGCAGGCTGAATATATCGCTGCCAACGATGTTGCCAAAGAGGCTCTCTGGATGAAGAAGTTCATTGCTGAACTTGGTGTGGTTCTATCCATTGATCATCCAATACCTTTGTATTATGATAACAATAGTATTGTGGCTTTGGCCAAGGAACCCCGGTCCCATCAAAGATCCAGACATATTCTTAGGCGGTAACACCTGATCCGGGAGATAGTAGATCGACGGGAGATCGAGATCAGGAGAGTTGACACGAAAGATAACACAGCGAATCCACTCACGAAGGCCCTCCATGAGACACAGTTTGAGAGACTTTTAGGGATGTTGGGTAGGAGATACTACAACAACTGGCCTTAGTGCAAGTGGGAGATTGTTAGGAATATGTATGCCCTAGAGGCAATTATTGTATGATATAGTGGATGCTTGGACATATATATAGAGGACTTTCTTGCTCGACATGATAGTATGCTATCTGGTTGCTCTTTATCTTAACATGTACACTTGTATTATTATATTGTCTCTCTGATACATGTTGATAAAGCTCTTAGGATGTTTGCTTGACTACCAGAACTATGAAGCGGATCATACTACTGGGACTTGTGTAGTCCACAAGCGCATCCTTTAACTGTTCCTAGTCGAGGGGGTATCGAGACAGGGCATCGATATTCCAGAGTAGACTAGTGTGTACGTTTCTTGACCCTGTAGGGGGCGATGGTTGATCCCATAACCATTGGTGTTTGACATCAAAAATTGTACACAGGTGCTCATTAGAGAATGGGTATACCGAACAGGACTCGTCGAGAACTCCCAGATGGTACCATATCTATCGTTAGATAGCAGTTCTCTGGTGACACTGGTACAGGTTAGTCTGTAGATCCGAGATCGTCATAGTGTCTTGTGTGGCTCCCACTGTGCTTTGATTTCCTTGCTACCACGGCTCAAAGGAGTCGTGCAAACAGGTGGATATTGGGTACAGTCCCGAGTCACATAGAGGCAGTGAGCGATGTGTTGGATATAGTGCCCTCAAAGTCAATTATTGGATCGCAGGCACGTGATTGCAATGATTGAGAAGGACCTATACCGTTAGGACAGTCTTACTCGAGATGATAGTATGCTATCTGGTTTGTCTTTATCATCGTGTACTGCTTTAGGTGACATTACGGATCACTATTACACGTTGATAGAGCCTTTGGGATTCTTGCTTAACTACCAGCAGTATGATGACGATCATATACGTGAGAGTTGGGTAGTCTATAAGCACATCCTTAAAAGTGGTCCCTAATCGAGGGAGTTTCGAGACAGGGCATCGATACTTCAGAGTAGACTAGTGTATACAGTCGAGACCCCGACGAGGGGCGGTGGCCGGTCTCACAAGCCATTGGTGTCAGTTGGTTCACCTAAGATGTATACAGGTGCTCATTGGGTTATGAGTACACCGGACAGGACTCGCCGGGAACCTGCTAGTTGGTATTATACCTAGCGTCAGATAGCAGTTCCCTGGTGACATGTGTACAGGTTAGTTCATCGACCTGAGATCGTCATTTGTCTCGTGTGAGTTCCCACTGTGCTTTGATTACTACCCTACCACGGCTCAAAGGAGTCGTGCAAACAGGTTTTAGTTGGGTACAGTCCTGAGCCACATGGAGGTAGTGAGCGGATCGGCAGGGGTTTCGTCTCTCCCGGTATTGGGGGTGAGATTGCGCCGTGTCTAGGAGAGCCATTACATGAGGTCCTTGGCCAAGGAAGGAGATTTACTGGTAGGTATTCCAGTAGTATCTCAGGGTGTTCTGGGCTACACTCCGACACGACTTATACCGCTTTTAGGGGTCTGACGTTACCAGCCCCTAGGCCTGATATGCGATACTCATAGATGAACGGACCGGACTGTACGGATATAGTCACTAATAGGCTCAGTAGGGTTCCAGGATGAGTTCGCTCATCCGCTTCTCTTTTGCTCAATACATGGGCAGCCGTTACGTACAGCTAGTACCACTGACGTTCTTATGGTTAAACCTACTGTCAGGGTATTGACGAGTCTTTAGAGTCCCCCACAGATAGTTTCCCAAGTTCGGGCGAAACGTTGTAGAGGCCGTATGGTTTTATGGCAGGGTTCGAACATACACGTGCACTTGTGCACATGTCATGATTCGGACGGATAATACTAGAAGGCTTTAGTTTAAGCCGGATCCTAGTATTATATTATGTTGGAATATTTTAGTCTCATTGTATTTGTATTCAGTCGGAATACGGATACGGATATGTATATACGGTTGAGGGGTATTCTCGTAATTTCATTACAAGATACTTCTAGAAGATGCCACCTCATTATTGTATTAACCATTTGGATTAATGGTTTAATGAGGTGGAGGGTGAGTCATCTTTGGCTTTAAATGTAGCATGGTTGTTTTGGTGATTCATGGGGTGAGTCATTAAGTGACTCATCCTACACTATTCTTTCATGATAAGTTTTTTGAGATATTTTTCCTTAACCCTTGGGGGTTTATTCTTTAGTTGCAAGCTTGCATGAAAGATTTCACAACACTTAGCCATGATGTTTTCATGAGTTGCTTCTCTCACCCTTTTAGGCTTCATCTTCTTCCTCCACCCATAATGTCTCATGAGTTGAGAAACATTGGGTGTCTTGAGACAAAGCAATCCTTCACCCTCATTCTCTATTTCATCTTGGACATGTCAACTAGCAAACTTCATGTCCGAGTTGTAAGTCCATGCTACCTCTCCCGGTACTTTCGGGCAAGCGGAATTTGATAAAAAACGATTTTCTTAGAGGTGGTAACATGGACTTAAAAACCCGGATCTTTGTTAAACATCTAACTAACAACCTAACTACGAGTTGCTAACTACTCGGTTAGGGGGTTATACCTTTCTTTTTCTCGAACTCCTTCGTCTTCAAGCTTCGATGGTCTTCCGAATCGGCTTCTCCCCGTCGTCTCCTTGCGCCGAAGATAGATCCACCTGAAAGCTTCAACCTCTGGCTCCTTCTTCGAACTTTGAAGAAACTAGTTCACTCGGTTTGCTAAACCTTGTGAACTAGAGTGAGTAGAGAAGAGTTTGTATGGGATTTTATCTATGGTTCTTGGTTCTCAACTCATGAGACAAGTGAACCATAGAGTCAAGAGAGGGAGAGCAAGAGGAGGGGATGAGAGCTCAAGAACAAGAGAGAGAATGAGCATGAAAGAATGAGAGAAGACTTTTCTCATTTGGCTCTCATAATCCAAAACAATCATAACACCTCATATCAATCAAGTATTATGTGATGGTTTAAGCAACCATAGCCATATCATTTCATGCACTCATTTTGCACAAAAGAGCAAGCAAGCAAAAGTCTTTGCCATGAAATGATAGCTATAGTTATCATGATGGTCAACTAGTCAAGCCTAGTCAACCGGTCAACAAAGTCAACAAGTCAACAAAAGTCAACAAGTCAACAAAGTCAATCCCTCAACAACCATATCACCATAATACTTAATTAATATAATTGTTAATCACATATCATATTCTCATTAGGGTTGAGCAAAAAGTCAACAGTCAACTGTCAACGGTCAACAACCCTAATGAGAATCCTCTGCCTCTGTCTCTCCGTCAACTGTGCATACACACCCGCATCCGCGTTCCGAGGAACACGAATGCATACTGGATAAAACCAATCCCAAAAGGTACACTAGGATCTGGCTTAAACCAAAGCCCGCTAGTGTGAACTGTCCGGACACTGTACGTGCACAAGTGCACGGATGTGACCGAACCCTGTCGCAAAACCATGCGACCTGTCGCAAAACCATGCGACCTCTACTCTTTTGCCTAAAGGCAAATAGCTTTCTGTGTGGGACTCTAAAGACTCGACACTACGCTGGCAGTGGGTTTAACCACAGACCGCAAGCGGCACTAGCTGTGCGTAACGGTCCCCAGGTAGATGCCGACAAGAAGACTGACGAGGCGAAACCCATCTGAACTCCTACTGAGCCTGAATATGACATTCTCCGTACAGTCCGATCTGTTCGTCTGATACATCGCATGGCGGGCCTAGGGGCGGTAAACGTCAGTCCCCCAATAGCAGTACAAGTCGTGTCGGAGTGAAGCCCAAAACACCCTGAGATAACACTGGAAGCCTACCAGTATATCTCGTTTGCCCTGGCCAGGGACTACTCGTGTAATGGCTCTCCTAGACACAGCGCGATGTCAACCCCCAATACCGGGAGAGACGAATCCTGTCTAACCGTCACTGCCTCCAAGTGCTTCGGGACTGCACCCAACTACCACCTGTTTGCACGACTCCTTTGAGCCGTGGTAGGGTAGTAATCAAAGTACAGTGGGAACACACTCGAGGCGAAGTGACAGTGTCAAGTCAGCGGACTAAGCTGTACTCATGTCACCTGGGAACTGATAACTGACGATAGGCATAATACCAACTAGTCAGTTCCCGACGAGTCCTATCCAGTGTACTCGTAACCCAACGAGCACCCGCATACTATCTCAAGTACGACGTACCGACGGCTGTGGGACAGACCGTCTCCCACACTGGGATGAGAAGCGCATGCGCTAGTCTACTCCGGAGTATCGATGCCATGTCTCGATAGTCCTGCTACCAGGGACCTGCATAAGGATGTGCTTATAGATTACCCAGCCCCACTAGTGTGACTGCCATCACAACGCTGGTAATCAAGCAAAGATCCTAAGGGCTCCACTAATGTGTATAGGCGATATACTAAAATAAACACATGTACACATTGAAGTAGAAACAAACCAAGTAGCATACTACTATTTTGAGCAAGATTGTATATACAAGGTGAATATCCCAAGCTTCCATTAAGTAATATACAAACTAGTATGATACAGTAATGGCCTCTAGGGCATATACACTAACAATCTCCCACTTGCACTAAGGCCATGTACTGGCGTATCGAAGACCTATCATCTCGATCAGCCGCTCGAACTGAGTTTGGGGCAAGGCCTTGGTGAATGGATCTGCAGTGTTATCTTCTGAAGCGACTCTCCGAACCTCGATCTCCTGGCGATCCACGATCTCCCTGATCAGGTGATACCGCCTCAAGATGTGTCTGGATCTCTGATGGAACCTGGGTTCCTTCGCTAAAGCTATAGCCCCGTTGTTGTCGCAATACAGAGGTATTGGATCAACAATGGACGGAACCACCTGAAGCTCTTTCAAGAACTTCCTCATCCAGACAGCTTCTTTTGCGGCATCAGATGCAGCGATGTATTCCGCTTCCATCGTTGAGTCTGCAACGGTTTCCTGTTTGGAACTCTTCCAACACACCGCCCCTCCATTGAGGGTAAAGATAAAACCCGACATGAACTTGGAATCATCCTTGTCACTCTGGAAGCTGGAGTCAGCAAAGGCCTCGATCTGGAGGTCTTTTCCGCCATACACCAAGAACATCTCCTTAGTCCTTCTGAGGTACTTGAGAATGTTCTTTACTGCTATCCAGTGTTTCTCCCCAGGGTTTGACTGATACCGGCTTACCACACTCAGTGCATAAGCTACATCCGGTCTGGTACACAACATCGCATACATTATAGAGCCTACCGCAGAAGCGTAGGGTATAATAGACATGCGATCCCTCTCCAAATCAGTCTTGGGAGACATCTCTTCAGAGAGGGTGATCCCATGACAAGCCGGTAGGTTACCGCGCTTGGAATCTTCCATACTGAATCTTTTCAGTATGGTGTCGATGTATCTGGACTGTGAAAGTCCTAATATCCTCTTGGATCTATCACGATGGATCCGGATCCCCAGGATGTATGAGGCATCACCCAGGTCTTTCATGGAGAACCTGTGTGACAAGAACCCCTTGACAGATTGTAGCATAGGAATGTCATTTCCTATTAAGAGAATGTCATCCACGTACAAAACGAGGAATACTACAGTTCTCGCTACAAATCTACAATAGATGCATGGTTCATCTGGATTTTTGATAAAGCCAAATTCCTTGACCGTCTCATCAAAACAGATGTTCCAACTCCGCGATGCCTGCTTTAGTCCATAGATGGACTTAAGCAACTTGCACACCTTTCCGCTGCTCCCACTCTGAATGAAACCCTCTGGTTGGTCCATATAGACACACTCCTCTAAATTTCCATTTAGAAAAGCGGTCTTTACGTCCATTTGCCAGATCTCATAATCGTGGAAGGCAGCAATGGCAAGAAGGATCCGAATGGATTTCAGCATAGCCACTGGAGAAAAGGTTTCGTCATAGTCCAAGCCAGGTCTTTGACGGAAACCCTTTGCAACAAGTCTAGCTTTATAGGTCTCAACCTGTCCATCTACACCAATCTTCCTTTTGAAGATCCACTTGCATCCTACGGGTTTTACCCCGTCTGGAGCAATGTCCAACGTCCATACTTTGTTGGTGTACATGGACTCCATTTCGGTCCGCATTGCATCCAGCCATTTTACTGAGTCAACGCTCTGAACGGCCTGCTGGAAGCTAGTAGGCTCATCATAATCTATGATGCAATCCTCTCTATCCCCGTTTATGAGAAAACCGTAGTATCTCTCGGGCGGATGAGACTGCCTACTACTCCTGCGGAGCGGCGTAGGAATGTCCTGTTCTTTTGAACCCTCTGGTTCCACTAAGCTTTCAGTAATAGCTCGTGGTTCTGGAATTTCTTCCAGTTCTACTGCGCTCCCACTAATTTCCTTTTCTAAGAACTGGTGTTCTAGAAAGTGGGCATTACGAGAAACAAGGACTTTTTGTTCCTCTGCGTGGTAGAAAAGATACCCCTGGTGTTCTTTGGGTATCCCACAAACTTGCACAGTACTGAGCGTGCCTCGAGTTTGTCCGCATGCTGCTTTTTGACAAAAGCTGGACATCCCCAGATCTTCAGATATTGAAGATAGGGTTTCTTCCCACTCCATAACTCATAAGGTGTGGTAGGCACAGTCTTAGTGGGAACTCGGTTCAAAAGGTATGCAGCTGATTCTAGCGCATACCCCCAGAATGATCGCGGTAACTCAGCGTTACTCATCATGGACCGTACCATATCCAATAGGGTTCGATTCCGTCTCTCCGATACACCATTATGTTGTGGAGTGTATGGAGGAGTAAGCTGAGAGAGAATTCTGTTCTCTTTTAAATAGTCCAGGAACCCGGCACTCAAGTATTCACCACCTCGATCCGATCATAGAATCTTGATACTTTTGCCGGTTTGTTTTTCTACTTCATTCTTATATTCCTGGAATTTTCCAAAGGCTTCGGACTTATGTTTCATTAAGAAGACATAACCGTACCTTGAAAAGTCATCCGTAAAAGTAATGAAGTAAGAAAAACCGCTTCGCGCATGTGTAGACATTGGACCGCACACGTCGCTGTGTACGAGTCCCAAGAGCTCGCTCGCTCTTACTCCGTGTCCAGTGAAGGGAGACTTTGTCATCTTTCCTTTGAGACAGGATTGACAAGTGGCATACGATTGATATTCGAACGGATTCAAATATCCTTCTGTATGTAACTTTGTCAACCTTCTCTCATTGATGTGACCCAGTCTACAATGCCATAAGAAAGTCTGATTTATTTCCGGAGACTTTCTTTTGTGTGTATTCTGGACATTGAAAATCTGTGGTTGGTTTAATACGTATATACCATTGCTCAATGTACCTGACCCAATCAGAACTTGATTAAGGTGAATGTTTACAACATTGCTTACAAACGCAAATTCATAACCTTCTTTAGAAACCAAAGATACAGAAATGATATTACAAGTTGCGTTGGGTACAAAAAAGCAATTACGCAAAACCAAAACATGTCCATCTGACATTCCCAGGTGATAGTCCCCCACGGCTTTAGCATCCATGCTAGCTCCGTTCGTAACTCTGAGGGTCATGTCACCTGCTTTCAAAACACTACGGTTTCTCAACGCCTGCAAAGAATTACAGATATGAGATCCTGATCCGGTATCCAATACCCAGGAAGTAGAGTTTATTGAAAGACAGTTTTCAATAACATACACACCTGAAGCTGAAGCTGCAACCTGCTTCAATTCCTGTGTTCTGGCCTTCCAGGCCCTGCAATCATTCTTCCAGTGTCCTTTCTTATGACAATAGAAGCATTCTTCCTTATCCACAAGCTTCCCCGCTTTCTTTGTTGCTTTAGCTTTTCCCTTCGTATCCACTTTACTAACGCCGCCTCTTGGTTTGGCGGGGGCTTTCTTCTTCTTTCCCTTGGCTTTCGCCTTGGACCTAGAAGAAGATGATCCTCTTACAAACAAAGTGGATGTTTCCCTACCTTTCTGTAAGGTGCCCTCTGCGCTCCTCAGCATGTTGAGGAGCTCTGAAAGTTCAACTTCTTTTTCTTGTAAGTTGAAGTTCAGTATAAACTGGGCGTAAGTGGAAGGAAGGGACTGGAGAACTAAGTCCGTATAGAGCTCACTCTCCAATGTGGTCCCTAGGTCCGCGAGCTCCTCAATGTAGCCGATCATCTTAAGCACGTGTTCTGCTACTGATGATCCGACGGCCATCCTTGCCGAAAATAACTTTTTCGACGCTTCGTATCTTGCGATACGAGATTGCTCTCCATACAGTTCTTTTGTATGAAGAAATATGGATTCCAAGTCCATATTCTCGTGCCTCCTCTGATGTTCATTGTCCATAGAGGCAAGTACGAGGCACTTGGCCTTCGCGCTATCAATTTCCCAAGTCTTACGGATTTCCTTATCCGCGACGCTGGAAGTGGGACCAGGGACAGGGGGAGCTTTGGTGGTAAGAAGATACCCCAGCTTGTCGTAAGTGATTGCCATCTTGACATTCCTGAGCCAATCTTTGTAGTTTGGCCCTGTCAGTATGTTTTTATCTAGAAGTAACTTAAGTCCAGTCATATCGATTGGTCGCTGCAATTAGGAGAGAGAAGAAACACTCAGCTTGATGCTCTTGCAAGTTTTAGAATGGTTTTTAATTTGTCTAAACAGGATGGCTCCCACTGTTTCTCGAATCCCTCCTCAAACCAAAAAGGAAGAATTAGTCAGGATCAATCTCACCGTACAATACTTGCTTAGCCGTTCAGCCAGGCCAGTGTCGGTACTTCGAGGGAGGTTTTCCAACGCTTTCGCGAAGTTCCTTAATTAAATAACCTCTTTTCCCTGGGGGCGTAGCCCCGCTAACACCTTTCTAGACACCTACTAGGTTTATAGCATTGATCGTTTAGTGAGAAATTTCCCGAGGAGTAGCATATACTCACAGTAGGATCGGGATCCAAATATCATCGCGTAACGAAACTGAAGGAATCCTACAAGAATCATCACACTCCAAATGGTATGCAACACTAGCAAGTTTCAGTTCTTTTGAAACTCCCGATGTGGATTTTTGCCCCATGCTCTTATGACCTTGGCGTGAGGTCAAAATGTCATAAGTCACATGTCAAGTTCTTCCCATCATTATCCAGGTTAATTTGAATCCACCCGTACCTACCCTTGACGTAGGCCAAAATGGTTGTCCGGCTGTCCCAAACCAACGCATTCTATCTATGCAACAGATAAATATCCGGCAGCTACCAATCACTATGCCTTGGCGTGAGGTCAAAATACATAGCTTGAATACTACCGAATATTTAACTGAAATGATGAAGGGCTACGAATGGTTTTGGCAAAACCGTGAACGTAGTGAACTTGATATAATCGATGGAACGAGATAGCTTTTAAAAGGAGTGGCTCAAGCTCCGCATTTAAAAGTTAGTTTTGAAAAGAACCGAGTGGGTTTCCGAAAGTGTTCCAACGATTTTAACTTGGTTTATTTTCTTGCATTAGTTCTTTTAATGCGTGATATTCTTGCATTAGTTCTTTTAATGCGTCCCATCATTTAATCCTACCATTGCAGAAAACAACCAAAATATGACGTACGCTTATGCCATTCGCATTCGCCACGGGGCCCCGTCATTACCCGTTAGGTTACTTAACTAACGACAGAGCGGGGGCTGGGCTAGCGCGGCTGTAAAACATAAGCAACGCCTAAATAATATCATATATAGATATATTGCAATGATAGCCATTTCAGATCACAGATGAACACATTGGATATACTAGGAATCCGCAATTCGTACGAGCCTGTAACGAAAAGCAGATTACACGGTCGCGGTGAATAGCCAAAACCCCACCCAAGACCCCTACGGGTGCGGCAAACTACCCGCCAAATACCCGAAGCGAAGCAACCTCCCTCAACTCCGTGAGTAGGCCACTCGGCACTTCGGCATACCCGGTAGTTTGTGCACCCCCTCCATGGGTCTATCCTAGGAGCAAAAACAGTAAAAAGAAATTATACAATGACGGCTACAACCCCGACCCGGTTGTGCGGCCATACAAATAACTATTACATCAATTTACAAATTTACATGAATTGAAAGAAAAGAAAACTCTCGTCTCACAACCCCCGGCTATTCACCCGCGACAATCCAATGAATTCATATACACATTCCAATAACATTACAGATCACATATTTGTATAACCCCCACTAATCGACATATAGCGATTAGCAGACGTTCAATACAAAAATCACATCACAGAAAAAACCCGTCAGCTTAAGTCTTTAGAAGTTCGATCAAAAATACGGATTTTCAGGCCCCAAACACAAAATTTTCGTTCTGGAAAATCTGGGCAGAAAATACATATTCCAAAAATCCCAAAATACCCCACTAAACAAACTGCAACCAAAATTTCCCACTGCCGAGTCAACTCGGGCGCGGAACCGCGGCGGGAGCACGCTCCCGCCGTGTTTCCGCGGCGCTTTGATCGGTTCAGTGGATGAAATTTTGTCAGTTTGTTATAAAAACCCTGAGCCGAATTTTAAAGTATGATTTATCATTTTTGGAACAGAGGAAAAATTCGACAGCAAGCATGATATCGGGGTTCATTTCGGGACTTTTTCTTTGATCGATCTTCTAGCTACTTTGCTAACATGTTAGATAGAGTTTAACTAGGCTCTGATACCACTGTAAGTCCATGCTACCTCTCCCGGTACTTTCGGGCAAGCGGAATTTGATAAAAAACGATTTTCTTAGAGGTGGTAACATGGACTTAAAAACCCGGATCTTTGTTAAACATCTAACTAACAACCTAACTACGAGTTGCTAACTACTCGGTTAGGGGGTTATACCTTTCTTTTTCTCGAACTCCTTCGTCTTCAAGCTTCGATGGTCGTCCGAATCGGCTTCTCCCCGTCGTCTCCTTGCGCCGAAGATAGATCCACCTGAAAGCTTCAACCTTTGGCTCCTTCTTCGAACTTTGAAGAAACTAGTTCACTCGGTTTGCTAGACCTTGTGAACTAGAGTGAGTAGAGAAGAGTTTGTATGGGATTTTAGCTATGGTTCTTGGTTCTCAACTCATGAGACAAGTGAACCATAGAGTCAAGAGAGGGAGAGCAAGAGGAGGGGATGAGAGCTCAAGAACAAGAGAGAGAATGAGCATGAAAGAATGAGAGAAGACTTTTCTCATTTGGCTCTCATAATCCAAAACAATCATAACACCTCATATCAATCAAGTATTATGTGATGGTTTAAGCAACCATAGCCATATCATTTCATGCACTCATTTTGCACAAAAGAGCAAGCAAGCAAAAGTCTTTGCCATGAAATGATAGCTATAGTTATCATGATGGTCAACTAGTCAAGCCTAGTCAACCGGTCAACAAAGTCAACAAGTCAACAAAGTCAATCCCTCAACAACCATATCACCATAATACTTAATTAATATAATTGTTAATCACATATCATATTCTCATTAGGGTTGAGCAAAAAGTCAACAGTCAACTGTCAACGGTCAACAACCCTAATGAGAATCCTCTGCCTCTGTCTCTCCGTCAACTGTGCATACACACCCGCATCCGCGTTCCGAGGAACACGAATGCATACTGGATAAAACCAATCCCAAAAGGTACACTAGGATCTGGCTTAAACCAAAGCCCGCTAGTGTGAACTGTCCGGACACTGTACGTGCACAAGTGCACAGATGTGACCGAACCCTGTCGCAAAACCATGCGACCTGTCGCAAAACCATGCGACCTCTACTCTTTTGCCTAAAGGCGAATAGCTTTCTGTGTGGGACTCTAAAGACTCGACACTACGCTGGCAGTGGGTTTAACCACAGACCGCAAGCGGCACTAGCTGTGCGTAACGGTCCCCAGGTAGATGCCGACAAGAAGACTGACGAGACGAAACCCATCTGAACTCCTACTGGGCCTGAATGTGACATTCTCCGTACAGTCCGGTCTGTTCGTCTGATACATCGCATGGCGGGCCTAGGGGGCGGTAAACGTCAGTCCCCCAATAGCGGTACAAGTCGTGTCGGAGTGAAGCCCAAAACACCCTGAGATAACACTGGAAGCCTACCAGTATATCTCGTTTGCCCTGGCCAGGGACTACTCGTGTAATGGCTCTCCTAGACACAGCGCTATGTCAACCCCCAATACCGGGAGAGACAAATCCTGTCTAACCGTCACTGCCTCCAAGTGCTTCGGGACTGCACCCAACTACCACCTGTTTGCACGACTCCTTTGAGCCGTGGTAGGGTAGTAATCAAAGTACAGTGGGAACACACTCGAGGCGAAGTGACAGTGTCAAGTCAGCGGACTAAGCTGTACTCATGTCACCTGGGAACTGATAACTGACGATAGGCATAATACCAACTAGTCAGTTCCCGACGAGTCCTATCCAGTGTACTCGTAACCCAACGAGCACCCGCATACTATCTCAAGTACGACGTACCGACGGCTGTGGGACAGACCATCTCCCATACTGGGATGAGAAGCGCATGCGCTAGTCTACTCCGGAGTATCGATGCCCTGTCTCGATAGTCCTGCGACCAGGGACCTGCATAAGGATGTGCTTATAGATTACCCAGCCCCACTAGTGTGACTGCCATCACAACGCTGGTAATCAAGCAAAGATCCTAAGGGCTCCACTAATGTGTATAGGCGATATACTAAAATAAACACATGTACACATTGAAGTAGAAACAAACCAAGTAGCATACTACTATTTTGAGCAAGATTGTATATACAAGGTGAATATCCCAAGCTTCCATTAAGTAATATACAAACTAGTATGATACAGTAATGGCCTCTAGGGCATATACACTAACACGAGTTATTTCGGTTTGTAGCGGGAGCCCGTATAAAGATTCGCTGACGTGGTGCCACTTCAACGAGGAGACCGGAGATCGAGCGAGATCGGAGATGCAGCGAGGAGCTTAGGATGATGGCTAAATACCGAAGGACACGGATCGATCGGTACAGCCATTCTAACCTCTTTGTAGTTTGCTAGTTTAGTGTTAATGGCACGATCCGGGTGAAAGTCTGCGTTAGCGCCAGTTCATAAAAGTTTTTATTCCGCGTTTGGCCTCTGATTGACGGCCGGGGCGCTACCATAGACTTACATGGTATCAGAGCCATGCCATTAACCTTTACTAGCTTGTTCTAACATGTTTAAAACATCGATCGAATGAAATTTCGAAAACCGCATTTCCATTGCTAAAGTTTCTGTCAAATTTTTAAACTGGTCTAAAAATTATTTTGGGTATGTCAGAAAATCGAGCAGGCTTTTTTAAGACTCTGGAAGAAATTTGATCGACTGAACCTACAAGACTGCCGCGGAACCGCCGCAAAACCCTTGTGTTGGCCGCGGTTCCGCCGCCGTTTTGGAGCAACAGTGTACCATTTTTCTTCTGGGTGTCTTTCATTTGGAATTGTGGTTTCTGGAATATTTTGTTTGGGCCCAGATTTTGTTTGAGTGCTAGATTTGTACTTGGGGCCCACTTCGGGAAGTTTTGTCGATCGAGATTTTAAATACGTTAGTTTACAGTACTTACATTATACCTGCGATCGTGAATGTCATTAGAGCGGTATAACTCGTCTAATTGCTATAGTCCTTTTAGACGGGTTTGCGAACGTGACATTCGCGTTGATGTTCTGTATTGTGCTGTGATGTTGCGGATTTGTCGTGGTGGATAGCTGTGTGCAATGGTAGTGCAGTTTGGATTTGTTTGTACATATGATATCGCAGAGCGAGCGTCCGACATGTGGACTGCTGTCACTGCCTGTTTGTATATTATTTGTTTAGGGCACGACCGGGTTGAGGTCGATGTATCCGTTGTACATATTTTCATTTCTGTACTAGGTTTACCCGGCGACGGAGTGCACGGATAGCCGGGTTCTGGAGGGAAACGGGTCTGCATCTCATGGCTTTGAGAGGGAGAGGGCCTCACTCTAGGATTGGTAGGCTATTCGCCGCACTCGTAGGGGGTACAGGTTGACCCAAGGAGGGGTGCTCAAGTTATCGGATTCCGTGAAGTGCTGGGTGGTCCATTCACTTTGCTGAAGGGGGCTACCTCGCTTCAGGTTTTGGCGGGTAACTTGCCACACTCGTAGGGGTCTAGGTTTCATTGCACAGGCTATCCACACGACCAGGGGAACGTCGAGTTTCGCTTGCGGCTCAAAGGAAACCCGGGGCTCCCAGATATCTGTATTGTCCTATGATGCTTATTACTTTTCTGTGATGTTGTATTTATCATGCCTGGAGCGATTATTGTATATTGATATCTATACTAGTAGATGTTGTATATGTTTTACACCTGCGCTAGTCCAGTCCCCGCTCTGTCATTAGTTAAGTAACCTAACGAGTGATGACGGGACCCAGTGGCAAATGCGGATGGCATATACGTACATTTTATTTTCGTTCTTTTCTGGTGTGATTAATTGATGGGACTGCATTGATTTTGATCAATGCAAGGAAAACAAACCTATTCGATGTTGTTGGAACAATTTTCAAAAAGCTGTTATTACAAGGACGTTTTCTTTTGTTTTGCACAGTGGTATTCGGTTATGAATATCCAGCACCTCATTCGACGAGGCAAGGGCCGAGATCCCTTCATCGGGAGTGACCCCTTGGGCGGAGGTTTGCGTCAGGGTAATAACTTCACTATAGTCGATTACTTTTTGCTTTGCATCATAGTATTCAGTTTGGAATATCCTGCACCTCATCCTACGGGGAAAAAGCCGAGATCCCTTCACCGGGAGTGACCTCTTTAGCAAAGGTTTTCGCCACTATATTTTTGTAAAAAGCTAGCAGGTTCCTTCAACGATATCAGGTTCATTACGTTAAAGGTTTTTCGCCAAAAACCAGCCGTAGCCCTCCGTCATTTCAGACGGGTAGCACTTAGTATTCATGCTATGTTTGTTAGCCTTCGTCAAGGCATAGTGTATGGTAGCTACTTGTTACCTTTCTGTTGCATAGATAGATGCGTTGATTTGGGACAGTCGTATTACCTTGTTAGCCTTCGTCAAGGGTATGTATGGATGGGTTCAAATTAACTTGGACAATGACGAGTAGAACTTGACATGTGACTTATGATTTGTTGGCCTTCGTCAATGTCATAAGAGCATGGGGTAAAAATCATATCGGGAGTTTCAAACATACAGGAAACTTGCCAGGCATGCGCATACATTCTGGAGTGTGATAACGTGAGTGGATTCCTTCACGTTATCATGCGATGAGAGTTGGATCCCGATTCCTACTGATGAGTTGGTTTACTCTTCGGTGATCCCGACTAATTCTTCGTTGAGGTTTGGAAGAGAATTTGAGATTACAGTGGGAGACATCCTGATTAGATAAAGTGATAACCATTCTGATCTAGGTTAGAGTGCACGCAGAGTGTTTCTTTTCTCTCTCTCTTTGGCAGCAACCATGGACCGACCCTAGACTATGACTCAGTGACCAAGTTAACCGAACCTTCGTAAAACACTGGCTTTTGGATTGTCTGAGTTGCATACATCATTGCCACTCCTTCTTTTACCCTTTGCATTTCTCCAGAACACCTCGTATTACTACGAACATCCACTTCCATTGGATAAATCTATCGTATGGTTATATACGAACACGAAGGAACTTGTTCCAGATTCGAGGATGGATTGTGGTTCTGGAGAGATTGAATAGGAATATTCAGTTGTCTTTTCCTTTTACCTTCTCTCAGGATGTGAGGGCTCCTAGGATTAGGAGACAGTGCACCTATTATGCTTATTGGATAATCTTCTTCCAAACCATAGGCAAGTGCCGAAAGGTAGGGAAATGAAGAAAACCAATTAGCCTAAATATGGTGTACAGAAGGTAATAAGTAAAGACAAATAAAGGGATTAGAAAGAGGGAAAACTAAATTGCGACTGCTGTCATTCACGACCAAACCGAGTATATCATCGCCACTCCTACTTCACCTTTGCTTTTCTCCAGTTCAGGAGAAATAGAATAAAGTTTATTCGGTTGTCCTTTATCATCACCTTCTCTCAGATTGCGAATACTCCTAGGATTAGGAGAGTACACCTATTATGCTTACTGGATAGTCTTCTTCCAAACTATAGGTTGGTGCCGAACGGTATGGAAGGAAGAAAACCATTTAGCCTAAGGGGGTGTACAGAAGGTAATGAGTAAAGACAAATAAAGGGATTTGGATAGATGGTAAAGGAAATATACGGTTATAGTCATGAATCTGGATAATGGAAGAGGCATTACTAGGAATACCCAGATACCCCTTTGAAACTTTTTTATGTTTCAGTTTCACTTTGCGTTGTTAATAGAAAACTGATTTCCCAATTAGATACTTACTCCATGGTATGTATTTACCAAGTATGATTCTCACATCTGTATGGTTTTACAGATGATGAGTGGGAGTAAGTTATTGGAAATTAGGTGATCATCCTCATTATATCGGAATTCATTGTAATTGGTGATATTTGAGGAAATCGCCTGGATTTTTGCCGGACGGCAAATATATGGTTTTGAATATACGTTGTTATGCACCAATTTCAAACTGATATATCTGTACGTTTATTTTCATAAAGTGTGATATAACTTTTTGAAATTATGTCGGTGACATTTACCTATATCAGTTGATGGTTAGGTATGGAGCATTTAACAGCGGTATAGTTCTTAACCATAATACAGTTTTCAACCTACGACGCACAGATTTTGAGTTATTAAACTCGGGGGACTTATACAAAGTATTGTATGTTGTCCAGTGCCCATTAGGACAAAGGGATTGGTCCTCGTACTATATTCTGTTTACTTGTGACTTCTCTAGTTTTTAGACAAGTGTTTCGTAGAAATACAAGGTCTAAGTTTTAAGAAGTTATAGGTACAAGAATAAAGTAGAGAACCATGTGATGCAAGTATCGGGATTCTTCAAGGTGATCGAAAATGTAGATACTTGTGTTTGGTATTCATTTGAAAGTAATGATGCTGAGAACTTGTTTCTCTTTCAGGTTACTAATAATTGGATGCACTCCTAAGTTGAGTAATGCTGATCGGCCTCTCTCCATTTAGTTGACATGCACTGGAGACAGCTGCATGATTTGAATCTGAATCCAATTAAATCAGTGCCTCTATTTCTATATTGGATACAGAACGGTTCACATCTTAACGATGTTAAGGTACGGGGAGTTGTCCGGCTTATGCTTAAAACCACACTCTGGATAACTCAAGGCACGTTTCTGTAATGGCAGTTTGTGGGTTAACCCGGGCTATAACGAGGGTTGACTTTCTACCATCTGGAAGATCAATAGTGATATTGTTCTTAACTCGCCACAGTTTTGGTAAAATGGACTTTTTCAGAAAACAGTAGTGGGAGTATGGTAGAACTGGAAGTGATTCCAGAACCGCAAACGATTACTGAAAATTTAATAGGACCTAAAGATTCAATCAGGTTTGACATTCCATTAGCCATTCCGCAGATATAATGGGTAACCTCAGGCACCCGAGAGGTACTCCGGTAGCCTCAAGGACAGTGACAGGGAGGTTCTTGTTTATCCAGACTTTCCATTACTGTTGTTCCAGACTATGAGACCCGGGAGGAGGATGAGTATAGCGTCGTTCTAAACTAGCTTTAGAAGTGCACGTGTATATGATTCTGCCAGAGGGTTGTTGTAGTCAGTGGGAGCAGCGGAAGCATAGTGGACAAGTATCTTGTGTCTATTTATAGACTAAAGCAGATATAGCGGAGATAGATCATCTATTTTTGATGTGATAGTCATAGGCTTTGACTTCATCAGAATAGGGGATGGATCTGTTAAGAAGGTAGTATGGTGTGATGTCCTGGTATTTGGATGACATACACAGAGTAGGAAGTGAAATTCCTATACTACGATCGGTTATACTATGGTTTTCACACAGTAGTTTCTCCACATAGGATATGGATATTATATCAGACATTCTGGTTACTAGATCTATGGTTTTAAATCTAGATTTGGGTAGTTTCCCAATCTGGGTACTTAGACAGTATTCTAAAAGGTATTTTAGAATGGACGACTCCTGGCATGGTAGTGTACCTGCAGGTGATGGAGTCACCCTCTCTAAAGGTGTCTTACAAACTAAAGGGAGAGGGATGTGCATGATTGGCATATCACTTGCTTTGGCAATTGAGCCAATCATGAGATGTCAAGTACCGCACCAGATATTATTTTTGCACTAGATGTATTAGGTTAAGATATTAATCCACTCCTGGAGAAACATTCGGAAGCAGTTTTAGAACATAAGTGAATGTTATAGGGATTTGATAACGACAGCCTCCTTCGGGAGACTGTTATCATTCCAGGCTTCCAAGGTGACTTGGATGACAGAGTGACTGTCAGAGTTATAGTTTTTCCTCTGACGAGGGGCAGTAGTTTGGATAGGTGGTCCAAGCGGATACTGAGGGAGGCATGGCGCAAGATACTGATTAAGTTCAGTTAACGATACAGTCTAAGAAGTTTGGATTTGGAGTTCATTAGTGAACTTGGTCCCATCAGATATCCAGACATATTCTAAAACAGGTATTGCTCAATTCGGGAGAAAGCTTTCTCCGCGAACTTGAGATTAAGAGAGAAATAGAAAGAAACATCAGGGCGGATCCACTCACTGAGGCTATTTCTCGAACGCAATAGTTTCACAAACAAGCTTTGTGAGACTGATCAGTAGAGGAGTTGGATTTTCGGTATCACACAGGCTGTGAGTATGCGACATCGCAATAATTATCCTTAAGCGCAAGTGGGAGATTGTTGGATATAGTGCCCTCAAAATCAATTATTAGATCGCAGGCACGTGATTGCAATGATTGAGGAGGACCTATACCGGTAGGACGGTCTTACTCGAGATGATGGTATGCTATCTGGTTTGTCTTTGTCATCGTGTACTGCTTTAGGTGACATTACAGATCACTATTACACGTTGATAGAGCCCTTGGGATTCTTGCTTGACTACCAGCAGTATGATGGCGATCATATACGTGAGAGTTAGGTAGTCTATAAGCACATCCTTAAAAGTGGTCCCTAGTCGAGCGAGTTTCGAGACAGGGCATCGATACTCCAGAGCATAGTCACATAATTCACGAATTATTCACCGAACTCGCGAATAATTCGCGAATTTTTGACCAGCCGACTTAATCGGCGGACCAAATAATTCGCGAATTATTCCCGAATTATGTGAAAAAACATCGAATAATTCAAAAAAAAGAAAATAATTCACAAAATCAAAACCTAGCGTCTCATATATTAATTTCTTGCTCGAAATCCTTCCCGAACACTTATCGAATCTTTCCCGAATACCTGCCGATTTTTTCCGAATAGTTCGTCGAATCCGAATTTTCGACCTCGTCAAATTATTTCTGAACGACGAACTTGTGACTATGCTCCAGAGTAGACTAGTGTATACAGTCGAGACCCCGATGAGGGGTGATGGCCGGTCTCACAAGCCATTGGTGTCAGTTGGTTCACCTAAGATGTATACAGGTGCTCATTTAGTTATGAGTACAACGGACAGGACTCACCGGAAACCTGCTAGTTGGTATTATACCTAGCGTCAGATAGCAGTTCTCTGGTGACATGTGTACAGGTTAGTTCATCGACCTGAGATCGTCATTTGTCTCGTGTGAGTTCCAACTGTGCTTTGATTACTACCCTACCACGGCTCAAAGGAGTCGTGCAAATAGGTTTTAGTTAGGTACAGTCCCGAGCCACATGGAGGCAGTGAGCGGATCGGCAGGGGTTTCGTCTCTCCCGGTATTGGGGGTGAGATCGCGCTGTGTCTAGGAGAGCCATTACACGAAGTCCTTAACCAAGGCAGGAGATTTACTGGTAGGTATTCCGGTAGTATATCAGGGTGTTTTGGGCTACACTCCGACACGACTTATACCGCTTTTGGGGCTCTGACGTTACCAACCTCTAGGCCCGATATGCGATACTCATAGACAAACGGACCAGACTGTACGGATATTGTCACTGATAGGCTCGGTAGGATTCCAGGATGAGTTCGCTCATCGGCTTCCCTTTTGCTCAATACATGGGCAGTCGTTACGTACGGCTGGTACCACTGACGTGCTTGTGGTTAAACCCACTGCCAGGGTATTGACGAGTCTTTAGAGTCCCCTACAGATAGTTTTCCAAGTTCGGGCGAAACGTTATAGAGGCCGTATGGTTTTATGGCAGGGTTCGAACATACACGTGCACTTGTGCACGTGTCATGATTCGGACGGATAATACTAGAGGGCTTTGGTTTAAGCCGAATCCGAGTATTATATTGTATTGGAATATTTTAGTCTCATTGTATTCGTATTCAGTCGGAATACGGATACGGATATGTATATTTGGTTGAGGGGTATTCTCGTAATTTCATTACAAGATACTTCTAGAAGATGCCACCTCATTATTGTATTAACCATTTGGATTAATGGTTTAATGAGGTGGAGGGTGAGTCATCTTTGGCTTTAAATGTAGCATAGTTGTTTTGGTGATTCATGGGGTGAGTCATTAAGTGACTCACCCTACACTATTCTTTCATGATAAGTTTTGTGAGATATTTTTCCTTAACCCTTGGGGGTTTATTCTTTAGTTGCAAGCTTGCATGAAAGATCTCACAACACTTAGCCATGATGTTTTCATGAGTTGCTTCTCTCACCCTCTTAGGCTTCATCTTCTTCCTCCACCCATAATGTCTCATGAGTTGAACAACATTGGGTGTCTTAAGACAAAGTAATCCTTCACACTCATTCTCTACTTCATCTTGGACATGTCGGCTAGCTGTAACATTTTGAAAATCGTTTAGGTGAAATTTCGGATAATCGGTAAAATAATGGGTGTTTTCCATAAAAACCAAGATATAAATAACTTTTAATATAAAATTAAATATATATATTCTAGCTATGTAATTGCTAGTATTTGGTGTTTATTGAGCCACTTGTAAAATTCTAGTTTACTGAAAAATTTTCCAAAATTAATTATTTTAAGCCGTCACTAATACATTTAATTAGGGATAATTACAAATTGGTATGGATTAATACAAATTTTGTGCATCATGACACATTAAACTAACATGCAAAATATTGTTTTTGAAATGAAATGAAATTGTCAAACGGTTTTAGAAAATATCAAAGAAAAAGGATTAAATGGTGAAAAATAAATTAAATGGAAATTGGGGTATAACATTTATCATTTTTCCCTCACCCACACTCACCCACACCCTCTCTCCTCCCCTAGGCTGCTGTCCAAGCCCTTGGCTGCCCCTCCCAAATTTTTCCCCACTTGATGAAGCCTTGAATGAAAAGAAAACAAGATATGAAAAGAAATAGAATATAGAATGAAGTATGTGGTGTGGATATATATTGTATTTGGACCTTTCTTGAGTTGACCAAGACCATACCCACTCACATCTCCCTCCCCCCTAACCTGGCCGAAAATCCTTCAACAGCAGCCCCAAATTTTCCCCTCTCATTTCATCACAAAAATCCATCAAAAAATCATCAAAAATGGTTCAAAATCCATACAAATTCAAAGCTAAATCCAAATCCAATCTCTACCCATTATTTCTTGGCCAAGCTAGCATGGATCTTGGAGCAAAGTTAGCATTTTGTAGGCTAGGTTACATGCTAGATCTCATGTTTATACATGCTAGAAAAATTGGGTATTTATATCCGGCCGAACTTTTTAACATATTCTAAAATTATCCGGAAAAACACACAGACAAAATTAGACAATCCGATCGAAGCACCGAGTCCCCAATACAACCCAGAAAATTCAACTCTTGAATAAATATTAAAAATTCCCAGGAAAACCAGCACTGCAAAATAAGAATTACTGTGCAAAATTCTTTGTACAATGAGGCCGTACGGCCGCGGAACCGCCGCACGAGCCATGCTCGTGCCGCGGAACCGCGGCGGTTTAATGGAATTGGGAGATCGAATTTTACAGTAACTCTTAAAAACTCCTGCTGATTTTTCTGCATATTTTTAATCTGGAAAAAACCCAGTTTTTGAAAAAAGTCCAGAGAGCAAATTTGTGTTAGGGTTTCGGTTCGATCGGACTTCTAACTCCGTCTACGCATCGCCTAAGGCTCTAGCTAGGCTCTGATACCACTGAAGGGTTCCTAGGCATGCTAATGACGTCTCATATGGCATCAACCATGCCAATTTCAAATTTTACAAGTGCCGGAAAACCCTAATACAGATCGTTGACTAGAGTTTTAGGCGAAACTAGAAGCTAGTTAACAACTTAACTAAAAGAACGGAAATACAACCTTTGTAGATTCGGTGCTCCACCTCCATAGCTCCGTGATGAAGTCCCCTTGCTGTCCAAATCAAATCCCGGGCTCTAGCGTTGGCTTCATCGGAGAAATGGGCGGGCTAGGTCATCGACTACGATGCCGAAGATGATCTACGTCGAGGCATCACAAGATCAAGCTCCCACTTCACCAAGTCATGAAACTTGTGAAGAAAACACCCTATACTACTTGGCAAGTGATAGAGGATGAAGAAATAGGAGGTGGGTTCACTTTAGAATTGGATTTCTCACTCATTTCATCAATTCACCATTGATGGTTGCAAGCTTCTTCATCTTGAAGAAGAAGAAGAAGAAGATAATGAATATGATAAAGTGTTAAAGAATAATTGAAAAAGAATTGATTCTTATCATATTCTAACCTTAGTTAAGTGTAGAGAATAGACCATGGTTAGTTATGATGGTTAGGGTTAAGCAAGAGACAAGAATGGTGGACTAGGTCAAAGCTTCAACAAAACTACAAATAAAGCCACCATTCTTTTCTTATCTTTTCCAAAATGAATAAACAAATAAAAAAATGAATAAGCAAAACCCTAATCATCAACTTAACCATGGTTTAATTCTTTACACTTAACCAAATAAGCATGTATCATCAAACATGATACAATCATGTGCACAAAAGTATATCACATATACAACTTGCACAAATCAAGTGAGAAAATCCATTTAAAGTGAACCAATACTAGTTAATGAAAAGTAATATATCAAATATATAATTCTACATTAAATCATTAAATCAACACTTGATTTAACGATCCGGTCATATCGCATATAACTGACTAGTATCCTATGTATCGGCTTATCGAATCAATGCTTGATTCGATAACTAGGTTATATCGCATATAACCAATCGATACATTCATCGCGAGAATGAAATACGATATCACATACACGCATCATTCTCGGTCCTGCACATATCTCATATGCGCTCCTATTTCGTTTCGCTTGAGCCAGGAAACCTCTGTGTAGGACTCTAAAGACTCGTCAATACGCCGGCAGCAGGTGATGATTATATCAAACACCCACAAGCCGCAAGCGGTCTGCTAAACGTAACGGCCACCCGGGTATTGAGCGATCAGAAGATGGACGAGCAAGCCCGCTCACACTCCTGTGAATCCAACCAGTAACACTTACCGTACAGTCCGGTCTGATCATCTGATATGTCGCATATCTCGCCTAGGAGTGGTAAACGTCAGACCCCAATAGCTCGATAAGTCGTGTCGATACGAGGTCTATAACAGTTTGAGAAACTACAGCTAACACTTACCAGTAAATCTCAGCAACCCTGGCCAGGGATTTCCGGTTATAGCCAATCGAACACAGCGCAACATCAACCCCCTATACCGGGAGAGACGAATCCCCTCCTATCGCTCATTGCCTCCATGTGACTCGGGACTGTACCCAAAAACCACCGTTTTGCACGCCCTCTTGGATGTGGTAAGGTGGAAATCAAAGCACAGTGGGAACCACACAATACTCTATGACGATCTCGGGTCAACAGACTACTCTGTACCAGTGTCACCAGAGAACTGCCATCTGACGTAAGGTATAATACCATCTGGAAGTTCTCGGCGAGTCCGTCCAGTGTACCCAGTCTCCACTGAGCACCCGTATATCATCTCTGATGTCAAACACCAATGGATATGGGATCATCCATCGCCCATCTGTATGGGTCGAGAAGGTATACGCTAGTCTACTCTGGTATATCGATGCCCCGTCTCGATATACCCATGACTAGGGACCTTGAAGGATGTACTTATGGACTACCATGTCCCCACTAGTATGATCCGCATCATAGTCCAGGTAGTCAAGTACACATCCTAAGGGCTTTACCAACATGTAACAGAGAGACAATCAGTGTACACGTTAAGGTAAAGAGCAACCAGATAGCATACTATCATGTCGAACAAGAAAGTCCTCCCTATATATATCCCAGCATCCACTACAATGTACATCCAATGTACAGTAAT
Organism: Agapanthus africanus; assembly: GCA_030015575.1. NCBI lineage: Eukaryota > Viridiplantae > Streptophyta > Magnoliopsida > Asparagales > Amaryllidaceae > Agapanthus > Agapanthus africanus. Next base: position 536,773,166 of record JASDDO010000019.1, read on the forward strand.
GGCCTCTAGGGCATACATATAACTAACAATCTCCCACTTGCACTAGGGCCATCTGATAGCAGTGGTTGTAGTATCTCATACTCAACCATCCCATAAAAGTCTCTCTCTGGGAAAAGGCCTTTGTGAGTGGATCCGCCGTGTTGTCCTCTGAGTCTTCTCTCCTAACCTCGATCACCCTGGAGATCAACTATCTCCATGATCAGGTGACACTGCCTTAGAATATATCTGGATCACTGATGGGACCGGCGTTCCTTGGCATAAGCCACAACTCCATTGTCACACAATGGGAGGAACAAAGTTCATCTCATGAACCAATATACATCCAGACTGCCTCTTTGGTAGCATCTTAAGTAGCGATGTATCCTGCCTTTATCGTCTAGTATGCCACGGTATCTAGCTTGGAACTCTTCCAACATACCGTCCCTTTACTGAGGGTAAAGACAATGCCTGTGACTGACATTCAGTCGTCCTCATCACCCTGGAACCCTTCCAGTGATTCTCCCCAGGATCGATTGATACCATCTCACTACAACTAGTGAGAATCCTAACATCCAATTAGATCTATCTCATAGATCCAAAACCCAGGATTTAGGAGGTATCACTTTGATCCTATATGGAGAATCATTGTGATAAGCGGAGATTGACCGAGCGTAGCATAGGAAACTCCTTCCCTATCAAGAGTATGTCATCCACGTACTCTACGAGGATCATCACTATACTCCCTAGTACCTTTTTGTATATACAAGGTTCATCTACCATTTTGATGATGTCAAACTCTTTGACTACTACATCAAAACAGATGTTCCAACTCCGCGATGCCTGCTTTAACCTATAAAGCATCTTGTACACGTTTCCGCTGCTCCCACTTTTTACGAAGCCCTCTGGCTGTGTACTTACAGACGCTCTCTTCTAAAACATCATTTAGAAAAGCAGTCATGGCACCCAACCGCCAGATATCGTAGTCATGGTATGTAGCCGTGGCAAGTAGGATCTGGATGGACTTAAGCATAGCCACTTGAAAAGGTTTCATCATTATCCACGCCTGGTCGATGACGAAAAGCTTTAACAAGTCTAGCTTTGAAAGTCTCAACTTTTCCATCTACACCAAGTAATCTTCTCAAGATATACTTGCTCCTGATGGGGATTTAACCCTTCAGATATAGCAACCAAAGTCCATACTTTGTTGGTGTACATGGATTCCATCTCAGATCGCTAAGCATCCAGCCATTCTTACAGAGTCCCACTCCTGATGGCCTGCTCGAAACTAGTTGGGTCATCATCTCATGATGCAATCCTCGCTCCCACTGTCATAGAGTAACCGAAGTATCTCTCAGGCGGGTGAGGAACCTTACTAGATCGGCGGAGAGGCTGAGGTTCGTTGGTAACTATTGAATCCTTTGGTTTTATCAAATCATCTGCCGTAGTTTGTATAGCTGGAACATTTCCAGTTCTACATAACTGACCTTGCCTCGAGCTTGTCCGGATTTTGCTTTTAGACATAGCCCGGACAACCCCAAATCTTAACTAGCTTAAGACATGGGCTCTACCCTTTCCATATCACATATGAAATGGTAGGCAACTGATTTGATTTCAACCCTATTCAATAGGTATGCAGCTTCTCAAGTGCATAACTCCCAAAAAGGAAATAGGAAACTCAGTAGTACTCATCATAGAGCACACCATATCGAATAAGGTGCTATTGCTCCGCCCCGATATACCATCGTGCTATGGTGTATACGGAGGAGCAATGCTGAGAGAGAATCTCATTCTCCTTTAGAATAATCCAGGATTTTCGTGCTCAAGTATTCTCCTCCTTGATCACATCAAAGGACATAATACTTATACCCGTATTGGTTCTCTACTTCTAACTTATATTCTGTGAATATCTCAAAAGGTTCAGACTTGTGTTTCAACAGGAACATTTGTCTGAGTCTCGAGAGATCATTAGAGAATGTAACGAAGTACAAAGAACCAGTCCTGGCATATGTAGACAGGGGACCTTACATACATCAACATGTATCATCCCAAGAGTTTACTAACTCTTTCTCTGTTTCCAGTAAACAGAGCAATGGTCATCGTATCTTTGTGACATGACTGGCAAGTTTCATAAGATGTAAATTCAAACAGATTTAAATATGCATCTAGATGTAACTTCAGCTAGTCGGGTCGCATTGATATGACCTAGTCTACAATACCTCAAGAAGAATTCGTTCATTTCTGAACTCTTTCTCTTGTGTGTGTTCTGTATACTAAGAACTGTAGTTTGATTTAGAACGTTAATGCTTTTAGATAACGCGCCTGAACCGATCAACTTTTGATATAGGAAATGTTCAAAACATTATCCAACAATACAAAATTTTATCATTTCTTTACTAATAAAGAGACTGATATCATTTTGTATATCAGGTTCGGTATCTAATAACATTCGTTCAGAATCAATGTATTGGGAATACAGGGTGACAGTGACCAACAGACTTGGCTGCAACACTTGCCCCGTTTTCTGTCTCATGAAACTTATCACCCGTTCTCAGTTTTTCTACCCTTTTGCAGCCCTATGTAACATATTACATATCTGGGATCCTGATCCAGTATCATATACCCAGGATTCGGAGGATACTGAGAAACAGTTCTTTGTAATGAACACACCCGAAGGAGATGCATCATATGCACTTTCTTCATTTGGGCGGCACGGGAAATCTGGTATTCCCCAATTTCCTGCTCTGTCTTATAACAATTATAAGTTGGAGCGGGACCAACGTTCCCCAGCTCAGTATAACAAGTGGGTTCGGTCAATATTCCGTATTATTATCTTGATTAAGGCGTAATATGGTCGCTACCTGGAGAGAGAGAGAAGAAAACACTCCGCGTGCGCTCTTGCAAGAATAGATTGGTTATTATTTTATCTAATCAGGATGGCTCCCACTGTTTTTTTTTATCAAATCTTCCTTCAAACCCTAAAAGGAAAGACTAGCCGGGATTAATTACACACTACAAGTTCGCCAATCTTTCAGCCAGGCCAGTGTCGGTACTTTGAGGGAGGTCCCCCGTGCTTTCGCACGAACCTAATTAATGTAAACCTCGTTTTCCCAGAGGCATAACCCCATTGACACCTTTCTAGACACCTACTAGATCGGCTAATTGTAATGTGTAAAACTCTCCCAGGAGTAACTCTTACTCGCAGCGGGTATCGGGATCCAACTATCTCATAGAAGGTATGCAATCTCATTGCAAATTTCAACACTTGAAATTCCCGATAAGATTTTGCCCCCAGCGTCCTATGACCTTGACGCAGGCCAACAAACCATAGTCCGCTAGTCAAGTTCAACCCGTCATTTCTTGATTGAATTAAACCCACCCGCACGACCCTTGACGCAGGCCAACAAAGTCGCACGACTACCCTAATCCAATCTGCATCATATGCATAAGCAGATAAATACTAGTTAGCTACCGCACACTACGCCTTGACGCAGGCCAACAAACGTAGCACGAATACTAACTACCACTTATCTGAAATGACGGAGGGCTACGACAGGTTTTTCTGAAAACCTATTGCGTAATGAACTTGATATCGTTGTAGAATCAAATGATTTTAAAATGGAGTGTTTTTGAGGCTTTTCTAGTTTTGCTAAAGGAGTCACTCCCGGTGAAGGGATCGTCGGTCCTTTCCTCGTCGAATGAGGTGTGGGATATATCATATATATCACTGTGCAAAGCAGAAACTATAGAAGCAATCAAAAGACAAACCGAGGGTTGTAGCATCTGCCAGTTATTGCTAAAGGAGTCACTCCCGGTGAAGGGATCTCGGTCCTTTCCTCATCGAATAAGGTGCAGGATATATCATATATACCGCTGTGCAAAGCAAGAACTGTAGCCACCTGTTTTAATTTTGAAATTCAATTCTACAACATCTTTAGGTTTCTTTTATTTCATTAATCACATTAATGAAGTCCCATCATTTAAATACCTAAACATCACAGATAAATACGACGTACACTTATGCCATCCGCATTCGCCTCGATGTCCCCTCGTGCACCGTTAGGTTAGGTAACTAACGGCAGAGCGGGGCAGGGCTAGCACGGGTGTAAAACATAAGTAACGCCTATATAATATATCAAATATACTATATACAGTATCTATCACAGAACATATCACATGATCACATCACAGATATCGCAGCAGAAGAAACATATGAAATATTGGATATACTAGGACGTCCGTGTTTTCAATATGAGCCAGTATAAAACACGGATTCTACGGTCGCGATGAATAGCCAATCCCACACCCCTAGACCCCTACGAGAGCGGCAAGCAACCCTACCAATTTTAGAGTTAGGAGACCCGGACTCGACTCCTCGAGTTGGTCTCCCACTGGACTCCAGAACCCGGTTACTTGTGCTCCCCTCCTTGGGTCTATCCTAGTGCGGAAAAGTAAATAATATACAAACGGTGACATCTTCCGCAACCTGGAAGTGCCCTAATAAAAGAATATTATATACAAGTTTTTACATGAATGAAAATGAAAAACACTCATCTCACATAAAAAACCCCGGCTATTCAAACACGACGATCCAATATAACATATCCAGCAGCACATAACATCACATGTCATCAACGTAAGTAAATATGCCCATCCCAATTGTCGTTGACATATAGCAACGAAACCGGCGATATCACATATTACACTTACGGTCACAGAAAAGAAAGTGTAAAACTACAATAATTGGAATCCGCAACCTCCATAGACATCGCATGCCTAATCAAATGAATTCCTTAGACATTGCATGCCTAACAATTATAAACCCCGCATTTTAGTCTCATTATCGAAAACACTTTTCAATATCAAGTCGGGCAATTCAACAAGATTCCCGACATTTTGATCGAATGCTCGTCGCAAACTTTAGTAGACGGCCGCACCCCCGATGCCTTCGACGAAGTGCACCAAGGCGGAACACCGCTGCCGCGAGCACCCGAACGGATGCTTTCGGTGACGGGGTTCTCCTACAGTCACTTGGTCAGGGCTAAGGGGTGTAGCTGTCTATTAAGTTTATCGGCGAGTATCCGCATACGCTACGTGATTGCGATGGACTTTTGATCACATCAAAATTCCGTGGCAACCGATCAAGTGAGACTAAACTGCTATGTTTATAACATTCATTCAGTTATCTCATAACAACTTGTGAATTCCAATTATTGTATCACATTCCGGATAAATAGAAAATGTTAAAATTTCCGATCAAACATTCAAACACCCAAGTTTTCCCGATACAGATCAACACATGAAATAAGTTCAAAAACATTCACTTCATGCCTCAGTACCAACGGTCCAGCCGTAGAAGGGTCAAGCCAACGCCTCACATGTGGCACGCCGTACTGCCCCAAACCCGAAGGTTCAAAGGGCAGTTCAAGACGGTCACATAATCGAGTTAAGGTTTGTTGTCTTCTAAAAGGACCATCGCGTTACTTGCACTACTTAGAACGTCTTTAAACCACGGAAAAATCCAACACTTGGAAATTTTCCGGCAGGGGAAAAATTGGGTATTTATATCCGGCCGAACTTTTTAACATATTCTAAAATTATCCGGAAAAACACACAGACAAAATTAGACAATCCGATCGAAGCACCGAGTCCCCAATACAACCCAGAAAATTCAACTCTTGAATAAATATTAAAAATTCCCAGGAAAACCAGCACTGCAAAATAAGAATTACTGTGCAAAATTCTTTGTACAATGAGGCCGTACGGCCGCGGAACCGCCGCACGAGCCATGCTCGTGCCGCGGAACCGCGGCGGTTTAATGGAATTGGGAGATCGAATTTTACAGTAACTCTTAAAAACTCCTGCTGATTTTTCTGCATATTTTTAATCTGGAAAAAACCCAGTTTTTGAAAAAAGTCCAGAGAGCAAATTTGTGTTAGGGTTTCGGTTCGATCGGACTTCTAACTCCGTCTACGCATCGCCTAAGGCTCTAGCTAGGCTCTGATACCACTGAAGGGTTCCTAGGCACGCTAATGAGGTCTCATATGGCATCAACCATGCCAATTTCAAATTTTACAAGTGCCAAGAAACCCTAATACGGATCGTTGACTAGAGTTTTAGGCGAAACTAGAAGCTAGTTAACAACTTAACTAAAAGAATGGAAATACAACCTTTGTATATCCGGTGCTGCACCTCCATAGCTCCGTGATGAAGTCCCCTTGCTGTCCAAATCAAATCCTGGGCTCTAGCGTTGGCTTCATCGGAGAAATGGGCGGGCTAGGTCATCGACTACGATGCCGAAGATGATCTACGTCGAGGCATCACAAGATCAAGCTCCCACTTCACCAAGTCATGAAACTTGTGAAGAAAACCCCCTATACTACTTGGCAAGTGGTAGAGGATGAAGAAATAGGAGGTGGGTTCACTTTAGAATTGGATTTCTCACTCATTTCATCAATTCACCATTGATGGTTGCAAGCTTCTTCATCTTGAAGAAGAAGAAGAAGAAGATAATGAATATGATAAAGTGTTAAAGAATAATTGAAAAAGAATTGATTCTTATCATATTCTAACCTTAGTTAAGTGTAGAGAATAGACCATGGTTAGTTATGATGGTTAGGGTTAAGCAAGAGACAAGAATGGTGGACTAGGTCAAAGCTTCATGAAGCTTCAACAAAACTACAAATAAAGCCACCATTCTTTTCTTATCTTTTCCAAAATGAATAAACAAATAAAAAAATGAATAAGCAAAACCCTAATCATCAACTTAACCATGGTTTAATTCTTTACACTTAACCAAATAAGCATGTATCATCAAACATGATACAATCATGTGCACAAAAGTATATCACATATACAACTTGCACAAATCAAGTGAGAAAATCCATTTAAAGTGAACCAATACTAGTTAATGCAAAGTAATATATCAAATATATAATTCTACATTAAATCATTAAATCAACACTTGATTTAACGATCCGGTCATATCGCATATAACTGACTAGTATCCTATGTATCGGCTTATCGAATCAATGCTTGATTCGATAACTAGGTTATATCGCATATAACCAATCGATACATTCATCGCGAGAATGAAATACGATATCACATACACGCATCATTCTCGGTCCTGCACATATCTCATATGCGCTCCTATTTCGTTTCGCTTGAGCCAGGAAACCTCTGTGTAGGACTCTAAAGAATCGTCAATACGCCGGCAGCAGGTGATGATCATATCAAACACCCACAAGCCGCAAGCGGTCTGCTAAACATAACGGCCACCCGGGTATTGAGCGATCAGAAGATCGACGAGCAAGCCCGCTCACACTCCTGTGAATCCAACCAGTAACACTTACCGTACAGTCCGGTCTGATCGTCTGATATGTCGCATATCTCGCCTAGGGGTGGTAAACGTCAGACCCCAATAGCTCGATAAGTCGTGTCGATACGAGGTCTATAACAGTTCGAGAAACTACAGGTAACACTTACCAGTAAATCTCAGCAACCCTGGCCAGGGATTTCCGGTTATAGCCAATCGAACACAGCGCAACATCAACCCCCTATACCGGGAGAGACGAATCCCCTCCTATCGCTCATTGCCTCCATGTGACTCGGGACTGTACCCAAAAACCACCGTTTTGCACGCCCTCTTGGACGTGGTAAGGTGGAAATCAAAGCACAGTGGGAACCACACAAGACTCTATGACGATCTCGGGTCAACAGACTACTCTGTACCAGTGTCACCAGAGAACTGCCATCTGACGTAAGGTATAATACCATCTGGGAGTTCTCGGCGAGTCCGTCCAGTATACCCAGTCTCCACTGAGCACCTGTATATCATCTCTGATGTCAAACACCAATGGATATGGGATCATCCATCGCCCATCTGTATGGGTCGAGAAGGTATACGCTAGTCTACTCTGGTATATCGATGCCCCGTCTCGATATACCCACGATTAGGGACCTTGAAGGATGTACTTATGGACTACCATGTCCCCACTAGTATGATCCGCATCATAGTCCAGGTAGTCAAGTACACATCCTAAGGGCTTTACCAACATGTAACAGGGAGACAATCAGTGTACACGTTAAGGTAAAGAGCAACCAGATAGCATACTATCATGTCGAGCAAGAAAGTCCTCCCTATATATATCCCAGCATCTACTACAATGTACATCCAATGTACTGTAATGGCCTCTAGGGCATACATATAACTAACATAAGTTAGACTAACCAAGATCTTAACTAGAAGATTAAGGTTTAACCTATGATGATATGATAAACTAAAGAAGTGAAGATGGATATACCCTCGTAGATCGATTCCTTCACTTCACAAGCTCCGTGTAGTAATCCACGCGACTCCACTAGGCTCCACTTGAGAGTTTGATCGAGCTTCCTCCGATGACCTTCGTGCCGAAGATGATCCACGCGAAGCCCACTGGCTCAAGCTACCTCTTCACTAATCTCCTATTAATGAAGGAAACACGCCACACCAAAGTGCTAGTTTGATGTAGGATGGTGAAGTAAGGGATTTGAGGCTCACTAGTATGTTCAAAACTCCATGGTTAACATCATATGTGAGGGGTTGGAGTTTTGAGGCATGAGGAAGATGAAGATGGAAGCTAGAGAGAGTGTGTGCTCAACTCAAGAGAGCAAGAATGAATAATGATCAAATGAAGTATGAAGTGAGTGTGGCTACCCCCTTGACCCTCACTCATTCAAGTATGGAGTAAATTGCAATATAAAATTGCAACTATGCTTGAATAGTGAGTCAAGAGTAATAAACAAATAATAAAGCCCATGCCTCACAAAGTCTCCCCATCTTCCACATTTTATTCTATTTTCCAAAAATAGAAACAACATGCCATGCTTGATATATATTTATATATATATCATATATATATAAGAAAATATTTAGTGAGCTAATAATATTAATTAAGATATAATTATATCAAATATAATATATATCACATTATTAAATCAACACTTGATTTAATAATCCGGTTATATCACATATAACCAATTGATATCATTTATTTGTATATGACATTATTAAATCAACACTTGATTCAATAATCCAGTTATATCTCATATAACCTGACCGATAACAGATAACTGCCAAATTACAAACGGTATCACATACTCGTATTTAATAAGGCCCCAGCACATATCATCATATGTGCCCTACTTCGTTTCGCTTGAACTATGAAACTTCTATGTGGGACTCTAAAGACTCATAAATACACCAGCAGTAGGTGATGATCACACCAGTCACCTACAAGCCGTCAGCGGTACTAGCTGGACGTAACGGCTACCCAGGTATTGAGCGATATGAAGATCAACAAGAAAGCTTGTCCATACTCTCTATGAAGCCTATCAGTAACACTACCGTGCAGTCCGGTCTCTTCGTCTGATATGTCGCATATCATGTCTACGGGTGGTAAACGTCAGACCCCAGTAACGTGATAAGTCATGCCGATGTCTGGCCCATAACGGTTTGAGAAACTATTGATAACTCTTATCAGTAAATCTTAGCAGCAGTCCTGGCTTGGGACTTCCAGTTATAACCAATCGAGCATAGCGCAACATCAACCCCCAATACCGGGAGAAACGAAACACCTCCTATCGCTCATTGCCTCCATGTGACTCGGGACTGTACCCAAAATCCACCTATTTGCACGACTCCTCTTGAGCGTGGTAGGGAGGAAATCAAAGCACATTGGGAGCCACACAAGACTCTATGACGATCTCGGGTCTACAGACTAACATGTAGCAGTGTCACCAAAGAACTGCTATCTGACGATAGGTATGATACCAACTAGGAGTTCTCGGTGAGTCTTGTTCGGTGTACCCATTCTCTAATGAGCACCTGTGTATAATCTTTGATGTGACACACCAATGGTCGTGGGATCAACCATCGCCCTCCAAGGGACAAGAATACACATTAGTCTACTCTGGAATATCGATGCCCTGTCTCGATATCCCCTCGGCTAGGAACTGTTAAAGGATGTACTTTTGGACCACCCTGGCCCCACTAGTATGATCTCATCATAATCCTGGTAGTCAAGTACATATCCTAAGGGCTTTATCAACATGTAAGAGAAAGACAGTATAATAATACCAATCTACATGTTAAGATAAAGGCAACCAGATAGCATACTATCATGTCGAGCAAGAAAGTCCTCTATATATATGTCCAAGCATCCACTATATCATACAATAATGGTACCTAGGGCATACATATTCCTAACAATCTCCCAGTTGCACTAAGGTCATTTGTTGTAGTATCTCATACCCAACATCCCAAAAATCTCTCGAATCATATTTCGGGGTTGGCCTTTGTGAGTGGATCCGTTGTGTCAACTCTCCTGACCTCGATCTCCCGGAGATTAACTATCTCCCTGATTAGGTGATACCGTCTAAGAATATGTCTGGATCGCTGATGGGACTGGGGTTACTAGGCTAAAGCCACAACTCCATTGTTATCACAATACACAGGTATTGGATTCTCAATGGTAGGAACCTCGCCTAGTTCACTTTCTGAACTAATAAATCCAGACAGCATCGTTGGTAGCGATGTAATCATTTTCTATCAACGAGTCTGCTATGGTATATAGCTTGGAACTCTTCCAACATACCGTCCCTCCACTAAGGGTGAAGACAAAACCCGAGACTGACTTTCAGTCGTCCTTATCACTCTGGAAGCTCGAATTGGTAAAGGACTCCACCTGGAGTTCACCGTTACCATACACCAAGAACATCTCTTTAGTCCTTCTCAAGTACTTAAAAACGTTCTTCACAGCTGTCCAATGCTTTTCCCCAAGATCTTTTCGATATTTACTCACTATATCTAGCGAGCAAGCTACATCCAGTCTGGTACACATCATCGCATACACGATTGACCTGACTGCCGAAGCATAGGGTATCCCTTGTATGCGAACCCTCTCCAAATCAGTCTTAGGAGACATCTTTTTAGAGAGACCGATTCCTGAACAAGCGGGTACATTACCACGCTTAGAATCTTCCATACTAAGCCTCTTTAGTATAGTGTCTATGTACCTGGATTGGGACAATCCCAAATCCCTTTAGATCTATCTCTATAGATCTATATCCCCAGGATGTATGAGACATCAGTTAGATCTTTCATGGATAACTTGTGTGATAAAAGGAGCTTGACCGAGTGTAGCATAAGAACATCGTTTCCTATCAAGAGTATGTCATCCGCGTACAATACGAGGAAGACAACCAAACTCTCTACAATCTTCTTATACATACATGGTTCATCTACCCTTTTGATGAAGTCAAACTCTTTGACAGCTTCATCAAAATAGATGTTCGATCTCTATGATGCCCGCTTTAAACCGTAGATGGATTCAAGCAGCTTGCACATGCTTCCGCTGCTCCCACCGTCTATGAAGCCCTCTGGCAGTATTATATACACGCTCTCTTCTAAATCGCCATTTAGAAAAGCGGTTTTGACATGCAGTCTGACAGATTTTGTAGTTATGATATGCAGCAATAGCAAGTAGGATCTTGATGGACTTAAGCATAGCCACAGGAGAAAAAGTTTCATCATAGTCGACACCAGGTCGTTGACGAAAACCTTTTGCTACAAGTCTAGCTTTGAATGTCTCAACTTTTCCATCTACACTAAATTATCTTTCTCAAAGATCCACTTGTTCCCAATGGGTTTTACCCCTTCAGGAGCAACATACAAAGTCAATACTTTGTTGGTGTACATAGATTCCATCTCAGATCACATAGCATCCAGCCACTTCACAGAGTCCCCACTCATGATGGCCTGTACGAAACTAGTTGGGTCATCATCTTCCATGATACAATCCTCTCTCCCACCGTCTATGAGAAAACCGTAATATCTTTCAGGTGGATGAGGAGCCCTACTAGATCTGCGGAGTGGCTATGGTTCGTCGGGGACTATTGAATCCTCCGGTTCTATCAAATCGCCAGTTATAGTTTGCGTTGCTGGAACTTCTTCCAGTTCTACCTCTTTGCCACTAATTTCTTTCATAAGAAATTCCTATTCTAAAAAGGTGGCATGTCGAGAAACAAAACACCTTTTGTTCCTCCGTGTAGTAGAAGATATACCCTCACGAATGTTTGGGATATCCTACAAACTTGCACAGAATTAACCTTGCATCAAGCTTGTCCGGATTTTGCTTTTCAACATAGGCCGGAAAACCCCATATCTTAACTCGTTTAAGAGATGGTCTCTTCTAATTCCATATCTCATATTGAGTGGAGGCAACGGATTTGGTCGAAACTCTATTCAATAGGTATGCAGCTATCTCAAGTGCATATCCCCAAAAAGAAATAGGTAACTCAGCAGTACTCATCATAGAACGCACCATATCTAATAGGGTGCGATTCCTCCATCCCAATATACCGTTGTGCTGTGGTGTATACGGAGGAGTAAACCGAGAGAGAATCTCATTCTCTTTTAAATAATCCAGGAATTCCGTGCTTAAGTATTCTCCTCCCCGATCATATCGAACAATTTGAATACTTTTACCCATCTAGTTCTCAACTTCGTACTTATATTCCTTGAAATTCTCAAAACATTCAGATTTGTGTTTCAATAGGAACACATGTCCGTATCTTGAGAGATCATCGGTGAATGTAGTAAAGTACGAGGAACCATTCCTGGCATGTGTAGACATAGAACCGCATACATCACTATGTATCTGTCCAAGAGTTCAGTAGCACTTTCTCCGTTTCCAGTAAACGGAGATTTGGTCACCTAGTCTTTGAGACATGACTGGCAAGTTTCATAAGATGTAAATTCGAACGGAATCAAATATGCATCTTTATGGAACTTTAGATAGTCTTGTCGTATTGATATGACATAGTCTACAATGCCACAAGAAGACTTCGTTCATTTCTGAACTGTTCCTCTTATGTGTGTTCTGTATACTTAAAACTGTGGTTTGATTCATAACGTATATACCGTTATATAATGTACCAAACCCAATCAACATTTGATTTAGGAAAATGTTCATAACATTTTTCTCTAATGCAAAGTTATATCTTTCTTTATCCAAATAAAGAGATGAATATGATATTGCACATCATCGAGGGTACGTAATAACAGTCATTTTGAATCATTGTATTACTACTTAACACAAGGTGATATTTGCCAACTGATTTGGCTGCAACGATTGCACCATTCCCTACTACTAGAGATATATCACCATTTCCCAGTTCTCTACCTATCTATAGCCCATGTAACAAATTACATACGTGGGATCCTGATCTGGTATCAAATACCCAGGACGTAGAGAAAACTGAGAAACGGTTCTCGGTTACGAACACACCCGAAGACGATGCATCTGTAAGTCCACGTTGCCCACCCCGGTGCTTGCGAGGAGGCGGAAACGATATAAAAATTGGATTTTTATCGAACTAGGCAACATGGACTATCAAAATGAGGATCTTTGCTAAACAAAAACTAACTACAAAGTTAACTAGTTTTAGCTACATGGAAGAGAGGTTATACCTAGGGCTTTATGTCCTTCTCTCCTTGCTCCTTAGAGTGGAAGAAAGTGATCACCTTGTCGCCTTCTCTTGTCGAAGAAGGATCCACCCGAGAACCTCAACCTTTGGCTTCAACTTCAAGCTAGAAGTAACTAAGATGCTAGAAGTGCTAATCCACCTTAGAAGTGAGTAGAGATTATTTTAGAGTGATTTATCTCAAGCTCAAGTGTTTCTCAACTCATGAGAGGGGAGAGCTAGAGAGAGAGGAAGAGGAGGAGAGAGAATCTATATGATAGAATGAGAAGAAATAATGAACCATTCTCTCATATATGGGTGAATTATGAAAATAGATAATTAGCAAGATAATTGTCATGGTTAATCAAGACTTGACCGTTATCATTTCACATTAAATGCAAATTGCAAGGATCAAAGAGCATCTTTTATATGGAATGATGATGGTCAACATGTCAACCTAAGTCAACAAGTTAAGAATGGTCAAATGGTCAACAACCCTAACCATGCACAATTATATTTAACTAATATCAATTATTCATGATACACACATAAGCATTAGGGTTAAGAAAATGACAATGGTCATTAACCCTAATCAAAGTCCTCTCCCTCTGTCTCAGTCAACTGTGCATACACACCCGTATCCGTGATCCGAGGAACACGAATACAATGAGATAAAACCAATCCCAAATCATATACTAGGATCCGGCTTAAACCAAAGCCCGCTAGTATAAGATGTCCGGACAGAAAACGTGCACAAGTGCGCGGATGTGAACGAACCCTGTCGCAAAACCATGCGACCTCTACTCATTTTGCCTAAAGGCGAATAACTCTCTGTGTGGGACTCTAAAGACTCGACACTATGCTGGCAGTTAGTTTAACCACAGACCGCAAGCGGCACTAGCTGTACGTAATGGTCCCCAGGTAGATGCCGATAAGAAGACTGACGAGGCGAACCCATCTGAACTCCTACTGAGCCTGAATGTGACAGTCTCCGTACAGTCCGGTCTGTTCGTCTGATACATCGCATGGCAGGCCTAGGGGGGCGATAAACGTCAGTCCCCTAATAGCGGTACAAGTCGTGTTGGAGTGTAGCCCAGAACACCCTGAGATAACACTGGAAACCTACCAGTATATCTCGCTTGCCCTGGCCAGGGACTACTTGTGTAATGGCTCTCCTGGACACAGCGCGATGTCAACCCCCAATACCAGGAGAGACGAATCCTGTCTAACCGTCACTGCCTCCAAGTGCTTCGGGACTGCACCCAACTACTACCTGTTTGCACGACTCCTTTGAGCCGTGGTAGGGTAGTAATCAAAGTACAGTGGAAACATACTCGAGGCGAAGTGACAGTGTCAAGTCAGCGGACTAAGCTGTACTCATGTCACCTGGGAACTGATAACTGACGATAAGTATAATACCAACCAACAGTTCCCGACGAGTCATGTCCAGTGTACTCGTAACCTAACGAGCACCCGCATACTATCTCAAGTACGACGTACTGACGGCTGTGGGACAGACCGTCTCCCACGCTGGGATGAAAAGCGTATACACTAGTCTACTCCGGAGTATCGATGCCCTGTCTCGATAGTCCTACGACTAGGGACCTGTATAAGGATGTGCTTATGGATTACCCAGCCCCCACGAGTGTGAGCGCCATCACAACGCTGGTAATCAAGCAAAGATCCTAAGGGCTCCACTAATGCGTATAGGTGATATAATAAAAGAAACATATGTACACATTAAAGCAGAGACAAACCAAGTAGCATACTACCATTTCGAGCAAGATTGTATATACAACTGTGAATATCCCAAGCTTCCATCAAGTAATATACATACTAGTTGTTAGTTATATGTATGCCCTAGAGGCCATTACTATACATAGGATGTATATTGTAGTGGATGCTTGGACATATATAGGGAGGACTTTCTTACTCGACATGATAGTATGCTATCTGGTTGCACTTTACCTTAACGTGTACACTGATTGTCTCTCTGTTACATGTTGGTAAAGCCCTTAGGATGTGTACTTGACTACCTGGACTATGATGCGGATCATACTAGTGGGGACATGGTAGTCCATAAGTACATCCTTCAAGATCCCTAGTCATGGGTGTATCGAGACGGGGCATCGATATACCAGAGTAGACTAGCGTATACCTTCTCGACCCATACAGATGGGCGATGGATGATCCCATATCCATTGGTGTTTGACATCGGAGATGATATACGGGTGCTCAGTGGAGACTGGGTACACTGGACGGACTCGCCGAGAACTCCCAGATGGTATTATACCTTACGTCAGATGTTAGTTCTCTGGTGACACTGGTACAGGTTAGTCTGTAGACCCGAGATCGTCATAGAGTCTTGTGTGATTCCCACTATGCTTTGATTTCCACCTTACCATGTCCAAGAGGGCGTGCAAAACGGTGGTTTTTGGGTACAGTCCCGAGTCACATGGAGGCAATGAGCGATAGGAGGGGATTCGTCTCTCCCGGTATAGGGAGTTGATGTTGCGCTGTGTTCGATTGGCTATAACCGGAAATCCCTGGCCAGGGTTGCTGAGATTTTCTGGTAAGTGTTACCAGTAGTTTCTCGAACTATTATAGACCTCATATCGACACGACTTATTTAGCTATTGGGGTCTGACGTTTACCACCCCTAGGTGAGATATGCGACATATCAGACGACGAGACCGGACTGTATGGTAAGTGTTACTGGTTGGATTCACAGGAGTGTGAGCGGGCTTGCTCATTGATCTTCTGATCGCTCAATACCCGGGTGGCCGTTACGTTTAGCAGACCGCTTGCGGCTTGTGGGTCTTTGATATGATCATCACCTGCTGCCGGTGTATTGACGAGTCTTTAGAGTCCTACACAGAGGTTTCCTGGCTCAAGCGAAACGAAATAGGAGCGCATATGAGATATGTGCGGGACCGAGAATAATGCCAGTATGTGATACTGAATTCTTTTCTCGCGATATGTATCATTAGACGGTTATATGAGATATAGCCGGGTTACCGAATCAAAAGTTGATTCGATACATTGATACACTTGATATTAGTCGGTTATATGCAGTATGACCGGATCATTAAATCAAGTGTTGATTTAATGATTTAATGTATAATTATATATTTGATATATTACTTTGCATTAACTGGTATTGGTTCACTTAAGATGGATTTTCTCACTTCATGTGCACATTGTATATATGATATAGTTTTGTGCACTAGTTTGTATCATGCTTGATGATACATGTAAACTTGGGTGTGTATGATTAAACCATGATTAGGTTAATGGTTAAGGTTTTGATTTACTTATTTATTTATTCTTTTCCTTTATTCTTTTTGGCAAAAGAAAATAAAATGGTGGCCTTTTGTTTTATACTTGAAGCTTCATGAAGCTTTGAAAAAGCTTTGACCATTTTGTTTCTTTTCTTAACCTAACCATTATACCTAACCCTAGTTTAGTCTCTACACTTGTTAGCCTCACCCATGGTTGCATTATGATAACCATCACTTCATTTTCTTTTTGAAAAATAATACATTCTATTTTCTTTCTTCTTCTTCTTCTTCAAGAAGAAAGAAAAACCTTTGCTTGAAAATTCTAAGTGATGATTCCAAGTGAGAAATCCAAATCCAAAGTGAACCCACTTCCTATTTCTTCATCCTCTACCACTTGCCATGTAGTATAGGGTGTTATCTTCACAAGTTTCATGACTTGGTGAAGTTGAAGCTCGAGTTAGAGTCGCCTCGACGTAGATCATCTTCGGCATCGAAGTCATCGACCTAGCCCGATCATTTCTTCGATGAAACCACCGAGAGAGTCCAGGATTCCGATGGTTGCAGTGGAGGGACATCATCACGGAGCTAAAAGAGTGGTGGATCGGATCTACAAAGGTTGTATTTCTATTCACTTAGTAGTTAAGTTGTTAACTTACTTGATGTTTCGCCTAAACTCTAGTTAACGATCGCATTAGGGTTTCTCGGCACCGGAAAAATTTGATTTTGGCATGGTTGATGCCTTGTGGAACCTCTTGAGTGTGCCTTGGAACCCTACACTAGTATGATACAGTAATGGCCTCTAGGGCATATACACTAACAATCTCCCACTTGCACTAAGGCCATGTACCGGCGTATCGAAGACCTATCATCTCGATCAGCCGCTCGAACTGAGTCTGGGGTAAGGCCTTCGTGAATGGATCTGCAGTGTTATCTTCTGAAGCAACCCTCCGAACCTCGATCTCCTGGCGATCCACGATCTCCCTGATCAGGTGATACCGCCTCAAGATGTGTCTGGATTTCTGATGGGACCTGGGTTCCTTCGCTAAAGCTATAGCCCCGTTGTTGTCGCAATACAGAGGTATTGGATCAACAATGGACAGAACCACCTGAAGTTCTTTCAAGAACATCCTCATCTAGACGGTTTCTTTTGCGGCATCAGATGCAGCGATGTATTCCGCTTCCATAGTCGAGTCAGCAACGGTTTCCTATTTGGAACTCTTCCAACACACCGCCCCTCCATTGAGGGTAAAGACAAAACCCGACATGGACTTGGAATCATCCTTGTCACTTTGGAAGCTGGAGTCAGCAAAGGCCTCAATCTGGAGGTCTTTTCCGCCATACACCAAGAACATCTCCTTAGTCCTTCTCAGGTACTTGAGAATGTTCTTTACCGCTATCCAGTGTTTCTCCCCAGGGTTTGACTGATACCTGCTTACCACACTCAGTGCATAAGCCACATCTGGTCTGGTACACAACATCGCATACATTATAGAGCCTACCGCAGAAGCGTAGGGTATAATAGACATGCGATCCCTCTCCAAATCAGTCTTGGGAGACATCTCTTTGGAGAGGGTGATCCCGTGACAAGCCGGTAGATTACCGCACTTGGAATGTTCCATACTGAATTTTTTCAGTATGGTGTCGATGTACCTGGACTGTGAGAGTCCTAATATCCTCTTGGATCTGTCACGGTAGATCCGGATCCTCAGAATGTATGAGGCATCACCCAGGTCTTTCATGGAGAACCTGTGTGACAAGAACCCTTTGACAGATTCTAGCATAGGAATGTCATTTCTTATTAAGAGAATGTCATCCACGTATAAAACGAGGAATACTACAGTTCTCGCTACAAATCTACAATAGATGCATGGTTCATCTGGATTTTTGATAAAACCAAATTCCTTGACCGTCTCATCAAAACAGATGTTCCAGCTCTGCGATGCCTGCTTTAGTCCATAAATGGACTTAAGCAACTTGCACACCTTTCCGCTGCTCCCACTCTGAATGAAACCTTCTGGCTAGTCCATATAGACACACTCCTCTAAATTTCCATTTAGAAAAGCGGTCTTTACGTCCATCTGCCAAATCTCATAATCGTGGAAGGCAGCAATGGCAAGAAGGATCCGAATGGATTTCAGCATAGCTACGGGAGAAAAGGTTTCGCCATAGTCCAAACCAGGTCGCTGACGAAAACCCTTTGCAACCAGTCTGGCTTTATAGGTCTTAACCTGTCCATCTACACCAATCTTCCTTTTGAAGATCTACTTGCATCCTACGGGTTTTACCCCATCTGGAGCAATGTCCAACGTCCATACTTTGTTGGTGTACATGGACTCCATTTCGGTCCGCATTGCATCCAGCCATTTTACCGAGTCAACGCTCTGAATGGCTTGCTGGAAGCTAGTAGGCTCATCACAATCTATGATGCAATCCTCTCTATCCCCGTCTATGAGAAAACCGTAGTATCTCTCGGGCGGATGAGGCTGCCTACTACTCCTGCGGAGTGGCGTGGGAATGTCCTGATCTTTCGAACCCTCTGGTTCTACTAAGCTTTCAGTAATATCTCGTGGTTCTGGAATTTCTTCCAGTTCTATTGCGCTCCCACTAATTTCCTTTTCCAAGAACTGGTGTTCTAGAAAGTGGGCATGGCGAGAAACAAAAACCTTTTGTTCCTCTTCGCAATAGAAGAAATATCCCTTGGAGTTCTTTGGATATCCCACAAACTTGCACTGTACTGAGAGTGCCTCAAGCTTGTCTGCATGCTGCTTTTTGACAAAAGCTGGACATCCCCATGTCTTAATGTGATTAAGATAGGGTCTCTTCCCACACCACATCTGATATGGTGTAGTAGGCACAGTCTTAGTTGGAACTCGGTTCAAAAGGTATGCAGTTGATTCTAGCACATATCCCCAGAACGATCACGGTAACGCAGCGTTACTCATCATGGACCGTACCATATCCAATAGGGTTCGGTTCCTTCTCTCCGATACACCGTTATGTTGCTGAGTGTATGGAGGAGTAAGCTGAGAGAGAATTCCATTCTCTTTTAAGTAATCCAGGAACTCGGCACTCAAGTATTCACCACCTCGATCAGATCTCAGTGCCTTGATATTTTTGCCTGTTTGTTTTTCTACTTCATTCTTGTATTCCTGGAATTTTTCAAAGGCCTCGGATTTATATTTCATTAAGAAGACATAACCGTACCTTGAAAAGTCATCCGTAAAAGTAATGAAGTAAGAATAACCGCTTCGTGCATGTGCAGACATTGGACCGCACACGTCGCTGTGTACGAGTCCCAAGAGCTCGCTCGCTCTTACTCCGTGTCCAGTGAACGGAGTCTTTGTCATCTTTCCTTTGAGACAGGATTGACAAGTTGCATATGATTGATATTCGAACGGATCCAAATATCCTTCTGTATGTAACTTAGTCAACCTTCTCTCATTGATGTGACCCAGTCTACAATGCCATAAGAAAGTTTTATTGATTTCTGGAGACTTTCTTTTGTGTGTATTCTGGACATTGAAAATCTGTGGTTGGTTTAATACGTATATACCGTTGTTTAATGTACCTGACCCAATCAAAACTTGATTAAGGTGAATGTTCACAACATTACTTACAAATACAAATTCATAACCTTCTTTAGACAATAAAGATACAGAAATGATATTACAAGTTGCATTTGGTACAAAATAACAACTACGCAAAACCAAAAAGTGTCCATCTGACAATCCCAGGTGATAGTCCCCCACGGCCTCAGCATCCATGCTAGCTCCGTTTGCAACTCTGAGGGTTATATCACCTGTCTTCAAAAACCTACGCTTTCTCAACGCCTGCAAAGAATTACAGATATGAGATCCTGATCCGGTATCCAATACCCAGGAAGTAGAGTTTATTGATAGACAGTTTTCAATAACATACACACCTGAAGCTGAAGCCGCAACTCGCTTCAGATCCTGGGTTCTGGCCTTCCAAGCCTTGCAATCCTGTTTCCAGTGTCCACTTTTGTGACAGTAGAAGCATCCTTCCTTTCCTACCAGCTTTCCCGCTACCTTTGTTGCCTTTCCCTTTCCCTTTGTATCCACTTTACTGACACCGCCCCTTGGTTTGGCGGGGGCTTTCTTCTTCTTTCCCTTGGCTTTCTCCCTGGACCTAGAAGAGGAAGATCCTCCTACAAACAAAGTGGATGTCTCCCTACCTTTCTGTAGGGTGCCCTCAGCACTCCTCAACATGTTCAGAAGTTCGGAAAGTTCTACCTCCTTTCCTTGCATGTTGAAGTTTAGGACAAACTGGGCGTAAGTGGAAGGAAGGGACTGGAGAATCAAATCAGTATAGAGTTCATTCTCCAACGTGGTCCCAAGGTCCGCGAGCTCCTCTATGTAGCCAATCATCTTAAGCACGTGTTCCGCTACTGATGATCCGACGGCCAACCTTGCCGAAAATAACTTCTTCGACACTTCGTATCTGGCGATACGAGACTGCTCTCCATACAGTTCTTTTGTATGAAGAAATATGGACTCTAGGTCCATATTCTCGTGCCTCCTCTGATGTTCGTTGTCCATCGAGGCAAGCACGAGGCATTTGGCCTTCGCGCAATCGATCTCCAATGTTTTACGGATTTCTATATCCGCGACGTTGGAGGTGGGACCTGAGACAAGGGGAGCTTTGGTGGTAAGGATATACCCCAACTTGTCGTAAGTGATTGCCATCTTGACATTCCTGAGCCAATCTTTGTAGTTTGGCCCTGTCAGTATGTTTTTATCTAGTAATAACTTAAGTCCGGTCATGTTGAATGGTCGCTGCAATTAGGAGAGAGAAAAGAAACACTTTAGCATGATGCTCTTGCAAGTTTAGAGTGGTTTTTAGTTTGTCTAAACAGGATGGCTCCCACTGTCTCTCGAATCCCTCCTCAAACCATAAAGGAAGAATTAGTCGGGATCAATCTCACCGTACAATACTTGCTTAACCGTTCAGCCAGGCCAGTGTCAGTACTTCGAGGGAGGCTTTCCAACGCTTTCGCGAAGTTCCTTAATTAAGTAACCTCTTTTCCCTGGGGGCGTAGCCCCGCTAACACCTTTCTAGACACCTACTAGGTTTATAGCATTGATCGTTAAGTGAGAAATTTCCCGAGGAGTAGCATATACTCACAAAAGGATCGGGATCCAAATATCATCGCGTGATAAAACTGAAGGAATCCTACCAGAATCATCACACTCCAAATGGTATGCAGCACTAGCAAGTTTCAGTACTTATGAAACTCCCGATGTGGATTTTTGCCCCATGCTCTTATGACCTTGACTTTGGCCAAAATATCAAAAGTCACATGTCAAGTTCTACCCGTCATTCTCCTGGTTAATTTGGACCCACCCGTACCTACCCTTGACTTTGGCCAAAATGGCAGCACGACTGTCCCAAACCAACGCATCTACGTACCTATGCTGCACATGAATACCCAATAGCTACCAATCACTATGCCTTGACTTTAGCCAACATACATAGCTTGAATACTTTTGACTATTCATGTGGAATGACGGAGGGCTACGAATGGTTTTGGCGAAACCGTGAACGTAGTGAACTTGATATAATCGATGGAAGGAGATAGCTTTTAAAAGGAGTGGTTCAAGCTCCGCATTTAAAAGTTTAGTTTTGAAAAGAACCGAGTGGTTTTCAAAGTGTTCCAATCGACTTTTACTTGGTTTATTTTCTTGCATTAAGTTTAATGCGTCCCATCAATTAATCCTACCATTGCAGAAAACAACCAAAATATGGTGTACGCTTATGCCATCCGCATTCGCCACGGGGCCCCGTCATCACCCGTTAGGTTACTTAACTAACGACAGAGCGGGGGCTGGACTAGCGTGGATGCAAAACATAAGCAACACCTAAATAGTTATCATATATAGATATATAGCAATGATAGCCATTACAGATCACGTTCGAGCCTGCAACGAAAAGCGGATTACACGGTCGCGATGAATAGCCAATACCCCACCCAAGACCCCTACGGGTGCAGCAAACTACCAGCCAAGTACCCGAAGCGAAGCAACCTCCCTCAACGACGTGAGTAGGCCACTCGGCACTTCGAGATACCCGGTAGTTTGTGTACCCCTCCATGGGTCTATCCTAGGAGCAAAAAAAGTAAAAAGAAATTATACAATGACGGCTACAACCCCGACCCGGTTGTGCGGCCAAACAAATAATATTACATCAAATTTACATATTACATGTATGAAAGAAAAAAAGAAACTCTCATCTCACATCCACCCCGGCTATTCATCCGCGACAATCCACCGAGTTCATAAACACAAACCAATAAGCATTACAGATCACAGATATGTATAACCCCCACTAATCGACGTATAGCGATTAGCAGACGTTCAATACATATAAACATCACAGATATAACCCAATAGTCAAAGTATAGGGAAGTTCGATCAAAAATACGGATTTATAGCCACCCCAAATACAAATTTCTTTTCTGGAAAATCTGGGCAGAAATAAAATATCTTAAAAATCCCAAAACCTTAACAGAAGAACACTGCACCAAACTCGGTCCAGAACCGAGTCAACTCGGCCGCGGTTCCGCGGCAAGAAGCATGTTCTTGCCGCGGAAAAGCGGCGCTTTGAACGGTTCACTGGATCGTCTTTGGTGAGTTTCTTAACAAAACCCTGAGCAGATTTTTGAAGTATGATTTATTATTTTTAGAGCAGAAAAAAAAATCAACAGAAACTTAGGGTTTTGAAATTTTAGTTTTGCGATTTTTGCCGATCGAACTTCTATACACTTTACTAACTAGTTAGTTTATGTTTAGTTAGGCTCTGATACCACTGTAAGTCCACGTTGCCCACCCCGGTGCTTGCGAGGAGGCGGAAACGGTATAAAAATCGGATTTTTATCGAACAAGGCAACATGGACTATCAAAAGGAGGATCTTTGCTAAACAAAAACTAACTACAAAGCTAACTAGTTTTAGCTACATGGAAGAGAGGTTATACCTAGGGCTTTATGTCCTTCTCTCCTTGCTCCTTGGAGTGGAAGAAAGTGATCACCTTGTCGCCTTCTCTTGTCGAAGAAGGATCCACCCGAGAGCCTCAACCTTTGGCTTCAACTTCAAGCTAGAAGTAACTAAGATGCTAGAAGTGCTAATCCTAGAACCTTAGAAGAGAGTAGAGATTATTTTAGAGTGATTTATCTCAAGCTCAAGTGTTTCTCAACTCATGAGAGGGGAGAGCTAGAGAGAGAGGAAGAGGACGAGAGAGAATCTATATGATAGAATGAGAAGAAATAATGAACCATTCTCTCATATATGGGTGAATTATGAAAATAGATAATTAGCAAGATAATTGTCATGGTTAATCAAGACTTGACCATTATCATTTCACATTAAATGCAAATTGCAAGGATCAAAGAGCATCTTTTATATGGAATGATGGTGGTCAACATGTCAATCTAAGTCAACAAGTCAAGAATGGTCAAATGGTCAACAACCCTAACCATGCACAATTATATTTAACTAATATCAATTATTCATGATACACACATAAGCATTAGGGTTAAGAAAATGACAATGGTCATTAACCCTAATCAAAGTCCTCTCCCTCTGTCTCAGTCAACTATGCCTACGCACCCGTATCCGTGATCCGAGGAACACGAATACAATGAGATAAAACCAATCCCAAATCATATACTAGGATCCGGCTTAAACCAAAGCCCGCTAGTATAAGCTATCCGGACAGCAAACGTGCACAAGTGCGCGGATGTGAACGAACCCTGTCGCAAAACCATGCGACCTCTACTCATTTTGCCTAAAGGCGAATAACTCTCTGTGTGGGACTCTAAAGCCTCGACACTACGCTGGCAGTGGGTTTAACCACAGACCGCAAGCGGCACTAGCTGTACGTAATGGTCCCCAGGTAGATGCCGATAAGAAGACTGACGAGGCGAACCCATCTGAACTCCTACTGAGCCTGAATGTGACAGTCTCTGTACAGTCCGGTCTGTTCGTCTGATACATCGCATGGCGGTCCTAGGGGGGCGGTAAACGTCAGTCCCCTAATAGCGGTACAAGTCGTGTCGGAGTGTAGCCCAGAACACCCTGAGATAACACTGGAAACCTACCAGTATATCTCGCTTGCCCTGGCCAGGGACTACTTGTGTAATGGCTCTTCTGGACACAGCGCGATGTCAACCCCCAATACCGGGAGAGACGAATCCTGTCTAACCGTCACTGCCTCCAAATGCTTCGGGACTGCACCCAACTACTACCTGTTTGCACGACTTCTTTGAGCCGTGGTAGGGTAGTAATTGTTGGGTTAGCCTAGCACCTCATGAAGGGTTTGGATGCATCACATGAACCAAAGAATGCATTTTTAGGGTGCTAAGCTAACAAGCATCGAATCGTTCCTAGAAAAATTAGGGTTTCAAAAATTTTCACATCAACATATGAAAAGAAAAGCTAGGGTTTAGAGAGTACAACCTTTGTAGCTCCCTATGCTAGACTCCTCGGCTACTTAGGGTTTGAAAAAGCTCCGCTTGAACTCCTCGAGGACACCGATGATCCACCCGAAGTCCGCTTTGTCCAAGCTTGCAACTTTATCCGATCAAGTGAACGAAATCAAGCTAACACTCTAAACAAGTGGGCTAGACTTGTGTAGAATGGTGTTGTGGTTCTCTTTCTCACTTCAAAATCCAATCATGATGAGTATATTTCTCACTACAAAGAACTAGAGAGCAAAATGAGAGAGGTTGATGAAGATGATGGCTTTTTAGAAGATGATAAGTTCAACTCTTAAAGAAAATAGAAAAAATATATCAATATATATTTTCTATCTCTCATCTCAAACCATGGTTGAATCATTATTGTACTTGAGTTAAAAACTAAAAGGAAGAGTAAACCATGGTTAAATGGTGGGTGAGTGAGGTTAGGTCAAGAAGAGTGTAGAAACAATCCAAAACAAACCCATTTCTTTTTCCTTTTGTTTTTAGCTTAAATACAATAATATTCCATATAAAAAACCCATGGTGTGAATCTTATATTGCCACCATTTCCTTGTATAATCAACCATGAAAGATGTATGTATGTATGTATGTGTATATGTACATCCATATGTGCATGAATCAAAAAGAAGGCATACATGCATGCATACATCCAACTAACTCAAGAAAGGATTTCAAGTGAGAAGCTAATGGTTAAATGATAAATTAACACTTGATTTATCAATCCGGCCATATCACATATGACCCCTACCAAAAGCAAGCCGCCCGATCAATATACGGTATCCTATACGCGCATTTTAATCGGGTCCATGCGCATATCGCATACATGCACCACAACGTTTCGCCTGGACTAGGAAACTCCATTGTGGGACTCTGAGACTCGTCAATACGCCGGCAGTGGGTGATGATCATATCAAGCACCCCCAAGCCGCAAGCGGTCAGCTAAACGTAACGGCCACCCGGGTATTGAGCGATCAGAAGAGAACAAGCGAACCTGCTACATCTCCCGTTGAGCCGATCGGCAACACTTCCCGTACAGTCCGGTCTCCTCGTCTGATATGTCGCATATCAAGTCTAGGGGTGGTAAACGTCAGACCCCAATAACCGATAAGTCGTGCTGATGTGAGGCTCATAACGGGTCGAGAAACTACTGGTAACACTTACCAGCAAATCTCTGAAACAGCCCTGGCCAGGGACTTCCCTGTTACGGCCAATCGAGCACAGTACAACATCAACCCCCAATACCGGGAGAGACGAAACCCCTCCTATCGCTCATTGCCTCCATGTGACTCGGGACTGTACCCAAAAACCACCGTTTTGCAGGCCCTCATAGACGTGGTAAGGTGGAGATCAAAGCACAGTGGGAATCACACAAGACTCTATGACGATCTCGGGTCTACAGACTAACCTGTACAAGTGTCACCTGAGAACTGCCATCTGACGTGAGGTATAATACCATCTGGGAGTTCTCGGCGAGTCCGTCCAATGTACCCAGTCTCCACTGAGCACCCGTATACCATCTCTGATGTCAAACACCAATGGATATGGGATCATCCATCGCCTATCTCATGGGTCGAGAAGCGTATACGCTAGTCTACAGTGGTATATCGATGCCTCGTCTCGATACACCTATGACTAGGGACCTTGAAGGATGTACTTATGGACTACCATGTCCCCACTAGTATGATCTGCATCATAGTCCAGGTAGTCAAGTACACATCCTAAGGGCTTTACCAACATGTAACTATAAGACAGTTTAAAGAGACTAGTATACATGTTAAGATAAAGAGCAACCAGATAGCATACTATCATATCGAGCAAGAAAGTCATCTCTATATATGTCCAAGCATCCAATATAATATACATCATCTGTACAATACTGGCCTCTAGGGCATGCATACAACTAACAATCTTCCACTTGCACTAGGGCCAGCTGCTGTAGTATCGCATACCGAGCATCTCGAAGAGTCTCTCAAACTGTATCTGGGGAATGGCCTTCGTGAGTGGATCCGCCGTGTTGTTCTTCGTGTCAACCCTCCTGACCTCGATCTCCCGGCGATCAACTAACTCCCGGATCAGGTGATACCGCCTTAGAATATGCCTGGATCGCTGATGAGACCTGGGCTCCTTGGCCAAAGCCACCGCTCCATTGTTATCGCAATACAAAGGTATTGGATGCTCAATGGATGGAACCACTCCAAGTTCAGTAATGAACTTCTTGATCCAGACAGCCTCTTTGGCAGCATCGTTGGCAGCGATGTATTCAGCCTCCATCGTCGAATCTGCTACGGTTTCCT
The DNA here is from genome assembly GCA_030015575.1 of Agapanthus africanus. NCBI lineage: Eukaryota > Viridiplantae > Streptophyta > Magnoliopsida > Asparagales > Amaryllidaceae > Agapanthus > Agapanthus africanus. Next base: position 536,800,719 of record JASDDO010000019.1, read on the forward strand.
GCTTAGAACTCTTCCAGCTAACCGCCCCTCCGTAAAGGGTAAAGACAAATCCCGACTGCGACTTAGAGTCGTCCTTATCACTCTGGAAGCTCGAATCGGTAAAGGACTCCACTTGGAGTTCTCCGTTACCATACACCAAGAGCATCTCTTTAGTCCTTCGTAAGTACTTGAGAATGCTCTTCACAGTTGTCCAGTGACTCTCTCCAGGATCAGCTTGATACCTACTCACTACACTTAGTGATTATGCTACATCGGGTCTGGTACATAGCATCGCGTACATGATAGAGCCTACAGCCGAAGCATAGGGTATCCCTTGCATGCGAGCTCTCGCCAAATCAGTCTTAGGAGACATCTCTTTGGAGAGAGTGACTCCAGAGATCGTGGGTAAGTTCCCACGCTTGGATTCTTCCATACTAAACCTCTTTAGTATGGTGTCAATGTACCTGGATTGGGACAATCCCAATATCCGTTTGGATCTATCTCTATAGATCCCGATTCCCAATAAGCAGGAGGCATCACCAAGATCTTTCATTGAGAATCTTTGTGATAAGAAGAGCTTGACCGATTGCAGCATAGGAATGTCATTTCCTATCAAGAGTATGTCGTCCACGTACAATACGAGGAAGACAACCTTACTCTCTGCCACCTTCTTGTAGATACAAGGTTCATCTGGATTTTTGACGAAATCAAACTCTTTGATAACGACGTCAAAGCATATGTTCCAACTCCGCGATGCTTGCTTTAATCCATAAATGGATTTAAGCAGCTTGCACACCTTCCCGCTGCTCCCACTGTCTATGAAGCCCTCTGGCTGAGTCATGTACACGCACTCTTCTAAATCGCCGTTTAGAAAGACGGTCTTAACATCCATTTGCCAGATTTCGTAGTCATGATATGCAGCGATGGCAAGCATGATCCGGATGGATTTAAGCATAGCCACTGGAGAAAAGGTTTCGTCATAGTCCACACCTGGTCTTTGACGAAAACCCTTTGCAACAAGTCTAGCTTTGAAAGTCTCCACTTTCCCATCTACACCAAGTTTTTTCTTGAAGATCCACTTGCTCCCAATGGGTTTTACCCCTTCAGGAGCAACTTCCAAAGTCCATACTTTGTTAGTGTACATGGATTCCATCTCGGATCGCATAGCATCCAGCCATTTCACTGAGTCCCTACTCGTGATGGCCTGCTCGAAGCTAGTTGGGTCATCATCCTCCATGATGCAATCCTCGCTCCCACCATCCATGAGAAAACCGTAGTATCTCTCAGGTTGGCGAGGAACCCTACTAGATCGGCGGAGAGGCTGAGGTTCGTTGGGAGCTACTGAATCCTCTGGTTCCACTAAATCTTCAGTTTGAGTTTGTGTAGCCGGAATTTCTTCCAGTTCTACCTTATCGCCACTAATTTCTTTTGCAAGAAATTCCTTTTCCAAAAAGGTGTCATGTCGAGAAACAAACACTTTTTGTTCCTCTGTATGGTAGAAAAGATATCCATGTGAATATTTAGGATATCCCACAAACTTACATAGAACTGACCGCGCCTCGAGTTTGTCCGGATTTTGCCTCTTGACATAGGCCGGGCAACCCCATATCTTAACTCGTTTAAGACATGGTCTCTTCCCACTCCATATCTCATATGGTGTGGTAGGTACAGATTTAGTTGGAACTTGATTCAATAGGTATGCTGCTGTTTCCAGCGCATATCCCCAGAAGGAAATAGGTAACTCAGCTGTGCTCATCATAGAGCGCACCATATCTAATAGGGTGCGGTTCCTCCGCTCCGATACACCGTTGTGCTGTAGTGTATATGGAGGAGTCAGCTGAGAGAGAATCCCATTCTCTTTTAGGAAGTCCAGGAATTCATTGCTCAAGTATTCACCTCCTCGATCAGATTGAAGGATTTTAATACTTTTTCCGGTTTGGTTTTCGACTTCTTGTTTATATTCTCTAAATTTCTCAAAAGCTTCTGATTTGTGTTTCATCAGGAACACATATCCGAATCTAGAGAGATCGTCAGTGAATGTAATGAAGTACGATGAACCATCCCTGGCATGTGTAGACATGGGACCGCATACATCACTATGTATCAGTCCCAAGAGTTCAGTAACTCTTTCTCCGTGTCCCGTAAACGGAGTTTTGGTCATCTTGCCTTTGAGACATGACTGGCAAGTGTCATAAGATGAAAATTCAAACGGATTCAAATATCCATCCTTATGCAACTTAGCCAGTCGTGTCGCATTTATATGACCGAGTCTACAATGCCACAAGAAGGATTCGTTCATTTCTGAACTCTTCCTCTTGTGTGTGTTTGTTATGCTCAGAACTGTTGATTGATTTAGAACATAAATGCCATTACATAACGTGCCTGATCCAACCAACTTTTGGTTATGGAAAATGTTCATAAAATTATCCTGTAATACAAAATTATATCCCTCTTTACTCAACCAAGAAACCGATATAATGTTGCATATCAGGTTCGGCATGTAATAGCATTCGTTCAGAACCAAAGTATTACCAGTAGGTAATGCAAGGTGATATTCCCCGACAGTCTTAGCTACAACAATTGCACCATTTCCAACTCTTATGTCTTTATCACCTTCTCCAAGTTCTCTACCTTTTCTAAGCCCATGTAACTGATTACATATATGGGATCCTGACCCGGTATCTAATACCCAGGACGTAGGGCAAATGGAGAAACAGTTTTCTGTAACGAACACACCCGAAGAAAATGCATCATCGTGTACTTTTTTCATTTGGGTGGCTTGGGAATCCTGGTATTCTCCTATGTCCTGTTCATTCCTATAACTCTTATAAGAAAGAACGGAACCAACGTTCCCCAGCACAGTATAACATACGGGTTCAGTCAATACATCCATATTATTATCTTTATTAGGGCATGACATGGTCGCTACCTGGAGAGAGAGAGAAGAAAACACTTTAGCGTATGCTCTTGCAAGATCAGATTGGTTATTATCTTATCTAATCAGGATGGCTCCCACTGGTTTTTATCAAATCTTCCTTCAAACCCTAAAAGGAAAGACTAGCCGGGATTAATTACACCCTACAACTTCGCCAATCTTTCAGCCAGGCCAGTGTCGGTACTTTGAGGGAGGTTCCCCGTGCTTTCGCACGGACCTAATTAAAGTAAACCTCATTTTCCCAGAAGCGTAACCCCGTTGACACCTTTCTAGACACCTACTTGATCGACTAATTGTAATGTGTAAAACTCTTCCAGGAGTAACTCTTACTCGCAGTGGGTATCGGGATCCAACTATCTCATAGAAGGTATGCAATCTCATTGCAAATTTCAACACTTGAAATTCCCGATAATATTTTGCCCCTGGCGTCCTATGACCTTGACAAAGGCCAACAAATTATTGGATGCTAGTCAAGTTCAACCCGTCATTTCTTGATTGAATCAAACCCACCCGCACGACCCTTGACAAAGGCCAACAAGGTCGTACGACTACCCTGAAACAATCTTCTTCACATGCATAAGCAGATAAGCACTATTCAGCTACCGCACACTACGCCTTGACAAAGGCCAACAAACGCAGCACGAATACTAAACAGTTCTTATCTGAAATGACGGAGGGCTACGACAGGTTTTTTTGAAAACCTATTGCGTAATGAACTTGATATTATTGTAGAATCAAGTGAAGTTTTGAAATGGAGTGATTTTGAGGCTTTTCTAGTTTTGCTAAAGGGGTCACTCCCAGTGAAGGGATCGTCGGCCCTTTCCTCGTCGAATGAGGTGCGGAATATATCATATATATCACTGTGCATATTAAAACTCCAAAGGCCATCAAAAGTCAAACCGAGTGTTTGTAGTATCTGCCAGTTTCGCTAAAGAGGTCACTCCCGGTGAAGGGATCTCGGCTCTTTCCTCATCGAATAAGGTGCAGGGTATATCATATATACCGCTATGCAAAGCAAAACTGTAGCTACCATTTTTATTTAAAATTTGATTCTACAACATCTTATAGGTTTCTTTTCTTTCATTAATCACATTAATGAAGTCCCATCATTTAAGTTACCTAAACATCACAGATAAATACGACGTACACTTATGCCATCCGCATTCGCCTCGATGTCCCCTCGTGCACCGTTAGGTTAAGTAACTAACGACAGAGCAGGGCAGGGCTAGTGCGGGTGTAAAACATAAGTAACGTCTATATAATATATCATATATACTATATACTGTATTCATCAGAACATATCAAATGATCACATCACAGATATCGCAGCAGAAACATAGATATAATGTGGGATATACTAGGACGTCTGTATTTAGTATTTAGCCAAAATAGAAAATACGGATTCCACTGTCGCGATGAATAGCCAAGCCCACACCCTGGACCCCTACGAGAGCGGCAAGCGACCCTACCAATTCTGGAGTTTAGGAGACCCGGTCTCGACTCCTCGAGATGGCCTCCCACTGAACCCCAGAACCCGGTCACCCGTGCTCCCCTCCTTGGGTCCATCCTAATGCGGAAAAGTAAATAATATACAACACAGGTGGCATCGACCTCAACCCGGAAGTGCCCCAAATAAAAGAATATTACATCACATTTGAATTTACATGAATGAAAATATAAAACTTTCATCTCACATAAAAAAAACCCGGCTATTCAATCGCAACAATCCTGCACATCATATCTCAGCAACACATAATATCACATATCATCAACGTAAGTAAGTATGCGTACCCCAATTGTCGTTGATGTATAGCAACGAAACCGGCGATATCGACATACTACACTTACGGTCACAGAAAAGAAAGTGTAAAACTGCAATATATATAATCCACATTCTCTTTAGACATCGTAAATGTGAAGTATCACATACCTCGTATTTCATGTCTTATAATATGAATTCCACACATTGCATCAAATTCCAGATAATTAGACAGTATTAAAGTTTTCGAACGAACGATCAAATACCCATGTCACATCCCGAGAGTACGGAACAAGACCGGCACTTAAACTACGAACGTCTCGAGGCGTACGTAATCTAAGTAAACCGAAACCCCAGAAATCCAAACCAAGAAAAGTAGTAGAGTGCGTACGTAATCTAAGTAAACCGAAACCCCAGAAATCCAAACCAAGAAAAGTAGTAGAGTGAAGGAAAACCAATTTAAAACAAGTAGTTTCAATAGCATAAGCCGAATTATGCGGGTTTCTTAAAACATCAAAAATTTCCTGAAAATTTCGGCAGAGTCTCCTTTGTAAATACTGGCCCCCAAACGGGATACAACATGAATAGTATACGAAATCAATAAAAGGCATCCCCAAGCGGGAACTAGCTCTTCGTCAATCGACGGTCACAACCACACAAGCAATATAATATACAACGCCAACGGCGAGGATCAAAATTTAAAAGGAAACTCAAAACCACAAGAAAACCACAGAAATATAACGCGCGACTCTAAGGTCGAAGGAATAACATCACTGGTCTCTATCTCAAAATAAATACATGTTTGGTTGATGGAACTTCTAGATACAACAGAATAATAATATACAAGATATATAATGGGGGTACGATACAAGTAAACCCACCTACTAGCAAATCACCCGAAGGAAACTATGCCCGCAAAGCCGTAATGAAACCTGTACGGCAAACCTGCAAGAACTGGGGCACAACGGGGGTGAGTTGCTAACTCGTGAATAGAAAAATATCTACGAAAAGAAATCGCATAAATAACGCAATCCTAGGTCAATAATCATAATATATCCTCAAATAAATAACCAGCAACCCATAACAATGGTTAGGGCAAATATCTAACCCAAGTGTAAATCCATGTGCCGTGTCAGTGCCTCAGGTAGCAATGTATGAATGCATGAAACAGAATGCATGTACTGAAGAAAACTGCTTTCATAAATCAGTGAGATTTCTGTATTTTAAAAGTGAGGTACCATAAGTGAAATCAGCATAAAACAGTGCCCAGCATCAACACAAAACAAGTGTCCAAATATCTCGATATCTCTGTATCACAATCTCCGTACCTCAATATCTCAAAATCTCAAAATCTTAATCACAATATCTAGGGCGCCGTCAATCCAGACCGGCCCCTACCATCTATCTCAAGACCACGACGGTATCTTCCGGATATCCGACGCGTCGGGTAATATCACCGGTCGGTAGTGCTCCCCTGCCAGGCTCAACGTCAACAACACGATCCTCTTGCCCCGGGGTACCGCACCGGGCCCACCATGTACCCGAAACGGTTCCTCCACTCCTCGAATCGGGTCTCGAAATCCATCAGCAAACTCATGGTGGACGACTCATACATCATGGGAAAACCGCACTTTTTATTTTAAAAGAGAGAAAAGGTTTATTTATGTTTTTGCGGCTTTCCTCCAAATCCAGAAAATCTCATGGAAATCCGAATCCAAAACCTCAATAACACGTAAAATAGTGAATATATGCATGAGAATCCATGAATGCGGCATAACAATGAATAACAGTATGCATGAAGTAGCAGGTAATAACTACAATGTCTAAACTAACATATACGGCAAGTACACTAATATCATGTCTAAACTATTAGCTAATAGGCTACGTCAAGAAATAATATTTTCTAAGGTGTACGTGACATGGCAATTACCGATGAAGATGTGTGTGAGCCGGCAAGTAAGTATACGTGGTACATACGCATCATCGGTAATGGTGCTGGTGTCCTAACAGCATGATATCAATAATGGAGTATGAAACATAATATAAGCATGCGATGCGAAGCGAACCACAATAATGAGCGGGAGCTGAATACTAGACGCAACTATAACTAATCTGCATTAATCTAATATAAGTCCTACAAAAGGTGCCTTTTGAAATAACACGAATCATGGGGTTTTGAAAATAGGGGCTACGGTGTTTTTATGAAAAGATACGTCTTTTGAAATATCCATAGGATCCCTTGGGCTGTCTTTTAAAATACCCACGATTCGTTAGTTTTTGAAATAGGTAAGAATCGAATCTAATCTAACAACTAAACTAAACTAAAGGGCTAAGCTAACAAGCTGGACTACAGGTAAGGAAACCGCCTAACATCTGAGTCGATACATATACATACCTGTATATATATTAGTCGGTGATCCCGCCTCAATAATATCATATCCGATACCATATCTATAATCAGACATCCCAAGTCAAGAGTGCGGATCAATCATCAAAATATAGCTCGTACGTAAATCCGTCGTACGGCATCCCCAAATCTGGGTACGGGTTAATATCACATTCATCATACTATTCACCTGGTATCCTCTTTATCAAATATCATGATCGGGGTACTGATGTACGTCTAGTACAATACGGATACCGCCTAAGTATGCATGGACGTGTGTGAAACACTACGTCAAGGACCCGCTACAACGTCATGTCGTATCTCAAATACGAATCCTGCCATATCACCGAATTCACAACCTCAATACAAATCTCATCGACTCATCTCAAACCCAAGTATCATCCTCAAATCCGTATGTGAACACATAGTCCCATACCCATGTGAACACATAACTATATATTCCCGTATAAGCACAAATGAAAGAAGAAAGTATGCAAGTATGGGTTGGTGTGTGCATGTGTAGTGCGACCACTACTCTAGGGTTTCGCGACACTAAATCGTCCAAGAACACCAAATATCCATATTATCATCAATATACTCAAACAATATATAAACAATATATATATGTGTGTATACGTATTCGTATACATCACCACGAACTGCGGGGGTGCTATACGCCATCCACCCGACTTCTCCCCGTAGATATAAATCTACTCACCTTGTCCCCGCTCGCCGGTGCCGACGTCGCCACGCGCTTGCTTGTCGTCTCGAAGTCTACATGGGGGTACCTACATATCACAACGCATCGTATCGCATTAAAATCCGACTCATGACCAAAACGACACACGAATCCCACATAAGTCAAAACCTATGGTTGCTTTCACAAATCAACCCAAAAACGCTCGACGTCGGTGTACAAACGCTAGACCATCGAGAAAAACCCAAATACACTCATTTGCACATTCACGAACACTAATTTTAATATAAAATAGGTTAAAACTCACAAAAACCCCAATTTCACTTAAAAAGTCATTTTTCCGAAAATCTAGCAAGCACAATTCGCCGTTTTTGTACAAAACATGATGTTTTAACAATTCTAGTGACCAAGATAATAACTTAATATCTTAATTATGCCATATAAACCATTACGTAAATTTTAAACCCACAATTTAATTCGATTTCAAAAACCTAGTTTGCAATATTAACCAATTTTAACAATTTTATAGCAAAAATGAACAAACTACAATCTAGCTTGGATTTTCATGAACTAAAGCATTAAACCACTCAATATAATATTTATAATGACATGAAACCTAAATTTGAATTTCCTCTCACAAGAATATAATTATTTAAAAAACCTAGTTTACCAATTATATAATTATCACTTTTAAATCAACAAATATGCAAACTAGCAACTTAAATTGGATTTAGCATAACATTAATATGTCAATTATATCAGATAAACTAAATCTCACAACACAAAATACCAATTTGAAATCAAACCCCTCTCATGAATTTTAAATCATGCACCTAGAATTAATTAAAAACCTAATTAAACAATTAATTAAGCTAACCTAAGCAATTAACAACACATTAAACAAAAAGGTTAGAATTTATACCCAAATAATTTGAAGCTCCCACAAGCACACTTAGCCACCCAAATTGAAATCTAAATCCCTAGATCCATGCTATGGTAGCCAAGGAAAAATGGGTATAGCTTGGATTTTGAGTTTGCTTTGAATTTGCATGGATTTTTGAAGCATTTTAATGGATTTTTGAGGCAAAATGGTGTGGGATTTTGGTGGAGGGCTGCTGCTGTGGGGGGTTCAGGTTTGGGCCAGAAATGGAGGGGGTTTGGGTGAGGGAGGAGAGAGAGTGAGGTGGAGAAAGTAATATCTAGTCAAAGTCCACTCTTTTTCTATCATTTTCCTTTCTTTTCTTTTCTTTTCTTGGTGATTGGAGAGAAAGAGGGGGGAGGGCTGTCATGGTGGGGCCGGCCACATGGGAAGGGGAAGAGAGGGTGAGGTGTGGGTGTGTGGGTTAGGGAAAAAGATAAATGTATTACCCCAATTCCCATTAACACTAATTTCACCGAAAAAAGTCTTTTTCTTCGATATTTTTCTAAACCGTTTTGGCAAACCATTTCGTTTCAAAAACCACATGATAAAATTTTGTTTAATGTTTTATGATGCACAAAATTTGTTTCAACTCATTTCAATTTGTAATTTTCCCTAATTAAATATATTAGTGACGGCTTAAAATAATATTAAAATAATTAATTTCGGAAAAAATTTCAGAAAATTTGAAATTTCACCAGTGGGTCAATAAACACCAAATACTAGCAATTACATAGCTAGAATATGTATATTTAATTTTATAATAAAGATATTTGTATTTTGACTTTTTACCGAAACCCCCTTATTTTACCGTTTTTTCGAAATTTCACCGAAACGATTTTCAAAACGTTACAATCTTCCCCCTTAAAGAAATTCGATCCCCGAATTTAAATTAAAACTTCCCCCAAATAATAAAATATTTCAGCCAAAACCATCAAATCGCCGGGGCTCCGAAATCATAAATACATAAAACAAATCGTAGCGCAACGCATGCGCATGAAAAATGAGCATAAAACTCAAAATCAAAACTCCGTCAAGCATCCAGCAATTATCGGAGTCATGGTAATGACACAATGTCAAATCCAATACCAGAACCAATATTATATAACTCGAAACTATACACGTAAATATCAGGAGGAAATGCATGCCAAATCCTTTAAGTTGCTGTGCAATGCACATAACACTGCACAGTGGTGGACGTCTATCATAAGAAAATAACTATATACATATATACCTTTGTTTGAAATGTACGTTCCGCCGTTTTGGGAAACAATTTAGAAGGGTTTTCCTTGTTTTAAACGTTTCGCGTCATATCAGACACGTAGGTAAATACTGAGACTATAGCTCGTTTTTTGGAATTCCCTTCAATAGCTATCAATGTATACAAAATACATTCAGGTACTGTCCTCTGACTAGTCCTGCTTAGTATGAAAACACATTGCAATTATCATAAAAAAAATGTACTGCTCTATAAGAAATCAATCCCAAAATACGCGTATGAATAGTACGTGCGTCTGGTGCGCACGACAATCAAAATCCATATGCGTGCCATACAAGTGCACAGAAACAAGATCTAAGTCAATCGGGTGTGCACAAAGCATCTGTCGTAGGCAACGTGTGTGCCTGACGGCAAAATCAGGTGCATCTGACATGCACGAAAAAAATCTCGATTTAGTGCATCTGGTGTGCACCAAAATCGCATCTCAAGACATGCGCTCAACATGCGCGAAAACCCAAAACCAGGGGCATCCATCATGCACGAAATCATGAAATCCAATATCAAGCGCCGAACATGCGCAAAATCAAATCAGGTGCACAAAGTGCACAAAACAAATATCGTGTATCACAATCGAAATCGAAGTCCAGTGCATCTAAGTGCACAAAAGGCGTATCACTGCACTGCAAGCATATATAAACTATAAAGAGTGCAGGAACCAAATCGTGTGCATGCATACGCACAAAATCAACTCAAATGTTTAAAACCGTAAAATCACAAACATGTGAAACCAAAGCACGAAAACGATATCAAGTGCAACACTGTGCAAAGATCGTAAATCCTCAATCATCAAAATCAAATCATGCGAATAAATCACCCAAAACATCGAAATCAATAATGGCGAAATAGTACTGCTCAAGCGCATCCTCTAAGAATCTCGGGCCAACTGTTGCGGTCACTAGTGGGACGTCTCGTCGATGATCTTGAACTCTGGCCTGCTGGTGTGCGTAACAATGACCACTCCTGGGTCAAGGTCTTCACTGTGAATTACCAATCTCACAGTCCATCGGCTCATCGGCCCTGTCAGGTGTGCCAACGGGGATGATCCCGTTCTGGCACGTCTCTTGTCATCTCCCGGTCAATCATCGCGACCACTCGTAAGACAGCATATCACTGGCGTCGGCCTCTGGCTCTCTGAATGTACGTAACACATCTGATCCTGGGTGCAAGTATCATTGCAGCAGTGTCCTGGAAGGAATCATGCTCACGGTCTCTTCCATGTCTCGTCTCTGCCAACTGTCCGGAAGTCATCGTCCTTTCCTATATCTGCATCTTGCTCTGGAACGACTGCATACTCATCGCGACTCCTTCTGGAAGGTAAATCCAAGTACCATGCCTCGGCATGCGCATCGCATCTCTGATGTCGGCGGAGTGGAACGTCATCTCATCTAGATCTGGTACGAACCTCTTACTTCACTTTTCTCTAATGTCATCTGCTTTGGACTCGTCTCGTCGCGGCTGCATGGACTGAGCTCCAACGGCTATCCTCGTATCGGGAGTCTCCCAAGAAATGCATCTCACCACCTAGCATCCGAATTAAGTCGAACCATCCAATCGATTGTCAAAACCTCATAATCCCCCAAGGGCTCAACATCTTGGGTACAGTTTAATAGTATCGAGTACATACCACAGCATCGGTGGTCCAGCCGTAGAAGGGCAAACCCAAGCCTCACTAATAGCGCCGTAGAACTGCCGCAAACCCGAAGGTTCAAAGGCTGTTACACGGTCATTAAGTCGAGTTAGGGTTTCATTCTTCTAGAGGGTCCACAGAATTGCCTGCATGCCCTTCAGAATACTTTAAACTTGGAATAATAGGTTTCTGACATTCGATCGTCTCTTTCGACTCCCAATGTCTCCGTGTGAAGTCGTCTCTAGCTGGAATCAATCTATCTGATGACCTCTCATCGGGTAGGCGAACGAACCACATGTCCTAGTCATTCATCCTCGGGTGACTAGCGGCCTTCTATCATCTCTTAGTACAACTCGTACTGCATTAGCTCCAGCGTCTGGGGCAATATCCCTTCGCTCGCAGCAACAACTGGCTCACTCGTCTGCATGCTGAACAGTGCCTCAATCATCATGAGTGAGCAATACACCAACGGTCATCAAAATCTGGCTGGCCTCTATCATTGGCTCAATCCTCTAGTGCTGATCAGCACATCCGAGTAACCTCATAAAGGCGATCCGCCAAACGCTCGTGGCGCGGAAACACAGTAAAAAGACACATCTCAGCAATCGTGTGTCGCCGGAATTTCGCCCTGGTCAGTCCTCGTTCGTGACGAGCTCGTGCTGACCGCAACTCTAGCCGTAGCTTTCCCTGCCCGTAATCATGGCAGCAAAACCATAACTGGTACTGATGAGGCTAGATCGGAATGAATATAATACTAAGCAAAGAAATGTACATTCTAAGGCTTCTTAAGTGGAGTAGCGTATCGTAAATATGCCGCGGAACATACCTACGGTACGTCACTCTACTTTAGTCACCTATTCCATCAACCAAGGGTCATCCTACGTTCCGAAGGTAAAACCTAACGCTCTGATACCAACTTTGTCACATCCCGAGAGTACGGAACAAGACCGGCACTTAAACTACGAACGTCTCGAGGCGTACGTAATCTAAGTAAACCGAAACCCCAGAAATCCAAACCAAAAAAAGTAGTAGAGTGAAGGAAAACCAATTTAAAACAAGTAGTTTCAATAGCATAAGCCGAATTATGCGGGTTTCTAAAAACATCAAAAATTTCCTGAAAATTTCAGCAGAGTCTCCTTTGTAAATACTGGCCCCCAAACGGGATACAACATGAATAGTATACGAAATCAATAAAAGGCATCCCCAAGCGGGAGCTAGCTCTTCGTCAATCAACGGTCACAACCACACAAGCAATATAATATACAACGCCAACGGCGAGGATCAAAATTCAAAAGGAAACTCAAAACCACAAGAAAACCACAGAAATATAACGCGCGACTCTAAGGTCGAAGGAATAACATCACTGGTCTCTATCTCAAAATAAATTCATGTTTGGTTGATGGAACTTCTAGATACAACAGAATAATAATATACAAGATATATAATGGGGGTACGATACAAGTAAATCCACCTACTAGCAAATCACTCGAAGGAAACTATGCCCGCAAAGCCGTAATGAAACCTGTACGGAAAACCTGCAAGAACTGAGGCACAACGGGGGTGAGTTGCCAACTCATGAATAGAAAAACATCTACGAAAAGAAATCGTATAAATAACGCAATCCTAGGTCAATGATCATAATATATCCTCAAATAAATAACCAGCAACCCATAACAATGGTTAGGGCAAATATCTAACCCAAGTGTAAATCCATGTGCCGTGTCAGTGCCTCAGGTAGCAATGTATGAATGAATGAAACAGAATGCATGTACTGAAGAAAACTGCTTTCATAAATCAGTGAGATTTCTGTATTTTAAAAGTGAGGTACCATAAATGAAATCAGCATAAAACAGTGCCCAGCATCGACACAAAACAAGTGTCCAAATATCTCGATATCTCAATATCACAATCTCTGTACCTCAATATCTCAATATCTCAATCACAATATCTAGGGCGCCGTTAATCCAAACCGGCCCCTACCATCTATCTCAAGACCACGACGGTATCCTCCGGATATCCGACGCGTCGGGTAATATCACCGGTCGGTAGTGCTCCCCTGCCAGGCTCAACGTCAACAACACGATCCTCTTGCCCCGGGGTACCGCACCGGGCCCACCATGTACCCGAAACGGTTCCTCCACTCCTCGAATCGGGTCTCGAAATCCATCAGCAAACTCATGGTGGACGACTCATACATTATGGGAAAACCGCACTTTTTATTTTAAAAGAGAGAAAAGGTTTATTTATATTTTTGCGGCTTTCCTCCAAATCCAGAAAATCTCATGGAAATCCGAATCCAAAACCTCAATAACACGTAAAATAGTGAATATATGCATGAGAATCCATGAATGCGGCATAACAATGAATAACAGTATGCATGAAGTAGCAGGTAATAACTACAATGTCTAAACTAACATATACGGCAAGTACACAAATATCATGTTTAAACTATTAGCTAACAGGCTATGTCAAGCAATAATATTTTCTAAGGTGTACGTGACATGGCAATTACCGATGAAGATGTGTGTGAGCCGGCAAGTAAGTGTACGTGGTACATACGCATCATCGGTAATGATGCTGGTGTCCTAACAGCATGATATCAATAATGGAGTATGAAACATAATATAAGCATGCGATGCGAAGAGAACCACAATAATGAGCGGGAGCTGAATACTAGACGCAACTATAACTAATCTGCATTAATCTAATATAAGTCCTACAAATGGTGCCTTTTGAAATAACACGAATCATGGGGATTTGAAAATAAGGGCTACGGTGTTTTTATGAAAAGATACGTCTTTTGAAATATCCGTAGGATCCCTTGGGCTGTCTTTTAAAATACCCACGATTCGTTAGTTTTTGAAATAGGTAAGAATCGAATCTAATCTAACAACTAAACTAAACTAAAGGGCTAAGCTAACAAGCTGGACTACAGGTAAGGAAACCGCCTAACATCTGAGTCGATACATATACATACCTGTATATATATTAGTCGGTGATCCCGCCTCAATAATATCATATCCGATACCATATCTATAATCAGACATCCCAAGTCAAGAGTGCGGATCAATCATCAAAATATAGCTCGTACGTAAATCCGTCGTACGGCATCCCCAAATCTGGGTACGGGTTAATATCACATTCATCATACTATTCACCTGGTATCCTCTTTATCAAATATCATGATCGGGGTACTGATGTACGTCTAGTACAATACTGATACCGCCTAAGTATGCATGGACGTGTGTGAAACACTACGTCAAGGACCCGCTACAACGTCATGTCGTATCTCAAATACGAATCCTGCCATATCACCGAATTCACAACCTCAATACAAATCTCATCGACTCATCTCAAACCCAAGTATCATCCTCAAATCCGTATGTGAACACATAGTCCCATACCCATGTGAACACATAACTATATATTCCCGTATAAGCACAAATGAAAGAAGAAAGTATGCAAGTATGGGTTGGTGTGTGCATGTGTAATGCGACCACTACTCTAGGGTTTCGCGACACTAAATCGTCCAAGAACACCAAATATCCATATTATCATCAATATACTCAAACAATATATAAACAATATATATGTGTGTGTATACGTATTCGTATACATCACCACGAACTGCGGGGGTGCTATACGCCATCCACCCGACTTCTCCCCGTAGATATAAATCTACTCACCTGGTCCCCGCTCGCCGGTGCCGACGTCGCCACGCGCTTGCTTGTCGTCTCGAAGTCCACATGGGGGTACCTACATATCACAACGCATCGTATCGCATTAAAATCCGACTCATGACCAAAACGATACACGAATCCCACATAAGTCAAAACCTATGGTTGCTTTCACAAATCAACCCAAAAACCCTCGACATCGGTGTACAAACGCTAGACCATCGAGAAAAACCCAAATACACTCATTTGCACATTCACGAACACTTATTTTAATATAAAATAGGTTAAAACTCACAAAAACCCCAATTTCACTTAAAAAATCATTTTTCCGAAAATCTAGCAAGCACAATTCGCCGTTTTTATACAAAACATGATATTTTAACAATTCTAGTGACCAAGATGATAACTTAATATCTTAATTATGCCATAGAAACCATTACGTAAATTTTAAACCCACAATTTAATTCGATTTCAACAACCTAGTTTGCAATATTAACCAATTTTAACAATTTTATAGCAAAAATGAACAAACTACAATCTAGCTTGGATTTTCATGAACTAAAGCATTAAACCACTCAATATAATATTTATAATGACATGAAACCTAAATTTGAATTTCCTCTCACAAGAATATAATTATTTAAAAAACCTAGTTTACCAATTATATAATTATCACTTTTAAATCAACAAATATGCAAACTAGCAACTTAAATTGGATTTAGCATAACATTAATATGTTAATTATATCACATAAACTAAATCTCACAACACAAAATACCAATTTGAATCAAACCCCTCTCTTGAATTTTAAATCATGCACCTAGAACTAATTAAAAACCTAATTAAACAATTAATTAAGCTAACATAAGCAATTAACAACACATTAAGCAAAAAGGTTAGAATTTATACCCAAATAATTTGAAGCTCCCACAAGCACACTTAGCCACCCAAATTGAAATATAAATCTCTAGATCCATGCTATGGTAGCCAAGAAAAAATGGGTATAGCTTGGATTTTGAGTTTGCTTTGAATTTGCATGGATTTTTGAAGCATTTTAATGGATTTTTGAGGCAAAATGGTGTGGGATTTTGGTGGAGGGCTGCTGCTGTGGGGGGTTCAGGTTTGGGCCAGAAATGGAGGGGGTTTGGGTGAGGGAGGAGAGAGAGTGAGGTGGAGAAAATAATATCTAGTCAAAGTCCACTCTTTTTCTATCATTTTCCTTTCTTTTCTTTTCTTTCTTAGTGATTGGAGAGAGAGAGAGGGGGAGGGCTGTCATGGTGGGGCCGGCCACATGGGGAGGGGAAGAGAGGGTGAGGTGTGGGTGTGTGGGTTAGGAAAAAAGATAAATGTATTACCCCAATTCCCATTAACACTAATTTCACCGAAAAAAAGCCATTTTCTTCGATATTTTTCTAAACCGTTTTGGCAAACCATTTCGTTTAAAAAACCACATGATAAAATTTTGTTTAATGTTTTATGATGCAAAAAATTTGTTTCAACTCATTCCAATTTGTAATTTTCCCTAATTAAATATATTAGTGACGGCTTAAAATAATATTAAAATAATTAATTTCGGAAAAAATTTCAGAAAATTTGAAATTTCACCAGTGGGTCAATAAACACCAAATACTAGCAATTACATAGCTAGAATATGTATATTTAATTTTATAATAAAGATATTTGTATTTTGACTTTTTACCGAAAACCCCCTTATTTTACCGTTTTTTCGAAATTTCACCGAAACGATTTTCAAAACGTTACAACCCAAGATTCACTAAAGCTCAACACTTGAGCGAAGTTCAAAAACTTGGAGTGTGACACAGTAGTAGCGGTCCAGCCGTAGAAGGGTCAAGCCAACGCCTCATATGTGGCACGACGTACTGCCCCAAACCCTAAGGTTCAAAGGGCAGTTCAAGACGGTCACATAATCGAGTTAAGGTTTGTTGTCTTCTAGAGGGACCACCACAAAACTTGCACGAATCTCTGAAGGATTTAAACCCCGTGAAAAGTGAGCAAATGATACTCGTTCAAACACTTCACTACTTTCTAATTTACCCGGAAAAGTCACGAAATCAAAATTCTGATCGAATCGACGAGTCCAAAACCATCTCCAGAATTTTTCAGAACTAAATACAGATTAAAAATACCCTAAAAAATATACTAGCAGAAATAATCATTACAGCATAAAAATTATACAGTGATAGAGGAGTACGGCCGCGGAACCGCGGCCTAAGCAAGCTTAGGCCGCTTTTCCGCGGCAGAAAAGACTGTTCATGGAAAACTTTTTATACCGTAATTCTTATTTTTACCTGCTGAATTTTTTACATATTTTTAATTCTGAAAATAACCAGATTTTGAAAAAAGTCCAGAGAGCACCCAAAAATCCGTATTTTCGGTTCGATCGGAGTTTTAACTTCGTAAAGGTGTCGCCTAATGTTCTAGGTCGGCTCTGATACCTGTAAGTGCACGGCGGCGCCCCGGCCGTCAATCCGACGGCCAAATGCGGAAGCGGTGATAAACTTAAATTTTCTTTGAACTGGCAAACCGCCGCGCACTAATACCCGGATCGAACCACTAACTAGTCCTAGCTAACAACAAGAAAGGGAAGAGAGATATACCGACGATCCAAGTCCTCCGGTCTTCTCATCATCGTCCCGATCTCCTGCGGAATGTCCCGTCTCCTCCTCGTCGCCGGAAGTGCACCACATCGCCTACTTCTTTTACGGGCTCCCACCTCAATGCCGAGGCAACTCGGGCACGAAGCCGGCTACTCGACGTGCTCAAGATTCGCTGTAGAATATGTAGTCCTCAAGTCTCATTTTGGGGTTCATGGAGATGCCTTTGTGGTGGAGGAAAAAGAACTTGGAGAGAGGTGAGGAAAAATGTATCATGCCAAGAATGAGAATGACATTTTTCTCACTACCAAAAGAAAAGCCCCCACCCTCACTAGTGGCCGGCCAAGCATGATGGTGGTAGGTGGGAATGGAGTGAAGTCAAATGAAAGACAAGGGAGTGGGTGAGCTATCATGCAAGGAAGAATAATGAGTGATGATTAAAACAATATCATCACAAACAAAAACAAACACTCCAAAGCAACCATGATGACTCCAAATGGTCAAGCCATCATGAAGAAGTCAAGAAGTCAAGGTCAATGGAGCAACCATCATGATCCAACCAATAAGAAAAGACCCCCTCCACAAAAACTTATTTGCAACAATGCAAATAAGCCCTCCTCCACCAATCTTCGGCCAATGAACGGAACAAAGGAAATCGGCCGAAACGGAAAGCAAACTGGCAACTCCAGAAAACTGGTCCCGTAATAAATTACAGGAAAACCCCGATGCTGTGCATACACACCCGCATCTGTATTTCGACCGAAATACAAATGCAATGAGACAAAATCTACACTGTACTATACTAGGATCCGGCTTATACCAAAGCCGGCTAGTATAATCCGTTCGATCCTGATCCGTGCAATACCGCACGTATCTGATCGAACCCTGCCATATAACCATACGGCCTATAGTACAAACTGTCCGATCCTGATCCGTGCAATACCGCACGTATCTGATCGGACCTTGCCATATCTCCATACGGCCTCTACAACCTTTCGCCCGAAAGCTGAGTAACAGAATGTGGGGGACTCTAAAGACTCGTCAACACCATGGTTGTGGATTTAACCACTAGCACGTCAGAGGTATAAGCCAATACGTAACGGGCTACCAGGTATTGACTAAAAGGGACGTCTGTGAGCGAACTCAGCCTGACACCCTACTGAGCCTGTCAGTGACAATATCCGTACAGTCCGGTCCGTTCGTCTATGAGTATCGCATGGCGGGCCTAGGGGGTTGGTAAAAGTCAGGCCCCCAAAAGCGGTACAAGTCGTGTCGGAGTGTAGCCCAGAACACCCTTAGATACTACTGGAATACCTACCAGTAAATCTCCTTGCCTCGGCCGAGGGCTTCGTGTAATGGCTCTCCTAGACACAGCACGACCTCACCCCCAATACCGGGAGAGACGAACCCCTGAAGATACGCTCACTGCCTCCATGTGGCTCGGGACTGTACCCAACTAAAACCTGTTTCCACGACTCCTTTGAGCCATGGTAGGGTAGTAATCAAAGTACAGTGGGAACTCACACGAGACAAATGACGATCCCCAGGTCGATGAACTAACCTGCACACATGTCACCAGGGAACTGCCATCTGACGTCTGGTATATGACCAACTAGCATGTTCCCGGCGAGTCCTGTCCGGTGTACTCATAACCCAATGAGCACCTGTATACATCTTAGGTGATCCAACTGACACCAGTGGCTTGTGAGACCGGCCACCGCCCCTCGTCGGGGTCTCGACTGTATACACTAGTCTACTATGGAGAATCGATGCCCTGTCTCGAAACTCTCACGACTAGGGACCTTTTAAGGATATGGTTATAGACCCCCAGCTCCCACTTATATGATCGCCCTCATACTGCTGGTGGTCAAGCAAGAATCCTAGGGGCTCTATCAACGTGTAATAGCGACGTGTCAGGTCACTTAAACAGTACACGATGATAAAGGTAAACCAGATAGCATACTATCATCTCGAGTAAGACTGTCCTACCGGGATAGGTCCTCCCTCAATCATTGCAATCACGTACCTGTGATCCAATAATTGACTCTGAGGGCACTATCTCCAACAATCTCCCACTTGCACTCAAGGCTAATTATTGCGATGTCGCATACTCACAGCCCGTGTGATACCGAACACCTAACTCCTCTACTAGTCAGTCTCACAAAGCTCGTTTACGAAACTATTGCGTTCGAGGAATAGCCTCAGTGAGTGGATCCGCTTTGTTGTTTCTTTCTATGTCTCTCTATATCTCAAGTTCGCGGAGAGACCCATCTCCCGAAATGAGCAAAACCTGTCTTAGAATATGTTTGGATGTCTGATGGGACTTAGCTCATAAATGAACACCAAATCCAAACTTCTTAGACTGTATCGTCAACTGAACTTAATCAGTATCATGCGCCATGCCACCCTCAGTATTGCCTTGGACCACCTGTCCAAAATACTGCCCCTCATCAGAAGGAAAACTATAGCTCTGACAACCTCCTTGTCGTCCATGTCACCTTGGAAGCCTGGAATGATAACTGTTTCCCGAATGAGGCTGTCGATATCATATCCCTAGAACATCCACTTATGTTCTAAAACTGCTTCCGACTGTTTCTCCATGATCGGATCAATATCAACTTATTGCATCTAGTGCAAGAACAATATCTGGTGTGGTACTTGACATTTCATGATTGACTCAATTGCCTGAGCAAGTGATCTGCCAATCATGCACATCCCTCTCCCCTTTAGTCTGTAAGACACCTTTAGAGAGGGTGACTCCATTTTCTGCAGGTATACTACCGTGCATGGAGTCGTCCATTCTAAATACTCTTAGAATGCTGTCTAAATACCCTGATTGGGAAACCACCCAAATCTAGATCTAAAACCATAGATCTAGTAACCAGTTTGTCTGATATAATGTCCAAGTCCCATATGGAGAAACTACTGTGTGACGACCAAAGTATAACCGATTGTAGTATAGGAGTTTCTTTTCCTACTCTGTGTATGTCATCCAAATACCAGGATATCACACCCTACTACCTTCTCAATAGATCCATCCCCTATTCTGATGAAGTCAAACCCATGACTGTCACGTCAGAAATAGATGATCTATCTCCGCTATATTTGCTTTAGTCTATAAATAGACATAAGCCACCTGTCCACCAATGCTTCCGCTGCTCCCACTGACTACGACAACCCTCTGGCAGAGTCATATACACGTACACTTCTAAAACTAGTTTAGAACGACGCTATACTCATCCTCCCGCCGGGTCTCGCAACCTGGAACAACAGCAATGGCAAGTGTGGGTAAACTAGAACTTCCCTGTCACCGTCCTTGAGGCTACCGTAGTACCTCTCGGGTGCCTGAAGTTACCCATCTTATCTGCGGAGTGGCCAATGGAATGTCAATCCAGATTGAATCTTTAGGTTCCTTATCAAATCTTCAGTAATCATTTGTGGTTCTGGAATCACTTCCAGTTCTACCATACTCCCACTACTGTTTTCTGAAAAAAATCCATTTTTATTAAAACTGTGGCGAGTCTAGAACAATATTGCTATTGTTCATCCAGATGGTAGAAAGTCAACCCGCGTCATAGCCTGGGTCAACCCACAAACAGCCATTACAGAAACGTGCCTTGAGTTGTCCAGTGTCTGGTTTTAATCATAAACCGGACAACTCCCCGTACCTTAACAACGTTAAGATATGAACTGTTCTATATCCAATATAGAAACAGAGGCACTGATTTAATTGAACCAGATTCAAATCATGCAGCTGTCTCCAGTGCATGTCAACTTAATGGAAGGAGGCCGATCAGCGTTACTCAACTTAGGAATGCTTCCAATTATGAGTAACCTGAAAGAGAAGCAATTTCTCTTTATCATTACTATCAACTGAATACCATACACAAGTATCTACATCTTCGATCTCTTTGAAGAATCCCGATACTTGCTATACCTGGTTCTCTACTCTATTCAAATACCTATAACTTCTCCAAATTCGGACCCTGTGTTTCCTACGAAACACCTGTCTAAAAACTAGAGAAGTCATACGTAAACCGAATATAGTACGAGGACCAACCCCTCTGTCCTGATGGACCCTGGACAACATACAATACTCTGTATAAGTCCCTTGAGTCTGATAACTCATTCACTGTGTGTCGTAGGCTGAAAACTATACTTATGGTTAAGAAGAATTACACCGCTGTTTAATGCTCCTTACCTAACCATCCACTGATATAGGTAAATATCGTAGACATAATTTCAGAAAGGTATATCTCACTCTATGAAAATAGACGTACAGATATATCAATTTGAAATTGGTGCATAACTGCGGATATTCAAAACCAAATATTTGCCAACCGGCAAACAGCCCAGGTGATTTCCTCAAATATCACCGATTACAACGAATCCCGATATAATGAGGATAATCACCCAATTCCCAATAACTTACTCCCACTCATCATCTGTAAAACCATACAGATGTGAGAATCGTACCTGGTAAATACATACCTTGGAGTAAGTATCTAATTGGGAAATCAGTTTTTCTTTAACAGTACACAGTGAGACTGAAACATTGAAATGTTTCGATGGGGTATCCCGGTATTCCTAGTAATGCCTCTTCCAGATTCACGACTGTAACCGTATAATCCATTGCCACCTCTCCAAATCCCTTCATATGTCTTTAGTCTTTACCTTCTGCACACCCCTTTAGGCCAAATGGTTTTCTTCCTTCCCTACCGTTCGGCACCAGCCTATGGTTTGGAAGAAGACTATCCAATAAGCATAATGGGTGTACTGTCCCAATCCTAGGAACACTCGCAATGAGAGAGGGTGAAGATAAAAGACAACTGAATAAACCTTATTCCTATTCCTCCTGGACCAGAATCCATCCCCGAACTGGAACAAGTTCCTTTCGAGTTCGTATATAACCATACGATGGAGTATCCAATAAACTGTGGATCTTCGTAGTGATACGGAGTGTCCTGGAGAAATACAAAGGTGATGTGGGAGTGGTAACGAAATACCTGGTTTGGTCGTGAATATCTGTTGCAATTTACTTTGCCCTCTTACTAATCCCTTGCTTTGTCTGAACTTAATACCTTCTGTACACCATCGTTAGGCTAATTGGTTTTCTTCATTCCCTACCGGTCGGCACCAGCCTAAGGTTTGGAAGAAGACTATCCAATTTGCGTAATAGGTGTACTATCTCCTAAACCAAGGAGTACTCGCAACCTGAGAGAAGGTAAAAGGAAAAGACAACTGAATAATCCTATCCGTTTTCTCCAGAACCTGAAACCATCCTTGAATAAATTCCTTCGAGTTCGTATCTAACCATACGATGGTTTTGTCCAATGGAAGTGGACGTTCGTAGTAATACGGGGTGTCCTGGAGAAAAGGGTAAAAGTAGGAGTGGCAATGAGGTTTGCAACTCTGACAATCCAAAAGTCAGTGTTTAAGAAGGTTCGGTCAACTTGGTCACTGAGTCATAGTCTTAGGGTCGGGTCAATGGTCGCTGCCAGAGAGAGAGAGAAAAGAAACACTCAGCGTGCACTCTAACCTAGATCAGAATGGTTACCAATTTATCTAATCTGGAATCCTCCCACTATACCTCAAATTCTCCTCCAAACCTGAAAGAAGAATTAGTCGGGATTAGCCGAGGAGTATACTAACTCATCAGTGGGAATCGGGATCCAACTCTCATCGCATGATAACGTGACGGAATCCGCTCACGTCATCACACTCCAGAAGGTATGCGCATATCTGGCAAGTTTCAGTTCTTTTGAAACTCCCGATGTGATTTTTGCCCCATGCTCTTATGACCTTGACTTTGGCCAACAAATCATAAGTCACATGTCAAGTTCTACCCGTCATTCTCCAGGTTAATTTGAATCCACCCGTACATACCCTTGACTTTAGCCAACAAGGTAGTATGACTGTCCCAAACCAACGCATCTATCTATGCTGCATATGAATAACCAACAGCTACCAAACACTGTGCCTTGACTTTGGCCAACAAACACAGCTTGAATACTATTGACTACCCATATGAAACGACGGAGGGCTACGAATGGTTTCTGGCGAAAACCTTTAACGTAATGAACTTGATATCGTTGAAGGAACTGATAGCTTTTAAAAATATAGTGACGAAAACCTTTGCTAAAGAGGTCACTCCCGGTGAAGGGATCTCGGCTCTTTCCCCGTAGAATGAGGTGCAGGATATTCCAACTGAATAC
This sequence comes from Agapanthus africanus, assembly GCA_030015575.1. NCBI lineage: Eukaryota > Viridiplantae > Streptophyta > Magnoliopsida > Asparagales > Amaryllidaceae > Agapanthus > Agapanthus africanus. The sequence goes on from JASDDO010000019.1 coordinate 536,824,807, forward strand.
CATGGTGCAAAGCAAAAGTAATCGGCTATAGTGAAGTTAATGCCCTGACGCAAACTTCTGTCCAAGGGGTCACTCCCGGTGAAGGGATCTCGGCCCTTTCCTCGTCGACTGAGGAGCAGGATATTCCAACAGAATATCACGATGCAAAACAAAAGTGAACGTCCTTGCAATAACAGCTTTTTGAAAAGTGTTCCAACAACATCAGATTAGGTTTGTTTTTAACTTGCATTGATCCGAATCAACGCAGTCCCATCAATTGATCACACCAAAAAGAACGAAAATATACTGATGTACGTATATGCCATCCGCATTCGCCACTGGGTCCCGTCATTACCCGTTAGGTTAGCTAACTAACGACAGAGCGGGGACTGGACTAGCGCGGATGTAAAACATATACAACATCTACTAATATATATACCAATATATTATATTTCGCTCAAGGCGTGAAAAAATGCAACATCACAGAAATGTACAGCATCACAGAAACAATACAGATATCTGGGATCCCCGGGTTTCACAGAGCCACTGCTGAAACCCGACGTTCCCCTGGTCGTGTGGATAGCCTGTGCAATGAGAACCTAGACCCCTACGGGCGCGGCAAGTCACCCGCCAAAACCTGAAGCGAGGCAGCCCCCTTCAGCTCCGTGAATGGACCACCCAGCACTTCACGGAATCCGGTAACCTGGGCACCCCTCCTGGGTCAACCTATACCCCCTACGAGTGCGGCGAATAGCCCGCCAATCCTAGAGCGAAGCCCCCTCCGTCCCAATGCCATGAGATGCGGGCTTGTTGCCCTCTAGAACCCGGCTATCCGTGCACCCCTCCGCGGGGTAAGCCTAGTACAGAAAGTAAAATATACATACACCGGGTACATCGACCGCAACCAGGTCGTGCCCCAAAATAATAATACAAACAGGCAGTGACGGCAGTCCACATGTCGGACGCTCGCCCCGCAATATCAAATGTACATAATACAACAGAACTGTACTAGCATTGCATCCAGGCTATCCCCCACGACCGATCCGCAACATCACAGCAAAAACAGAACATCAACGTGAAAGTCACGTTCGCAAATCCGTCTAACCGGGCTATAGCAGTTAGACCGGATTTACCGATCAAGTGACATTCACGGTCGCAGATATAATGTAAATACTGTGAAATAATGTGTTTAAAATATCCGATCAATCCAATTTTAACAAGTGGGCCCCAAAACATTACTGCAGCAGATCAGGAAATTCTGGGCCCAATATTAATATTCCAAAACCCCAATTTTAACCCCAGAAAGATACTGTAGAAATTTGGTGCAGGGAACCCAACAGTGTGCGGCGGATCCGCGGCCCAAAGGGGTGTTTGGCCGCGGTTCCGCGCTCCAACAGTGGACTTAGTGCATCGAATTTTCACAGAACTCTTAGATTTTCCAGTACATCACTTTTCTGTAACCTGAAAAATTTTTCGACACCAAAAAATTTCAACAGAAAACTGATGCAAGTAAAAATGTAGATTTTGGAATTTTGGTCGATCGGAAACGCAAAACACATTAAACCAAGCTAGACTAAGTTAATGGCGAGGCTCTGATACCACTGTAAGTGCACGGCGGCGCCTCGGCCGTCAATCCGACGGCCAAATGCGGAAGCGGTGATAAACTTAAATTTTCTTTGAACTGGCAAACCGCCACGCACTAATACCCGGATCGAACCACTAACTAGTCCTAGCTAACAACAAGAAAGGGAAGAGAGATATACCGACGATCCAAGTCCTCCGGTCTTCTCATCATCGTCCCGATCTCCTGCGGAATGTCCCGTCTCCTCCTCGTCGCCGGAAGTGCACCACATCGCCTACTTCTTTTACGGGCTCCCACCTCAATGCCGAGGCAACTCGGGCACGAAGCCGGCTACTCGACGTGCTCAAGATTCGCTGTAGAATATGTAGTCCTCAAGTCTCATTTTGGGGTTCATGGAGATGCCTTTGTGGTGGAGGAAAAAGAACTTGGAGAGAGGTGAGGAAAAATGTATCATGCCAAGAATGAGAATGACATTTTTCTCACTACCAAAAGAAAAGCCCCCACCCTCACTAGTGGCCGGCCAAGCATGATGGTGGTAGGTGGGAATGGAGTGAAGTCAAATGAAAGACAAGGGAGTGGGTGAGCTATCATGCAAGGAAGAATAATGAGTGATGATCAAAACAATATCATCACAAACAAAAACAAACACTCCAAAGCAACCATGATGACTCCAAATGGTCAAGCCATCATGAAGAAGTCAAGAAGTCAAGGTCAATGGAGCAACCATCATGATCCAACCAATAAGCAAAGACCCCCTCCACAAAAACTTATTTGCAACAATGCAAATAAGCCCTCCTCCACCAATCTTCGGCCAATGAACGGAACAAAGGAAATCGGCCGAAACGGAAAGCAAACTGGCAACTCCAGAAAACTGGTCCCGTAATAAATTACAGGAAAACCCCGATACTGTGCATACACACCCGCATCTGTATTTCGACCGAAATACAAATGCAATGAGACAAAATCTACACTGTACTATACTAGGATCCGGCTTATACCAAAGCCGGCTAGTATAATCCGTTCGATCCTGATCCGTGCAATACCGCACGTATCTGATCGAACCCTGCCATATAACCATACGGCCTATAGTACAAACTGTCCGATCCTGATCCGTGCAATACCGCACGTATCTGATCGGACCTTGCCATATCTCCATACGGCCTCTACAACCTTTCGCCCGAAAGCTGAGTAACAGAATGTGGGGGACTCTAAAGACTCGTCAACACAATGGTTGTGGATTTAACCACTAGCACGTCAGAGGTATAAGCCAATACGTAACGGGCTACCAGGTATTGACTAAAAGGGACGTCTGTGAGCGAACTCAGCCTGACACCCTACTGAGCCTGTCAGTGACAATATCCGTACAGTCCGGTCCGTTCGTCTATGAGTATCGCATGGCGGGCCTAGGGGGTTGGTAAAAGTCAGACCCCCAAAAGCGGTACAAGTCGTGTCGGAGTGTAGCCCAGAACACCCTTAGATACTACTGGAATACCTACCAGTAAATCTCCTTGCCTCGGCCGAGGGCTTCGTGTAATGGCTCTCCTAGACACAGCACGACCTCACCCCCAATACCGGGAGAGACGAACCCCTGAAGATACGCTCACTGCCTCCATGTGGCTCGGGACTGTACCCAACTAAAACCTGTTTGCACGACTCCTTTAAGCCGTGGTAGGGTAGTAATCAAAGTACAGTGGGAACTCACACGAGACAAATGACGATCCCCAGGTCGATGAACTAACCTGCACACATGTCACCAGGGAACTGCCATCTGACGTCTGGTATATGACCAACTAGCATGTTCCCGGCGAGTCCTGTCCGGTGTACTCATAACCCAATGAGCACCTGTATACATCTTAGGTGATCCAACTGACACCAGTGGCTTGTGAGACCGGCCACCGCCCCTCGTCGGGGTCTCGACTGTATACACTAGTCTACTATGGAGAATCGATGCCCTGTCTCGAAACTCTCACGACTAGGGACCTTTTAAGGATATGGTTATAGACCCCCAGCTCCCACTTATATGATCGCCCTCATACTGCTGGTGGTCAAGCAAGAATCCTAGGGGCTCTATCAACGTGTAATAGCGACGTGTCAGGTCACGTAAACAGTACACGATGATAAAGGTAAACCAGATAGCATACTATCATCTCGAGTAAGACTGTCCTACCGGGATAGGTCCTCCCTCAATCATTGCAATCACGTACCTGTGATCCAATAATTGACTCTGAGGGCACTATCTCCAACAATATACCAATGTTGGGCAGGCAGCCACCCCATCCAATGGGGTCGCCGTGGCACCAACGGGTCCCTCAGCAACTACTTTTTACGCATGCCCCCTCGCGAGGACTACAACCAGCCAAAACACCTTCCGGTCTCGGGACACCCTGGGGGTAAGAGCCTATGCTTCGCCACACTGTCACACAGTGAGAACCCCCCATAGGTCGACATCCAATGCCTAGTAGCTCTGATACCAATGTTGGGTTAGCCTAGCACCTCATGAAGGGTTTAGAAGCATCACATGAACCAAAGAATGCATTTTTAGGGTGCTAAGCTAACAAGCATCGGATCGTTCCTAGAAAAATTAGGGTTTCAAAAATTTTCACATCAACATATGAAAAGAAAAGCTAGGGTTTAGAGAGTACAACCTTTGTAGCTCCCTACGCTAGACTCCTCGGCTACTTAGGGTTTGAAAAAGCTCCGCTTGAACTCCTCGAGGTCACCGATGATCCACCCGGAGTCCGCTTTGTCCAAGCTTGCAACTTTATCCGATCAAGTGAACGAAATCAAGCTAACACTCTAAACATGTGGGCTAGACTTGTGTAGAATTGTGTTGTGGTTCTCTTTCTCACTTCAAAATCCAATCTTGATGAGTATATTGCTCACTACAAAGAACTAAAGAGCAAAATGAGAGAGGTTGATGAAGATGATGGCTTTTTAGAAGATGATAAGTTCAACTCTTAAAGAAAATAGAAAAAATATATCAATATATATTTTCTATCTCTCATCTCAAACCATGGTTGAATCATTATTGTACTTGAGTTAAAAACTAAAAGGAAGAGTAAACCATGGTTAAATGGTGGGTGGGTGAGGTTAGGTCAAGAAGAGTGTAGAAACAATCCAAAACAAACCCATTTCTTTTTCCTTTTGTTTTTGGCTTAAATACAATAATATTCCATATAAAAAACCCATGGTGTGAGTCTTATATTGCCACCATTTCCTTGTATAATCAACCATGAAAGATGTATGTATGTATGTATGTGTATATGTACATCCATATGTGCATGAATCAAAAAGAAGGCATACATGCATGCATACATCCAACTAACTCAAGAAAAGATTTCAAGTGAGAAGCTAATGGTTAAATGATAAATCAACACTTGATTTATCAATCCGGCCATATCACATATGACCCCTACCAAAAGCAAGACGCCCAATCAATATACGGTATCCTATACACGCATTTTAATCGGGTCCATGCGCATATCGCATACGCGCACCACAACATTTCGCCTGGACTAGGAAACTCCATTGTGGGACTCTGAGACTCGTCAATACGCCGGCAGTGGGTGATGATCATATCAAGCACCCCCAAGCCGCAAGCGGTCAGCTAAACGTAACGGCCACCCGGATATTGAGCGATCAAAAGAGAACAAGCGAACCTGCTACAACTCCCGTCGAGCCGATCGGCAACACTTCCCGTACAGTCCGGTCTCCTCGTCTGATATGTCCCATATCAAGTCTAGGGGTGGTAAACGTCATACCCCAATAACCGATAAGTCGTGCTGATGTGAGGCTCATAACGGGTCGAGAAACTACTGGTAACACTTACCAGCAAATCTTTGAAACAACCCTGGCCAGGGACTTCCCTGTTACGGCCAATCGAGCACAGTATAACATCAACCCCCAATACCGAGAGAGACGAAACCCCTCCTATCGCTCATTGCCTCCATGTGACTCGGGACTGTACCCAAAAACCACCGTTTTGCAGGCCCTCATGGACGTGGTAAGGTGGAGATCAAAGCACAGTGGGAATCACACAAGACTCTATGACGATCTCGGGTCTACAGACTAACCTGTACAAGTGTCACCTGAGAACTGCCATCTGACGTGAGGTATAATACCATCTGGGAGTTCTCGGCGAGTCCGTCCAGTGTACCCAGTCTCCACTGAGCACCCGTATACCATCTCTGATGCCAAACACCAATGGATATGGGATCATCCATCGCCCATCTCATGGGTCGAGAAGCGTATACGCTATTCTACACTGGTATATCGATGCCCCGTCTCGATACACCTACGACTAGGGACCTTGAAGGATGTACTTATGGACTACCATGTCCCCACTAGTATGATCTGCATCATAGTCTAGGTAGTCAAGTACACATCCTAAGGGCGTTACCAACATGTAACTATAAGACAGTTTAAAGAGACTAGTATACATGTTAAGATAAAGAGCAACCAGATAGCATACTATCATATCGAGCAAAAAAGTCATCTCTATATATGTCCAAGCATCCAATATAATATACATCATCTGTACAATACTGACCTCTAGGGCATACATACAACTAACAGTAATCAAAGTATAGTGGGAACACACTCGAGGCGAAGTGACAGTGTCAAGTCAGCGGACTAAGCTGTACTCATGTCACCTGGGAACTGATAACTGACGATAGATATAATACCAACCAACAGTTCCCGACGAGTCCTGTCCAGTGTACTCGTAACCTAACGAGCACCCGCATACTATATCAAGTACGATGTACTGACGGCTATGGGACAGACCGTCTCCCACGCTGGGATGAGAAGCGCATACGCTAATCTACTCCGGAGTATCGATGCCCTGTCTCGATAGTCCTACGACTAGGGACCTGTATAAGGATGTGCTTATGGATTACCCAGCTCCCACGAGTGTGAGCGCCATCACAACGCTGGTAATCAAGCAAAGATCCTAAGGGCTCCACTAATGCGTATAGGTGATATAATAAAAGAAACACATGTACAAATTAAAGCAGAGACAAACCAAGTAGCATACTACCATTTCGAGCAAGATTGTGTTAGTTGTATGTATGCCCTAGAGGCCAGTATTGTACAGATGATGTATATTATATTGGATGCTTGGACATATATAGAGATGACTTTCTTGCTCGATATGATAGTATGCTATCTGGTTACTCTTTATCTTAACATGTACACTAGTCTCTTTAAACTGTCTTATAGTTACATGTTGGTAAAGCCCTTAAGATGTGTACTTGACTACCTGGACTATGATGTAGATCATACTAGTGGGGACATGGTAGTCCAATAAGTACATCCTTCAAGGTCCCTAGTCGTAGGTGTATCAAGACAGGGCATCGATATACCAGTGTAGACTAGCGTATACGCTTCTCGACCCATGAGATGGGCGATGGATGATCCCATATCCATTGGTGTTTGACATCAGAGATGGTATACGGGTGCTCAGTGGAGACTGGGTACACTGGACGGACTCGCCGAGAACTCCCAGATGTATTATACCTCACATCAGATGGCAGTTCTCAGGTGACACTTGTACAGGTTAGTCTGTAGACCCGAGATCGTCATAGAGTCTTGTGTGATTCCCACTGTGCTTTGATCTCCACCTTACCACGTCCATGAGGGCGTGCAAAACGGTGGTCTTTGGGTACAGTCCCGAGTCACATGGAGGCAATGAGCGATAGGAGGGGTTTCGTCTCTCCCGGTATTGGGGGTTGATGTTGCGCTGTGCTCGATTGGCCGTAACAGGGAAGTCCCTGGCCAGGGCTGATCAGAGATTTGCTGGTAAGTGTTACCAGTAGTTTCTCGACCCGTTATGAGCCTCACATCGGCACGACTTATCGGTTATTGGGGTCTGACGTTTACCACCCCTAGACTTGATATGCGACATATCAGACGAACAGACCGGACTGTACGGTAAGTGTTACTGGTTGGATTCACAGGAGTGTGAGCGGGCTTGCTCGTCGATCTTCTGATCGCTCAATACCCGGGTGGCCGTTACGTTTAGCAGACCGCTTGCGGCTTGTGGGTGCTTGATATGATCATCATCTGCTACCGGCGTATTGACGAGTCTTTAGAGTCCTACACAGAGGTTTCCTGGCTCAAGCGAAACGAAATAGGAGTGCATATGAGATATGTGCGGGAGCGAGAATAATGCATGTATGTGATACCGTATTTCATTCTCGCGATGAATGTATCGATTGGTTATATGCGATATAACCTAGATATCGAATCAAGGATTGATTCGATAAGCCGATACATTGGATACTAGTCGGTTATATGCGATATGACCGGATCGTTAAATCAAGTGTTGATTTAATGATTTAATGTATAATTATATATTTGATATATTGCTTTGCATTAACTAGTATTGGTTCATTTTAAAAGGATTTTCTCACTTGATGCACATTGTATATGTGATATATTTTTTGTGCACTTGTTTGTATCATGTTTGATGATACTTGCTCACTTGGGTTTGTGTAAAGATTGAACCATGGTTATATGAATGGTTAGGGTTTTGATTATTTACTTAGTTATTTATTTATTTATTCATTTTGGATATTATTAAGAATGGTGGCTTATTTTGTTTCTATGTTGAAGCTTCTTGAAGCTTTGACAAAGTCCACCATCCTTATCTCATCCTTAACCCTAACCATTCTAACTAACCTTAGTTTAATCTCTACACTTGACCATAGTTAGTATATGATAAGTATTCATATTAGTTTCATTTTTAAATAAGAAACTTATCATATTCTTTCTTCTTCTTCATCTTCTTCAAGAAAGAAAGCTTGATGCCATCAATGGCAACTTGAGTTCTAAAGTGAGAAATCCAATTTTAAAGTGAACCCACCTCCTATTTCTTCACCCTCTACCTCTTGCCAAGTTGTTTTGGGTATTTTCTTCACAAGTTTCACAAATTTGTGAAGTCGGAGCTTGAACTTGTGATGCCTCGACGTAGATCATCTTCGGCACGAAGCCGATGACCTAGTCCGCCCATTTCTCCGATCAAGCCGACGATTGAGTCCGGGATTCGAGATGGACAGTGAGAGGACGCCTATGTGGAGCTAAGGAAGTGGAGAACCGGATCTACAAAGGTTGTAGCCTCTCTCCTTTAGTTAAGATGTTAACTAGTTTACTGTTTCGCCTAAATTTCTAGTCAACGATCCGTATTAGGGTTTCTCGGCACCCGTAAAATTTGAAATTGGCATGGTTGATGCCTTGTGAGACCTCTTGAGAGTGCCTAGGAACCCTACAGTGGTATCAGAGCCTAGCTAGAGCCTTAGGCGAAGTCTAGACGATGTTTGAAACCCGATCGAACCCGAAACCCTAACTTTTTCATGCTCTCTGGACTTTTTCTAAAATCTGGGATTTTTCCGTATTAAAAATGCTTAAAAAATTCGGCAGGGAATTCTAAGAATTACGGTGCAAAATTTTTCACATGAACAGTAAATAGTACGGCGGAACCGCGGCATAAGCATGGCTTATGCGGCGGTTCCGCGGCCTGATGATGACGTCAGCCCTCCTCGTTTGCACAGTAACTCCTATTTTATTATGCTGAATTTTCTGGGAATTTTTATTTTGACTCAATAGTTGAGTGTTCTGGGGTTGTATTGGGAATCGACGATTCGATCGGGTTATCAAATCTTGTCTATGTGGCTTTCCGGATAACTTTAGAATATATTAAAAAGTTCGACCGGATATAAATACCCAACTTTTCCCCTGCCGGAAAATTTCCAAGTGTTGGATTTTTCTGTGTTTTAATGACGTTCTAAGTAGTGCAAGTAACGCGATGGTCCCTCTAGAAGACAACAAACCTTAACTCGATTATGTGACCGTCTTGAACTGCCCTTTGAACCTTCGGGTTTGGGGCAGTACGGCGTGCCACATGTGAGGCGTTGGCTTGACCCTTCTACGGCTGGACCGTTGGTACTGAGGCATGAAGTGAATGTCTTTGAACCTATTTCATGTGTTGGACGGTTTCGGGAAAACTTGGGTGTTCGAATGTTCGATCGGAAAGTTTAATATTTTCTATTTATCCGGAATGGGATACAATAATTGGAATTCACAAACAGTTATGAGATAACTGAATGAATGTTATAAATCTAGCGGTTTAGTTTCACTTGATATTGAAAAGAGTTTTCGATAATGAGACTAAAATGCGGGGTTTATAACTGTTAGGCATGTGATGTCTAAGTATTTCATTTTGATTAGGCATGTGATGTCTAAAGAGGTTGCGGATTCCAACTGTTGTAGTTTTACACTTTCTTTTCTGTGACCGTAAGTGTAATATGTGATATCGCCAGTTTCGTTGCTATATGTCAAAGACAATTGGGATGCGCATATTTACTTACGTTGATGACATGTGATATTATGTGTTGCTGGATATGTTATATTGGATTGCCGTGTTTGAATAGCCGGGGGTTTTTTATGTGAAATGAGTGTTTTTCATTTTCATTCATGTAAAAACTTGTATGTAATATTCTTTTATTGGGGCACTTCCAGGTAGCGGAAGTTGTCACCCTTTGTATATTATTTACTTTTCTGCACTAGGATAGACCCAAGGAGGGGAGCACAAGTAACCGGGTTCTAGGGTCCAGTGGGAGACCAACTCGAGGAGTCGAGTCCGGGTCTCCTAACCCTAGAATTGGCAGGGTTGCTTGCCGCTCTCGTAGGGGTCTAGGGGTGTGGGATTGGCTATTCATCACGACCGTAGAATCCGTGTTTTATACTGGCTCGTATTGAAAACACGGACGTCCTAGTATATCCAATGTTTCATATGTTTCTTCTATTGCGTTATCTGTGATGTTCTGTGATAGATACTTTATATAGTATATATGATATATTATATAGACGTTACTAATGTTTTACACCCGCACTAGCCCTGCCCTGCTCTGTCGTTAGTTACCTAACCTAACGGTGCACGAGGGGACATCGAGGCGAATGCGGATGGCATAAGTGTACGTCGTATTTATCTGTGATGTTTAGGTGTTTAAATGATGGGACTTCATTAATGTGATTAATGAAAGAAAAGAAATCTAAGATGTTGTAGAATCAAATTTTAAACAAAACAGGTAGCTAAAGTTCTTGCTTTGCATAGCGGTATATATGATATACCCTGCACCTTATTCGATGAGGAAAGGACCGAGATCCATTCACCGGGAGTGACTCCTTTAGTAATAACTGGAAGATGCTACACACTCGGTTTGACTTTTGATTGCTTCTATAGTTTCTGCTTTGCACAGTGGTATATATGATATATCCCGCACCTCATTCGACGAGGAAAGGGCCGACGATCCCTTCACCGGGAGTGACCCCTTTAGCAAAACTGGAAAAGCCTCAAAATCACTCCTTTTCAAAACTTCATTTGATTCTACAACGATATCAAGTTCATTACGCAATAGGTTTTCAGAAATACCTGTCGTAGCCCTCCGTCATTTCAGATAAGTCCTATTTAGTATTCGTGCTACGTTTGTTGACCTCCGTCAAGGAGTAGTGTGCGGTAGCTAACTAGTATTTATCTGCTTATGCATATGATGCAGATTGGATTAGGGTAGTCGTGCGGCCTTGTTGACCTCCGTCAAGGGTCGTGCGGGTGGATTTAATTCGATCAAGAAATGACGGGTTGAACTTGACTAGTAGCCTATGGTTTGTTGACCTCCGTCAAGGTCATAGGGTGCTAGGGGCAAAATATTATCGGGAATTTCAAGTGTTGAAATTTGCAATGAGATTGCATACCTTCTATGAGATAGTTGGATCCCGATACCCACTGCGAGTAAGAGTTACTCCTGGGAGAGTTTTACACATTACAATTAGCCGATCAAGTAGGTGTCTAGAAAGGTGTCAACGGGGTAACGCCTCTGGGAAAACGAGGTTTACAGTAATTAGGTTCGTGCGAAAGCACGGGGGACCTCCCTCAAAGTACCGACACTGGCCTGGCTGAAAGATTGACGAACTTGTAGTGTGTAATTAATCCCGGCTAGTCTTTCCTTTTAGGGTTTGAAGAAAGATTTGATAAAAACCAGTGGGAGCCATCCTGATTAGATAAGATAATAACCAATCTGATCTTGCACGAGCTTACGCTAAAGTGTTTTCTTCTCTCTTTCTCCAGGTAGCGACCATTTCATGCCTTAATCAAGATAATAATATGGATGTATTGACCGAACCCGCATGTTATACTGTGCTGGGGAACGTTGGTTCCGTTTTTTCCTATAAGAGTTATAGGACTGAACAGGATATAGGGGAATACCAGGATTCCCATGCCACCCGAATGAAGAAAGTACATGATGATGCATTTTCTTCGGGTGTGTTCGTTACAGAGAACTGTTTCTCCATTTGCCCTACGTCCTGGGTATTAGATACCGGGTCAGGATCCCATATATGTAATCAGTTACATGGGCTTAGGAAAGGTAGAGAACTTGGAGAAGGTGATAAAGACATTAGAGTTGGAAATTGTGCAATTGTTGCAGCTAAGACTGTCGGGGAATATCACCTTGTATTACCTACTGGTAATACATTGGTTCTAAACGAATGCTATTACATGCCGAACCTGATATGCAACATTATATCGGTTTCTTTATTAAGTAAAGAGGGATATAATTTTGTATTACAGGATAATGTTATGAACATTTTCCATAACCAAAAGTTGGTTGGATCAGGCACGTTGTGCAATGGCATTTATGTTCTAAATCAATCAACAGTTCTGAGCATAACAAACACACACAAGAGGAAGAGTTCAGAACTGAACGAATCCTTCTTGTGGCATTGTAGACTGGGTCACATCAATGCGACACGATTAGTTATGTTGCATAAGGATGGATATTTAAATCCGTTTAAATTTTCATCTTATGACACTTGCCAATCATGTCTCAAAGGCAAGATGACCAAAGCTCCGTTTACGGGACACGGAGAAAGAGTTACCGAACTCTTGGGACTGATACATAGTGATGTATGCGGTCCCATGTCTACACATGCCAGGGATGGTTCTTTGTACTTCATTACATTCACTGACGATCTCTCTAGATTCGGATATGTGTTCCTGATGAAACACAAATCAGAAGCTTTTGAGAAATTTAGAGAATATAAACAAGAAGTCGAGAACCAAACCGGAAAAAGTATTAAAATCCTACGATCTGATCGAGGAGGTGAATACTTGAGCATTGAATTCCTGGACTTCCTAAAAGAGAATGGGATTCTCTCTCAGCTAACTCCTCCATATACACCATAGCACAACGGTGTATCAGAACGGAGGAACCGCACCCTGTTAGATATGGTGCGCTCTATGATGAGTATAGCTGAGTTACCTGTTTCCTTCTGGGGATATGCACTGGAAACAGCAGCATACCTACTGAATAGGATTCCCACCAAATCTGTGCCTACCACACCATATGAGATATGGGAAGGGAAGAGACCATATCTTAATTTTATTAAGATATGGGGTTGCCCGGCCTATGTCAAAAGACAAAAACCGGACAAACTCGAAGCAAGGTCTGTTTTGTGTAAATTTGTTGGATATCCCAAACATTCGCGAGGGTATATCTTCTACCACAGTGAGGAACAAAGAGTATTTGTTGCTCAACATGCCACCTTTTTAGAAAAGGAATTTCTTGCAAAAGAGATTAGTGGCTCTGAGGTAGAACTGGAAGAGGTTCCAGCTGAACAAAACACAACAGAAGATTTAGTGGAACCAGAGGATTCAGTAGCTCCCAATGAACCTCAGCCGCTCCGCCGATCTAGTAGGGTTTCTCGCCAACCTGAGAGATACTACGGTTTTCTCATGGATGGTGGGAGCGAGGATTGCATCATGGAGGATGATGACCCAACTAGCTTCGAGCAGGCCATCACGAGTAGGGACTCAGTGAAATGGCTGGATGCTATGCGGTCCGAGATGGAATCCATGTACACCAACAAAGTATGGACTTTGGAAGTTGCTCCTGAAGGGGTAAAACCCATCGGGAGCAAGTGGATCTTCAAGAAAAAACTTGGTGTAGATGGGAAAGTGGAGACTTTCAAAGCTAGACTTGTAGCAAAGGGTTTTCGTCAAAGACCAGGTGTGGACTATGACGAAACCTTTTCTCCAGTGGCTATGCTTAAATCCATCCGGATCATGCTTGCCATCGCTGCATATCATGACTACGAAATCTGGCAAATGGATATTAAGACCGCCTTTCTAAACGGTGATTTAGAAGAGTGCGTGTACATGACTCAGCCAGAGGGCTTCGTAGACAGTGGGAGCAGCGGCAAGGTGTGCAAGCTGCTTAAATCCATTTATGGATTAAAGCAAGCAACGCGGAGTTGGAACATCTGCTTTGATGTCGTTATCAAAGAGTTTGATTTCGTCAAAAACCCAGATGAACCTTGTATTTACAAGAAGGTGGCAGAGAGTAAGGTTGTCTTCCTCATATTGTACGTGGACGACATACTCTTGATAGGAAATGACATTCCTATGCTGCAATCGGTCAAGCTCTTCTTATCACAAAGATTCTCAATGAAAGATCTTGGTGATGCCTCCTGTATATTGGGAATTAGGATCTATAGAGATAGATCCAAACAGATATTGGGATTGTCCCAATCCAGGTACATTGACACCATACTAAAAAGGTTTAGTATGGAAGATTCCAAGCGTGGGAACTTGCCCATGAACTCTGGAGTCACTCTCTCCAAAGAGATGTCTCCCAAGACTGATTTGGAGAGAGCTCACATGCAAGGGATACCCTATGCTTCGGCTGTAGGCTCTATCATGTATGCGATGCTATGTACCAGACCCGATGTAGCATACTCACTAAGTATAGTGAGCAGGTATCAAGCTGATCCTGGAGAGAATCACTGGACAGCTGTGAAGAGCATTCTCAAGTACTTGCGAAGGACTAAAGAGATGCTCTTGGTGTATGGTAACGGAGAACTCCAAGTGGAGTCCTTTACCGATTCGAGCTTCCAGAGTGATAAGGACGACTCTAAGTGGCAGTCGGGCTTTGTCTTTATCCTTTTCGGAGGGGCGGTTAGCTGGAAGAGTTCCAAGCAGGAAACCGTGGCAGACTCGACGATGGAGGCTGAATACATCGCTGCCAACGATGCTGCTAAAGAGGCTGTCTGGATCAAGAAGTTCATTACTGAACTTGGAGTGGTTCCATCCATTGAGCATCCAATATCTTTGTATTGCGATAACAATGGAGCAGTGGCTTTGGCCAAGGAACCCAGGTCCCATCAGCGATCCAGGCATATTCTGAGGCGGTATCACCTGATCCGGGAGATAGTTGATCGCCGGGAGATCGAGGTCAGGAGGGTTGACACGAAGGACAACACGGCGGATCCACTCACGAAGGCCATTCCCCAGATACAGTTTGAGAGACTCTTCGGGATGCTCGGTATGCGATACTACAGCAGCTGGCCCTAGTGCAAGTGGGAGATTGTTAGTTGTATGTATGCCCTAGAGGCCAGTATTGTACAGATGATGTATATTATATTGGATGCTTGGACATATATAGAGATGACTTTCTTGCTCGATATGATAGTATGCTATCTGGTTACTCTTTATCTTAACATGTACACTAGTCTCTTTAAACTGTCTTATAGTTACATGTTGGTAAAGCCCTTAGGATGTGTACTTGACTACCTGGACTATGATGTAGATCATACTAGTGGGGACATGGTAGTCCAATAAGTACATCCTTCAAGGTCCCTAGTCGTGGGTGTATCGAGACAGGGCATCGATATACCAGTGTAGACTAGCGTATACGCTTCTCGACCCATGAGATGGGCGATGGATGATCCCATATCCATTGGTGTTTGACATCAGAGATGGTATACGGGTGCTCAGTGGAGACTGGGTACACTGGACGGACTCGCCGAGAACTCCCAGATGGTATTATACCTCACATCAGATGGCAGTTCTCAGGTGACACTTGTACAGGTTAGTCTATAGACCCGAGATCGTCATAGAGTCTTGTGTGATTCCCACTGTGCTTTGATCTCCACCTTACTGTAGGGTTCCTAGGCACCCTAATGAGGTCTCACAAGGCATCAACCATGCCAATTTCAAAAAAATCTAGGTGCCGAGAAACCCTAATACGGATCGTTGGCTAAAGTTTAGGCGAAACTAGAAACTAGTTAACAACTTAACTATAAAGAATACGGAAATACAACCTTTGTAGATCCGGTGCTCCACCTCCATAGCTCCGCAACGAAGTCCCCTCGCTGTCCAAATGAGTTCCCGGGCTCTAGCGTCGGCTTCGTCGGAGAATAGGCAAGCTAGGTCATCGATGTCCATGCCGAAGATGATCTACGTCGAGGCATCGCTAGATCAAGCTCCAACTTCACCAAGTCAAGAAACTTGTGAAGAAAACACACTCTACTACTTGGCAAGAGGTAGAGGATGAAGAAATAGGAAATGGGTAGACTTTAGAATTGGATTTCTCACTCATTTGCTCAAGTTGCCATTGTTGAAGCAAGGTTTCTTCATGAAGAAGAAGAAGAGGAAGAAGATGATAAGTGTTATCTTATCTATATTCTAAAAAGAATATTATATGAATACTTATCATAAACCAACCATAGTTTGGTGTAGAGAATAAACCATGGTTTGAATGAAGGGTTAGGGTTAAGCATCAAGACAAAATGGTCACAAGGTCAAAGCTTCATGAAGCTTCAATGTACAAACAAAGAAAGCCACCATTTTCTTTTTATGCTTAATATTATTCAATAAGAATAAATAAATAGATTAAATAAATAAGAAAACCATAACCCTAATCAATATACAACCATGGTTTAATCTTCACACAAACCCAAGTGAGCATGTATCATCAAACATGATACAATCAAGTGCACAAAAATATATCGCATATACAATGCGCACATCCGAGTGAGAAAATCCATCTTAAGTGAACCGATACTAGTTAATGCAAAGTAATATATCAAATATATAATTATGCATTAAATCATTAAATCAACACTTGATTCAATGATCCGGTCATGTCGCACATAACCGACTAGTATCCAATGTATCGGCTTATCGAATCAATCCTTGAATCGATAACTAGGTTATATCGCATACAACCAATCGATACATTCATCGCGAGAATAGAATACGGTATCACATACACGCATTATTCTCGGTCCCGCACATATCTCATATGCACTCCTATTTCGTTTCGCTTGAGCCAGGAAACCTCTGTGTAGGACTCTAAAGACTCGTCAATACGCCGGCAGCAGGTGATGATCATATCAAGCACCCGCAAGCCGCAAGCGGTCTGCTAAACGTAACGGCCACCCGGGTATTGAGCGATCTGAAGATCGACGAGCAAGCCCGCTCACACTCCAGTGAATCCAACCAGTAACACTACCGTACAGTCCGGTCTGATCGTCTGATATGTCGCATATCTCGCCTAGGGGTGGTAAACGTCAGACCCTAATAGCTCGATAAGTCGTGTCGATATGAGGTCTATAACTGTTCGAGAAACTACTTGTAACACTTACCAGTAAATCTCAGCAACCCTGGCCAGGGATTTCCTGTTATAGCCAATCGAACACAGCGCAACATCAACCCCCTATACCGGGAGAGACGAATCCCCTCCTATCGCTCATTGCCTCCATGTGACTCGGGACTGTACCCAAAAACCACCGTTTTGCACGCCCTCTTGGACGTGGTAAGATGGAAATCAAAGCACAGTGGGAACCACACAAGACTCTATGACGATCTCGGGTCAACAGACTACTCTGTACCAGTGTCACCAGAGAACTGCCATCTGACGTGAGGTATAATACCATCTGGGAGTTCTCGGCGAGTCCGTCCAGTGTACCCAGTCTCTACTGAGCACCCGTATGTCATCTCTGATGTCAAAAACCAATGGATATGGGATCATCCATGGCCCATCTGCATGGGTCGAGAAGGTATACGCTAGTCTACTCTGGTATATCGATGCCCCGTCTCGATACACCCACGACTAGGGACTTTGAAGGATGTACTTATGGACTACCATGTCCCCACTAGTATGACCCGCATCATAGTCCAGGTAGTCAAGTACACATCCTAAGGGCTTTACCAACATGTAACAGAGAGACAAACAGTATACACGTTAAGGTAAAGATCAACCAGATAGCATACTATCATGTCGAGCAAGAAAGTCCTCCCTATATATGTCCCAGCATCCACTACAATATACATCCAATGTACAGTAATGGCCTCTAGGGCATACATATAACTAACAATCTCCCACTTGCACTAGGGCCATCTGTAGCAGTGGTTGTAGTATCTCATACTCAACCATCCCATAAAAGTCTCTCTCTGGGAACAGGCCTTTATGATTGGATCCGCTGTGTTGTCCTCTGAGTCTACTCTCCAAACCTCGATCACCCTGGAGATCAACTATCTCCATGATCAGGTGATACAGCCTTAGAATATGTCTGGATCACTGATGGGACGGACGTTCCATGGCATAAGCCACAACTCCATTGTCACACAATGGGAGGAACTAAGTTCATCTCATGAACCAATATACACCCAGACAGCCATTTTGGTAGCATCTTAAGTAGCGATGTATCCTGCCTTTATCGTCTAGTATGTCACGGTATCTAGCTTGGAACTCTTCCAACATACCGTCCCTTTACTGAGGGTAAAGACAATGCCTGTGACTGACATTCAGTCGTCTTTATCACCCTGGAACCCTTCCAGTGATTCTCCCCAGGATCAATTGATACCATCTCAATACAGCTAGTGAGTATTCTAGCATCCATTTGGATCTATCTCATAGGTCCAAAACCCAGGATTTAGTATGTATCACTTTGATCCTATGTGGAGAATCATTGTGATAGGCGGAGATTGATCGAGCGTAGCATAGGAAACTCTTTCCCTATCAAGAGTATGTCATCCACGTACTCTACGAGGATCATCACCATACTCCCTACTACCTTTTTGTATATACAAGGTTCATCTACCATTTTGATGATGTCAAACTCTTTGACTAATTCATCAAAACAGACGTTCCAACTCCGCGATGCCTGCTTTATCCTATAAAGCATCTTGTACACGTTTCCGCTGCTCCCACTGTTTACGAAGCCCTCTGGCTGTGTACTTACAGACGCTCTCTTCTAAAACATCATTTAGAAAAGCTGTCATGACACCCAACCGTCAGATATCGTAGTCATGGTATGTAGCCGTGGCAAGTAGGATCTGGATGGACTTAAGCATAGGTACTTGAAAAGGTTTCATCATTATCCACAGCTGGTCAATGATGCAAACTTTTAACAAGTCTAGCTTTGAAAGTCTCAACTTTTCGATGTACACCAAGTAATCTTCTCAAGATATACTTGCTCCTGATGGAGATTTAACCCTTCAGATATAGCAACCAAAGTCCATACTTTGTTGGTGTACATGGATTCCATCTCAGATCGCTAAGCATCCAGCCATTCTTACAGAGTCCCACTCCTGATGGCCAGCTCGAAACTAGTTGGGTCATCATCTCATGATGCAATCCTCGCTCCCACTGTCATAGAGAAACCGAAGTAGCTCTCAGGTGGGTGAGGAACCCTACTAGATCGGCGGAGAGGCTGAGGTTCGTTGGTAACTATTGAATCCTTTGGTTGTACCAAATCATCTACTGTAGTTTGTATAGCTGGAACTTTTCCAGTTCTACATAACTGACTTTGCCTCGAGCTTGTCCGGATTTTGCTTTTAGACATAGCCCGGACAACCCCAAATCTTAACTAGCTTAAGACATGGGCTCTTCCCATACCATATCTCATATGGAGTGGTAGGCTGTGATCTGATTCGAACCCTATTCAATAGGTATGCAACTTCACAAGTGCATAAGCCCCAAAAGGAAATAGGCAACTCAGTAGTACTCATCATAGAGCACACCTTATCATATAGGGTGTGATTGCTCCGCCCCGATATACCATCATGCTATGGTGTATACGGAGGAGTAATGCTGAGAGAGAATCTCATTCTCCTTTAGAATAATCCAGGAATTCCGTGCTCTAGTATTCTCCTCCTTGATCACATCAAAGGACATAATACTTATACCCTCATTTTGGTTCTCTACTTCTAACTTATATTCTGTGAATATCTTAAAAGGTTCGGACTTGTGTTTCAACAGGAACATATGTCTGAATCTTGAGAGATCATCAGAGAATGTAATGAAGTACAAAGAACCGGTCTTGGCATGTGTAGACAGGGGACCTACATACATCAACATGTATCATCCCAAGAGTTCACTAACTCTTTCTCTGTTTCCAATAAACAGAGCTGGTGTCATTATATCTTTGTGACATGACTGGCAAGTTTCATAAGATGTAAATTCAAACTGATTTAAATATGCATCTACATGTAACTTCAGCTAGTCGGGTCACATTGATATGACCTAGTCTACAATGCCTCAAGAAGGATTCGTTCATTTCTGAACTTTTCCTCTTGTGTGTGTTCCGTGTACTTAAAACTGTAGTTTGATTTAGAACATCAATGCTTTTACATAACGTGCCTGAACTGATCAACTTTTGATATAGGAAATGTTCAAAACATTATCCAACAATACAAAATTTTATCATTTCTTTACTGATAAAGAGACTGATATGATTTTGTATATCAGGTTCGGTATCTAATAACATTCGTTCAGAATCAATGTATTTGTAATACAGGGTGACAGTGACCAACAGACTTGGCTGCAACACTTGCCCCGTTTTCTGCCTCATGAAACTTATCACCCGTTCTCAGTTCTCTACCTAACTGTAGCCCTATGTAACAGATTACATATCTGGGATCCTGATCTGGTATCACATACCCAGGACGTAAAGAATACTGAGAAACAGTTCTGTATAATGAACACACCCGAAGATGATGCATCAGCATGCACTCTCTTCGTTTGGGCGGCACGGGAATTCTGGTAATCCCCAATTTCCTGCTCTGTCTTATAACAATTATAAGGTGGAGCGGGACCAACGTTCCCCAGCTCAGTATAACAAGCGGGTTCGGTCAATATTCCGTATTATTATCTTGATTAAGGCGTGATATGGTCGCTACCTGGAGAGAGAGAGAAGAAAACACTCAGCGTGCGCTCTTGCAAGAATAGATTGGTTATTATTTTATCTAATCAGGATGGCTCCCACTTCTTTTTATCAAATCTTCCTTCAAACCCTAAAAGGAAAGAATAGCCGGGATTAATTACACACTACAAGTTCGCCAATCTTTCAGCCAGGCCAGTGTCGGTACTTTGAGGGAGGTCCCCCGTGCTTTCGCACGAACCTAATTAATGTAAACCTCGTTTTCCCAGAGGCGTAACCTCGTTAACACCTTTCTAGACACCTACTTGATTGGCTAATTGTAATGTGTAAAACTCTCCCAGGAGTAACTCTTACTCGCAGCGGGTATCGGGATCCAACTATCTCATAGAAGGTATGCAATCTCATTGCAAATTTCAACACTTGAAATTCCCGATAATATTTTGCCCCTAACCTCCTATGACCTTGACAAAGGCCAACAAACCATAGGATGCTAGTCAAGTTCAACCCGTCATTTCCTGATTGAATTAAACCCACCCGCACGACCCTTGACAAAGGCCAACAAGGTCGCACGACTACCCTAACCCAATCTGCATCATATGCATAAGCAGATAAGCACCAGTTAGCTACCGCACACTGCGCCTTGACAAAGGCCAACAAACGCAGCATGAATACTAACTACTACTTATCTGAAATGACGGAGGGCTACGACAGGTTTTTCTGAAAACCTATTGCTTAATGAACTTGATATCGTTGTAGAATCAAATGAAGTTTTGAAATGGAGTGTTTTTGAGGCTTTTCTAGTTTTGCTAAAGGAGTCACTCCCGGTGAAGGGATCGTCGGTCCTTTCCTCGTCGAATGAGGTGCGGGATATATCATATATATCACTGTGCAAAGCAAAAACTCTTAAAAGCAATCAAAAGACAAACCGAGTGTGTAGCATCTGCCAGTTATTGCTAAAGGAGTCACTCCCGGTGAAGGGATCTCGGTCCTTTCCTCATCGAATAAGGTGCAGGATATATCATATATACCGCTATGCAAAGCAAGAACTGTAGCTACCTGTTTTATTTTGAAATTCGATTCTACAACATCTTAGGTTTCTTTTACTTCATTAATCTCATTAATGAAGTCCCATCATTTAAGTACCTAAACATCACAGATAAATACGACGTACACTTATGCCATCCGCATTCGCCTCGATGTCCCCTCGTGCACCGTTAGGTTAGGTAACTAACGGCAGAGCGGGGCAGGGCTAGCGCGGGTGTAAAACATAAGTAACGCCTATATAATATATCATATATACTATATACTGTATCTATCACAGAACATCACATGATCACATCACAGATATCGCAGCAGAAGAAACATATGAAATATTGGATATACTAGGACGTCCGTGTTTTCAATACGAGCCAGTATAAAACACGGATTCCACGGTCGTGATGAATAGCCAAACCCACACCCCTAGACCCCTACGAGAGCGGCAAGTAACCCTACCAATTCTAGAGTTAGGAGACCCGGACTCGACTCCTCGAGTTGGTCTCCCACTGGACTCCAGAACCCGGTTACTTGTGCTCCCCTCCTTGGGTCTATCCTAGTGCGGAAAAGTAAATAATATACAAACGGTGACAACTTCCGCAACCTGGAAGCGCCCCAATAAAAGAATATTACAAACAAGTTTTTACATGAATGAAAATGAAAAACACTCATCTCACATAAAAAAACCCCGGCTATTCAAACACGACGATCCAATATAACATATCCAGCAACACATAACATCACATGTCATCAACGTAAGTAAATATGCGCATCCCAATTGTCGTTGACATATAGCAACGAAACCGGCGATATCACATATTACACTTCCGGTCACAGAAAAGAAAGTGTAAAACTACAACAGTTGGAATCCGCAACCACCTCAGACATCGCATGCCTGACCAAATGAATTCCTTAGACATCACATGCCCAACAATTATAAACCCCGCATTTCAGTCTCATTATCGAAAACACTTTTCAATATCAAGTCGGGCAATTCAACAGGATTCCCGATATCCTGATCGAATGCTCGTCGCAAACTTCAGTAGGCGGCCGCACCCCCGATACCGTCGACGAAGTGCACCAAGGAGGAACACCGCTACCGCGAGCACCCGAACGGATGCTTTCGGCGACGGGGTTCTCCTACAGTCACTTGGTCGGGGCTATGGAGTGAGGCTGTCTATTAAGTTTACCCGGCGAGTATCCGCGTACGCTACGTGATTGCGACGGACTTTTGATCGCATCAAAATTCCGTGGCAACCGATCAAGTGAGACTAAACTGCTATGTTTATAACATTCATTCAGTTATCACATAACTACTTGTGAATTCCAATTATTGTATCCCATTCCGGATAAATAGAAAATGTCAAACTTTCCGATCGAACAATCGAACACCTAAGTTTTCCCGATACAGATCAACACATGAAATAAGTCTAACAACATTTAGTTCGTGCCTCAGTACCAACGGTCCAGCCGTAGAAGGGTCAAGCCAACGCCTCACATGTGGCACGCCGTACTGCCCCAAACCCGAAGGTTCAAAGGGCAGTTCAAGACGGTCACATAATCGAGTTAAGGTTTGTTGTCTTCTAGAGGGTCCATCGCGTTACTTGCACTACTTAGAACGTCGTTAAACTTCGGAAAAATCCAACACTTGGAAATTTCCCGACAGGGGAAAAATTGGGTATTTATATCCGGTCGAACTTTTTAACATATTCTAAAATTTATCCGGAAAGCCACATAGACAAAATTTGATAATCCGATCGAACATTCGAATCCCCAAAACAACCCAGAAAATTCAACTCTTGAATAAAATTTAAAAAATACCCAGAGAACTCAGCACAGTTAAATAGGAATTACTGTGAAAATAGGAGTCAAAGAGTCAACAGTGTTGCCGCGGAACCGCCGCGCCACGTGGGCTTAGACCGCGGTTCCGCGGCGTTATGACGGAGTTAGGTCTCCGTTTTTCACAGTATTTCATAAAACACCCTGCTTGATTTTCTTGATATTTTTAATATGGAAAAATGCACTGTTTTGAAAAAAGTACAGAGAGCATGGGAAAAATGGGGTTTCGGGTTCGATCGGGATTCAAACATCGTCTAGACTTCGCCTAAGGCTCTAGCTAGGCTCTGATACCACTGTAGGGTTCCTAGGCACCCTAATGAGGTCTCACAAGGCATCAACCATGCCAATTTCAAAAAAATCTAGGTGCCGAGAAACCCTAATACGGATCGTTGGCTAAAGTTTAGGCGAAACTAGAAACTAGTTAACAACTTAACTATAAAGAATACGGAAATACAACCTTTGTAGATCCGGTGCTCCACCTCCATAGCTCCGCAACGAAGTCCCCTCGCAGTCCAAATGAGTTCCCGGGCTCTAGCGTCGGCTTCGTCGGAGAATGGGCAAGCTAGGTCGTCGATGTCCATGCCGAAGATGATCTACGTCGAGGCATCGCTAGATCAAGCTCCAACTTCACCAAGTCAAGAAACTTGTGAAGAAAACACACTCTACTACTTGGCAAGAGGTAGAGGATGAAGAAATAGGAAGTGGGTAGACTTTAAAATTGGATTTCTCACTCATTTGCTCAAGTTGCCATTGTTGAAGCAAGGTTTCTTCATGAAGAAGAAGAAGAGGAAGAAGATGATAAGTGTTATCTTATCTATATTCTAAAAAGAATATTTTATGAATACTTATCATAAACCAACCATAGTTTGGTGTAGAGAATAAACCATGGTTTGAATGAAGGGTTAGGGTTAAGCATCAAGACAAAATGGTCACAAGGTCAAAGATTCATGAAGCTTCAATGTACAAACAAAGAAAGCCACCATTTTCTTTTTATGCTTAATATTATTCAATAAGAATAAATAAATAGATTAAATAAATAAGAAAACCATAACCCTAATCAATATACAACCATGGTTTAATCTTCACACAAACCCAAGTGAGCATGTATCATCAAACATGATACAATCAAGTGCACAAAAATATATCGCATATACAATGCGCACATCCGAGTGAGAAAATCCATCTTAAGTGAACCGATACTAGTTAATGCAAAGTAATATATCAAATATATAATTATGCATTAAATCATTAAATCAACACTTGATTCAATGATCCGGTCATGTCGCACATAACCGACTAGTATCCAATGTATCGGCTTATCGAATCAATCCTTGATTCGATAACTAGGTTATATCGCATACAACCAATCGATACATTCATCGCGAGAATAGAATACGGTATCACATACACGCATTATTCTCGGTCCCGCACATATCTCATATGCACTCCTATTTCGTTTCGCTTGAGCCAGAAAACCTCTGTGTAGGACTCTAAAGACTCGTCAATACGCCGGCAGCAGGTGATGATCATATCAAGCACCCGCAAGCCGCAAGCGGTCTGCTAAACGTAACGGCCACCCGGGTATTGAGCGATCTGAAGATCGACGAGCAAGCCCGCTCACACTCCAGTGAATCCAACCAGTAACACTACCGTACAGTCCGGTCTGATCGTCTGATATGTCGCATATCTCGCCTAGGGGTGGTAAACGTCAGACCCCAATAGCTCGATAAGTCGTGTCGATATGAGGTCTATAACTGTTCGAGAAACTACTGGTAACACTTACCAGTAAATCTCAGCAACCCTGGCCAGGGATTTCCTGTTATAGCCAATCGAACACAGCGCAACATCAACCCCCTATACCGGGAGAGACGAATCCCCTCCTATCGCTCATAGCCTCCATGTGACTCGGGACTGTACCCAAAAACCACCGTTTTGCACGCCCTCTTGGACGTGGTAAGATGGAAATCAAAGTACAGTGGGAACCACACAAGACTCTATGACGATCTCGGGTCAACAGACTACTCTGTACCAGTGTCACCAGAGAACTGCCATCTGACGTGAGGTATAATACCATCTGGGAGTTCTCGGCGAGTCCGTCCAGTGTACCCAGTCTCTACTGAGCACCCGTATATCATCTCTGATGTCAAACACCAATGGATATGGGATCATCCATCGCCCATCTGCATGGGTCGAGAAGGTATACGCTAGTCTACTCTGGTATATCGATGCCCCGTCTCGATACACCCACGACTAGGGACTTTGAAGGATGTACTTATGGAGTACCATGTCCCCACTAGTATGATCCGCATCATAGTCCAGGTAGTCAAGTACACATCCTAAGGGCTTTACCAACATGTAACAGAGAGACAAACAGTATACACGTTAAGGTAAAGATCAACCAGATAGCATACTATCATGTCGAGCAAGAAAGTCCTCCCTATATATGTTCCAGCATCCACTACAATATACATCCAATGTACAGTAATGGCCTCTAGGGCATACATATAACTAACACTTACCACGTCCATGAGGGCGTGCAAAACGGTGGTCTTTGGGTACAGTCCCGAGTCACATGGAGGCAATGAGCGATAGGAGGGGTTTCGTCTCTCCCGGTATTGGGGGTTGATGTTGCGCTGTGCTCGATTGGCCGTAACAGGGAAGTCCCTGGCCAGGGCTGATCAGAGATTTGCTGGTAAGTGTTACCAGTAGTTTCTCGACCCGTTATGAGCCTCACATCGGCACGACTTATCGGTTATTGGGGTCTGACGTTTACCACCCCTAGACTTGATATGCGACATATCAGACGAACAGACCGGACTGTACGGTAAGTGTTACTGGTTGGATTCACAGGAGTGTGAGCGTGCTTGCTCGTCGATCTTCTGATCGCTCAATACCCGGGTGGCCGTTACGTTTAGCAGACCGCTTGCAGCTTGTGGGTGCTTGATATGATCAGCATCTGCTACCGGCGTATTGACGAGTCTTTAGAGTCCTACACAGAGGTTTCCTGGCTCAAGCGAAACGAAATAGGAGCGCATATGAGATATGTGCGGGAGCGAGAATAATGCGTGTATGTGATACCGTATTTCATTCTCGCGATGAATGTATCGATTGGTTATATGCGATATAACCTAGATATCGAATAAAGGATTGATTCGATAAGCCGATACATTGGATACTAGTCGGTTATATGCGATATGACCGGATCGTTAAATCAAGTGTTGATTTAATGATTTAATGTATAATTATATATTTGATATATTGCTTTGCATTAACTAGTATTGGTTCATTTTAAAAGGATTTTCTCACTTGATGCACATTGTATATGTGATATATTTTTTGTGCACTTGTTTGTATCATGTTTGATGATACTTGCTCACTTGGGTTTGTGTAAAGATTGAACCATGGTTATATGAATGGTTAGGGTTTTGATTATTTACTTAGTTATTTATTTATTTATTCATTTTGGATATTATTAAGAATGGTGGCTTATTTTGTTTCTATGTTGAAGCTTCTTGAAGCTTTGACAAAGTCCACCATCCTTATCTCATCCTTAACCCTAACCATTCTAACTAACCTTAGTTTAATCTCTACACTTGACCATAGTTAGTATATGATAAGTATTCATATTAGTTTCATTTTTAAATAAGAAACTTATCATATTCTTTCTTCTTCTTCATCTTCTTCAAGAAAGAAAGCTTGATGCCATCAATGGCAACTTGAGTTCTAAAGTGAGAAATCCAATTCTAAAGTGAACCCACCTCCTATTTCTTCACCCTCTACCTCTTGCCAAGTTGTTTTGGGTGTTTTCTTCACAAGTTTCACAAATTTGTGAAGTCGGAGCTTGAACTTGTGATGCCTCGACGTAGATCATCTTCGGCACGAAGCCGACGACCTAGTCCGCCCATTTCTCCGATCAAGCCGACGATTGAGTCCGGGATTCGAGATGGACAGCGAGAGGACGCCTACATGGAGCTAAGGAAGTGGAGAACCGGATCTACAAAGCTTGTCGCCTCTCTCCTTTAGTTAAGATGTTAACTAGTTTACTGTTTCGCCTAAATTTCTAGTCAACGATCCGTATTAGGGTTTTTCGGCACCCGTAAAATTTGAAATTGGCATGGTTGATGCCTTGTGAGACCTCTTGAGAGTGCCTAGGAACCCTACAGATTGTATATACAACTGTGAATATCCCAAGCTTCCATCAAGTAATATATAAACTAGTATGATACAGTAATGGCCTCTAGGGCATATACACTAACAGCATCAACATACTTATTCTTCGTTTAGGGGGCGTAGGAATCTGTATATTCCCCTATTCCTTGCTCAGACTTATGACAGTCATAAGATAGAGCGGAACCTAGCCAGTATAATAAGTAGGTTCGGTCAATACATCCATATTATTATCTTGATTAAGGCGTATCATTGATCGCTACCAGGAGAGAGAAGGATAATCACTTTGCATGTGCTCTTTTCAAGATTAGATTGGTTATTATTTTATCTAATCAGGATGGCCCCCACTGTTTTTATCAAATCTTCCTTCAAATCTTAAAAGGTAAGATTAGTCGGGATTAATTATATTCTACAAGTTCGCTAACCGGTCAGCCAGAAAAGTGTCGGTACTCCGAGGGAGGTTCCCCGTGCTTTCGCATGGACCTAATTAAAATAAACCTCATTTTCTTAGAGGCATAACCCCGTTGACACCTTTCTAGACACCTACTGGATTAGCTAATTGTAAAGTGCAAAACTCTCTCAGGAGTAACTCTTACTCGCAGTGGATATCGGGATCCAACTATCATATAGAAGGTATGCAATCTCATTGCAAATTTCAACACTTGAAATTCCCGATAATGGTTTTTACCCCTAGCAACTTATGACCTTGGCTATGGTCAACAAATCATAAGCACTAGCCAAGTTCAACCCATCATTTCTTGATTGAATTAAACCCACCCATACGACCCTTGGCTAAGGTCAATAAAGTCGTACGACTACCCTAATCCAATCGCATCAAATGCTGCAGACAAGCACTAATTAGCTACCGCACACTACATCTTGGCTATGGTTAACAAACGTAGCACGGATACTAAATAGTACTTATCTGAAATGACGGAGGGTTACACAGGTTTTTAAGAAAACCATGAGCGTAATGAACTTGATATCGTTGTAGAATATATTGATTTGGAGTGTTTTAAGCTCCGTTTTTTAAAAATCGAATAGTTTTATAAAGTTTGCTAGTTTTGCTGAAGAGGTCACTCCCGGTGAAGGGATCTCGGCTCTTTCCTCATCGAATGAGGTGTTGGATATTCTACAAAGAATACCACTATGCAAAACAAGAACCAGTGCAGCTTGCAAAACTAAACGAGTGAGTTATAGCATTTGCTAGTTTCGCTAAAAAGGTCACTCCCGGTGAAAGGATCTCGGCTCTTTCTGTAAGTCCATGTCACGCACCCCACGAACTTGCGGGGAGGCGGAATATATGAAAAACGATTATCAAAGCTTCGTAACACGGACTTGAGCGCATGAATCGTTATCTAAACCATTGCTAACTAACTACTAGAGGTTTAACTACTCGGATTCGAAGTTATACCTGACGTTCCATATCCTTCGGGTCTTCATCAATGTCCTCCACTCCTCGTAGGCTCCTTGGAACATCGGCACCTCTACGGCCTCCTCGAGTCAAAGACGATCCACCCAAAAGCTCCTACGCCAAGCTTAATCTCAAACTTGAGATAACTAGGTTGCTTAAAGTGCCAATCAAAGCTACCTAGGGGATATAGAGTGAGGTTATGGATGTATTAGTCTAGCTAACCCTTGATCTCAACTCATGAGAGGTTAGGGTTAGGGTTTGAAGAATGAGAAACCTTGAGGAGAGAGAAGGTGAAGATGATGAATGAAATGAGATAATGATCTATCATAATATATATGAAGCATTATTATTTATCCAAAAATGAAATAAAAGAATTAACAACCATGCTTCATAAATATCTATGAGTGATTCATCTCCATGAGTCATTAAGCATTTATGATGCATTAATGACATGGATGAATCACACAAATGAGTCACTAATCTCATTTAATGCAATGCCACCTTACCCCCCAAGTCACCACTCTTCTAGAAGCTTCCCGACAAATTACGAGAACGCCCCTCCAATCCGTGAAAATACGGAAAAACTTTAGACTGTATAAATCCAATAACCCGATACTAGAATCTGGCTTAAACCAAAGCCGGCTAGTAAAAACTGTCCGAAAAGTCGTACGTGCGTAAACACACGTACGCGTCCGAACCCTTGTCGTAAAACCATACGACCTCTATATCGTTTCGCCTGGAGCAGGGAAACTCTCTGTGTGGAACTCTAAAGACTCGACACTACGCTGGCAGTGGGTTTAACCACAGACCGCAAACGACACTAGCTGTACGTAACGGTCCCCAGGTAGATGTCGATAAGAAGGCCGATGAGGAAACTCATCCGAACTCCCACTGAGCCTGATGTGACAATCTTCGTACAGTCCGGTCTGTTCGTCTAAGACTATCGCATATCAAGCCTAGGGGGCGGCAAGCGTCAGTCCCCTAATAGCTGTATAAGTCGTGTCGGAGCGAAGCCCATTACACCCTGAGAAGCTACTGGAACCTACCAGTATATCTCGCTTGCCCTGGCCAGAGACTTTGCGTAATGGCTCTCTGACACAGCGCGATATCAACTCCCAATACCGGGAGAGACGAATCCTATCTAACTGCCACTGCCTCCAAGTGCTCGGGACTGCACCCAACTGCTACCTGTTTGCACGTTTCCTTTGAGCCGTGGTAGGGTAGCAATCTAAGAACAGTGGGACACACTCGAGGCGAAGTAGCAGTGTCAAGTCTGCGGACTATGCTATACTCATGTCACCTGAGAACTGTTAACTGACGATAGGTATAATACCAACCAATCAGTTCCCCTGCGAGTCCTGTCCGATGTACCCGTAACCTAACGAGCACCTGTATACTATCTCCAGTACGACGTACTGATGGCTATGGGACAGACCATCTCCCCAACTGGGATGAGAAGCGTACACACTAGTCTACTCTGGAGTATCGATGCCCTGTCTCGATAATCCTACGACTAGGGACCTATATAGGATGTTGCTTATAGACTACCCAGCCCCCACTAGTGTGACTGCCATCACAACGCTGGTAATCAAGCAAAGATCCTATGGGCTCTACTAATATGTATAAGTGATACGTTACAAGAAACATATGCACATAATAAAGTAGACACAAACCAAGTAGCATACTACCATTTTTAGCAAGACTGTATATACAACTGTGAATATCCCAAGCTTCCATTAAGTAATATACATACAAGTATGATACAATAATGGCCCCTAGGGCATATACACGAACAATCTCCTACTTGCACTAGGGCCATGAGCTGGCATATCGTAGACCTATCATCTCGAATAGCCTCTCGAACTGCGTCTGAGGAAGGGCCTTTGTGAATGGATCAGCAATGTTATTCTCCGTCTCTACTCTCTTCACCTCGATATCCCGGCGATCTACGATCTCCCTGATCAGGTGATACCGCCTTAAGATGTGTCTGGACTTCTGATGGGACCTGGGTTCCTTCGCTAAAGCTATAGCGCCGTTGTTGTCATAATACAGAGGTATTGGACCAACACTGGAAGGAACCACCTGAAGTTCTGTAAGGAACTTCTTCATCCAGACAGCTTCTTTTGCGGCATCGCAAGCAACTATGTAATCCTCTTCCATTGTTGAGTCAGCAACGGTCTCCTGCTTGGAACTCTTCTAACAGACCGCCCCTCCATTGAGGGTAAAGACATAACCGGACATGGACTTGGAGTCATCTTTGTCACTCTGGAAGCCGGAGTCGGCAAAGGCCTCCATTTAGAGGTCTTTTCCGTCATACACCAAGAACATCTCCTTAGTCCTTCTCAGGTACTTGAGAATGTTCTTTACTGCTATCCAGTGATTCTCCCCTGGGTTTGCTTGATACCGGCTTACTACGCTTAATGCATATGCTACATCTGGTCTGGTACATAACATCGCATACATTATAGAGCCTACCGCAGAAGCGTAGGGTATAATCGACATGCGATCCCTTTCCAAATCAGTCTTGGGAGACATCTCTTTGGAGAGGGTGATTCCGTGACAAGCCGGTAGGTTACCGCGCTTAGAATCATCCATTTTGAATCTCTTCGCTATGGTGTCTATGTACCTGGACTGTGAAAGTCCCAACATCCTTTTTGATCTATCACGATAGATCCGGATCCCCAAAATGTAGGTGGCATCACCCAGGTCTTTCATAAAGAATTTCTGTGATAAGAATCTTTTGACTGACTGTAACATAGGAATATCATTTCCTATTAGGAGAATGTCATCCACGTACAAGACGAGGAATACTACAGCTCTCCCTACAATCTTACTGTATATGCATGGTTCATCTGGATTTTTGATAAAGTCAAATTCTTTGACAGCATCATCAAAACAGATGTTCCAACTCCGAGATGCCTGCTTTAGTCCATAAATGGACTTAAGCAGTTTGCATACTTTACCGCTGCTCCTACTCTGAATGAATCCCTCTGGCTGATCCATATAGATGCTCTCTTCCAAATTTCCATTTAGAAAGGCCGTCTTTACGTCCATCTGCCAGATCTCATAATCGTAGAAGGCAGCAATAGCAAGAAGGACCCGAATGGATTTGAGCATAGCCACTGGAGAAAAGGTTTCGTCATAGTCCAAACCAGGTCTTTGACGGAAACCCTTTGCAACAAGTCTAGCCTTATAGGTTTCAACCTGTCTATCTATACCAATCTTCTTTTTGAAGATCCATTTGCATCCTACGGGTTTTACCCCATCTGGAGCAACGTCCAAAGTCCATACTTTGTTAGTGTACATGGACTCCATTTCGGTCCGCATTGCATCCAGCCATTTTACTGAGTCACCGCTCTGAATGACTTGCTGGAAGCTAGTAGGCTCATCATAGTCAATAGTGCAATCCTCTCTATCCCCGTCTATGAGAAAACTGTAGTATCTCTCGGGCGGATGAGATTGCCTACTACTTCTGCGGAGTGGTGTCGGTATGTCCTGTTCTTCTTGAACTTCTGGTTCTACCAAACTTTCAGCAGTAGTTTGTGCTTCTGGAATTTCTTCCAGTTCTATTTCACTCCCACTTGTTCCTTTTTCTAAAAACTGATGTTCCAGAAAGTGGGCACGACGAGAAACAAAAACCTTTTGTTCCTCTGCGTAATAGAAAAAATACCTCTTGGAGTTCTTTGGGTATCCCACAAACTTATACTGTACTGAGCGTGCCTCGAGTTTGTCCGTATGCTGCCTTCTTACAAAAGCTGGACATCCCCATGTCTTCAGGTACTGAAGATAGGGTTTCTTCCCACTCCACATCTGATATGGTGTGGTAAGCACAGTCTTGGTTGGAACTTTGTTAAAAAGATAAGCAGCTGTTTCTAGCGCATATCCCCAAAAAGATCGCGGTAACTCAGCCTTACTCATCATGGAACGAACCATATCCAATAGGGTTCGATTCCTCCTTTCTGATACACCATTGTGTTGTGGTGTGTATGGAGGAGTAAGATGAGAGAGAATTCCATTCTCTTTTAAGTAACCCAGGAACTCGGTACTTAAGTATTCACCGCCTCGATCAGATCTCAGTGTCTTGATACTTTTGCCTTTTTGGTTTTCCACTTCATTCTTGTATTCCTGGAATTTCTCAAAAGCCTCAGATTTATGTTTCATCAAGAAAACATGTCCATACCTAGAGAAATCATCCGTAAAAGTAATGAAGTAGGAATAACCACCTCTCGCATGTGTAGACATTGGACCGCACACGTCACTGTGTACGAGTCCCAAGAGCTCGCTTGCTCTTACTCCGTGTCCAGTAAACGGAGTCTTTGTCATCTTTCCTATGAGACAAGATTCACAAGTAGCATAAGATTGATATTCGAACGGATTCAAATATCCTTCTCTATGTAACTTAGTCAACCTTCTTTCATTGATGTGACCTAGTCTACAATGCCATAAGAAAGCCTGATTTGTTTCCGGAGACTTTCTTTTAAGTGTGTTCTGGATACTGAAAATCTGAGCTTGATTTAATACGTATATTCCGTTTTCTAATGTACCTGACCCAATCATAACTTGATTTAGGTGGATGTGAACCACATCTTTTGTAAAAGTAAAATCATATCCTTCCTTAGATAGTAAGGGTACAGATATGATATTACAAGTCGTACCTGGTACATAAAAACAGTTACGAAGAATCAATATTTGCCCAGTTGTCAGTCCAAGATGATATTCCCCTACGGATTCAGCGTTCATGCTCATTCCGTTAGCAACCGTGAGGGTCATATCACATATCCCGATAACCCTACGATTTCTCAGAGCCTGTAATGAATTACAGATGTGAGTTCCTGACCCGGTATCCAATACCCAGGAAGTAGGGTTAACTGACATACAGTTCTCTATTACAAACGCATCCGAAGCCGAAGCCACAACATGCTTTGAATCCTGGCTACTGGCTTTGTTAGCCCTGCAATCCTTCTGCCAATGCTCAATCCCATAACAATAGGAATTTCCCTCTTTTACTAATTTCAGTCCTGAAACTTTTGCCCTTCCCTTTCCTTCTATTTTCCTGGTTTCCTTCAGGGTAGAAGGTAGAGACTGTAGAATCAAGTCAGTATCTGACTTGTTTCCTAACGCGGTCTCTAGGTCCTGGAGCTCATCAATATAGCTAGTCATTGTAAGGACGTTATCCCCTACATATGACCCGTCAGCCAACCTCACTTGAATTAATTCGTTCGAGGTCTCATATCTTGCGGTATGAGATTGCTCTCCATATAAATCTTTGTTATGGAGAAAGATGGAAACTATGTCCATCTTCTCGTACTGCTTCTGGTATACACCATCAACTGAAGCTAACACGAGGCACTTAGCTTTCGCTTTATCTTTTTCCCTTGTCTGACGGATATCCATATCCGCGACAGTGGAAACTGGACCTGGGACGGCGGGATCTTGAGTAGTAATAGGGTGGTCCAGCTTGTCATAGGCAACGGACATCTGGACAGACTTTTGCCACTCATATAAGTAAGATTCAGTCAATTTATTATCTAGATATAACCTAGTCGTAGTCACAAGGTCGCTGCAATTAAGAGAGAGAGAAGAAAACATTTTAGCATGATGCTCTTGCAAGTTTAGAATGGTTTTTAATTTATCTAAATAGGATGGCTCCCACTGTTTCTCGAATCCCTTCTCAAACCATAAAAGAAGAATTAGCCAGGACTATTCTCACCGTACAATTCTTGCTTAACCGTTCAGCCAGGTCAATGTCGATACTTCGAGGGAGGTTTTCCAACGCTTTCGTGAAGTTCCTTAATTAAATAACCTCTTTTCTCTGGGGGCGTAACCCCGCTGACACCTTTCTAGGCACCTACTTGGTTTATAGCATTGATCGTTAAGTGATGAATCTCCTGATAAGTAGTATATACTCACAGTAGGATCGGGATCCAAAATATCATCGTATGATAATGTTGAAGGAATCCTACCAACATTCATCAAACTCCAAAATGGTATGCTCTCACTGCAAATTTCAGTTTTCTTTAGAAATTCCCGATATAAATTTTTGCCCCATGCTCTTATGACCTTGACGAAGGCCAACATATCATAAGTCATATGTCAAGTTCTACCCGTCATTGTCCAGGTTAATTTGAACCCATCCGTACATACCCTTGACGAAGACCAAAATAGTAGTACGACTGTCCCAAACCAACGCATCTATCTATGCTATAGATAAATATCCAGCAGCTACCAATCACTATGCCTTGGCGAAGGTCAAAATACATAGCTTGAATACTACTGAATATTTAACTGAAATGACAGAGGGCTACAACTGGTTTTGGCAAAACCGTGAACGTAGTGAACTTGATATAATCGAAGGAACCTGATACTTTTTAAAATGAGTGGTTAAAGCTCCGCAATTAAAAATTCTGATCTTTTAAAATAACCGAGTGGTTTCTTTTAAATTTGTTCCAACGATTAAACTTTGGTTTATTTTCTTTGCATTATAATAATGCGTCCCATCATTTATCCTATCATTGCAGAAAACAACGAAAATACCACGTCCTCTTATGCCATCCGCATTCGCCACTGGGTCCCGTCATCACCCGTTAGATTACTTAACTAACGACAGAACGGAGGCTGGGCTAGCGCGGGTGTAAAAAATAAGTGACGTCTAATAGCTATCATATATAGATATTGTACATTCGTCAGACGCAATAATAAGCATTCCAGATCACAGATAAACTTTATTGGATTTACTAGCAATCCACATTTGCTTTGAGCCTGCAATAAAAGACGGATTACACAGTTGTGATGAATAGCCATTACCCCACCCTAGACCCCTACGGGTACGGCAAACTACCCGCCAAGTACCCGAAGTGAAGCGGTCTCCCTCAACAACGTGAGTAGGCCACTAAACACTTCAGCGTACCCGGTAGTTTGTGTACCCCATCTTGGGTCAATCCTAGGAGCAAAAACAGTAAAAAGAAATAATAATACAACGGTGGCTACAACCGCAACCTGGATGTGCCCCGCAAAAGAATATTACATCAAATTACATTTACATTGAATGAATGAATATTAAACATATCTCAAACCTCGGCTAATCATCACAACAGTCCAATACAATTCATATACACAAACAGTAAACATTTCAGAAATGTGCAGCCCCCTGCCAACCGACATACTAGCAGTTAGTGGAGGTTTACGAACACATTAAACATTACAGATAAAAACCCAATTAGCAAATAACTTAGAATATCGATCGACTTCCCTTTTCCGTGTCTACCCTAAAAGCAAACCTGCACTGAAGTAACCTGGGTAGAAACAGAACATACTGGAAAACAGAACACCATAAAACAAGAATAACAGAGCAAATCCGAGTCAACTCGGAGTTGACTCGGCGGCGGATCCACGGCACAAGCACTCTATTGCCGCGGATCCGCGGCCATAACACCAAGTTGGAACCTCGTATTTTCCCAGTATTCTTAAAATACCCTGCTGTGAATTTTAAGGTATGTCAAATATTTTTTCAGACACTTTTAAAATTAATAGAAACTTGGGATTCGGGGTGTTTCGTTTTCGCGTTTTCCGTCGATCGAACTTCTAACTAGTTGCTAACAAGCTAGTAATGGTTTAGTTGGCTCTGATACCACTGTAAGTCCATGTAACGCAACCCACGAACTTGCAGGGAGGCGGAATATATGAAAAACGATTATCAAAGCTTCGTAACACGGACTTGAGCGCATGAATCGTTATCTAAACCATTGCTAACTAACTACTAGAGGTTTAACTACTCGGATTCGAAGTTATACCTCACGTTACATATCCTTCGGGTCTTCATCGCTGTCGTCCACTCCTCGTAGGCTCCTTGGAACATCGGCACCTCTACGGCCTCCTCGAGTCAAAGACGATCCACCCGAAAGCTCCTACGCCAAGCTTAATCTCAAACTTGAGATAACTAGGTTGCTTAAAGTGCTAATCAAAGCTACCTAGGGGATATAGAGTGAGCTTATGGATGTATTAGTCTAGCTAACCCTTGATCTCAACTCATGAGAGGTTAGGGTTAGGGTTTGAAGAATGAAAGAGCTTGAGGAGAGAGAAGGTGAAGATGATGAATGAAATGAGATAATGATCTATCATAATATATATGAAGCATTATTATTTATCCAAAAATGAAATAAAAGAATTAACAACCATGCTTCATAAATATCTATGAGTGATTCATCTCCATGAGTCATTAAGCATTTATGATGCATTAATGATATGGATGAATCACACAAATGAGTCACTAATCTCATTTAATGCAATGCCACCTTACCCCCCAAGTCACCACTCTTCTAGAAGCTTCCCGACAAATTACGAGAACGCCCCTCCAATCCGTGAAAACACGGAAAAACTTTAGACTGTATAAATCCAATAACCCGATACTAGAATCTGGCTTAAACCAAAGACGGCTAGTAAAAACTGTCCGAAAAGTCGTACGTGCGTAAACACACGTACGCGTCCGAACCCTTGTCGTAAAACCATACGACCTCTATATCGTTTCACCTGGAGCAGGGAAACTCTCTGTGTGGAACTCTAAAGACTCGGCACTACGCTGGCAGTGGGTTTAACCACAGACCGCAAGCGGCACTAGCTGTACGTAACGGTCCCCAGGTAGATGTCGATAAGAAGGCCGATGAGGAAACTCATCCGAACTCCCACTGAGCCTGATGTGACAATCTTCGTACAGTCCGGTCTGTTCGTCTAAGACTATCGCATATCAAGCCTAGGGGGCAGCAAGCGTCAGTCCCCTAATAGCTGTATAAGTCGTGTCGGAGCGAAGCCCATTACACCCTGAGAAGCTACTGGAACATACCAGTATATCTCGCTTGCCCTGGCCAAGGACTTTGTGTAATGGCTCTCTGACACAGCGCGATATCTGTTGGAGATAGTGCCCTCAGAGTCAATTATTGGATCACAGGCACGTGATTGCAATGATTGAGGGGAGGACCTGTCCCAGTAGGACAGTCTTACTCGAGATGATAGTATGCTATCTGGTTTACCTTTATCATCGTGTACTGCTTTAGGTGACCTTACGAGTCGCTATTGCACGTTGATA
The DNA here is from genome assembly GCA_030015575.1 of Agapanthus africanus. Lineage (NCBI taxonomy): Eukaryota > Viridiplantae > Streptophyta > Magnoliopsida > Asparagales > Amaryllidaceae > Agapanthus > Agapanthus africanus. The sequence goes on from JASDDO010000019.1 coordinate 536,862,901, forward strand.
AAGCCCCTAGGATTCTTGCTTGATACCAGCAGTATGAGGGCGATCATATACGTGAGAGCTGGGGTCTATAAGCACATCCTTAAAAGGTCCCTAGTCGTGGGAGTTTCGAGACAGGGCATCGATACTCCGGAGTAGACTAGTGTATACAGTCGAGACCCCGACGAGGGGCGGTGGCCGGTCTCACAAGCCACTGGTGTCAGTTGGTTCACCTAAGATGTATACAGGTGCTCATTGGGTTATGAGTACACCGGACAGGACTCGCCGGGAACCTGCTAGTTGGGATATACCAGACGTCAGATAGCAGTTCCCAGGTGACATGTGTACAGGTTAGTTCATCGACCTGGGATCGTCATTTGTCTCGTGTGAGTTCCCACTGTACTTTGATTACTACCCTACCACGGCTCAAAGGAGTCGTGCAAATAGGTTTTAGTTGGGTACAGTCCCGAGCCACATGGAGGCAGTGAGCGGATCTGCAGGGGTTCGTCTCTCCCGGTATTGGGGGTGAGGTCGTGCTGTGTCTAGGAGAGCCAGAACATGAAAAGTCCTTGGCCAAGGCAGGAGATTTGCTGGTAGGTATTCCAGTAGTATCTCAGGGTGTTCTGGGCTACACTCCGACACGACTTGTACCGCTTTTGGGGGTCTGACTTTTACCAACCCCCTAGGCCCGCCATGCGATGCTCATAGACGAACGGACCGGACTATACGGATATTGTCACTGACAGGCTCAGTAGGGTGTCAGGATGAGTTCGCTCATCGACGTCCCTTTTGGTCAATTGCTGGTGGCCCGTCACGTATGGCTTATACCTCTGACGTGCTAGTGGTTAAATCCACAGCCATAGTATTGACGAGTCTTTAGAGTCCACCACACACTCAGTTACTCAAGTTTCGGGCGAAACGCTGTAGAGGCCGTATGGAGATATGGCAGGGTTCGATCAGATACGTGCGGTATTGCACGGATCGTGATCGGACAGATTTTACTAGCCGGCTTTGGCTTAAGCCGAATTCTAGTTTTAGATAGTGTAGTTTTGTCTCTTTGCATTTGTGTTCAGTGGGAATACAAATGCGGGCATGTATTTGCAGTAGCGGGGTTTTCCTGTAATTTATTACGGGATCGGTTTTCTGGGGTTGCCAGTTTGCATTCCGTTCCGGCCGGTTTTCTATTTTTCCTTCACGGCCGGACTTTTCGTTGGAGGGTGTTAATTGCAAGTTTGCAATTAACATTTTGTAGAGGGGTTTTCTTGCATATGTGTGGATTATGATTTGACCATCATCATGAGATTCTCTTTGCATCATTCTTTTGCATTTATGTGATAAGAATGAGATTGGAAATGGTTGTGACAATTATCATTTTAGTTTTTGATTCTTTTTCCCCACTTGTATTTGATTCCTTTTCCTACACCCACTAAAAAGGGGCCGGCCACTGTTCAGGAGGGGGGGTTTTATTTTGGTGGACATTTCATTATGCTTTTGATTAATTATGCATTCTATCCACTTGTTTCCAGTGAGCACAAAAGGGTTTTGGCTGAATTTTTTTTTGATGCTCATTTTTTCTTAGCAAGAATCCATGAAAAATCCTTGTGCACCAATTCCTTCCTCATGGCAACTATACTAAACCCCAAAGAGACAACTATTCTACACTATTTCTATAGCAAGCCTTGGACGCGTCGGCTAGCCAACTTCGCGCCCGAGTTGCCTCGGTCAAGAGGCGGGAGCCCGTAAAAGATTCCGGCTACGTGGTGCCCTTTCCGACGAGCGAGGAGGTGACGGAGATTCCGCGGGAGATCGGAGTGGAGACGAAGACCGAAGGACACGGATCGCTTGGTATAGCATCTCTACTCTTTTCTTATTTGCTAGTTAGCTAGGTTAATGGCCCGATCCGGGTAAAAAGTCCGCGGTGGTGCCGTTTTGCAAAGTTCGCAAAGTTTTTGTTTTCCGCGTTTCCGGCGTCGGATCGACGGCCGGGGCGCCCCCGCGGGCTTACAATGGTATCAGAGCCACGCCATTAACCTTGCCTAGCTTGCTCTAGCGCGTTTAGAACCCGATCGAACAAAATCCCCAAAAACCGTATTTTTGTGCACATGTGTTCTCTGTTGAAATTTTTTGAGCTCCTAAAATTTTTCGGGTTGTTGCAGAGGCATGTACAAGAAATTCTAAGAATTCTGGGAAAATACGGTTCAGTGATTCCCTACTTCGACCGCGGAAACGCGGCCAAACCCCTGTTTTGGCCGCTGTTCCGCGGTGGTTAAAAGGAATCGTTGAACCAAAATTTCCCAGTAAGCTTTTGATCAGGAAATAGGGGTTTTGGGATATTAATTTTGGGCCCAGATTTTCTGGAAGTGCTACAGTGGTGTATGGGGCCCACTTGATAATATTTGTTCGATCGGATATTTTAAACATGCTAGTTCACAGTATTTACTTTATATCTGCGACCGTGAATGTCATTTGATCGGTAAATCCCGTCTAACTGCTATAGCCCGGTTAGACGGATTTGCGAACGTGACTTTCACGTTGATGTTCTGTGATTGTACTGTATTGTTGCGGATCGGTCGTGGGGATAGCCTGGTTGCAGTGGTAGTACAGTTCTGTTTTATATGTACATTTGATATTGCGGGGCGAGCGTCCGACATGTGGACTGCCGTCACTGCCTGTTTGTATTATTCTTTTGGGGCACGACCAGGTTGCGGTCGATATACCCGTTGTATGTATATTTTACTTTCTGTACTAGGTTTACCCCGCGGAGGGGTGGACGGATAGCCGGATTCTAGAGGGCAACAAGCCCGCATCTCATGGCATTGAGACGGAGGGGGCTTCACTCTAGAATTGGCGGGCTATTCGCCGCACTCGTAGGGGGTATAGGATTGACCCAGGAGGGGTTCCCAAGTTACCGGATTCCGTGAAGTGCTGGGTGGTCCATTCACGTTGCTGAAGGAGGCTGCCTCGCTTCAGGTTTTGGCGGGTAACTTGCCGCACCCGTAGGGGTCTAGGATTTCATTGCACAGGCTATCCACACGACCAGGGGAACGTCGGGTTTCAGTAGCGGCTCTGTGAAACCCGGGGATCCCAGATATCTGTATTGATCTGTGTTGCTATACATTTCTGTGTTGCTTTTTATCACGCCATGAGCGAAAATTATATATTATATATATATTAGTAGATGTTGTATATGTTTTTCATCCGCGCTAGTCCAGTCCCCGCTCTGTCGTTAGTTAGCTAACCTAACGAGTGATGACGGGACCCAGTGGCGAATGCGGATGGCATATACGTACGTCAGTATATTTTCGTTCTTTATTGGTGTGATCAATTGATGGGACTGCGTTGATTCGGATCAATGCAAGTTAAACAAACCTAATCTGATGTTGTTGGAACACTTTTTCAAAAAGCTGTTATTGCAAGGACGTTCTCTTTTGTTTTGCACAGTGGTATTCAGTTGGAATATCCTGCTCCTCAGTCGACGAGGCAAGGGCCGAGATCCCTTCACCGGGAGTGACCCCTTAGACAGAAGTTTGCGTCAGGGCATTAACTTCACTATAGCCGATTACTTTTGCTTTGCACCGTGGTATTCAGTTGGAATATCCTGCACCCCATTCTACGGGGAAAGAGCCGAGATCCCTTCACCGGGAGTGACCTCTTTAGCAAAGGTTGTCGACACTATATTTTTATAAAGCTATCAGTTACTTCAACGATATCAAGTTCATTACGTTAAAGGTTTTCGCCAGAAACCATTCGTAGCCCTCCGTCGTTTCATATGGATGGTCAATAGTATTCAAGCTGTGTATGTTGGCCAAAGTCAAGGCACAGTGTTTGGTAGCTGTTGGGTATTCATATGCAGCATAGATAGATGCGTTGGTTTGGGACAGTCGTACTGCCATTTTGGCCAAAGTCAAGGGTATGTACGGGTGGGTTCAAATTAACCAGGAAAATGACGGGTAGAACTTGACATGTGACTTATGATATGTTGGCCAAAGTTAAGGTCATAAGAGCATGGGGTAAAAATCACATCGGGAGTTTCAAAAGTACTGAAACTTGCCAGATATGCGCATACCTTCTGGAGTGTGATAACGTGAGCGGATTCCGTCACGTTATCATGCGATGAGAGTTGGATCCCGATTCCCACTGATGAGTTGGTTTACTCCTCGGGTTATCCCGGCTAATTCTTCTTTCAGGTTTGGGGAAGAATTTGACGTTACAGTGGGAGGTTTCCAGATTAGATAAATTGGTAACCATTCTGATCTAGGTTAGAGTGCACGCTGAGTGTTTCTTTTCTCTCTCTCTTTGGCAGCGACCATTGACCCGACCCTAGACTATGACTCAGTGACCAAGTTGACCGAACCTTCTTAACACTGGCTTTTGGATTGTCAGAGTTGCAGACCTCTTTGCCACTCCTACTTTTACTCTTTTCTCCGGGACACCCCGTATTACTACGAACGTCCACTTCCATTGGACAAAACCATCGTATGGTTATATACGAACTCGAAGGACTTCGAGGATGGTTTCCGGTTCTGGAGAAAACGGATAGGATTATTCAGTTGTCTTTTCTTTTCACCTTCTCTCAGGTTGCGAGTACTCCTTGGCTTAGGAGTAGTACACCTATTACGCAAATTGGATAGTCTTCTTCCAAACCTTAGGCTGGTGCCGAACGGTGGGGAATGAAGAAAACCAATTAGCCTAAACGGTGTACAGAAGGTATTAAGTTAGGACAAAGCAAGGGATTAGTAAGAGGGCAAAGTAAATTGCGACTGCTATTCACGACCTAACCATATACTTCTTTGTCAATCCTAAATCACCTATGAATTAAGTTCATTCGGTTGTCTTTTATCCTTACCTTCTCTCGCATTGCGAGTGCTCCTAGGACTAGGACAGTACACCCATTATGCTTATTGGATAGTCTTCTTCCAAACCATAGGCTGGTGCCGAACGGTAGGGAAGGAAGAAAACCATTTGGCCTAAAGGGGTGTACAGAAGGTAATGACTAAAGACATATAAAGGGATTTGGAGAGGTGGCAAAGAATTATACAGTTATAGTTGTGAATCTGGATAATGGAAGAGGCATTACTAAGAATACCAGAATACCCCATCGAAACATTTCAATGTTTCAGTTTCACTGTGTACTGCTAAAAGAAAACTGATTTCTCAATTAGACACTTGCTCCAGGGTATGTATTTACCAGGTATGATTCTCACATCTGTATGGTTTTACAGATGATGAGTGGGAGTAAGTTATTGGGAATTGGGTGATCATCCTCATTATATCGGGATTCGTTGGAATTGGTGATATTTGAAGAAGCCACCTGGGTTGTTTGCCGGTCGGCAAATATTTGGTTTTGAATATCCGTTGTTGTGCACCAATTTCAAATTGATATATCTGTACGTCTATTTTTATAGAGTGAGATATACTTTTTGAAATTATGTCTATGACATTTACCTATATCAGTGGATAGTTAGGTAAGGAGCATTGAACAACGGTGTAATTCTTCTTAACCAAAAGTACAGCTTTCAACCTACGACACACAGTGAATGAGTCACTAGACTCGGGGGACTTATACAGAGTATTGTATATTGTCCAGCGTCCATTAGGACAGAGGGGTTGGTCCTCGTACTATATTCTGTTTACTTTTAACTTCTCTAGTTCTTAGACATGTGTTTCGTAGAAACACAGGGTCTAAGTTTTGAGGAGTTATAGGTATAAGAGTAAAGTAGAGAACCAGGTGTTGCAAGTATCGGGATTCTTCAAGGTGATCGAAGAGTAGATACTTGTGAATGGTATTCAGTTGATAGTAATGATTAAGAGAACTAGCTTCTTTTTCAGGTTACTCATAATTGGAAGTACTCCTAAGTTGAGTAACGCTGATCGGCCTCTCTCCATTTAGTTGACATGCACTGGAGACAGCTGCATGATTTGAATCTGGTTCAATTAAATCAGTGCCTCTGTTTCTTGGATATAGAACAGTTCATATCTTGACATTGTTAAGATACGGGGAGTTGTCCGGCTTATGCTTAAAACCAGACTCTGGACAACTCAAGGCACGTCTCAGTAATGGCTGTTTGTGGGTTGACCCGGGCTATGACGAGGGTTGACTTTCTACCATCTGGAAGATCAATAGTGATATTGTTCTAGACTCGCCACAGTTTTAACAAAAATGGACTTTTTCAGAAAACAGTAGTGGGAGTATGGTAGAACTGGAAGTGATTCCAGAACCGCAAACGATTACTGAAGATTTGATAAGAACCTAAAGATTCAATCTGGTTTGACATTCTATTGGCCACTCCGCAGATAAGGTGGGTAACCACAGGCACCCGAGAGGTACTTCGGTATACTCAAGGACAGTGGCAGAGAGGTTCTTGTTTACCCAGACTTGCCATTGCTGTTGTTCCAGACTGTGAGACCCGGCAGGAGAATGAGTATAGCGTCGTTCTAAACTGGTTTTAGAAGCGTACGTATATATGACTCTGCCAGAGGGTTGTCGTAGTCAGTGGGAGCAGCGGAAGCATTGGTGGACATCAGGCTTATGTCTATTTATAGACTAAAGCAGATATAGCGGAGATAGATCATCTATTTCTGATATGACAGTCATAGGTTTGACTTCATCAGAATAGGGGATGGATCTGTTGAGAAGGTAGTAGGGTGTGATGTCCTGGTATTTGATGACATACACAGAGTAGGAAGTGATATTCCTATACTACGATCGGTTATACTTTGGTCGTCACACGGTGGTTTCTCCACATAGGACTTGGATATTATATCAGACATTCTGGTTACTAGATTTATGGTTTTAGATCTAGATTTGGGTGGTTTCCCAATCTGGGTACTTTGACCGCATTCTATGAGTATTTAGAATGGACGACTCCTGGCACGGTAGTGTACCTGCAGGTAATGGAGTCACCCTCTCTAAAGGTGTCTTATAGACTAAAGGGGAGAGGGACACGCATGATTGACAGATCACTTGCTTAGGCAACTGAGTCAATCATGAGATGTCAAGTACCACACCAGATGTTGTTCTTGCAGAAGGTGCAATAAGTTGATATTAATCCAATCCTAGAGGAACAGTCGGAAGCAGTTTTAGAACATAAGTGGATGTTCTAGGGATATGATAACGGCAGTCTTCTTCAGTAGACAGTTATCATTCCAGGCTTCCAAGGTGACCTGGATGGCAGAGTGGCTGTCAGAGTTATAGTTTTCCCTCTGACGAGGGGCAGTATTTTGGACAGATGGTCCAGGTTGATACTGAGGGAAGGCATGGTGCAGGATACTGATTAAGTTCAGTTGACGATATAGTCTAAGAAGTTTGGATTTGGAGTTCATTTATGAGCTAGGTCCCATCAGACATCCAGACATTCTAGGACAGGTATTGCTCATTTCGGGAGATGGTTTTCTCTGCGAACATGAGATATAGAGAGACATAGAAAGAAACATCAAAGCGGATCCACTCACTGAGGCTATTCCTCGAACGCAATAGTTTCGCAAACGAGCTTTGTGAGACTGACTAGTAGAGGAGTTGGGTGTTCGGTATCACACGGGCTGTGAGTATGCGACATCGCAATAATTAGCCTCGAGTGCAAGTGGGAGATTGTTGGAGATAGTGCCCTCAGAGTCAATTATTGGATCACAGGCACGTGATTGCAATGATTGAGGGGAGGACCTGTCCCAGTAGGACAGTCTTACTCGAGATGATAGTATGCTATCTGGTTTACCTTTATCATCGTGTACTGCTTTAGGTGACCTTACGAGTCGCTATTGCACGTTGATAAAGCCCCTAGGATTCTTGCTTGATACCAGCAGTATGAGGGCGATCATATACGTGAGAGCTGGGGTCTATAAGCACATCCTTAAAAGGTCCCTAGTCGTGGGAGTTTCGAGACAGGGCATCGATACTCCGGAGTAGACTAGTGTATACAGTCGAGACCCCGACGAGGGGCGGTGGCCGGTCTCACAAGCCACTGGTGTCAGTTGGTTCACCTAAGATGTATACAGGTGCTCATTGGGTTATGAGTACACCGGACAGGACTCGCCGGGAACCTGCTAGTTGGGATATACCAGACGTCAGATAGCAGTTCCCAGGTGACATGTGTACAGGTTAGTTCATCGACCTGGGATCGTCATTTGTCTCGTGTGAGTTCCCACTGTACTTTGATTACTACCCTACCACGGCTCAAAGGAGTCGTGCAAACAGGTTTTAGTTGGGTACAGTCCCGAGCCACATGGAGGCAGTGAGCGGATCTGCAGGGGTTCGTCTCTCCCGGTATTGGGGGTGAGGTCGTGCTGTGTCTAGGAGAGCCAGAACATGAAAAGTCCTTGGCCAAGGCAGGAGATTTGCTGGTAGGTATTCCAGTAGTATCTCAGGGTGTTCTGGGCTACACTCCGACACGACTTGTACCGCTTTTGGGGGTCTGACTTTTACCAACCCCTAGGCCCGCCATGCGATGCTCATAGACGAACGGACCGGACTGTACGGATATTGTCACTGACAGGCTCAGTAGGGTGTCAGGATGAGTTCGCTCATCGACGTCCCTTTTGGTCAATTGCTGGTGGCCCGTCACGTATGGCTTATACCTCTGACGTGCTAGTGGTTAAATCCACAGCCATAGTATTGACGAGTCTTTAGAGTCCACCACACACTCAGTTACTCAAGTTTCGGGCGAAACGCTGTAGAGGCCGTATGGAGATATGGCAGGGTTCGATCAGATACGTGCGGTATTGCACGGATCGTGATCGGACAGATTTTACTAGCCGGCTTTGGCTTAAGCCGAATTCTAGTTTTAGATAGTGTAGTTTTGTCTCTTTGCATTTGTGTTCAGTGGGAATACAAATGCGGGCATGTATTTGCAGTAGCGGGGTTTTCCTGTAATTTATTACGGGATCGGTTTTCTGGGGTTGCCAGTTTGCATTCCGTTCCGGCCGGTTTTCTATTTTTCCTTCACGGCCGGACTTTTCGTTGGAGGGTGTTAATTGCAAGTTTGCAATTAACATTTTGTAGAGGGGTTTTCTTGCATATGTGTGGATTATGATTTGACCATCATCATGAGATTCTCTTTGCATCATTCTTTTGCATTTATGTGATAAGAATGAGATTGGAAATGGTTGTGACAATTATCATTTTAGTTTTTGATTCTTTTTCCCCACTTGTATTTGATTCCTTTTCCTACACCCACTAAAAAGGGGCCGGCCACTGTTCAGGAGGGGGGGTTTTATTTTGGTGGACATTTCATTATGCTTTTGATTAATTATGCATTCTATCCACTTGTTTCCAGTGAGCACAAAAGGGTTTTGGCTGAATTTTTTTTTGATGCTCATTTTTTCTTAGCAAGAATCCATGAAAAATCCTTGTGCACCAATTCCTTCCTCATGGCAACTATACTAAACCCCAAAGAGACAACTATTCTACACTATTTCTATAGCAAGCCTTGGACGCGTCGGCTAGCCAACTTCGCGCCCGAGTTGCCTCGGTCAAGAGGCGGGAGCCCGTAAAAGATTCCGGCTACGTGGTGCCCTTTCCGACGAGCGAGGAGGTGACGGAGATTCCGCGGGAGATCGGAGTGGAGACGAAGACCGAAGGACACGGATCGCTTGGTATAGCATCTCTACTCTTTTCTTATTTGCTAGTTAGCTAGGTTAATGGCCCGATCCGGGTAAAAAGTCCGCGGTGGTGCCGTTTTGCAAAGTTCGCAAAGTTTTTGTTTTCCGCGTTTCCGGCGTCGGATCGACGGCCGGGGCGCCCCCGCGGGCTTACAATGGTATCAGAGCCACGCCATTAACCTTGCCTAGCTTGCTCTAGCGCGTTTAGAACCCGATCGAACAAAATCCCCAAAAACCGTATTTTTGTGCACATGTGTTCTCTGTTGAAATTTTTTGAGCTCCTAAAATTTTTCGGGTTGTTGCAGAGGCATGTACAAGAAATTCTAAGAATTCTGGGAAAATACGGTTCAGTGATTCCCTACTTCGACCGCGGAAACGCGGCCAAACCCCTGTTTTGGCCGCTGTTCCGCGGTGGTTAAAAGGAATCGTTGAACCAAAATTTCCCAGTAAGCTTTTGATCAGGAAATAGGGGTTTTGGGATATTAATTTTGGGCCCAGATTTTCTGGAAGTGCTACAGTGGTGTATGGGGCCCACTTGATAATATTTGTTCGATCGGATATTTTAAACATGCTAGTTCACAGTATTTACTTTATATCTGCGACCGTGAATGTCATTTGATCGGTAAATCCCGTCTAACTGCTATAGCCCGGTTAGACGGATTTGCGAACGTGACTTTCACGTTGATGTTCTGTGATTGTACTGTATTGTTGCGGATCGGTCGTGGGGATAGCCTGGTTGCAGTGGTAGTACAGTTCTGTTTTATATGTACATTTGATATTGCGGGGCGAGCGTCCGACATGTGGACTGCCGTCACTGCCTGTTTGTATTATTCTTTTGGGGCACGACCAGGTTGCGGTCGATATACCCGTTGTATGTATATTTTACTTTCTGTACTAGGTTTACCCCGCGGAGGGGTGGACGGATAGCCGGATTCTAGAGGGCAACAAGCCCGCATCTCATGGCATTGAGACGGAGGGGGCTTCACTCTAGAATTGGCGGGCTATTCGCCGCACTCGTAGGGGGTATAGGATTGACCCAGGAGGGGTTCCCAAGTTACCGGATTCCGTGAAGTGCTGGGTGGTCCATTCACGTTGCTGAAGGAGGCTGCCTCGCTTCAGGTTTTGGCGGGTAACTTGCCGCACCCGTAGGGGTCTAGGATTTCATTGCACAGGCTATCCACACGACCAGGGGAACGTCGGGTTTCAGTAGCGGCTCTGTGAAACCCGGGGATCCCAGATATCTGTATTGATCTGTGTTGCTATACATTTCTGTGTTGCTTTTTATCACGCCATGAGCGAAAATTATATATTATATATATATTAGTAGATGTTGTATATGTTTTTCATCCGCGCTAGTCCAGTCCCCGCTCTGTCGTTAGTTAGCTAACCTAACGAGTGATGACGGGACCCAGTGGCGAATGCGGATGGCATATACGTACGTCAGTATATTTTCGTTCTTTATTGGTGTGATCAATTGATGGGACTGCGTTGATTCGGATCAATGCAAGTTAAACAAACCTAATCTGATGTTGTTGGAACACTTTTTCAAAAAGCTGTTATTGCAAGGACGTTCTCTTTTGTTTTGCACAGTGGTATTCAGTTGGAATATCCTGCTCCTCAGTCGACGAGGCAAGGGCCGAGATCCCTTCACCGGGAGTGACCCCTTAGACAGAAGTTTGCGTCAGGGCATTAACTTCACTATAGCCGATTACTTTTGCTTTGCACCGTGGTATTCAGTTGGAATATCCTGCACCCCATTCTACGGGGAAAGAGCCGAGATCCCTTCACCGGGAGTGACCTCTTTAGCAAAGGTTGTCGACACTATATTTTTATAAAGCTATCAGTTACTTCAACGATATCAAGTTCATTACGTTAAAGGTTTTCGCCAGAAACCATTCGTAGCCCTCCGTCGTTTCATATGGATGGTCAATAGTATTCAAGCTGTGTATGTTGGCCAAAGTCAAGGCACAGTGTTTGGTAGCTGTTGGGTATTCATATGCAGCATAGATAGATGCGTTGGTTTGGGACAGTCGTACTGCCATTTTGGCCAAAGTCAAGGGTATGTACGGGTGGGTTCAAATTAACCAGGAAAATGACGGGTAGAACTTGACATGTGACTTATGATATGTTGGCCAAAGTTAAGGTCATAAGAGCATGGGGTAAAAATCACATCGGGAGTTTCAAAAGTACTGAAACTTGCCAGATATGCGCATACCTTCTGGAGTGTGATAACGTGAGCGGATTCCGTCACGTTATCATGCGATGAGAGTTGGATCCCGATTCCCACTGATGAGTTGGTTTACTCCTCGGGTTATCCCGGCTAATTCTTCTTTCAGGTTTGGGGAAGAATTTGACGTTACAGTGGGAGGTTTCCAGATTAGATAAATTGGTAACCATTCTGATCTAGGTTAGAGTGCACGCTGAGTGTTTCTTTTCTCTCTCTCTTTGGCAGCGACCATTGACCCGACCCTAGACTATGACTCAGTGACCAAGTTGACCGAACCTTCTTAACACTGGCTTTTGGATTGTCAGAGTTGCAGACCTCTTTGCCACTCCTACTTTTACTCTTTTCTCCGGGACACCCCGTATTACTACGAACGTCCACTTCCATTGGACAAAACCATCGTATGGTTATATACGAACTCGAAGGACTTCGAGGATGGTTTCCGGTTCTGGAGAAAACGGATAGGATTATTCAGTTGTCTTTTCTTTTCACCTTCTCTCAGGTTGCGAGTACTCCTTGGCTTAGGAGTAGTACACCTATTACGCAAATTGGATAGTCTTCTTCCAAACCTTAGGCTGGTGCCGAACGGTGGGGAATGAAGAAAACCAATTAGCCTAAACGGTGTACAGAAGGTATTAAGTTAGGACAAAGCAAGGGATTAGTAAGAGGGCAAAGTAAATTGCGACTGCTATTCACGACCTAACCATATACTTCTTTGTCAATCCTAAATCACCTATGAATTAAGTTCATTCGGTTGTCTTTTATCCTTACCTTCTCTCGCATTGCGAGTGCTCCTAGGACTAGGACAGTACACCCATTATGCTTATTGGATAGTCTTCTTCCAAACCATAGGCTGGTGCCGAACGGTAGGGAAGGAAGAAAACCATTTGGCCTAAAGGGGTGTACAGAAGGTAATGACTAAAGACATATAAAGGGATTTGGAGAGGTGGCAAAGAATTATACAGTTATAGTTGTGAATCTGGATAATGGAAGAGGCATTACTAAGAATACCAGAATACCCCATCGAAACATTTCAATGTTTCAGTTTCACTGTGTACTGCTAAAAGAAAACTGATTTCTCAATTAGACACTTGCTCCAGGGTATGTATTTACCAGGTATGATTCTCACATCTGTATGGTTTTACAGATGATGAGTGGGAGTAAGTTATTGGGAATTGGGTGATCATCCTCATTATATCGGGATTCGTTGGAATTGGTGATATTTGAAGAAGCCACCTGGGTTGTTTGCCGGTCGGCAAATATTTGGTTTTGAATATCCGTTGTTGTGCACCAATTTCAAATTGATATATCTGTACGTCTATTTTTATAGAGTGAGATATACTTTTTGAAATTATGTCTATGACATTTACCTATATCAGTGGATAGTTAGGTAAGGAGCATTGAACAACGGTGTAATTCTTCTTAACCAAAAGTACAGCTTTCAACCTACGACACACAGTGAATGAGTCACTAGACTCGGGGGACTTATACAGAGTATTGTATATTGTCCAGCGTCCATTAGGACAGAGGGGTTGGTCCTCGTACTATATTCTGTTTACTTTTAACTTCTCTAGTTCTTAGACATGTGTTTCGTAGAAACACAGGGTCTAAGTTTTGAGGAGTTATAGGTATAAGAGTAAAGTAGAGAACCAGGTGTTGCAAGTATCGGGATTCTTCAAGGTGATCGAAGAGTAGATACTTGTGAATGGTATTCAGTTGATAGTAATGATTAAGAGAACTAGCTTCTTTTTCAGGTTACTCATAATTGGAAGTACTCCTAAGTTGAGTAACGCTGATCGGCCTCTCTCCATTTAGTTGACATGCACTGGAGACAGCTGCATGATTTGAATCTGGTTCAATTAAATCAGTGCCTCTGTTTCTTGGATATAGAACAGTTCATATCTTGACATTGTTAAGATACGGGGAGTTGTCCGGCTTATGCTTAAAACCAGACTCTGGACAACTCAAGGCACGTCTCAGTAATGGCTGTTTGTGGGTTGACCCGGGCTATGACGAGGGTTGACTTTCTACCATCTGGAAGATCAATAGTGATATTGTTCTAGACTCGCCACAGTTTTAACAAAAATGGACTTTTTCAGAAAACAGTAGTGGGAGTATGGTAGAACTGGAAGTGATTCCAGAACCGCAAACGATTACTGAAGATTTGATAAGAACCTAAAGATTCAATCTGGTTTGACATTCTATTGGCCACTCCGCAGATAAGGTGGGTAACCACAGGCACCCGAGAGGTACTTCGGTATACTCAAGGACAGTGGCAGAGAGGTTCTTGTTTACCCAGACTTGCCATTGCTGTTGTTCCAGACTGTGAGACCCGGCAGGAGAATGAGTATAGCGTCGTTCTAAACTGGTTTTAGAAGCGTACGTATATATGACTCTGCCAGAGGGTTGTCGTAGTCAGTGGGAGCAGCGGAAGCATTGGTGGACATCAGGCTTATGTCTATTTATAGACTAAAGCAGATATAGCGGAGATAGATCATCTATTTCTGATATGACAGTCATAGGTTTGACTTCATCAGAATAGGGGATGGATCTGTTGAGAAGGTAGTAGGGTGTGATGTCCTGGTATTTGATGACATACACAGAGTAGGAAGTGATATTCCTATACTACGATCGGTTATACTTTGGTCGTCACACGGTGGTTTCTCCACATAGGACTTGGATATTATATCAGACATTCTGGTTACTAGATTTATGGTTTTAGATCTAGATTTGGGTGGTTTCCCAATCTGGGTACTTTGACCGCATTCTATGAGTATTTAGAATGGACGACTCCTGGCACGGTAGTGTACCTGCAGGTAATGGAGTCACCCTCTCTAAAGGTGTCTTATAGACTAAAGGGGAGAGGGACACGCATGATTGACAGATCACTTGCTTAGGCAACTGAGTCAATCATGAGATGTCAAGTACCACACCAGATGTTGTTCTTGCAGAAGGTGCAATAAGTTGATATTAATCCAATCCTAGAGGAACAGTCGGAAGCAGTTTTAGAACATAAGTGGATGTTCTAGGGATATGATAACGGCAGTCTTCTTCAGTAGACAGTTATCATTCCAGGCTTCCAAGGTGACCTGGATGGCAGAGTGGCTGTCAGAGTTATAGTTTTCCCTCTGACGAGGGGCAGTATTTTGGACAGATGGTCCAGGTTGATACTGAGGGAAGGCATGGTGCAGGATACTGATTAAGTTCAGTTGACGATATAGTCTAAGAAGTTTGGATTTGGAGTTCATTTATGAGCTAGGTCCCATCAGACATCCAGACATTCTAGGACAGGTATTGCTCATTTCGGGAGATGGTTTTCTCTGCGAACATGAGATATAGAGAGACATAGAAAGAAACATCAAAGCGGATCCACTCACTGAGGCTATTCCTCGAACGCAATAGTTTCGCAAACGAGCTTTGTGAGACTGACTAGTAGAGGAGTTGGGTGTTCGGTATCACACGGGCTGTGAGTATGCGACATCGCAATAATTAGCCTCGAGTGCAAGTGGGAGATTGTTGGAGATAGTGCCCTCAGAGTCAATTATTGGATCACAGGCACGTGATTGCAATGATTGAGGGGAGGACCTGTCCCAGTAGGACAGTCTTACTCGAGATGATAGTATGCTATCTGGTTTACCTTTATCATCGTGTACTGCTTTAGGTGACCTTACGAGTCGCTATTGCACGTTGATAAAGCCCCTAGGATTCTTGCTTGATACCAGCAGTATGAGGGCGATCATATACGTGAGAGCTGGGGTCTATAAGCACATCCTTAAAAGGTCCCTAGTCGTGGGAGTTTCGAGACAGGGCATCGATACTCCGGAGTAGACTAGTGTATACAGTCGAGACCCCGACGAGGGGCGGTGGCCGGTCTCACAAGCCACTGGTGTCAGTTGGTTCACCTAAGATGTATACAGGTGCTCATTGGGTTATGAGTACACCGGACAGGACTCGCCGGGAACCTGCTAGTTGGGATATACCAGACGTCAGATAGCAGTTCCCAGGTGACATGTGTACAGGTTAGTTCATCGACCTGGGATCGTCATTTGTCTCGTGTGAGTTCCCACTGTACTTTGATTACTACCCTACCACGGCTCAAAGGAGTCGTGCAAACAGGTTTTAGTTGGGTACAGTCCCGAGCCACATGGAGGCAGTGAGCGGATCTGCAGGGGTTCGTCTCTCCCGGTATTGGGGGTGAGGTCGTGCTGTGTCTAGGAGAGCCAGAACATGAAAAGTCCTTGGCCAAGGCAGGAGATTTGCTGGTAGGTATTCCAGTAGTATCTCAGGGTGTTCTGGGCTACACTCCGACACGACTTGTACCGCTTTTGGGGGTCTGACTTTTACCAACCCCCTAGGCCCGCCATGCGATGCTCATAGACGAACGGACCGGACTGTACGGATATTGTCACTGACAGGCTCAGTAGGGTGTCAGGATGAGTTCGCTCATCGACGTCCCTTTTGGTCAATTGCTGGTGGCCCGTCACGTATGGCTTATACCTCTGACGTGCTAGTGGTTAAATCCACAGCCATAGTATTGACGAGTCTTTAGAGTCCACCACACACTCAGTTACTCAAGTTTCGGGCGAAACGCTGTAGAGGCCGTATGGAGATATGGCAGGGTTCGATCAGATACGTGCGGTATTGCACGGATCGTGATCGGACAGATTTTACTAGCCGGCTTTGGCTTAAGCCGAATTCTAGTTTTAGATAGTGTAGTTTTGTCTCTTTGCATTTGTGTTCAGTGGGAATACAAATGCGGGCATGTATTTGCAGTAGCGGGGTTTTCCTGTAATTTATTACGGGATCGGTTTTCTGGGGTTGCCAGTTTGCATTCCGTTCCGGCCGGTTTTCTATTTTTCCTTCACGGCCGGACTTTTCGTTGGAGGGTGTTAATTGCAAGTTTGCAATTAACATTTTGTAGAGGGGTTTTCTTGCATATGTGTGGATTATGATTTGACCATCATCATGAGATTCTCTTTGCATCATTCTTTTGCATTTATGTGATAAGAATGAGATTGGAAATGGTTGTGACAATTATCATTTTAGTTTTTGATTCTTTTTCCCCACTTGTATTTGATTCCTTTTCCTACACCCACTAAAAAGGGGCCGGCCACTGTTCAGGAGGGGGGGGTTTTATTTTGGTGGACATTTCATTATGCTTTTGATTAATTATGCATTCTATCCACTTGTTTCCAGTGAGCACAAAAGGGTTTTGGCTGAATTTTTTTTTGATGCTCATTTTTTCTTAGCAAGAATCCATGAAAAATCCTTGTGCACCAATTCCTTCCTCATGGCAACTATACTAAACCCCAAAGAGACAACTATTCTACACTATTTCTATAGCAAGCCTTGGACGCGTCGGCTAGCCAACTTCGCGCCCGAGTTGCCTCGGTCAAGAGGCGGGAGCCCGTAAAAGATTCCGGCTACGTGGTGCCCTTTCCGACGAGCGAGGAGGTGACGGAGATTCCGCGGGAGATCGGAGTGGAGACGAAGACCGAAGGACACGGATCGCTTGGTATAGCATCTCTACTCTTTTCTTATTTGCTAGTTAGCTAGGTTAATGGCCCGATCCGGGTAAAAAGTCCGCGGTGGTGCCGTTTTGCAAAGTTCGCAAAGTTTTTGTTTTCCGCGTTTCCGGCGTCGGATCGACGGCCGGGGCGCCCCCGCGGGCTTACAATATCAACTCCCAATACCGGGAGAGACGAATCCTATCTAACCGCCACTGCCTCCAAGTGCTTGGGACTGCACCAAACTGCTACCTGTTTGCACGACTCCTTTGAGCCATGGTAGGGTAGCAATCTAAGAACAGTGGGACACACTCGAGGCGAAGTAGCAGTGTCAAGTCTGCGGACTATACTGTACTCATGTCACCTGGGAACTGTTAACTGACGATGGGTATAATTCCAACCAATCAGTTCCCCTGCGAGTCCTGTCCAGTGTACCCGTAACCTAACGAGCACCTGTATACTATCTCCAGTACGACGTACTGATGGCTATGGGACAGACCATCTCCCCAACTGGGATGAGAAGCGTACACACTAGTCTACTCTGGAGTATCGATGCCCTGTCTCGATAATCCTACGACTAGGGACCTATATAGGATGTTGCTTATAGACTACCCAGCCCCCACTAGTGTGACTGCCATCACAATGCTGGTAATCAAGCAAAGATCCTATGGGCTCTACTAATATGTATAAGTGATACGTTACAAGAAACGTATGCACATATTAAAGTAGACACAAACCAAGTAGCATACTGCCATTTTTAGCAAGACTGTATATACAACTGTAAATATCCCAAGCTTCCATTAAGTAATATACATACAAGTATGATACAATAATAGCCCCTAGGGCATATACACTAACACTTTCCTCATCGAATGAGGTGCTGGATATTCATCAAGGAATACCACTATGCAAAGCAAGAACTAGAGCTACCTTATTTAAAAAATCTGATTCTACAACATCTTTAGGTTTCTTTTCTTTCATTAATCTCATTAATGAAGTCCCATCATTTAATGTTTCCTAAACATTACAGAAAAATGAAACGAAAATAGAACGTACGCTTATGCCATCCGCATTCGCCACTGGGCCCCGTCATGCACCGTTAGGTTACTTAACTACCGGCAGAGCGGGGGCTGGACTAGCGCGGGTGCAAAACATTAGCAACGTTTATTATATATCATATATATAATATAACATTCGTCTCACGCGGTTATATGATCACATCACAGAACCAAGCAGCAGAAGCAACATATGAAATATTGGATATACTAGGATTTCCGTATTTTAAATTTAACCAGTAATGTAAAACACAGATTCCACGGTTGTGAAGAATAGCCAAACCCACATCCCTAGACCCATACGAGAGCGGCAAGTAACCCTACCAATTCTAGAGTTAGGAGACCCGGTCTCAACTCCTTGAGATGGTCTCCCACTGGACTCTAGAACCTGGTTACTTGTGCTCCCCACCTTGGGTCTATCCTAATGCGAAAAAGTAAATAATATACATCAATGGTGAAATCATCCTCAACCCAGAAGTTTCCCAATAAAAGAATATTACATGCAGATTTTACATGAATGAAAATAAAAAATCTCATCTCACATAAAAAAAACCCGGCTACTCATTCATGACGATCCAATAAATCATATCAACAGCAACACATAATATCTCATGTCATCAACGTAAGTAAATATGCGTATCCCGAATTTCGTTGATATATAGCAACGAGATCGGGATACCCCACATATTACACTTACCTTCGCAGAAAAGAAATGGAAAACTACAATAATTAGAATCTGTATATCCTTAGACATCATAAACCCGGAATATCTCATATTCCGGATTTCATGCCTAACCTATAAATCTTGTATTTTAGTCTCAAATTGAAAACACTTTTCAATTACTTTAGTCGAGTAATTCAACAGGATTCCCGACTACAATATCGAATACTCGTCAGAAACTTTAGCAGATGGTCGCACCCCCGATGCCGTCGACAAAGTTCACTAAGGCAGAACACCGTGGCCGCAAGCACCCGAGTGGGTGCTTTTGGCAACGGGGTTCTTCTACAGTCACTTGGTCGCGGCTATGGGGTGTGGCTGTCTACTAGAGTTATCCGGCGAGTGTTCGCATACAATACGCGATTGCGATAGAGTTTTGATCCGAATCAAAACTCCATGGCAACCGATTAACCGAGACTAATGCACTAGGTTTATAATATACTAACTATTTTTCACAAAACTAATTATTTAAATTCTAAATATTGTATCACATATCATCAAGATCTATACAACGTTAAACATTTCGATCGGTTTATCAAACTCCCACAAAATCCAGAGACCTCAACAACTTGAGAATCATTAAAAGTACCCAGAGAGTGCAAAATCAAGAATTGGAGCAGCACAGAGAAAATGACAACACAACTCCCCAAAAGTGTGGCGGAACCGTGGCCAAACAAGGGTTTGGGCCGCGGTTCCGCGATCGTTTGAGTGAGTTGGGGTCTCAAATTTTCTGGGGCTCCATAAAATACCCTGCACAATTTTTTGGACATTTTTAATCACAAAAATTCCAACGTTTGAAAAATTCGACAGAAACATCACAAATCGGGCGTTTCGAAAACCGATCGAACACTTTAACGTCGTAATGACCTACCCAAATATTCTAGCTTGGCTCTAATATCATGAAAGTCTACCCTAGCACCACCATGAGGTTTTAGTAGTATCAAGCATGCCAAATTTAAATTTTTCTAGGTGCTAAGTTAGACTAACCAAGATCTTAACTAGAAGATTAGGGTTTAACCTATGATGATATGATAAACTAAAGAAGTGAAGATGGATATACCCTCGTAGATCGAGTCCTTCACTTCACAAGCTCCGTGTAGTAGTCCGCTCGACTCCACTAGGCTTCACTTGAGAGTTTGATCGAGCTTCCTCCGATGACCTTCGTGCCGAAGATGATCCACGCGAAGTCCACTAGCTCAAGCTACCTCTTCACTAATCTCCTATTAGTGAAGGAAACACGCCACACCAAATTGCTAGTTTGGTGTGGGATGGTGAAGTAGGGGATTTAAGGCTCACTAGTATGTTCAAAACTCCATGATTCACATCACATGTGAAGGGTTAGAGTTTTGAGGCATGAGGAAGATGAAGATGGAAGCTAGAGAGAGTGTAAGCTCAACTCAAGAGAGCAAGAATGAATAATGATCAAGTGAAGTATGAAGTGAGTGTGGCTACCCCCTTGACCCTCACTCATTTAAGCATAGAGTAAATTGCAATATAAAATTGCAAACATGCTTGAATAGTGAGTCAAGAGTAATAAACAAATAATAAAGCCCATGCCTCACCCATACCTCACAAAGTCTCCCCATTTTCCACTTTTTATTCTATTTTCCAAAAATAGAAAATACATGCCATGCTTGATATATATTTATATATATATATCATATATATATTAATATATATAATAAAATATTTAGTGAGCTAATAATATTAGTTAAGATATAATTATATCAAATATAATATATATCACATTATTAAATCAACACTTGATTTAATAATCCAGTTATATCACATATAACCGACTAATATCATTTATCTGTATATCACATTATTAAATCAACACTTGATTCAATAATCCAGTTATATCGCATATAACCTGACTGATAACAGATAATTTCCAAATTACAATACGGTATCACATACTCGTATTTAATAAGGCCCCCGCACATATCATCATATGTAACCTACTTCGTTTCGCTTGAACCAGAAAACTTCTGTATGGGGCTCTAAAGACTCGTCGATACGCCAGCAGTAGGTGATGATCACACCAGTCACCTACAAGCCGTCAGTGGTACTAGCTGTACGTAACAGCTACCCGGGTATTGAGCGAAATGAAGATCAACAAGCAAGCTTGTCCATACTCTCCATGAAGCCTAACAGTAACACTACCATACAGTCCGGTCTCTTCATCTGATATGCCGCATATCATGTCTAGGGGTGGTAAACGTCGGACCCCAGTAACGTGATAAGTCATGCCGATGTCTGGCCTATAACGGTTCGAGAAACTACTGATAACTCTTATCGGTAAATCTCAGTATGTCACGACCCGAAATGGCACGTGACTGGCACTTGAATCATATGAAAGTCTATAGGACCCCATCTAATTCAAGTAAGCCAAAAGCCCAGAAATCTACAACCATTTTAGATAATAATTGAAGGAAAACTTGTTTTACAGCAAGTGGTTTTAATAGCATAAACCGAATTATGCGTTTAAAAAAGCATCAAGTCTTTTCTAAAAATTTCGGCAGAGTTTTCTTTGTAAATACTGGCCCCAAACGGGGTACAACATGAATAGTATACGAAATGATAAAAGGCATCCCCAAGCGGGAGCAAGCTCTTCGTCAATCGATGGTCACAACCACGCAAGCCATATAATATACAACGCCGAAGGGCGAGGATCAAAACTCAAAAGAAACTCAAAATCAACATGAAAACCATAAAATTACAACGCGTGACTCTAAGGTCGAAATAAAAATACAAGTTTGGTTTTGTAAGTCTAACAAATATACAAGTCTGTTTGATAGAGTTACTAGATACAACTGAATATAATAAATGTACGAGGGTGGTCACGATGCGAGTGAACCCACCTACCAAAGCAATCACCCGAAATGGAAGCAATGTGCCAGAAAGCCGCAATGAAACCTGTACGGCAAAACCTGCAAGAAACTGTGGCACAACGGGGGTGAGTTGCCAACTCGTGAGTAGAAAACATCACCGAGCAGAAAACGTATGTATGACTCAATCCTAGGTCAATACGATCAAATATATATCCTCAAAATAGTATCCTGAACCATATACACCTATGTGTAAAAATATCTAATAAGACCTGAAGCATATACAAAAAAATGGCAAGGGTAACATCTATGCATAAGTGTAATCCCATGCGCTCATGCCACTGCCTCAAGTAGCAATATGTCACATATATGATGTATAAATGTTAGGTTTACCTAGCACCCTATGTACAGTTTGGAAGCATCACATGTCACAAAGTTCAAATTTTTATGGTGCTAAGCAAGCATACAAAGGATCGATTCTAGAAAATTAGGGTTTCTAAACAACAAAGGCAACAAAGACTAGGGTTTCGAGACTACAACCTTTGTAGCTTCCTTCGCTAGACTCTTTGGCCTCTTGAGTGTTGGAGGAAGGTTCTCTTGAAGTCTTCTAGCGTCCACGACGATCCACCCGAAGCTCCTTCGTCCAAGATATCCACTTCACTTTCCAAGAGAAGAAAAGAAGATAACACTCTAAACAAGTGGGCTAAACTTGTGTAGAATGATGTTGTGGTTCTAATTCTCACTTCAAAAACCTTTCTTGATGTGTATTTTGCTCACTATAAAACACTAGAGAGCAAAAGAAGAAGGAGGAAGAAGATGATGGCTTTTCTCTTTCAAGAAGAGAAAAGATTAACCCTAGAAAAGAAATGAAAATATATCTATATATATATTTATTTCTTCTCATCTCAAACCATGGTTAAATGTTTGAGTTATTATTTAATTAGAGCTTAAAACATAGAAGGAAAGTTTAATCCATGGTTATGGGTAGATGAGGATGGTTAGGTTAAAGAAGGATGTAGAAACTAGTCAAGAATTATCCTTTCCTTTTCCATTTTGTTTTAAACACAAAAATCAAATAATAATCCATATATTTATCCATGGTGTGAGTCTTATATTGCCATCATTTTCAATATGTAATCAACCATGATAGATGATGTATGTATGTATGTATGTATGTATGTATGTATGTATGCACATCCATATGTGCATGAAACTAGAAAGAAAGAAAAACATGCATGCATGCATGCATCCATCATATACAAGAAAAGGTTTTAAGTGAGAAAACTAATGGTTAAATGATAAATCAACACTTGATTTATCAATCCGGCCATATCACATATGACCCCACCAAAAGCAAGCCGCCCGATCAATATACGGTATCCTATACGCGCATTTTAATCGGGTTCATGCGCATATCGCATACGCGCACCACAACGTTTCGCCTGGACTAGGTAACTCCTTTGTGGGACTCTAAGACTCGTCAATACGCCAGCAGTGGGTGATGATCATATCAAGCACCCTCAAGCCGCAAGCGGTCAGCTAAACGTAACGGCCACCCGGGTATTGAGCGATCAGAAGAAAACAAGCGAACCTGCTACAACTCCCGTCGAGCCAACTGGCAACACTACCGTACAGTCCGGTCTCTTCGTCAGATATGCTGCATATCGAGCCTAGGGATGGTCACGTCGACCCCAATAACTCAATAAGTCATGCCGGTGAATGGTCTATAACAGATCGAGAAACTACTGATAATACTTATCAGTAAATCTCAGCAGCCCTGGCCAGGGACTTACTGATATAACCAGTCGGGCACAGCACAGCATCAACTCCCAATACAGGGAGAGACGAAACCCCTCCTATCGCTCATTGCCTTCATGTGTCTCGGGACTGTACCCAACGGCCACCTGTTTGCACGACTCAGTAGAGCCGTGGTAGGGTGGCAATAAAAGTACAGTGGGAGAACACACAAGACTCTATGACGATCTCGGGTCTACAGACTAACCTGTACCAGTGTCACCTAAGAACTGCTATCCGACGATAGATATAATTCCATATAGGAGTTCTCGGTGAGTCCGTCCAGTGTACCTAGTCACCACTGAGCACCCGTATATGATCTTGATGTCAAACATCGATGAATGTGGGAACATTCATCGCCCATCGTATGGGTCTAGTATCATATACGCTAGTCTACTTTGGTATATCAATGCCCGTCTCGATATACCTACGACTAGGGACTTTTCAGGATATGCTTATAGACTCCAGATGTCCCACTAGTATGATCTCCATCATAATCAGAGTAGTCAAGCCGATATCCTCAGGGCTTTATCAGCATATATGAATGAATAAAAGTATGATCAAATCAACATGTCAGATAAAGAAGAACCAGATAGCATACTATCATGTCGAGCAAGAATTTATACTGAATATATATACATGTACAAATACATCCACTATCATATAATGGCCTCTAGGGCATACATATATCCAACAATCTCCCACTTGCACTAAGGCCAGTTATTGGCGTATCTCATACCCAACATCTCAAAAAGTCGCTCATGCTGCGGCTGAGGGAGGGCCTTGGTGAATGGATCCACGGCATTATTCTTTGTGTCTACTCTCCTAATCTCGATCTCGCGGCGATCTACAATCTCCCGGATCAAATGAAAACGCCTCAGGATGTGTCTGGACCGCTGATGGGATCTGAGCTCCTTGGCTAACGCCATAGCCCCATTATTATCACAATACAAAGGTATTGGATCAATAATGGTTGGAACTACTCCTAGCTCCGAGACGAACTTCTTCATCCAGACGGCTTCCTTGGCGGCATCATTCGCAGCAATGTACTCAGCTTCCATCGTAGAGTCTGCAACGGTATCTTGTTTGGAACTCTTCCAACTCACCGCCCCTCCATTGAGGCTAAATACAAACCCAGAGATAGATTTGTTGTCGTCCTTATCGCTCTGGAAGCTTGAATCGGTAAAGGCCTCCATTTGGATATCTCCATTACCATACACCAAGAACAATTCTTTAGTCCTTCGCAAGTACTTAAGAATGTTCTTCACAGCTGTCCAGTGGTTCTCCCCTGGGTTGGATTGATACCTGCTTACAACACTAAGTGCATAAGCTACATCTGGGCGTGTACATAACATCGCATACATTATAGATCCTACTGCCGAAGCATAGGGTATAATGCTCATGCGAGCTCTCTCTTCATCGTTCTTTGGACAAGAATCCTTGGAGAGAGTGACCCCATGGCAAGCGGGTAAGGCACCCCGCTTGGAGTCTTCCATACTAAATCTTTTTAGGATGGTATTGATGTACCTGGTTTGGGACAATCCCAATAACTTTTTGGATCTATCCCTATAGATCCTTATGCCCAGGATGTATGTGGCATCACCCAGGTCCTTCATGGAGAACCTTAGTGATAAGAAAGATTTGACCGACTGTAGCATAGGAATATCATTTCCTATCAGAAGAATGTCGTCCACGTACAATACGAGGAATGTGAAAGCTCTCCCTACAGCCTTTTTATAAACACAAGGTTCATCTGGATTTTTGATGAAATCAAACTCTTTGATAACATCATCGAAATAGATGTTCCAACTCCGAGATGCCTGCTTTAACCCATATATGGATTTAAGCAATCTACATGCTTTCCCGCTGCTCCCACTGTTAATGAAGCCCTCTGGCTGATCCATATAAACGCATTCTTCTAAATCTCCATTTAGAAATGCTGTTTTAACGTCCATCTGCCAGATTTCATAGTCGTAGTGAGCAGCAATAGCAAGTAGGATCCGAATGGATTTAAGCATGGCTACGGGCGAAAAAGTTTCGTCATAGTCAAAACCTGGTCTTTGACGAAAACCCTTCGCCACAAGTCTTGCCTTATAGGTCTCTACCTGCCCATCTACACCAATCTTTCTTTTAAAGATCCATTTGCATCCCACAGGTTTTACCCCAGGGGGTACAACGTCCAAAGTCCATACTTTGTTGGTGTACATAGACTCCATTTCGGATCTCATGGCATCCAGCCACTTCACAGAGTCTCCACTCGTGATAGCTTGCTGAAAACTGGTAGGATCATCATCATCCATGATGCAGTCTTCTCTGTCACCATCAATGAGGGAACCGTAGTACCTCTCCGGTGGGAGAGAAGTCCCACCAGACCTTCGGAGTGGCCGAGATTCCTCAGTTTCTATTGCAACAGCCGGTTCAACCAAATCGTCATTTGCAGTTTGTGTCTCTAGAACTTCTTCTAGATCCACCACCTTGCCATCATCTTTATCTGTGAAAAACTCTTTTTCCAAGAATGTGGCATACTGAGAAACAAACACCTTTTGTTCCTCTTTGTGGTAGAATAGATATCCATAAGAATTCTTTGGATACCCAACAAAATTACAGATGACTGACCGAGTCTCGAGTTTGTCCGGATTTTGCTTTTTAACATAGGTCGGGCAACCCCAAATCTTAATTCTCTTAAGAGATGGTCTCTTCTCATGCCATATCTCATATGGCGTGGTAGACACGGCTTTGGTTGGAACCCTGTTCAGTAGAAACGCTGCAATCTCCAATGCATGCCCCCAAAATGAGACGGGTAACTCAGCATCACTCATCATGGATCGGACCATATTTAATAGGGTCCTATTCCGTCGTTCAGACACACCGTTGTGCTGTGGTGTGTAAGGAGGAGTGAGCTGAGAGAGAATCCCATTCTCTTTTAGGAAGTTTGCAAATTCTGTACTGAGATACTCACCACCTCGATCTGATCGAAGCATCTTGATACTCAAGCCGGTTTGTTTTTCTACTTCTTGTTTATATTCAATGAATTTCTCGAAAGCTTCGGACTTGTGCTTTAATAAAAATACATGACCGAATCTTGAGAAATCGTCAGTGAATGTAATGAAGTATGAAAAACCGCCTCTAGCCTGTGTAGACATTAGCCCACATACATCACTATGTATGAGGCCTAGGAGCTCAGCGGCTCTTTCTCCGTGTCCGGTAAACGGAGTTTTGGTCATTTTACCCTTGATACAAGACTGGCAAGTCGCATAAGATTTATATTCAAAAGAGTTTAAATATCCATCTTTGTGTAACTTTTTTAGTCTTGTTTCGTTAATATGACCAAGTCTACAGTGCCAAAGAAAAGCTTCATTTAATTCTGAAAGTTTTCTTTTATTAGTGTGTTGTATACTGAAAACTGTGTGTTGATTTAGGACATATATTCCGTTATTAAGCGTACCATACCCAACCAACATTTGATTCAGGTGAATGTTCATAACATTGTTCTGCAATACAAAATTATATCCTTCATTGTCTAACAAAGAAACGGATATTATATTACAAAGCATACTTGGTACAAAATAACATGGATTCAAAACCAAAATACATCCAGATGGCAACCCCAAGTGATACTCTCCCACTGCGACTGTATGTACATTGGAACCATTTCCAACGCGAAGAGTATGGTCACCTGTCTTCAAAACTTTGCTATTTCTCAGCCCCTGCATAGAATTGCAAATGTGAGAACCTGAACTGGTATCCAATACCCAGGAAGCAGAGTTTATTGAAAAACAGTTTTCTGTCACAAACGCACCTGAAGCAGAAGCATCCCCATGCTTCTTCTTGAGATTTAAGTACTCCGTGCAGTTGCGCTTCCAATGTCCTGTCTTATGGCAATGAAAACATTCACCTTTCCCCGAGTCTCCAGCTTTGGACTTTTCCTTTCTCTTCACCTTCTTAACTCCACCCTTAGGATTGGTGGGCTTCTTCTTTTTCTTTCCCTTGGCCTTAGCTTTCGGGCGAGAAGAGGAAGACTGTCCAACAGTCATAACGGGAGTTTTTGCTAACTTAATAGTGCTCTCTGCACTCCTTAACATATTAAGGAGTTCAGGTAGCTCCTTCTCCATGCCATGCATGTTGAAGTTAACTATGAATTGAGCAAAGGTGGAGGGGAGGGACTGCAGAATAATATCTATATATTGTTCATTGTCCATAGTCCACCCAAGGTCCTCAAGCTCTTCTATAAGAGCTATCATCTTCAGAACATGGTCTCCTACTGGTGTGCCGGGGGCCATTCGCATCTGAAACAATTTCTTTGATGCTTCGTATCGCAATACGCGGGATTGCTCTCCATACAACTCCTTTGTATGGAGCAATATGGTTTGAATGTCCATATTCTCATGCTGCTTTTGATGTGTATTGTCCATCGATGCAAGCGCGAGGCATTTGGCCGTGGCACAATCAGCGTCCCATGTCTTGCGGACTTCTTTGTCTGCAACTGAGGATTTTGGACCTGGGACGGGCGGGGCTGAAGCCGTGAGGACATATGATACTTTATCATAAGTCAAGGCTATTTTCAGATTCCTCAGCCAGTCTTTATAATTGGTCCCATTCAGTTTGTTTTTATCTAGTAGAAGCTTGAGTCCAGTCATTGGTATCTGCCATTAAGAGAGAGAAAAGAATACACTCAGCGAAAGCTCTTGCATAGATCAGATTGGTTATTATCTTGTCTAATCGATATCTCCCACTGCTTTAATCAAGTTTTTCTTTCAAACCTTAAAAAGAAAACTAGCCAGGATTAATTACAGTCTACAACTTCGCTAACCGTTCAGCCAGGCCAGTGTCGGTACTTGAGGGAGGTTCCCCGTGCTTTCGCACGGACCTAATTAAAGTAAACCTCGTTTTCCCAGAGGCGGAGCCCCGTTAACACCTTTCTAGACACCTAATGAGTTAGCTAATTGTAAACTGTAAAACTCTCCTAGGAGCAACTATTGCCCACAGTGGGATCGGGATCCAACCATCACATGGAAGGTATGCAATCTCATTGCAAATCTCAACACTTGAAATTCCCGATGTAATTTTTACCCCTAGTACTTATGACCTTAACTATGGTCAACAAATCATAAGTACCAGTCAAGTTCTACCCGTCATTTCTTGATCAATTAGACCCACCCATATGACCCTTAACTATGGTCAACAAAGTCGTATGAATGTCCTAATTAATCTGCATCATATGCAGTGTAGGAAGACATCACTTAGCTACCGTACACTACGCCTTAACTAAAGTCAACAAACGTAGTACGAATACTAAGTACTCTACTTCCTAAAATGACGGAGGGTTGCGGATGATTTTTAAGAAAATCTTTAACGCTTTGAACTTGATATCGTCGTAGAATCAAATGGTTTTCAAAAGGAGTGGCTTGTGCTCCACAGTTTTGAAATATAGCTTTTCCATAAAGAGCCGAGTGGTTTTCAAATCCGATTCTACAGCATCTTTTTAGGTTTATTTTCTTTACATTAATCACATTAATGTAATCCCATCATTTAAGTCCTTAAGCCAATCACAGAAAAGAAACGAAAATAACACGTACGCTTATGCCATCCGCATTCGCCGCAATGTTCCGTTATGCACCGTTAGGTTACTTAACTAACGGCATACCGGGACGGGACTAGCGCGGGTGCAAAACATAAGCAACGTCTACTATATATCTCATATATAATATATCATTCGTCTCAGATATCACAGAACACAGGCAGCAGAAACATATATATAATGTGGGATATACTAGGACGTCCGTATTTAGTATTTAGCCAAAATAGAAAATACGGATTCCACAGTCGCGATGAATAGCCAAGCCCACACCCCTAGACCCCTACGAGAGCGGCAAGCGACCCTACTAATCCTGGATTTTAGGAGACCCGGTCTCGACTCCTCGAGATGGCCTCCCACTGAACCCCAGAACCCGGTCACTTGTGCTCCCCTCCTTGGGTCTATCCTAATGCGGAAAAGTAAATAATATACAATACTGGTGACATCAACCTCAACCCGGAAGTGCCCCAAATAAAAGAATATTACATTACATTTGAATTTACATGAATGAAAATATAAAACTCTCATCTCACATAAAAAAAACCCGGCTATTCGATCGCGACAATCCTGCACATAATATCTCAGCAACACATAATATCATATATCATCAACGTAAGTAAGTATGCGTACCCCAATTGTCGTTGATGTATAGCAACGAAACCGGCGATATCGAGCATACTATACTTACGGTCACAGAAAAGAAAGTGTAAAACTACAATATTTGGAATCCACATTCTCTTTAGACATCAAAAATGCGAAATATCACATACTTCGTATTTCATGCCTAAACTATATGAATTCCACATATTGTATCACATTCCAGATAAATAGACAGTATTAAAGTTTTCGAACGAACGATCAAGTACCCAAAATTCACTAAAGCTCAACACTTGAGCAGAGTTCAAAAACCCGGAGTGTGACACAGTAGTAGCGAACCAGCCATAGAAGGGTCAAGCCAACGCCTCACATGTGGCACGCCGTACTGCCCCAAACCCTAAGGTTCAAAGGGCAGTTCAAGACGGTCATATAATCGAGTTAAGGTTTGTTGTCTTCTAGAGGGTCCACCACAAGACTTGCACGTATCTCCAAAAGATTTAAACCCCGTGAAAAGTGAGCAAATGATAATCGTTCGAACACTTCAATACTTTCTAGTTTACCCGGAAAAGAAACGAAATGAAAATTCCGATCGAATCGTCGAGTCCAAAACCATCTCCAGAATTTACAGTACTGGATTCAGATTAAATATACCTAAAACAATATACAAGCAGTTTTAAGAATTACTGTGTAAATAGGAGGCAATGAAGCCTCTGTACGGCCGCGGAGCCGCGGCCTAAGCAAGGATTTGCCGCGGTTCCGTGGCTGTTTGTAGGCATCATGGCTTCGTATTTCACATGGTTTCTTATATTTTCCTGCTCTATTTTTTAAGTATTTTTAATTCTGAAAAATGTCAGATTTTAAAATTTGTCCAGAGAAGGTCTCGAAACGTCGTATTTTGATCCAATCGGGATTTTTACTTCGTAAAAGTGTCGCCTAATGTTCTAGGTCGGCTCTGATACCAATGTTAGGTTTACCTAGCACCCTATGTAGAGTTTGGAAGCATCACATGTCACAAAGTTCAAATTTTTATGGTGCTATGCAAGCATACAAAGGATCGATCCTAGAAAATTAAGGTTTCTAAACAACAAAGGCAACAAAGACTAAGGTTTCGAGACTACAACCTTTGTAGCTCCCTTCACTAGACTCTTTGGCCTCTTGAGTGTTGGAAGAAGGTTCTCTTGAAGTCTTCTAGCGTCCACGACGATCCACCCGAAGCTCCTTCGTCCAAGCTATCCACTTCACTTTCCAAGAGAAGAAAAGAAGATAACACTCTAAACAAGTGGGCTAAACTTGTGTAGAATGATGTTGTGGTTCTAATTCTCACTTCAAAAACCTTTCTTGATGTGTATTTTGCTCACTATAAAACACTAGAGAGCAAAAGAAGAAGGAGGAAGAAGATGATGGCTTTTCTTTTTCAAGAAGAGAAAAGATTAACCCTAGAAAAGAAATGAAAATATATCTATATATATATTTATTTCTTCTCATCTCAAACCATGGTTAAATGTTTGAGTTATTATTTAATTAGAGCTTAAAACATAGAAGGAAAGTTTAATCCATGGTAAAGGATAGGTGAGGATGGTTAGGTTAAAGAAGGATGTAGAAACTAGTCAAGAATTATCCTTTCCTTTTCCATTTTGTTTTAAACACAAAATCAAATAATAATCCATATATTTATCCATGGTGTGAGTCTTATATTGCCATCATTTTTAATGTGTAATCAACCATGATAGATGATGTATGTATGTATGTATGTATGTATGTATGTATGCACATCCATATGTGCATGAAACTAGAAAGAAAGAAAAACATGCATGCATGCATACATCCATCATATACAAGAAAAGGTTTTAAGTGAGAAAACTAATGGTTAAATGATAAATCAACACTTGATTTATTAATCCGGCCATATCACATATGACCCCACTAAAAGCAAGCCGCCCGATCAATATACGGTATCCTATATGCGCATTTTAATCGGGTCCATGCGCATATCGCATACGCGCACCACAACGTTTCGCCTGGACTAGGTAACTCCTTTGTGGGACTCTAAGACTCGTCAATACGCCGGCAGTGGATGATGATCATATCAAGCACCCTCAATCCGCAAGCGGTCAGCTAAACATAACGGTCATCCGGGTATTGAGCGATCAGAAGAAAACAAGCGAACCTGCTACAACTCCCATCGAGCCAACCGGCAACACTACCGTACAGTCCGGTCTCTTCGTCAGATATGCTGCATATCGAGCCTAGGGATGGTCACGTCGACCCCAATAACTCAATAAGTCGTGCCGGTGAATGATCTATAACAGATCGAGAAACTACTGATAACACTTATCAGTAAATCTCAGCAGCCCTGGCCAGGGACTTGCTGATATAACCAGTCGGGCACAGCACAGCATCAACTCCCAATACCGGGAGAGACGAAACCCCTCCTATCGCTCATTGCCTTCGTATGTCTCGGGACTGTACCCAACGGCCACCTGTTTGCACGACTCAGTAGAGCCGTGGTAAGGTGGCAATCAAAGTACAGTGGGAGAACACACAAGACTCTATGACGATCTCGGGTCTACAGACTAACCTGTACCAGTGTCACCTGAGAACTGCTATCCGACGATAGATATAATTCCATATAGGAGTTCTTGGTGAGTCCGTCCAGTGTACCCAGTCACCACTGAGCACCCGTATATGATCTTGATGTCAAACATCGATGAATGTGGGAACATTCATCGCCCATCGTATGGGTCTAGTATCATATACGCTAGTCTACTCTGGTATATCAATGCCCCGTCTCGATATACCTACGACTAGGGACTTTTCAGGATATGCTTATAGACTACAGATGTCCCACTAGTATGATCTCCATCATAATCAGAGTAGTCAAGCCGATATCCTCAGGGCTTTATCAGCATGTATGAATGAATAAAAGCATGATCAAATCAACATGTCAGATAAAGAAGAACCAGATAGCATACTATCATGTCGAGCAAGAATGTATACTGAATATATATACATGTACAAATACATCCACTATCATATAATGGCCTCTAGGGCATACATATATCCAACAATAAATGCATAGAAACAGAATACATATAAATGAGAAACTATTTTATTATCTCAAAGAGATTTATGTATATAAAAACCGAGGTATCATCAATGAAATCAACATAAAACAGTGTCTAGTATCGACACAAAAATATATATCTCGCTGTCTCAATATCAAGGGCTCCGGCTATCCGAACTAGCCCCTGGACTCCGGCTATCCGGACTGACCCAAACTCCGATCGGTATCCTACGGATATCCGACGAGTCACAATGAAGTCACCGGTCGGTAGTGTTCCCCTGCCAGGCTCAACTCCATCATCTGCGACCTTCTCGCCCCGGGATACCGCACCGGGTCCACCATGCACCCACAGACGGTTCCTCCTCCTCCTCGAATCGGGTGTATGATATCGCTCAAGAGCCGAGAAAACTCATGGTGGACATATCTCAAATCATATCATGAGAAAACTGTAACTTTCATTTTAAAAATGATAATAAGTTTATAAATTCTTGCGGTTTCTCCAAATCCATAAATTTCATGGAAATCTGAAATCTCAATATCTCAAAGTAAATAAACAATGAATTATAAAATATTGGGCTCCGGCAATCCGGACTGGCCCTAATAATAATGCATGACAATGAATATATAAATATGCATGACAATCACAGTAATAAATGAAATATCTAAAGGATCATATTAATGATATACCGGAACTATCAGCTAGCAAGCGATAACAATGAAATAATATTGTCTAAAGTGTATGTGACATGGCAATTACCGATGAAGATGTGGGTGAGCCAGCAAGCAAGTGTACGTGGAACATACGCATCATCGGTAATGGTGCTGGTGTCTTGACAGCATGATTTCAATAATAGCATATGAAAACACAATATAAGCATGCAATGCGATGCGAACAGCAAGAATATGCGGGAGCTGAATAATAAACACAACAATAAATAATCTACATTACTATATATATGTGTTATATCGTTTTGCCATTTGAAATAATACGAATCGTGGTGTTTTTATAATAGGGCTACGGTGTTTTTAAGAAAAGGTACGTCCTTTGAAATATCCGTAGGATCCCATGGCCTGTCTTTAAAATACTCACGATTCGTTAGTTTTGAAATAGGTATGACTCGAGTCTAGTCTAACATCTACAAGTAAACTACATGACTAATCGACAAGGTAAGGAAAACCATCTAAGTCTGAGTCGATACATATATATAACATAATATAGTCGGTGATCCCGTCTCAATAGTATCGCATATGATACGATATATAACATGACATCCTTGAGTCAAGAGTGCGGATCTATCATCAATATAAAGCTCGTACGGTAAATCCATCGTACGGCATCCCAAATCTGGGTACGGGTCGAATATCACATTTATCTCATCATTCATCCGGTATCCTTATCATCATATATCATGATCTGGGGGTACTGATCTACGCCTAGTACATACTGATACCATCTACAAATATATGTGCGTGTGTATGAAAACACATCGCCTAAGGACCCGCTATACTAATTATGTTGTATCTCATAATACGAACCAAATCATATTACCGATCTCGTGGCATCAAGCCCAATCTCATCGACTCATCTCCCAATATCGTATACTATCCTCATTATCCATGTATATATATATATATACACACACACACATAGTCCCATACCTACGTGTGTGTGTGTATACATATCCCCATATACGCACAAGTAATAAAAGGTATGCAAGTGTGTGTGTGCGTGTGGGTGTAACAACTACTCTAGGGTTTCGCAACTAACACTAAACTATAACATTAACCTCTAAATACACTAAACTAACCCATGAACACATAAACCTATCTTGATAAACATTAACCTTAGAATACACATATTTATATATATCCATATATACGAAATTGTATACTACACTACGAACTGCGGGGGTGCTATACGCCATCCACCCGACTTCCCCATAGATATATATCTACTCACTTGATCTTCGCTTGCCGATGCTGACATAGCCACGCGCTTAGTTGTCGTCTTGAAGTCCTCGTGGGGGTACCTACACATCATAACACATCGTATCGCATTAAAATCCGACTCATGACCAAAACGACACACGAATCTCACATAGGTCAAACCTATGGTCTGCTCATACAAAAAAACCAAATAACCCTCGACATCGGCGTATAAACGCCGATTGATCGAGAAAACCCCAAATGTACCATTCGTGGTTTCACAACACACTAAATATATATATGAAATAGGGTTTAAATCATCAAAACTTCAAATTCGCTTTATAAGCTATTTTTCCGAAAACCTAGTAAGCAAAATTAACCGCTTTAATACATCTTGATGTTTTAGCAAAACTAGTGGTCACAATATTCACTAATTAGCTTAATTAGGCCACATAAACATTTACTAGATTTTTAATCTCGCTAAATTACATTACTCCAAAAACCTAATTAGCACAAATTTCCATTTTAGTTCAAAAATTGATGTTTTCACCAATCTAAATATTTTAACAAATTTTAGTGGCTATAATGTTCATTAAACATCTTAATTAAATCACACAAACTATTACCATAATTTTACCTCACCTCTTTATATTAATTGTAAAAAATCTAGTTTGCAAAAATCCTAATTAGGACAATTTAAATGCAAAAATTTATAAATTTGCAACTAGATTAAGTTTTCCATGTCTTAACATGCCAAACTACACCTTCTAAACTTAAACAAGTGACAACAACCATATTTGAATTCAAACCCTAACTTTTCAATTTTCCAAACTAGCAATTAAACCTAATTAAACACCTAATTAAGTTGATTCAAAGCATTAAACATTAGGGTTAGGATTTACCTCAATAAAACTTGAATCAAGTATGCAACCTAGCCTCCCAAAGATGCCTCCTTGCTCCAAGATCCATACTAGAATGGCCAAAGAATAATGGGTAAGGGTTTAATTGAAGAATAATTGAGGTTTTGAGTGGATTTTGGTGCATTTTTAATGGAAAAATGAAGTGGAGAACCATGGGGAGGGCTGCTGGATTTCCTGGCCGAGCAAGGGAATGGGGCTGCTGCAAGTGATGAGTGGAAGAGGGAGTGTGTGTGTCCAAGTGATGTAAGCCCATACCTCTTTTAACTTTAACCCCTTTTCTTTTTAATTTTTCTTTTCATTCATAAGTTGGAGTGTGAGGTGTGTGGGTGAGGGGGCAGCCATGGGCTCGGCCAGAATTGGGTGTGGGTTGTGTGGGTGTGGGTAGGGGTTCCCAAGTCAAGACAAATCTCTCCAAGCTCATAAATACAACATACAACATAAATCTATTATTTATTTAATTCTATTTCAAATTTCCCTTTTTCTTTTCTATACAATTAAACTACAACCAACCCAATATTTTTCTTTGAAAGAATATGATACAATATGTGTTTATATGTGTCATGGTGCACTAAACTTGTATTAACCCATTCTGATTTGTAATTATCACCAATTAAATGTATTAGTGAAAGCTTAAAATAATATTAAAATAATTAATTTCGGAAAAATTTTAAGTAAACTAGAAATTTACAAGTGACCAATTAAATACCAAATACTGGCAATTACATAACTAGAATAGGTATATTTAATTTTATATTAAAAAATATTTATATCTTGGTTATTTTTTTTACGGAAAACACCCGTTATTTTACCGATTCTCCGAAATTTCACCTAAAAGATTTTCAAAACGTTACACAGCAGCAACCCTGGCCTGAGACTTTCAGTTATAGCCAATCGAGTATAGCGCAACATCAACCCCCAATACCGGGAGAGACGAAACCCCTCATATTGCTCATTGCCTCCATGTGACTCGGGACTGTACCCAAAATCCACCTGTTTGCACAACTCCTCTTGAGCGTGGTAGGGAGGAAATCAAAGCACAGTGGGAGCCACACAAGACTCTATGACGATCTCAGGTCTACAGACTAACCTGTACCAGTGTCACCAGAGAACTACTATCTGACGATAGGTATAATACCAACTTGGAGTTCTCGGCGAGTCCTGTTCGGTGTACCCGTTCTCTAATGAGCATATATGTACAATCTTTAATGTCACACACCAATGGTTGTGGGATCAATCATCGCCCTCCAAGGGACAAGAAACGTACACACTAGTCTAATCTGGAATATCGATGCCCTGTCTCGATATCCCCTCAACTAGGAACTGTTAAAGGATGTACTTTTGGACCACCCTGGCCCCACTAGTATGATCTCATCATAATCCTGGTAGTCAAGTACATATCCTAAGGGCTTTATCAACATGTAAGAGACAGACAGTATAATAATACCAGTCTACATGTTAAGATAAAGGCAACCAGATAACATACTATCATGTCGAGCAAGAAAGTCCTTTATATATTTAATTTTATAGCTAGAATAGGTATATTTAATTTTATATTAAAAGATATTTATATCTTGGTTGTTGTTTTTTAACGGAAAACACCCATTATTTTACCGATTCTCCGAAATTTCACCTAAACGATTTTCAAAACGTTACAATCTTCCCCCATTAATGAAATTCGGTCCCGAATTTAAATTAAAACTCCCCCAAATACTAAAACATTTCAGCAAAGCACTCAATCGTCGGGGCTCCGAAATCATCAATACTTAACACACATCTTTAGCGCAATGCATGCGCATGAAAAACTAGTATATAACTCAAAAATCAAAGCAATAACATGTACATAGTACGCATCATTGTAAAATCATCCAAACATCGAAAAATAAATGCATGCAAAACCTCTTTTCAAATCGCTGTGCGGTGCGCATATCACTGCACAGTGCCGGACGTCTATGGTAAGAAAATAACTGCATATATATATCCTTTGTTTAATATGCACGTCCCACCGTTTTGAAAACAATTTAGAAGGGTTTCCTTTGTAAATAGTTTCGTGTCATCTCGGACACGTAGGTAAATACTGAGATTATAGCTCCTCTTTGGAAATCCCTTCGATAACTATCAATGCATGCAAAAATATATTCAGGTACTGTCCTCGGACTAGTCCTGCTCAGTACTATACCAAATGGTAAATATCATAAAGACGTACTGCCCCACAATAATCAATCCCAAAATGTGCATAAGAATTCCATGTGCGTTTGGTGCGCACGGAAATCAAAATCCATGAATGTGCCATACATGTGCACAGAAAAAAAACCTAAGTGCAACGGGTGTGCACGAAAACATCTGTCAAAGGCAACGGGTGTGCCTGACAGCAATATCAGATGCATCTGATATGCACGAAGAATCCCGATTTAGTGCATCTGGCGTGCACCAAAATCACATCAAGCGCCCAAGCATGCGCAAGAATCCAAATCAAGTGCACAAGGTGCATAAAAACAATACTCGAGTGTCACAATCGAAATCGACGGTATACAACAAATCTCAATCCAAATCAGGTATACCGTGGTGTATAATCTCATAACTGTGTGCATCTATGTGCACAAAATCGAATCAAAAATACTAAAAGTGCATGAAAACTATGTTGAAAACACAAGTCAAATCATATGCATACCATAGGCATGAAATCAAAATCAGCATCTCGAATGACATCAAATCGAAGTCAAGTGCAACTGTGGTGCACAAAATCTCAATCATGCAAATAAATCGTCCAAAATACCGAAATCAAAGGTTGCGGAAACAGTCCCGCTCAAGCACATCCTCTAACAATCTCTGGCCAATTGTCATGGTCGCTCATAACATGTCTCGTCGACGATGCCGAACTCTGGCCTGCTGGGTGTGCACAAAATGACCGCTCCTGGGTCCAAGTCTTCTCGTATTGTACTCCAGAAAGGTCATGTCGAGGTCTCTCCCAAATCTCGTTTCTGCCGAACTGCCCGGAAGTTATCACCCTTTACTAAATCGATTTCTTATTCCGGAATGGCTGCATATTCATCACGACTCCCTCTGGAAAATATATCTATGTACAACGCCTCTGCATGTGTATCATATCTCTGATGTCAGTGGAGTGGAACGTCGTCTCGTCAAGATCTCGTACGAACATCTTACTCCACTTTCTCTAATATCGACTGCTTCGGACTCGTCTCTTCGTGGCTGCATGGACTACGCTCCAATGGCTATACTCGTATCTGGAGTCTCCCAAGCAATGCATCTCATCACATGATATCCGAATAAAGTCGAACCTTTTCATCGACTCGTCAAACCTCATAATCCCCCAAGAGCTCAACATCTTGAGTACAGTTTAATAATATCGAGTACATGCCACAGCACCTATGGACCAACCGTAGAAGGGCAAACCCAAGCCTCATTAATGGCACCGCGGAACTGCCGCAAACCCTAAGGTTTAAAGGCGTTCTCATGGTCATTATGTCGAGTTAGGGTTTCATTCTTCTAGAGGGTCCATAGAATTACTTTCATGTTTCTCCGAATACTTTAAAATTAGAAAATGGGCTTCTGACATTCGATCGTCTCTATCGACTCTCAACGTACCTGCGTGAAGTCTTCTCTAGCTGGAATCAATCAATCTATCTGATGATCTCGCATCGGGGTAAGCGAATGAACCACATGTCCTAGTCATTCATTCTCGGGTGACTAGCGACCTTCTATTATATCTCTAAGTATATACTCACGCTGTAGTAGCTCCAATATCTGGGGCAATATCTCGTCATTCGCAGCAGCAACTGAATCTGTCGTCCGCACGCTAAACAGTGCCTCAATCATCAACTATAATCTGTGCATTGACGGTCATCACATTCTGGCTGGCCTCTATCAGTGGCACAATCCTCTGGTGCTGATTTGCACGTCCGAGTAATCTTGTAAAAGCGATCCATCAAACGCTCCTGGCGCAAAAACACAATAAAACGACGCCTCTATGCAATCGTATGTCCCTGGAATCACTCCCTGGTCAGTCCTCGTCCATGACGAGCTCGTGCTGACCGCAACTCTAGCCGTAGCTCTCTTTGTCTATGCAATCGTGGTAGCAAAACCATAAACCGATATCGATGAGGATAGATCATGAATGAATATAATACTGTGCAAAGAAATGTACATCCTAAAGCTTCTTAAGGGGAGTAGCGTATCGTAAGTATGCCGCGGAACATACCCACAGTACGTCACTCTACTTAAGTCACCTACTCCATCAACCAAGGTCAACCTATGCGACGAAAGTTTGGGTCTAATACCCCCTCGACCAAGTCTAAGTTCCGTAAGGTCAAGCCTAGGTTTCGAATATATATAAACGCTCTAGACTCCGCATAGTCAAACATAGACTCGAACCAAGATTAACCTAGCACTCTGATACCAACTTTGTCATGACCCGAAATGGTACGTGACTGGCACTTGAATCATATGAAAGTCTATAGGACCCCATCTAATTCAAGTAAGCCAAAAGCCCAGAAATCTACAACCATTTTAAATAATAATTGAAGGGAAACTTGTTTTACAGCAAGTGGTTTTAATAGCATAAGCTGAATTATGCGTTTAAAAAACAACAAGTCTTTTCTGAAAATTTCGGCAGAGTTTCCTTTGTAAATATTGGCCCCAAACGGGGTACAACATGAATAGTATACGAAATGATAAAAGACATCCCTAAGCGGGAGCTAGATCTTCGTCAATCGACGATCACAACCACGCAAGCCATATAATATACAACGCCGAAAGGTGAGGATCAAAACTCAAAAGAAACTCAAAATCAACATGAAAACCATAAAATTACAACGCGTGACTCTAAGGTCGAAATAAAAATACACGTTTGGTTTTCTAAGTCTAACAAATATACAAGTATGCTTGATGGAGTTACTAGATACAACTGAATATAATAAATGTATGAGGGTGATCACGATGCGAGTGAACCCACCTACCAAAGCAATCACCCAGAATGGAAGCAATGTACCAGAAAGCCGCAATGAAACCTGTACGGCAAAACCTGCAAGAAACTGTGGCACGACGGGGGTGAGTTGCCAACTCGTGAGTAGAAAATATCACCGAGCAGAAATCGTATGTATGATTCAATCTTAGGTCAATACGATCAAATATATATCCTCAAAATAGTATCCTCAAAATAGCCAATCGAGCATAGCGCAACATCAACCCCCAATACCGGGAGAGACGAAACCCCTCCTATCGCTCATTGCCTCCATGTGACTCGGGACTGTACCCAAAATCCACCTGTTTGCACGAATCCTCTTGAGCGTGGTAGGGAGGAAATCAAAGCACAGTGGGAGCCACACAAGACTCTATGACGATCTCAGATCTACAGACTAACATGTACCAGTGTCACCAGAGAACTACTATCTGACGATAGGTATAATACCAACTAGGAGTTCTCGGCGAGTCCTATTCGGTGTACCCATTTTCTAATGATCACTTATATACAATCTTTAATGTCACACACCAATGGTTGTGGGATCAACCATCGCCCTCCAAGGGACAAGAAACGTATATACTAGTCTACTCTGGAATATCGATGCCATGTCTCGATATCCCCTCGACTAGGAACTGTTAAAGGATGTACTTTTGGACCACCCTGGCCCCACTAGTATGATCTCATTATAATCCTGGTAGTCAAGTACATATCCTAAGGGTTTTATCAACATGTAAGAGACAAACAGTATAATAATACCAGTCTACATGTTAAGATAAAGGCAACCGGATAACATACTATCATGTCGAGCAAGAAAGTCCTCTATATATATGTCCAAGCATCCACTATATCATACAATAATGGCCTCTAGGGCATACATAGTCCTAACATGACCATTTAGTAAAAATAAACCATTAAAAAATAGGTTTAATTTCACAAAACTGCCATATAGTTTATCTCAGAATACCCTCATATACTTCTAAATAAGTAGAAAACTACACTATTTGCAGTGCTACATCAACTCTATTAAAAATCCCCAAAATACATTTCTTCTCTTTCTCTTTCTTCTTTTCACCCAATGGTGTGTTACTGTAGCTTCTGCAGATGGCAACCTCACCATCGGCATATGTTCATCTCAGAAAACTGCATTTTAATACCTCTCATTCATTATCAATTTTGTTATATATTGGTACTATTAATCAGTGTCTGCTCAGTAATTACATATTACAAGTATTCGTGATAAAATACTGGACACACACGCAATGTCACGGATATAGCGTTTGGGAGCCGACACTGCAATCAGAACAGAGAACCGACCGATATTCAAAGAGCTATTTTGCAAATAAACTAGTATACACACATTTTGGTCCAACACAATACATGTGTGACACTAGCTCTTTGACATGGACCATGTGGGGGCTGCCTTTGCACAATTTATGCAAGTGGGCACATCTGGGATGATGACATGAGTTAAATGCAAAAGGTTTTGATGTGATATGTAGCATCATGTTTCCCTCCAAAATCCCTGAGTAGTAACCATGAATTTATACAGAAATCAAGCAGCACCAGGATGATGTTGGAGAAAACTCGAGTTCACCATGCCAACACGAGCCTCAATGCTCGGATTTAGACCGGCGAGACCCCCAATAAATCCGGCGACACCGGTCCCCATAGCTCCTTTTTCCCCCATTTTTCTTCTGGCACTTTATAGGCATCACATCATCCATTCTATATTGTTTTTTTATTCTATTTTAATGTCTATAAATACCAGAACATATTTGAGCCAAGGGACCATGATGCATGATATTTACCATTTTCATTTTTCTTTTGTTTTGGTTTAGGCTTGAGAGTTGAGTGGGCTGTAACTTGGTTTCTTCTTCTTCTTCCCTCTTGAAGCTTTCTTTTGAGAGCTTCATTATGGAGCTTGAATAAGTTACCAATATCTTGTACCTAAACTTCTTCAAGTGTTAATAATATTGTTATTGTTTTGTTTACTTGCTTCTTTTGTTTCTTGCTTTTCTTTTTATTATGTGTAACTAATCTTCTTTGGTTATGGTTATGGTGAGAAAATGAGATGAAAGGTTTTGCCTTCCTTCTCCTCTTGTTTATGTTTAATGTGCTTAATTTGATTCTAACTTAAAAATTGTTTATGTATTGATGTGATATAGTATTTTGAAACCATGGTTACTTGTAACCTCTTCATATACCATAATCACTCGCTTTCCCCATTTCACAATGTTTAAGCTAAAATCACTTTGGTGTTAAATTTGCTAAGTTTAGATACGGTATTTTGTGACCAAGTGCTTGACAAACCCTCGGTTTTCATATACCCTATACTATCACAAACACTTAGCAAAGTTAACACTAAAACTAATTGCTCTCACTCTCTAACTTGT
Organism: Agapanthus africanus; assembly: GCA_030015575.1. Taxonomy (NCBI): domain Eukaryota; kingdom Viridiplantae; phylum Streptophyta; class Magnoliopsida; order Asparagales; family Amaryllidaceae; genus Agapanthus; species Agapanthus africanus. The sequence goes on from JASDDO010000019.1 coordinate 536,906,053, forward strand.
GTTTTTGATATTGATGTATGCTTGCTAACCCTTGTGCTTAGTATTGATACCTCAAGCTTGGACATGCAGAAGGTAAGTGAACAATACGGACTCGTTTTGTGTTTTGCGTCGAATATTGACAACTTGATGACTTGTGCTTCACAACTGCCTTGACAAGTCATGCTTCACGCCGGGATCGACACAAGGACGGACAACTCATGAATAAGGGAGCTGTAATAACCTAGTTCATTTATACCAATTCCAGTTCTCGTATTTTCTTATTTGTGGTATTTCTTGATTTATCGTGTTTGGGTGCGAATGGTATTTTACATTTTATATCGCATTCGACCTGACCCGCTTGCTTGAACCTGTTTGATTCATATTTATGAATTATCCTGACTTGTTACGTAGACTGTGCATTTTTCATGTTTAGTGCATACTGGCATTTCATCTGGTATTGCATCTTTTACCATATAACATTTTAAATCACAGAAAATATTTTAAAATTACTTAACATGGCCTGCATGATACCCCTAACCCCGTGGTAGCATCCGTGCATTTTGTTCTCGTCCTGTTCAGTGAAACGGACTTGTTTGGATGGCTACGCGCACGTACGTGCATCCGTTCTTGGGGGTATGCATTTTCGTTACCCGGATATTCTATTTTGATTTTTGGTTAGTACGTATATTAACTGTATTTTCAAACCATAATTTTAGACCCAACCCGGGCACGTTTTGGACTACTTTTGTATTAGCCTGAAAACTTGAAAATATATAATATAATATTCTTTATATATTTATAAACTATTATATACTTTAATTAAACTAAAATATATTTTAGTTTTTTATCCTAACTGTTATGTATCATATTATATATATTCTATTTATTTTTTTTAAAGAAAATAAAAGATTTTCCAAACTAACAGCACTCACTCTCTCTCTTTCTTCTTTCTCTCTCTCCTTTCTCTCTCTCTCTATCCCCTCTTTCTTTCACCTCCCTTCTCTCGCTTACACTCACCTCCCTTCTCTCGCTTACACTCACCTCCCTCCTTCGTCTCTTTCCCTCTCTATTTAAACCCTGCACCTCGCCACGAAAAGATAGAAAACCCTAACCCTAGACTCGTCACCTCACCCCGCGACCACCATCTCCTCCACCTTTCTCTCATCTCCTCCTCGACCACCTCACCTCCCTATTATTCCCTCCTCCTCTGCAAACCCCGAGCCCTGCACATCCCTGCACCCGAGAACCCGTCATCCTAAGAAATATGCAGAGAAATGTGCAGGAAATTCTAAGAAAAACTGCAGAAAACGACAGCCTAATTCTACAGTACGACCGCGGAACCGCGGCGTTGACCCCCCTTTTGCGGCGGTTCCGCGGCCGTCTGTGATGATCAGGCTGTGAGTTTTCTTCAGTTGTTTCTATTGGTGTTTCTTGTGTGTTCTGAATGCTTTTAATATTTATTCCAGAGTTGTATTTTCTGAGTTATATTGGGGACTCGGTGTATTCGATCGGACGGTCTAATTTTGTCGGTGTGCTTTTCCGGGTATTTTTAGAATATGTTAAAAAGTTCGACCGGATATAAATACCAAATTTTTTCCCTGCCGGGAAATTTCCAATTGTTGGATTTTTCCGTAGTTTAACGACGTTCTAAGTAGTGCAAGTAACGCGATGGACCCTCTAGAAGACAACAAACCTTAACTCGATTATGTGACCGTCTTGAACTGCCCTTTGAACCTTCGGGTTTGGGGCAGTACGGCGTGCCACATGTGAGGCGTTGGCTTGACCCTTCTACGGCTGGACCGTTGGTACTGAGGCACGAACTGAATGTTGTTAGACTTATTTCATGTGTTGAGCTGTATCGGGAAAACTTGGGTGTTCGATTGTTCGATCGAAAAGTTTAGCGTTTTCTATTTATCCGGAATGTGATACAATAATTGGAATTCACAAATTGTTATGAGATAACGGAATGAATATTATAAACGTAGCAGTTTAGTCTCACTTGATCGGTTGCCACGGAGTTTTGATGTGATCAAAAGTCCGTCGCAATCACGTAGCGTACGCGGATACTCGCCGGGTAAACTTAATAGACAGCCTCACCCCATAGCCCCGACCAAGTGACTGTAGGAGAACCCCGTCGCCGAAAGCATCCGTCCGGGTGCTCGCGGCAGCGATGTTCCACCTTGGTGCACTTCGTCGACGGTATCAGGGGTGCGGCCGCCTACTAAAGTTTGCGACGAGCATTCGATCAGTTTTTCGGGAATCTTGTTGAATTGCCCGACTTGATATTGAAAAGTGTTTTCGATAATGAGACTAAAATGCGGGGTTTATAATTGTTAGGCATGCGATGTCTAAAGAATTCATTTGGTCAGGCATGTGATGTCTATGTAGGTTGCGGATTCCAACTGTTGTAGTTTTACACTTTCTTTTCTGTGACCGTAAGTGTAATATGTGATATCGCCGGTTTCGTTGCTATATGTCAACGACAATTGGGATGCGCATATTTACTTACGTTGATGACATGTGATGTTATGTGTTGCAGGATATGTTATATTGGATCGTCGTGTTTGAATAGCCGGGGGGTTTTTTATGTGAGATGAGTGTTTTTCATTTTCATTCATGTAAAAACTTGTATGTAATATTCTTTTATTGGGGCACTTCCAGGTTGCGGAAGATGTCACCCTTTGTATATTATTTACTTTACCGCACTAGGATAGACCCAAGGAGGGGAGCACAAGTAACCGGGTTCTAGGGTCCAGTGGGAGACCATCTCGAGGAGTCGAGTCCGGGTCTCCTAACCCTAGAATTGGTAGGGTTGCTTGCCACTCTCGTAGGGGTCTAAGGGTGTGGGATTGGCTATTCATCACGACCGTGGAATCCGTGTTTTATACTGGCTCGTATTGAAAACACGGACGTCCTAGTATATCCAATATTTCATATGTTTCTTCTGCTGTGATTTATCTGTGATGTGATCATGTGATGTTCTGTGACAGATATTATATATAGTATATATGATATATTATATAAACGTTGCTTATGTTTTACACCCGCGCTAGCCCTGCCCCGCTCTGCCGTTAGTTACCTAACCTAACGGTGCAGACGGGACATCGAGGCGAATGCGGATGGCATAAGCGTACGTTATATTTATCTGTGATGTTTAGGTGGATCTTAATGATGGGATATTCATTAATGAGATTAATGAAAGAAAATAAACCTAATTGATGTTGTGGAATCGAATTTCAAAATAAAAAAAGGTAGCTACAGTTCTTGCTTTGCATTGCGGTGTTCATTATAGAACATCCTGCACCTTATTCGATGAGGAAAGGACCGAGATCTCTTCACCGGGAGTGACTCCTTTAGCAATAACTGGCAGATGCTACAACCCTCGGTTTGTCTTTAATCGCTTCTATAGTTTCCGCTTTGCACAGTGATATATATGATATATCCCGTACCTCATTCGACGAGGAAAGGGCCGACGATCCCTTCACCGGGAGTGACCCCTTTAGCAAATCTAGAAAAGCCTCGAAAACATTCCATTTAAAAACCATTTGATTCCGCAACGAGATCAAGTTCAAAGCGTTAAAGGTTTTCACAAAAAAAACCATTCGCAACCCTCCGTCATTTTAGGAAGTAGAGTACTTAGTATTCGTGCTGTGTTTGTTGACCATAGTCAAGGCACAGTGTACGGTAGCTAAGTGATGTCTTCCTACACCGCATATGATGCGATTAGTTAGGACAGTCGCGTGACTTTGTTGACCTTAGTTAAGGGTCATGTGGGTGGGTCTAATTAATCACGAAATGACGGGTAGAACTTGACTAGTACTTATGATTTGTTGACCATAGTTAAGGTCATAGGTGCTAGGGGTAAAAACCTTTATCGGGAGTTTCAAGTGTTGAAACTTGCAATGAGATTGCATACCTTCTATATGATAGTTGGATCCCGATACCCACTGCGAGTAATTGTTACTCCTGGGAGAGTTTTGCACTTTGCAATTAGCCGATCAAGTAGGTGTCTAGAAAGGTGTCAACGGGGTTACGCCTCTGGGAAAACGAGGTTTACTGTAATTAGGTCCGTGCGAAAGCACGGGGAACCTCCCTCAAAGTACCGACACTGGCCTGGCTGAAAGATTGGCGAACTTATAGAGTGTAATTAATCCCGGCTAGTCTTTCCTTTTAAGGTTTGAAGGAAGATTTGATAAAAACAGTAGGAGCTATCCTGATTAGATAAAATATATAACCAATCTGATCTTGCAAGAGCGCACGCAGAGTGTTTTCTTCTCTCTCTCTCCTGGTAGCGACCATATCACGCCTTAATCAAGATAATAAAATGGATGTATTGACCGAACCCGCTTGTTATACTGAGCTGGGGAACGTTGGTCCCGCTCCAACTTATAATTGTTATAAGACAGAGCAGGAAATAGGGGAATACCAGAATTCCTATACCGCCCAAACGAAGAAAGTGCATATGATGCATCTCCTTTGGGTGTGTTCATTATACAGAAGTGTTTCTCAGTATCCTCTGGATCCTGGGTATATGATACAGGGTCAGGATCCCAGATATGTAATCTGTTACATAGGGCTACAAAAGGTAGAAAAACTGAGAACGGGTGATAAGTTTCATGAGGCAGAAAACGGGGCAAGTGTTGCAGCCAAGTCTGTTGGTCACTGTCATCCTGTATTACCAATACATTGATTCTGAACAAATGCTATTAGATACCAAACCTGATATACAAAATCATATCAGTCTCTTTATTAGTAAAGAAATGATATAATTTTGTATTGATGGATAATGTTTTGAACATTTCCTATATCAAAAGTTGATCAGTTTAGGCGCGTTATCTAAAAGCATTAACGTTCTAAATCAAACTACAGTTCTTAGTATTCAGAACACACACAAGAGGAAGAGTTCTGAAATGAACGAATTCTTCTTGAGGTATTGTAGACTAGGTCATATCAATCCGACCCGACTGGCTGAAGTTACATTTTAGATGCATATTTAAATCAGTTTGAATTTACATCTTGTGAAACTTGCCAGTCGTGTCACAAAGATAAGATGACCATAGCTCTGTTTATTGAAAACAGAGGAAGAGTTAGTAAACTCTTGGGACTGATACATGATGATGTATGTAAGGTCTCCTGTCTGCACATGCCAGGACTGGTTCTTTATACTTCATTATATTCTCTGATAATCTCTCAAGATTCAGTCGTATGTTCCTGTTGAAACATAAGTCCGAAGCTTTTGAGGTATTCACAGAATATAAGTTGGAAGTAGAGAACCAAAATACGGGTATAAGTATTATGTCCTATGATGAGATCAGGGAGGAGAATACTTGTGCATGGAATCCTTGGACTATTCTAAAGGAAAATGAGATTCTCTCTCAGTATTACTCCTCTGAATACACCATAGCACGATGGTATATCGGGGAGGAGCAATCACACCCTATGTGATAAGGTGTGCTCTATGATGAGTAATACTGAGTTACCTGTTTCCTTTTTGGGAGTTATGCGCTTGAGAAGCTGCATACCTATTGAATAGGTTCAAATCAAATCAATTGCCTACCATTTCATATGTGATATGGAAAGGGAAGAGCCCATGTCTTAAGCTAGTTAAGATTTGGGGTTGACCGGCCTATGTCTGAAAGCAAAATCCGGACGAGCTCGAGGCAAAGTCTGTAATGTAGAACTGGAAAGGTTCCAGCTATATAAACTGCAGCTGATGATTTGATAGAACCAAAGGATTCAGTAGATTCCAACGAACCTCAGCCTCTCCGCCGATCTAGTAGGGTTCCTCACCCACCTGAGAGATACTTCTGTTTCTCTATGACAGTGGGAGCGAGGATTGCATCATGAGATGATGACCCAACTAGTTTCGAGCTGGCCATCAAGAGTGGGACTCTGTAAGAATGGCTGAATGCTTAGTGGTCTGAGATGGAATCCATATACACCAACAAAGTATAGACTTTGGTTGCTATATCTGAAGGGTTAAATCCCCATCAGGAGCAAGTATATCTTGAGAAGATTACTTGGTGTACATGGAAAAGTTGAGACTTTCAAAGCTAGACTTGTTAAAGTTTTTCGTCATCAACCAGGCACGGATAATGATGAAACCTTTTCCAGGGACTATGTTTAAATCCATCCAGATCCTACTTGCCACGGCTACATACCATGACTACGATATCTGGTGGTTGGGTGCCATGACTACTTTTCTAAATATTGATTTAGAAGAGAACGTCTATAAGAACACAGCCAGAGGGCCTCGTAGACAGTGGGAGCAGCGGAAACGTGTGCAAGATGCTTTATAGGATAAAGCAGGCATCGCGGAGTTAGAACATCTGTTTTGATGGATTAGTCAAAGAAGTTGACATCATCAAAATGGTAGATGAACCTTGTATAAACAAAAAGGTAGTAGGGAGTATGGTGACGATCCTCGTAGAGTACGTGGATGACATACTCTTGTTAGGGAAGGAGTTTCCTATGCTACGCTCGATTAATCTCCGCTTATCACAATGATTTTCCATTTAGGATCAAAGTGATACCTACTAAATCCTAAGCTTTGGATCTATGAGATAGATCTAATTGGATGTTAGGATACTCACTAGTTGTAGTGAGATGGTATCAATCGATCCTGGGGAGAATCACTGGAAGGGTTCCAGAGTGATAAAGACGACTGAATGTCAGTCACAGGCATTTTCTTTACCCTTAGTAAAGGGACGGTATGTTGGAAAAGTTCCAAGCTAGATACCGTGGCAAACTAGACGATAAACGCTGGTAACATCGCTATTAAAGATACTACCAAAGAGGCTGTTTGGGTGTATATTTGTTCATGAGATGAACTTAGTTCCTCCCATTGTGAGACAATGGAGTTGTGGCTTATGCCAAGGAACACCCGTCCCATCAGTGATCCAGACATATTCTAAGGCAGTGTCACCTGATCATGGAGATGGTTGATCTCCAGGATGATCGAGGTTAGGAGAGTAAACTCAGAGACAACACGGCGGATCCACTCACGAAGGCCTTTTCCCAAAGAGAGACTTTTAGGGGATGGTTGAGTATGTGATACTGCAACCACTGCTACAGATGGCCCTAGTGCAAGTGGGAGATTGTTAGTTATATGTATGCCCTAGAGGCCATTACTGTACATTGGATGTATATTGTAGTGGATGCTGGGACATATATAGGTAGGACTTTCTTGCTCGACATGATAGTACGCTATCTGGTTGCTCTTTATCTTAACGTGTATACTTTCTGTCTCTCTGTTACATGTTGATAAAGCCCTTGGGATGTGTACTTGACTACCTGGACTGTGATGCGGATCATACTAGTGGGGACATGGTAGTCCATAAGTACATCCTTCAAAGTCCCTAGTCGTGGGTGTATCGAGACGGGGCATCGATATACCAGAGTAGACTAGCGTATACCTTCTCGACCCATACAGATGGGCGATGGATGATCCCATATCCATCGGTGTTTGACATCAGAGATGATATACGGGTGCTCAGTAGAGACTGGATACACTGGACGGACTCGCCGAGAACTCCCAGATGGTATTATACCTTACGTCAGATGGCAGTTCTCTGGTGACACTGGTACAGCTTAGTCTGTTGACCCGAGATCGTCATAGAGTCTTGTGTGTCTCCCACTGTGCTTTGATTTCCACCCTACCACGGCTCTACTGAGTCGTGCAAACAGGTGGTTTTTGGGTACAGTCCCGATTCACATGGAGGCAATGAGCGATAGGAGGGGATTCGTCTCTCCCGGTATTGGGGGTTGATGTTGCGCTATGCTCGACTGGCCATAACAGGAAATCCCTGGCCAGGGTTGCAGTGACCTACTGGTAAGTGTTATCAGTAGTTTCACATATGTCATGGACTTCACGTCGGCATGACTTATCGAGCTACTGGGGTCTGACGTTTACCACCCCTAGGCGAGATATGCGACATATCAGACGAACAGACCGGACTGTACGGTAAGTGTTACTGGTTGGATTCATAGGAGTGTGAGCGGGCTTGCTCGTCGATCTTCTGATCGCTCAATACCCGGGTGGCTGTTACGTTTAGCAGACCGCTTGCGGCTTGTGGGTGTTTGATATGACCATCATCTGCTGCCGGCGTATTGACGAGTCTTTAGAGTCCTACACAGAGGTTTCCTGGCTCAAGCGAAACGAAATAGGAGCGCATATGAGATATGTGCGGGACCGAGAATAATGCGTGTATGTGATACCGTATTTCATTCTCGCGATGAATGTGTCGAATGGTTGTATGCGATATAACCTAGTTATCGAATCAAGGATTGATTCGATAAGACGATACATTGGATACTAACCGGTTATATGCGATATGACCGGATCATTGAATCAAGTGTTGATTTAATGATTTAATGTATAATTATATATTTGATATATTACTTTTCATTAACTAGTATTGGTTCACTTTAAATGGATTTACTCACTTGATTTGCACAAGTTGTATATGAGATATACTTTTGTGCACAAGATTGTATCATGTTTGATGATACATGCAAGCTTGGGTTTGTGTAAAGAATTGACCATGGTTATATGAATGGTTAGGTTTCTTTTATTTACTTATTCATTTATCTATTTATTTTTTTAAAAGGTAAAGAAAACAAAATGGTTTCTTTTGGATGCTTCAAGCATCTTTGACCTTATGACCATTTTGTCTTCATCTCCTAAACCTAACCATTCTACTAACCTTAGTTGAATCTCTACACTAAACCATGGTTGTTGACATGATAAGTATCATATTGTTTTTATTTTTAAATAACACTTATCATAATTCTTTATCATCTTCTTCTTCATCTTCAACTTGAAGAAAGCTTGCACCATCAATGGCAACTAGCCAAAATGAGTGAGAAATCCAAATCTAAAGTCTACCCACTTCCTATTTCTTCATCCTCTACCTCTTGCCAAGTTGTATAGGGTGTTTCCTTCACAAGTTTTCTTGACTTGGTGAAGTTGGAGCTTGATCTAGCGATGCCTCGACGTAGATCATCTTCGGCATCGTCGTCGATGACCTAGCCCGTTTTTCCTCCGATGAAACCACCGTGAGAGTCATGGTTCGATTTGGACAGCGGAGAGGACTTCATCACGGAGCCTAGGAGGTGGAGGACCGGATCTACAAAGGTTGTAGCCCCTTCCCTTCAGCTATATTTCCGTTTACTTGCTTGCATCGCCTATATATCTAGTTAACGATCCGTATTAGGGTTTGTAGGCACTTGTAAAATTTCAATTGGCCATGTTTGATCACTTGTGAGACTCCATTAGAGTGCCTAGGAACCCTGCAAGCGTTGGAAAACCTCCCCTTATCTCTGCACTTACCTGGCTTCGTGATCTGTATACCTTGAGTCCGTTTCTCGATACAGTTTTACTTCGACAATCAGGTTCTTGAGCAGGTCTAGTTGAGTTGGCATAACATAGACTGCTAGGGGTGTGATATTCTTTATTTTTGTGATTTTTGTGAGTTCTTGTTGATATGGGTAATACATGATTCAATTCAATTTTTCACGATTCCTATTCTTTTGTTTATACTCAATCCCAATTCGTTTGTTCAAATTGCCATTGTTCTTCCCACATTCATGAAAATTGTCCTTTCTTAGGGGGTGACCAACCATCTCAGAGTTTTGATAAAGGCCACCTACCTAGCACTCTTGAACCCATTCCCACTTCAACCCTAAATCAAATGATTGAAAATTTAGAGAAAGAGGTCGACAGGGTAACAGCTTTAGCATCACTACCATCACAACCTTCCCTTCCTGAAACAACTAAGCCATCATTAGGGAATGATAGTGAGATGGATGCTAGATTGACCGCTTTAGAGAAGGGTATTGAAGTGATGATTATGGTCGGGAATCAAACAGCTGCGACACTAGCCCTGTTTATACAGCAGTCTGAGCAATTGGTTCACGCTCAAGCTCAATCATTGGCTAGAATTGAAGAGCATCTAGCTGTGAGGATTCTCGAGAGTGAACACAGTCAATTAGAACCACATAGTGTCAATATCTGTCATCTAGGAAGTCACCCGAGTGAAATAAATGATCGAATGAATTTTGATGATTTCATAGATGATGATGCGAATGAATTGACTAAGTGTTATCAGGACACACAGGAAAACCCTTTAAGTCAGTCCGCCATTAACCTTCAGGTACCCACCGAACCTCCTGTTGTTAGTTATATGTATGCCCTAGAGGCCATTACTATACATAGGATGTATATTGTAGTGGATGCTTGGACATATATAGAGAGGACTTTCTTGCTCGACATGATAGTATGCTATCTGGTTGATCTTTACCTTAACGTGTATACTGTTTGTCTCTCTGTTACATATTGGTAAAGCCCTTAGGATGTGTACTTGACTACCTGGACTATGATGCGGATCATACTAGTGGGGACATGGTAGTCCATAAGTACATCCTTCAAAGTCCCTAGTCGTGGGTGTATCGAGACGGGGCATCGATATACCAGAGTAGACTAGCGTATACCTTCTCGACCCATACAGATGGGCGATGGATGATCCCATATCCATTGGTGTTTGACATCAGAGATGATATACGGGTGCTCAGTAGAGACTGGGTACACTGGACGGACTCGCCGAGAACTCCCAGATGGTATTATACCTTACGTCAGATGGCAGTTCTCTGGTGACACTGGTACAGAGTAGTCTGTTGACCTGAGATCGTCATAGAGTCTTGTGTGGTTCCCACTGTGCTTTGATTTCCATCTTACCACGTCCAAGAGGGCGTGCAAAATGGTGGTTTTTGGGTACAGTCCCGAGTCACATGGAGGCAATGAGCGATAGGAGGGGATTCGTCTCTCCCGGTATAGGGGGTTGATGTTGCGCTGTGTTCGATTGGCTATAACAGGAAATCCCTGGCCAGGGTTGCTGAGATTTACTGGTAAGTGTTACCAGTAGTTTCTCGAATTGTTATAGACCTCATATCAACACGACTTATCGAGCTATTGGGGTCTGACGTTTACCACCCCCAGGCGAGATATGCGACATATCAGACGATCAGACCGGACTGTACAGTAGTGTTACTGGTTGGATTCACTGGAGTGTGAGCGGGCTTGCTCGTCGATCTTCTGATCGCTCAATACCCGGGTGGCCGTTACGTTTAGCAGACCGCTTGCGGCTTGTGGATGTTTGATATGATCATCATCCGCTGCCGGCGTATTGACGAGTCTTTAGAGTCCTACACAGAGGTTTCCTGGCTCAAGCGAAACGAAATAGGAGCGCATATGAGATATGTGCGGGACCGAGAATCATGCGTGTATATGATACCGTATTTCATTCTCGCGATAAATGTATCGATTGGTTATATGCGATATAACCTAGTTATCGAATCAAGTATTGATTCGATAAAACGATACATTCGATATTAGTCGGTCATATGCGATATGACCGGATCGTTAAATCAAATGTTGATTTGATGATTTAATGCATAATTATATTTTTGATATATTACTTTGCATTAACTAGTATTGGTTCACTTTTAAATGGATTTTCTCACTTGGATTGTGCACATTGTATATGTGATATGCTTTTGTACACATGTTTGTATCATGTTTGATGATACATGCTCACTAGGGTTTGTGTAAAGATTAAACCATGGTTGTGAAATGGTTAGGGTTTTCCTTTTGGTTTCTTATTCATTTATTTATCTATTTATTCATTTTGGAAATGATAAGAAAAGAATGGTGGCTTTATTTGTAGTTTAGTTGAAGCTTCATGAAGCTTTGACCTAGTCCACCATTCTTATCTCATCCTTAACCCTAACCATTCCAACTAACCCTAGTTTATTCTCTACACATTACCATGGTTAATTTTATGATAAGAATCATTTTATTATTCTTTTCATAATAACTTATCATAACACTTTCTTCTTCTTCTTCATCTTCTTCAATGAAGAAAGCTTCACTTCATCAATGGTGGATTGATGAAAAGTGTGAAATCCAATTCTAAAGTGAACCCACTTTCTATTTCTTCATCCTCTACCTCTTGCCAAGTAGTATAGGGTGTTTCCTTCACAAGTTTTCATGGCTTGGTGAAGGTGGAGCTTGATCTAGTGATGCCTCGACGTAGATCATCTTCGGCACGTTGTCGACGACCTAGCCTCCGATGAAACCACCGTGAGAGTCATGGTTCGATTTGGTCAGCGGAGAGGACTTCATCGCGGAGCTTAGGAGGTGGTGGACCGGATCTACAAAGGTTGTATTTCCGTATTCTTGTAGTTAAGTGTTAACTAGTTTACTTTGTCGCCTAAAAATCTAGCCAACGATCTTGTTAGGGTTTCTCGGCACCGTTAAATTTTGAAATTGGCATGGTTGATGCCTTGTGAGACCTCTTGGGAGTGCCTAGGAACCCTACAGTGGTATCAGAGCCTAGCTAGAGCCTTAGGCGAAGTCTAGACGGAATTTGAAGTCCGAACGAACCGAAACCCCAAAATTTCCATGCTCTCTGGACATTTTCTAAAATCGTGGTTTTTTTCCATATTAAAAATATGCAGAAAAATCAGCAGGCAATTCTAAGGGATACTGTAAAATTCGTGTGCCTAATTCCATCAATGCGCCGCGGATCCGCGGCACGAGCATGGCTTGTGCGGCGGATCCGCGGCCGTTTTGTCTTTTGTGGCATCCAATTTTGCACAGTAATTCATAATATACAGTGCTGGTTTTCCTGGGAATTTTTAATATTTTTTCAAGAGTTGAATTTTCTGGGTTGTTTTTGGGGATTCGGTGTTTCGATCGGTTTATCAGATTTTGTCTATGTGGCTTTCCGGTTAAATTTTAGAATATGTTAAAAAGTTCGACCGGATATAAATACCCAATTTTTCCCCTGTCGGGAAATTTCCAAGAGTAGGATTTTTCCATGGTTTAAAGACGTTCTAAGTAGTGCAAGTAACGCGATGGACCCTCTAGAAGACAACAAACCTTAACTCGATTATGTGACCGTCTTGAACTGCCCTTTGAACCTTCGGGTTTGGGGCAGTACGGCGTGCCACATGTGAGGCGTTGGCTTGACCCTTCTACGGCAGGACCGTTGGTACTGAGGCACGAACTGAATGTTGTTAGACTTATTTCATGTGTTGATCTGTTTTGGGAAAACTTGGGTGTTTGACTGTTCGATCGAAAAGTTTAACATTTTCTATTTATCTGGAATGGGATACAATAATTGGAATTCACAAATAGTTATGAGATAACTGAATGAATGTTATAAACATAGCAGTTTAGTCTCACTTGATCGGTTGCCACGGAATTTTGATGTGATCAAAAGTCCGTCGCAATCACGTAGCGTACGCGGATACTCGCCGGGTAAACTTAATAGACAGCTACACCCCATAGCCCCGACCAAGTGACTGTAGGAGAACCCCGTCGCCGAAAGCATCCGTCCGGGTGCTCGCGGTAGCGGTGTTCCGCCTTCGTGCACTTCGTCGACGGTATCGGGGGTGCGGCCGTCTACTGAAGTTTGCGACGAGCATTCGATCAGGATGTCGGGAATCTTGTTGAATTGCCCGACTTGATATTGAAAAGTGTTTTCGATAATGAGACTAAAATGCGGGGTTTATAATTGTTAGGCATGCGATGTCTAAGGAATTCATTTAGTCAGGCATGCGATGTCTGAGGATGTTGCGGATTCCAACTGTTGTAGTTTTACACTTTCTTTTCTGTGACCGTAAGTGTAATATGTGATATCGCCGGTTTCGTTGCTATATGTCAACGACAATTGGGATGGACATATTTACTTACGTTGATGACATGTGATGTTATGTGTTGCTGGATATGTTATATTGGATCGTCGTGTTTGAATAGCCGGGGGTTTTTTATGTGAGATGAGTGTTTTTCATTTTCATTCATGTAAAAACTTGTATGTAATATTCTTTTATTGGGGCACTTCCAGGTTGCGGATGATGTCACCATTTGTATATTATTTACTTTTCCGCACTAGGATAGACCCAAGGAGGGGAGCACAAGTAACCGGGTTCTGGGGTCCAGTGGGAGACCAACTCGAGGAGTCGAGTCCGGGTCTCCTAACTCTAGAATTGGTAGGGTTGCTTGCCGCTCACGTAGGGGTCTAGGGGTGTGGGTTTGGCTATTCATCGCGACCGTGGAATCCGTGTTTTATACTGGCTCGTATTGAAAACACGGACGTCCTAGTATATCCAATATTTCATATGATTCTTCTGCTGCGATATCTGTGATGTGATCATGTGATATTCTGTGATGGATACTGTATATGTTGGAGATAGTGCCCTCAGAGTCAATTATTAGGTCACAGGTACGTGATTGCAATGATTGATGGAGGACCTATCCCGGTAGGACAGTCTTACTCGAGATGATAGTATGCTATCTGGTTTACCTTTATCATCGTGTACTGTTTTAGGTGACCTGACAAGTTGCTCTTACACGTTGATAGAGCCCCTAGGATTCTTGCTTGACCACCAGCAGTATGAGGGCGATCATATAAGTGGGAGCTGGGGTCTATAAGCATATCCTTAAATGGTCCCTAGTCGTGTGAGTTTCGAGACAGGGCATCGATACTCCAGAGTAGACTAGTGTATACAGTCGAGACCCCGACGAGGGGCGGTGGCCGGTCTCACGAGCCACTGGTGTCAGTTGGATCACCTAAGATGTATACAGGTGCTCATTGGGTTATGAGTACACCGGACAGGACTCGCCGGGAACATGCTAGTTGGTCATATACCAGACGTCAGATGGCAGTTCCCTGGTGACATGTGTGCAGGTTAGTTCATCGACCTGGGGATCGTCATTTGTCTCGTGTGAGTTCCCACTGTACTTTGATTACTACCCTACCACGGCTCAAAGGAGTCGTGCAAACAGGTTTTAGTTGGGTACAGTCCCGAGCCACATGGAGGCAGTGAGCGTATCTTCAGGGGTTCGTCTCTCCCGGTATTGGGGGTGAGGTCGTGCTGTGTCTAGGAGAGCCATTACACGAAGCCCTCGGCCGAGGCAAGGAGATTTACTGGTAGGTATTCCAGTAGTATCTCAGGGTGTTCTGGGCTACACTCCGACACGACTTGTACCGCTTTTGGGGGTCTGACTTTTACCAACCCCCTAGGCCCGCCATGCGATGCTCATAGACGAACGGACCGGACTGTACGGATATTGTCACTGACAGGCTCAGTAGGGAGTCAGGCTGAGTTCGCTCACAGACGTCCCTTTTGGTCAATACCTGGTAGCCCGTTATGTATTGGCTTATACCTCTAACGTGCTAGTGGTTAAATCCACAACCAAGGTGTTGATGAGTCTTTAGAGTCCCCCACATTCAGTTACTCAAGTTTTCGGGCGAAAGGTTGTAGAGGCCGTATGGAGATATGGCAAGGTCCGATCAGATACGTACGGTATTGCACGGATCAGGATCGGACAGTCTGTACTATAGGCCGTATGGTTATATGGCAGGGTTCGATCAGATACGTGCGGTATTGCACGGATCAGGATCGAACAGATATTACTAGCCGGCTTTGGTATAAGCCGGATCCTAGTATAGTACAGTGGAGATTTTGTCTCATTGCATTTATATTTCGGTCGAAATACAGATGCGGGTGTGTATGCACAGTATCGGGGTTTTCCTGTAATTTATTACGGGACCAGTTTTCTGGAGTTGCCAGTTTGCTTTCCGTTTCGGCCGATTTCCTTTGTATCGTTCATTGGCCGAAGATTGGTGGAGGAGGGCTTATTTGCATTGTTGCAAATAAGCATTTGTGGAGGGGGTCTTTGCATATTATCATGTCATGATACTTGTCCCATCATTTGACTTCATAAACTCATGATTGCTTGACTTCCTTTGTCATCATGGTTGTTGATGATGATGAGGGGTGAGGTTGGTGGAGTGTAGTTTTGTTTGAGTGATCATTTCCTTTTCCATATGATAGCCTTCTCTCTCTCTCCCTTTTGGATTAAGAGATGGCTCCCATTATTTTTGTGGCTCCTTCTCATTCTCACTCTCCCTCTCCTCTAGTGATGGCCGGCCACCATGAGGGTGGGCTGTCCAAGTTTTTGTGGTGTGGGGTTTTGTTCATTTCATGTTCCAAAATCCCCAAAAGTCCCTCCACATTGTTCTTGTATCATTCCTCCACCAAAAAGGCAATTCCACATACCCCAAATGAGACTTCTTCACTACACATTCTACAGCGAATCTTGGGCACGTCGACTAGCCAGCTTCGTGCCCGAGTTGCCTCGGCATTGAGGTGGGAGCCCGTAAAAGAAGTAGGCGATGTGGTGCACTTCCGGCGACGAGGAGGAGATGGGACATTCCGCAGGAGATCGGGACTATGACGAGAAGACCGGAGGACTTGGATCGTCAGTATATCTCTATTCCCTTTCTTGTAGAATAGCTAGGACTAATTAATGGTTCGATCCAGGTATTAGTGCGCGGCGGTTTGCCAGTTCAAGTAAAAATTTAAGTTTATCACCGCTTCCGCATTTGGCCGTCGGATTGACGGCCGGGGCGCCGCCGTGCACTTACAGTGGTATCAGAGCCTCGCCATTAACTTAGTCTAGCTTGGTTTAATGTGTTTTGCATTTCCGATCGACCAAAATTCCAAAATCTACATTTTTGTTCACATCAGTTTTCTGTTGAAATTTTTTGGTGTCGAAATTTTTTTCAGGTTACAGAAAAGTGATGTACTGGAAAATCTAAGAGTTCTGTGAAAATTCGATGACGTAACTCCTCTGTAGGAGCGCGGAACCGCGGCCAAACACCCCCTTGGGCCGCGGTTCCGCCGCACTACTTTGGGTTTGCTGCACCAATTTTTTACAGAGGCTTTATGGGGTTAAAATTGGGGTTTTGGAATGTTAACATTGGGCCCAGAATTTCCTGATCTGCTACAGTAATGCTTTGGGGCCCACTTGTTAAAATTTGATTGATCGGATATTTTAAACACATTATTTCACAGTATTTACATTATATCTGCGACCGTGAATGTCACTCGATCGGTAAATCCGGTCTAACTGCTATAGCCCGGTTAGACGGATTTGCGAACGTGACTTTCACGTTGATGTTCTGTTTTTGCTGTGATGTTGCGGATCGGTCGTGGGGGATAGCCTGGATGCAATGCTAGTACAGTTGTGGTTGTATTATGTACATTTGATATTGCGGGGCGAGCGTCCGACATGTGGACTGCCGTCACTGCCTGTTTGTATTATTGTTTTGGGGCACGGCCAGGTTGCGGTCGATGTACCCGTTGTATGTATATTTTACTTTCTGTACTAGGATTGCCCCGCGGAGGGGTGCACGGACAGCCGGGTTCTAGAGGGCAACAAGCCCGCATCTCATGGCATTGAGACGGAGGGGGCTTCACTCTAGGATTGGCGGGCTATTCGCCGCACTCGTAGGGGGTACAGGTTGACCCAGGAGGGGTGCCCAAGTTACCGGATTCCCTGAAGTGCTGGGTGGTCCATTCACGGAGCTGAAGGGGGCTGCCTCGCTTCAGGTTTTGGCGGGTAACTTGCCGTGCCCGTAGGGGTCTAGGATTTCATTGCACAGGCTATCCACACGACCAGGGGAACGTCGGGTTTCAGTAGTGGCTCTGTGAAACCCGGGGATCCCAGATATCTGTATTGTTTCTGTGATGCTGTACATTTTCTGTGATGTTGCATTTTATCACGCCTTGAGCGAATATAATATATTGGTATATATATTAGTAGATGTAGTATATGTTTTGCATCCGCGCTAGTCCAGTCCCCGCTCTGTCGTTAGTTAGCTAACCTAACGGGTAATGACGGGACCCAGTGGCGAATGCGGATGGCATATACGCACATCAGTATATTTTCGTTCTTTTTGGTGTGATCAATTGATGGGACTGCATTGATTCGGATCAATGCAAGTTAAAAACAAACCTAATCTGATGTTGTTGGAACACATTTCAAAAAGCTGTTATTGCAAGGACGTTCACTTTTGTTTTGCATCGTGGTATTCATTTAGAATATCCTGCTCCTCAGTCGACGAGGCAAGGGCCGAGATCCCTTCACCGGGAGTGACCCCTTGGACAGAAGTTTGCGTCAGGGCAATAACTTCACTATAGCCGATTACTTTTGCTTTGCATCGCGGTATTCATTTAGAATATCCTGCACCCCATTCTACGGGGAAAGAGCCGAGATCCCTTCACCGGGAGTGACCTCTTTAGCGAAGGTTTTCGTCACTATATTTCTAAAAAGCTATCTGTTCCTTCGACGATATCAAGTTCATTGCGTTAAAGGTTTTCGCCAGAAACCATTCGTAGCCCTCCGTCATTTCAGTTAAATATTCGGTAGTATTCAAGCTATGTATTTTGACCTCACGCCAAGGCATAATGATTGGTAGCTGCCGGGTATTTATCTGTTGCATAGATAGATGCGTTGGTTTGGGACAGTCATACTACTATTTTGGCCTACGTCAAGGGTATGTACGGGTGGGTTCAGATTAACCTGGATAATGACGGGCAGAACTTGACATGTGACTTATGATATTTTGACCTCACGCCAAGGTCATAAGAGCATGGGGCAGAAATCACATCGGGAGTTTCAAAAGAACTGAAACTTGCCAGATATGCGCATACCTTCTGGAGTGTGATACCGTGAGCGGATTCCGTCACGTTGTCATGCGATGATAGTTGGATCTCGATTCCCACTGATGAGTTAGTTTACTCCTCGGGTGACCCCGACTAATTCTTCTTTCAGGTTTGGAGGAGAATTTGAGGTACAGTGGGAGGTTTCCTGATTAGATAAATTGGTAACCATTCTGATCAAGGTTAGAGTGCACGCTGAGTGTTTCTTTTCTCTCTCTCTTTGGCAGCGACCATTGACCCGACCCTAAGACTATGACTCAGTGACCAAGTTAACCGAACCTTCTTAAACACTGGCTTTTGGATTGTCAGAGTTGCGAACCTCATTGCCACTCCTACTTTTACCCTTTTTTCCATGACACCCCGTATTACTACGAACGTCCACTTCCATTGGACAAAACCATCGTATGGTTAGATACGAACTCGAAAGAATTTATTCGAGGATGGTTTCCGGTTCTGGAGAAAACGGATAGGACTATTCAGTTGTCTTTTCCTTTTACCTTCTCTCAGGTTGCGAGTACTCCTTAGTTTAGGAGATAGTACACCTATTACGCAAATTGGATAGTCTTCTTCCAAACCTTAGGCTGGTGCCGACCGGTAGGGAATGAAGAAAACCAATTAGCCTAACGATGGTGTACAGAAGGTATTAAGTTAAGACAAATCAAGGGATTAGTAAGAGGGCAAAGTAAATTGCAACAGATATTCACGACCAAACCAGGTATTTCATTACCACTCCCAAATCACCTTTGTATTTCTCCAGAACACTCCGTATCACTACGAAGATCCACAGTTTATTGGATACTCCATCGTATGGTTATATACGAACTCGAAAGGAACCTGTTCCAGTTCGGGGATGGATTCTGGTTCAGGAGAAATAGGAATAAGGTTTATTCAGGTGTCCTTTATCTTCACCTTCTCTCGCATTGCGAGTGTTCCTAGGATTAGGACAGTACACCCATTATGCTTATTGGATAGTCTTCTTCCAAACCATAGGCTGGTGCCGAACGGTAGGGAAGGAAGAAAACCATTTGGCCTGAGGGGTGTGCAGAAGGTAATGACTAAAGACATATGAAGGGATTTGGAGAGGTGGCAAAGAATTATACGGTTACAGTCGTGAATCTGGAAGAGGCATTACTAGGAATACCAGGACACCCCAACGAAACATTTCAATGTTTCAGTTTCACTGTGTAATGTTAAAGGAAAACTGATTTCCCGATTAGGCACTTGCTCCAGGGTATGTATTTACCAGGTATGATTCTCACATCTGTATGGTTTTACAGATGATGAGTGGGAGTAAGTTATTGGGAATTGGGTGATCATCCTCATTATATCGGGATTCGTTGTAATCGGTGATATTTGAGGAAATCACCTGGGCTGTTTGCCGGTCGGCAAATATTTGGTTATGAATATCCGCTGTTATGCACCAATTTCAAATTGATATATCTGTACGTCTATTTTTATAGAGTGAGATATACCTTTTTGATATTATGTCGATGACATTTACCTATATCAGTGGATGGTTAGGTAAGGAGTATTAAACAGCGGTGTAATTCTTCTTAACCATAGGTACAGTTTTCAACCTACGACACACAGTGAATGAGTTTTCAGACTCAAGGGACTTATACAGAGTATTGTATGTTGTCCAGGGTCCATCAGGACAGAGGGGTTGGTCCTCGTACTATATTCGGTTTACTTATGACTTCTCTAGTTTTTAGACTGGTGTTTCGTGGAAACACAGGGTCCGAATTTTGAGAAGTTATAGGTATTTGAATAAAGTAGAGAACCAGGTGTTGCAAGTATCGGGATTCTTCAAGGAGATCGAAGATGTAGATACTTATGAATGGTATTCAGTTGATAGTAATGATAAAGAGAACTTGCTTCTCTTTCAGGTTACTCATAATTGGAAGTGTTCCTAAGTTGAGTAACGCTGATCGGCCTCCTTCCATTTAGTTGACATGCACTGGAGACAGCTGCATGATTTGGATCTGGTTCAATTAAATCAGTGCCTCTGGTCCTATATGGGATATAGAACAGTTCGTATCTTAACGATGTTAAGGTACGGGGAGTTGTCCGGCTTATGATTAAAACCAGACTCTGGATAACTCAAGGCACGTTTCTGTAATGGCTGTTTGTGGGTTGACCCAGGCTATGACGAGGGTTGACTTTCTACCATCTGGATGAACAATAGCAATATTGTTCTAGACTCGCCACAGTTTTATTAAAAATGGATTTTTTCAGAAAAACAGTAGTGGGAGTATGGTAGAACTGGAAGTGATTCCAGAACCACAAACGATTACTGAAGATTTGATAAGGAACCTAAAGATTCAATCTGGATTGACATTCCATTGGCCACTCCGCAGATACGGTGGGTAACTTCAGGCACCCGAGAGGTACTACGGTAGCCTCAGGGACGGTGACAGGGAAGTTCTTGTTTACCCACAATTACCATTGCTGTTGTTCCAGGCTGCGAGACCCGGCGGGAGGATGAGTATAGCGTCGTTCTGAACTCGCTTTAGAAGTGTACGTGTATATGACTCTGCCAGAGGGTTGTCGTAGTCAGTAGGAGCAACGGAAGCATTGGTGGACAGGTAGCTTATGTCTATTTATAGACTAAAGCAGATGTAGCGGAGATAGATCATCTATTTCTGACGTGACAGTCATAGGTTTGACTTCATCAGAATAGGGGATGGACCTGTTGAGAAGGTAGTAGGGTGTGATATCCTGGTATTTGGATGATATACACAAAGTAGGAAAGGAAACTCCTATACTACGATCGGTTATACTTTGGTCGTCACACAGTGGTTTCTCCACATGGGACTTGAACATTATATCAGACATTCTGGTTACTAGATCTATGGCTTTAGATCTAGATTTGGGTAGTCTCCCAATCTGGGTACTTAGACAGCATTCTAAGGGTATTTAGAATGGACGACTCCATGCACGGTAGTGTACCTGCAGAAGATGGAGTCACCCTCTCTAAAGGTGTCTTATAGACTAAAGGGGAGAGGGATGTGCATGATTGACAGATCACTTGCTTAGGCAATTGAGTCAATCATGAGATGTCAAGTACCACACCAGATGTTGTTCTTGCACTAGATGCGATAAGTTGACATTAATCCAATCCTGGAGAAACAGTCGGAAGCAGTTCTAGAACACAAGTGGATGTTCTAGGGATATGATAACGACAGCCTCATTCGGGAAACAGTTATCATTCCAGGCTTCCAAGGTGACATGGACGACAAGGAGGTTGTCAGAGTTATAGTTTTCCTTCTGACGAGGGGCAGTATTTTGGACTGTTGGTCCAAGGCAATACTGAGGGAGGCATGGCGCAGGATACTGATTAAGTTCAGTTGACGATACAGTCTAAGAAGTTTGGATTTGGAGTTCATTTATGAGCTATGTCCCATCAGACATCCAGACACATTCTAAGACAGGTATTGCTCATTTCGGGAGATGGCTTTCTCCGCGAACTTGAGATATAGAGAGACATAGAAAGATACAACAAAGCGGATCCACTCACTAAGGCTATTCCTCGAACGCAATAGTTTCGCAAACGAGCTTTGTGAGACTGACTAGTAGAGGAGTTGGGTGTTCGGTATCACACGGGCTGTGAGTATGCGGCATCGCAATAATTAGCCTTGAGTGCAAGTGGGAGATTGTTGGAGATAGTGCCCTCAGAGTCAATTATTAGGTCACAGGTACGTGATTGCAATGATTGATGGAGGACCTATCCCGGTAGGACAGTCTTACTCGAGATGATAGTATGCTATCTGGTTTACCTTTATCATCGTGTACTGTTTTAGGTGACCTGACAAGTTGCTATTACACGTTGATAGAGCCCCTAGGATTCTTGCTTGACCACCAGCAGTATGAGGGCGATCATATAAGTGGGAGCTGGGGTCTATAAGCATATCCTTAAATGGTCCCTAGTCGTGTGAGTTTCGAGACAGGGCATCGATACTCCAGAGTAGACTAGTGTATACAGTCGAGACCCCGACGAGGGGCGATGGCCGGTCTCACAAGCCACTGGTGTCAGTTGGATCACCTAAGATGTATACAGGTGCTCATTGGGTTATGAGTACACCGGACAGGACTCGCCGGGAACATGCTAGTTGGTCATATACCAGACGTCAGATGGCAGTTCCCTGGTGACATGTGTGCAGGTTAGTTCATCGACCTGGGGATCGTCATTTGTCTCGTGTGAGTTCCCACTGTACTTTGATTACTACCCTACCACGGCTCAAAGGAGTCGTGCAAACAGGTTTTAATTGGGTACAGTCCCGAGCCACATGGAGGCAGTGAGCGTATCTTCAGGGGTTCGTCTCTCCCGGTATTGGGGGTGAGGTCGTGCTTTGTCTAGGAGAGCCATTACACGAAGCCCTCGGCCGAGGCAAGGAGATTTACTGGTAGGTATTCCAGTAGTATCTCAGGGTGTTCTGGGCTACACTCCGACACGACTTGTACCGCTTTTGGGGGTCTGACTTTTACCAACCCCCTAGGCCCGCCATGCGATGCTCATAGACGAACGGACCGGACTGTACGGATATTGTCACTGACAGGCTCAGTAGGGAGTCAGGCTGAGTTCGCTCACAGACGTCCCTTTTGGTCAATACCTGGTAGCCCGTTATGTATTGGCTTATACCTCTAACGTGCTAGTGGTTAAATCCACAACCAAGGTGTTGATGAGTCTTTAGAGTCCCCCACATTCAGTTACTCAAGTTTTCGGGCGAAAGGTTGTAGAGCCGTATGGAGATATGGCAAGGTCCGATCAGATACGTGCGGTATTGCACGGATCAGGATCGGACAGTCTGTACTATAGGCCGTATGGTTATATGGCAGGGTTTGATCAGATACGTGCGGTATTGCACGGATCAGGATCGAACAGATATTACTAGCCGGCTTTGGTATAAGCCGGATCCTAGTATAGTACAGTGGAGATTTTGTCTCATTGCATTTGTATTTCGGTCGAAATACAGATGCGGGTGTGTATGCACAGTATCGGGGTTTTCCTGTAATTTATTACGGGACCAGTTTTCTGGAGTTGCCAGTTTGCTTTCCGTTTCGGCCGATTTCCTTTGTATCGTTCATTGGCCGAAGATTGGTGGAGGAGGGCTTATTTGCATTGTTGCAAATAAGCATTTGTGGAGGGGGTCTTTGCATATTATCATGTCATGATACTTGTCCCATCATTTGACTTCATAAACTCATGATTGCTTGACTTCCTTTGTCATCATGGTTGTTGATGATGATGAGGGGTGAGGTTGGTGGAGTGTAGTTTTGTTTGAGTGATCATTTCCTTTTCCATATGATAGCCTTCTCTCTCTCTCCCTTTTGGATTAAGAGATGGCTCCCATTATTTTTGTGGCTCCTTCTCATTCTCACTCTCCCTCTCCTCTAGTGATGGCCGGCCACCATGAGGGTGGGCTGTCCAAGTTTTTGTGGTGTGGGGTTTTGTTCATTTCATGTTCCAAAATCCCCAAAAGTCCCTCCACATTGTTCTTGTATCATTCCTCCACCAAAAAGGCAATTCCACATACCCCAAATGAGACTTCTTCACTACACATTCTACAGCGAATCTTGGGCACGTCGACTAGCCAGCTTCGTACCCGAGTTGCCTCGGCATTGAGGTGGGAGCCCGTAAAAGAAGTAGGCGATGTGGTGCACTTCCGGCGACGAGGAGGAGACGGGACATTCCGCAGGAGATCGGGACTATGACGAGAAGACCGGAGGACTTGGATCGTCGGTATATCTCTATTCCCTTTCTTGTAGAATAGCTAGGACTAATTAATGGTTCGATCCAGGTATTAGTGCGCGGCGGTTTGCCAGTTCAAGTAAAAATTTAAGTTTATCACCGCTTCCGCATTTGGCCGTCGGATTGACGGCCGGGGCGCCGCCGTGCACTTACAGTATATAGTATATATGATATATTATATAGACGTTACTTATGTTTTACACCCGCGCTAGCCCTGCCCCGCTCTGCCGTTAGTTACCTAACCTAACGGTGCACGAGGGGACATCGAGGCGAATGCGGATGGCATAAGTGTACGTCGTATTTATCTGTGATGTTTAGGTACTTAAATGATGGGACTTCATTAATGTGATTAATGAAATAAAAGAAACCTAAGATGTTGTAGAATCGAATTTCAAAATAAAACAGGTAGCTACAGTTCTTGCTTTGCACAGCGGTATATATGATATATCCTGCACCTTATTCGATAAGGAAAGGACCGAGATCCCTTCACCGGGAGTGACTCCTTTAGCAATAACTGGCAGATGCTACACACTCGGTTTGTCTTTTGATTGCTTTTAAGAGTTTTTGCTTTGCATAGTGATATATATGATATATCCCGCACCTCATTCGACGAGGAAAGGGCCGACGATCCCTTCACCGGGAGTGACCCCTTTAGCAAAACTAGAAAAGCCTCAAAAACACTCCATTTTAAAATCATTTGATTCTACAACGATATCAAGTTCATTACGCAATAGGTTTTCAGAAAAACCTGTCGTAGCCCTCCGTCATTTCAGATAAGTAGTAGTTAGTATTCGTGCTGCGTTTGTTGGCCTTTGTCAAGGCGCAGTGTGCGGTAGCTAACTGGTGCTTATCTGCTTATGCATATGATGCAGATTGGATTAGGGTAGTCGTGCGACCTTGTTGGCCTTTGTCAAGGGCCGTGCGGGTGGGTTTAATTCAATCAGGAAATGACGGGTTGAACTTGACTAGCATCCTATGGTTTGTTGGCCTTTGTCAAGGTCATAGGAGGTTAGGGGCAAAATATTATCGGGAATTTCAAGTGTTGAAATTTGCAATGAGATTGCATACTTTCTATGAGATAGTTGGATCCCGATACCCGCTGCGAGTAAGAGTTACTCCTGGGAGAGTTTTACACATTACAATTAGCCGATCAAGTAGGTGTCTAGAAAGGTGTCAACGAGGTTACGCCTCTGGGAAAATGAGGTTTACATTAATTAGGTTCGTGCGAAAGCACGGGGGACCTCCCTCAAAGTACCGACACTGGCCTGGCTGAAAGATTGGCGAACTTGTAGTGTATAATTAATCCCGGCTAGTCTTTCCTTTTAGGGTTTGAAGGAAGATTTGATAAAAAGCAGTGGGAGCCATCCTGATTAGATAAAATAATAACCAATCTATTCTTGCAAGAGCATACGCTGAGTGTTTTCTTCTCTCTCTCTCCTGGTAGCGACCATATCACGCCTTAATCAAGATAATAATACGGATATTGACCGAACCCGCTTGTTATACTGAGCTGGGGAACATTGGTCCCGCTCCAACTTATAATTGTTATAAGACAGAGCAGGAAATTGGGGAATACCAGAATTCCCGTGCCACCCAAACGAAGAAAGTGCATGCTGATGCATCATCTTCGGGTGTGTTCGTTACACAGAACTGTTTCTCAGTATCCTCTGAATCCTGGGTATATGATACCGGATCAGGATCCCAGATATGTAATCTGTTACATAGGGCTACAAAAAGGTAGAAAAACTGAGAACGGGTGATAAGTTTCATGAGACAGAAAACGGGGCAAGTGTTGCAGCCAAGTCTGTTGGTCACTGTCACCCTGTATTACCAGAATACATTGATTCTGAACGAATGTTATTAGATACCGAACCTGATATACAAAATCATATCTGTCTCTTTATTAGTAAAGAAACGGTAAAATTTTGTATTGTTGGATAATGTTTTGAACATTTCCTATATCAAAAGTTGATCGGTTCAGGCACGTTATCTAAAAGCATTGATCTTCTAAATCAAACAACGGTTCTTAGTATACAGAACACACACAAGAGGAAGAGTTCAGAACTGAACGAATCCTTCTTGAGGTATTGTAGACTAGGTCATATCAATGTGACCCGACTAGCTGAAGTTACATGTAGATGCACATTTAAATCAGTTTGAATCTACATCTTGTGAAACTTGCCAGTCATGTCACATAGATATAATGACACAAGCTCTGTTTATTGGAAACAGAGAAAGAGTTAGTGAACTCTTGGGATGATACATGTTGATGTATGTAGGTCCCCTGTCTACACATGCCAAGACCGGTTCTTTGTACTTCATTATATTCTCTGATGATCTTTCGAGATTCAGACCTATGTTCCTGTTGAAACATGAGTCCGAACCTTTTAAGATATTCACAGAATATAAGTCAGAAGTAGAGAACCAACACGGGTATAAGTATTATGTCCTTTGATGTGATCAAGGAGGAGAATACTTGAGCACGGAAATCCTGGACTATTCTAAAGGAGAATGAGATTCTCTCTCAGCATTACTCCTCCGTATACACCATAGCACGATGGTATATCGGGGCGGAGCAATAGCACTCTATGTGATAAGGTGTGCTCTATGATGAGTACTACTGAGTTACCTATTTCCTTTTGGGAGTTATGCACTTGAGAAGATGCATACCTATTGAATAGGGTTCGAATCAAATCTATGCCTACCGCTTCATATGTGATATGGAAAGGGAAGAGCCCATATCTTAAGTTAGTTAAGATTTGGGGTTGTCCGGCCTATGTCTAAAAGCAAAATCCGGACAAACTCGAGACAAGGTCAGTTATGTAGAACTGGAAAGGTTCCAGCTATGCAAACTACAGTAGATGATTTGGTAGAACCGAAGGATTCAATAGTAACCAACGAACCTCAGCCTCTCCGCCGATCTAGTAAGGTTCCTTGCCCACCTGAGAGATACTTCGGTTTCTCTATGACAGTGGGAGCGAGGATTGCATCATAAGATGATGACCCAACTAGTTTCGAGCTGGCCATCAGGAGTGGGACTCTGTAAGAATGGCTGGATGCTTAGTGAACTGAGATGGAATCCTCATACACCAACAAAGTATGGACTTTGGGTGCTATATCTGAAGGGTTAAATCCCCATCAGGAGCAAGTATATCTTGAGAAGATTACTTGGTGTAGATGGAAAAGTTGAGACTTTCAAAGCTAGACTTGTTAAAGTTTTTCGTCATTGACCAGGCGTGGATAATGATGAAACCTTTTTCCAGTATCTATGCTTAAGTCCATCCAGATCCTACTTGCCACGGCTACATACCATGACTACGATATCTGGTGGTTGGGTGTCATGACAGCTTTTCTAAATAATGTTTTAGAAGAGAGCGTCTATAAGTACACAGCCAGAGGGCCTCGTAGACAGTGGGAGCAGCGGAAACGTGTGCAAGATGCTTTATAGGATAAAGCAGGCATCGCGGAGTTGGAACATCTGTTTTGATGAATTAGTCAAAGAGTTTGACATCATCAAAATGGTAGATGAACCTTGTATATACAAAAAGATAGTAGGGAGTATGGAGATGATCCTCGTAGAGTACGTGGATGACATACTCTTGATAGGGAAAGAGTTTCCTATGCTACGCTCGATCAATCTCCGCTTATCACAATGATTCTCCACATAGGATCAAATTAATACCTACTAAATCCTGGGTTTTGGATCTATAAGATAGATCTAAATGGATGTTAGGATACTCACTAGTTGTAGTGAGATGGTATCAGTTGATCCTGGAGTGAATCACTGGAAAGGTTTCAGGGTGATAAAGACGACTGAATGTCAGTCACAAGCATTGTCTTTTCGCTCAGTAAAGGGACGGTATGCTGGAAGAGTTCCAAGCTAGATACCGTGGCATACTAGACGATAAAGGCAGGATACATCGCTACTTAAGATACTACCAAAGAGGCTGTTTGGGTGTATATTGGTTCATGAGATGAACTACGTTCCAACCATTGTGAGACAATGGAGTTGTGGCTTGTGCCAAGGAACGAAGGTCCCATCAGTGATCCAGACATATTCTAAGGCAGTATCACTTGATCATGGAGATGGTTGATCTCTAAGGGATCGAGGTTAGGAGAGTAGACTCAGAGGACAACACAGCGGATCCACTCACAAAGGCCTGTTCCCAGAGAGAGATTTTTATGGGATGGTTGAGTATGAGATACTACAACCACTGCTATCAGATGGCCCTAGTGCAAGTGGGAGATTGTTAGTTATATGTATGCCCTAGAGGCCATTACTATACATAGGATGTATATTGTAGTGGATGCTTGGACATATATAGAGAGGACTTTCTTGCTCGACATGATAGTATGCTATCTGGTTGATCTTTACCTTAACGTGTATACTGTTTGTCTCTCTGTTACATGTTGGTAAAGCCCTTAGGATGTGTACTTGACTACCTGGACTATGATGCGGATCATACTAGTGGGGACATGGTAGTCCATAAGTACATCCTTCAAAGTCCCTAGTCGTGGGTGTATCGAGACGGGGCATCGATATACCAGAGTAGACTAGCGTATACCTTCTCGACCCATACAGATGGGCGATAGATGATCCTATATCCATTGGTGTTTGACATCAGAGATGATATACGGGTGCTCAGTAGAGACTGGGTACACTGGACGGACTCGCCGAGAACTCCCAGATGGTATTATACCTTACGTCAGATGGCAGTTCTCTGGTGACACTGGTACAGAGTAGTCTGTTGACCTGAGATCGTCATAGAGTCTTGTGTGGTTCCCACTGTGCTTTGATTTCCATCTTACCACGTCCAAGAGGGCGTGCAAAACGGTGGTTTTTGGGTACAGTCCCGAGTCACATGGAGGCAATGAGCGATAGGAGGGGATTCGTCTCTCCCGGTATAGGGGGTTGATGTTGCGCTGTGTTCGATTGGCTATAACAGGAAATCCCTGGCCAGGGTTGCTAAGATTTACTGGTAAGTGTTACCAGTAGTTTCTCGAATTGTTATAGACCTCATATCGACACGACTTATCGAGCTATTGGGGTCTGACGTTTACCACCCCTAGGCGAGATATGCGACATATCAGACGATCAGACCGGACTGTACGGTAGTGTTACTGGTTGGATTCACTGGAGTGTGAGCGGGCTTGCTCGTCGATCTTCTGATCGCTCAATACCCGGGTGGCCGTTACGTTTAGCAGACCGCTTGCGGCTTGTGGATGTTTGATATGATCATCATCCGCTGCCGGCGTATTGACGAGTCTTTAGAGTCCTACACAGAAGTTTCCTGGCTCAAGCGAAACGAAATAGGAGCGCATATGAGATATGTGCGGGACCGAGAATCATGCGTGTATGTGATACCGTATTTCATTCTCGCGATAAATGTATCGATTGGTTATATGCGATATAACCTAGTTATCGAATCAAGTATTGATTCGATAAAACGATACATTCGATATTAGTCGGTCATATGCGATATGACCGGATTGTTAAATCAAATGTTGATTTGATGATTTAATGCATAATTATATTTTTGATATATTACTTTGCATTAACTAGTATTGGTTCACTTTTAAATAGATTTTCTCACTTGGATTGTGCACATTGTATATGTGATATGCTTTTGTACACATGTTTGTATCATGTTTGATGATACATGCTCACTAGGGTTTGTGTAAAGATTAAACCATGGTTGTGAAATGGTTAGGGTTTTCCTTTTGTTTTCTTATTCATTTATTTATCTATTTATTCATTTTGGAAATGATAAGAAAAGAATGGTGGCTTTATTTGTAGTTTAGTTGAAGCTTCATGAAGCTTTGACCTAGTCCACCATTCTTATCTCATCCTTAACCCTAACCATTCCAACTAACCCTAGTTTATTCTCTACACATTACCATGGTTAATTTTATGATAAGAATCATTTTATTATTCTTTTCATAATAACTTATCATAACACTTTCTTCTTCTTCATCATCTTCTTCAATGAAGAAAGCTTCACTTCATCAATGGTGGATTGATGAAAAGTGTGAGAAATCCAATTCTAAAGTGAACCCACTTCCTATTTCTTCATCCTCTACCTCTTGCCAAGTAGTATAGGGTGTTTCCTTCACAAGTTTTCATGGCTTGGTGAAGGTGGAGCTTGATCTAGTGATGCCTCGACGTAGATCATCTTCGGCACGTTGTCGACGACCTAGCCTCCGATGAAACCACCGTGAGAGTCATGGTTCGATTTGGTCAGCGGAGAGGACTTCATCGCGGAGCTTAGGAGGTGGTGGACCGGATCTACAAAGGTTGTATTTCCGTATTCTTGTAGTTAAGTGTTAACTAGTTTACTTTGTCGCCTAAAAATCTAGCCAACAATCTTGTTAGGGTTTCTCGGCACCGTTAAATTTTGAAATTGGCATGGTTGATGCCTTGTGAGACCTCTTGGGAGTGCCTAGGAACCCTACACCTGTCACTTGTGATTTTGAGGTTGATTTAACTGAAATGTTACTTGAAGAAGAAATTCATGAACCGGCTGATTTTTGCGCTCCAATTTTAAAGGAGAGAGCTTATGAATTTGACGGGTATAATTGGGATAGATTGTTAAAGGAGATCAATGATCAGGAACCCACAATTTTTGTATCACCTAGTAATATTGTTTCGGAAGAAACGTTAGTGTGGGAACCTACTTTTTTAGATGACATGAACCTACCCAGATCTGAATGTGAAGAAGGAGAGCTCGATTTGGGAATTGTGAGTTGTAACGATGAGAACAGGATTGTGCAGGATTATAGGGAGGAAGGCAGCTTTGATAAATATTCTTTCATGCAAAGTTTTGAGGAATTATTTGCGGATGAACTTGATATCCTAGGTGAGTTTGAGTCAGGATCAATTAGGGAACATCCCATGAATCTTTCCTTTTCCAAATTTTTGGCGGCTGAACTCCAGTCTTTAAACGAACTTGACTCCGAAACTCAACACGTGCTTCTTGAAAATTCAGTTCATTCGAGCAATAATTCTTTTACCTCTTCAAAACTTTATCTTCACCTTCAACGTCTTCCGATCCCTACATACACACACCCATGCCTTTCACTAACAACTAACACATTCTTTTTCTTTTTCTTTTTTATATACGTATTCTTTTACCAGCCCTTGCATTATATCGATAAAAATTTTGAATGGCTGGTATTAATTTCTGAACTAACACTGTCTTTTAACTTGTTAATACTGTAATTAATTTTAGTCTTTTTTTTGGTTTTTTGAAAATAAGATCTCACCCGTTTGGGGGAGAGTGCTGAATTTTTGGGGATAGCACTTTGATTTAACGTCTGGTTTGAGTAAATATGTAAAGAGTTGGGTTTCTTTTTTGATGGGTTTTTTTTTGTAAAAAGTTCACTATAAGTAACACCAGATCCCTGACCCGACCCCTTATTCTCACCACTCAAATAGATCTCGCAGTTTCCTTTGCTTTCCCCAAACTTTCCTCCAAAACTCTAGCCCCTTTGCTCGGATTCCGACCGGCAACATCACTGCAAATTCCGGCGCTACCGGTCTCGCCATCTCCGATCGTCGTTTGCCTTCGTCGGCTCTGTAAGATTTTTTCTCCCCCCTCTCCTGCGTTGTTTAAATTTTCAGAAAACTTCACCAATCCACAGATCATGGCCCCCTTTGAATTAGAGAGAAATTTTGTCGATATGTTCACCCATGAGGTGTTTGGGAGCTATTTTCATGACGCTATCCGACAGTTGGGTTGAGAGCTTTTGTTGTATGGTGATGAGGGGTTGTGTGCCTGTGAGCACGTGGTAGATGAGTTCTACGACGCTCTAAGAAATGGTGAAATACTCCAGGACCGTATTCGATTTCATTTTCAGGGTAGAAGGAGGGTGTTCTCAGCGGATACGATTTCAAATGTCACCAACATCCCTACCCGACCTGGTTTCCAGAGAGCGTTAGAACTTGCCCAGTATAGGACGATCATGGGGACACGGTGCGAGTTACGAGATGCTGGGCTAAATGCCCAGCAGATTTACCGAAATGTCTATACGACTTGCCGCTGGGCTTACCGTAATGTCAGGGGGATCATTCGAGTTTCCTCGTTTCCAGCGATTATGGGGCATATTGTTCATTGTTTGATGACCAAGGATTATCAGTTTTGCATGGCGAGCATGCTATTTACCACAATCAAGAAAAGTGTCGCGGCGCACAAATCGTTACTTCCCGTCCTCATCACTCAAATTTGTCGCTACTACATGGAGGAGGAAAATTTCGCGGCTTGCATCACTATGTACGATACCGTCCCGGTCGAGATTGAGAGGATCTCACCGGGTTATACTGACAGCAGGAGTGAGCAGCAGATCTGGTCACCCACTGACCCCCGCGAGCATGCGACACCACAGACTTCCTCTGAGCTTTACTTGGGAGAGGATGTTCCGACTGATCCATATGAACTACACAGGATGGAGGTCCGTGGCATCAAAACTTTGATCAGGCAGAACAAGGAGATAAAAGAACAACCAAGCCAGATCTTAGCAAACCAGGATGAAACAAGCGGGAGCAGCAAGACCAAGAGCAAAGCCAAGCGACGATGAGGACATCGTCATCTTCAGTTTGGGGGTGGATCTATTTTGGATGCATCTTATATCAGCATATAGTTTGCATGTGCATATTTCCTGCATTTCAGCACTTTATATTATGTATTTTTCTTTTCTTTGCATGTAGTCGCATTTCATATCTGCTTTGTATTGCATTGTATTGAAAGACTTATAAAAATCGAAAAAATTCAAAAACATAAAAACTTGATTGTCATGTTAGCTAGCGGGGGAACTTGATTCAAAGTTTGACATTCGGTTGATAAGTTAGAAATAACTAAATCTTTTTTGTGGGACTGACGACCCGAAAAATTACCCTCCCTTGTGTTTAACCATAGCTGATATACGTATTTTATAACACTTTACACGTGTCATATGTTTTTGAGAATTTGATGAAAATCTGACATGTCTGTAAAACTTTTAAAAATTGATAAATATCTTTAGGATCAAACATGTTTGTTCTGAATTAATCAATATCAAGAATAGTTCATAAGGTGAAGTAGATATGAAGGATATTATTGAGGTTTTATTAGAAGTTTAAAGTCTGAAAAATAACCCATCTGAAATCTTATTGGAGTAATTACACACCTTATCTACATATAACATCTTCAGATTTAAAAGAAATGCTGGCTATATCTCCGTTTTCACTGAGTTCAGAATATTTTAAATAAAATGAGTCTTTTGTTTTGTGGCGTTAGTAACTTGGGTAATTAAGTCCTTGGGGTGTCTCCACACCTAATGCCCTAAAACCATCTGGTTTGTGTGTCATTGACCCAAACCTCGTTAAGTCTCCAATCGCCAAATAAAATAAGTTAAGCAAGTGTTCTCTCCGAGTTAAAAGTCCTCATGGTTCTTTGTGGAAGAATAATCTTGGCGGAGACGGGTTTTCTATTAAAACAATTTTTTCGCGGAGATATGAAGGTATATTTATAAAAGACGTTTTGCACGATAACGAAGGGTGTGTATGAACTAAAATGGGTGAAATGTAGGAGTGAAGAATAAGACTTGGTTTTCTGTTAAAAATAATAAATATTCTGATTTGAAACCTAACTGGAGAATGAAACTTGAGAAAAATCTTAACTCCTTTCAAACTCGTGCGATCCTTTAGAAGTTTATCCTGGTATGTATGTTTGACGTGATGACCCTAATCAAATTCTTAAAAACTTATGGACACTATTCGCACAACCACGAAAAGATGTGTATAAGCTTATGTTAAATAAATTGTGAGGAGTGAAAAATAGGGTTTGACGTTTCTAACTTGGATAATAGAGGTTCTAGCTTTGATTCTTAACCTTAAAATTAGAATCAACAGTTTCTCCACGACGCTAACTTGACTGGATTTTATGGGGGTAATCCGCTGAAAACCCTCAGGAGATAATACTCCTCCTACTAGGAATACCTAGAGGTTTAACGGCTTGTTGCACGTGCTCAGTGCAATCGCGTTCCCTGCGAAAGTGAGGCTAGGATTTTTTGTTTTGCTCGGGACGAGCAAAAGATAAGTTTGGGGGTATTTATTCATCTCAGAAAACTGCATTTTAATACCTCTCATTCATTATCAATTTTGTTATATATCGGTACTATTAATCAGTGTCTGCTCAGTAATTACAGATTACAGGTATTCGTGGTAAAATAGTGGACACACACTCAATGTTACGGATATAGCGTTTGGGAGCCGACACTGCAATCAGAACAGAGAACCGACCGATATTCAAAGAGCTATTCTGCAAATAAACTACTATATACACATTTTGGCCCAACACAATACATGTGTGACGCTAGCTCTTTGACATGGACCATGTGGGGGCTGCCTTTGCACAATTTATGCAAGTGGGCACATGTGGGATGATGACATGAGTTAAATGCTAAAAGTTTTGATGTGATATGTAGCATCATGTTTCCCTCTAAAATCCTTGAGTAGTAAACATGAATTTATACAGAAATCAAGCAGCACCAGGATGATGTTGGAGAACACTCGAGTTCACCATGCCAACACGAGCCTCAATGCTCGGATTTAGACCGGCGAGACCCCCAATAAATCCGGCGACACCGGTCCCCATAGCTCCTTTTCCCCCCATTTTTCTTCTGGCATTTTATAGACATCACATCATCCATTCTATATTGTTTGTTTATTCTATTTTGATGCCTATAAATACCAGAACAGATTTGAGCCAAGGGACCATGATGCATGATATATACCATTTTCATTTTTCTTTTGTTTTGGTTTAGGCTTGAGAGTTGAGTGGGCTGTAACTTGGTTTCTTCTTCTTCTTCCCTCTTGAAGCTTTCTTTTGAGAGCTTCATTATGGAGCTTGAACAAGTTACCAATATCTTGTACCTAAACTTCTTCAAGTGTTAATAATATTGTTATTGTTTTGTTTACTTACTTCTTTTGTTTCTTGCTTTTCTTTTTATTATGTGTAACTAATCTTCTTTGGTTGTGGTTATGGTAAGGAAATGAGATGAAAGGCTTTGCCTTCCTCCTCCTCCTGTTTATGTTTAATGTGCTTAATTTGATTCTAACTTAAACATTGTTTATGTATTGATGTGATATAGTATTTTGAAACCATGGTTACTTGTAACATCTTCATATACTATACTCACTCGCTTTCCCCATTTCACAATGTTTAAGCTAAAATCACTTTGGTGTTAAATTTGCTAAGTTTAGATACGGTATTTTGTGACCAAGTGCTTGACAAACTCTCGGTTTTCATATATCCTATACTATCATAAACACTTAGCAAAGTTAATACTAAAACTAATTGCTCTCACTCGCTAACTTGTGTTTCTGATATTGATGTATGCTTGCTAACCCTTGTGCTTAGTATTGATACCTCATACTTGGACATGCAGAATATAAGTGAACAATACGGACTCGTTTTGTGTTTTGCGTCGAATATCGGCAACTTGATGACTTGTGCTTCGCAACCGTCTTGACAAGTCATGCTTCACTCCGGGATCGACACAAGGACAGACAACTCATGAGCAAGAGAGCGTCGAAGGAATCGTCGCTATTCGACCATCCGAGCCAAAGCCACGGCCATTTCTTTCTTAACTTGTTTTTCTTTGTTTTTGTGTTTTTTATTTTTGTGACAAACCAACTAATTCATTATTTGTTGAACCTTAAATAACAAAACCTAATACACAATTCCCTGCGGATCGACCCGTACTTGCCGGCTTGCTACAACGCGTCGTGCACTTACGATTTATAAATTTTAAAATGAGACCGAGCTTGCGTGCGCATCCATTTCTTAAACCGATTCCATTTTCAACACATACGTGTTTGCGTGCACGGGTAAAGTCCCAACAGCACAGCCTATAACCGTTATCCCACCGGTGACAAACCCCGCTACCACCCTAACCACCACCACCATCTTCTTCTTCCTCATCTTTCAAACCACCACCACTATGTTTCTCTTTCAAATCCTCACCATCGCCACCATCTTCCTTCTTTAAATTCTCTAACCATTATCATATTTCTCCAAATCCCCACCACTATCATCATCATCATCTACTTCCTCCTCCTTCCAAACCATCACTACACTACTTTCTTCCTCCAAATCCCATCATCCTCCTGCTCCTTCAAACCACCACCTCCTTCTTCTTCCAAACCGCCCACACCACCTTCTCCCTCGAATTCCCGCCATCACATGCTTCCTCCAAAATCTCCATCACCACAATCACGATCATCTTCCTCCTCCAAATCAACACTATCATCGTCTCAACCATCATCTTCGTCCTCCAAATCCCCCACCCCCACCATCTTCTTCCTCTAAATCCTCACCACCGCCTCCGCCTCCGCCTCCGCCTCCGTTTCCTCTTCCAAATCCTTCCACCGCCTCCGCCTCCGCCTCCGTTTCCTCTTCCAAGTCCCCATCATCAACCGCCGCTGCTACCATCTTCTTCATCCTTCTAATTTCCATCATCATCACTATCAACGATTCAATAAGTTACTGTAGCACTGTGAAATATGATAGTTTTATGCCTATTTAGATGTGCATGAGAGTATTCTGAGATTCAGCGAAAGTAGAGGACGGATTTGTAAAATTAAGCCAAAAAAAATATAAAGGTCGCAATGCAAGCAGTCACGTGCGAAAGTGAGAAAATGCAGGATCACGTGATGGACCGTCTCCCTCCTCAGTCCTGCTCACCCTCTGATACGTGGATTCATCATAGCCTTTCTAGTATTGTTTTAGCACTGTAGAGTCCAGCACATAATTCTGGCCGTTGGATTTGATCCAAAGGTTGAGGAGCATGTGAAAAAAAAATTAACAAGAAGTCCAGTATGTAAATTGAAAAATAACATAACTTCTGAAATCGTTTTTTGGCTTCACCCGAACCAAAATGGAAATTTAGTTTTTCTTCCTTTTGATACATCGATCCCTCAATCTCGATCTCTCCATATTTCTCTCGATCTCCCAAGATTCAAGGCATTTATCTTATACCTTTCGATTCATGCTTGTCTCTCTCAAACTCAAATTTCCCTAATTTGTTTAGAGAGATGGGGCTGCTAATTAGAAAATTTTCGCTCATAATTTTGACTCATCAGTGATGTGTTTAAAAAATTCCTATTTATGGTTAATTGGACTTGTTTAATTTTTTCTAAATACCTCTCAGCCATTGGATTAAATCCAACGGTCAGAATTATGCACTGGACTCTCAAGCGCTACAACAGCACTGGAGACTGGAGAGGACATAAACATCATCCCTTATCAACACTCAGCAGCTCTGAGAGAGAGAGAGAGAGATGGCGGACATCGCTTCACACTATCTCTCCACAAAGCCTCGCCTCACTTTGCCCATCTCCTCCTCCTCCTCCTCCTCTTCTTCTTCAAGGCTGTGCCATTTCCCGATGAGGGTCCGGGTTCTTCCCAGAATGCCCCTGCGCTCTAGATACCCAAGTGAGAAATGTTTGATCATTCAATTTTTTTTCTTTTTCCCTTATTTTTTTTGGTTGTTGTTTTGGTTAATGGGTTTTGTTGTTTGGGGTTTCAGGAATTTATGCGTTTTCGAGCAATGATATAAAGGTGGGTTCCAATATTGAGGTGGATGGTGCTCCTTGGAGAGTCATTGGTATGATGATATTAATTCCTTCTTCTTCTTCTTCTTTTTGGCTCTGAAATTTGACCTGTTGAAAATGTTTGGATGAAGTATTTGGACTAAAATGATTAGAAATTTTAGAAATTAGATGCAGGGTTTCATTTTGTTTTAGGAGCTGTTTGGCTCCCGGAATCCAAAATTGAGGAATTTGGGTTTAGTACAGAATTCCCATTTTTCTTATCAGCTTGGAATTTCCATTTTCTTCATTTATTTGGCTAGAATTGTGTTTGTGGAACGGGGAGATGTTGTATTTCGTTATTAGGTTGATGGGAATCGGGGATAGAGAAACATGGGGCGAGTTTGTTTTATTTAGCCAACTAAAAATCAAAAGTCAACCGATAGGAATTTCTTTAACCAAACCGGTATTTTTGCACGAAACATTGAACACGAGCATTATATCTAGCGAAACTGAAATTACATAGCAGCTAAAAGAGCAGTGGACCCAAAAAATTGTAATGCCGTTAATCTGAGCAGCTTATAACCTTAGAAATATTTCCAACAAAGTTGAAACATCAATAGAAGCATTAGTGCATGCTAAAACAACAGTGAACCAGAGATACCATATAAATTTCGACAACAATACCAGCCTCAATTGTTGTTGAAAACAATAGTAAACTAGCAACGAACATAGACACCACAACATGCCATAACTTACAACTTGCAGTAGCAATGTTCAAGCGACAATAGCACACATTGGCAGAGTCCCAAGTACTAATCGCATAAGACACGAAATTAACCTGCATATTATCGGTAGTCTGCCATAGCAATGTTTATAATACTAGATATTACAACTACAAATCAAGGGGTCAAATTAAAATGGAGCACAAATTAATCCCTCGACACATGCACATCGCCTTGAAACAACTGCAGTTCATCATTTAAAGAATCCTCCCATCAACTATGTCCTCCTCCTCCCCCCCCCCCCAAAAAAAAACCGTCCTGAAACTTGCGCGCTTCGTCCTCCGAGCTAACCATTCTCTGTTGCAAACTCCTCCAACCACTCCTTCAATTCAAATGGCGTCGTGATGAATAACCTACCCTTAGGCCCGTGATGAATAACCTACCCTTGGGCTCGTTCTTAAACAAGTGCATCATTGCCTTGTCACAAATTTTCTGAGAGTACTTACCTAGATGTGAATAAACATGATAGACAAGCTTTTCACTCCAATGCTTAATCTATGTGTTTTGGATTGTTAGAGAGAATTTAGTATTTTGGATTGTTAAAGAGACTTTAGTAATAGTATCCGGTTATTCTTCACCCATAGAAGTGTGGGCTTTAGATCCACGACGATTTGACTTTGTTTTGGTCGAGCTTTTACTTTTAAGAAGGGGTGTACTAACTTCAACAACATCGCCATGTATCTCCTCTTCATTGACGTCATTGTTACCTTCCATAACTTCCTCAACTGTTATAGAGTTATCGGGTTTGGCATATGACGTCTTTCAGTACCTTTTAGTAGCGTCGTCGACTCGTCGTCACCACATACTATTTTCAAATCATCAAAATTCTTCGGAGGCTTCCTCGTGTATGGAATCATCTTTAAGCTTTCTCCACGATAAAGGTAAATATATCCATATCCAATTAAAAACATATGTAACGGCATATTTAGTACGGTATTTAGAAATATATGGTTTCTTCCCTAAGACTATCCTTTATAAGTTTTCTCGTCCATCAAAACGGTGCATGTATCGTCTTTTCATCCCACGGCACTAATCAGTGCCTTCTGGTCCTCTCCATAAAGTTTCTTCAGGTTTTTACATTTGCGGTAGTGCAACTTTCCGCAAACATATGATTAATATGAGTTACAGCCATAAGGAACGCGTGCCTCTTGAAAATTTTGTTCTGCTTCAATCCTTTCAATGCTTGGTCTGCAAGAAAAGGAGTAAGAACAGCAGTGTGTGTTTCTATCCAGAGTTTATGTCCTTACCCTGTTGCATTGGCCTTAGGTGTGCTTTCCTTTTAGCCATGGGCGTTCTTTTAGTCTTTTTAGAAGGCGAAGTTCCTTCATTATCTTCGTCTCTATTATGCAACGATTTCTTTGATGCGTCGCTACCGTGGATTGAACCTTGCATATCACTACATGAAGAGCCGACTTGGTGGTTGCTATTGCTGATGGCCATGGTAATCAAAGGATGGATATTTGGCGGATATTATGGCATGATTCCTGACATTGTCAAGTTCCCTACTGCTGCGGCTAGAAAAGGATTTTCTTGAGCTACCTGGAACATATTATGACAAATTGGAACATCATTGTATTAGGTGTAAGAGAACGGAGTCTAGAATGGCGGAACATTTGTGACACCCTACGGATCTTGACTTGCTAGCTGCTTGCCGTGTTGGGATTGATACGGAGAGTCGTGATTTCACATGAGAACATTATAAGTGCATTGAAATAATGCATAAGAAA
Organism: Agapanthus africanus; assembly: GCA_030015575.1. Lineage (NCBI taxonomy): Eukaryota > Viridiplantae > Streptophyta > Magnoliopsida > Asparagales > Amaryllidaceae > Agapanthus > Agapanthus africanus. Next base: position 536,946,433 of record JASDDO010000019.1, read on the forward strand.
AATATATAATATTAAGAGAATAATGGAGGAAAGAGGCCCTGGGAGGCTTGTTTTGTTAGGCGGAGGCAAAAAATACACCCTCCATTTTATTCGACGATCGTCACCGTCTATCTTGATCTTCATCGTCTAATATGTGGTTCCAACACTTTTTCATTGTTGATTTAGTGGGTGCATAATTAATGGTTTACCGACGATAGAACTTTTTACATTGTTAAATAAACAGCGAAAAGATATTAGAAACACATGAAATTTGGTGTATCGGCATATTTGACGATGAAGATCAAATTGGAAGGCGTCGATCGTCGAATAAAACGGTGGAGGGTGTTCTTTTTTCCGCCGCCTAACTAAAAAAGCCTCATAGGGCCTTTTTGCTCCATTATTCTATATTACTAGAGCACTATTACAAATATATTTTCGTGCTTGAAAAGTATCTTTACATTTTAATTACGAAATATTGAGGATTCATATTGCAGAGATACAAACCATACTAAGTCTAAAAATATTAGTGTATATGAACAAACATATTCACATGTGGCAATAGTAAATGACATGTCCAACCATTGTCTACAACATACACAGTGTCAAAACTTAGAATACTACAATCCTTAATACGAAAAATTGACATGCGATATTAATGATCATATTTTCTTTTCAATTCTGCCCCTATTTTGGTATTGATCATGATATTCCATCCATATGTCCCGCCATCAAGTCACATCGTTGTTACATTCATCCATGTCCGTTCATAGTTGAGCTTGCATTTGGTTTTTGTCGTAGCCATTACAAGATGTCCATCTTCAACCACAACATCACCCTCCTCTGTAGATGGTTCGAACGTTGCATTCAGTCTATCATAGCATACACGCATAGATAATGTCGACTTTTGTAGGGATTGGATGACGATGCTTTGGGTTAAGATCTTGAGCTGATTCTTGAATATGCCGAAGATTGCCTCAATTTTTTTGCCAAAAGGTTACCTCAATTTTCATACTCAAGAAAGGGGCGGGATTGAGTGGATACCATTTTGCGTATTTCTAAGTACATACAAAATAAGGAATAACATATAATAAACAATTAATTACCTCAAAATATGGATATCATTTCGGGCCGGTAGTCTCAAACCGGTGTCATCAACCTCGTTGGTTGCTTCATGAATTGACTTCGGATGTCGAATATAGCTGTTATGATTTCATGGAAATATCTACTAACTGTTTTTCCATATATAAGAAAATGGTTTTTCGCCACCCTATTCTATGTTTTATGACCCATTGCATTTCTCTGTTTTATGACCCACGGTGTTTCTATGATTTATGACCCATGGCGTACATGGTCAATTGCTCGTCGACGGTATATTTGTTAGTGTATATGCCCTATAGGCCATTGCTGTATCATACTAGTATGTATATTACTTGATGGAAGCTTGGGATATTCACAGTTGTATAGACAATCTTGCTCGAAATGGTAGTATGCTACTTGGTTTGTCTCTGCTTTAATGTGTACATGTGTTTCTTTTAGTATATCACCTATACGCATTAGTGGAGCCCTTAGGATCTTTGCTTGATTACCAGCGTTGTGATGGCAGTCACACTCGTGGGGGCTGGGTAATCTACAAGCACATCCTTATATATACGTCCCTGGTCGTGGGATTATCGAGACGGGGCATCGATACTTTGGAGTAGACTAGCGTATGCGCTTCTCATCCCAGCAGGGGAGACGGTCTGTCCCACAGCCGTCAGTACGTCGTATTTGAGATAGTATGCGGGTGCTCGTTAGGTTACGAGTACACTGGACATGACTCGTCGGGAACTGTTGGTTGGTACTATACCTATCGTCAGTTGTCAGTTTCCAGGTGACATGAGTATAGCTTAGTCCGCTGACTTGATACTGTCACTTCGCCTCGAGTGTGTTCCCACTGTATTTTGATTATTACCCTACCACGGCTCAAAGGAGTCGTGCAAACAGGTAGTAGTTGGGTGCAGTCCCGAAGCACTTGGAGGCAGTGACGGTTAGATAGGATTCGTCTCTCCCGGTATTGGGGGTTGATATCGCGCAGTGTCTAGGAGAGCCATTACACAGTCCCTGGCCAGGGCTAGCGAGATATACTGGTAGGTTTCCAGTGATATCTCAGGGTGTTCTGGGCTACACTCCGACACGACTTGTACTGCTATTAGGGGACCGACGTTTACCACCCCCTAGGCCCGCCATGCGATATTCTCAGACGAACAGACCGGACTGTACGGAGATTGTCACATACAGGCTCAGTAGGAGTTCGGATGGGTTCACCTCATCAGTCTTCTTATCGGCATCTACCTGGGGACCGTTACGTACAGCTAGTGCCGGTTGCGGTCTGTGGTTAAACCCACTGCCAGCGTAGTGTCGAGTGTTTAGAGTCCCACACAGAGGGTTATTCTCCTTTGGGCAAAACAGAGTAGAGGTCGCATGGTTTTGCGACAGGGTTCGTTAACATCCGCGCACTTGTGCACGTTTGGTGTCCGGACAGTCATTACTAGCGGGCTCTGGTTTGAGCCAGATCCTAGTATATGTTTTGGGGTTAGTTTTATCTCATTGTATTCGTCTTCCTCGGAACACGAATGCGGGTGTGTATGCACAGTTGACTGAGGAAGAGGCAGAGGATCCTCATTAGGGTTGATGACGGTTGTCATTTTCCAAATCCTAATGAACATGTGAATTATGATTAATAATGTTAATTAAAAGGAAATTGAGTTATGGTTAGGGTTGTTGACATTTTGACCAAGGTTGACTTGTTGACCAAGGTTGAAACTTTGACCATCATCATTTCAAGCAAAGATGCTCTTTGATCTTTGCAAAACACATTAAATGTGAAATGATAATGGTCATATCAAACCAACCATCACCTTTTTCATTTTGATTAATATTGTTAATTATTAATTCACATATATGTGATATGGTTGTTATTTTTCATATCATTCTCTCATTCTCTCTCATCTCTTCCTCTTTCTCTTCCTCTAGCTCAAGGAAAATCCTTCTCATGAGTTGAGAACCATTTCCTTTGAGATAAAACACCAATGCTACTCTCTACTCATCCTAAGGTTGAAGGTCTAGCAAGCCTAACACTTTAGTTACCCCAAGTTCGAGGAAGGAGCTCAAGATAGAGACCCTCAGGTGGATCCATCTTCGGCAAGAGAAGGCGACGAGGAGAGAACTATCCGACCACCACAAGGAGTCCAAGAGAAGGAGTTCAAGTTAAGGTATAACCCCCTAACCGAGTAGGTAAAGCTCTTGTTAGTTGCTAGTGTGTAGTTTAGCAAAGATCCGGGTTTTATAGTCCATGTTACCATAACCCGAAAAATCGTTTTTCACCGTTTCCGCAAGCCCGAAAGAATCGGGAGAGGTAACGTGGACTTACAGTGGTATCAGAGCCTAGCTAAACACACCCTAGCATGTTAGCAAAGTATCTAGAATTTCGATCGGACAAAAAAACCGTAAAACATCCCGGAAAAATGAACTTTCTGTCGATTTTATTTTCTGCTCAAAAAATAATAAATCATGTACTAAAAATCGGCTCAGGGTTTTTACAGAACAGGAAAGAAAAACGATCCAGTGAGTCGACCAACTCACCGCGGATCCGCGGCACGAGCTTGCTCCTGCCGCGGATCCGCGGCCGAGTTGACTCGGCCGTGGGCCGTTTCTCCTGCAGTGTTCTTATGTTGGTGTTTTGTGATTTTTAGGATGGTTTGTTTCTGCCCAGATTTTCCAGAGAACAAATTTGTTTTTGGGGTGGTTACAAATCCGTATTTTGGTCGATTTTCCGTAGACTTTGGCTAATGGGTTGTATCTGTGATGTTATATATGTATTGAACGTCTGCTAATCGCTATATGTCGATTAGTGGGGGTTATACATATCTGTGATCTGTAATGTTGATGGTATGTGTATATGAATTCGTTGGATTGTCGCGGATGAATAGCCGGGGGTTGTGAGATGAGAGTTTTTCTTTGTCTTTCAATTCATGTAATATGTAAATTTGATGTAATATTATTTGTATGGCCGCACATCCGGGATGAGGTTGTAGCCGCCATTGTATAATTTCTTTTTACTGTTTTTGCTCCTAGGATAGACCCAAGGTAGGGTGCACAAACTATCGGGTATCTTGAAGTGCCGAGTGGCCTACTCACGTCGTTGAGGGAGGTTGCTTCGCTTCGGGTACTTGGCGGGTAGTTTGCCGCACCGGTAGGGGTCTAGGATGGGGTATTGGCTATTCATCGCGACCGTGTAATCCGCTTTTCATTACAGGCTCGAACGGAATGCGGATTCCTAGTATATCCAATGTATTCATCTGTGATCTGGAATGGCTATCATTGCATCTGACGAATGTGTATATATCTATATATGATATCTATTTAGGCGTTGCTTATGTTTTGCATCCGCGCTAGTCCAGCCCCCGCTCTGTCGTTAGTTAAGTAACCTAACGGGTGATGACGGGACCCCGTGGCGAATGCGGATGGTATAAGCGTACGTCATATTTTCGTTGTTTTCTGCACTGGTAGGATTAAATGATTGGACACATTAAAATTAATGCAAGAAAATAAACCAAGTAAAAGTCGTTGGAACACTTTCAAAACCACTCGGTTCTTTTCAAAAACCAACTTTTAAATGCGGAGCCTGAACCACTCCTTTTTAAAAGCTATCTCGTTCCATCAATTATATCAAGTTCACTACGTTCACGGTTTCGCCAAAACCATTCGTAGCCCTCCATCATTTCAGTTAAATATTCGGTAGTATTCAAGCTATGTATTTTGATCTACGCCAAGGCATAGTGATTGGTAGCTGCCGGATATTTATCTGTTGCATAGATAGAATGCATTGGTTTGAGACAGTCGTACTGCCATTTTGGCCTACGTCAAGGGTAGGTACGGGTGGGTTCAAATTAACCTGGATAATGATGGGTAGAACTTGACATGTGACTTATGACATTTTGACCTACGCCAAGGTCATAAGAGCATGGGGCAAAAATCCATATCGGGAGTTTTAAAAGAAACTGAAACTTGCTAGCGCTGCATACCATTTGGAGTGATGATTCTGGTAGGATTCCTTCAGTTTTGTCACACAATGATATTTGGATCCCGATCCTACTGTGAGTATATGCTACTCCTCGGGAAATTTCTCACTTAACGATCAATGTTATAAACCAAGTAGGTGTCTAGAAAGGTGTTAGCGGGGCTACGCTCCCAGGGAAAAGAGATTCTTAAATTAAGGAACTTCGCGAAAGCGTTGGAAAACCTCCCTCGAAGTACCGACACTGGCCTGGCTGAACGGTTAAGCAAGTATTGTACGGTGAGATTGATCCCGACTAATTCTTCCTTTGTGGTTTGAGGAGGGATTCGAGAGACAGTGGGAGCCATCCTGTTTAGACAAAACTAAAAACCACTCTAAACTTGCAAGAGCATCATGCTAAAGTGTTTCTTTTCTCTCTCCTAATTGCAGCGACCAATCGACATGACCGGACTTAAGTTATTACTAGATAAAAACATACTGACAGGGCCAAACTACAAAGATTGGCTCAGAAATGTCAAAATGGCAATCACTTACGACAAGTTGGGGTATCTCCTTACCACCAAAGCTCCCCTGTCCCAGGTCCCACCTCCAGCGTCGTGGATATAGAAATCCGTAAGACATGGGAGATCGATTGCGCGAAGGCCAAGTGCCTCGTGCTTGCCTATATGGACAATGAATATCAGAGGAGGCACGAGAATATGGACCTAGAATCCATATTTCTTCATACAAAAGATCTGTATAGAGAGCAATCCCGTATCGCCAGATACGAAGTCTCGAAAAAGTTGTTTTCGGCGAGATTGGCCATCGGATCATCGGTAGCGGAACACGTGCTTAAGATGATTGGCTTCATTGAAGAGCTCGCGGACCTTGGGACCACGTTAGAGAACGAGCTCTATACGGACTTGATTCTCCAGCCCTTCCTTCCACTTACGTCCAGTTTATCCTAAACTTCAACATGCAAGGAAAGGAGGTTGAACTTTCCGAACTTCTGAACATGTTGAGGAGTGCTGAGGGCACCCTACAGAAAGGTAGGGAAATATCCACTTTGTTTGTAGGAGGATCTTCCTCTTCTAAGTCCAAGGCGAAAGCCAAGGGAAAGAAGAAGAAAGCCCCCGCCAAAACAAGGGGCGGTGTTAGTACACTGGATACGAAGGGAAAGGCAAAGGCAGCAAAGGTAGCGGGAAAGCTTATGGGAAAGGAAGAATGCTTTTACTGTCACAAGAGTGGACACTGGAAAAAGGATTGCAGGGCTTGGAAGGCCAGAAACCAGGATCCGAAGCAAGTTGCGGCTTTGGCTTCAGGTGTGTATGTTATTGAAAACTGTCTTTCAATAAACTCTACTTCCTGGGTATTGGATACCGGGTCAGGATCTCATATCTGTAATTCTTTGCAGGCACTGAGAAGGCGTAGGGTTTTGAAGGCAGGTGATATAACCTTCAGAGTTGCAAATGGAGCTGGCATGGATGCTGAGTCCGTGGGGGACTATCACCTGGGAATGTCAGATGGACATGTTTTGGTTTTGCGTGACTGTTATTTTGTACCCAATGCAACCTGTAATATCATATCTGTATCTTTATTATCTAAAGAAGGTTATGAATTTGCATTTGTAAGTAATGTTGTGAACATTCACCTTAATCAAGTTTTGATTGAGTCGAGTACATTAAACAATGGTATATACATATTAAACCAACCACAGATTTTCAATATCCAGAATACACACAAAAGAAAGTCTCCAGAAATCAATCATGCTTTCTTATGGCATTGTAGACTGGGTCACATCAATGAGAGACGGTTGACGAAGTCACATACAGAAGGATATTTGGATCCGTTCGAATATCATTCATATGCAACTTGTCAATCTTGTCTCAAAGGAAAGATGGCAAAGACTCCGTTCACTGGACACGGAGTAAGAGCGAGTGAGCTCTTGGGGCTCGTACACAGTGACGTGTGCGGTCCAATGTCTACACATGCGCGAAGTGGTTATTCTTACTTCATTACTTTTACGGATGATTTTTCAAGGTTCGGACATGTCTTCTTAATGAAGCATAAATCTGAAGCCTTTGAAAAATTCAAGGAATATAAGAATGAAGTAGAAAAACAAACATGCAAAAGTATCAAGACACTAAGATCTGATCGAGGTGGTGAATACTTAAGTGCCGAGTTCCTGAATTACTTAAAAGAGAATGGAATTCTCTCTCAGCTTACTCCTCCGTACACTCCGCAACATAACGGTGTATCGGAGAGACGGAACCGAACCCTATTGGATATAGTACGTTCCATGATGAGTAACGCTGAGTTGCCGCGATCATTCTGGGGATATGCGCTAGAATCAGCTGCATACCTTTTGAACCGAGTTCCAACTAAGACTGTGCCTACTACACCATATGAGATATGGAGTGGGAAGAAACCCTATTTTCAATATCTGAAGATCTGGGGATGTCCAGCTTTTGTCAAAAAGCAGCATGCGGACAAACTCGAGTCACGCTCAGTACTGTGCAAGTTTGTGGGATACCCAAAGAACTCCAGGGGGTATCTTTTCTATTACGCAGAAGAACAAAAGGTCTTTGTTTCTCGTAATGCCCACTTTCTAGAACACCAGTTCTTAGAAAAGGAAATTAGTGGGAGCGCAATAGAACTGGAAGAAATTCCAGAACCACAGACTATTACTGAAAGCTTAGTAGAACCAGGGGTTCAAAAGAACAAAACATTCCTGCGCCGCTCCGCAGGAGTAGTAGGCAGTCTCATCCGCCTGAGAGATACTATGGTTTTCTCATAGACGGGGATAGAAAGGATTGCATCATTGATTATGATGAGCCGACTAGCTTCCAGCAGGCCATTCAGAGCGTTGACTCGGTAAAATGGCTGGATGTAATGCGGACCGAAATGGAGTCCATGTACACCAACAAAGTATGGACTTTGGATGTTGCTCCAGATGGGGTAAAACCCGTAGGATGCAAGTGGATCTTCAAGAGGAAGATTGGTGTAGATGGACAGGTTGAAACCTATAAGGCTAGACTTGTTGCAAAGGGTTTTCGTCAAAGACCTGGTTTGGACTATGACGCAACCTTTTCTTCAGTGGCTATGCTGAAATCCATTCGGATCCTTCTTGCCATTGCTGCCTTCCACGATTATGAAATTTGGCAGATGGACGTAAAGACCGCTTTTCTAAATAGAAATTTAGAGGAGTGTGTCTATATGGACCAGCCAGAGGGTTTCATTCAGAGTGGGAGCAGCGGAAAGGTGTGCAAGTTGCTTAAGTCCATTTATGGACTAAAGCAGGCATCGCGGAGTTGGAATATCTGTTTTGATGAGACGGTCAAAGAATTTGGCTTTATCAAAAATCCAGATGAACCATGCATCTATAGTAGATTTGTAGCACGAACTGTCGCATAACTCGTTTTATACGTGGATGATATTCTCTTGATAGAAAATGACATTCCTATGCTACAATCTGTCAAAGGGTTCTTGTCACACAGGTTCTCCATGAAAGATCTGGGTGATGCCTCTTACATTCTGGGGATCCGGATCCATCGTGATAGATCCAAGAGGATATTAGGACTTTCACAGTCCAGGTACATTGACACCATACTGAAAAGATTCAGTATGGAAGATTCCAAGCGCGGTAATCTACCGGCTTGTCACGGGATCACCCTCTCCAAAGAGATGTCTTCCAAGACTGATTTGGAAAGGGATCACATGTCTATTATACCCTACGCTTCTACGGTAGGCTCTATAATGTATGCAATGTTGTGTACCAGACCAGATGTAGCTTATGCACTGAGTGTGGTAAGCCGGTATCAGTCAAACCCTGGGGAGAAGCACTGGATAGCGGTAAAGAACATTCTCAAGTACCTGAGAAGGACTAAGGAGATGTTCTTGGTGTATGGCGGAAAAGACCTCCAGATCGAGGCCTTTGCTGACTCAAGCTTCCAGAGTGACAAGGATGATTCCAAGTCCATGTCGGGTTTTGTCTTTACCCTCAATGGAGGGACGGTGTGTTGGAAGAGTTCCAAACAGGAAACCGTTGCTGACTCGACAATGGAAGCGGAATATATCGCTGCATCTGATGCCGCAAAAGAAGCCGTCTGGATGAAGTTGTTCTTGAAAGAACTTCAGGTCGTTCCGTCCATTGTTGATCCAATGCCTTCGTATTGCGACAACAACAGGGCTATAGCTTTAGCGAAGAAACCCAGGTCCCATCAGAAATCCAGACACATCTTGAGGCGGTATCACCTGATCAGGGAGATCGTGGATCGTCAGGAGATCGAGGTTCGGAGGGTTGCTTCAGAAGATAACACTGCAGATCCACTCACGAAGGCCTTACCCTAGACTCAGTTCGAGCGGCTGATCGAGATGATAGGTCTTCGATACGCCAGTACATGGCCTTAGTGCAAGTGGGAGATTGTTAGTGTATATGCCCTAGAGGCCATTACTGTATCATACTAGTATGTATATTACTTGATGGAAGCTTGGGATATTCACAGTTGTATAGACAATCTTGCTCGAAATGGTATTATGCTACTTGGTTTGTCTCTGCTTTAATGTGTACATGTGTTTCTTTTAGTATATCACCTATACGCATTAGTGGAGCCCTTAGGTTCTTTGCTTGATTACCAGCGTTGTGATGGCAGTCACACTCGTAGGGGCTGGGTAATCTACAAGCACATCCTTATATATACGTCCCTGGTCGTGGGATTATCGAGACGGGGCATCGATACTCCGGAGTAGACTAGCGTATGCGCTTCTCATCCCAGCAGGGGAGACGGTCTGTCCCACAGCCGTCAGTACGTCGTATTTGAGATAGTATGCGGGTGCTCGTTAGGTTACGAGTACACTGGACATGACTCGTCGGGAACTGTTGGTTGGTACTATACCTATCGTCAGTTGTCAGTTCCCAGGTGACATGAGTACAGCTTAGTCCGCTGACTTGACACTGTCACTTCGCCTCGAGTGTGTTCCCACTGTACTTTGATTACTACCCTACCACGGCTCAAAGGAGTCGTGCAAATAGGTAGTAGTTGGGTGCAGTCCCGAAGCACTTGGAGGCAGTGACGGTTAGATATGATTCGTCTCTTCCGGTATTGGGGGTTGATATCGCGCAGTGTCTAGGAGAGCCATTACACAAAGTCCCTGGCCAGGGCTAGCGAGATATACTGGTAGGTTTCCAGTGATATCTCAGGGTGTTCTGGGCTACACTCCGACACGACTTGTACTGCTATTAGGGGACCGACGTTTACCACCCCCTAGGCCCGCCATGCGATATTCTCAGACGAACAGACCGGACTGTACGGAGATTGTCACATACAGGCTCAGTAGGAGTTCGGATGGGTTCACCTCATCAGTCTTCTTATCGGCATCTACCTGGGGACTGTTACGTACAGCTAGTGCCGCTTGCAGTCTGTGGTTAAACCCACTGCCAGCGTAGTGTCGAGTCTTTAGAGTCCCACACAGAGGGTTATTCGCCTTTGGGCAAAACAGAGTAGAGGTCGCATGGTTTTGCGACAGGGTTCGTTCACATCCGCGCATTTGTGCACGTTTGGTGTCCGGACAGTCATTACTAGCGGGCTTTGGTTTGAGCCAGATCCTAGTATATGTTTTGGGGTTAGTTTTATCTCATTGTATTCCTGTTCCTCGGAACACGAATGCGGGTGTGTATGCACAGTTGACTGAGGAAGAGGCAGATGATCCTCATTAGGGTTGATGATGGTTGTCATTTTCCAAACCCTAATGAACATGTGAATTATGATTAATAATGTTAATTAAAAGGAAATTGAGTTATGGTTAGGGTTGTTGACATTTTGACCAAGATTGACTTGTTGACCAAGGTTGAAACTTTGACTATCATCATTTCAAGCAAAGATGCTCTTTGATCTTTGCAAAACACATTAAATGTGAAATGATAATGGTCATATCAAACCAACCACCACCTTTTTCATTTTGATTAATATTGTTAATTATTAATTCACATATATGTGATATGGTTGTTATTTTTCATATCATTCTCTCATTCTCATTCTCTCTCATCTCTTCCTCTTCCTCTAGCTCAAGGAAAATCCTTCTCATGAGTTGAGAACCATTTCCTTTGAGATAAAACACCAAAGCTACTCTCTACTCATCCTAAAGTTGAAGGTCTAGCAAGCCTAACACTTTAGTTACCTCAAGTTCGAGGAAGGAGCTCAAGGTAGAGACCCTCAGGTAGATCCATCTTCGGCAAGAGAAGATGACGAGGAGAGAACCATCCGACCACCACAAGGAGTCCAAGAGAAGGAGTTCAAGTTAAGGTATAACCCCTTAACCGAGTAGGTAAAGCTATTGTTAGTTGCTAGTGTGTAGTTTAGCAAAGATCCGGGTTTTATAGTCCATGTTACCATAACCCGAAAAATCCTTTTTCACCGTTTCCGCAAGCCCGAAAGAACCGGGAGAGGTAATGTGGACTTACAATATTGTCTATTTCTTTTGATAGACTTAATTCCCTAAGCAATCTAGCTAGCATTAAAAAAAGTCCTACGTATCCTTAAGTAATCCACTCAAAAAATTACTCCATTTATATTATGGTACATATGCATATCTTTAAACATTTCTCTTTGTTGAAATAGTTTCTTAGGAATATAGTCACCATTATTGCCCCTCTCATTATTAATATAACCTATCGTTGTATTCGTACCCATAATATAAAAAACACAAGCGGCAACGGCATGCACGCTTGAGCTCATTTTTGGAGTCCATATATAATAAATCATAAAAGGTGGATATTGATTATGATACACAACTTTATAAATTACATAAATATCATAAACAAATTTAGTGCAATGGATAGGCAATGATGGTTTGAAAAAATATGAAATTAGAAAGTTACAAACCTAATAACCCAATTTAATTCATATTATAACCATAATATATGCTAAATTAAAGTTTATGTAGTTGAAATTATAGTGATTATTCAATAGATGCCTATGGATTTGTTATCATGGTTGCTCTTCGAGTCAAATTAACGAATCGGTGAAGAAACCATCAAAAAACATTCACATTTAGGAATATAATGGAGAAACTAACATAGATCAAAATACCTACTAAAAATATCACGTAATATTGCAAACAAAACTCACCTTTAGTAGTCTTCAATAAGTTAGATTTTTGGATGAATAGGCAAGGAGTTGCTGTTGTTGAAGGAGAAGATAAAAAATTAAAAATAGAGGAAACCTTAGACATAAACCCTCTCAAAATATTCTGCCTTTAATAGCCCTTAAAAAGCTAGGGTTTTTGGGAGAAGAAAATGATGTCGAAGGCGGAGAAAAGATAAAAAGTATAAAAGAAAAACATAGAGAGATAACTCTAGTCATAAACCTCCATAAGAACTCTACCTTTAGAAGCTCGTAAAGTTCTTGGGTTTTTCGTAGAAGAGGCAAGGAGGCGCTAATGTTGTTGAGAAAAGATAAAAAATTAAAAAAAGAATAGAGAGGTTTGTAGAGTGTTTTTCGTCACCCCATTGAGATGGATGTTCATCCAGGCTTGTGCAGATCCCCTACCAATTACAGGTAGGGGTTTATTGATCATGAGAATTCTAATGTCCAGCAGTCGCGGACAAAACTGCCGTTAATTACCTTTCATTTTGACACGAAAGTACCTCCGATTAACGGGTCATACGTATCATGCGAACTCACTCTGAAAAGTGTGTTTGTATGTGAAATTGTGTTTGCTTTAGACATAACGAGGGCCTCACAGAGTTTACGAGAGTCCCGCTTCCCGGTCAGCAGGCTGGAGGTTAAGGGGGCTAGCAGCCCCCTTGCGGGGCTTGGGATAAGGTCTTGAAAAGGAAAAATTTTCTAGGAGAGTGTTTTAAGTGTGTCGGATAGCTCCCGGGTGGGAAAAGAGAGCCTCCATGGGGAGGTTACCGCAATAGGGATCTCCCAAAGGTTTTCCCGCATGCAGGTTCCTTCATGGAAGGTTCCCGCATGCGGGTTCCTCTATGAGGGGCGATGATTCCCCTTTCGGGGATATCTGCAGCGGAGACTCTCCTTGCAGAGGATGACCGAGACGGAGACACCCCTTGCGGGGTAACCAAAGTGGACATTCCTGTTGCGGGAATATCCGAGGCAAAGATCCCTCATCAATATTCTTCATCGCCGGGGTGTTTACTCGGGGTAAAAGCTTACCCCGAGAGTCCTCTCGTATCTTCAAGTTTGATGAAGAAAAATCCCTTCTTTATTGGATTTTGATCTTGGATCTTGAGCTTTTGAGATAAGGTTTTTCTTGAGAAAATGGGTTCTCTTCTTGAGCGTTGTTTTGGAGAAGGAGATAGAGGAGGTGAGAAACCCAAAAAGAACCATCATTTTCTTTGGGTCTCTCTTGAAGGAGAAGAAAAGAGAGGATATCGCCTCAAGAGAGATGGAGGCCAAAAACCTTAGAAAATTTGAGAGAATGAAAGGTGTGCTTTTGATTGGTGTGATTAAATACCCTTACATTTTTGCATTTTAGCCCTTGAGCTTTTCAAAAATTAATTTTCCCATTCTTTTACATTTATTCATACTTATTTAAATTACATTTATGTATTACATTTTCCTTGAGCTTGGATGGGCCAGCCGGCCCTATGCTTGGGTTTGAGCCTGGACTTAAGCTTGGATCCGGTCTTGAGTTTGGGCTTGGGCTTCAGATTTCGGGTTTCTTTGGTAGCGGGGAATATTTTTGACCCCAACAAGGCTACCGTAGCTAACCCCCAAAAGCAAATATAAAGAATATGTTGGCCGCCTAAACGAAAACGAGAGTTTTAGGTCGGAATTGGAAATCCCAAAAAAGATAATGTGGGTTGATGTCAATTTCTAATACACTAATTTTCACCAGTTAAATGACATGAAAATACCTAAAGTTTCGTGACCTTAGCAGATAAATGTAGGGTTCCTATCGACGACAACAAGGTTTCGGGAGGCATCGTCCATGCCATTTTAAAAAATTGCCGTTAAAAGGAACTCTAAACATGATCGTTAACTAGAATACAATACGGAAACAAAGTAAACCATTTACTATCTAAGTGAAAAAGGAAATACAACCTTTGTAGATCGGTCCTTCACTTCATAAGCTCTTGTAGTAGTCCCTTCGCTGTGATCGTTGAGCTCCCGGACTCTTGTATGGCTTCGCGTAGAGAAATGAGCGATCTTTCTTGAAGTCTTCGAGGCCGAACATGATCTACGTCGAGGGAATACTAGCTCAAGTTTCTACTTCACTAACTAGAGAATTAGTGAAGCAAACATCCTAAACTAAAGTGCTAGTCTAGTAAAGGATGATGAAATAGGAAGTGGGCTCACTTTAGAATTTCTTTTCTCACTTTACTTTCTCACTTAATCAAAACCCTAGCAAGCTTTTTGAGCTTGAGGAAGAAGATGAACTAAAATGAGATGAGAATAATGATCAAGTGAGAGAGTGAATCATGGTGAGTGAGTATCATATACTAACTCATGTAGAGATATAACCATAGCTAATCTAAATGGTTAGGTTAACAAATATCTAAAGTAAAAAACAAAGTGAGTGGACTTTGTCAAAGAAAAACCAAGCTTCTACAAGCTTCATGCTTGTGAAAAAACATCCACTAATTTTGTAATTACTTTAAATAATTATAACCCACCATTAGAAATAGAATGGTGTATGTCTTACACACCCATGTATGATGTATCAACAACCATGATAAAAAGAACACACATTTTAATATATATCATATATATATATATTAAATGTGCACATGTGAGAAAAATCCTTAAGTGAGCAAATGTTAGTTAATGTAAATTAGTATATCAAATATACAATTATACACTAAATTATTAAATCAACACTTGACTTAATAATCCGGTTATATCACATATAACCGATTAACATCCTGTATCGACTTATCGAATCAACACTTGATTCGATAGCTCGGCTATATCACATATAACCGACCGATACATAAGTCGCGAGAATAGAATACGGTATCACATACACGCATTATTCTCGGTCCCGCACATATCTCATACGTGCTCTTATTTCGTTTTGCCTGAGCCAGTAAAACCTTTATGTAGGACTCTAAAAATTCATCAATACGCCGACAGTAGCTGATGATCACATCAAGCACCCACAAGCCGTCAGCGGTACTAGCTGGACGTAACGGCTACCCAGGTATTGAGCGATCAGAAGATCAACAAGCAAGCCTGCTCCAACTCCTGCAAAAGCCTGGCGATAACACTTGCCGTACAGTCCGGTCTCCTCGTCTGATATGTCGCATATCAAGTCTAGGGGTGGTAAACGTCAGACCCCAATAACTGATAAGTCATGCCGATGTGAGGCTCATAACTGGTCGAGAAACTACTGGTAACACTTACCAGTAAATCTCTAAACCAGCCCTGACCAGGGACTTCCCTGTTATGGCCAATCGAGCACAGCGCAACATCAACTCCCAATACGGGAGAGACGAAACCCCTCCTATCGCTCATTGCCTCTATGCGACTCTGGACTGTACCCAAAAACCACCGTTTTGCATGCCCTCTTGGATGTGGTAAGGTGGAAATTAAAACACAATGGGAATCACACAACACTCTATGACGATCTCAGGTCTACAGACTAACCTGTACAAGTGTCACCAGAGAACTGCCATCTGACGTGAGATATAATACCATCTGAGAGTTCTCGGCGAGTCCGTCCAGTGTACCCAGTCTCCACTGAGCACCCGTATACCATCTCTGATGTCAAACACCAATAGATATGGGATCATCCATCGCCCATCTCATGGGTCGAGAAGCGTATACGCTAGTCTACTCTGGTATATCGATGCCCTGTCTCGATACACCCACGAGTAGGAACATTAAAGGATGAACTTATGGACTACCATGTCCCTACTAGTATGATCTGCATCATAGTCCTGGTAGTCAAGTACACATCTTAAGGGCTTTACCAACATGTAACCATAAGACAGTATCAAGAGACAAGTATACATGTTAAGATAAAGAGCAACCAGATAGCATACTATCATATCGAGCAAGAAAGTCCTCTCTATATATGTCCAAGCATCCAATATAATATACATCATCTGTACAATACTGGCATCTAGGGCATACATACAACTAACAATCCCCACTTGCACTAGGGCCAGCTGCTGTAGTATCGCATACCAAGCATCCCGAAGAGTCTCTCGAACTGATCTGGGAAATGGCCTTCGTGAGTGGATCCGCTGTGTTCTTCGTGTCAACTTTCCTGACCTCGATCTCCCGGCGATCAACTATCTCCCGGATCAAGTGATACCGCCTCAGAATATGCCTGGATCGCTGATGGGACCTGGGTTTCTTGGCCAAAGCCACCGCTCCATTGTTATCACAATACAAAGGTATTGGATACTCAATGGATGGAACCATTCCAAGTTCAGTTATGAACTTCTTGATCCAGACAGTCTCTTTGGCAGCATCGTTGGCAGCGATGTATTCAGCCTCCATCGTCGAGTCTGCCACGGTTTTCTGCTTGGAGCTCTTCCAGCATACCGCTCCTCCGTAGAGGGTAAAGACAAATCCCGAGTGCGACTTAGAGTCGTCCTTATCACTCTGGTAGCTTGAATCGGTAAAGGACTCCACTTGAAGTTCTCCGTTACCATACACCAAGAGCATCTCTTTAGTTCTTCGTAAGTACTTGAGAATGCTCTTCACAGCTGTCCAGTGACTCTCTTCAGGATCTGTTTGATACCTACTCACTACACTTAGTGAGTGTGCTACATCGGGTCTGGTACATAGCATCACGTACATGATAGAGCCTACCGCCGAAGCATAGGGTATCCCTTGCATGCGAGCTCTCTCCAAATCAGTCTTGGGAGACATCTCTTTGGAGAGAGTGAGCCCAGAGATCGTGGGTAAAAACCCACGCTTGGATTCTTCCATACTAAACTGCTTTAGTATGGTGTCAATGTACCTGGATTGGGACAATTCCAGTATCCGTTTAGATCTATCTCTATAGATCTTAATCCCCAAGATGTAGGAGGCATCCCCTAGATCTTTCATTGAGAATCTTTATGATAAGAAGAGCTTGACCAATTGCAGCATAGGAATGCCATTTCCTATCAAGAGTATGTCGTCCACGTACAATACGAGGAAGACAACCTTACTCTCTGCCACCTTCTTGTATATACAAGGTTTCTCTACGTTTTTGACGAAATCAAACTCTTTGATAACGACATCAAAGCAGATGTTCCAATTCCGCGGTGCTTGCTTTAATCCATAAATGGATTTAAGCAGCTTGCACACCTTCCCGCTGCTCCCACTAGCTACGAAGCCCTCTGGCTGAGTCATGTACACGCTCTCTTCTAAATCACTATTTAGAAAGGCGGTCTTAACATCCATTTGCTAGATTTCGTAGTCATGATATGCAGCGATGACAAGCATGATCCGGATGGATTTAAGCATAGCCACTGGAGAAAAGGTTTCGTCATAATCGACACCTGGTCATTGACGAAAACCCTTTGCAACAAGTCTAGCTTTGAAAGTCTCCACTTTTCCATCTACACCAAGTTTTTTCTTGAAGATCCACTTGCTCCCAATGGGTTTTACCTCTTCAGGAGCATCTTCCAAAGTCCATACTTTGTTGGTGTACATGGATTCCATCTCGGACCGTATTGCATCCAGCCATTTCACTGAGTCACTACTCGTGATGGCCTGCTCGAAACTAGTTGGGTCATCATCTTCCATGATGCAATCCTCGCTTCCACCATCCATGAGAAAACCGTAGTATCTTTTAGGTGGGTGAGGAACTCTACTAGATCGGCGGAGAGGCTGAGGTTCGTTGGGAACTACCGAATCCTCTGGTTCCACTAAATCTTCAGTCGCAGTTTGTGTATCTGGAACTTCTTCCAGTTCTATCACTTTGCCACTAATTTCTTTTACAAGAAATTCCTTTTCTAAAAAAGGTGGCATGTTGAGCAACAAACACCTTTTGTTCCTCACTGTGGTAGAAAAAATATCCATATGAGTTCCTTGGATATCCCATAAATTTGCAAAGAACTGACCGTGCCTTGAGTTTGTCCGGATTTTGTCTTTTGACATAGGCCGGACAACCCCATATCTTAACTCGTTTAAGATATGGTCTCTTCCCACTCCATATCTCATATGGTGTGGTAGGTACAGATTTAGATGGAACTTGATTCAATAGGTATGCTGCTGTCTCCAGCGCATACCCCCAGAAGGAAATAGGTAACTCAGCTGTGCTCATCATAGAGCGCACCATATCTAATAGGGTGCGCTTCCTCCGTTCCGATACACCGTTGTGCTATGGTGTATATGGAGGAGTTAGCTGAGAGAGAATCCCATTCTCTTTTAGGAAGTCCAGGAATTCATTACTCAAGTATTCACCTCCTCGATCAGATCGAAGGATTTTAATACTTTTCCCAGTTTGGTTCTCGACTTGTTTATATTCTCTAAATTTCTCAAATGCTTCTGATTTGTGTTTCATCAGGAACACATATCCGAATCTAGAGAGATCGTCAGTGAATGTAATGAAGTACGCAGAACCATTCCTGGCACGTGTAGACATGGGACCGTATACATCACTATGTACCAGTTCCAAGAGTTCAGTAACTCTTTCTCCGTGTCCCGTAAACGGAGTTTTGGTCATCTTGCCTTTGAGACATGACTGACAAGTGTCATAAGATGAAAATTCGAACGGATTCATATATCCATCCTTATGCAATTTAGCTAGCCGTGTCGCATTGATGTGACCTAGTCTACAATACCACAAGAAGGATTCGTTCAGTTCTGAACTCTTCCTCTTGTGTGTGTTTGTTATGCTTAGAACTGTTGATTGATTTAGAACATAAATGCCATTGCACAACGTGTCTGATCCAACCAACTTTTGGTTCAGAAAAAATGTTCATAACATTATCCTGTAATGCAAAATTATATCTCTCTTTACTCAACAAAGAAACCGATATAATGTTGCATATCAGGTTCGACATGTAATAGCATTCGTTCAGAATCAATGTATTACCAGTTGGTAATACAAGGTGGTATTCCTCGACGGTTTTAGCTGCAACAATTGCACCATTTCCAACCCTTATGTTTTTATCATCTTCTTCAAGTTCTCTACCTTTTCTCAACCCATGTAACTGATTACATATATGGGATCCTGATCCGGTATCTAATACCCAGGACGTAGAGCAAATGGAGAAACAGTTCTCTGTAACGAACACACCCGAAGAAAATGCATCAATATGTACTTTCTTCATTCGGGTGGCATGGGAATCCTGGTATTCCCCTATATCCTGTTCAGTCTTATAACTTTTATAAGAAAGAACATAACCAACGTTCCCCAGCACAGTATAACATTCGGGTTCGGTCAATACATCCATATTATTATCTTGATTAAGGCATGATATGGTCGTTACCGAGAGAGAGAGAAGAAAACACTTTAGCGTATGCTCTTCCAAGATCAGATTGATTATTATTTTATCTAATCAGGATGGCTCCCACTGTTTTTATCAAATCTTCCTTCAAACCCTAAAGGAAAGACTAGCCGGGATTAATTACACCCCGCAATTTCGCCAATCTTTCAGCTAGGCCAGTGTCGGTACTTTGAGGGAGGTTCCCCGTGCTTTCGCACGGACCTAATTAAAATAAACCTCGTTTTCCCAGAGGCATAATCCATTGACACCTTTCTAGATACCTACTTGATCGGCTAATTGTCCTGTGTAAAACTCCCCCAGGAGTAACAATTACTCGCAGTGGGTATCGGGATCCAACTATCTCATAGAAGGTATGCAATCTCATTGCAAATTTCAACACTTGAAATTCCCGATAATATTTTGCCCTAAACGATCTATATGACCTTGACAAGGTCAACAAACCATAGACCGCAAGTCAAGTTCAAGCCGTCATTTCTTGATTGAATTAAACCCATCCGTACGACCCTTGACAAGGTCAAGAAGGCCGCACGACTACCCTAATCCAATCTGCATAATATGCATAAGCAGATAAATACTAGTCAGCTACCGCACGCTACGTCTTGACAAGGTCAACAAACGCAGCACGAATACTAAGTAGGACTTTATCTGAAATGACGGAGGGCTACGACAGTTTTTCAGAAAACCTATTGCGTATTGAACTTGATATCGTTGTAGAATCGAGTGAATTTTGAAATGGAGTGTTTTTGAGGCTTTCACTAGTTTTGCTAAAGAGGTCATTCTCGGTGAAGGGATCTCGGCTCTTTCCTCATCGAATAAGGTGCGGGATATATCATATATATCACTATGCAAAGCAAAAACTCCAAAAGCAATCAAAAGACAAACCGAGTGTTGTAGCATCTGCCAGTTTTGCTAAAAAGGTCATTTCCGGTGAAGAGATCTCGGCTCTTTCCTCATCGAATAAGGTGCAGGATATATCATATATATCACTATGCAAAACAAAACTGTAGCTATCCTTTCTGAAAATTTGATTCTAAAACATCTTTTAGGTTTCTTTTCTTTCATTAATCACATTAATGAAGTCCCATCATTTAAGTCACCTAAACATCACAGATAAATACGACGTACACTTATGCCATCCGCATTCGCCTCGATGTCCCGTCATGCATCGTTAGGTTAGGTAACTAACGGCTGAGCGGGGCAGGGCTAGCGCGGGTGTAAAACATAAGTAACGTCTATATAATATATCATATACTATATACTGTATCTATCACAATATATCAAATGATCACATCACAGATATCGCAGCAGAAGAAACATATGAAATATTGGATATACTAGGAGGTCCGTGTTTTATTTTGAGCCTCTGTAAAACACGGATTCCACGGTCGCGATGAATAGCCAAACCCACACCCCTACGAGAGCGGCAAACAACCCTACCAATTCTAGAGTTAGAAGACCCGGACTCGACTCCTCGAGTTGGTCTCCCACTGAACTCTAGAACCCGGTTGCTTGTGCTCTCCTTCTTGGGTCTATCCTAATGCGGAAAAGTAAATAATATACATCAATGGTGACATCAACCTCAACCCGGAAGTGCCCCAATAAAAGAATATTACATACATTTAATTTTACATGAATGAAAATAAAAACTCTCATCTCACATAAAACCCCGACTATTCAAAACGCGACGATCCAATATAACATATCCAGCAGCATATAACATCACATGTTATCACATCACAGAGAAAACTAGACGATGTTAAACATTCCAATCGAATCATTAAACACCCAAAATTACCCAAAAAAGCTTAACACTTGAGCGTAGTTTTAAAGTTATTCAGCACACGCCACAGTACCAATGAACCGGCCGTAGAAGGGCTAAACCAATGCCTCACATGTGGCACCGCTGAACCACCACAAACCTGAGGGTTCAGTGGTGGTTTTGACGGTCACATAATCGAGGTAAGGTTTTGTTCTTCTAGAGGGTCCATCGCATAACTTGCATGATCTTTGAAAGCTTTTTAACTACGGGAAAAATCCAACACTTGGAAAATTTTCCGGCAAGGGAAAAAGTGGGTATTTGACATCCGATTGAACTTTTTAATATCATTTAAAGTAACCCGAAAACAGTTAAAATTACGACTACGAAACACTCCGAGTTGCCTTTGCATTGAGTTAATCATCACATGAAAAAGTAGCAAAAATAAACAACACCTGAAACGCCAAATCCCAGAGAACAGACCATGAAAATTTTTTGGGACCCTGAGGACATGCCCAGGCCGGCTTCCCCTGTTTTACCCCCCATGTGCTCGGTCCAAATCCGAGCACTGGGTCCCAAACTTCTTCCATGCTCCTATGTTTTCTCAAAGATAATTCTGCACTTGTTTGAAAAATTTTTGGAGCTTGTTTTAAAAATGACAGAAACATGGATTTGGGATTTCAAGTTTCGGAGTTCTTTTCGTATTCGTAATCTAACATTATCCGTATAATTTCCTAGCTAGGCTCTGATACCACTGTAGGGTTCCTATCGACGGCAGCAAGGTTTCGGGAGGCATCGTCCATACCATTTAAAAAAATTGCCGTTAAAAGGAACTCTAAACATGATCGTTAACTAGAATACAATATGGAAACAAAGTAAACCATTTACTATCTAAGTGAAAAAGGAAATACAACCTTTGTAGATCGGTTCTTCACTTCATAAGCTCCTTGTAGTAGTCCTTTCGCTGCGATCGTCGAACTCCCGGACTCTTGCATGGCTTCGCGTAGAGAAATGAGCGATCTTGCTTGAAGTCTTCGAGGCCGAAGATGATCTACGTCGAGAGAATACTAGCTCAAGCTTCTACTTCACTAACTGGAGAATTAGTGAAGCAAACACCCTAAACTAAAGTGCTAGTCTAGTAGAGAATGATGAAATAGGAAGTGAGCTCACTTTAGAATTTCTTTTCTCACTTTACTTTCTCACTTAATCAAAACCCTAGCAAGCTTTTTGAGCTTGAGGAAGAAGATGAAATAAAATGAGATAAGAATAATGATCAAGTGAGAGAGTGAACCATAGTGAGTGAGTATCATATACTAACTCATGTAGAGACATAACCATGGCTAATCCAAATGGTTAGGTTAACAAATATCTAAAGTAAAAAACAAAGTGAGTGGACTTTGTCAAGGCAAAACCAAGCTTCTATAAGCTTCATGCTTATGACAAAACATCCACTAATTTTGTAATTACTTTAAATAATTATAACCCACCATTAGAAATAGAATGGTGTATGTCTTACACACCTATGTATGATGTATCAACAACCATGATACAAAAAGAACACACATTTTAATATATATATATATATATATATATATATATTAAATGTGCACATGTGAGAAAAATCCTTAAGTGAGCAAATGTTAGTTAATATAAATTAGTATATCAAATATACAATTATACACTAAATTATTAAATCAACACTTGACTTAATAATCTGGTTATATCACATATAACCGACTAACATCCAATTTATCGACTTATCGAATCAACACTTGATTCGATAGCCCGGCTATATCACATATAACCGACCGATACATAAGTCGCGAGAATAGAATACGGTATCACATACATGTATGATTCTCGGTCCCGCACATATCTCATACGTGCTCCTATTTCGTTTTGCCTGAGCCAGTAAAAACTCTATGTAGGACTCTAAAGACTCGTCAATACGCCGGCAGTAGGTGATGATCACATCAAGCACCCACAAGCCGTCAGCGGTACTAGCTGGACGTAACGCTACCCGGGTATTGAGCAATCAGAAGATCAGCAAGCAAGTCCGCTCCAACTCCTGCAAAAGCCTGACGGTAACACTTGCCGTACAGTCCGGTCTCCTCGTCTGAAATGTCGCATATCAAGTCTAGGGGTGGTAAACGTCAGACCCCAATAACCAATAAGTCATGCCGATGTGAGGCTCATAACTGGTCGAGAAACTACTGGTGACACCAGTAAATCTCTAAATCAGCCCTGACTAGGGACTTCCCTGTTATAGCCAATCGAGCACAACACAACATCAACTCCCAATACGGGAGAGACGAAACCCCTCCTATCGCTCATTGTCTCCATGTGACTCGGGACTGTACCCAAAAACCACCGTTTTGCATGCCCTCTTGGACGTGGTAAGATGGAAATCAAAGCACAATGGGAATCACACAAGACTCTATGACGATCTCGAGTCTACAGACTAACATGTACAAGTGTTACCGGAGAACTGCCATCTGACGTGAGGTATAATACCATCTGAGAGTTCTCGGCGAGTCCGTCCAGTGTACCCAGTCTCCACTGAGCACCCGTATACCATCTCTGATGTCAAACACCAATGGATATGGGATCATCCATCGCCCATCTCATGGGTCGAGAAGCGTATACGCTAGTCTACTTTGGTATATCGATGCCCTGTCTCGATACATCCACGAGTAGGAACATTAAAGGATGAACTTATGGACTACCATGTCCCTATTAGTATGATCTGCATCATAGTCCTGGTAGTCAAGTACACATCTTAAGGGCTTTACCAATATGTAACCATAAGACAGTATCCAGAGACAAGTATACATATTAAGATAAAGAGCAACCAGATAGCATACTATCATATCGAGCAAGAAAGTCCTCTCTATATATGTCCAAGCATCCAATATAATATACATCATCTGTACAATACTGGCCTCTAAGGCATACATACAACTAACAATAAATACCTAAATTTTAAAATCCGGTATATAAATACCTAAAAGTTTTGTAATGGCACTTTTGGTGCTCAACGCCATTAGAATATTCGATGGAATATTCTCATGCGTGTTTTAGGTGAGTTTATGTTGATTTTTTTGTCCTTAACAAATAAGATAATCCAATTTAACCATTTTTCATTCATTTTTCCTTAGCTCCTTTCTTGATGCGGATGATATGTTCGATGATGGTGATGGTGGCAGCGACGGTGAGGTCGGTGATGGTGGCGAGGGGGGAGGGAGAGATGGTGTTTGGGGCTAAGAAAGAAGGAGAGGGATGAGGTTGAACATGAAGGAGTAGGGTAGAAGAGGGATTTGAGAGGGGATGAGAATTGGCAGTGAAGATAAAAAAAGGTTTATAAGCTCGGCGTGGTGATGCAAATAAGGTTTAAGTTGAAAAATTAGATGGGTTTGGATTCTGATGGTGATTCTAGAGCATATTAAACTTCAAGAACATAATTAATTTTGTTTATATAAAAAAAATGACGTGCATCTAAGTTGAAGAATCTATCGGCCTCAATTTGTATTAAAGAGAAAGGGGATAAGATTTAAGAGAGAAGAAAGATAGGGAAGGAGAAGCAGAGTGAAAGAGGAAGGGAAGAGAGAAGGAGAGGAGAAAGACGAGGAAGGAGAAGGGGAAGAGGAAGAAGGAGGGAGGAAAGCGAGGAGGGAGTAGAGGGATCGAAGAGAGAATAGGAGTAGATGATGGTGAGGAAGAAGAAGGTGAAGCTTAATTTTTTGTGGGATTTTTAACTTTTATTCTTGGTCAATGTGGTCAATGATTTAGTGGGGTGGGGTAAAAAAGTCTTTTCACTTCCATCGTTAATGGTGTTCGTCACCAAAATGCAATCATGAAACTTTGGATATTTATGTGTGAGGTCTTAGACTTTAGATATTTTCTGTTAAGGTCATGAAACTTTGGGTATTTATATGCCATTTAGCCAAAAAAACAAACAGAGGAATGAGAATTCTAGGTTTATCACACCCCATGGACAGTGTTTAGTCCCCCCATTTCCAAAACCGATTCCAATTCCTATCAAACAAACAGCTCCGTAGTTTAAAAATTTACACATTTTTGTTCCAACTATTTTAATGAAAAATAAGTAAGCATTTATAACAGCAGATTGGTTTTGTTTCAACATTTAGTTCCCGAAATATAAATCTAATTTGATGTAGAAATGTAGTTGTCAGATGCTTAACATCTTTAATATATATGTAATGCTTTTATCTTCAAGTCTTTCTCATATAAACCCCATCTTTTCTCCTCTCAGGAGTTGGTTGATTACTTCCTCTGAGCACATTTGCTGTTGTGATTTGGCCCATTTGGGTGTGGAGTTCCCACTATAAGTACTTCAAATTTACTAAAAGCCAAAAACCATCGGTTTAATTTTCCGTTAGTATATTCTCTCTTATTTGGTTGTAGTTTACTTTTTATTTCCCACACTTTTATTAGCCATATCGAGACCAATATGTATTTTCTGATTGGCTAATTCTTCAGGTATACCTTATACTGAGATGCAATAAGGTAAGGTTCTGTATTGAGAGTATCTCCATGTTCATCTCTCTCAATAATGTTCTGTATTCAGAGTAACACCATGCTCATCTCTCTCTCTCTCTCTCTCTCTCTCTCTGCGCGCGCGCGCGCGCGCTCATAAAAAATGCTTCATTTATAATAAAATGATCAGCTTGCTTACTATATTGCGTTATTAGAACAATCTATTTACATTAATTCTGATTTCATACCTTTCTTTTGGGAATATACTTATCTTCTGAATGTTCTTCCTGTAGAGTTTCTCCATGTGAAGCCTGGAAAGGGAGCAGCGTTTGTGAGAACAAAAGTCCGCAATTATGTTACAGGCAACACAGTTGAGAAAACTTTTCGAGCTGGAAGTACGGTAATTTCAAGTTAAAACTTCTGATGTTTCTTAGTCTGGGATTTTCTACGAGGTTTGTGTTCACTATTACATTCATTTGCTAAATACATAGATCAACTGATCTCGCAAAGCATAGTTTCTCGAAAATCTCACTATTAATAAGGAGATTCTTTTATTAGTATATATGTATCGAATTAGATCTTAAAGCTTAAATTTGAGATCCAAGAAACTAATGCTAGTATACACTAAACTGCATCTGAACTAATGGCTTGAAAGTCGATGTCCATAAATGGAATGATGCAAATTTAGTTTGGAATAAGTTGTATTAGCTATTTAGCTGCAAAGAAAAACAACCCTTATATCAAAATATTGTCTTGCATAATAAACATGAGCAGCAACATTACACTAAGAATGTAAGATTCTACATACAAATTGTGTCACAACTCATAATTATGTAATTGATGCAGTAAAAACATGAGCAGCAACATTACACTAAGAATGTAAGATTCTACATACAAATTGTGTCACAACTCATAATTATGTAATTGATGCAGTAAAAACCATCTCCGGTACCTGAAAAGCATAAGTTGTGTATTGTCAAAAGGAAAGCATAATTTCAATCACTATCAAGTCTGTGCACCAAGACTGATCTCGGTTTGATGATTTTAAGTTACTTTTATAACATAAAAGATAAAACTTTTGTCCAATTTAAACATTTAAAAACATCATACTTTCATTAAAAGAACATTCTGTATATACTCCATTCATATTGAGTATTATTTTTCCATTACATGCATGTCCAAGTTATGGAATATGTTATACATATAGCTGTGATGTTCATATGACCTATTCTCACTCGTTGCGATTTTATCAGATTAAAATTGGTGCACACATTGTTCTCTACCAATGCACTGAATTATTTCATCAGCTACCTTAACCTCCCATATCTTCAGAGATTTATCTGCTTAGAGATAAATATGATCAATGTGTTCATTTCTCTTTTATCTGCTGGAGTTCTAAGTTTTCAGATTGCTTTCTGTTTTTCTTCTTGCTTTTAATCTTCATAATGCATAATGATTGTATTGTTAACAGAACTCTCCATATTTTCCAGATACAAGAGGCAGACATAGTTAAAGAAACCAAACAGTACACGTACAAAGATGGTGCTCAGTTCGTGTTTATGGATCTGGTATGGAAATAATTCCTTGCTGTCATTCCAATGATCTTGTTCTATCATTTGAATATTCTGAAACATGGCATCATGTTCATCTGAAT
This sequence comes from Agapanthus africanus, assembly GCA_030015575.1. Classification (NCBI taxonomy): domain Eukaryota; kingdom Viridiplantae; phylum Streptophyta; class Magnoliopsida; order Asparagales; family Amaryllidaceae; genus Agapanthus; species Agapanthus africanus. Next base: position 536,973,773 of record JASDDO010000019.1, read on the forward strand.
CATCTCACAGTATTGTCGGGGCAGTTCCTTTCCTTTGTTTTTGTGTTATATCAATATCATTTTGTTTCATTCTCAAGATGAGATTATTGTGGTCGAATTCTATATATAGCCACCGCTTGAAAACTTGTCATAAAGGTTCAAAAAATTTCTGCCCTACTATGAAGTAGAAACTTAACTCCATCTTCGTGAAATAGTGTTTATGCTATAAGACATAAGTCCTGTGAGGTTCACTTGACTTGGGCGATCTCATTGATTTCCATAAGAGGACAATAGCTGCAGTAGGTAGAACTAGAACAGATGTGCTTATGATTACAATATTGAAGGGTAAATGTTGTAAAAGCCTTGGTTTGACTAAAGTTAGTTTTTGGAATGTTTCTTTGCTTCTCGTTCCTTGAATTTGCTTGGAAATGTTTGCATTATACTCTTGTTCAAATTGAGCTTTTGGAGTTGTTTTTGGCATCTCTCTTTTTATATTTTAGTATGCTATAAACTCTGTGATTGGAAAACTCTATTGTTTCTGGAAAATCTTATTGAATTCTTTTCTGTCCGATTTCTGTTATTTCCCTAAATCTTCATTTTCTACCCATCTTTCCTTATAGGTTGTTTGTTGAAAGTCATGGATTTTTGGCACATGTTGTTCCTTGATATCTTCTTGTATAATCTTTTCTAGAGGGTACCTTTGCACAAAATATTTACATAAAAAATATGTATACAAAAATTTTTGCTCAAAGGACACATGAGCAAATAAAGGGCGCATGAGGGAAATAAACATGAAGAAACAAGTTATCTGAAAGATGTCGTGAAACCATGTATTTCTTTTCGTATATGATATGATCAAGCTCTATTTCACTTGCTTAAATAATTGTAGAGTTGTTGCATAACAACTGTCATAATTTTGGCTCGTACAAGGTATTAGATCATGATTTCTTATATAGTTGGAAGTAGCACATTGAATTAAATCATATACGGGATGGCTATGTGAAATTTTCAGTGAAATTTTCAGTGAAATTTTGGAGGTAAGTTTTCTAAATTTTGTTGTAATTTTATGCCTATGGTACATAGATACAAGTATACAGCATATGCATGCTCAAGCTCCATCTACTTCATGCAACCATTTCTCTCGACACCAATTGGTCATAGCTCACACTGTATAAATTTTCTCTCCAAAGTGAGAGGTTGATGGTTCAATTGTGGAGGAATTGCATCCGGAAAAAAACATATTTTCTTTTGGCGCGCCCTTCTTTTGACAACTATGCCAAAGTGATGATGCTCAATATTGGTGATCTCCAAGATCAAGACACTTGGCAGGTGATGCGTCCCAGAACTCAGAAGAAAGGGTCCATAGGGGCCGGTCAGGCCGCCCGTGTACCCGACCTGCAAGCACAAGCTGGCTCGCCTCAGAGCCCCTGGAAATTGGCCTCCTCGGTCTCTCAGCTCGCCCCGAGCTGCCACCGGACCAAGACTCCTCGGCCCTCCCGCTGGTCCCCGGGCTCCCCTGCTGAGGCCATCTTCCTCGGTCCTCCGACCAACTCCACCACTCACAGGCGTAACCGCCGCCCCGCAAATCTCGCCATGCGCAGATTCTCTGCCAGCAACATCCCACGTTCCACGCTATCACGATCCCCATCAACGGGCGATTCGCTCTCTACGCGGGCGTGACGTCGGGAGCGTAACTGCCGACGAGATTCTCGCGCCTGCTGCTGCGTGTTGCCACCGGTATATAAACCCCCATCACAGAGAGGTCAAGTAAGCCATTTTAATTCCACTTGGCCGTTACTCTGCTCGGATCTAGTGCTAACTTGATCGTCGGAGGGTCCTCGGTGGTACCAAACCACCCCGGGACTTCTTTGCAGGTACTTGGCGCTAAACTCCTCGAAGCACCAATCTCCTCAAAACCCATTGAGATCCACACGCAACGGGAGATCACCTCCAAAATCCACCGGAAGATCAACGGAAGACAACATCTGACGGAGACCCGAAAAGGCGCTCCATCAGTTGGCGCCGTCTGTGGGAAACTAAACTCCACAAAAACAAAGTTGGCCTTCCGATCTCCATCCATATGGCAAGCGACCACCCTGAAGATCCAGGTACCAGCCGGCACCTTCCCCTCACCGGAGGCGCGGATGAACCTCCTCCGGCGACCATCATTAACGCCCTCGCCATCCCAATAGATCGGCTACAGTCCCTCGTGGAGGTGCTCATCCGCGTCCAAACGGCCGGACCTGGGCCCCAGATCACCGCTCCTCCGCCTCCAGAAGGCTCTGCCCTCGTCGGCACGGCCGACCACCGGCAGGTTACGACCCCCGGCTACAGATCTCATAGGCCGATACTCCCAAAGGCCCGCTGGGCGCCCCACGACTCCACTCCGAGATCCGCCGCCAGAGCGCCCCGCCTCGAGCCTCCTCGCGACCCTTACCCCTTGAGGAGATGTCGGTTACCTCGCCTGTCCACAGGCATGATCGACGCCCCCTCCCTCAACGGGGTCGCACACAACGGGCTCGCCACGACGGCACGAGGGCCACCTCGTCCGGGGATCTGAGGAACCTCATCGAGAGGAACCGGGGCCGTGCCCAGACGCAGGTCTCCCCCAGCAGAGGCCCGGGATCACGAGGTGCCGAATCCTCGGGGTACCACGGCCGACTCGACGCCTTCGAAAAGAAGATCGAGGGCATGCGCCGGGAAGGTCACCTCTTGGGCGACGGGGCTAAGTACGCCGCCGACTCGCTCACCAAGCCGTTTACCGAGGGACTGCTCGCTGTCCACGTCTCCTCGCGCAACAAGCCCCAAAGGTCTCTCTGTTCGACGGGAAAACCGACCTGAAAGACCATTTGGACACTTTCACCGCGGGGATGAGCTTCCAGGACCATTCCGACGCCGCCCAGTGTAGGGCCTTCCCGGCCACCCTCATTCGCTCTGGTCGGGACTGGTTCCGAGGACTCGAGCTTCGCTCAATCTCGACCTTTGACGAACTGGCTACACAGTTCCTCGGCCACTTCGTTGGGAACTGTCGGCAGAAGCGCACGGTCGACTACCTCTTCACAATTAAGAGCGGGGACAAAGAGACCTTCAAGGCTTACATCACCCGCTTCTACAACGGCCTCCTCGAGGTCTCGAGCACCGGGACGAGACCGTCATCAGGGCTCTCAGATCTGGTCTTAGGCACAAGGAGTGGTTACGCTCCTTTGCGTTGGCACAACCGAGGACCATGGCCGAGGTCAAGACGTGGACCGAGCGTGAGGTTTAGCTGGAGTCCGAGGTGAACGCTAACCTCCCCCGGACAGAACGGCCCGATCAGAAGAAAAGAGCTCGCGAAGAGAGGCCGGAGTGCCAGTAGCCCTATCACCCGAAATTCCAGGAGTACACCCCGCTCAACGTCTCTCTGGCCGGTAGCTCCCCTATTCGCAACTCCAGGGATCGAAGCACCGCACAGCTTCACCGTCCGGTCATCCTTAGTAGGCTTCTCACAGCCCCTCCAACGCTAAGGATCAAAGTCCTCCGTAGAGGCGGCCGAGCGGCTTCCCTGCTCGGCTATCCCTGACCGGTAGCTTCCCTACTCGCAACGCCAGGGATCAAAGCCCTTGCCAAGAGGCAACTGCACAACTTCACCGTCCGGTTATCCTTAGCAGGTCTCCTAAGGCCCCTTCCAACGCTAAGGGTCCAAGTCCTCCTTAGAGGCAACCCAATAGCTTCCCTGCTCGGCTATCCCTGGCTGGTAGCTTCTTACCACGACCGACAGGGATCCAAAGCCCTCCCAGAGGCAGTCGAGCCCGAGGATCCCTCGCTCGGCTATCCTTCAGAACAAAAGCCCTCGCCAAGAAGCACCGGGCAGTAACCCTGTCCGGCCAAGGGTCCTTGGTAGGCTTCTTACAGCCCTTCCCGCGCTAAGGACCAAAGTCCTCCCAGAGGCAGTCGAGTCCTTGCTCGGCTATCCCAGGCTGGTAGCTTTCTACTACAACCGACAGGGATCAAAGTCCTCGCCAAGAGGCACTGGGCAGTAAACCTGCTCGGTCCCCGTCCTGAAGTATCAAAGCCCTCGCAAGAGGCAACCGAGCAGCTACCCTGCTCGGTCATCTCCGGCTGGTAGCTCCCTACCCATGACGTCAGGGGTCGAAGCCCTCACAAGAGGCACCCGAGCGGCTACCCTGCTCATTTATCCCAGGCTGGTAGTTGCCTACCCACGACGCTAGAGATCAAAACCCTCGCCAAGAGGCAACCGCACAGCTTCACTGCCCGGTCATCCTTAGTGGGCTTCTTACAGCCCCTCCAACGCTAAGGATCAAAGCCCTCGCAAGAGGCAACCAAGCAGCTACCCTGCTTGATCATCTCCGGCTGGTAGCTCCCTACCCATGACGCCAGGGGTCGAAACCCTCACAAGAAGCACCCGAGCGGCTACTCCGCTCATTCATCCCAGGCTGGTAGTTGCCTACCTACGACGACAGAGATCAAAGCCCTCTCCAAGAGGCAACCGCGCAACTTCACTGCCCGGTCATCCTTAGTGGGCTTCTTACAGCCCCTCCAATGCTAAGGACCTAAAGTCCTCCCAGAGAAAGTCGAGCCCGACCCTCGATCGACCATCCCCAGCTAGTGGTCGTTGCTCGCAACGCCGGAAGTGAAAGGCCCTCGCCAAGGGACAACAGAGTAGCTTCCCATTCATGCTCGGCACAAATAAGGCGATCAGCCCTCTGCCCGTCACATGCAAAGAATCCGAGGTCCCAACATGGGGCATCAAGTCTATCCGAATCTGAGCGATCCCCCCTCGACTTCGGGGCCATGGAGACGCCTCCTTCTCGGCAGCGCTTGGCGCGTTTGGCAAGTGATCGAAATCAACTCGACGAACGATCGCTAGACATATGGCCGACCTGACATGGAAGCCCAACAGTGCAAGCAGAGATATTTTACAAGCATTCTTCACAAACCGATGAAACCAAAGAAAAAGTTTTATTACTAAAAGGCAAAGTCTTTACAAAGGGTATTTTGGGCTCCCCAGCCTTACAAAATGCCCGGAGGCTTGCAAAATTCCAGAAGCAACAAAATTAAAGGTGGAGGAAGACGGGGGCTTTAGGCCTCGGGGCCAGGCGCGACCTCAGGGCCCTCGACATCCACCACGAGATGAGCAGGGTCCTCGGCGACTTCCTCGTCAGGAATCTCTTTCCCCTGCTCATCGGCGTCCGTGAGGGGGTATTCGGCCCGGAGCTCTTCGTCGGCGAACTCCGGCATCCGGGCCTTAACGGCGTCGAGGGCCTCGTGCCAGATGAGGGTTGTGGCTACGGCCAGGTCATCATAGAAGTCCTTCGACTTCTTGTAGCCCTCCACCGCCTTTGCCGCCGAGAGGTCGGCCAGCTTCGCCGCTCTCAGGTCGGCCGACCTCGCCGACTCGGCCGCTGCCCCCAGCTTTCTTGAGGGTCTTCACCGTCTTTTTTAGATTGCCGGCGAGCACCTGAGCGTCCTCAAGCTTGGCCTCGGCAACCACGGCGGCCTCGTGGTACCGGGCAACCTCCCGTTTCCCGGCCTCCACCTCGCCCTCCAGGGCGGCAACTTTCGCAATCACCGCCTCCAGCTCCCGCTTGGAGCTTTCTTCCAGCGAGGCGAGCTGGCCCGCAGCCTTCATCACCGGGGCTATCACCTCGGCCTCCATGCGTAAGGCGAGGGCAACGTGCTGGAGAACCTGAAAAATAGAAAAGAGATCAGAAAGATGAAGGAGGCACCAAATCTCATAAGAAATCGAACACTTACCTGCACGGACTCCTGGGCGATGGACGCCATCTGGGCCCTGAAGGTCCCTTCGGGGACCCTACCCCCCGCCGATTTCTCTATCTCATGAAGCAGGCTATCCGCGACGGATAGCCCCGAGGGCACCAAGAACTGGAGGCCTCCTTCCTCCACCACGATCGGTGAGGGTGGGCTCCGAGAAGACCTCCGGGAATCCCTCTTGAGCGGCTCCGATGGAGAGCCGATCTCCTCTTCCGAGGCCGAATCTTCCAGAATCCGAGCCCACTTCTGGCCCAACGCTCTGCTAGGCCCCGGAGCGGGATCCGCCCCCGAACGCTCACGGGACGCGACCGTCTGAGGAGGAGCCGGGGCAGGCTTCGAGCGGGAAGAGCCGGCGCCTCCGGCCTTCGTAACCCTCCTCGGCTGGCGCATGGAGGCATTGAGCTCATCCATATCCATGGGTCCTGCACAAAACCAAATGCAAAGAAGTCAGCGACGCAAGCAACATACAAGTCAAAAAGCGAGCCTAACTTACCGATGAACTCAACGGGGCTGAGCCCGGTCCAACTCAGGACCCTCTCAGACAGCAGCACGTCGAATCGGGGGATGGGCTCCCACGACGCCACTCTTACCGCGGCGGGGTCATTGGACTGGTTCCCCGGCAAGCATTTCTCCATCGACCACTTTATAGGCACGGGCCAGTCCTCATCCTTGGGAGGGGAAACGAAGAAGAACTTCTTCCAGTCGTGAATGGAAGAAGGTAGAGCCATAACCCCTGTCCTGGAAGCGCCCCCCAGTCGCTTTCTAAAAGAGAGATAGACCCATCTCGGGTCGCCCGCTCGACCACCGGGGTGATTTTTGAAGACGAGGGAAGAATCAAGGAGGGAGAGGCTGAAGGGAACCGCCTGTAACTTCAGGCGGATCAAGAACCCGAGGAGAATCCTTCACGAGTTCGGCACTAACTGGCCAGGGGCTAACCCGAAGAAGTTCAGCGCTTCGACGAACTCGGGAGAGAAGGGCAGGCGTATTCCACCCCAAAAAGCTTCCAAGTACAGGACGATCTCCCTACCCCGTACTTGGTCTGCCCTCTCTCCCTCCTTGGCCAGACGAAGCGTATAACATGAGGGGATGTGGAAGCGAGCCCGAGTATTGGCGAGCTCGTCTTCGTGCCTCACCCAACACGAGGCACCGGGGGCGGCATCGGCCTCCTCCTCTCTGGGGGCTGCCCCCGCCGTACGATCCCGAGAAGAGGGTCCAATCCCTACTCCCCGAGAAGACTCAGGCCCAACTAAGGGGTCCCTAGGACCTACTCTTACGATACCTACAGTTTCCCCGAAAAAAGACACCTAACCTGAAGAAGATGGATCCTCGGGAAACGAAAGCAGAAGAAAGGAGGAGAGCGCCGGGCAGCCAAGACTTCGAAGAAGGAAATATGAAAGAGTAGGGGCCCTGAAGTGGGCCCCGTCTCTACTTATCACCGCAAGCGACCTCATTCGACGGCGCCTATCATCTCCCGCCAAAACGCCTCCTCACAGCCAACGGCCCCGATTGCTCCACCTGTCGCTCCCACATTGGACCGCACCCCCTCAGGCGTCGCAGGCTTGCACACGTCACGTCGGCCAATCGACGCTTGACATATGGACCGTCGCTTCAGTGTCAGGATGTTCGAACCGGCGCACCTTCCTTAAATGCAGAGATCTCGCCCCGATTCACGGGCAGAAAAGACAGCTGACAGCCCGAGGACGCGTCCCAACGAAATTTTAGGAGGGAGCTCACCCCGGGCGGCCCGACAGTCCACTCCTGAACCGACCCGCTAGCTGGTCGGGACAAGAGTGGGGGGTTAATGATGATGCTCAATATTGGCGATATCCAAGATCAAGACACGTGGCTGGTGACGCGTCCCAGAACTCAGAAGAAAGGGCCTATAGGGACCGGTCAGGCCGCCCGTGTACCCGACCTGCAAGCACAAGCTGGCTCGCCTCAGAGCCCCCTGGAAATTGGCCTCCTCGGTCTCTCAGCTCGCCCCGAGCTGCCACCGGACCAAGACGACTCGGCCCTCCCGTTTGTCCCCTAGCTACCTTGCCGAGGCCATCTTCCTCGGTCCTCCGACCAACTCCACCACTCACAGGCGTAACCGCCGCTCCGTAAATCTCGCCATGCGCAGATTCTCCGCCAGCAACATCTCACGTTCCATGCTATCACGATCCCCATCAACGGACGATCCGCTCTCTACGCGGGTGTGACGTCGGGAGCGTAATTGCCGGCGAGATTCTCGCGCCCGCTGCTGCGTGCCGCCGCCGCTATATAAACCCCCATCACAGAGGGGTCAAGTAAGCCATTTTTAATTCCGCTTAACCGTTATTCTGCTCGGATCTAGTGCTAACTTGATCGTCGGAGGGTCCTCGGTGGTACCAAACCACCCCGGGACTTCTTTGCAGGTACTTGGCGCTAAACTCCTCGAAGCACCAATCTCTTCAAAACCCATTGAGATCCACACGCAACGGGAGATCACCTCCAAAATCCACCGGGAGATCAATGGAAGATAACATCTGACGGAGACCCGAAAAGGAGCTCCATCACAAAGCTTAGTTGAAATAATTCATGACCTCTTGATTTTAAAAACATATCTTAAGGAAATTGACTTTCAAACTTATTTGTTGCATTTATAAATAAATCCATTGATTCTGTCTTACGAATAATTCCAATTTCTAAACTAGCAATTCAAAATTTTGATCACCTGTTGGATATACAGTCGACTTATGAAGAGACTCGATTAAGCGATAAAGAAGTTGGTGACACGATAAAATGGCTAAAAGAAGGAATGGACTGTATTTTGCTCTTCTGGAATGGAAGGGTGCGTCCGGTCCTATTTATTAACTTCCAATTTATTTTCTATGTTTAAATTTAGAACATTTAAATTTGGAGCATATATTTGCAGGTTATTGGTTTTGAACTACCCATCACGGTTAAGTTGACTGTAGTAGATGTGGATCCTGGGTTGAAAGGTGACACTGCACAAGGTAAACATCATTGGATTATTTATATATAATTTAAGTATGTTGGCTTGATAAAATATGTTAGTGGCTTAAGCATTTGACAAAATGGTTCTTGGTATGGTATCAGAGCACCAGGTTTTAAATTGTCCTAGGGTCAAATCTCTTCAAGTTCATTTAAAAATTATATTTATTTCCCCCAATTTGTCTTGTCGTATGCAAGTAAGAGTTTCTATCAGAGGCGTTCCCTTGTTATGTAGACTTGATCTATATTATTCGTACATAATCCGACAACTTAAGAAGCCTTTGGGCAAAGTAGTTCTTACCAAAACTATTCAAATCCTTGTGTGGGAACCTCTTTTACTTCCCTCTCAGTTGTATCTCGTGCCTTGAGAGTTGAAAATATTTCCTATAACAGTTGTAGATAGAATTAAAAAATGAACATATCTGTCGGAATTTAATTTCAATAGCCAATTTGAGAGCGATGAATTTCATCTACCGGGACTGAATACTTGAAGAAAGCAGTATTATTAGGAAATGAACATAGATGCATTAAAAAATATGTTGGATGGTAATTTAGTGTCGTGATGCCCTTTAATAGATTCGAATGGAAGTATAATAGCCTACTCCAAAAGAAGAAGTTTTATACAAAAGCATTTATATACCAAGAAGTGATACGTTGGATTTAGTTTATGGCATATTATATTGCAGGGGGGACGAAGCCAGCGACGCTGGACACAGGTGCGGTCGTAAATGTACCTTTGTTTGTGAACATCGGCGATGAGATACTCATTGACACAAGAACTGGGCAGTACATGAGCAGAGCATAAGTAAACCATTTTGTATCAATTTTGTTGTATTCAGAAAGTTGAAGAGGTTCACAGCTCTGTAGTACAAAGGATGTATAGAGTTATTGAAATGGTGTATTGAGGATCACAATGTAACTATCGCTTGCTTTACTTTAGGTAGCAGGATCTACTCTCATACTCATTCTGAGGTATTTAGGATTTTGGTTTGTCATGTATCCTCTCTTTGGATTGCCATGAGCTTGTTTTATTTTCTGTCTTTGAGGTATATATTGTTGAACCTTTTAATTTAATAGTATTTGTTAAAACCAATGGGCTTAGCTCAGGTGGCATGGGCATTCAAACCCGGGAGGCCGGGAGGACGAAGTGCCCATAAATTAACGTTTTTAAGAAAAATTCATGGATCTCATGCGTGCGTGTGCGTGCATGCATGTGTTGTATCCATAGGTTACGGCTTATGGTCCGGTGCCAAAAAAAAAGTATTTGTTAAAATGATACGGTATTAGACAAATAGCATTTAGCTCCAAGTCCAAGGTGTTTTTTTTTGCACTGGCACGTAAGCCCTAACCGGGGCACACAACACATCCACGTACGCATCCAGAAGACCCATGAAATTGTTCCGAAAACAATAATTTGTGGTCATTTCCTCTCTTAGGGTTCTTCCGGGTTCAAATACCGCGCTCTTCCCAAGAGGAGATGTCCATACCAATTGAGCTAGTGCTCCAAGTTGTCAACTTATAATCATAAAAGATTTTCTCAACAAAATGGCTACAAGGCTTCGATTGTTACCGAGTGGATGCTAATCTAAAAGTTTGATAATTAGAATCAAGAAAAGAAAAGAATCATCCACTTAGGTCTTGTTCGGATGCATCTATTTTTATCTGATTAGACCTATCTGACAAGGCTCAGTTGTTGTTGTTGTATTAGACCTATTTGACAGAATGGTTTGTTTGAATGAGTTGTTTCATCAGTAAACTATATAAACGAATCCTGCAAAGACGTCTGATTTCTGATTTCCTTCGCATTAAAATCTGACATAATTTTTCTAATATTAGGTCTTCTTGTTTGCTCTTTTCATTATTTTCTTCTTGGAATTACGGCCTATTTATTATTTTTACAAAAAAATTATTAATAAAACATCCCATACCAAATTACCCAACAACCATTTGGCATAAATTTCATTGGATTTTTCACTTTAAAGTTTAAAGGAATATATGTGCATTTCCGGGCATTCTCATCCAAAATGAAATCTAAAATACCCTAAATATTCTTATTGTTCTGACAGAATTTATTTTATTTTAAAAACGAAGAAGAGCGATGAAAAATAAACACGTGGGTCAGCATGAAAGCATGCAGAATGTGAAAGTAGCAAAAACAACAAGCACAATTTCAAAGTTGAAAGAAATATATTCATAAATGGACTCGGAAGAAATGAACAATTTGATCAGGAAACTTATATTGAATGCTCCAATGGCCAGGGGAAAAATAAAATTCTTTCACTCCTGCATTTTCTTCATCAAAATCCTATCTAAAGCACAAAAAAGTCATCAATAATCTAAAAGGATTAGAAAGTATATACAAATAAGTGATAATTAATGCAACTATAAGAGTCCAAGTTCAACTCTAACAGGTTTTGAGCATCTGATGGCTTCAGGGAGAGATCACCGGTTTGATTTCCAAAAGCATCGCATCAAAAAACTTTTGAAAAGAAAATCCTAAGACCGGTACGATTTGCTAAATGATTTCAAATCCCAACGGTCCAGTACTCGAATACGGTGCGGTTTGGTTCGGTCTTTCCTCTTACTGAAAACCAACCCAAACCATCTCATCAGAGCCCTCAACCCCCTCGGACTTCTTCTTCCTCCTCGAACCGGCTTCGGTTCAGCAATCGGTGACACCCGACCAGGTAAGGGCTCCGACCCGATAACGAACCGGACGGGGCTCGGTTCAGAGAAACTCCTTCTAAGAACGGCCCGGTTCAGCTGGAGCTCAAAGGTGAGCCGGTCGAACTCATCAAATAGAGTGGTTGGTTTGTTGCCATAGCAAACGTCGAGGCTTGTTCTCCTTGTGCTTTGCTCTCCTCTTTGTTGTTCCATTTGTGTATGGGTTTTTTTTGTTCGTTAGAGATTTTGAGGTTTTTCCGTGGAGGTAGTAGTGGGTTTTATGGTGGGTATTTAGCGTGCATTTACGTGCTTGGGAGGCCAAGCATCGTTATATGGGTTGGATTACGTGAGAATATTGAGCGGTTATATTAATCATTCATGATTTTTGTAAAATAATAGCGAAAATTATTTCTAAGCCCAGGTTTTATAGAGTTGCTTATTTTAAAACCCACGTATTTTCAAAATTATGGAAAACACCATTACTTATAAAATACAAATATTTGAGACACAAAATTTATATTATGTAGAATATTTTGGTTATTTTTTTCCAAATGCAAGGTTTACCCTTAAGTTAGACTAGTATTATGCATGTGTGAATCACGTGTGTATTGTAAGTCTACGGCAGCGTCCCGGCCGTTAATCCGAGACCAAACGCGGAACAAAAAACTTTTTACTAAACCGGCGCTACACCTGGATCGAACCATTAACGCTAAACTAGCAACTAGAGAAGGGTTAGAAAAGCTATACCAATCGATCCGTGTCCTTCGGTCTTTAGCCACCATCCCCAGCTACTCGCGGCATCTCCGATTTCCGGTATTCTCGTCGGAAGGGCACCACGTCAAGAAGTCTTTTTACGGGCTCCCGCTTCAAACCGAAACAACTCGGACATGAAGTTTGCTATCCGACATGTCCAAGGTGATATAGAGAATGCGTGTGATAATTTTGTCTCAAGCATCCATTGATTCTCAACACATGAGAGAGTATGGATGGAGGTTGAAGATGATGCCATGGTGGAAGTAGTGAGTTAGGGGAAGAAGAAGAAGAAGATGGGCTTTTGTTGTTTTTCTTTTCTAATGAAAAATGAGAGCTCTAGAATAATAATCCAAGAGCAAACCCCAAGCCTATGGCTGCCCCCCTCTCTAACCATCATTTCAACACAACAATCAAACACTAATGTGACATTTGCACAAATAAAATGACTATGAGTCACTAAACATGCACATGCCACAATTAATGCTCCTAATGATGACTTGAGCTCACAATTTCCACTTGCAAACATTAATCCAAATGTTTACAACAATAAATAGAATGGCATCTACTAAAATAAACTCGTGACGGATCACAAGAGTACCCTTCACCTGTATATACATACCTGCATCCGCATTCCGACTGAATGCGAATGCAATGAGACTAAAGTAATCCAACAAATCTAATATTAGGATCCGGCTTAAACCAAAGCCCACTAGTATGATCCGTCCGATCATAATCTGTGCACAAGCACGTATATGATCGAACCCTGCCATAATACCATACGGCCTCTACAACGTTTCACCCGAAATTTGGGAAACTATCTGTGGGGGACTCTAAAGACCCGTCAATACGCTGGCAGTGGGTTTAACTATAAGCACGTCAGTGGTACTAGCTGTACGTAACGGGCTACCCATGTATTGACCAAAAGGAAAGCCGATGAGCGAACTCATCCTGGAACCCTACTGAGCCTATCTGTGACAATCTTCGTACAGTCCGGTCTATTTGTCTATGAGTATCGCATATCGGGCCTAGGGGGATGGTAAACGTCAGACCCCCAATAGCAGTATAAGTCGTGTCGGAGTGTAGCCCAGAACACCTTGAGAAACTACTGGAATACCTACCAGTAAATCTCACTTGCTTTGGCCAAGGACTTTGTGTAATGACTCTCCAGACACAGCGCGATATCAACCCCCAATACTGGGAGAGACGAATCCTATCTAACTGCCACTGCCTCCAAGTGCTTCGGGACTGCACCCAACTACTACCTATTTGCACGACTCCTTTGAGCCGTGGTAGGGTAATAATCAAAGAACAGTGGGAACACGCTTGAGACAATGTAGCGGTGTCAAGTCAACGGACTAAGCTGTACTCATGTCACCTGGGAACTGCTCCTGACGATAAGTATAGTACCAATCAGCAGTGCCCCTGCGAGTCCGTCTGGTGTACTCATAACCCAATGAGCACCTGTATACATCTTAGGTGAACCAACTGACACCAATGGCTTGTGAGACCGGCCACTGCCCCTCGTCAGGGTCTCGAACTGTATACACTAGTCTACTATCGGAGTATCGATGTTCAGTCTCGAAACTCCCACGACTAGGGACACCTTTAAGGATGTGCTTATAAACTACCCAACTCTCATGTGTATGATCGCCATCATACTGCTGGTAGTCAAGCAAGAATCCTAAGGGCTCTATCAACGTGTAATAGTGATTTGTAATGTCACCTAAACCTGTACACGATGATAAAGACAAACCAGATAGCATACTATTCTCTATTAATGTGTAACAGTGAACTGCAATGTCACTTAAAGCATGTGCACGATGATAAAGATAATCTAGATAGTATACCATCCTCTCGACCAAGACTGTCCTACTGGTATAGGTCCTTCCTCAATCATTGCAATCACGTGCCTGCGATCCAATAATTGACTTTGAGGGCACTATATCCAATAATCTCCCAGTTGCACTTAATGCTAATTATTACGGTATCGCATACTCACAGCCCGTGTGATACCGAAACCCAACTCCTCTACTAATCAGTTTCACAAAGCTTGTCTGTGAAAATATTGCGTTCGAGAAATAGCCTCAGCTATTGGATCCGCTCGGATGTTTCTTTCTATGCCTCTCTTAATCTCAAGTTCGCGGAGAATGCCATCTCCCGAAATGAGCAATACCTGTCTTAGAATATGTCTGGATATCTGATGGGACCTAGTTCACAAATGAACTCCAAATTCAAACTTCTTAGACTGTATCATCAACTGAACTTAATCAGTATCCTGCGCCATGCCTCCCTTAGTATCCGCTTGGACCACCTGTCCAAATTACTGCCCCTCGTCAGAAGGAAAACTATAACTCTGACAGTCACTCTGTCATCCAGGTCACCTTGGAAGTCTGGAATGATAACTGTCTCCCGAAGGAGGCTGTCGTTATCATCTCCCTAGAACATCCACTTATGTTCATAAATTGCTTTCGAACATTTCTCCACGATTGGATTAATATATCAATTTATTGCATCTTGTGCAAAAATAACATCTGGTGTGGTACTTGACATCTCATGATTGACTCAATTGCCTAAGCAAGTGATATGCCAATCATGTACATCTCCCCCCCTTTAGTCTGTAAGACACCTTTAGAGAGGGCGACTCCATCACCTGCAGGTACACCACCATGCTAAGAGTCGTCCATTCTAGAATACCTTTAGAATGCTGTCTAAGTACCCGGATTGGGATATTTCCCAAATCTAGATCTAAAACTATAGATCTAGTAACCAGAATGCCTGATATTATATCTATATCCTATGTGGAGAAACCACTGTGTGATAACTATAGTATAACCGATCGTAGTATAGGAATTTCCCTTCCTACTATGTGTATGTCATCCAAATACCAGGACATCACACCCTACTACCTTCTTAACAAATCCATCCTCTATTCTGATGAAGTCAAAACCTATGACTATCACATCAAAATTAGATGATCTATCTCCTCTATATCTGCCTTAGTCTATAACTGGACACAAGCTTATTGTCCACTATAGTTCCGCTGCTCCCACTGACTACAACCACCTTCTGGCAGAGTCATATACACGTGCATTTCTAAAACTAGTTTAGAACGACGCTATACTCATCTTCCTGCCGGTTCTCATAGTCTGGAACAACAGCAGTGTCAAGCTTGGGTAAACAAGAACCTCCCTGTCACCGTCCTTGAAGCTACCGGAGTACCTCTCGGTGTAGGGTTACTAGGCACTAGAACAAGGTTCTACAAGGTATCAACCATGCCAAAATCAATTTTTTCATGTGCCGAACAACCCTAACCAAGATCTTATATTAGAGATTAGGCGAAACAAAGCAAGTAAACAACTTTACTTCTAAGAGTTTGGGATTACAACCTTTGTAGTCCGTTCCTTCACTTCATAAGCTCCGTGTTGTGGTCCCTTCGCTGCGATCATCGAAGTACCCGGACTCAAGAGAGGCTCCATGAAGAGAAAGATACAAGCTTGCTTCCGATCTTCGAAAACTAAGATGATCTACCTTGAAGAAACTCAAATCCAAGCTCTTGCTTTGCTAATCAAGTATTAGCAAAGCAAACACCCTAATCTAAGCGGTTAGAATAGATGAGGATGATGAAGTAGGAATTTAGCTCTCATTTGTTTTCAATTTCTCACTCATATTCATCACTTTGCAAAAAGCTAGAAAGCTTTTCAAGGAGGAAGAAGAAGAAGAAAATCTCTTTGTGATGAATAATGAAAATCAAGTGTGAGGTTAGAAATGCAACTATGGGTTAAGTATGAAGACTTAACCCATATAGAGAATTAACTATAGTAAAGGGTTTGGGTTGGGTTAAGGAAATGTCTATGCAAAATATCACAAGTCAAAGTCAAAGCTTCAAGAAACTTCTTGAAAGTTTCTTACAAGCTTAACCCTAATCCAAACCCTAACCACATTTAAACTCCACAAAACATGTTGCATTTGTAACCATAACATGTTACAATATTATATATCACATATACAATATTTATTGTAATAAAATAAAATAATACTATTAACATATATCACATATATATCAATGTATTATCCGAGTGAGAAAAAGAATCTTTAAGTGAGCTTATATTAGTTAATGTAATTTAATATATCAAATATATAATTATACATTAAATTATCGAATCAACACTTGATCCGATAATCCTGCTATTTCACAAATAACCGACTAATATAATCTGTATCAGTTCATCGAATCAACACTTGATCCGATGACCCGGCTATATCACATATACCCAGCCGATATCACATATCGCGAGAATCTAATACGGTATCACATACACGTATTGTTCTCGGTCCTGCACATATCACATATGTGCTCCTACTCCGTTTTGCCTGAGCCAGGAAACCTCTGTGTAGGACTCTAAAGAATCGTCAATACGCCGGCAGTAGGTGATGATCATATCAAACACCCACAAGCTGCAAGCGGTCAGCTAAACGTATCAGCCACCCAGGTATTGAGCGATCAGAAGATCAATAAGCAAGCCTGTACATTGTCCTGCGAATCCAATCAGTAACACTCCCGTACAGTCCGGTCTCTTCATCTGATATGTCACATATCTCGCCTAGGGGTGGTAAATGTCAGACCCCAGTAGCTTGATAAGTCGTGTCGATATGAGGTCCATAACAGTTCGAGAAACTACTGATAACACTTACCAGTAAATCTCAGTAACCCTGACCAGGGATTTCTAGTTATAGCCAATCGAACACAGCGCAATATCAACTCCCTATACCGGGAGAGACGAATCCCCTCCTATCGCTCATTGCCTCCATGTGATTCGGGACTGTACCCAAAAGCCACCGTTTTGCATGCCCTCTTGGACGTGGTATGATGGAAATCAAAGCACAGTGGGAATCTCACAAGACTCTATGACGATCTCGGGTCTACAGACTAACCCGTACTTGTGTCACCAGAGAACTGCCATCTGACGTGAGGTATAATACCATCTGGGAGTTCTCGGCGAGTCCGTCCAGTGTACCCAGTCTCTACTGAGCACCTGTATACCTTCTCTGATGTCAAACACCAATGGATATGGGATAATCCATCGTCCATCATATGGGTCAAGAAGCGCATACGCTAGTCTACTCTGGAGTACCGATGCCCTGTCTCGGTACTCCCACGACTAGGAACATTTGAAGGATATACTTGGCGACTACACTGTCCCCGCTAGTATGATCTGCATCATAGTCCTGGTAGTCAAGTACTCATCCTACGGACTTTATCAACATGTAACAAAGAGACAATCAGAGTACATGTTAAAATAAAGGGCAACCAGATAGCATACTATCATGTCGAGCAAGAAAGTCCTCCCTATATATGTCCAAGCATCCACTACAATATACATCGTATGTACAGTAATGGCCTCTAGGGCATACATATAACTAACAATCGGCCGCTTGAGCTTACCCACCATATCTGCGGAGTGGCCAATGGAATGTCAAATCTGACTGAATCTTTTGTTCCTATTAAATTTTCAGTAATCGTCTGTGGTTCTGGAATCACTTCCAGTTCTACCATACTCCCACTACTGTTTTATGAAAAAGTCCATTTTACTAAAACTGTGGCGAGTCAAGAACAATGTTTCTGTTGATCTTCCAGATGGTAGAAAGTTAACCCTCGTCATAGCTTGGGAAAACCCACAAACTGCCATTACTGAAACGTGTCTTGAGTTATTCAGAGTCTGGTTTTAAGCATAAGCCGGACAACCCCATATACCTTAACATCGTTAAGATATGAGCCATTCTTTATACAATATAGAAACAGAGGTACTGATTTAATTGGAACCAGATTCAAATCATGCAGCTGTCTCCAGTGCATGTCAACTAAATGGAGAGAGGCCGATCAGCATTACTCAACTTAGGAATACATTCAGATATGAGTAACCTGAAAGAGAAGTAAGTTCTCAAAACCATTACTATCATCTGAATACCTTACACAAGTATCTATATTTTCGATCACCTTGAAGAATCTTGATACTTGCAACACGTGGTTCTCTACTTTATTCTTGTACCTATAACTTCTCAAAACTTGGACCTTGTATTTCTACGAAACACATGTCTAAAACTTGAGAAGTCATAAGTAAACAGAATATAGTACGTGCACCAACCCCTCTGTCTTGAAGGACATTGGACAATATACAATACTCTGTATAAGTCCCCTAAGTTGAATAACTCAAACCCTGTGCATTGTTGGTTGAAAACTGTACTTATGGTTAAGAAGAATTACACCGTTGTTTAATGCTCCTTACCTAACCATCAACTGATATAGGTAAATGTCATGGACATAATTTCAAAAGTTATATCTTACTTTATAAAAATAAAAGTACAGATATATCGGTCTGAAATTGGTGCATAACAACGGATATTCAAAACAAAAAATTTTGCCACCCGGCAAAAACCCAAGTGATTTCCCCAAATATCACCAATTACGACGAATTCCGATATAATGAGGATGATCACCTAAATCCCAATAACTTACTCCCACTCATCATCTGTAAAACCATACAGATGTGAGAATCATACTTGGTAAATACATACCCTGGAGTAAAGATCTAATTGGGAAATCAGTTTTCAATTAACAGCGCATAGTGAAACTGAAACATGAAAATGTTTCGAAGGGGTATCCGGATTTTCCTAGTAATGCCTCTTCCACTATCAGATTCATGACTGTAACCGTATATTTCTTTTGCCATCTCTCCAAATCCCTTTATTTTTCTTTACTCATTACCTTCTGTACACCCCCTTAGGCTAAATGGTTTTCTTCCTTCCCTACCGTTCGGCACCAGCCTATGGTTTGGAAGAAGACTATCCAGTAAGCGTAATAGGTGTACTCTTCTAATCCTAGGAGTACTGGCAACCTGAGAGAAGGTGATGATAAAAGACAACCTGAATAATCCTATTCAATTTCTCCTGAACCGGAGAAATGCAAAGGTGAAGTAGGAGTGGCGATGAAATACGCGGTTTGGTCGTGAATGATAGCAGTCGCAATTTACTTTGCCCTCTTTCTAATCCCTTTATTTGTCTTTACTTATTACCTTCTGCATACCATACTTAGGCTAATTGGTTTTCTTCCTTCCCTACCTTTTCGGCACCTGCCTATGGTTTGGAAGAAGACTATCCAATAAGCGTAATAGGTGTACTGTCTCCTTGTTAGTGTATATGCCCTAGAGGCCATTACTGTATCATACTAGTTTGTATATTACTTAATGGAAACTTGGGATATTCACCTTGTATTGACAATCTTGCTTAAAATAGTAGTATGCTACTTGGTTTGTTTCTACTTTAATGTGTGCATGTGTTTATTTTAGCATATCGCCTTTACACATTAGTAGAGCCCTTAGGATCTTTGCTTGATTACCAGCTGTTGGAGATAGTGCCCTCAGAGTCAATTATTGGATCACAGGCACGTGATTGCAATGATTGAGGGAGGACCTGTCCCAGTAGGACAGTCTTACTCAAGATGATAGTATGCTATCTGGTTTATGTTTATCATCGTGTACTGCTTTAAGTGACTTTACAGGTCCCTATTGCACGTTGATAGAGCCCCTAGGATTCTTGCTTGACTACCAGCAGTATGAGGGCGATCATATACGTGGGAGCTGGGGTCTATAAGCTGTTGGAGATAGTGCCCTCAGAGTCAATTATTAGGTCACAGGTACGTGATTGTAATGATTGAGGGAGGACCTATCCCGGTAGGACAGTCTTACTCGAGATGATAGTATGCTATCTGGTTTACCTTTATCATCGTGTACTGCTTTAGGTGACCTGACACGTCGCTATTACACGTTGATAGAGCCCCTAGGATTCTTGCTTGACCACCAGCAGTATGAGGGCGATCATATAAGTGGGAGCTGGGGGTCTATAAGCTTATCCTTAAATGGTCTCTAGTCGTGTGAGTTTCGAGACTGGGCATCGATACTCCATTAGTAGACTAGTGTATACAGTCGAGACCCCGACGAGGGGCGGTGGCCGGTCTCACAAGCCACTGGTGTCAGTTGGATCACCTAAGATGTATACAGGTGCTCATTGGGTTATGAGTACACCGGACAGGACTCGCCGGGAACCTGCTAGTTGGTCATATACCAGACGTCAGATGGCAGTTCCCTGGTGACATGTGTGCAGGTTAGTTCATCGACCTGGGGATCGTCATTTGTCTCGTGTGAGTTCCCACTGTACTTTGATTACTACCCTACCGTGGCTCAAAGGAGTCGTGCAAACAGGTTTTAGTTGGGTACAGTCCCGAGCCACATGGAGGCAGTGAGCGTATCTTCAGGGGTTCGTCTCTCCCGGTATTGGGGGTGAGGTCGTGCTGTGTCTAGGAGAGCCATTACACAAAGTCCTTGGCCAAGGCAAGGAGATTTACTGGTAGGTATTCCAGTAGTATATCAGGGTGCTCTGGGCGACACTCCGACACGACTTGTACCGCTTTTGGGGGTCTGACTTTTACCAACCCCCTAGGCCCGCCATGCGATGCTCATAGACGAACGGACCGGACTGTACGGATATTGTCACTGACAGGCTCAGTAGGGTGTCAGGCTGAGTTCGCTCACGGACGTCCCTTTTAGTCAATACCTGGTAGCCCGTTATGTATTGGCTTATACCTCTAACGTGCTAGTGGTTAAATCCACAACCAAGGTGTTGATGAGTCTTTAGAGTCCCCCACATTCAGTTACTCAGCTTTCGGGCGAAAGGTTGTAGAGGCCGTATGGAGATATGGCAAGGTCCGATCAGATACGTGCGGTATTGCACGGATCAGGATCGGACAGTCTGTACTATAGGCCGTATGGTTATATGGCAGGGTTCGATCAGATACGTGCGGTATTGCACGGATCAGGATCGAACGGATATTACTAGCCGGCTTTGGTATAAGCCGGATCCTAGTATAGTACAGTGTAGATTTTGTCTCATTGCATTTGTATTTCGGTCGAAATACAGATGCGGGTGTGTATGCACAGTATCGGGGTTTTCCTGTAATTTATTACGGGACCAGTTTTCTGGAGTTGCCAGTTTGCTTTCCGTTTCGGCCGATTTCCATTGTTCCGTTCATTGGCCGAAGTTTGGTGGAGGAGGGCTTATTTGCATTGTTGCAAATAAGTATTTATGGAGGGGGTCTTTGCTTATTGGTTGGATCATGATGGTTGCTCCATTGACCTTGACTTCTTGACTTCTTCATGATGACTTGACCATTTGGAGTCATCATGGTTGCTTTGGAGTGTTTGTTTTTATTTGTGATGATATTGTTTTGATCATCACTCATTATTCTTCCTTCCATGATAGCTCACCCACTCCCTTGTCTTTCACTCCATTCCCACCTACCACCATGAGCATGGCCGGCCACTAGTGAGGAGAGTGGGTTTTTTTCTTTGGGTGAGGGAAAAAATGTTATTCTCATTCTTTGCATGATACATTTTTCCTCACCTCTCTTCAAGTTCTTCTTCCTCCACCACAATGGCAATCTCCATGAACCCCAAAGTGAGACTTGAGTACTACGCATTCTACAGCAAATCTTGGGCACGTCGAGTAGCCGGCTTCGTGCCCGAGTTGCCTCGGCATTGAGGTGGGAGCCCGTAAAAGATGTAGGCGATGTGGTGCCCTTCCGGCGACGAGGAGGAGACGGGACATTCCGCAGGAGATTGGGACGACGACGAGAAGACCGGAGGACTCGGATCTGTCGGTATACTTCTCTTCCCTTTCTTGTAGATAGCTAGGACTAGTTAATGGTTCGATCCGGGTATTAGTGCGCGGCGGTTTGCCAGTTCAAGAAAAATTAAAGTTTATAAACGCTTCCGCATTTGGCCGTCGGATTGACTGCCGGGGCGCCGCCGTGCACTTACAGTGGTATCAGAGCCTCGCCATTAACATAGTCTAGCTTGGTGTAATGTGTTTTTCTGTTTCGATCGATCGAATGTTCCAAAACTGCATTTTAGTTCGCATCAGTTTCTGTTGAAAATTTTTGGTCTCGAAAAATTTTTCAGGTTGTAAAATATTGATGTACTGGAAAATCTAAGAGCTCTGTAAAAATTCGACGAAGTAACTCCACAGTGGGAGCGCGGAACCGCCGCGAAAACCCCCTTCCCGCCTCCCTTCCGCCGCACACTGTGGAGATCACTTCACCAATTTTTTACAGAGGCCTTCTGGGCTTAAAATATGGGTTTTGGAATATTAAAATTGGGCCCAGGATTTCTGTGAGTGCTTCAGTTTTGATTGGGGGCCCACTTGTTAATTTTTGATCGATCGGATATTTTAAACACATTTTTCACGGTATTTACATTATATCTGCGACCGTGAATGTCACTCGATCGGTAAATCCTGTCTAACTGCTATAGCCCGGTTAGATGGATTTACGAACGTGACTTTCACGTTGATGTTTTGTTTTTGCTGTGATGTTGCGGATCGGTCGTGGGGGATAGCCTGGATGCAATGCTAGTACAGTTTTGTTGTATTATGTACATTTGATATTGCGGGGCGAGCGTCCGACATGTGGACTGCCGTCACTGCCTGTTTGTATTATTATTTTGGGGCACGACCTGGTTGCGGTCGATGTACCCGTTGTATGTATATTTTACTTTCTGTACTAGGATTGCCCCGCGGAGGGGTGCACGGATAGCCGGGTTCTGGAGGGCAACAAGCCCGCATCTCATGGCATTGAGACGGAAGGGGCTTCACTCTAGGATTGGCAGGCTATTCGCCGCACTCGTAGGGGGTACAGGTTGACCCAGGAGGGGTGCCCAAGTTACCGGATTCCGTGAAGTGCTGGGTGGTCCATTCACGTTGCTGAAGGGGGCTGCCTCGCTTCAGGTTTTGGCGGGTAACTTGCCGCGCCCGTAGGGGTCTAGGATTTCATTGCACAGGCTATCCACACGACCAGGGGAACGTCGGGTTTCAGCGGCTCTGTGAAACCCGGGGATCCCAGATATCTGTATTGTTTCTGTGATGCTGTACATTTCTGTGATGTTGCATTTCTTTCACGCCTTGAGCGAATATAATATATTGGTATATATATTAGTAGATGTTGTATATGTTTTGCATCCGCGCTAGTCCAGTCCCCGCTCTGTCGTTAGTTAGCTAACCTAACGGGTAATGACGGGACCCAGTGGCGAATGCGGATGGCATATACGTACATCAGTATATTTTCGTTCTTTTTGGTGTGATCAATTGATGGGACTGCATTGATTCGGATCAATGCAAGTTTAAAAACAAACCTAATCTGATGTTGTTGGAACACTTTTCAAAAAGCTGTTATTGCAAGGACGTTCACTTTTGTTTTGCATCGCGGTATTCATTTAGAATATCCTGCTCCTCAGTCGACGAGGCAAGGGCCGAGATCCCTTCACCGGGAGTGACCCCTTGGACAAAAAGTTTGCGTCAGGGCATTAACTTCACTATAGCCGATTACTTTTGCTTTGCACTGTGGTATTCATTTGGAATATCCTGCACCCCATTCTACGGGGAAAGAGCCGAGATCCCTTCACCGGGAGTGACCTCTTTAGCAACGGTTTTCGTCACTATATTTTCAAAAAGCTATCAGTTCCTTCAACGATATCAAGTTCTTTACGTTAAAGGTTTTCGCCAGAAACCATTCGTAGCCCTCCGTCGTTTCAGACGGGTAGCACGTAGTATTCATGCTATGTTTGTTGGCCTTCGTCAAGGCATAGTGTATGGTAGCTGCTTGTTGCCTTTCTGCAACATAGATAGATGCGTTGGTTTGGGACAGTCGTATAGCCTTGTTGGCCTTCGTCAAGGGCTTGTGCGGGTGGGTTCAAATCAACCTGGAGAATGACGGGTAGAACTTGACATGTGACTTATGATTTATTGGCCTTCGTCAAGGTCATAAGAGCATGGGGCAGAAATCACATCGGGAGTTTCAAAAGAACTGAAACTTGCCAGATATGCGCATACCTTCTGGAGTGTGATAGCGTGAGCGGATTCCGTCACGTTATCATGCAATGATAGTTGGATCCCGATTCCCACTGATGAGTTAGTTTACTCCTCGGGTAACCCCGACTAATTCTTCTTTCAGGTTTGGAGGAGAATTTGAGGTACAGTGGGAGGATTCCAGATTAGATAAATTGGTGACCATTCTGATCTAGGTTAGAGTGCACGCTGAGTGTTTCTTTTCTCTCTCTCTTTGGCAGCGACCATTGACCCGACCCTAAGACTTTGACTCAGTGACCAAGTTGACCGAACCTTCTTAAACACCGGCTTTTGGATTGTCAGAGTTGCAAACCTCATTGCCACTCCTACTTTTACCCTTTTCTCCAGGACACCCCGTTTTACTACGAACGTCCACTTCCATTGGACAAAACCATCGTATGGTTAGATACGAACTCGAAAGAATTTATTCGAGGATGGTTTCCGGTTCTGGAGAAAACGGATAGGATTATTCAGTTGTCTTTTCCTTTTACCCTCTCTCAGGTTACGAGTACTCCTTGGGTTAGGGGTAGTACACCTATTACGCAAATTGGATTGTCTTCTTCCAAACCTTAGGCTGGTGCCGACCGGTAGGGAATGAAGAAAACCAATTAGCATAACGATGGTGTGCAGGAGGTATTAAGTTCAGACAAAGCAAGGGATTAGTAAGAGGGCAAAGTAAATTGCGACAGATATTCACGACCAAACCAAATATTTCGTTACCACTCCCACATCACCTTTGTATTTCTCCAGGACACTCCGTATCACTACGAAGATCCACAGTTTATTTGGATACTCCATCGTATGGTTATATACGAACTCGAATGGAACTGGTTCCAGTTCGGGGATGGATTCTGGTTCAGGAGAAATAGGAATAAGGTTTATTCGGTTGTCTTTTATCTTCACCCTCTCTCATTGCGAGTGTTCCTAGGATTGGGACAGTACACCCATTATGCTTATTGGATAGTCTTCTTCCAAACCATAGGCTGGTGCCGAACGGTAGGGAAGGAAGAAAACCATTTGGCCTAAAAGGGTGTGCAGAAGGTAAAGACTAAAGACATATGAAGGGATTTGGAGAGGTGGCAAAGAACTATACGGTTACAGTCGTGAATCTGGAAGAGGCATTACTAGGAATACCAGAATACCCCATCGGAACATTTCAATGTTTCAGTTTCACTGTGTACAGTTAAAGGAAAACTGATTTCCCGATTAGATACTTACTCCAGGGTATGTATTTACCAGGTACGATTCTCACATCTGTATGGTTTTACAGATGATGAGTGGGAGTAAGTTATTGGGAATTGGGTGATTATCCTCATTATATCGGGATTCGTTGTAATCAGTGATATTTGAGGAAATCACCTGGGCTGTTTGCCGGTCGGCAAATATTTGGTTTTGAATATCCGCTGTTATGCACCAATTTCAAATTGATATATCTGTACGTCTATTTTCATAGAGTGAGATATACCTTTCTGAAATTATGTCTACGACATTTACCTATATCAGTGGATGGTTAGGTAAGGAGCATTAAACAGCGGTGTAATTCTTCTTAACCATAAGTACAGTTTTCAACCTACGACACACAGTGAATGAGTTATCAGACTCAAGGGACTTATACAAAGGATTGTATGTTGTCCAGGGTCCATCAGGACAGAGGGCTTGGTCCTCGTACTATATTCGGTTTACTTATGACTTCTCTAGTTTTTAGACAGGTGTTTCGCGGAAACACAGGGTCCAAATTTTGAGAAGTTATAGGTATTTGAATAGAGTAGAGAACCAGGTATAGCAAGTATCGGGATTCTTCAAGGAGATCGAAGATGTAGATACTTGTGTATGGTATTCAGTTGATAGTAATGATAAAGAGATATTGCTTCTCTTTCAGGTTACTCATAATTGGAAGTATTCCTAAGTTGAGTAACGCTGATCGGCCTCCTTCCATTTAGTTGACATGCACTGGGGACAGCTGCATGATTTGAATCTGGTTCAATTAAATCAGTGCCTCTGTTTCTATATTGGATATAGAACAGTTCATATCTTAACGATGTTAAGGTACGGGGAGTTGTCCGGTTTATGCTTAAAACCAGACACTGGACAACTCAAGGCACGTTTCTGTAATGGCTGTTTGTGGGTTGACCCAGGCTATGACGCGGGCTGACTTTCTACCATCTGGATGAACAATAGCGATATTGTTCTAGACTCGCCACAGTTTTATTAAAAATGGATTTTTTCAGAAAACAGTAGTGGGAGTATGGTAGAACTGGAAGTAATTCCAGAACCACAAACGATTACTGAAGATTTGATAAGGAACCTAAAGATTCAATCTGGATTGACATTCCATTGGCCACTCCGCAGATAAGGTGGGTAACTTCAGGCACCCGAGAGGTACTACGGTAGCCTCAAGGACGGTGACAGGGAAGTTCTTGTTTACCCACAATTACCATTGCTGTTGTTCCAGGCTGCGAGACCCGGTGGGAGGATGAGTATAGCGTCGTTCTAAACTAGTTTTAGAAGTGTACGTCTATATGACTCTGCCAGAGGGTTGTCGTAGTCAGTGGGAGCAGCGGAAGCATTGGTGGACAGGTAGCTTATGTCCATTTATAGACTAAAGCAGATGTAGCGGAGATAGATCATCTATTTCTGACGTGACAGTCATGGGTTTGACTTCATCAGAATAGGGGATGGATCTGTTGAGAAGGTAGTAGGGTGTGATATCCTGGTATTTGGATGATATACACAGAGTAGGAAAAGAAACTCCTACACTACGATCGGTTATACTTTGGTCGTCACACAGTTGTTTCTCCACAAAGGAAATGGATTTTATATCAGACATACTGGTTACTAGATCTATGGTCTTAGATCTAGATTTGGGTGGTTTCCCAATCAGGGTACTTGACAGCATTCTAAGAGTGTTTAGGATGGACGACTCCTGGCACGGTAGTGTACCTGCAGGTAATGGAGTCACCCTCTCCAAAGGTGTCTTACAGACTAAAGGGGAGAGGGACGGGCATGATTGGCAGATCACTTGCTCAGGCAATTGAGTCAATCGTGAGATATCAAGTACCACACCAGATGTTGTTCTTGCACTAGATGCAATAAGTTGACATTAATCCAATCCTGGAGAAACAGTCGGAAGCAGTTTTAGAACATAAGTGGATGTTCTAGGGAAATGATAACGACAGCCTCATTCAGGAGACAGTTATCATTCCAGGCTTCCAAGGTGACATGGACGACAAGGAGGTTGTCAGAGTTATAGTTTTCCTTCTGATGAGGGGCAGTATTTTGGACAGGTGGTCCAAGGCAATACTGAGGGAGGCATGGCGCGCAGGATACCGATTAAGTTCAGTTGACGATACAGTCTAAGAAGTTTGGATTTGGAGTTCATTTATGAGCTAGGTCCCATCAGATATCCAGACATATTCTGAGACAGGTATTGCTCTTTTCGGAAGATGGCTTTCTCCGCGAACTTGAGATATAGAGAGACATAGAAAGAAACAACTAAGCGGATCCACTCACTGAGGCTATTCCTCGAACGCAATAGTTCCGCAAACGAGCTTTGTGAGACTGACTAGTAGAGGAGTTGGATGTTCGGTATCACACGAGCTGTGAGTATGCGACATCGCAATAATTAGCCTTGAGTGCAAGTGGGAGATTGTTGGAGATAGTGCCCTCAGAGTCAATTATTAGGTCACAGGTACGTGATTGTAATGATTGAGGGAGGACCTATCCCGGTAGGACAGTCTTACTCGAGATGATAGTATGCTATCTGGTTTACCTTTATCATCGTGTACTGCTTTAGGTGACCTGACACGTCGCTATTACACGTTGATAGAGCCCCTAGGATTCTTGCTTGACCACCAGCAGTATGAGGGCGATCATATAAGTGGGAGCTGGGGGTCTATAAGCTTATCCTTAAATGGTCCCTAGTCGTGTGAGTTTCGAGACTGGGCATCGATACTCCATTAGTAGACTAGTGTATACAGTCGAGACCCCGACGAGGGGCGGTGGCCGGTCTCACAAGCCACTGGTGTCAGTTGGATCACCTAAGATGTATACAGGTGCTCTTTGGGTTATGAGTACACCGGACAGGACTCGCCGGGAACCTGCTAGTTGGTCATATACCAGACGTCAGATGACAGTTCCCTGGTGACATGTGTGCAGGTTAGTTCATCGACCTGGGGATCGTCATTTGTCTCGTGTGAGTTCCCACTGTACTTTGATTACTACCCTACCGCGGCTCAAAGGAGTCGTGCAAACAGGTTTTAGTTGGGTACAGTCCCGAGCCACATGGAGGCAGTGAGCGTATCTTCAGGGGTTCGTCTCTCCCGGTATTGGGGGTGAGGTCGTGCTGTGTCTAGGAGAGCCATTACACAAAGTCCTTGGCCAAGGCAAGGAGATTTACTGGTAGGTATTCCAGTAGTATCTCAGGGTGTTCTGGGCGACACTCCGACACGACTTGTACCGCTTTTGGGGGTCTGACTTTTACCAACCCCCTAGGCCCGCCATGCGATGCTCATAGACGAACGGACCGGACTGTACGGATATTGTCACTGACAGGCTCAGTAGGGTGTCAGGCTGAGTTCGCTCACGGACGTCCCTTTTAGTCAATACCTGGTAGCCCGTTATGTATTGGCTTATACCTCTAACGTGCTAGTGGTTAAATCCACAACCAAGGTGTTGATGAGTCTTTAGAGTCCCCCACATTCAGTTACTCAGCTTTCGGGCGAAAGGTTGTAGAGGCCGTATGGAGATATGGCAAGGTCCGATCAGATACGTGCGGTATTGCACGGATCAGGATCGGACAGTCTGTACTATAGGCCGTATGGTTATATGGCAGGGTTCGATCAGATACGTGCGGTATTGCACGGATCAGGATCGAACGGATATTACTAGCCGGCTTTGGTATAAGCCGGATCCTAGTATAGTACAGTGTAGATTTTGTCTCATTGCATTTGTATTTCGGTCGAAATACAGATGCGGGTGTGTATGCACAGTATCGGGGTTTTCCTGTAATTTATTACGGGACCAGTTTTCTGGAGTTGCCAGTTTGCTTTCCGTTTCGGCCGATTTCCATTGTTCCGTTCATTGGCCGAAGTTTGGTGGAGGAGGGCTTATTTGCATTGTTGCAAATAAGTATTTATGGAGGGGGTCTTTGCTTATTGGTTGGATCATGATGGTTGCTCCATTGACCTTGACTTCTTGACTTCTTCATGATGACTTGACCATTTGGAGTCATCATGGTTGCTTTGGAGTGTTTGTTTTTATTTGTGATGATATTGTTTTGATCATCACTCATTATTCTTCCTTCCATGATAGCTCACCCACTCCCTTGTCTTTCACTCCATTCCCACCTACCACCATGAGCATGGCCGGCCACTAGTGAGGAGAGTGGGTTTTTTTCTTTGGGTGAAGGAAAAAATGTTATTCTCATTCTTTGCATGATACATTTTTCCTCACCTCTCTTCAAGTTCTTCTTCCTCCACCACAATGGCAATCTCCATGAACCCCAAAGTGAGACTTGAGTACTACGCATTCTACAGCAAATCTTGGGCATGTCGAGTAGCCGGCTTCGTGCCCGAGTTGCCTCGGCATTGAGGTGGGAGCCCGTAAAAGATGTAGGCGATGTGGTGCCCTTCCGGCGACGAGGAGGAGACGGGACATTCCGCAGGAGATTGGGACGACGACGAGAAGACCGGAGGACTCGGATCTGTCGGTATACTTCTCTTCCCTTTCTTGTAGATAGCTAGGACTAGTTAATGGTTCGATCCGGGTATTAGTGCGCGGCGGTTTGCCAGTTCAAGAAAAATTAAAGTTTATAAACGCTTCCGCATTTGGCCGTCGGATTGACGGCCGGGGCGCCGCCGTGCACTTACATAAGCACATCCTTAAAAGGTCCCTAGTCGTGGGAGTTTCGAGACAGGGCATCGATTCTCCAGAGTAGACTAGTGTATACAGTCGAGACCCCGACGAGGGGCGGTGGCCGGTCTCACAAGCCACTGGTGTCAGTTGGATCACCTAAGATGTATACAGGTGCTCATTGGGTTATGAGTACACCGGACAGGACTCGCCGGGAACCTGCTAGTTGGTATTATACCATACGTCAGATAGCAGTTCCCAGGTGACATGTGTACAGGTTAGTTCATCGACCTGAGATCGTCATTTGTCTCGTGTGAGTTCCCACTGTGCTTTGATTACTACCCTACCACGCTCAAAGGAGACGTGCAAACAGGTTTTAGTTGGGTACAGTCCCGAGCCATATGGAGGCAGTGAGCGGATCTGCAGGGGTTCATCTCTCCCGGTATTGGGGGTGAGATCGCGCTGTGTCTAGGAGAACCATTACACAAAGCCCTCGGCTGAGGCAGGAGATTTACTGGTAGGTATTCCAGCAGTATCTCAGGGTGTTCTGGGCTTCACTCTGACACGACTTGTACCGCTTTTGGGGGTCTGACTTTTATCAACCCCTTAGGCCCGCCATGCGATGCTCATAGACGAACGGACCGGACTGTACGGATATTGTCATTGACAGGCTCAGTAGGGTGTCAGGATGAGTTCGCTCACAGACGTCCCTTTTGGTCAATAGCTGGTGGCCCGTCACGTATGGCTAATACCTCTGACGTGCTAGTGGTTAAATCCACAGCCATAGTATTGACGAGTCTTTAGAGTCCCCCACACACAGTTATGTAAGTCGATGTTCAACACCCCAATACTTATGGGGAGGCGGAAATATGAATAACAATCTTGTTCTATGATCAAACATCGATTAACCGTATGAATCGTTTGCTAAACAAGTTTTAACAAAAGCAATAGAGTTCTAAACTACTATGTTAAGAGATTATACCAAACGGTTCTAGTCCTTCGTCTTAATGTTATCTACGGCCTCTTTGGATCTCCACGTCCTCTTCGGCTTTCTTCCGTGATAGACGATCCACCCGAGAACCCTAATCCAAGCTATAACCTCTAAACTTGAGGTTACTTAGTTTCTCTAGTTGCTAAATAGAGTAGCTAAGGTGATGTAGAGATAGGTTATGGAGTAATTAGTCTTTCCTAATCCTTGTTCTCAACTCATGAGGGGTAGGATTAGGCTTTGGTGAAGGAAAGAGAGCTTGAAGAGAGAGAGTGAGAAGATGATAATGATAATAATATATGAAATGAAAAAGCTTCTCACTTGATATATGAAACATAATGAATTAAAAGAAATGAATAATAAGAGATTATTCATCATGTTTCATTAATGCAAGTGGGTGATTCATTATGTGAGTCATTAAGCATTTAATAATGCATTAATGACATGATGAATCACTCACAATGAGTCACTAATTCATTAAATGAAAATGCCACCTCTCCCTCCATGTCACATCCTTCTAGAAGCTTCTCGGAAAATTACGAGAACGCCCCTCTCATCCGTAAAAACACGGAAAAACTTTAGACTGTATAAATCCAATAACCTGATACTAGAATCTGGCTTAAACCAAAGCCGGCTAGTAAAAAAATGTCCGAATGTCGTACGTGCGTTCAAGCACGTATGCGTCCGAACCTTTGTCGTAAAACCATACGACCTCTATATCTTTTCTTCTGGGTTTGGGAAATCTCTGTGTGGGACTCTAAAGACTCGACTACTACGCTGGCAGTGGGTTTAACCACAGACCGCAAGCGGCACTAGCTGTACGTAACGGCCCCCAGGTAGTTGTCGATAAGAAAGCTGATGAGGTAACCCATCTGAAATCCTACTGAGCCTGTCTGTGACAATATCCGCGCAGTCCGGTCTGTTCGTCTAAGAGTATCGCATGTATGGTCTAGGGAGGTGGTGGACGTCAGACCCCTAATAACCGTACAAGTCGTGTCGGTATGGTTCAAGACCACCCGAGAATCTACTGATCATTCCATCAGTAATTCTCAATCAGCCCTGGCCAGGGACTTATGGTAATGACCAAAACGACCACAGTGCGATATCAACTCCCTATACCGGGAGAGACGAATCCCTAACAGTCGCTCACTGCCTCCATGTGGCTCGGGACTGTGCCCAACTGAAACCTGTTTGCACGACTCCTTTGAGCCGTGGTAGGGTAATAATCAAAGCACAGTGGGAACTCACACAAGACAAATGATGACCTTAAGTCAACGGACTATCTGCACACATGTCACCTGAGAACTGCTATCTGACGTTAGGTATAATACCATCCAGTCAGTTCTCGGCGAGTCCTGTCCGGTGTACTCACACCCAGTGAGCATCTGTATACAATCTTAGGTGAACACCACCAATGGTTGCCGGACCAATCCATTGCCCCTTATCAGGGTCTGGATATGTATACACTAGTCTACTCCGGAGTATCGATGCCCAATCTCGATACTCCTGCGACCAGGGACATCTAAGGGTGTGCCTATTGACTATCCAGCTCCCACTAGTATGACTGCCATCATAACGCCGGTAGTCAGACAAACACCCTATGGGCTTTATCAACATATATATATAAATACCTTGTAAAATATATTATACGTTAAGACAAAATCAAACCAAATAGCGTACTATCATATCAAGCAAGACTGTCATGTACATACATATCCCAAGTATCCTATACAATGTAGGCCTCTAGGGCATATATATCCAACAATCTCCCACTTGCACTAAGGCCTATAATTGGCGCAATGAGTACCCACTGTCTCTACCAGATCCAGTTGCTTGCGTACCGCATGCCCAATATCTCAAAAAGCCTCTCGAACTGTACTTGAGGAATGGCCTTGGTGAATGGATCTGCCGTGTTGTCTTTTGTGTCTACTCTCCGTATCTCGATCTCCCGACGATCCACGATCTCCCTGATCAGGTGAAACCGCCTTAAGATATGCCTGGATTTCTGATGGGACCTTGGTTCCTTCGCTAAAGCTACAGCGCCATTGTTATCGCAATACAAAGGTATTGGATTGGCAATGGACGGAACCACCTGAAGTTCAGAAATGAACTTCCTCATCCAGACAGCTTCTTTTGCGGCTTCACTAGCAGCTATATACTCAGCCTCCATAGTTGAGTCTGCGACGGTATCTTGTTTGGAACTCTTCCAACATACCGCTCCTCCATTGAGGGTAAACACAAAACCCGAAATGGATTTAGAATCATCCTTATCACTTTGGAAGTCGGAGTCGGTAAAAGCCTCTACCTGGAGGTCTTTATTACCGTAAATCAAGAACATCTCCTTAGTCCTTCTCAGGTACTTAAGAATGTTCTTCACCGCTATCCAATGTTTCTCACCTGGGTCAGACTGATACCTGCTTACCACACTAAGTGCGTAAGCTACATCCGGTCTGGTACATAACATCGCATACATTATTGATCCTACCACCGAAGCGTAGGGTATAATGCCCATGCGAGCCCTCTCTTTATCAGTCTTTGGAGACATCTCTTTGGAGAGGGTGATTCCGTGACAAGCGGGCATATTGCCGCGTTTGGAATCTTCCATACTAAATCTCTTTAGTATAGTGTCTATATACCTGGACTGTGAAAGTCTCAATATTCTATTAGATCTATCTCGATAGATCTTAATGCCCAGAATGTATGATGCATCTCCCAAGTCTTTCATAGAGAATTTCTGTGACAAGAAGAGCTTTACTGATTGTAGTATAGGGATATCATTCCCTATCAGTAGTATGTCGTCGACGTATAAAACGAGGAAGACTACTGCTCCTTCTACAATCTTCCTATAAATACATGGTTCATCTACATTTTTGATAAAGTCAAATTCCTTGACTGTTTCATCAAAGCAGATGTTCCAACTCCGCGATGCTTGCTTTAACCCATAAATGGATTTAAGCAATTTGCACACTCTTCCGCTGCTCCCACTGTCTAGAAAACCTTCTGGTTGATCCATGTAAACACTCTCTTCTAGATGTCCATTTAGAAAAGCTGTTTTTACATCCATTTGCCAGATTTCATAGTCATGGAAGGCAGCAATGGCAAGCATGATCCGAATGGATTTAAGCATAGCTACTGGTGAAAAAGTTTCATCATAGTCCAATCCTGGTCTTTGACGAAAACCTTTTGCTACTAGTCTAGCTTTGTAGGTTTCCACTTGTCCAAATATACCAATCTTCTTTTTGAAGATCCATTTGCACCCAACTGGTTTTACCCCAGGAGGAGCAACTTCTAAAGTCCATACTTTATTGGTGTACATGGATTCCATTTCGGATCTCATTGCATCCAGCCACTTCACTGAGTCGCTACTCGTGATAGCCTGCTGAAAACTAGTAGGCTCATCATCATCGATGATGCAATCCTCTCGATCCCCATCAAGAAGAAAACCATAATATCTTTCAGGAGGATGAGAAAGCCTACTAGATCTGCGGAGTGGCGTTGGTTCGTCATGTTCTATTGAAATCTGAGATTCTTCTAAGTCCTCGGTTGCAGTTTGAGGTTCTGGAATTTCTTCCAGTTCTACCGCGCTCCCACTAATTTCTTTTGCAAGAAATTCGCTTTCTAAGAAGACAATGTGACGAGCGACAAACACCTTTTGTTCTTCAGTGTGGTAAACCATGTACCCCCTTGAATGCTTGGGGTATCCTACAAACTTGCATAAAACCGATCGTGCTTCGAGCTTGTCCGGATTATGCTTTTTAACATATACCGGACACCCCCATATCTTGATATACTTGAGATATGGTCTCTTCCCATACCATATTTCATATGGAGTGGTTGGTACAGACTTAGTTGGAACTCTATTCAATAAGTATGCGGCTGATTCTAGAGCAAATCCCCAGAAGGAAAGTGGCAACTCAGCACTACTCATCATTGAACGCACCATATCTAATAGCGTGCGATTCCTTCTTTCTGATACACCATTATGCTGAGGTGTATAAGGTTGAGTAAGCTGAGAGAGAATTCCATTCGCTTTTAAGTATTCAAGGAAACTGGTACTTAAGTATTCTCCGCCTCGATCAGATCGAAGTGTCTTGATGCTTTTACCAGTTTGTTTCTCTACTTCATTT
Organism: Agapanthus africanus; assembly: GCA_030015575.1. Lineage (NCBI taxonomy): Eukaryota > Viridiplantae > Streptophyta > Magnoliopsida > Asparagales > Amaryllidaceae > Agapanthus > Agapanthus africanus. The sequence continues at coordinate 537,008,831 of JASDDO010000019.1, forward strand.
TTATACTCCTTAAACTTCTCAAAAGCCTCGGATTTATGCTTTATTAAGAACACATGTCCATACCTAGAGAAGTCATCAGTAAAAGTGATGAAGTAGGAGTGACCACTTCGTGCATGTATAGACATCGGACCACATACATCACTGTGTACTAGTCCCAAGAGTTCAGTGGCTCTTTCTCCGTGTCCGGTGAACGGAGATTTGGTCATTTTTCCTTTGATACATGATTGACAAGTTGCATATGATGAATATTCAAACGGATCTAGATATCCATCTTTATGTAACTTAGTCAACCTTGTTTCATTTATATGACCAAGTCTACAATGCCATAGGAAGGCTTGATTCAAATCTGGAGCCTTTCTTTTATGCGTGTTTTGAATATTGAAAATTTGAGGTTGATTAAGTATGTATATGCCGTTTTCCAGTGTGCCAAACCCAATCAGTTCTTGATTTAGGAGAATGTTCATGACATTTCTTTCAAGCACAAAATTATATCCTTTATTAGACAACAAAGATACTGATATAATATTACACAACATACTGGGAATACAAAAACAGCTATACAATACCAAAATGTGTCCACTATTCAACCCTAGGTGATATTCCCCTATTGCAACTGCATCTACATGCATTCCATTGCCCATCCGGAGAGTCATATCACCTGCCCCCAGTACTCTACTATTTCTCAGATCCTGCAAAGAATTACAGATGTGAGAACCAGAACCGGTATCAAGTACCCATGAAGTAGAGTTTACTGAAAGACAATTTTCGATTACGAACACACCTGAAGCAGAAGCAACTGCTTGCTTCATGTCCTTGGCTTTGAAGGCCATACAGTCCTTCTTCCAGTGCCCTTGCTTGTGACAATAGAAGCACTCGTTCTTTTCTGCCTTCACCTTTCCTGCCTTGTTCGTTCCCTGCACCTTCTTGACCCCACCCTTCAGTTTGGTGGCTTTCATCTTCTTCTTCCCTTTAGCTTTCGCTTTAGATTTAGAAGAAGATGATTGGCCAACATACAGAACGGGGGTCTTCTCCTTTTTCAAGGAGGTCTCTGCTACCCTCAACATATTGAGAAGCTTTGGAAGATCCGCTTCCATTTCGTGCATGTTGAAGTTCAGCACGAACTGAGAGAAGGTGTGTGGAAGGGACTGCAAAATCAAGTCGATATACAAATCATTCTCTAACACGCATCCCAGGTTTGCGAGTTCCTCAATGAGGGTGATCATTTTGAGGACGTGCTCTCCAACAGGCGATCCTGGAGCTAACCTCATCTGGAAAAGTTTCCTTGAGGTTTCGTACCTCGCGATACGGGAGTGTTCACCATACAATTCCTTGCAATGGAGGAATATGGATGCAATATCCATACTCTCGTGCTGTTTCTGGAGTTCATTATTCATGGACGCCAGCACGATACACTTAGCTCGCTCACAGTCTAGATCCCAGGTTTTACGAACTTCCTTGTCCGCAACTGAGGAATCTGGTCCTGGGATAAGGGGAGGAACAGCGGTGGTAACATATGCAACTTTGTCATAAGTCAGCGCAATATTGATGTTCCTTAGCCAATCTTTATAGTTCTGCCCGGTCAGTATATTCTTTTCAAGTAATAGTTTTAGTCCAGTCATGGTAGCTGCCAGAGAGAGAGAAAAGAAACACTCAGCATATGCTCTTGCAAGTTTAGATTGGTTATTATTTTATCTAAACAGGATGGCTCCCACTGTTTCCTCAAATCCTTCTTCAAAACCTAAAAGAAGAACTAGTCAGGATTTAATCACACGTCACAATTCTTGCTTAACCTTTCAGCCAGGCTGGTGTTGGTACTTCGAGGGAGGTTTTCCAACGCTTTCGCGAAGTTCCTTAATTAAAGAACCTCTTTTCCCTGGAGGCGTAGCCCCTCTAACACCTTTCTAGGCACCTACTTGGTTTATAGCATTGATTGTTAAGTGAGAGAATTTCCTGAGAGTAATCCTACTCATCAGTGAGATCGGGATCCAACTATCATTGCATGATGCCCCAGATGGAAGCCACTCTAGTCACCACACTCCAGAAGGTAAGCTAAATCTGCAAGTTTCCTTTATGTTTGAAACTCCCGATGTGATTTTTACCCCAAGCTCTTATAGACCTTGACGTAGGCCAACAAGTCATAAGACGCAAGTCAAGTTCTACCCATCGTTGTCCTGATCAATTTAAATACATCGTACAAGCCCTTGACGTAGGCCAACAAGGTGTACGTCTGTATTAAACTAATGCATCTATCTATGCAACAAATAGGCACACACACTGCTACCATACACTATGCCTTGACGTAGGCCAACAAGCATAGCATGAATACGATGTGCTGTCTATCTGAAACGACGGAGGGTTACGGCTGGTTTTTTTGGCAAAAAACCGTTAACGTAGTGAACTTGATTTGATCGAAAGAACTAAGATAGCTTTTATTAAAAGGAGTGGTTTAAACTCCGCATTTAAAATTTGCTTTTTCAAGAAAACCGAGTGGTTTTTAGAAATTGTTCCAACGATTTCAGTTTAGGTTTTATTTTCTTTGCATTAACAATAATGCGTCCCATCTTTAACCTATCATTACAGATAACAACGAAAATACAACGTCCTCTTATGCCGTCCGCATTCGCCATGGGGTCCCGTCATCACCCGTTAGGTTACTTAACTAACGACAGAGCGGGGGCTGGGCTAGCGCGGGTGTAAAACATAAGCGACGTCTAAATAGCTATCATATATAGATATTGTACATTCGTCAGACGCAATAATAGGCATTCCAGATCACAGATAAACAATATTGGATTTGCAAGCAATCCGCATTTCTTTTGAGCCTGCAATGAAAGACGGATTACACAGTTGTGATGAATAGCCATTTTCCCACCCCAGACCCCTACGGGTACGGCAAACTACCCGCCAAGTACCAGAAGTGAAGCGGTCTGCCCCAACACTTCAAAATACCCGGTAGTTTGTGCACCCCACCTTGGGTCTATCCTAGGAGCAAAAAACAGTAAAAAGAAATAATACAACGGTGGCTACAACTGCAACCTGGATGTGCCCCGCAAAATAATATTACAACTTATTACATTTACATCAAATGAATTGATACAAAAACCCATTACAAAACCCGGCTAAACACCACAACAGTCCAATACAGTTTATATACAAAAACAGTTATAAAATCCATTTCAGAAATGTGCAACCCCCTGCCAACTGACATACTAGCAGTTAGGGGAGGTTTACGAACACATTATACAATCACAGATATAATCCAACAAGCAAATACTGTATAATTTCGATCGATTAAACACTTTTAATTTTGCTCCAATACTGCTCTGCAAATCTGAAACCTGAGCAAAAATTAAATATTCCAGAAAATCCCAAATATCACACAGAACCAACACAGGAAAATTGGGTTCATGACTCGGCAACTCGGCGGCGGAACCGCGGCGGATCGGTGGGATCCGCCGCGTTTCCGCGGCGCTTTAGCCGAATCATGTGCCCTATTTTCTTGGGTGTTCTTCTACTGTCTTTTTAAGCTTTCTGAACCTCCCTGAAAAATTTTAGGACTTCATTTAAAAATCGACAGAAACTCAAGTTTTCGGGCTTTTCCGGTTTCGTTTTTCCGTTCGAAATTCATACAAATTTGCAAGTGAGTTAAATACTGTTTAGCTAGGCTCTGATACCACTGTAAGTCGATGTTCAACACCCCAATACTTATGGGGAGGCGGAAATATGAATAACAATCTTGTTCTATGATCAAACATCGATTAACCGTATGAATCGTTTGCTAAACAAGTTTTAACAAAAGCAATAGAGTTCTAAACTACTATGTTAAGAGATTATACCAAACGGTTCTAGTCCTTCGTCTTAATGTTATCTACGGCCTCTTTGGATCTCCACGTCCTCTTCGGCTTTCTTCCGTGATAGACGATCCACCCGAGAACCCTAATCCAAGCTATAACCTCTAAACTTGAGGTTACTTAGTTTCTCTAGTTGCTAAATAGAGTATCTAAGGTGATGTAGAGATAGGTTATGGAGTAATTAGTCTTTCCTAATCCATGTTCTCAACTCATGAGGGGTCGGATTAGGCTTTGGTGAAGGAAAGAGAGCTTGAAGAGAGAGAGTGAGAAGATGATAATGATAATAATATATGAAATGAAAAAGCTTCTCACTTGATATATGAAACATAATGAATTAAAAGAAATGAATAATAAGAGATTATTCATCATGTTTCATTAATGCAAGTGGGTGATTCATTATGTGAGTCATTAAGCATTTAATAATGCATTAATGACATGATGAATCACTCACAATGAGTCACTAATTCATTAAATGAAAATGCCACCTCTCCCTCCATGTCACATCCTTCTAGAAGCTTCTCGGAAAATTACGAGAACGCCCCTCTCATCCGTAAAAACACGGAAAAACTTTAGACTGTATAAATCCAATAACCTGATACTAGAATCTGGCTTAAACCAAAGCCGGCTAGTAAAAAACTGTCCGAATGTCGTACGTGCGTTCAAGCACGTATGCGTCCGAACCTTTGTCGTAAAACCATACGACCTCTATATCTTTTCGCCTGGGTTTGGGAAATCTCTGTGTGGGACTCTAAAGACTCGACTACTACGCTGGCAGTGGGTTTAACCACAGACCGCAAGCGGCACTAGCTGTATGTAACGGTCCCCAGGTAGTTGTCGATAAGAAAGCTGATGAGGTAACCCATCTGAAATCCTACTGAGCCTGTCTGTGACAATATCCGCGCAGTCCGGTCTGTTCGTCTAAGAGTATCGCATGTATGGTCTAGGGAGGTGGTGGACGTCAGACCCCTAATAACCGTACAAGTCGTGTCGGTATGGTTCAAGACCACCCGAGAATCTACTGATCATTCCATCAGTAATTCTCAATCAGCCCTGGCCAGGGACTTATGGTAATGACCAAAACGACCACAGTGCGATATCAACTCCCTATACCGGGAGAGACGAATCCCTAACAGTCGCTCACTGCCTCCATGTGGCTCGGGACTGTGCCCAACTGAAACCTGTTTGCATGACTCCTTTGAGCCGTGGTAGGGTAATAATCAAAGCACAGTGGGAACTCACACGAGACAAATGATGACCTTAAGTCAACGGACTATCTGCACACATGTCACCTGAGAACTGCTATCTGACGTTAGGTATAATACCATCCAGTCAGTTCTCGGCGAGTCCTGTCCGGTGTACTCACACCCAGTGAGCATCTGTATACAATCTTAGGTGAACACCACCAATGGTTGTGGGACCAATCCATTGCCCCTTATCAGGGTCTGGATATGTATACACTAGTCTACTCCGGAGTATCGATGCCCAATCTCGATACTCCTGCGACCAGGGACATCTAAGGGTGTGCCTATTGACTATCCAGCTCCCACTAGTATGACTGCCATCATAACGCCGGTAGTCAGACAAACACTCTATGGGCTTTATCAACATATATATATAAATACCAAGTAAAATATATTATACGTTAAGACAAAGTCAAACCAAATAGCGTACTATCATATCAAGCAAGACTGTCATGTACATACATATCCCAAGCATCCTATACAATGTAGGCCTCTAGGGCATATATATCCAACAAGTTACTCAAGTTTCGGGCGAAACGCTGTAGAGGCCGTATGGAGATATGGCAGGGTTCGATCAGATACGTGCGGTATTGCACGGATCGTGATCGGACGGATTTTACTAGCGGGCTTTGGTTTAAGCCGGATCCTAGTATTAGACAGTGTAGATTTTGTCTCTTTGCATTTGTATTCAGTGGGAATACAAATGCGGGTATGTATATACAGTAGCGGGGTTTTCCTGTAATTTATTACGGGATCAGTTTTCTGAAGTTGCCAGTTTGCATTCAGTTTCGGCCGGTTTTCCTTTGTTCCTTCCCGGCCGGGGCTAATTTGCAAGTTCGCAAATTAGCATTTATGGAGGGGGTCCTTTGTAAATGTGTGGCTTCATGATGATATTCTTTTTTAGTCTCTTCCATTGCATTTAATGTGATGGTGTGTGAAAGGATTTGAGGAGAAATGGTGTGACCTTTTCTTCTTCTCATTTTTTATCCTACATATTCTTTTCTTGCATTATTGTTTTTTCTACCACCCACCATTTAGAGAAGGGGCCGGCCACTATTAGGGAGGAGAGGGTTTTCATTTTGGTATGAGGGAAATTTCTTTATCTCCTTTTTCTTGCCACCAAAATTCTTTAGCAAAGTTCCTTAGTTGTATTCTCCACCTCCACATCCATGGCAACTTCATAAACCCCAAAGAGACAAGCTTCTACACTACACCTACAGTACCCTTGGACGCATCGGCTAGCCAACTTCGCACTCGAGTTGCCTCGGTCCAGAGGTGGGTGCCCGTAAAAGAAATCGGCTACGTGGTGCCTTTTCCGACGAGGAAGTGACGGACGGAGATTCCGCGGGAGATCGGAGTGGAGACGAAGACCGAAGTGTTGGAGATAGTGCCCTCAGAGTCAATTATTGGATCACAGGCACGTGATTGCAATGATTGAGGGAGGACCTATCCCGGTAGGACAGTCTTACTCGAGATGATAGTATGCTATCTGGTTTATCTTTATCATCGTGTACTGCTTTAGGTGACCTGACATGTCGCTATTACACGTTGATAGAGCCCCTAGGATTCTTGCTTGACCACCAGCAGTATGAGGGCGATCATATAAGTGGGAGTTGGGGTCTATAAGCACATCCTTAAAAGGTCCTTAGTCGTGGGAGTTTCGAGACAGGGCATCGATACTCCAGAGTAGACTAGTGTATACAGTCGAGACCCCGACGAGGGGCGGTGGCCGGTCTCACAAGCCATTGGTGTCAGTTGGATCACCTAAGATGTATACAGGTGCTCATTGGGTTATGAGTACACCGGACAGGACTCGCCGGGAGCATGCTAGTTGGTCTTATACCTGATGTCAGATAGCAGTTCCGTGGTGACATGTGTACAGGTTAGTTCATCGACCTGAGGATCGTCATTTGTCTCGTGTGAGTTCCCACTGTACTTTGATTACTACCCTACCACGCTCAAAGGAGACGTGCAAACAGGTTTTAGTTGGGTACAGTCCCGAGCCACATGGAGGTAGTGAGCGGATCTTCAGGGGTTCGTCTCTCCCGGTATTGGGGGTGAGGTCGCGCTGTGTCTAGGAGAGCCATTACACAAAGCCCTCGGCCGAGGCAGGAGATTTACTGGTAGGTATTCCAGTAGTATCTCAGGGTGTTCTGGGCTACACTCCGACACGACTTGTACCGCTTTTGGGGGTCTGACTTTTACCAACGCCCTAGGCCCGCCATGCGATGCTCATAGACGAACGGACCGGACTGTACGGATATTGTCACTGACAGGCTCAGTAGGGTGTCAGGATGAGTTCGCTCATCGACGTCCCTTTTTGGTCAATACCTGGTGGCCCGTTACGTATTGGCTTATACCTCTGACGTGCTAGTGGTTAAATCCACAACCAAGGTGTTGACGAGTCTTTAGAGTCCCCCACATTCAGTTGCTCAAGTTTTCGGGCGAAAAGCTGTAGAGGCCGTATGGAGATATGGCAGGGTTCGATCAGATACGTGCGGTACTGCACGGATCAGGATCGGACGGATAATACTAGCAGGCTTTGGTTTAACCCGGATCCTAGTATAGTACAGTATAGATTTTGTCTCATTACATTTGTATTCGGTCGGAATACAAATGCGGGTGTGTATACACAGTATCGGGGTTTTCCTATAATTTATTACGGGACCAGTTTTCTGGAGTTGCCAGTTTGCTTTCCGTTTCGGCCAATTTCCTTTGTTTCGTTCATTGGCCGAAGATTGGTGGAGGAGGGCTTATTTGCTTTTGTGCGAATAAGCAATTGTGGAGGGGGTCTTTGCTTATTCTTGTGTCATGATGGTTGCACCATTCTTTGACCTTGACTTCTTCTTCTTTCATGATGGGTTGACCTTTTTGAAGTCATCATGCTTGATGATGATAGATTATGATGGTGGAGTATGGGTTTGTGTTTTTGATCATTTCCTTTCATGATATCCTTTGACCTCTCTCTCACTTGGATTTTTGGGGGTGGCACCATTCATTTTGATACACACTCACTCTCATTCTCTCCTCCCCATTAGTATGGCCGGCCAAGCTCTAGGTGGGCTGTCCCAATTTTTGGTGTAGGGATTTACACTCATTTGGCTTGGCAAAAATCATAAGAAGATACAAAAAGCAAGAAAGAAATAAGCAATAAAAAGAACTCAATAAAAAGCAAGAAAGAAATAAGCAATAAAAAGAACTAGAAACTAGAACTCAAGACAAGCATGGGATCAATAGCCAACCCTTAAACTTGCAAGCTCAATCAAGAGGTTGCAAGATCAAGAGAAGGGTAAAGAACTCATGTGAAATGAAACACTAATTCCATAAGAAGATACAACCCTTGAGATCAATAACAAACCCTTAAACTTTCAAGCTCAATGAAGAGGTTGAAAGATCAAGAGAAAGCAAGAATCTCAAGGGGAAGCTAAACAAACAAGAATGATACAAAAACTCTCATCTTCATTTAACATCCACTCAATGCTCTCACTACATTTTCATGGAGGAAAGATGAAGAAGAAGAAGAAGAAGAACAAAACTACACTAAAAGAGGCTAAAGAAATTAACTCCTTGGTTTGGCTTAGTTCTGGGGTATTTATAGGAGGGGAACTGGAAACCTAGGGCAAGAATCTGCCCCTATAAGAAAAGACCAACATGCCCCTGAAAAACGACAACGAGAGGAGACTAAATGGCCGCAGTTCCGCGGCCTAAGCGTGATTATGCCGCGGAACCGCGGCCGTTTAGTGGAGTTAGGCCATGAAATTTGGTGGTTTTCCCTAGTTTTTAGTACTCTTCAGTGTGGTATATGACTTTTTCTCAGAAACTCTTCCCATTTCTTCCAGAATTTCAGTAGATCAAAAGGTGATGTGATGTGGATCTTTTGCTAAGATTTCCTCGAGCTCCGCGTAGATATGTTGGATCTTGTGTTGACATTGAGCTTTATGCACGAAAATGACATCGATTTGCCATTTTGTCCCTTAAACTGGTGTGTGGCAACATACGGATAGAGAGCGGAGACCCGTGTTTTATCTGTGTTGGCAGTAATCCGGAATTTGACGTACTTTTCCATGAATTTCACTGTTCAGAGCCGAGAACCTGTATTCTGCAAATATGTAGCAAACACTGACTAAAAGCACCTCCCTATAACCAAACGAGCGTAAGAATGGGCGGTTTAAAATGCAGTATTCTGGTATGAACATAGCTCCTCCTCCAAAAGCTTGTATCATTTCCTCCACCATATGGCAATTCCTACAACCCCAAAATGAGACATGAGCACTACACGCATTCTACAGCAAACCTTGGGTACGTTGGCTCGCCAACTTCGTGCCCGAGTTGCCTCGGTATAGAGGTGGGAGCCCGTAAAAGAAGCCGGCGACGTGGTGCCCTTCCGGCGACGAGGTGGAGACCGGAGCTTCCGCGGGAGATCGGGACGACGACGAGAAGACCGGAGGACACGGATCGGTCGGTATATCTCTCTTCCCCATCTTGTAGTTAGCTAGGACTAGTTAATGGTTCGATCCGGGTTTTAGTGTGCTGTGGTGCCGGTTCAAGAAAATTTAAAGTTAACCATCGCTTCCGCATTTGGCCTCGGGATGGAGGCCGGGGCGCCGCCGTGCACTTACAGTAGTATCAGAGTCTCGCCATTAACATAGTCTAGCTTTGTCTAATGTGTTTTACATTTCCGATCGAACAAAATTCCAAAAACCCGCGCTTTCTTCACATCAGTTTCTGTCGAAATTTTTTGAAGTCCAAAAATTTTTCAGGTTGTTTCAGAATGATGTGCAGGGAATTCTAAGAGTTCTGGGAAAATTTGGTCTCGTGAACAGTCTAAACGACCGTGGAACCGCGGCCAAACCCATGCTTGGGCCGCGGTTCCGCCGCGACTTGAACTGTTCAGTGTACCAAAATTTTCCAGAAAGCTCCTGACTTGGAAATAGGGGTTTTGGAATATTATTTTTGGGCCCAGAATTTCTTGATGTGCTACAGTAGTACTTGGGGGCCCACTTGTTAAAATTTGATCGATCGGATATATTAAACACACTAGTTCACAGTATTTACATTATATCTGCAACCGTGAATGTCACTTGATCGGTAAATCCTGTCTAACTGCTATAGCCCGGTTAGACGGATTTGCGAACGTGGTTTTCACGTTGATGTTCTGTGATTTTGCTGTGATGTTGCGGATCGGTCGTGGGGGATAGCCTGGATGCAATGCTAGTACAGTTTTGTTGTATTATGTACATTTGATATTGCGGGGCGAGCGTCCGACATGTGGACTGCCGTCACTGTCTGTTTGTATTATTATTTTGGGGCACGGCCAGGTTGCGGTCGATATACCCGTTGTATGTATATTTTACTTTCTGTACTAGGATTGCCCCGCGGAGGGGTGCACGGATAGCCGGATTCTAGAGGGCAACGGGCCCGCATCTCATGGCATTGAGACGGAGGGGGCTTCACTCTAGAATTGGCGGGTTATTCGCCGCACTCGTAGGGGGTACAGGTTGACCCAGGAGGGGTGCCCAAGTTACCGGATTCCGTGAAGTGCTGGGTGGTCCATTCACGTTGCTGAAGGGGGCTGCCTCGCTTCAGGTTTTGGCGGGTAACTTACCGCGCCCGTAGGGGTCTAGGATTTCATTGCAAAGGCTATCCACACGACCAGGGGAACGTCGAGTTTCAGCGGCTCTGTGAAACCCGGGGATCCCAGATATCTGTATTGTTCTGTGATGCTGTACATTTCTGTGATGTTGCATTTTATCACGCCTTGAGCTAAATATAATATATTGGTATATATATTAGTAGATATTGTATATGTTTTGCATCCGCGCTAGTCCAATCCCCGCTCTGTCGTTAGTAAGCTAACCTAACGGGTAATGACGGGACCCAGTGGCGAATGCGGATGGCATATACGTACGTCATATTATTTTCGTTCTTTGTGGTGTGATCAATTGATGGGACTGCGTTGATTCGGATCAATGCAAGTTAAAAACAAACCTAATATGATGTTGTTGGAACTTTTTCAAAAAGCTGTTATTGCAAGGAGGTTCATTTTTGTTTTGCATCGTGGTATTCAGTTGGAATATCCTGCTCCTCAGTCGACGAGGCAAGGGCCGAGATCCCTTCACCGAGAGTGACCCCTTGGACAAAAAGTTTGCGTCAGGGAAATGACTTCACTATAACCGATTACTTTTACTTTGCACCGTGGTATTCAGTTGGAATATCCTGCACCTCATTCTACGGGGAAAGAGCCAAGATCCCGTCACCGGGAGTGACCTCTTTAGCAAAGGTTTTCGTCACTATATTTTCTAAAAAGCTATCCGTTCCTTCAACGATATCAAGTTCATTACGTTAAAGGTTTTCGCCAGAAACCATTCGTAGCCCTCCGTCGTTTCAGATGGGTAGCACGTCGTATTCATGCTATGTTTGTTGACCTTCGTCAAGGCATAGTGTATGGTAGCTGCTTGTTGTCTTTCTGCTGCATAAATAGATGCGTTGGTTTGGGACAGTCGTATAGCCTTGTTGACCTTCGTCAAGGGCTTGTACGGGTGGGTTCAAATTAACCTGGACAATGACGGGTGGAACTTGACATGTGACTTATGATTTGTTGACCTTCGTCAAGGTCATAAGAGCATGGGGCAAAAATCCACATCGGGAGTTTCAAAAGAACTGAAACTTGCCAGATATGCGCATACCTTCTGGAGTGTGATGACGTGAGCGGATTCCGTCACGTTATCATGCGATGATAGTTGGATCCCGATTCCCACTGATGAGTTGGTTTACTCCTCGGGTGATCCCGACTAATTCTTCTTTCAGGTTTGGAGGAGAATTTGACGGTACAGTGGGAGGTTTCCAGATTAGATAAATTGGTAACCATTCTGATCTAGGTTAGAGTGCACGCTGAGTGTTTCTTTTCTCTCTCTCTTTGGCAGCGACCATTGACCAGACCCTAAGACTATGACTCAGAGACCAAAATTGACTGAACCTTCTTAAACACTGGCTTTTGGATTGTCAGAGTTGCAAACCTCATTGCCACTCCTACTTTTACCCTTTTCTCCAGGACACCCCGTATTATTACGAACGTCCACTTCCATTAGACAAAACCATCGTATGGTTAGATACGAACTCGAAGGGATTTATTCGAGGATGGTTTCCGGTTCTGGAGAAAACGGATAGGATTATTTAGTTGTCTTTTCCTTTTACCTTCTCTCGAGTTGTGAGTACTCCATGGTTTAGGAGTAGTACACCTATTACGCAAATTGGTAGTCTTCTTCCAAACCTTAGGCTGGTGCCGAACGGTGGGGAATGAAGAAAACCAATTAGCATAACGATGGTGTGCAGAAGGTATTAAGTTAAGACAAAGCAAGGGATTAGTAAGAGGGCAAAGTAAATTGCGACTAATATTCACGACCAAACCAAGTATTTTTTCGCCAATCCTAAATCACCTTTGTATTTCTCCAGGACACTCCGTATCACTACGAAGATCCACAGTTTATTGGATACTCCATCGTATGGTTATATACGAACTCGAAAGGAACTTATTCCAGTTCGGGGATGGATTCTGGGTCAGGAGAAATAGGAATAAGGTTTATTCAGGTGTCTTTTGTCTTCACCTTCTCTCGCATTACGAGTGTTCCTAGGATTGGGACAGTACACCCATTATACTTATTGGATAGTCTTCTTCCAAACCATAGGCTGGTGCCGAACGGTAGGAAAGGAAGAAAACCATTTGGCCTAAGGGGTGTGCAGAAGGTAATGACTAAAGATATAGAAAGGGATTTGGAGAGGTGGCAAAGAATCATACGGTTACAGTCGTGAATCTGGAAGAGGCATTACTAGGAATACCGGGATACCCCATCGAAACATTTCAATGTTTCAGTTTCACTGTGTACTGTTAAAGGAAAACTGATTTCCCGATTAGATACTTACTCCAGGGTATGTATTTACCAGGTATGATTCTCACATCTGTATGGTTTTACAGATGATGAGTGGGAGTAGGTTAGTGGGAATTAGGTGTAGGGTTCCTAAGCACACTAATGAGGTCTCACATGGCATCAACCATGCCAATTTCAAATTTTACGGGTGCCGAGAAACCCTAATACGGATCGTTGACTAGAATTTTAGGCGAACACATGCAACTAGTTAACTACTTAACTAAAAGAACGGAAATACAACCTTTGTAGATCCGGTGCTCCACCTCCATAGCTCCGCAATGAAGTCCCCTCGCTGTCCAAATCAAATCCCGGGCTCAAGCATCGGCTTCATCGGAGAAATGGGCGGGCTAGGTCATTGACTACGATGCCGAAGATGATCTACGTCGAAGCTTCACAAGATCAAGCTCCCACTTCACCAAGTCATGAAACTTGTGAAGAAAACACCCTATACTACTTTGCAAGAGGTAGAGGATGAAGAAATAGGAGGTGGGTTCACTTTAGTTTTGGATTTCTCACTCTTTTTCTCAAGTTGCCATTGATGGAGGCAAGCTTCTTCTTGTGAAGAAGAAGAAGAAGATGATGAATATATTATGATAAGTTATTTTCAAAATAGAAAATAAATGAATACTTATCATAATCCAACCATGGTCAAGTGTAGAGAATGAACTAGGGTTTTGTGGAATGGTTAGGGTTAAGCATGAGACAAATATGGTCACTTAGTCAAAGCTTCATAAAGCTTCAACTAGCATCCAAAGAAAGCCACCATTCATTTATTTTGCAAAATAAACAAACAAAATAAATAAATGATAAAGAAAAAGAAAACCCTAACCATTACACAACCATGGTTTAAACTTTACACAAACTCAAGTTAGCTTGTATCATCAAACATGACACAAACTTGTGTACAAAAGTATATCACATATACATTGTGCACTTCAAGTGAGAAAATCCCTTTAAAATGAACCAATACTAGTTAATGCAAAGTAATATATCAAATATATAATTATACATTAAATCATTAAATCAACACTTGATTTAACGATCCGGTCATATCGCATATAACCAACTAGTATCCAATGTATCGGCTTATCGAATCAATCCTTGAATCGATAACTAGGTTATATCGCATACAACCAATCGATACATTCATCGCGAGAATGGAATACGGTATCACATACACGCATTATTCTCGGTCCTGCACATATCTCATATGCGCTCCTATTTCGTTTCGCTTGAGCCAGGAAGCCTCTGTGTAGGACTCTAAAGACTCGTCAATACGCCGGCAGCAGATGATGATCATATCAAACACCCACAAGCCGCAAGCGGTCTGCTAAACGTAACGGCCACCCGGGTATTGAGCGATCAGAAGATCGACGAGCAAGCCCGCTCACATTCCAGTGAATCCAACCAGTAACACTACCGTACAGTCCGGTCTGATCGTCTGATATGTCGCATATCTCGCCTAGGGGTGGTAAACGTCAGACCCCAATAGCTCGATAAGTCATGTCGATATGAGGTCTATAACAATTTGAGAAACTACTGGTAACACTTACCAGTAAATCTCAGCAACCCTGGCCAGGGATTTCCGGTTATAGCCAATCGAACACAGCGCAACATCAACTCCCTATACCGGGAGAGACGAATCCCCTCCTATCGCTCATTGCCTCCATGTGACTTGGGACTGTACCCAAAAACCACCGTTTTGCACGCCCTCTTGGACGTGGTAAGATAGAAATCAAAGCACAGTGGGAACCACACAAGACTCTATGACGATCTCGGGTCAACAGACTACTCTGTACCAGTGTCACCAGAGAACTGCCATCTGACGTAAGGTATAATACCATCTGGGAGTTCTCGGCGAGTCCGTCCAGTGTACCCAGTCTCCACTGAGCACCTGTATATCATCTCGGATGTCAAACACCAATGGATATGGGATCATCCATCGCCCATCTGTATGGGTCGAGAAGGTATACGGTAGTCTACTCTGGTATATCGATGCCCCGTCTCGATATACCTACGACTAGGGACTTTGAAGGATGTACTTATGGACTACCATGTCCCCACTAGTATGATCCGCATCATAGTCCAGGTAGTCAAGTACACATCCTAAGGGCTTTACCAATATGTAACAGAGAGACAATCAGTGTATATGTTAAGGTAAAGATCAACCAGATAGCATACTATCATGTCGAGCAAGAAAGTCCTCCCTATATATGTCCCAGCATCCACTATAATATACATCCTATGTACAGTAATGGCCTCTAGGGCGTACATATAACTAACAATCTCCCACTTGCACTAGGGCCATCTGTAGCAGTGGTTGCAGTATCTCATACTCAACCATCCCATAAAAATCTCTCTTTGGGAATAGGCCTTTGTGAGTGGATCCGCCGTGCTGTCCTCTGAGTCTACTCTCCTAACCTCGATCACCCTGGAGATCAACTATCTCCATGATCAGGTGATACTGCCTTAGAATATGTCTGGATCACTGATGGGACGGACGTTCCTTGGCATAAGCCACAACTCCATTGTCACACAATGGGAGGAACTAAGTTCATCTCATGAACAAATATACACCCAGACAGCCACTTTGGTAGCATCTTAAGTAGCGATGTATCCAGCCTTTATCTTCTAGTATGCCACGGTATCTAGCTTGGAACTCTTCCAACATACCGCCCCTTTACTGAGGGTAAAGACAATGCCTGTGACTGACTTTCAGTCGTCCTTATCACCCTGGAACCCTTCCAGTGATTCTCCTCAGGATCGGTTGATACCATCTCACTACAACTAGTGAGAATCCTAACATCCAATTAGATCTATCGCATAGATCCAAAATCCAGAATTTAGGAGGTATCACTTTGATCCTATTATGGAGAATTCTTGTGATAACCGGAGATTGACCGAGCGTAGCATAGGAAACTCCTTTCTTATCAAGAGTATGTCATCCACGTACTCTACGAGGATCGTTACTATACTCCCTACTACCTTTTTTGTTTATACAAGGTTCATCTACCATTTTGATGATGTCAAACTCTTTGACTAACACATCAAAACAGATGTTCCAACTCCGCGATGCCTGCTTTATCACATAAAATATCTTGCACACGTTTTCGCTGCTCCCACTGTCTATGAAGCCCTCTGGCTGTGTACTTATAGACGCTCTCTTCCAAAATATCATTTAGAAAAGCAGTCATGACACCCAACCACCAGATATCGTAGTCATGGTATGTAGCCGTGGAAAGTAGGATCTGGATGGACTTAAGCATAGCCACTGAAAAAGGATTCATCATTATCCACGCCTGGTCGATGATGAAAACCTTTAACATGTCTATCTTTGAAAGTCTCAACCTTTCCAAGTACACCAAGTAATCTTCTCAAGATATACTTGCTCTTGATGGGGATTTAACCCTTCAGATATAGCAACCAAAGTCCATACTATGTTGGTGTATAAGGATTCCATCTCAGATCACTAAGCATCCAGCCATTCTTACAGAGTCTCACTCTTGATGGCCAGTTCGAAACTAGTTGGGTCATCATCTCATGATGCAATCCTCGCTCCCACTGTCATAGAGACACAGAAGTATCTCTCAGATGGGTGAGAAAACCTACTAGATCGGCGGAGAGGCTGAGGTTCGTTGGTAACTATTGAATTTTTTGGTTCTATCAAATCATCTGCTGTAGTTTGTATAGCTGGAACCTTTCCAGTTCTACATTACAGACCTTGCCTAGAGCTTGTCCGGATTTTGCTTTTCAGACATAGGCTGGACAACCCCAAATCTTAACTAACTTAAGAGATGGGCTCTTCCCTTATCATATCAAATATGAAGTGGTAGGTAACTGATTTGATTTGAACCCTATTCAATAGGTATGCAGCTTCTCAAGTGCATAACTCCCAAAAAGGAAACAGGTAACTCAGTATTACTCATCATAGAGCACACCTTATCATATAGGGTGAGATTGCTCCGTCCCGATATACCATCGTGCTATGGTGTATACGGAGGAGTAATGCTGAGAGAGAATCTCATTCTCCTTTAGAATAGTCCAGGAATTCCGTGCTCAAGTATTCTCCTCCTTGATCTCATCAAAGGACATAATACTTATACCCGTATTGGTTCTCTACTTCTAACTTATATTCTGTGAATATCTCAAAAGGTTCTGACTTGTGTTTCAACAGGAACATATGTCTGAATCAAAAGAGATCATCAGAGAATTTAATGAAGTATAAAGAACCGGTCTTAGCAAGTGTAGACTGGGGACCTACATACATCAACATGTATCATCCCAAGAGTTCACTAATTCTTTCTCTGTTACCAATAAACAGAGCTGTGGTCATCTTATCTCTGTGACATGACTGGCAAGTTTCATAGGATGTAAATTCAAACAGATTTAAATATGCATCTAAATGTAACTTCAGCTAGTCAGGTCGCATTGATATGACCTAGTCTACAATGCCTCAAGAAGGATTTGTTCATTTCTGAACTCATCCTCCTGTGTGTGTTCTGTATACTAAAGAACTGTAGTTTGATTTAGAACATCAATGCTTTTAGATAACGTGCCTGAACCGATCAACTTTTGATATAGGAAATGTTCAAAACATTATCCAACAATACAAAATTTTATCATTTCTTTACTAATAAAGAGACTGATATGATTTTGTATATCAGGTTCGGTATTTAATAACATTCGTTCAAAATCAATGTATTTGGAATACAGGGTGACAGTGACCAACAGACTTGGCTGCAACACTTGCCCCGTTTTCTGTCTCATGAAACTTATCACCCGTTCTCAGTTCTCTGCCTTTATGTAGCCCTATGAAACAGATTACATATCTGGGATCCTGTTCCGGTATCAGATACCCAGGACGCAGAGGATACTGAGAAACAGTTCTTTGTAACGAACACACCCGAAGATGATGCATCAGCATGCACTCTCTTCGTTTGGGCGGCACGGGAATTCTGGTAATCTCCAATTTCCTGCTCTGTCTTATAACAATTTAAGTTGGAGCGGGACCAACGTTCCCCAGCTCAGTATAACAAGCGGGTTCGGTCAATATTCCGTATTATTATCTTGATTAAGGCGTGATATGGTCGCTACCTGGAGAGAGAGAGAAGAAAACACTCAGCGTGCGCTCTTTCAAGAATAGATTGGTTATTATTTTATCTAATCAGGATGGCTCCCACTGCTTTTTATCAAATCTTCCTTCAAACCCTAAAAGGAAAGACTAGCCGGGATTAATTACACGCTACAGGTTCGCCAATCTTTCAGCCAGGCCAGTGTCGGTACTTTGAGGGAGGTCCCCCGTGCTTTCGCACGAACCTAATTAATGTAAACCTCGTTTTTCCAGAG
This sequence comes from Agapanthus africanus, assembly GCA_030015575.1. Classification (NCBI taxonomy): domain Eukaryota; kingdom Viridiplantae; phylum Streptophyta; class Magnoliopsida; order Asparagales; family Amaryllidaceae; genus Agapanthus; species Agapanthus africanus. Next base: position 537,027,194 of record JASDDO010000019.1, read on the forward strand.
GCGTAACCCCGTTGACACCTTTCTAGACACCTACTTGATCGGCTAATTGTAATGTGTAAAACTCTCCCAGGAGTAACTCTTACTCTCAGCGGGTATCGGGATCCAACTATCTCATAGAAGGTATGCAATCTCATTGCAAATTTCAACACTTGAAATTCCCGATAATATTTTGCCCCTAACCTCCTATGACCTTGACAAAGGCCAACAAACCATAGGATGCTAGTCAAGTTCAACCCGTCATTTCCTGATTGAATTAAACCCACCCGCACGGCCCTTGACAAAGGCCAACAAGGTCGCACGACTACCCTAATCTAATCTGCATCATATGCATAAGCAGATAAGCACCAGTTAGCTACCGCACACTGCGCCTTGACAAAGGCCAACAAACGCAGCACGAATACTAACTACTACTTATCTGAAATGACGGAGGGCTACGACAGGTTTTTCTGAAAACCTATTGCGTAATGAACTTGATATCGTTATAGAATCAAATGATTTTTAAAAATGGAGTGCTTTTGAGGCTTTTCTAGTTTTGCTAAAGGAGTCACTCCCGGTGAAGGGATTGTCGGTCCTTTCCTCATCGAATAAGGTGCGGGATATATCATATATAGCACTTTGCAAAGCAAAAACTCTTAAAAGCAGTCAAAAGACAAACCGAGTGTGTAGCATCTGCCAGTTATTGCTAAAGGAGTCACTCCCGGTGAAGGGATCTCGGTCCTTTCCTTATCGAATAAGGTGCAGGATATATCACATATACCGCTGTGCAAAGCAAGAACTGTAGCTACCTGTTTTATTTTTGAAATTCGATTCTACAACATCTTTAGGTTTCTTTTTATTACATTAATCATATTAATGAAGTCCCATCATTTAAGTACCTAAACATATCATTGGTTAATTTTTGCATCGTAATTCTTAGAATTCCCTGCTGAATTTTTAAAGCATTTTTAATCTGGAAAAATCCCAGTTTTTAGAAAAAGTCCAGAGAGCGATTTGTTTTAGGGTTTCGATGTTCATTCGGGTTTCAAACGTCGTCTACTGATCGCCTAAGGCTCTAGCTAGGCTCTGATACCACTGTAGGGTTCCTAGGCATACTAATGAGGTCTCACATGACATCAACCATGCCAATTTCAAATTTTACGGGTGCCGAGAAACCCTAATACGGATCGTTGACTAGAATTTTAGGCGAACACATGCAACTAGTTAACTACTTAACTAAAAGAACGGAAATACAACCTTTGTAGATCCGGTGCTCCACCTCCATAGCTCCGCAATGAAGTCTCCTCGCTGTCCAAATCAAATCCCGGGCTCAAGCATCGGCTTCATCGGAGAAATGGGCGGGCTAGGTCATCGACTACGATGCCGAAGATGATCTACGTCGAAGCATCACAAGATCAAGCTCCCACTTCACCAAGTCATGAAACTTGTGAAGAAAACACCCTATACTACTTTGCAAGAGGTAGAGGATGAAGAAATAGGAGGTGGGTTCACTTTAGTTTTGGATTTCTCACTCTTTTTCTCAAGTTGCCATTGATGGAGGCAAGCTTCTTCTTGTGAAGAAGAAGAAGATGAATATATTATGATAAGTTATTTTCAAAATAGAAAATAAATGAATACTTATCATAATCCAACCATGGTCAAGTGTAGAGAATGAACTAGGGTTTTGTGGAATGGTTAGGGTTAAGCATGAGACAAATATGGTCACTTAGTCAAAGCTTCATGAAGCTTCAACTAGCATCCAAAGAAAGCCACCATTCATTTATTTTGCAAAATAAACAAACAAAATAAATAAATGATAAAGAAAAAGAAAACCCTAACCATTACACAACCATGGTTTAAACTTTACACAAACTCAAGTTAGCTTGTATCATCAAACATGACACAAACTTGTGTACAAAAGTATATCACATATACATTGTGCACTTCAAGTGAGAAAATCCCTTTAAAATGAACCAATACTAGTTAATGCAAAGTAATATATCAAATATATAATTATACATTAAATCATTAAATCAACACTTGATTTAACGATCCGGTCATATCGCATATAACCAACTAGTATCCAATGTATCGGCTTATCGAATCAATCCTTGAATCGATAACTAGGTTATATCGCATACAACCAATCGATACATTCATCGCTAGAATGGAATACGGTATCACATACACGCATTATTCTCGGTCCTGCACATATCTCATATGCGCTCCTATTTCGTTTCGCTTGAGCCAGGAAGCCTCTGTGTAGGACTCTAAAGACTCGTCAATACGCCGGCAGCAGATGATGATCATATCAAACACCCACAAGCCGCAAGCGGTCTGCTAAACGTAATGGCCACCCGGGTATTGAGCGATCAGAAGATCGACGAGCAAGCCCGCTCACACTCCAGTGAATCCAACCAGTAACACTACCGTACAGTCCGGTCTGATCGTCTGATATGTCGCATATCTCGCCTAGGGGTGGTAAACGTCAGACCCCAATAGCTCGATAAGTCGTGTCGATATAAGGTCTATAAAAATTTGAGAAACTACTGGTAACACTTACCAGTAAATCTCAGCAACCCTGGCCAGGGATTTCCGGTTATAGCGAATCGAACACAGCGCAACATCAACTCCCTATACCGGGAGAGACGAATCCCCTCCTATCGCTCATTGCCTCCATGTGACTCGGGACTGTACCCAAAAACTACCGTTTTTCATGCCCTCTTGGACGTGGTAAGATGGAAATCAAAGCACAGTGGGAACCACACAAGACTCTATGACGATCTCGGGTCAACAGACTACTCTGTACCAGTATCACCAGAGAACTGCCATCTGACGTAAGGTATAATACCATCTGGGAGTTCTCGGCGAGTCCGTCCAGTGTACCCAGTCTCCACTGAGCACCCGTATATCATCTCTAATGTCAAACACCAATGGATATGGGATCATCCATCGCCCATCTGTATGGGTCGAGAAGGTATATGCTAGTCTACTCTAGTATATCGATGCCCCGTCTCGATATACCCACGACTAGGGACTTTGAAGGATGTACTTATGGATTACCATGTCCCCACTAGTATGATCTGCATCATAGTCCAGGTAGTCAAGTACACATCCTAAGGGCTTTACCAATATGTAACAGAGAGACAATCAGTGTACATGTTAAGGTAAAAATCAACCAGATAGCATACTATCATGTCGCGCAAGAAAGTCCTCCCTATATATGTCCCCACATCCACTACAATATACATCCTATGTACAGTAATGGCCTCTAGGGCATACATATAACTAACATTAGGTGATCATCCTCATTATATCGGGATTCGTTGTAATCGGTGATATTTGAGGAAATCACCTGGGCTGTTTGCCGGTCGGCAAATATTTAGTTTTGAATATCCGCTGTTATGCACCAATTTCAAATCGATATATCTGTACGTCTATTTTCATAGAGTGAGATATACCTTTTTGAAATTATGTCTATGACATTTACCTATATCAGTGGATGGTTAGGTAAGGAGCATTAAACAGCGGTGTAATTCTTCTTAACCATAAGTACAGTTTTCAACCTACGACACACAGTGAATGAGTAATCAGACTCAAGGGACTTATACGGAGTATTGTTTGTTGTCCAGGGTCCATCAGGACAGAGGGGTTGGTCCTCGTACTATATTCGGTTTACTTATGACTTCTTTAGTTTTTAGACAGGTGTTTCGTGGAAACACAGGGTCCGAATTTTGAGAAGTTATAGGTATTTGAATAAAGTAGAGAACCAGGTATTGCAAGTATCGGGATTCTTCAAAGTGATCAAAGATGTAGATACTTGTGTATGGTATTCAGTTGATAGTGATGGTTAAGAGAACTTGCTTCTCTTTCAGGTTACTCATAATTGGAAGCATTCCTAAGTTGAGTAACGCTGATCGGCCTCCTTCTATTTAGTTGACATGCACTGGAGTCAGTTGCATGATTTGAATCTGGTTCAATTAAATCAGTGCCTCTGGTTCTATATATTGAATATATAGAACAGTTCATATCTTAACGTTGTTAAGGTACGGGGAGTTGTCTGGATTAAAACCAGACTCTGGATAACTCAAGGCACGTTTCTGTAATGGCTGTTTGTGGGTTGACCCAGGGTATGACGAGGGTTGACTTTCTACCATCTGGCAGATCAATAGTGATATTGTTCTAGACTCGCTACAGTTTTAATAAAAATGGATTTTTTCAGAAAACAGAAATGGGAGTATGGTAGAACTGGAAGTGATTCCAGAACCACAAACGATTACTGAAGATTTGATAAGGAACCTAAAGATTCAATCTGGTTTGACATTCCATTGGCCACTCCGCAGATACGGTGGGTAACCTCAGGCACCCGAGAGGTACTCCGGTAGCCTCAAGGACGGTGACAGGGAGGTTCTTGTTTACCCAGACTTGCCATTGCTGTTGTTCCAGATCGTGAGACCCGGCAGGAGGATGAGTATAGCGTCGTTCTAAACTAGCTTTAGAAGTGTACGTCTATATGACTCTGCCAGAGGGTTGTCGTAGTCAGTGGGAGCAGCGGAAGCATTGGTGGACAAGTGGCTTATGTCTATTTATAGACTAAAGCAGATATAGCGGAGATAGATTATCAATTTCTGATGTGACAGTCATAGGTTTGACTCCATCAGAATAGGGGATGGATCTGTTAAGAAGGTAGTAGGGTGTGATGTCCTGATATTTGGATGGCATACACAGAGTAGGAAGTGATATTCCTATACTACGATCGGTTATACTTTGGTCGTCACACAGTGGTTTCTCCACAAAGGAAATGGATTTTATATCAGACATACTGGTTACTAGATCTATGGTTTTAGATCTAGATTTGGATGGTTTCCCAATCAAGGGTACTTAGACAGCATTCTAAGAGTATTTAGAATGGACGACTCCTGGCACGGTAGTGTACCTGCAGGTGATGGAGTTACCCTCTCTAGAGGTGTCTTACAGACTAAAGGGGAGAGGGATGTGCATGATTGGCAGATCACTTGCTCAGGCAATTGAGTCAATCATGAGATGTCAAGTACCACACCAGATGTTGCTCTTGCACTAGATGCAATAAGTTGACAATGATCCAATCCTGGAGAAATAGTCGGAAGCAGTTCTAGAGCATAAGTGAATGTTCTAGGGATATGATAACGACAGCCTCATTCGGGAGACAGTTATCATTCCAGGCTTCCAAGGTGACCTGGACGACAAGGAGGTTGTCAGAGTTATAGTTTTCTTTCAGACGAGGGGCAGTATTTTGGACAGGTGGTCCAAGGCAATACTGAGGGAGGCATGGCGCAGGATACTGATTGAGTTCAGTTGACGATACAGTCTAAGAAGTTTGGATTTGGAGTTCATTTATGAGTTAGGTCCCATCAAACATTCAGACATATTTTAAGACAGGTATTGCTCATTTCGAGAGATGGCTTTCTCCGCGAACATGAGATATAGAGAGACATAGAAAGAAACATCAAAGCGGATCCACTCACTGAGGCTATTCCTCGAACGCAATAGTTTCGCAAACGGGCTTTGTAAGACTGACTTGTAGAGGAGTTGGGTGTTCGGTATCACACGGGCTGTGAGTTTACGACATCGCAATAATTAGCCTTGAGTGCAAGTGGAAGATTGTTGGAGATAGTGCCCTCAGAGTCAATTATTGGATCACAGGCACGTGATTGCAATGATTGAGGGAGGACCTATCCCGGTAGGACAGTCTTACTCGAGATGATAGTATGCTATCTGGTTTATCTTTATCATCGTGTACTGCTTTAGGTGACCTGACATGTCGCTATTACACGTTGATAGAGCCCCTAGGATTCTTGCTTGACCACCAGCAGTATGAGGGCGATCATATAAGTGGGAGCTGGGGTCTATAAGCACATCCTTAAAAGGTCCCTAGTCGTGGGAGTTTCGAGATAGGGCATCGATACTCCAGAGTAGACTAGTGTATACAGTCGAGACCCCGACGAGGGGCGGTGGCCGGTCTCACAAGCCATTGGTGTCAGTTGGATCACCTAAGATGTATACAGATGCTCATTGGGTTATGAGTACACCGGACAGGACTCGCCGGGAACATGCTAGTTGGTCTTATACCTGATGTCAGATAGCAGTTCCCTGGTGACATGTGTACAGGTTAGTTCATCGACCTGAGGATCGTCATTTGTCTCGTGTGAGTTCCCACTGTACTTTGATTACTACCCTACCACGCTCAAAGGAGACGTGCAAACAGGTTTTAGTTGGGTACAGTCCCGAGCCACATGGAGGCAGTGAGCGGATCTTCAGGGGTTCGTCTCTCCCGGTATTGGGGGTGAGGTCGCGCTGTGTCTAGGAGAGCCATTACACAAAGCCCTCGGCCGAGGCAGGAGATTTACTGGTATGTATTCCAGTAGCATCTCAGGGTGTTCTGGGCTACACTCCGACACGACTTGTACCGCTTTTGGGGGTCTGACTTTTACCAACCCCCTAGGCCCGCCATGCGATGCTCATAGACAAACGGACCGGACTGTACGGATATTGTCACTGACAGGCTCAGTAGGGTGTCAGGATGAGTTCGCTCATCGACGTCCCTTTTTGGTCAATACCTGGTGGCCCGTTACGTATTGGCTTATACCTCTGACGTGCTAGTGGTTAAATCCACAACCAAGGTGTTGACGAGTCTTTAGAGTCCCCCACATTCAGTTGCTCAAGTTTTCGGGCGAAATGCTGTAGAGGCCATATGGAGATATGGTAGGGTTCGATCAGATACGTGCGGTATTGCACGGATCAGGATCGGACGGATAATACTAGCAGGCTTTGGTTTAAGCCGGATCCTAGTACAGTACAGTGTAGATTTTGTCTCATTACATTTGTATTCGGTCGGAATACAAATGCGGGTGTGTATACACAGTATCGGGGTTTTCCTATAATTTATTACGGGACCAGTTTTCTGGAGTTGCCAGTTTGCTTTCCGTTTCGGCCAATTTCCTTTGTTTCGTTCATTGGCCGAAGATTGGTGGAGGAGGGCTTATTTGCTTTTGTGCGAATAAGCAATTGTGGAGGGGGTCTTTGCTTATTCTTGTGTCATGATGGTTGCACCATTCTTTGACCTTGACTTCTTCTTCTTTCATGATGGCTTGACCTTTTTGAAGTCATCATGCTTGATGATGATAGATTATGATGGTGGAGTATGGGTTTGTGTTTTTGATCATTTCCTTTCATGATATCCTTTGACCTCTCTCTCACTTGGATTTTTGGGGGTGGCTCCATTCATTTTGATACACACTCACTCTCATTCTCTCCTCCCCATTAGTATGCCGGCCAAGCTCTAGGTGGGCTGTCCCAATTTTTGGTGTAGGGATTTACACTCATTTGGCTTGGCAAAAATCATATTAGCTCCTCCTCCAAAAGCTTGTATCATTTCCTCCACCATATGGCAATTCCTACAACCCCAAAATGAGACATGAGCACTACACGCATTCTACAGCAAACCTTGGGTACGTCGGCTCGCCAACTTCGTGCCCGAGTTGCCTCGGTATAGAGGTGGGAGCCCGTAAAAGAAGCCGGCGACGTGGTGCCCTTCCGGCGATGAGATGGAGACCGGAGCTTCCGCGGGAGATCGGGACGACGACGAGAAGACCGGAGGACACGGATCAGTCGGTATATCTCTCTTCCCCATCTTGTAGTTAGCTAGGACTAGTTAATGGTTCGATCCGGGTTTTAGTGCGCGGTGGTGCCGGTTCAAGAAAATTTAAAGTTAACCATCGCTTCCGCATTTGGCCTCGGGATGGAGGCCGGGGTGCCGCCGTGCACTTACACGAAGGACACGGATCGCTTGGTATAGTTTCTCTACCCCTTTTTCTTGTTTGCTAGAGTTAGGTTAATGGCCCGATCCGGGTCAAAAGTGCGCGGTGGTGCCGGTTTGCAAGTTTCGCAAAGTTTTTCGTTTCCGCGTTTCCGGTGTTGGATCGACGGCCGGGGCGCCGCCGTGCACTTACATTGGTATCAGAGACACGCCATTAACCTAGTCTAGCTTGCTCTAATGTGTTTACAAGTTCGATCGGACATTTATCCCAAAACCGCATTTTCATTGCATATGTTTCTGTCGAAATTTTTTTTGGGCTCCAAAAATTTTTCAGGGTGTTGCAGAAATATGTGCAGGGTGTTCTAAGACTTCTGGAAAAATTTGGTGGCATGATTCGACTTTTCCACCGCGGAACCGCGGCCAAACACATGCATTAGCCGCGGTTCCGCGGCCATAATGACCCCTTGTTGCACCATTTTTTTCCGGTGGGTCCTAGTATGTGTAATGGGGTTTTTGGAATACTATTTTTGGGCCCAAATTTTCTGTGAGTGCTACAGTAGTGCTTGGGGCCCACTTCGGTACATTTGTTCGATCGGATATTTTAAATATGTTAGTTCACAGTATTTACCTTATATCTGCGACCGTGAATGTCATTCGATAGGTAAATCCTGTCTAACTGCTATAGCCCTTTTAGACGGATTTGTGAACGTGACATTCACGTTGATGTTCTGTGTTGTGCTGTGCTGTGCTGTTGCGGATTGGTCATGGGGGATAGCCTGGATGCAATATTAGTACAGTTTTGTTTTATATGTACATTTGATATTGCGGGGCGAGCGTCTGACATGTGGAATGCCGTCACTGCCTGTTTGTATATTATTCTTTTGGGGCACGACCGGGTCGAGGTCGATGTACCCGTTGTATGTATATTTTATTTTCTGTACTAGGATTACCCCGCGGAGGGGTGAACGGATAGCCGGGTTCTAGAGGGCAACGGGCCCGCATCTCATGGCATTGAGACGGAGGGGGCTTCACTCTAGAATTGGCGGGCTATTCGCCGCACTCGTAGGGGGTACAGGTTGACCCAGGAGGGGTGCCCAAGTTACCGGATTCCGTGAAGTGCTGGGTGGTCCATTCACGTTGCTGAAGGGGGCTGCCTCGCTTCAGGTTTTGGCGGGTGACTTGCCGCGCCCGTAGGGGTCTAGGATTTTCATTGCATAGGCTATCCACACGACCAAGGGAACGTCGGGTTTCAGTAGTGGCTCTATGAAACCCGGGGATCCCAGATATCTGTATTGTTCTGTGATGCTGATTACATTGCTGTGATGTTCCGGATTGGTCGTGGGGGATAGCCTGGATGCAATATTAGTACAGTTTTGTTTTATATGTACATTTGATATTGCGGGGCGAGCGTCCGACATGTGGACTGCCGTCACTGCCTTTTTGTATATTATTCTTTTGGGGCACGACCGGGTCGAGGTCGATGTACCCGTTGTATGCATATTTTATTTTCTGTACTAGGATTACCCCGCGGAGGGGTGCATGGATAGCCGGGTTCTAGAGGGCAATGGGCCCGCATCTCATGGCATTGAGACGGAGGGGGCTTCACTCTAGAATTGGCGGGCTATTCGCCGCACTCGTAGGGGGTACAGGTTGACCCAGGAGGGGTGCCCAAGTTACCGGATTCCGTGAAGTGCTGGGTGGTCCATTCACGTTGCTGAAGGGGGCTGCCTCGCTTCAGGTTTTGGCGGGTGACTTGCCGCGCCCGTAGGGGTCTAGGATTTTCATTGCACAGGCTATCCACACGACCAGAGGAACGTCGGGTTTCAGTAGCGGCTCTATGAAACCCGGGGATCCCAGATATCTGTATTGTTCTGTGATGCTGATTACATTTCTGTGATGTTGCATTTTATCACGCCTTGAGCGAATATTATATATTGATATATATACCAGTAGATGTTGTATATGTTTTGCATCCGCGCTAGTCCAGTCCCCGCTCTGTCGTTAGTTAAGTAACCTAACGGGTGATGACGGGACCCAGTGGCGAATGCGGATGGCATATACGTACATCATTATTTTCGTTCTTTGTGGTGTGATCAATTGATGGGACTGCGTTGATTCGGATCAATGCAAGATAATCAAACCTATTCTGATGTTGTTGGAACACTTTTCAAAAAGCTGTTATTGCAAGGGCGTTCTCTTTTGTTTTGCACAGTGGTATTCAGTTGGAATATCCTGCTCCTCAGTCGACGAGGCAAGGGCCGAGATCCCTTCACCGGGAGTGACCCCTTGGACAAAAGTTTGCGTCAGGACAATAACTTCACTATAGCCGATTACTTTTGCTTTGCATCGTGGTATTCAGTTGGAATATCCTGCACCCCATCCTACGGGGAAAGCGCCGAGATCCCTTCACCGGGAGTGACCTCTTTAGCAAAGGTTTTCGTTACTATATTTTTATAAAGCTATCCATTCCTTCAACGATATCAAGTTCATTACGTTAATGGTTTTCGCCAGAAACCATTCGTAGCCCTCCATCATTTCAGTTAAATATTCGGTAGTATTCAAGCTATGTATTTTGACCTCACGCCAAGGCATAGTGATTGGTAGCTGCCGGATATTTATCTGTTGCATAGATAGAATGCGTTGGTTTGGGACAGTCGTACTTCTATTTTGGCCTACGTCAAGGGTATGTACGGATGGGTTCAAATTAACCTGGATAATGATGGGTAGAACTTGACATGTGATTTATGATATTTTGACCTCACGCCAAGGTCATAAGAGCATGGGGCAAAAATCACATCGGGAGTTTCTAAAGAAACTGAAACTTGCCAGATATGCGCATACCTTCTGGAGTGTGATAATGTGAGCGGATTCCATCATATTATCATGCGATGATAGTTGGATCCTGATTCCCACTGATGAGTTGGTTTACTCCTCGGGTGATCCCGACTAATTCTTCTTTCAGGTTTGGGGGAGAATTTGACGGTACAGTGGGAGGTTTCCTGATTAGATAAAGTGATAACCATTCTGATATAGGTTAGAGTGCACGCTGAGTGTTTCTTTTCTCTCTCTCTTTGGCAGCGACCATTGACCCGACCTTAGACTATGACTCAGTGACCAAGTCAACCGAACCTTCTTAAAACACTGGCTTTTGGATTGTCAGAGTTGCAAACCTCATTGCCACTCCTACTTTTACCCTTTTCTCCAGGACACCCCGTATTACTACGAACGTCCACTTCCATTGGATAAAACCATCGTATGGTTATATACGAACTCGAAGGAATTTATTCGAGGATGGTTTCTGGTACTGGAGAAAACGAATAGGACTATTCAGTTGTCTTTTCCTTTTACCTTCTCTCAGGTTGCGAGTGCTCCTTAGATTAGGGGATAGTACACCCATTACGTAAATTGGATAGTCTTCTTCCAAACCATAGGCAGGTGCCGACCGGTAGGGAAGGAAGAAAACCAATTAGCCTAAACGGTGTACAGAAGGTATTAAGTTAAGACAAAGAAAGGGATTAGACGGAGGGCAAAGTAAATTGCGACTGATATTCACGACCAAACCAAGTATTTCGTTACCACTCCCACTTCACCTTTGTATTTCTCCAGGACACTCCGTATCAGTATGAAGATCCACAGTTTATTGGATACTCCATCGTATGGTTATATAGGAACTCGAAAGGAACTTGTTCCAGTTTGGGGATGGATTCTGGTTCAGGAGAAATAGGAATAAGGTTTATTCGGTTGTCTTTTATTTTCACCTTCTCTCGCATTGCGAGTGCTCCTAGGATTAGGACAGTACACCCATTATGCTTATTGGATAGTCTTCTTCCAAACCATAGGCTGGTGCCGAACGGTACGGAAGGAAGAAAACCATTTGGCCTAAAGGGGTGTACAGAAGGTAATGACTAAAGACATATAAAGTGATTTGGAGAGGTGGCAAAGAAATATACGGTTACAGTTGTGAATCTGGATAATGGATGAGGCATTACTAGGAATACCCAGATACCCCATCGAAACATTTCAATGTTTCAGTTTCACTGTGTATTGTTAAAACAAAACTGATTTCCCAATTAGCACTTGCTCCAGGGTATGTATTTACCAGGTATGATTCTCACATCTGTATGGTTTTACAGATGATGAGTGAGAGCAAGTTATTAGGAATTTGGTGATCATCCTCATTATATCGGAATTCATTGTAATTGGTGATATTTGAGGAAATCGCCTGGGTTGTTTGCCGGACGGCAAATATTTGGTTTTGAATATCCGCGGTTATGCACCAATTTCAAATTGATATATCTGTACGTCTATTTTCGTAGAGTGGGATATACCTTTTTGAAATTATGTCTATGACATTTACCTATATCAGTGGATGGTTAGGTAAGGAGCATTAAACAGCGGTGTAATTCTTCTCAACCATAAGTACAGTTTTCAACCTACGACATACAGTGAATGAGTCGCTAGACTCAGAGGACTTATACAGAGTATTGTATTTTGTCCAGTGTCCATTAGGACAGAGGGGTTGGTCCTCGTACTATATTCGGTTTACTTAAGACTTCTCTAGTTTTTAGACAGGTGTTTCGTAGAAACACAGGGTCTAAGTTTTGAGAAGTTATAGGTATAAGAGTAAAGTAGAGAACCAGATGTTGCAAGTATCGGGATTCTTCGAAGTGATCGAAGATGTAGATACTTGTGTATGGTATTCAGTTGATAGTAATGATTAAGTGAAGTTGCTTCTCTTTCAGGTTACTCATAATTGGAAGTATTCCTAAGTTGAGTAACGCTGATCGGCCTCTTTCCATTTAGTTGACATGCACTGGAGACAGCTGCATGATTTGAATCTGGTTCAATTAAATCAGTGCCTCTGTTTCTGTATTGGATATAGAACAGCTCGTATCTTGACGATGTTAAGGTACGGGGAGTTGTCCAGCTTATGCTTAAAACCAGACTCTGGATAACTCACGGCACGTTTCTGTAATGGCTGTTTGTGGGTTGACCCAGGGTATGACGAGGGTTGACTTTCTACCATCTGGAAGATCAATAGTGATATTGTTCTTCACTCGCCACAATTTTAAAAGAAATGGATTTTTTCAGAAAACACTAGTGGGAGTATGGTAGAACTGGAAGTGATTCCAGAACCACAAACGATTACTGAAAATTTGATAAGAACCTAAAGATTCAATCTGGTTTGACATTCTATTGGCCACTCCGCAGATACAGTGGGTAACCTCAGGCACCCAAGAGGTACTCCGGTAGCCTCACGGACGGTGACAGAGAGGTTCTTGTTTACCCAGACTTGCCATTGCTGTTGTTCCAGACCGTGAGACCCGGCAGGAGGATGAGTATAGCGTCGTTCTGAACTAGCTTTAGAAGTGTACGTCTATATGACTCTGCCAGAGGGTTGTCATGGTCAGTGGGAGCAGCGGAAGCATTGGTGGACAGGTGGCTTATGTCTATTTATTGACTAAAACAGATATAGCGGAGATAAATCATCTATTTCTGATGTGACAGTCATAGGTTTGACTTCATCAGAATAGAGGATGGATCTGTTAAGAAGGTAGTAGGGTGTGATGTCCTGGTATATGGATAACATACACAGAGTAGGAAGTGATATTCCTATACTACGATCGGTTATTCTTTGGTTGTCACACTGTGGTTTCTCCACATAGGACTTGGATATTATATCAGACATTCTGGTTACTAGATCTATGGTTTTAGATCTAGATTTGGGTGGTTTCCCAATATGGGTACTTTGACAGCATTCTATGAGTATTTAGAATGGACGACTCCTGACACGGTAGTGTACCTGCAGGTAATGGAGTCACCCTTTCTAAAGGTGTCTTATAGACTAAAGTAGAGAGGGATGTGCATGATTGGCAGATCACTTACTTAGGCAATTGAGTCAATCATGAGATGTCAAGTACCACACCAGATGTTGCTTTTGCATTAGATGCAATAAGTTGATATTGATCCAATCCTGGAGAAACATTGGGAAGCAGCTTTAGAACATAAGTGCATGTTCTAAGGATATGATAACGACAGCCTCATTCAGGAGACAGTTATCATTCCAGGCTTCCAAGGTGACATGGACGACAGGGTGGTCGTCAAAGTCATAGTTTTCCCTCTGACGAAGGGCAGTATTTTGGACAGGTGGTCCAGGTAGATACTGAGGGAAGGCATGGCGCAGGATACTGATTAAGTTCAGTTGACGATACAGTCTGAGAAGTTTGGATTTGGAGTTCATTTATGAACTAGGTCCCATCAGACATCCAGACATTCTAAGACAGGTATTGCTCATTTCGGGAGATGGTTTTCTCCGCGAACATGGGATATAGAGAGACATAGAAAGAAACATCACAGCGGATCCACTCACTGAGGCTATTCCTCGAACGCAATAGTTTCGCAAACGAGCTTTGTGAGACTGATTAGTAGAGGAGTTGGGTGTTCGGTATCACACGGGCTGTGAGTATGCTACATCGCAATAATTAGCCTTAAGTGCAAGTGGGAGATTGTTGGAGATAGTGACCTCAGAGTCAATTATTGGATCACAGGCACGTGATTGCAATGATTGAGGGAGGACCTGTCCCAGTAGGACAGTCTTACTCAAGATAATAGTATGCTATCTGGTTTATCTTTATCATCGTGTACTGCTTTAGGTGACCTTACAGGTCACTATTGCATGTTGATAGAGCCCCTAGGATTCTTGCTTGACTACCAGCAGTATGAAGGCGATCATATACGTGGGAGCTGGGGTCTATAAGCATATCCTTAAAAGGTCCCTAGTCGTGGGAGTTTCGAGACAGGGCATCGATTCTCCAGAGTAGACTAGTGTATACATTCGAGACCCCGACGAGGGGCGGTGGCCGGTCTCACAAGCCACTGGTGTCAGTTGGTTCACCTAAGATGTATATAGGTGCTCATTGGGTTATGAGTACACCGGACAGGACTCGCCGGGAACCTGCTAGTTGGGATTATACCAGACGTCAGATAGCAGTTCCCAGGTGACATGTGTACAGGTTAGTTCATCGACCTGAGATCGTCATTTGTCTCGTGTGAGTTCCCACTGTGCTTTGATTACTACCCTACCATGCTCAAAGGAGACGTGCAAACAGGTTTTAGTTGGGTACAGTCCCGAGCCACATGGAGGCAGTGAGCGGATCTGCAGGGGTTCGTCTCTCCCGGTATTGGGGATGAGATCGCGCTGTGTCTAGGAGAGCCATTACACAAAGCCCTCGGCCGAGGCAGGAGATTTACTGGTAGGTATTCCAGGAGTATCTCAGTGTGTTCTGGGCTTCACTCCGACACGACTTGTACCGCTTTTGGGGGTCTGACTTTTACCAACCCCCTAGGCCCGCCATGCGATACTCATAGACGAACGGACCGGACTGTACGGATATTGTCACTGACAGGCTCAGTAGGGTGTCAGGATGAGTTCGCTCACAGACGTCCCTTTTGGTCAATAGCGGTGGCCCGTCACGTATGGCTAATACCTCTGACGTGCTAGTGGTTAAATCCACATCTATAGTATTGACGAGTCTCTAGAGTCCCCCACACACAGTTACTCAAGTTTCGGGCGAAACGCTGTTGAGGCCGTATGGAGATATGACAGGGTTCGATCGGATACGTGCGGTATTGCACGGATCGTGATCGGACGGATTTTACTAGCGGGCTTTGGTTTAAGCCGGATCCTAGTATTAGACAGTGTAGATTTTGTCTCTTTGCATTTGTATTCAGTGGGAATACAAATGCTGGTATGTATATACAGTAGCGGGGTTTTCCTGTAATTTATTACGGGATCAGTTTTTTGAAGTTGCCAGTTTGCATTCAGTTTCGGCCGGTTTTCCTTTGTTCCTTCCCGGCCGGACTTTTCCGTTGGAGGGGCTAATTTGCAAGTTCGCAAATTAGCATTTGTGGAGGGGGTCCTTTGTAAATGTGTGGCTTCATGATGAGATTTTTTTTTAGTCTCTTCCATTGCATTTAATGGGATGGTGTGTGAAAGGAATTGAGGAGAAATGGTGTGACCTTTTCTTCTTCTCATTTTTTATCCTACGTATTCTTTTCTTGCATTATTGTTTTTTCCACCACCCACCATTTAGAGAAGGGGCCGGCCACTATTGGGGAGGAGAGGGTTTTCATTTTGGTATGAGGGAAATTTCTTCATCTCCTTTTTCTTGCCACCAAAATTCTTTAGCAAAGTTCTTTAGTTGTATTCTCCACCTCCACATCCATGGCAACTTCATAAACCCCAAAGAGAAAAGATTCTACACTACACCTACAGTACCCTTGGATGCGTCGGCTAGCCAACTTCGCACCCGAGTTGCCTCGGTCCAGAGGTGGGAGCCCGTAAAAGAAATCGGCTACGTGGTGCCCTTTCCGACGAGGAGGTGACGGACGGAGATTCCGCGGGAGATCGGAGTGGAGACGAAGACCGAAGGACACGGATCACTTGGTATAGCTTCTCTACCCCTTTTTCTTGTTTGCTAGAATTAGGTTAATGGCCCAATCCGGGTCAAAAGTGCGCGGTGGTGCCGGTTTGCAAGTTTCGCAAAGTTTTTCGTTTCCGCGTTTCCGGTGTCGGATCGACGGCCGGGGCGCCGCCGTGCACTTACACCAGCGTTGTGGTGGAAGTCACACTCGTGGGGGCTGGGTAATCCACAAGCACATCCTTATGCAGGTCCCTAGTCGTAGGACTATCGAGACAGGGCATCGATACTCCGGAGTAGACTAGCGTATGCGCTTCTCATCCCAGCTTGGGAGACGGTTTGTCCCACAGCCGTCAGTACGTCGTACTTGGGATAGTATGCGGGTGCTCGTTAGGTTACGAGTACACTGGACAGGACTCGTCGGGAACTGTTGGTTGGTATTATACCTATCGTCAGTTATCAGTTCCCAGGTGACATGAGTACAGCTTAGTCCGTTGACTTGACACCGTCACTTCGCCTCGAGTGTGTTCCCACTGTACTTTGATTACTACCCTACCACGGCTCAAAGGAGTCGTGCAAACAGGTAGTTTATGGGTGCAGTCCCGAAGCACTTGGAGGCAGTGACGGTTAGACAGGATTTGTCTCTCCCGGTATTGGGGGTTGATATCGCGCTGTGTCTAGGAGAGCCATTACACAAAGTCCCTGGCCAGGGCAAGCGAGATAGACTGGTAGGTTTCCAGTGTTATCTCAGGGTGTTCTGGGCTACACTCCGATACGACTTGTACCGCTATTAGGGGACTGACGTTTACCGCCCCCTAGGCCCGCCATGCGATGTTCTTAGACGAACAGACCGGACTGTACGGAGACTGTCACATTCAGGCTCAGTAGGAGTTCAGATGGGTTTACCTCGTCAGTCTTCTTATCAGCATCTACCTGAGGACCGTTACGTACAGCTAGTGCCGCTTGCGGTCTGTTGTTAAACCCACTGCCAGCGTAGTGTCAAGTTTTTAGAGTCCCACACAGAGGGCTATTCGCCTGTAGGCAAAACCGAGTAGAGGTCGCATGGTTTTGCGACAGGGTTCGTTCACATCCGCGCACTTGTGCACGTTTGGTGTCCGGGCAGTCATTAATAGCGGGTTCTGGTTTGAGCCGAATCCTAGTATATGTTTTGGGATTAGTTTTATCTCATTGTATTCGTGTTCCTCGGAACACGAATGCGGGTGTGTATGCACAGTTGATTGAGGCGGAGGAAGAGGATTTTCATTAGGGTTTCGGAACGGGTGTGTATGCACAGTTGACAGTTGTCTTTTTCCAAACCCTAATGGACATGTGAAATATCAATTAATAATATTAATTAAATGAAATTTTGTCATGGTTAGGGTTCTTGACTTGTTGACCTTGGTTGACTTGTTGACCATGGTTGAAACATTGACCATCATCATTACACTCCAAAGATGCTCTTTGATCTTTGCAAAAAACATTTAATGTGATATGATAATGGTCTCATCAAACCAACCATCACCTTTTTCATTTGGATTAATATTATTAATTAGATAATTCACATATATTCTTGTTATGGTTGTAAAACTATTCTCAATCTATCATTCTCATTCTCTCTCCTCCTCTTCCTCTCTCTCTAGCTCTCCCCTCTCATGAGTTGAGAACCATTTGAGCTTGAGATAAAACCCTCAAAAATACTCTCTACTCTTTCTAAGGTCCTAGGTTTAGCACACCAAGCACCTTAGTTACTTCTAGTTTGAGGTTGGAGCCAAAGGTAGAGGCCCTCGGGTGGATCTTTCTTCGGCAAGAGAAGGCGAAAAGGAGAACCCGTTCTTTCACTCCAAGGAGCAAGAAGAGAAGGACTTGAAGACCTAGGTATAACCCCTTTTCCGAATATCTAACTCTTTTAGCTTGTTAGTTAGTTTTGTTTAGAAAAGATCCCTCCTTTAGCATAGTCCATGTTGCCTAGTGTTGTAAAAATCCGATTTTTCATAACGTTTCCGCCTCCCCGCAAGCACCGGGGTGGGCAACGTGGACTTACAGTGGTATCAGCGCCTAGCTAAACACAAACTAACTAGTTAGCAAAGTATCTAGAACTTCGATCGGAAAAAATCGCAAAACACTTTTTCAAAACCCTAACTTTCTGCCGATTTTTAAACCTGCTTTAAAAATAATAAATCATGTCTTAAAAATCGGCTCAGGATTTTTTAAGTACAGGCAAGAAAAACGACCCACTGAACCGACCAACTCACCGCGGTTCCGCGGCCGAGTTGACTCGGCCGTGGATCGTTTCTCCTGCAGTTTACTTCTGGGGCTGTTTTGTGATTTTTGAGATGGTTTGTTTCTGTCCAGATTTTCCAGAGAACAAGTTAGTTTTTCGGGTGGTCACAAATCTGTATTTTGATCGAATTTCTTTACACTTTGGCTAATGGGTTATATCTGTGATGTGTTATATGTATTGAACGTCTGCTAATCGCTATACGTCGATTAGCGGGGGTTATACATATCTGTGATCTGTAATGATTGATGGTTTGTGTATATGAATTCGTTGGATTGTCGCGGATGAATAGCCGGGGGGTTGTGAGATGAGAGTTTTCTTATTCTTTCAATTCTTGTAATATGTAATTTGATGTAATATTATTTGTATGGCCGCACAACCGGGTCGGGGTTATAGCCGTCATTGTATAATTTCTTTTTACTGTTTTTGCTCCTAGGATAGACCCAAGGAGGGGTGCACAAACTACCGGGTATCTCAAAGTGCCGAGTGGCCTACTCACGGTGTTGAGGGAGGTTGCTTCGCTTCGGGTACTTGGCGGGTAGTTTGCCGCACCCGTAGGGGTCTAGGGTGGGGTTTGGCTATTCATCGCGACCGTGTAATCCGCTCTTCGTTACAGGCTCGTACGAAATGCGGATTCCTAGTATATCCAATGTATTCATCTGTGATCTGGAATGGCTATCGTTGCATGTGACGAATGTATATATATATCTATATGATATCTATTTAGACGTTGCTTATGTTTTGCATCCGCGCTAGTCCAGCCCCCGCTCTGTCGTTAGTTAAGTAACCTAACGGGTGATGACGGGACCCCGTAGCGAATGCGGATGGCATAAGCGTACGTCATATTTTCGTTGTTTTCTGCAATGGTAGGATTAAATGATGGGACACATTGGAATTAATGCAAGAAAAAATAAACCAAGTAAAAGTCGTTGGAACACTTTCAAAACCACTCGGTTCTTTTCAAAACTAAATTTTAAATGCGGAGCTTGAACCACTCCTTTTGAAAGCTATCTCGTTCCTTCGATTATATCAAGTTCACTACGTTCACGGTTTCGCTAAAACCATTCGTAGCCCTCCGTCGTTTCACATGAATGGTCAATAAGTATTCAAGCTATGTTTGTTGGCCAAAGTCAAGGCATAGTGATTGGTAGCTATTGGGTATTCATGTGCAGCATAGATAGATGTATTGGTTTGGGGCAGTCGTTCTACCTTGTTGGCCAAAGTCAAGGGTATGTGCGGGTAGGCTCAAATTAACCTGGAGAACGACGGGTAGAACTTGACATGTGACTTATGATTTGTTGGCCAAAGTCAAGGTCATAAGAGCATGGGGCAAAAATCCACATCGGGAGTTTCAAAAGAACTGAAACTTGCTAGCGCTGCATACCATTTGGAGTGTGATGATTCTGGTAGGATTCCTTCAGTTTTGTCATGCGATGATATTTGGATCCCGATCCTACTGTGAGTATATGCTACTCCTCCGGAACTTTCTCACTTAACGATCAATGCTATAAACCAAGTAGGTGTCTAGAAAGGTGTTAGCGGGGCTACGCCCACAGGGAAAAGAGGTTATTTATTTAAGGAACTTCGCGAAAGCGTTGGAAAACCTCTCTCGAAGTACCGACACTGGCCTGGCTGAACGGTTAAGCAAGTATTGTACGGTGAGATTGATCCCGACTAATTCTTCCTTTATGGTTTGAGGAGGGATTCGAGAGACAGTGGGAGCCATCCTGTTTACACAAATTAAAAACCACTCTAAACTTGCAATAGCATCATGTTAAAGTGTTTCTTTTCTCTCTCCTAATTGCAGCGACCAAACATCATAACTGGACTTAAGTTACTGTTAGATAAAAATATACTGACAGGGCCAAACTACAAAGATTGGCTCAGGAAAGTCAAAATGGCAATCACTTATGACAAGTTGGGGTATCTCCTTACCACTAAAGCTCCCCCTGTCCCAGGTTCCAAAACCAGCATCGCGGATAGGGAAATCCGTAAGACCTGGGAAATCAACTGCGCGAAGGCCAAGTGCTTCGTGCTTGCCTCTATGGACAATGAACATCAGAGGAGGCACGAGAATATGGACCTCGAATCCATATTTCTCCATACAAAAGAATTGTATGGAGAGCAATCCCGTATCGCCAGATACGAAGTGTCGAAGAAACTGTTCTCGACGAGATTGGCCGTCGGATCATCGGTAGTGGAACACGGGCTTAAGATGATTGGCTACATAGAGGAGCTCGCGGACCTTGGGACCACGTTAGAGAATGAGCTCTATACGGACTTAATTCTCCAGTCCCTTCGTTCCACTTACGCCCAGTTTATCCTGAACTTCAACTTGCAAGAAAAAGAGGTTGAACTTTCAGAGCTCCTCAATATGCTGAGGAGTGCAGAGGGTGTTGGATATAGTGCCCTCAGAGTCAATTATTGGATCACAGGCACGTGATTGCAATGATTGAGGAGGACCTATGCCGGTAGGACAGTCTTACTCGAGATGATAGTATGCTATCTGGTTTATCTTTATCATCGTGTACTGCTTTAGGTGACCTTACGAGTCGCTATTACACGTTGATAGAGCCCCTAGGATTCTTGCTTGACTACCAGCAGTATGAGGGCGATCATATACGTGAGAGCTGGGGTCTATAAGCACATCCTTAAAAGGTCCCTAGTCGTGGGAGTTTCGAGACAGGGCATCAATTCTCCAGAGTAGACTAGTGTATACAGTCGAGACCCCGACGAGGGGCGGTGGCCGGTCTCACAAGCTACTGGTGTCAGTTGGTTCACCTAAGATGTATACAGGTGCTCATTGGGTTATGAGTACACCGGACAGGACTCGCCGGGAACCTGCTAGTTGGGATTATACCAGACGTCAGATAGCAGTTCCCTGGTGACATGTGTACAGGTTAGTTCATCGACCTGAGATCGTCATTTGTCTCCTGTGAGTTCCCACTGTGCTTTGATTACTACCCTACCACGGCTCAAAGAAGTCGTGCAAACAGGTTTTAGTTGGGTACAGTCCCGAGCCACATGGAGGCAGTGAGCGGATCTGCAGGGGTTCGTCTCTCCCGGTATTGGGGGTGAGGTCGCACTGTGTCTAGGAGAGCCAGAACATGGAAAGTCCTTGGCCAAGACAGGAGATTTACTGGTAGGTATTCCAGTAGTATCTCAGGGTGTTCTGGGCTGCACTCCGACACGACTTGTACCGCTATTGGGGGTCTGACTTTACCAACCCCCTAGGCCCGCCATGCGATGCTCATAGACGAACGGACCGGACCGTACGGATATTGCCACTGACAGGCTCAGTAGGGTGTCAGGATGAGTTCGCTCATCGACGTCCCTTTTGGTCAATACCTGGTAGCCCGTCACGTATTGGCTTATACCTCTGACATGCTAGTGGTTAAATCCACAGCCATAGTATTGACGAGTCTTTAGAGTCCACCACATACAGTTATTCAAGTTTCGGGCGAAACGCTGTAGAGGCCGTATGGAGATATGGCAGGGTTCGATCAGATACGTGCGGTATTGCACGGATCGTGATCGGACGGTTTTTACTAGCCGGTTTTGGCTTAAGCCGGATCCTAATATTAGATAGTGTAGATTTTGTCTTTTTGCATTTGTGTTCAGTGAGAATGCAAATGCGGGCATGTATTTGCAGTAGCGGGGTTTTCCTATAATTTATTACGGGATCAGTTTTCTGAAGTTGCCAGTTTGCATTCCGTTCCGGCCGGTTTTCTTCTATTCCTTCACGGCCGGACTTTCCGTAGGAGGGTGTTATTTGCGGTTTGCAAATAACATTTTGTGGAGGGGTTTCTTGCATAATTGTGGCCTCTTCATCATGAGATTCTTTTATGGTCTTTTCCTTTGCTTTTTTGAGATTGGATTTGATAAGATGAGAAGTGAAATGGGTGTGACCATTTTCATATTAGATTATTTCATTTTCTTCTCTTGATGGGGGTTTTTCTTTTTTTCCCCACCTTTCTTTGTAGGGGCCCGGCCACAAATTGAGAGAGAAGAGAGAGGTTCATGTGGGTGGTGATTATTCTCATCTCATTCCTTAAAAATTTGAGAGCTCCATTTCCTTCACTCAAGTTCATTCTTTTCCTCCACATACCATGGCAACTTCATATACCCCAAAAGAGACAACCTATTACTCCAGTCTACAGCAAATCTTGGACGCGTCGGCTAGCCAACTTCACGCCCGAGTTGCCTCGGTCCAGAGGTGGGAGCCCGTAAACAAACCCGGCTACGTGGTCCCCTTTCCGACGAGGAGTTGAACGAAGTTTCCGCGGGAGATCGGAGTGGAGACGAAGACCGAAGGATACGGATCGCTTGGTATACTTTTCTACCCATTTTGTTGTTTGCTAGTAGCTAGGTTAATGGCCCGATCCGGGTGAAAAGTGCGCGGTGGTGCCGGTTTGCTAGTTTGCAAAGTTTTTGTTTCCGCGTTTCCGGCGTCGGATCGACGGCCGGGTCGCCCCCGCGGACTTACATTGGTATCAGAGCCACGCCATTAACCATGCCTAGCTTGCTCTAGTATGTTTAGAACTCGATCGAACAAAAATCCCCAAAAACCGTATTTTCAATGCATCGTGTTTCTGTCGAAATTTTTTCTACTCCAAAATTTTTTCAGGTTGTTGCAGAATGCTGTCCATGGAAAAATAAGAATTCTGGTAAAATTTGGTTGCGAGATCCGACTATACCGACGCGGAACCGCGGCCGAACCCTTGCTTGGGCCGCGGTTCCACCGCGCTTTTAACTGCTCATCGTGGCAAATTTTTCCAGAGGGCTTTTGACATGGAAATAGGGATTTTGGGATATTATTTTTGGGCCCAGATTTTCTGTAAGTGCTACAGTACTGCTTGGGGCCCACTTGGTAAATTTGTTCGATCGGATATTTTAAACATGCTAGTTCACAGTATTTACATTATATCTGCGACCGTGAATGTCACTCGATCGGTAAATCCTGTCTAACTGCTATAGCCCGGTTAGACGGATTTGCGAACGTGACATTCACGTTGATGTTCTGTGTTTTGCTGTGATGTTGTGGATCAGTCGTGGGGGATAGCCTGGTTGCAATGTTAGTACAGTTCTGTTTTATATGTACATTTGATATTGCGGGGCGAGCGTCCGACATGTGGACTGCCGTCACTGCCTGTTTGTATTATTCTTTTAGGGCACGACCAGGTTGCGGTCGATGTACCCGTTGTATGTATATTTTACTTTCTGTACTAGGATTACCCCGCGGAGTGGTGCACGGATAGCCGGGTTCTAGAGGGCAACAAGCCCGCATCTCATGGCATTGAGACGGGGGGGGCTTTACTCTAGAATTGGTAGGGCCATTCGCCGCACTCGTAGGGGGTATAGGATTGACCCTGGAGGGGTGCCCAAGTTACTGGATTCCTTGAAGTGCTGGGTGGTCCATTCACGTTGCTGAAAGGGGCTGCCTCGCTTCAGGTTTTGGCGGGTAACTTGTCGCGCCCGTAGGGGTCTAGGATTTCATTGCACAGGCTATCCACACGACCAGGGGAACGTCGGGTTTCAGCGGCTCTGGGGAAACCCGGGGATCCCAGATATCTGTATTGTTCTGTGATGCTGTACATTTCTGTGATGTTGTATTTTATCACGCCTAGAGCGAAAATTATATATTTTATATATACTAGTAGATGTTGTATATGTTTTGCATCCGCGCTAGTCCAGTCCCCGCTCTGTCGTTAGTTAGCTAACCTAACGGGTGATGGCGGGACCCAGTGGCGAATGCGGATGGCATATACATACGTCAGTATATTTTCGTTCTTTGTGGTGTGATCAATTGATGGGACTGCGTTGATTCGGATCAATGCAAGATAAACAAACCTATTTGATGTTGTTGGAACATTTTTCAAAAAGCTGTTATTGCAATGACGTTCACTTTTGTTTTGCATCATGGTATTCAGTTGGAATATCCTGCTCCTCAGTCGACGAGGCAAGGGCCGAGATCCCTTCACCGGGAGTGACCCCTTGGACAAAAGTTTGCGTCAGGGCAATAACTTCACTATAGCTGATTACTTTTGGTTTGCATCGTGGTATTCAGTTGGAATATCCTGCACCTCATTCCACGGGGAAAGAGCCGAGATCCCTTCACCGGGAGTGACCTCTTTAGCGAAGGTTTTCATCACTATATTTTTAAAAAAAAAGCTATCAGTTCCTTCAACAATATCAAGTTCATTACGTTAAAGGTTTTCACCAGAAACCATTCGTAGCCCTCCGTCGTTTCATATGGATAGTCAATAGTATTCAAGCTGTGTTTGTTGGCCATAGTCAAGGCACAGTGTTTGGTAGCTATTGGGTGTTCATATGCTGCATAGATAGATGCGTTGGTTTGAGACAGTCGTATAGCCTTGTTGGCCCTAGTCAAGGGCTTGTACGGGTAGGTTCAAATCAACCTGGACAATGACGGGTAGAACTTGACATGTGACTTATGATTTGTTGGCCTTAGTCAAGGTCATAAGAGCATGGGGCGAAAATCCACATCGGGAGTTTCAAAAGAACTGAAACTTGCCAGATATGCGAATACCTTCTGGAGTGTGATAGCGTGAGCGGATTCCGTCACGTTATCATGCGATGATAGTTGGATCCCGATTCCCACTGATGAGTTGGTTTACTCCTCGGGTGATCCCGGCTAATTCTTCTTTCAGGTTTAGGGAAGAATTTGACGTTACAGTGGGAGGTTTCCAGATTAGATAAAGTGATAACCATTCTGATCTAGGTTAGAGTGCACACTGAGTGTTTCTTTTCTCTCTCTCTTTGGCAGCGACCATTGACCTAACCCTAGACTATGACTCAGTGACCAAGTTGACCGAACCTTCTTAACACTGGCTTTTGGATTGTCAGAGTTGCAGACCTCATTGCCACTCCTACTTTTACCCTTTTCTCCAGGACACCCCGTATTACTACGAACGACCACTTCCATTGGACAAAACCATCGTATGGTTATATACGAACTCGAAGGAATTCGAGGATGGTTTCCGGTTCTGGAGAAAACGAATAGGACTATTCAGTTGTCTTTTCCTTTTACCTTCTCTCAGGTTGCGAGTACTCCTCGGTTTAGGAGGTAGTACACCTATTACGCAAATTGGATAGTCTTCTTCCAAACCATAGGCAGGTGCCGACCGGTAGGGAATGAAGAAAACCAATTAGCCTAGACGGTGTATAGAAGGTATTAAGTTAAGACAAAGAAAGGGATTAGTAAGAGGGCAAGGTAAATTGCGACTGCTATTCACGACTAAACCAAGTATTTCTTCGCCAATCCTAAATCACCTTTGTATTTCTCCAGGACACTCCGTATCACTACGAAGATCCCAAGTTTATTGGATAATCCATCGTATGATTATATACGAACTCGAAAGGAACTTGTTCCAGTTCGTGGATGGATCCTGGTTCAGGAGAAATAGGAATAAGGTTTATTCGGTTGTCTTTTATCTTCACCTTCTCTCGCATTGCGAGTGCTCCTAGGATTAGGACAGTACACCCATTATGCTTATTGGATAGTCTTCTTCCAAACCATAGGCTGGTGCCGAACGGTAGGGAAGGAAGAAAACCATTTGGCCTAAAGGGGTGTACAAAAGGTAATGACTAAAGACATAAAAAGGGATTTGGAGAAGTGGCAAAGAATTATACGGTTACAGTTGTGAATCTGGATAATAGAAGAGGCATTACTAGGAATACCAGGATACCCCATCGAAATATTTCAATGTTTCAGTTTCACTGTGTACTGTTAAAAGAAAATTGATTTCCCAATTAGACACTTGCTCCAGGGTATGTATTTACCAGGTTGGATTCTCACATCTGTATGGTTTTACAGATAATGAGAGGGAGTAAGTTATTGGGAATTAGGTGATCATCTTCATTATATCAGGATTCGTTGTGATTGATGATATTTGAGGAAGTCACCTGGGTTGTTTGCCGGACGGCAAATATTTGGTTTTGAATATCCGTTGTTATGCACCAATTTCAAATTGATATATCTGTACGTCTATTTTCATAGAGTGAGATATACCTTTTTGAGATTATGTCTATGACATTTACCTATATCAGTGGATGGTTAGGTAAGGAGCATTGAACAGCGGTGTAATTCTTCTTAACCATAAGTATAGTTTTCAACCTACAACACACAGTGAATGAGTTATTAGACTCAAGGGACTTATACAGAGTATTTTTTGTTGTCCAGTGTCCATTAGGACAGAGGGGTAGATACTCGTACTATATTCTGTTTACTTGTGACTTCTCTACTTCTTAGACAGGTGTTTCGTAGAAACATAGGGTCCAAGTTTTGAGAAGTTGTTGGTATACGAGTAAAGTAGAGAACCAGGTATTGCAAGTATCGGAATTCTTCAAGGTGATCGAAGATGTAGATACTTGTGTATGGCATTCAGTTGATAGTAATAAGAACTTGCTTCTCTTTCAGGTTACTCATAATTGGAAGCATTCCTAAGTTGAGTAACGCTGATCGGCCTCCTTCCATTTAGTTGACATGCACTGGGGACAGCTGCATGATTTGAATCTGGTTCAATTAAATCAGTGCCTCTGTTTCTATATTGGATATAGAACAGTTCATATCTTGACATTGTTAAGATACGGGGAGTTGTCCGGCTTATGCTTAAAACCAGACTCTGGACAACTCAAGGCACGTTTCTGTAATGGCTGTTTGTGGGTTGACCCGGGCTATGACGAGGGTTGACTTTCTACCATCTGGAAGATCAATAGTGATATTGTTCTTGACTCGCCACAGTTTTAATAAAAATGGATTTTTTCAGAAAACAGTAGTGGGAGTATGGTAGAACTGGAAGTGATTCCAGAATCGCAAACGATTACTGAAGATTTAATAAGAACCTAAAGATTCAATCTGGTTTGACATTCCATTGGCCACTCCGTAGATATGGTGGGTAACCTCAGGCACCCGAGAGGTACTTCGGTATGCTCAAGGTCGGTGGCAGGGAGGTTCTTGTTTACCCATACTTGCCATTGCTGTTGTTCCAGACTGTGAGACCCGGCAGGAGGATGAGTATAGCGTCGTTCTGAACTAGCTTTAGAAGTGTACGTCTATATGACTCTGCCAGAGGGTTTTCGTAGTCAGTGGGAGCAGCGGAAGCATTGGTGGACATCAGGCTTATGTCTATTTATAGACTAAAGCAGATATAGCGGAGATAGATCATCTATTTCTGATGTGACAGTCATAGGTTTGACTTCATCAGAATAGCGGATGGATCTGTTGAGAAGGTAGTAGAGTGTGATGTCCTGGTATTTGATGACATACACAGAGTAGGAAGTGATATTCCCATACTACGATCGGTTATACTTTGGTCGTCACACAGTGGTTTCTCCACATAGGACTTGGATATTATATCAGACATTCTGGTCACTAGATCTATGGTTTTAGATCTAGATTTGGGTAGTTTCCCAATCAGGGTACTTTGATAGCATTTCTATGAGTATTTAGAATGGACGACTCCTGGCACGGTAGTGTACCTGCAGGTGATGGAGTCACCCTCTCTAAAGGTGTCTTACAGACTAAAGGGGAGAGGGATGTGCATGATTGACAGATCACTTGTTTAGGCAATTGAGTCAATCATGAGATGTCAAGTGTCACACCAGATGTTGTTCTTGCAGTGGATGCAATAAGTTGATATTCATCCAATCCTGGAGAAACAATTGGAAGCAGTTTTAGAACATAAGTGGATGTTCTAGGGATATGATAACGACAGTCTCGTTCAGGAGACGGTTATCATTCCAGGGTTCCAAGGTGACCTGGATAGCTGAGTGGCTGTCAAAGTTATAGTTTTCCCTCTGACGAGGGGCAGTATTATGGACAGATGGTCCAGGTGGATACTGAGGGAAGGCATGGCGCAGGATACTGATTAAGTTCAGTTGATGATACTGTCTAAGAAGTTTGGATTTGGAGTTCATTTATGAGCTAGGTCCCATCAGACATCCATACATTCTAAGACAGGTATTGCTCATTTCGGGAGATGGCTTTCTCCACGAACATGGGATATAGAGAGACATAGAAAGAAACATCAGAGCGGATCCACTCACTGAGGCTATTCCTCGAACGTAATAGTTTCGCAAACGAGCTTTGTAAGACTGACTAGTAGAGGAGTTGGGTGTTCGGTATCATACGGGCTGTGAGTATACGACATCGCAATAATTAGCCTTGAGTGCAAGTGTGAGATTGTTGGATATAGTGCCCTCAGAGTCAATTATTGGATTACAGGCACGTGATTGCAATGATTGAGGAGGACCTATGCCGGTAGGACAGTCTTACTCGAGATGATAGTATGCTATCTAGTTTATCTTTATCATCGTGTACTGCTTTAGGTGACCTTACGAGTCGCTATTACACGTTGATAGTGCCCCTAGGATTCTTGCTTGAATACCAGCAGTATGAGGGCGATCATATACGTGAGAGCTGAGGTCTATAAGCACATCCTTAAAAGGTCCCTAGTCGTGAGAGTTTCGAGACAGGGCATCGATTCTCCAGAGTAGACTAGTGTATACAGTCGAGACCCCGACGAGGGGCGGTGGCCGGTCTCACAAGCCACTGGTGTCAGTTGGTTCACCTAAGATGTATACAGGTGCTCATTGGGTTATGAGTACACCGGACAGGACTCGCCGGGAACCTGCTAGTTGGGATTATACCAGACGTCAGATAGCAGTTCCCTGGTGACATGTGTACAGGTTAGTTCATCGACCTGAGATCGTCATTTGTCTCCTGTGAGTTCCCACTGTGCTTTGATTACTACCCTACCACGGCACAAAGGAGTCATGCAAACAGGTTTTAGTTGGGTACAGTCCCGAGCCACATGGAGGCAGTGAGCGGATCTACAGGGGTTCGCCTCTCCTGGTATTGGGGGTGAGGTCGCGCTGTGTCTAGGAGAGCCAGAACATGGAAAGTCCTTAGCCAAGGCCGGAGATTTACTGGTAGGTATTCCAGTAGTATCTCAGGGTGTTCTGGGCTGCACTCCGACACGACTTGTACCGCTATTGGGGGTCTGACTTTACCAACCCCCTAGGCCCGCCATGCGATGCTCATAGACGAACGGACCGGACTGTACGGATATTGTCACTGACAGGCTCAGTAGGGTGTCAGGATGAGTTCGCTCATCGACGTCCCTTTTGGTCAATACCTGGTAGCCCGTCACGTATTGGCTTATACCTCTGACGTGCTAGTGGTTAAATCCACAGCCATAGTATTGACGAGTCTTTAGAGTCCACCACACACAGTTATTCAAGTTTCGGGCGAAACGCTGTAGAGGCCGTATGGAGATATGGCAGGGTTCGATCAGATACTTGCGGTATTGCACGGATCGTGATCGGACGGTTTTTACTAGCCGGCTTTGGCTTAAGCCGGATCCTAGTATTAGATAGTGTAGATTTTGTCTCTTTGCATTTGTGTTCAGTGGGAATGCAAATGCGGGCATGTATTTGCAGTAGCGGGGTTTTCCTGTAATTTATTACGGGATCAGTTTTCTGAAGTTGCCAGTTTGCATTCCGTTCCGGCCGGTTTTCTTTTATTCCTTCACGGCCGGACTTTCCGTAGGAGGGTGTTATTTGCGGTTTGCAAATAACATTTTGTGGAGGGGTTTCTTGCATAATTGTGGCCTCTTCATCATGAGATTCTTTTATGGTCTTTTCCTTTGCTTTTTTGAGATTGGATTTGATAATATGAGAAGTGAAATGGGTGTGACCATTTTCATATTAGATTATTTCATTTTCTTCTCTTGATGGGGTTTTTTCTTTTTTTCCCCACCTTTCTTTGTAGGGGCCCGGCCACAAATTGAGAGAGAAGAGAGAGGTTCATGTGGGTGGTGATTTTTCTTATCTCATTCCTTAAAAAATTGAGAGCTCCATTTCCTTCACTCAAGTTCATTCTTTTCCTCCACATACCATGGCAACTTCATATACCCCAAAAGAGACAACCTACTACTCCAGTCTACAGCAAATCTTGGACGCGTCGGCTAGCCAACTTCGCGCCCGAGTTGCCTCGGTCCAGAGGTGGGAGCCCGTAAACGAACCCGGCTACGTGGTGCCCTTTCCGACGAGGAGGAGTTGAACGAAGTTTCCGCGGGAGATCGGAGTGGAGACGAAGACCGAAGGACATGGATCGCTTGGTATACTTTTCTACCCATCTTGTTTTTTGCTAGTAGCTAGGTTAATGGCCCGATCCGGGTGAAAAGTGCGCGGTGGTGCCGGTTTGCTAGTTTGCAAAGTTTTTGTTTCCTCGTTTCCGGCATCGGATCGACGGCCTGGGCGCCCCCGCGGACTTACATTGGTATCAGAGCCACGCCATTAACCATGCCTAGCTTGCTCTAGTATGTTTAGAACTCGATCGAACAAAAATCCCCAAAAACCGTATTTTCAATGCATCGTGTTTCTGTCGAAATTTTTTCTGCTCCAAAAATTTTTCAGGTTGTTGCAGAATGCTGTGCATGGAAAAATAAGAATTCTGGTAAAATTTGGTCGCGAGATCCGACTATACCGCTGCGGAACCACGGCCGAACCCTTGCTTGGGCCGCAGTTTCGCCGCGCTTTTAACTGCTCATCGTGGCAAATTTTTCCAGAGGGCTTTTGACATGGAAATAGGGATTTTGGGATATTATTTTTGGGCCCAGATTTTCTGTAAGTGCTACAGTACTGCTTGGGGCCCACTTGGTAAATTTGTTCGATCGGATATTTTAAACATGTTAGTTCACAGTATTTACATTATATCTGCGACCGTGAATGTCACTCGATCGGTAAATCCTGTCTAACTGCTATAGCCCGGTTAGACGGATTTGCGAACGTGACATTCACGTTGATGTTCTGTGTTTTGCTGTAATGTTGCGGATCGGTCGTGGGGGATAGCCTGGTTGCAATGTTAGTACAGTTCTGTTTTATATGTGCATTTGATATTGCGGGACGAGCGTCCGACATGTGGACTGCCGTCACTGCCTGTTTGTATTATTCTTTTGGGGCATGACCAGGTTGCGGTCGATGTACCCGTTGTATGTATATTTTACTTTCTGTACTAGGATTACCCCGCGGAGTGGTGCACGGATAGCCGGGTTCTAGAGGGCAACAAGCCCGCATCTCATGGCATTAAGACGGAGGGGGCTTTACTCTAGAATTGGCAGGGCTATTCGCCGCACTCGTAGGGGGTATAGGATTGACCCAGGAGGGGTGCCCAAGTTACCGGATTCCTTGAAGTGCTGGGTGGTCCATTCACGTTGCTGAAGGGGGCTGCCTCGCTTCAGGTTTTGGCGAGTAACTTGCCCCGCCCGTAGGGGTCTAGGATTTCATTGCATAGGCTATCCCCACGACCAGGGGAACGTCGGGTTTCAGCGGATCTGGGTGTAACGCTTTGAAAATCGTTTCGGTGAAATTTCGAAAAATCGGTAAAATAAGTGGGTTTTCTGTAAAAACTCAAAATACAAATATCTTATTATAAAAATTAAATATACATATTCTAGCTATGTAATTGCTATTATTTGGTGTTTATTGAGCTGCTGGTGAAATTTCAAATTTTCTGGAAAAAATATTATTTTATTATTATTTAAGCCGTCACTAATATATTTAATTAGGGAAAATTACAAATTGGAATGAGTTGAAACAAATTTTGTGCATCATAAAACATTAAATAAAATTTTATCATATGGTTTTTGAAACGAAATCGTTTGCCAAAACGGTTTAGAAATTATTGAAGAAAAATGCACCATTTGTAGGACTTATATTAGATTAGTGCAGATTAGTTATAGTTGCGTCTAGTATTCAGCTCCCGCTCATTATTGTGGTTCGCTTCGCATCGCATGCTTATATTATGTTTCATACTCCATTATTGATACCATGCTGTTAGGACACCAGCACCATTACCGATGATGCGTATGTACCACGTACACTTACTTGCCGGCTCACACACATCTTCATCGGTAATTGCCATGTCACGTACACCTTAGAAAATATTATTGCTTGACATAGCGTACTTGCCTTATATGTTAGTTTAGACATTGTTGTT